>OU911038.1:39864502-41155752 GCA_918358695.1 Melinaea menophilus ssp. n. AW-2005 | reverse complement strand
GACAACTTTTTGAACCAAAAACCACCAAAAAACTGTGAAAAGTGTAAATTTTTAAACTTTAAAAAATAACGCTGCGAAAACGAAAGCGGTGACGTATGTTTTTTATTGTGTCCCCGGATAGCCTGCAAGAAGCTCCATCTTTTGAGCATCAGTTCAGATTTTTCCCGCTTACGAGGGCGGAAAAATCGTGAAAAAAACAAGTACCACGTGGCCACGAGGTCAGTCTTCTGGCTGCGTGCGACTACTTTTGACGAAGGATCCAGATGCACCCCTCAAGGACGAAAAGACCGGCGTTTAGAATTTAGGAAAATATTAAGTAGTTTTTAAGTTATAGTGTTTTGAAATTTCACCACTTTTTCAAAAAATCATAACTCAAAAAGTAAAGCGACGACCCCCCTTTTTTATTTTGTATTTCGGTAGAGCTCCTTAAGTTCTATAAATAAGGAAATTTTCAAATTTTTATTATCAGGGGTTCCTGAGTTACGATTTTTTGAATATTAGGGGTTGACACGTGGTGCCCTAAACCCCGTATATAGAATTTTTATTTTGATGTGGAAAATTAGCGCGTATTTTATATAGCTTGTGTAAATTTTTTCGGATTTTTTTAAATTTTTTTCATATTTTTAATTGTAATTTTTAGTTTAAATTTTGTGTTTTTCCAATATATTAAATCGGGGGGCGGAACTAGCTTTAAGTTAACAACGTAGTGTGTCTGGTCTTGAAAAGACCTTTAAATAGAGCCCAAACTCGGGTATTTTAGGACGAAGGAGACGAAGTTAGTAAATTGTATAAACATTTCGGCCGCCATCTTGAAAAATTTTAAAACTGTGTAACTTCGTAACCAAGATAGCTAGGACTCCGGGGTTTTCTTCCCTGCGTGTCTCCTCGTACAGTCCACAAGACCTGTATCTTTTCGGATACAAATTTTTTCTGAACTCTACTTGTAGAGTAAACCCTACATTAGGGTAGAACAGAACGGGGCAAGCTTGGCGAGCCCACGCACGCCTTTGTCGGCCGCTTGCGACCGGAGATATCGTCAATTACAACTTTTTCCGCCATATTGGCCGCCATATTGGGAATTTTAAAAAGCGATTATCTCCGGAACCAAGGGTCGTACAGGGACGCGGTTTTCGCTGCTAGTTTAAGCACAGCGAAACCTATAGATTAGCACCATTTTGACTGCTCTACATAGAGTCAACAAAATTTTTATTTTTAGACTCTACAAAATTTTTTGTTTTGTTGCTTTTTTTTGGACTGTACTGACTAGCCTTTGGGTGACTCAAACCTGACAGTCAACGGGTACCTCTACATACCCAAATATTGTAATTGACATTGGCTGCGCCAATTATTAACAAGCTTTATTGAGCATTCTAGTTTATTTTATTTTATTTTATTTTTGTTTTAACACAAACCTTGACCCACACCTCCGGAATGTTCGGAGTGGCGAGAACCCCGACTAAGTCCGCAGACAAGACCAGGTCTCCGCAGAAGCCGGCCGCATCCAACGTTAGGCGAAGCATTGGAGAGTGGGAGTCGGCCAGCACGACCCCAGCCGCCTCTCCAATAGCTAGGATGCATCGGGCAAACTCCGCGAATCCCCCAATTGATGCAACTCATCTGCCAAAAGCGAAGGCTACTGCAGTACGCAAACCTTTGACAGAGACACGCACTCAGATGGAGTCGCAGAATTTGAGACGGGTGGCTGAAGCAAAAGCCCTCCTATTAAAAGGAAAACTAAATTTGAACAACTCGGGCAACATAAAAAGGGAGATAAAAACTGCGGTCATAGAGATTTTGGACCGTCTATACCAGCTAGTGAAGGAGGCAGACAGAGATACCGGACTTCAAACAAAGACGGGGATAAGTAAAGTTGGGACTTCGGATGGAGAAGCTCTGCCGAAACATACAGACTCTACCTTTTTGGTAGAAACAAACAAGAACGTAGAACTTAGGGACCTTAAGAAGCAAATAGAGGAACATACGATGTTGCTCAAAGAAAATGGCGAAAAGATGGCAGAGCTAAAGGCACAGATGGAGAGCCAGAAGGAGGTTTTAACCCAAGCACGGACGTATGCCAACGTAACGGCAAACTGTGTCAGCGCCCCGACGCCAAAGCGAAATGCGCTACACTCAGTGGTAGTCACGTCCCAGGAAGAGACCGAGTCAGGAGAAGAAGTCTTAGAAAGGGTCAGAAAAGCGGTTAATGCAAAAGAAGGATGGGTGAGAGTGGAAAGAGTAAGAAAGGCAAGAGACAGGAAAATTATAATGGGATTCGAAAGTAAAGAAGAAAGGGATAAAGTTAAAGCACGCCTAGAAGAAAAAGCGACAGGCCCGCCTAGAAGAAAAAGCGACAGGCCTCCTTGTCGAGGAAGCAAGAAATAAAAACCCGCTCCTAATCCTCAGAAGCGTACTGTCCACCAACTCGGATGAGGACATCAAAAAAGCTTTCGGGAATCAGAACCGGGGTATTCTGAGCGGCCTGGACGAAGAGGAAAGCCGCTTAGAAATAAAATACCGAAAGAAAGCAAGGAACCCCCATACCTGCCACGTGGTGGTAGCAGTCGCACCACCATTATGGCAGAGAGTCGTGACCGCGGGCTATGTGCATGTAGACTTGCAAAGAATACGAGCGGAAGACCAGTCGCCGTTAGTGCAGTGCACACGATGTCTCGGGTACGGGCACGGCAGGAAGTACTGCAAAGAACCCTCCGACCTGTGTAGCCACTGCAGCGGGCCCCACATGCGATCCGAATGTCCAGACTGGGCAGCAGGACTGGAACCGTCATGCAGAAACTGTAAGGTCGCCAAACATGACCAGACGACACACAACGCGTTCAGCGAATCCTGCCCAGTAAGAAGGAAATGGGACGCCATAGCGAGGTCTTCAGTAGCGTATTCATAAGAGCGATACACAACAGCTTGAACTACGAATTACCCGCAACGCAATTTGGACCGAGTTTAATGTAAAGTCAGCCAAATTGATCAGGGACTTTAGACTTACTCCTGGACAGCAAAGTTATAGTTAATAGAATTATGTAATATTATAGTAATAAGATAGATATAAGTGAATAATAAAATAAATAGCAAAAGAAAATATGTCTACTAAATATTGTGTATATTTAAGTAGAGTATATATAAATAAGTAAAATGTAATGTAATGTAGAACCATATAAACCAGACGTTAGTCACAGAGAAACTGTCAAGTAGAGTAAGATTAGGTAGTTAAGTAGATATTAAGTTTAAGTGTTAGAAATAAAAGTATAGAATATAAATCAAACATAGACATAACTAAGAACTTTTTGCCTAGTTTAGAGAAAACTTTCTGTAAAATTAGTAGTAAAATCGGAAAATTAAGTTAGCTGAAACTGTATTAAATCCCACAGAGAAGTCCATTTATTTACCCTTAAACTAGAAACAAGAAATAAAGAAAACAATGTAGAGATAGTCAGCAATCCCAGCTGTTAAAAGTGAGAATGAGTGATGAAAGCTAGAAAGATACAGTATGAGGAATGAAAGTGCGAGAGGAATGCTTGCGAGAACTGGAATGGAAGAGTAATAACAAAGTCTGCGGCACTAATCGCCGGAGGTAGTAGATTTAAAAAAAAAAAAAAAAAAAAAAAAAAAAAAAAAAAAAAACCTAACCTAACCTAACCTTTTTTTTTTTTTTTTTTTTTTTTTTTTTTTTCGTCTGGAACTCTCATGAGTTCCACCGCATTCCAGGGGAGCGGAAGGCGGTGGGTATGTGAGACTCCTACTCACTAAACCAGACGGTCAACACATCGCCGTATGGAGGAGCGCCACGGGAACGCCGAAGCATACATCCGCGTTGCTCCAACGGCAGGCAGCGCCAAGTAGGCGGCCACCACCCCCCCAAATGGAGCGGCGCAAACTGTTGACCGGGATGCGCCCCACTCCGATGGTCGGCTTGTTTTCTGGCGGGGAGCTCCCCTGCTCCCCGCCCAAGCCGACCGAGCCAGATCGTTTTGGACGACCTTTATCTCCGAGCCGACGGCAAGCCGCCGAGCTCAGAATCAAGGAAGTCCGATCCGACTCATACCCGCTAGAGCCCCGGCCCCGAGATGGGACCGTGGCGAGTGGCGGACTTCGCAGTCCACCACCCGTACCGGGGGCTACGGCGGCAGACGGCGCTCGTGAGCGACACGCCTGCGCCCCACCCTCCTCCGGCGCATCGGTAGAGCGGCTCCGTCCTCCTCCCTGAGCCTCTCCGCCGCCTCCTTCTGCGACATCACGACCTCGCAGAAGGAACGCACCGCATCCCACGCCTCTTCGCTCGAGACCATGGCCTTGACCACGGCCGGGAGCGAGAGGTTCGACCCGATGGAAGCCAAGAGTGTAGCACGCGGCTGCGCCCAGTGCGGGCACGAAGCCAGCGTGTGCTGCGCCGTGTCCTCGGCGCAGCCGCACTCGTGGCACATCATCGTGGGCTCACGACCCGCCACCCTAAACAGATACCTCCCGAAGCATCCGTGCCCCGAAAGGATCTGCGTCAGGTGGAAGGTCATCACCCCGTGCCTACGACCGACCCAGTCCGAAAGGATGGGACCGATCGCCAGGGCAGTCGATTTACCAGCGCCGGGCACTCTGAGCCTCTCTCGCCATGTGACGAGCAGCTGCTCCTGCGCCCTGCGCCTCCAATCAGACTCCCCACCCTCCCCCCGAAGACGGGCTTGCCTCCTCCGTCGATACGCCTCCGCCAGCGTCAAAGCGTCCAGGTCCCACGGTGGGGTCCCGGCCAGAGCGCAGGCCGCCTCGCACGAGATGGTGCGATACCCTCGGATCACCCTGACAGCCATGACCCTCTGCGCTCTGCACAAGAGGGCCCGGTTGCGGGAGTCGAGGCTATCGGCCCATATTGGTGCCCCGTAGAGCGCCATGGACTTTACCACCCCGGTGTACAGACGCCGGCAGCTCAGGCTCGGTCCCCCGACATTTGGGAGGACGCGACACATCGCTCCGGCTGCCCTAACTAGCTTCGGCGCTAGGCGCCGAAAGTGCTCGTCGAAGCTCCATCGACTGTCGAGGACGAGTCCAAGGTACTCCAAGGAACGCCCGACGGCGATGGAAACTCCTCCGACCACCACACTCGATCCGGCAGGAGGTGCGTTCCGCGGCCCGTGAAAACACACGGCGACGGATTTGTGCAATGCAACCTCCAGCCCCAACCTTCTAATGCGCGCCACTACCTGCGCGACCCCAGCAGTTGCCAGAACACTGGCCTCCCGGTAGCTGTCGCCGCGTGCCGTTACGAGAGTGTCGTCGGCGTAACAGGTTACTTCGACACCCCGTAAGTTGGCACCGCGCAGCACCCAGTCGTAGCCGATGTTCCATAGGAGAGGTCCGAGAACCGACCCCTGAGGAACACCGCACGATACCTCCCTACGAATCCAGCCGTCGCCTGACGGGTAGCAGACGGCGCGGTCGCAGAGGTAATCCGCTACGACGCGACGCAAGTACCCGGGCACGGCGTGGAACCTCAGCGCCTCCAAAATGGTCGCCCAGGGAAGGGTGTTGAACGCGTTGGCGATATCGAGAGACACCGCCAACACCACCCCGCCCCGAGACACCGAGGCCTCCGCCAGGGCAACCTAACCTAACCTAACCTTTTTTTTTTTTTTTTTTTTTTTTCGTCTGGAACTCTCATGAGTTCCACCGCATTCCAGGGGAGCGGAAGGCGGTGGGTATGTGGGACTCCTACCCACTAAACCAGACGGTCAACACATCGCCGTATAGAGAGGAGCGCCACGGGAACGCCGAAGCATACATCCGCGTTGCTCCAACGGCAGGCAGCGCCAAGTAGGCGGCCACCACCCCCCCTATGGAGCGGCGCAAACTGTTGACCGGGATGCGCCCCACTCCGATGGTCGGCTTGTTTTCTGGCGAGGAGCTCCCCTGCTCCCCACCCAAGCCGACCGAGCCAGATCGTTTTGGACGACCTTTATCTCCGAGCCGACGGCAAGCCGCCGAGCTCGGAATCAAGGAAGTCCGATCCGACTCATACCCCACTAGAGCCCCGGCCCCGAGATGGGACCGTGGCGAGTGGCGGACTTCGCAGTCCACCACCCGTACCGGGGGCTACGGCGGCAGACGGCGCTCGTGAGCGACACGCCTGCGCCCCACCCTCCTCCGGCGCATCGGTAGAGCGGCTCCGTCCTCCTCCCTGAGCCTCTCCGCCGCCTCCTTCTGCGACATCACGACCTCGCAGAAGGAACGCACCGCACCCCACGCCTCTTCGCTCGAGACCATGGCCTTCACCACGGCCGGGAGCGAGAGGTCCGACCCGATGGAAGCCACGAGTGTAGCACGTGGCTCCGCCCAGTGCGGGCACGAAGCCAGCGTGTGCTGCGCCGTATCCTCGGCGCAGCCGCACTCGTGGCACATCATCGTGGGCTCACGACCCGCCACCCTAAACAGATACCTCCCGAAGCATCCGTGCCCCGAAAGGATCTGCGTCAGGTGGAAGGTCATCACCCCGTGCCTTCGACCGACCCAGTCCGAAAGAATGGGACCGATCGCCAGGGCAGTCGATTTACCAGCGCCGGGCTTTCTGAGCCTCTCTCGCCATGTGACGAGCAGCTCCTCCTGTGCCCTGCGCCTCCAATCAGACTCCCCACCCTCCCCCCGAAGACGGGCGTGCCTCCTCCGTCGATACGCCTCCGCCAGCGTCAACGCGTCCAGGTCCCACGGTGGAGTCCCGGCCAAAGCGCAGGCCGCCTCGCACGAGATGGTGCGATACCCTCGGATCACCCTGACAGCCATGACCCTCTGCGCTCTGCACAAGAGGGCCCGGTTGCGGGAGTCGAGGCTATCGGCCCATATTGGTGCCCCGTAGAGCGCCATGGACTTTACCACCCCGGTGTACAGACGCCGGCAGCTCAGGCTCGGTCCCCCGACATTTGGGAGGACGCGACACAGCGCTCCGGCTGCCCTAACTAGCTTCGGCGCTAGGCGCCGAAAGTGCTCGTCGAAGCTCCATCGACTGTCGAGGACGAGTCCAAGGTACTCCAAGGAACGCCCGACGGCGATGGAAACTCCTCCGACCACCACACTCGACCCGGCAGGAGGTGCGTTCCGCGGCCCGTGAAAACACACGGCGACGGATTTGTGCAATGCAACCTCCAGCCCCAACCTTCTAATGCGCGCCACTACCTGCGCGACCCCGGCCGTTGCCAGAACACTGGCCTCCCGGTAACTGTCGCCGCGTGCCGTTACGAGAGTGTCGTCGGCGTAACAGGTTACTTCGACACCCCGTAAGTTGGCACCGCGCAGCACCCAGTCGTAGCCGATGTTCCACAGGAGAGGTCCGAGAACCGACCCCTGAGGAACACCGCACGACACCTCCCTACGAATCCAGCCGTCGCCAGACGGGTAGCAGACGGCGCGGTCGCAGAGGTAATCCGCTACGACGCGCCGCAAGTACCCGGGCACGGCGTGGAACCTCAGCGCCTCCAAAATGGTCGCCCAGGGAAGGGTGTTGAACGCGTTGGCGATGTCGAGAGACACCGCCAACACCACTCCGCCCCGAGAAACCGAGGCCTCCGCCAGGGCCCTCACCCGACCGACAGCGTCGAGGGTGGACCTGCCCTTGCGGAAGCCAAATTGATGGTCGCTGAGATCCCGACCGGACTCCCCCAAGTGCTTGACGAGGCGAGCGGATAAAACCCGCTCAAAGAGCTTACCCGCCTCGTCGAGAAGCACTATCGGCCGATATGCCGATGGCTCGGCAACCGGCCGCCCCTCCTTGCGCAACAGCACCAGTTTCCCACCCTTCCACGTCCGCGGGAACCGGCCCTGCCGCAAACATGCGTTGAAGAGGCGCAGCACTAGAGGCTCTAAATCCCCTAGGGCCAAGGCCCAGGCGCGACCGGGGATGCCGTCGGGTCCCGGCGCAGTGTTCTTCGACCGAAGCCGAAGCACTGCAGCCCCCAACTCACTCCCGGAGACATCCCGTGCTGCGTCCCAACGCTCGTCCTCTACCGCCTCAGTCGCCGGCGCCATACGAGGTACCCGATGGTCGGTACCTCGAGGGAACAATGCCGTGACTACGGACTCCAGCAACGCCGGCTGGAGAGTCTTGGTCAGCGGAGGGGCCCACGGTCGAAGCTTTCGCCTCACCATCTTGTACGGCCTCCCCCACGGGTCCCTGTCCAGGGACTCCACCATCTCCGCTTCGGCCAGGTCTTTGGCTTTGGCGATGGCCGCTACGAAAGCCAGCACTGCCTCCCGATATCGAGTATAGTGCTGACTCTCAAGCTCTTGGTCTCGTCGCCGCCGCCTCCGACATCTGGTGTACTGGCGTCTGAGAGCCACGCAGGTCTCTCGGAGACGCGATAGCTCCTCAGACCACCAGTACACGCCGCGCCTCGGAGTCGCGGAGCGTACGCGGGGCATCGCCGCATCGCAGATGTGCGACATGGTCTGGCCCAGACGCGCAGCTTCCGCCTCTACATTCACTGCGCCTTCCGGCGCTCCTACCCAGGCCTGGACCAGGGCAGCCTCCACCAGCACCTCCCTGTCCAGACGCTTCAGGGCCCATCGCGGGCCCTCTTCGCGCGAGGGTCGACTCGGGGCGTTCGGCGGGGCGGGAAGTGCGGAGACGTCGAACCTCACGTAGCGGTGGTCCGACAACGTCTCCACATCCTCCATCACCCGCCAGCCTCGGATACGGCGCGCCAGGGCGGGATCGGCGAACGTGATGTCGACGATCGAACCACCCTGTTGCCGCACGCACGTATGTACCGACCCGCGGTTCAGGACGACAAGACCGGACGCGACTACCCAGTCTTCGAGGACCTCTCCACGTGCGTCCGTGGCCGGGCAACCCCAAGCCATGGATTTAGCATTGAGGTCCCCGACCACGAGGACCCGACCGGGGCCACTCCTCCCGACGAGGGCGCCGACTTCGACCAGAAACTGTTCGAAGTCGGCGACACTGCGATTCGGAGAGAAGTAGACCCCGATCAGTGTCACGTTTCCGACGAGAGCCGAGACGTAGCCTCGACCCTTCGTCACTCCTCCGAAGACCGGGGATCCGGCCGCTGTCCGGGTCCCGATCGCCACCACACCGTCCCTGTCGCCGGCCCAGTCGTCCCCCGAAGGGACGTAGTAGGGCTCGGCGACCACGACGAGGTTTACCAACCACTCCGCCATGCTTTGGAACAATAGGTCCTGAGCCCTGGCGCAGTGGTTGATATTCGCCTGTAGAATCCGCATGGCCATCTTATTCGATGACCATGGGATCCTCTACGGGCCTGGAAGGCTGCTTTGAGGCCCTAGGACCCCTGCCAGCCTTGCCCGGCTTCCTTCCCTTCGGGGCGGGGACACACTCCTTGGTCCCCACCCGATGCTTGGCCGGTCTGCCGCCCGCTGCGCACGTGACGCAGTGCGGCTCGGCAGAGCACTCCTGGGCCTTATGCCCGGGCTTTCCGCACCGATAGCAGAGGTCGCTCCTGTCGACCTCCGCAGTGCACTTGGCCCTGACGTGCCCCATCTCCAGGCACCGGAAGCACCTGAGGGGCCGATCGTCCAAGACGCGGACCTGTGCCGACACCCATCCGACGAGGAGCCTTCCGCCGCCGGACACCTTCTTGGCCGCTGCTACCGGGCAACGAACCCACGCAGCACCGAGGCCACCGGCGCCGACAGTGACAGCCCCACACCGGACTTCGTCGACGTCGCACCCACCTACCCTTGCGACGGCCGTAGCCACGTCGACGCTGGACACGGAGTCGTCCAGTCCCGAAATGCGCATTTCTGCGCATTGTCCGCCTGCAGCCGCCGCGTCTCTTCCGTGAGGGTCCGCGATCCCAGGACTTCCACGGCCACGGCTATTGAAGCCACCGCGTCTTTGAGTTCCCGGACTATAGTCCCCTTCAGGTTCTTGGACTTCGTGGCGATTTTCGCAATAATCGCCAAGTCCTCCACAACCTGTTGCTTCGTCAGGGCCGTGGACCTATTACTGGGTCCGACGCCCGACTCAGCTACCTCCCCCGAGGTCGACGCTAGTTGAGCGGCTCGCTGTTCCCGCCTCTTGCGAGTGACCGCGACGCTCTTCTCTAGGTCTTCCTCTACCAACGCCTTGAACTCTTCCCGCTTTGCAGCGAGAAGCGCTCTTTTGGCATCGGCCAAACCTACGTACTCCCCCGTCGTCGGGGGCCTCCCTCGGCCTCTTGTCGCAGACGCAGACCGCTCCGAATCCTCGTCGTCGGACAGCTCCAACTCGGGGTTCGGGCGTCGCCTCTTGCGCCAAAGTTTCCCGCCCGTAGCGGGGCTTTGGGACCGTCCAGTGGCGAAACTGCAGTCGGAGTCCATGTCCTCGTCCTGCCGCCCCGCACTTGACTCCCTACTAGTGACGCTCCTCGTCATCCGCCTCTCTTTACTCTCTCCCCTCCTCGTCCTCCTCTCCTCTCCCTCAACGTCGTTTTTGTTTGTAAGAATTTCCATAGCAAATCCCACGAGTAGTGAGGAACTAAAATGTCAGCCCCGGCAGAGCCTCTTGCCCGGGTAACCCTAATACACCTGGAAGGTCGGGTGGTATTCCAGGGTTGTGCGCTAGCGACTGATGAACTCCCCAGCCTCTCTTTCGAGCACCCCGACGTCACGCAACGAAACGCCGAGAATTGAGGATTTTTTATAGAGGTTTACTCCTCCCGGTCCGGCCAATTAAGGCAAGACCCTCGCTCTCCTGCAGGCTGCTTCACATGACAGCCACACCTTCAGAAGTTTACGACTCGACGGTGGCAAAAATGCCTGTCCGGCTGCACAGTGAAGTACCCACCGGACTCGTCGACCGACCGGCAACAGGGTCACCGCTAACGGCGGCCACTGATCCGGACATGCCCTCGACCATTCGCCACTGGCATCGGGTCCGGGCCAAAACGTCCCTATAACTAAAACTAGCTACGGTACTACAACTACTACTAGCTACCGCTAACTACTTCTAGCTAACTATCTACTTCTAGCTAACTACTTCTAGCTACCTAACTGCTAAAGCCACAAACTAGACTACCTATGGCCTCCGCATTCGAGCAGGTTGGATAATCCAAACAGGGCTCACTGCGGGTCAGCCGGGCCAACACTAGAAGCAAGCTTAAGCACCACTACGAACTAGTACTACTATGCCAAGCCTCTAACTAGACTACCTATGGCCGCTCGCCCGGAGGCGAACGACCGGGCCTAAAACTAGTGAAGCATGGGCAGCAGCACTACGCCCCAAATCTACAACCCTCGAGAGCAGCGCAAGCACCTCCCTCAAGAGACCGGCCGTAAGGGCCGACCCACCTCTGCGAAGTTCTGAACTCCTTCCACAGCGGACCCGCGAACGAGCCCGATGCAGGGAGAGACGGGACCCCGCATCCCAATACCCCGAGACCGAGCGCCGAAACACTCACTAAGGGGTACCGGGCCTCCCCGACCAGCCAGGAGCAATCACTCAAGGTCTGGCCTCCCATCGACTGCCCCAGAAGGAGGCAGCCGAAAACACCTCCCCATGCTACCCAAGAACCTCCGTTCTGATCGCCACGGACACGAAGACCATGAAAACCAGACCAAGGCACCTTGGTAGCGTTTCGTCGGCTATGTTCCTCATAGCCGACCCCCGCGCTGGACATTAGCAGACGGCTAACGCGATCCCGAAAGACCGCATTAACCATCCCCCAGGGAGCACCGGCCCGTACCGCTTCCAATCCCGCCGGACGAATCCGGACAACACTGGTAGCGGACGGGCACACGAGGAGGTTTCCAGCATGGCTCCCCAACCTAACCTAACCTAACCTAACCTAACCTTTTTTTTTTTTTTTTTTTTTTTTTTTTTTTTTTTTTTTTTTCGTCTGGAACTCTCATGAGTTCCACCGCATTCCAGGGGAGCGGAAGGCGGTGGGTATGTGAGACTCCTACTCACTAAACCAGACGGTCAACACATCGCCGTATGGAGGAGCGCCACGGGAACGCCGAAGCATACATCCGCGTTGCTCCAACGGCAGGCAGCGCCAAGTAGGCGGCCACCACCCCCCCAAATGGAGCGGCGCAAACTGTTGACCGGGATGCGCCCCACTCCGATGGTCGGCTTGTTTTCTGGCGAGGAGCTCCCCTGCTCCCCGCCCAAGCCGACCGAGCCAGATCGTTTTGGACCACCTTTATCTCCGAGCCAACGGCAAGACGCCGAGCTCAGAATCAGGAAGTCCGATCCGACTCATACCCACTAGAGCCCCGGCCCCGATATGGGACCGTGGCGAGTGGCGGACTTCGCAGTCCACCACCCGTACCGGGGGCTACGGCGGCAGACGGCGCTCGTGAGCGACACGCCTGCGCCCCACCCTCCTCCGGCGCATCGGTGGAGCGGCTCCGTCCTCCTCCCTGAGCCTCTCCGTCGCCTCCTTCTGCGACATCACGACCTCGCAGAAGGAACGCACCGCACCCCACGCCTCTTCGCTCGAGACCATGGCCTTGACCACGGCCGGGAGCGAGAGGTCCGACCCGATGGAAGCCACGAGTGTAGCACGCGGCTCCGCCCAATGCGGGCACGAAGCCAGCGTGTGCTGCGCCGTATCCTCGGCGCAGCCGCACTCGTGGCACATCATCGTGGGCTCACGACCCGCCACCCTAAACAGATACCTCCCGAAGCATCCGTGCCCCGAAAGGATCTGCGTCAAGTGGAAAGTCATCACCCCGTGCCTACGACCGACCCAATCCGAAAGGATGGGACCGATCGCCAGGGCAGTCGATTTACCAGCGTTGGGCACTCTGAGCCTCTCGCGCCATGTGACGAGCAGCTCCTCATGCGCCCTGCGCCTCCACTCCGACTCCCCACCCTCCCCCCGAAGACGGGCATCCCTCCTCCGTCGATACGCCTCCGCCAGCGTCATAGCGTCCAGGTCCCACGGTGGGGTCCCGGCTAGAGCGCAGGCCGCCTCGCACGAGATGGTGCGATACCCTCGGATCACCCTGACAGCCATGACCCTCTGCGCTCTGCACAAGAGGGCCCGATTGCGGGAGTTGAGTCTATCGGCCCATATTGGTGCCCCGTAGAGCGCTATGGACCTTACCACCCCGGTGTACAGACGTCGGCAGCTCATGCTCGGTCCCCCGACATTTGGGAGGACGCGACACATCGCTCCGGCTGCCCTAACAAGCTTCGGCGCTAGGCGCCGAAAGTGCTCGTCGAAGCTCCATCGACTGTCGAGGACGAGTCCAAGGTACTCCAAGGAACGCCCGACAGCGATGGAAACTCCGCCGACCACCACTCTCGACCCGGCCGGAGGTCCGTTCCGCGGCCCGTGAAAACACACAGCCACGGATTTGTGCAATGCAACCTCCAGCCCCAGCCTTCTAATGCGCGCCACTACCTGCGCGACCCCAGCGGTTGCCAGAACACTGGCCTCCCGGTAGCTGTCGCCGCGTGCCGTTACGAGAGTGTCGTCGGCGTAACAAGTTACTTCGACACCCCGTAAGTTGGCACCGCGCAGCACCCAGTCGTAGCCGATGTTCCACAGGAGAGGTCCGAGAACCGACCCCTGCGGAACACCGCACGACACCTCCCTACGAATCCAGCCGTCACCAGTCGGGTAGCAGACGGCGCGGTCGCAGAGGTAATCCGCTACGACGCGACGCAAGTACCCGGGCACGGCGTGGAACCTCAGCGCCTCCAAAATGGTCGCCCAGGGAAGGGTGTTGAACGCGTTGGCGATATCGAGAGACACCGCCAACACCACCCCGCCCCGAGACACCGAGGCCTCCGCCAGGGCCCTCACCCGACTGACAGCGTCGAGGGTGGACCTGCCCTTGCGGAAGCCAAATTGATGGTCGCTGAGATCCCGACCGGACTCCCCCAAGTGCTTGACGAGGCGAGCGGATAAAACCCGCTCAAAGAGCTTACCCGCCTCGTCGAGAAGCACTATCGGCCGATATGCCGATGGCTCGGCAACCGGCCGCCCCTCCTTGCGCAACAGTACCAGTTTCCCACCCTTCCACGTCCGCGGGAACCGGCCCTGCTGCAAACATGCGTTAAAGAGGCGTAGCACTAGTGGCTCTAAATCCCCTAGGGCCAAGGCCCAGGCGCGCCCGGGGATGCCGTCGGGTCCCGGCGCAGTGTTCTTCGACCGAAGCCGAAGCACTGCAGCCCCCAACTCATCCCCGGAGACATCCCGTGCTGCGTCCCAACGCTCATCCTCTACCGCCTCAGTCGCCGGCGCCATACGAGGTACTCGATAGTCGGTACCTCGGGGGAACAATGCCGTGACTACGGACTCCAGCAACTCCGGCTGGAGAGTCTTGGTCAGCGGGGGGGCCCACGGTCGAAGCTTTCGCCTCACCATCTTGTACGGCCTCCCCCACGGGTCCCTGTCCAGGGACTCCACCATCTCTGCTTCGGCCAGGTCTTTGGCTTTGGCGATGGCCGCTACGAAAGTCATCACTGCCTCACGATATCGAGTATAGTGCTGACTCTCAAGCTCTTGGTCTCGTCGCCGCCGCCTCCGACATCTGGTGTACTGGCGCCTGAGAGCCACGCAGGTCTCTCGGAGCCGCGATAGCTCCTCAGACCACCAGTAAACGCCGCGCCTCGGAGTCGCGGAACGTACGCGGGGCATCGCCGCATCGCAGATGTGCGTCATGGTCTGGCCCAGACGCACAGCTTCTGCCTCTACATTCACAGCACCTTCCGGCGCTCCTACCCAGGCCTGGACCAGAGCAGCCTCCACCAGCGCCTCCCTGTCCAGACGCTTCAGGGCCCATCGCGGGCCCTCCTCGCGCGAGGGTCGACTCGGGGCATTCGGCGGGGCGGGGAGTGCGGAGACGTCGAACCTCACGTAGCGGTGGTCCGACAACGTCTCCACATCCTCCATCACCCGCCAGCCTCGGATACGGCGCGCCAGGGTGGGATCGGCGAACGTGATGTCGACGATCGAACCGCCCTGTTGCCGCACGCACGTATGTACCGACCCGTGGTTCAGGACGACAAGACCGGACGCGACTACCCAGTCTTCGAGGACCTCTCCACGTGCGTCCGTGGCCGGGCAACCCCAAGCCATGGATTTGGCATTGAGGTCCCCGACCACGAGGACCCGACCGGGGCCACTCCTCCCGACGAGGGCGCCGACTTCGACCAGAAACTGTTCGAAGTCGGCGACACTGCGATTCGGAGAGAAGTAGACCCCGATCAGTGTCACGTTTCCGACGAGAGCCGAGACGTAGCCTCGACCCTTCGTCACTCCTCCGAAGACCGGGGATCCGGCCGCTGTCCGGGTCCCGATCGCCACCACACCGTCCCTGTCGCCGGCCCAGTCGTCCCCCGAAGGGACGTAGTAGGGCTCGGCGATCACGACGACGTTTACCAACCACTCCGCCATGCTTTGGAACAAGAGGTCCTGAGCCCTGGCGCAGTGGTTGATATTCGCCTGTAGAATCCGCATGGCCATCTTATTCGATGACCATGGGATCCTCTACGGGCCTGGAAGGCTGCTTTGAGGCCCTAGGACCTCTGCCAGCCTGGCCCGGCTTCCTTCCCTTCGGGGCGGGAACGCACTCCTTGGTCCCCACCCGAACCTTTTTTTTTTTTTTTTTTTTTTTTTTTTTTTTTTTTTTTTTTTTTTTTTTTTTTTTACGTGGGGAAATCCAGAACGGATTCCACATCGCCTCGGGGGAGACGACCTGGTTATGCCGGGCTCTAACCGGCTAAAACCCCACGGTGTCCCTCTCGTCGCCATGTGCCGGGGTCACGGGAACATCCGACTGGCAATCTTCCGCGACCCCGCGACGATGCGGTCTCACCAGACCCCTGCTCGTTAGGGGGTGGAGGACAGATGTTTTCGTCCTTCCATACTTCTCGGATCAGAGTGGCGTGCAGGAACACGCCCACGCCTACTCGGGCTAGTTTTGGTAGACTGGTGGACCCCCCCGAGTCCACCAGCCACTAGCTGATGTTAGGGAGGGAGATGGCGGATGAATGCCTCTCTCCTCCGACCTCTTTTGCGGCGACGCATATCGAGTGAGCTAATTGCCTCCCTCGCTCTCTCTGCGTCTTCTTTTTCGCGCATGACCTCTTCGCAAAATTGTTGGACGGCTATCCAAGATCTCTTGCTCTGGATCATATTTCGAACAACAGATGTCAGGGAAAGGTCATGTCCCATAACCGCCTTAAGAGCTGTCCTCTTTTCTGCCCAGGCCGGACATGTCTCCAAGGTGTGTTGGGCTGTATCGACGAGGCAGCTGTCGCAATGGTGACAAATAGTTGTCGGCTCTCTACACGCGATTCGGCATAAGTATTTTCCGAAACAGCCGTGGTCTGTGAGGATCTGCGTCAATCGGAATGATAAGGCACCATGACGTCTTGTTAACCATTGTCGGAAGACTGGTCTTACTGCATCGATTGTTCGGACGCCTGCGCTAGGATCTGCCAATCTCTCCTCCCAGGTTACGATAGCACTTCGCAGAATTCTTCTCCGTATCTTGTCACTTACAGTTATCCAATGGGCTTCGGTTTGCGCCTCCCCACGCCGGAGATAAACCTTCGTGAGGGCTCTCGCATCCAAATCCCATGGCAACGACCCGGCCAAAACGCAAGAGGCCTCATAGGAGACAGTGCGGTAACCACGAATCAACCTGATCGCCATTGCTCTTTGCGGCTTACGCAAAAGAGCAATAGTCCGGCTATTCAGGGATTCGGACCACACTGGAGCTCCATACAAGGCCATAGACCTTACGACCCCAATATAGAGACGTCTGCTTAACTCGTTGGGTCCTCCTAGATTTGGTAGTAACCCACTAAGCGCCTTCGACGCAGTGAGTAATCGTGGCATAAGTCGCTCAAAGTGAGCGATAAACGACCATCTGCTGTCTAGGGTAAGGCCGAGATATTTCATCGTTGACTGGATGCAGATAGGCGTACCGCCCACGGTAATAGTTGCGTCTGATGTGGGTGCGTTCCGAGGCCCATGAAAACAGAGAGCTTCGGACTTACTAAGGGCCACCTGTAGGCCAAGACGGTGAATGCGCGAGACCACGTGCTCCACTCCGACGGCAGCAAGGATTGCGGCTTGCCTTGTAGTATCGGCACGGGCTGTCACCAAGGTATCGTCGGCATAGCAGGTGATGTCGATACCCCTTATGTTTCCTCCACGTAATACCCAATCATATCCTATATTCCACAGGAGGGGTCCTAGAACCGACCCCTGTGGAACTCCGCAAGTCATCTCTCGCTTTTTCCAACCATCTTGCGTAGGATACGAAACATAGCGATCAGACAAGTAGGCATTAACTATCCCGCATAGGTAGGGTGGTAAACGGTGATATCGGAGCGCCTCTTTAATGCAGCACCAGGGCAAGCTATTAAACGCGTTGGCGATGTCTAGGGACACCGCCAGCACAACCTGTCCTCGCTCAACTGCGTCCTGAGCAGCTGACTTAACGCGTAGGATTGCATCAACCGTCGATCGGCCACGACGGAATCCGAATTGGTTCTCTGCCAAATCCGGGCCAATGGTTTGGAGGTGACTGACAATCCTAGCGGCGATTATGCGCTCAAACACTTTACCCGCCTCATCAAGCAAAACAATAGGACGGTAGGCTGAAGAACCACCCCCACCCGAACCTAACCTAACCTAACCTAACCTAACCTAACCTAACCTAACCTAACCTAACCTAACCTAACCTAACCTAACCTTTTTTTTTTTTTTTTTTTTTTTTTTTTTTTTTTTTTTTTTTTTTTTTTTTTTTTTTTTTTTTTTATACTCACTAAACCAGACGGTCAACACATCGCCGTATGGAGGAGCGCCACGGGAACGCCGAAGCATACATCCGCGTTGCTCCAACGGCAGGCAACGCCAAGTAGGCGGCCACCACCCCCCCAAATGGAGCGGCGCAAACTGTTGACCGGGATGCGCCCCACTCCGATGGTCGGCTTGTTTTCTGGCGAGGAGCTCCCCTGCTCCCCGCCCAAGCCGACCGAGCCAGATCGTTTTGGACGACCTTTATCTCCGAGCCGACGGCAAGCCGCCGAGCTCAGAATCAAGGAAGTCCGATCCGACTCATACCCACTAGAGCCCCGGCCCCTAGATGGGACCGTGGCGAGTGGCGGACTTCGCAGTCCACCACCCGTACCGGGGGCTACGGCGGCAGACGGCGCTCGTGAGCGACACGCCTGCGCCCCACCCTCCTCCGGCGCATCGGTAGAGCGGCTCCGTCCTCCTCCCTGAGCCTCTCCGCCGCCTCCTTCTGCGACATCACGACCTCGCAGAAGGAACGCACCGCACCCCACGCCTCTTCGCTAGAGACCATGGCCTTGACCACGGCCGGGAGCGAGAGGTCCGACCCGATGGAAGCCACGAGTGTAGCACGCGGCTCAGCCCACTGCGGGCACGAAGCCAGCGTGTGCTGAGCCGTATCCTCGGCGCAGCCGCACTCGTGGCACATCATCGTGGGCTCACGACCCGCCACCCTAAACAGATACCTCCCGAAGCATCCGTGCCCCGAAAGGATCTGCGTCAGGTGGAAGGTCATCACCCCGTGCCTACGACCGACCCAGTCCGAAAGGATGGGACCGATCGCCAGGGCAGTCGATTTACCAGCGCCGGGCACTCTGAGCCTCTCTCGCCATGTGACGAGCAGCTGCTCCTGCGCCCTGCGCCTCCAATCCGACTCCCCACCCTCCCCCCGAAGACGGGCATCCCTCCTCCGTCGATACGCCTCCGCCAGCGTCAAAGCGTCCAGGTCCCACGGTGGGGTCCCGGCCAGAGCGCAGGCCGCCTCGCACGAGATGGTGCGATACCCCCGGATCACCCTGACAGCCATGACCCTCTGCGCTCTGCACAAGAGGGCCCGGTTGCGGGAGTCGAGGCTATCGGCCCATATTGGTGCCCCGTAGAGCGCTATGGACCTTACCACCCCGGTGTACAGACGTCGGCAGCTCATGCTCGGTCCCCCGACATTTGGGAGGACGCGACACATCGCTCCGGCTGCCCTAACAAGCTTCGGCGCTAGGCGCCGAAAGTGCTCGTCGAAGCTCCATCGACTGTCGAGGACGAGTCCAAGGTACTCCAAGGAACGCCCGACAGCGATGGAAACTCCGCCGACCACCACTCTCGACCCGGCCGGAGGTCCGTTCCGCGGCCCGTGAAAACACACAGCCACGGATTTGTGCAATGCAACCTCCAGCCCCAGCCTTCTAATGCGCGCCACTACCTGCGCGACCCCAGCGGTTGCCAGGACACTGGCCTCCCGGTAGCTGTCGCCGCGTGCCGTTACGAGAGTGTCGTCGGCGTAAACCTAACCTAACCTAACCTAACCTTTTTTTTTTTTTTTTTTTTTTTTTTTTTTTTTTTTTTTTTCGTCTGGAACCCTCATGGGTTTCACCGCATTCCAGGGGAGAGGAAGGCGGTGGGTATGTGGGACTCCTACCCACTAAACCAGACGGTCAACACATCGCCGTATGGAGGAGCGCCACGGGAACGCCGAAGCATACGTCCGCGTTGCTCCAACGGCAGGCAGCGCCAAGTAGGCGGCCACCACCCCCCCAAATGGAGCGGCGCAAACTGTTGACCGGGATGCGCCCCACTCCGATGGTCGGCTTGTTTTCTGGCGAGGAGCTCCCCTGCTCCCCACCCAAGCCGACCGAGCCAGATCGTTTTGGACGATCTTTATCTCCGAGCAGACGGCAAGCCGCCGAGCTCAGAATCTAGGAAGTCCGATCCGACTCATACCCACTAGAGCCCCGGCCCCGAGATGGGACCGTGGCGAGTGGCGGACTTCGCAGTCCACCACCCGTACCGGGGGCTACGGCGGCAGACGGCGCTCGTGAGCGACACGCCTGCGCCCCACCCTCCTCCGGCGCATCGGTGGAGCGGCTCCGTCCTCCTCCCTGAGCCTCTCCGTCGCCTCCTTCTGCGACATCACGACCTCGCAGAAGGAACGCACCGCACCCCACGCCTCTTCGCTCGAGACCATGGCCTTGACCACGGCCGGGAGCGAGAGGTCCGACCCGATGGAAGCCACGAGTGTAGCACGCGGCTCCGCCCAATGCGGGCACGAAGCCAGCGTGTGCTGCGCCGTATCCTCGGCGCAGCCGCACTCGTGGCACATCATCGTGGGCTCACGACCCGCCACCCTAAACAGATACCTCCCGAAGCATCCGTGCCCCGAAAGGATCTGCGTCAAGTGGAAAGTCATCACCCCGTGCCTACGACCGATCCAATCCGAAAGGATGGGACCGATCGCCAGGGTCGTCGATATGCCAGCGCCGGGCATCCTGAGCCTCTCTCGCCATGTGACAAGGAGCTCTTCCTGCGCCCTGCGCCTCCAATCCGACTCCCCACCCTCCCCCCGAAGACGGGCGTGCCTCCTCCGTCGATACGCCTCCGCCAGCGTCAACGCGTCCAGGTCCCACGGTGGAGTCCCGGCCAAAGCGCAGGCCGCCTCGCACGAGATGGTGCGATACCCTCGGATCACCCTGACAGCCATGACCCTCTGCGCTCTGCACAAGAGGGCCCGGTTGCGGGAGTCGAGGCTATCGGCCCATATTGGTGCCCCGTAGAGCGCCATGGACTTTACCACCCCGGTGTACAGACGCCGGCAGCTCAGGCTCGGTCCCCCGACATTTGGGAGGACGCGACACAGCGCTCCGGCTGCCCTAACTAGCTTCGGCGCTAGGCGCCGAAAGTGCTCGTCGAAGCTCCATCGACTGTCGAGGACGAGTCCAAGGTACTCCAAGGAACGCCCGACGGCGATGGAAACTCCTCCGACCACCACACTCGACCCGGCAGGAGGTGCGTTCCGCGGCCCGTGAAAACACACGGCGACGGATTTGTGCAATGCAACCTCCAGCCCCAACCTTCTAATGCGCGCCACTACCTGCGCGACCCCGGCCGTTGCCAGAACACTGGCCTCCCGGTAACTGTCGCCGCGTGCCGTTACGAGAGTGTCGTCGGCGTAACAGGTTACTTCGACACCCCGTAAGTTGGCACCGCGCAGCACCCAGTCGTAGCCGATGTTCCACAGGAGAGGTCCGAGAACCGACCCCTGAGGAACACCGCACGACACCTCCCTACGAATCCAGCCGTCGCCAGACGGGTAGCAGACGGCGCGGTCGCAGAGGTAATCCGCTACGACGCGCCGCAAGTACCCGGGCACGGCGTGGAACCTCAGCGCCTCCAAAATGGTCGCCCAGGGAAGGGTGTTGAACGCGTTGGCGATGTCGAGAGACACCGCCAACACCACTCCGCCCCGAGAAACCGAGGCCTCCGCCAGGGCCCTCACCCGACCGACAGCGTCGAGGGTGGACCTGCCCTTGCGGAAGCCAAATTGATGGTCGCTGAGATCCCGACCGGACTCCCCCAAGTGCTTGACGAGGCGAGCGGATAAAACCCGCTCAAAGAGCTTACCCGCCTCGTCGAGAAGCACTATCGGCCGATATGCCGATGGCTCGGCAACCGGCCGCCCCTCCTTGCGCAACAGCACCAGTTTCCCACCCTTCCACGTCCGCGGGAACCGGCCCTGCCGCAAACATGCGTTGAAGAGGCGCAGCACTAGAGGCTCTAAATCCCCTAGGGCCAAGGCCCAGGCGCGACCGGGGATGCCGTCGGGTCCCGGCGCAGTGTTCTTCGACCGAAGCCGAAGCACTGCAGCCCCCAACTCACTCCCGGAGACATCCCGTGCTGCGTCCCAACGCTCGTCCTCTACCGCCTCAGTCGCCGGCGCCATACGAGGTACCCGATGGTCGGTACCTCGAGGGAACAATGCCGTGACTACGGACTCCAGCAACGCCGGCTGGAGAGTCTTGGTCAGCGGAGGGGCCCACGGTCGAAGCTTTCGCCTCACCATCTTGTACGGCCTCCCCCACGGGTCCCTGTCCAGGGACTCCACCATCTCCGCTTCGGCCAGGTCTTTGGCTTTGGCGATGGCCGCTACGAAAGCCAGCACTGCCTCCCGATATCGAGTATAGTGCTGACTCTCAAGCTCTTGGTCTCGTCGCCGCCGCCTCCGACATCTGGTGTACTGGCGTCTGAGAGCCACGCAGGTCTCTCGGAGACGCGATAGCTCCTCAGACCACCAGTACACGCCGCGCCTCGGAGTCGCGGAGCGTACGCGGGGCATCGCCGCATCGCAGATGTGCGACATGGTCTGGCCCAGACGCGCAGCTTCCGCCTCTACATTCACTGCGCCTTCCGGCGCTCCTACCCAGGCCTGGACCAGGGCAGCCTCCACCAGCACCTCCCTGTCCAGACGCTTCAGGGCCCATCGCGGGCCCTCTTCGCGCGAGGGTCGACTCGGGGCGTTCGGCGGGGCGGGAAGTGCGGAGACGTCGAACCTCACGTAGCGGTGGTCCGACAACGTCTCCACATCCTCCATCACCCGCCAGCCTCGGATACGGCGCGCCAGGGCGGGATCGGCGAACGTGATGTCGACGATCGAACCACCCTGTTGCCGCACGCACGTATGTACCGACCCGCGGTTCAGGACGACAAGACCGGACGCGACTACCCAGTCTTCGAGGACCTCTCCACGTGCGTCCGTGGCCGGGCAACCCCAAGCCATGGATTTGGCATTGAGGTCCCCGACCACGAGGACCCGACCGGGGCCACTCCTCCCGACGAGGGCGCCGACTTCGACCAGAAACTGTTCGAAGTCGGCGACACTGCGATTCGGAGAGAAGTAGACCCCGATCAGTGTCACGTTTCCGACGAGAGCCGAGACGTAGCCTCGACCCTTCGTCACTCCTCCGAAGACCGGGGATCCGGCCGCTGTCCGGGTCCCGATCGCCACCACACCGTCCCTGTCGCCGGCCCAGTCGTCCCCCGAAGGGACATAGTAGGGCTCGGCGACCACGACGAGGTTTACCAACCACTCCGCCATGCTTTGGAACAATAGGTCCTGAGCCCTGGCGCAGTGGTTGATATTCGCCTGTAGAATCCGCATGGCCATCTTATTCGATGACCATGGGATCCTCTACGGGCCTGGAAGGCTGCTTTGAGGCCCTAGGACCCCTGCCAGCCTTGCCCGGCTTCCTTCCCTTCGAGGCGGGGACACACTCCTTGGTCCCCACCCGATGCTTGGCCGGTCTGCCGGCCGCTGCGCACGTGACGCAGTGCGGCTCGGCAGAGCACTCCTGGGCCTTATGCCCGGGCTTTCCGCACCGATAGCAGAGGTCGCTCCTGTCGACCTCCGCAGTGCACTTGGCCCTGACGTGCCCCATCTCCAGGCACCGGAAGCACCTGAGGGGCCGATCGTCCAAGACGCGGACCTGTGCCGACACCCATCCGACGAGGAGCCTTCCGCCGCCGGACACCTTCTTGGCCGCTGCTACCGGGCAACGAACCCACGCAGCACCGAGGCCACCGGCGCCGACAGTGACAGCCCCACACCGGACTTCGTCGACGTCGCACCCACCTACCCTTGCGACGGCCGTAGCCACGTCGACGCTGGACACGGAGTCGTCCAGTCCCGAAATGCGCATTTCTGCGCACTTCCTGGGTCTAGACACCCTGACTTGCCCTGCGGGCAGTGACTCTCTCAGCTTGTTAGCGAGAGAGTCCGCCTTACCCCCGGTATTCGCTCCGGGCAGTTCCAGGATGCGGCCACCAGTGACCGCCTTCCTAAACCTTAGGTCCTTAATACCCAGGTCGGCCAGGTTGACTTTCTGCTTCGCCTCCGCCAAGACCTGGGCGTAAGTCACGCCATTGGCCTCGGCTTCGGGATGCAGAGTCAATACCACAGCCGTGGATCGTTCTGCCCGGAGCTTTCTTTTGGGAGCAGTACCTGGCTTCTGCGACTGCGGTTTAGACCGCGATGCAGAAGGTCCAGCAGGGCCCTTTCCCTGTCCCTTCTTGGGTGGCTTTGCCGCTTTTGGCTTCGCCTGAGGCTCGGTAGCCTTCGGCTTTGCCTGCGGCTGAGCCGCTTTCGGCTTCGCCTGCGGCTGAGCCGCTTTTGGCTTCGCCTTCGCTCCCTTAGACTTCTTCTGCGCCGATCCGCTGGGGCCCGCAGAGGGTGGGGCGGCGGTCTTAACAGACTCTGTGGTCTGCACCGCCTCCCGCCTCTTGTCGGCCGCAAGCGGAGGCCGAAGCCTCAACTCCGGGAGGAGCCGGTCCTCTATGGAGGCCAGTCGGGCGTTCACCATGGTCCCCACCTGGGACATGACCGCCCGACAGATCTCCTCCAGCGAGGTTGTCTGAGGCTGCGTTACAGGGGACGCAGCCTCCGTCGATCCGGTGGGAGTGGGCGCCGGACAACCCTGCTTCCGTGCCCTCTCCATGTCCTCTCGCAACGTGGACATCTCCTTGCGGAGAGTGTCCATCTCGGCCTGCAGGCGAGCATTGTCCGCCTGCAGCCGCCGCGTCTCTTCCGTGAGGGTCCGCGATCCCAGGACTTCCACGGCCACGGCTATTGAAGCCACCGCGTCTTTGAGTTCCCGGACTATAGTCCCCTTCAGGTTCTTGGACTTCGTGGCGATTTTCGCAATAATCGCCAAGTCCTCCACAACCTGTTGCTTCGTCAGGGCCGTGGACCTATTACTGGGTCCGACGCCCGACTCAGCTACCTCCCCCGAGGTCGACGCTAGTTGAGCGGCTCGCTGTTCCCGCCTCTTGCGAGTGACCGCGACGCTCTTCTCTAGGTCTTCCTCTACCAACGCCTTGAACTCTTCCCGCTTTGCAGCGAGAAGCGCTCTTTTGGCATCGGCCAAACCTACGTACTCCCCCGTCGTCGGGGGCCTCCCTCGGCCTCTTGTCGCAGACGCAGACCGCTCCGAATCCTCGTCGTCGGACAGCTCCAACTCGGGGTTCGGGCGTCGCCTCTTGCGCCAAAGTTTCCCGCCCGTAGCGGGGCTTTGGGACCGTCCAGTGGCGAAACTGCAGTCGGAGTCCATGTCCTCGTCCTGCCGCCCCGTACTGGACTCCCTACTAATGACGCTCCTCGTCATCCGCCTCTCCTTAATCTCTCCCCTCTTCGTCCTCCTCTCCTCTCCCTCAACGTCGTTTGTGTGTTTAAGATTTTCCATAACAAATCCCACGAGTAGTGAGGAACTAAAATGTCAGCCCCGGCAGAGCCTCTTGCCCGGGTAACCCTAATACACCTGGAAGGTCGGGTGGTATTCCAGGGTTGTGCGCTAGCGGCTGATGAACTCCCCAGCCTCTCTTTCGAGCACCCCGACGTCACGCAACGAAACGCCGAGAATTGAGGATTTTTTTATAGAGGTTTACTCCTCCCGGTCCGGCCAATTAAGGCAAGACCCTCGCTCCCCTGCAGGCTGCTTCACATGACAGCCACACCTACAGAAGTTTACGACTCGACGGTGGCAAAAATGCCTGTCCGGCTGCACAGTGAAGTACCCACCGGACTCGTCGACCGACCGGCAACAGGGCCACCGCTAACGGCGGCCACTGATCCGGACATGCCCTCGACCATTCGCCACTGGCATCGGGTCCGGGCCAAAACGTCCCTATAACTAAAACTAGCTACGGTACTACAACTACTACTAGCTACCGCTAACTACTTCTAGCTAACTATCTACTTCTAGCTAACTACTTCTAGCTACCTAACTGCTAAAGCCACAAACTAGACTACCTATGGCCTCCGCATTCGAGCAGGTTGGATAATCCAAACAGGGCTCACTGCGGGTCAGCCGGGCCAACACTAGAAGCAAGCTTAAGCACCACTACGAACTAGTACTACTATGCCAAGCCTCAAACTAGACTACCTATGGCCGCTCGCCCGGAGGCGAACGACCGGGCCTAAAACTAGTGAAGCATGGGCAGCAGCACTACGCCCCAAACCTACAACCCTCGAGAGCAGCGCAAGCACCTCCCTCAAGAGACCGGCCGTAAGGGCCGACCCACCTCTGCGAAGTTCTGAACTCCTTCCACAGCGGACCCGCGAACGAGCCCGATGCAGGGAGAGACGGGACCCCGCATCCCAATACCCCGAGACCGAGCGCCGAAACACTCACTAAGGGGTACCGGGCCTCCCCGACCAGCCAGGAGCAATCACTCAAGGTCTGGCCTCCCATCGACTGCCCCAGAAGGAGGCAGCCGAAAACACCTCCCCATGCTACCCAAGAACCTCCGTTCTGATCGCCACGGACACGAAGACCATGAAAACCAGACCAAGGCACCTTGGTAGCGTTTCGTCGGCTATGTTCCTCATAGCCGACCCCCGCGCTGGACATTAGCAGACGGCTAACGCGATCCCGAAAGACCGCATTAACCATCCCCCAGGGAGCACCGGCCCGTACCGCTTCCAATCCCGCCGGACGAATCCGGACAACACTGGTAGCGGACGGGCACACGAGGAGGTTTCCAGCATGGCTCCCCAACCTAACCTTTTTTTTTTTTTTCTTTTTTTTTTTTTTTTTTTTTTTTTTTTTTTTTCGTCTGGAACCCTCATGGGTTCCACCGCATTCCAGGGGAGCGGAAGGCGGTGGGTATGTGAGACTCCTACTCACTAAACCAGACGGTCAACACATCGCCGTATGGAGGAGCGCCACGGGAACGCCGAAGCATACATCCGCGTTGCTCCAACGGCAGGCAACGCCAAGTAGGCGGCCACCACCCCCCCAAATGGAGCGGCGCAAACTGTTGACCGGGATGCGCCCCACTCCGATGGTCGGCTTGTTTTCTGGCGAGGAGCTCCCCTGCTCCCCGCCCAAGCCGACCGAGCCAGATCGTTTTGGACGACCTTTATCTCCGAGCCGACGGCAAGCCGCCGAGCTCAGAATCAAGGAAGTCCGATCCGACTCATACCCACTAGAGCCCCGGCCCCTAGATGGGACCGTGGCGAGTGGCGGACTTCGCAGTCCACCACCCGTACCGGGGGCTACGGCGGCAGACGGCGCTCGTGAGCGACACGCCTGCGCCCCACCCTCCTCCGGCGCATCGGTAGAGCGGCTCCGTCCTCCTCCCTGAGCCTCTCCGCCGCCTCCTTCTGCGACATCACGACCTCGCAGAAGGAACGCACCGCACCCCACGCCTCTTCGCTAGAGACCATGGCCTTGACCACGGCCGGGAGCGAGAGGTCCGACCCGATGGAAGCCACGAGTGTAGCACGCGGCTCCGCCCACTGCGGGCACGAAGCCAGCGTGTGCTGAGCCGTATCCTCGGCGCAGCCGCACTCGTGGCACATCATCGTGGGCTCACGACCCGCCACCCTAAACAGATACCTCCCGAAGCATCCGTGCCCCGAAAGGATCTGCGTCAGGTGGAAGGTCATCACCCCGTGCCTACGACCGACCCAGTCCGAAAGGATGGGACCGATCGCCAGGGCAGTCGATTTACCAGCGCCGGGCACTCTGAGCCTCTCTCGCCATGTGACGAGCAGCTGCTCCTGCGCCCTGCGCCTCCAATCCGACTCCCCACCCTCCCCCCGAAGACGGGCATCCCTCCTCCGTCGATACGCCTCCGCCAGCGTCAAAGCGTCCAGGTCCCACGGTGGGGTCCCGGCCAGAGCGCAGGCCGCCTCGCACGAGATGGTGCGATACCCCCGGATCACCCTGACAGCCATGACCCTCTGCGCTCTGCACAAGAGGGCCCGGTTGCGGGAGTCGAGGCTATCGGCCCATATTGGTGCCCCGTAGAGCGCTATGGACCTTACCACCCCGGTGTACAGACGTCGGCAGCTCATGCTCGGTCCCCCGACATTTGGGAGGACGCGACACATCGCTCCGGCTGCCCTAACAAGCTTCGGCGCTAGGCGCCGAAAGTGCTCGTCGAAGCTCCATCGACTGTCGAGGACGAGTCCAAGGTACTCCAAGGAACTCCCGACAGCGATGGAAACTCCGCCGACCACCACTCTCGACCCGGCCGGAGGTCCGTTCCGCGGCCCGTGAAAACACACAGCCACGGATTTGTGCAATGCAACCTCCAGCCCCAGCCTTCTAATGCGCGCCACTACCTGCGCGAATCCCCAACCTAACCTTTTTTTTTTTTTTTTTTTTTTTTTTTTTTTTTTTTTTTTTTTTTTTTTTTTTTTTTTTTTTCGTCTGGAACTCTCATGAGTTCCACCGCATTCCAGGGGAGCGGAAGGCGGTGGGTATGTGAGACTCCTACTCACTAAACCAGACGGTCAACACATCGCCGTATGGAGGAGCGCCACGGGAACGCCGAAGCATACATCCGCGTTGCTCCAACGGCAGGCAGCGCCAAGTAGGCGGCCACCACCCCCCCAAATGGAGCGGCGCAAACTGTTGACCGGGATGCGCCCCACTCCGATGGTCGGCTTGTTTTTTGGCGAGGAGCTCCCCTGCTCCCCGCCCAAGCCGACCGAGCCAGATCGTTTTGGACGACCTTTATCTCCGAGCCGACGGCAAGCCGCCGAGCTCAGAATCAAGGAAGTCCGATCCGACTCATACCTACTAGAGCCCCGGCCCCGAGATGGGACCGTGGCGAGTGGCGGACTTCGCAGTCCACCACCCGTACCGGGGGCTACGGCGGCAGACGGCGCTCGTGAGCGACACGCCTGCGCCCCACCCTCCTCCGGCGCATCGGTAGAGCGGCTCCGTCCTCCTCCCTGAGCCTCTCCGCCGCCTCCTTCTGCGACATCACGACCTCGCAGAAGGAACGCACCGCACCCCACGCCTCTTCGCTCGAGACCATGGCCTTGACCACGGCCGGGAGCGAGAGGTCCGACCCGATGGAAGCCACGAGTGTAGCACGCGGCTCCTCCCAATGCGGGCACGAAGCCAGCGTGTGCTGCGCCGTATCCTCGGCGCAGCCGCACTCATGGCACATCATCGTGGGCTCACGACCCGCCACCCTAAACAGATACCTCCCGAAGCATCCGTGCCCCGAAAGGATCTGCGTCAGGTGGAAAGACATCACCCCGTGCCTACGACCGACCCAATCCGAAAGGATGGGACCGATCGCCAGGGCCGTCGATATGCCAGCGCCGGGCATCCTGAGCCTCTCTCGCCATGTGACGAGCAGCTCCTCCTGCGCCCTGCGCCTCCAATCAGACTCCCCACCCTCCCCCCGAAGACGGGCATCCCTCCTCCGTCGATACGCCTCCGCCAGCGTCAAAGCGTCCAGGTCCCACGGTGGGGTCCCGGCCAGAGCGCAGGCCGCCTCGCACGAGATGGTGCGATACCCTCGGATCACCCTGACAGCCATGACCCTCTGCGCTCTGCACAAGAGGGCCCGGTTGCGGGAGTCGAGGCTATCGGCCCATATTGGTGCCCCGTAGAGCGCCATGGACTTTACCACCCCGGTGTACAGACGCCGGCAGCTCAGGCTCGGTCCCCCGACATTTGGGAGGACGCGACACATCGCTCCGGCTGCCCTAACTAGCTTCGGCGCTAGGCGCCGAAAGTGCTCGTCGAAGCTCCATCGACTGTCGAGGACGAGTCCAAGGTACTCCAAGGAACGCCCGACGGCGATGGAAACTCCTCCGACCACCACACTCGATCCGGCAGGAGGTGCGTTCCGCGGCCCGTGAAAACACACGGCGACGGATTTGTGCAATGCAACCTCCAGCCCCAACCTTCTAATGCGCGCCACTACCTGCGCGACCCCAGCAGTTGCCAGAACACTGGCCTCCCGGTAGCTGTCGCCGCGTGCCGTTACGAGAGTGTCGTCGGCGTAACAGGTTACTTCGACACCCCGTAAGTTGGCACCGCGCAGCACCCAGTCGTAGCCGATGTTCCATAGGAGAGGTCCGAGAACCGACCCCTGAGGAACACCGCACGACACCTCCCTACGAATCCAGCCGTCGCCTGACGGGTAGCAGACGGCGCGGTCGCAGAGGTAATCCGCTACGACGCGACGCAAGTACCCGGGCACGGCGTGGAACCTCAGCGCCTCCAAAATGGTCGCCCAGGGAAGGGTGTTGAACGCGTTGGCGATATCGAGAGACACCGCCAACACCACCCCGCCCCGAGACACCGAGGCCTCCGCCAGGGCCCTCACCCGACCGACAGCGTCGAGGGTGGACCTGCCCTTGCGGAAGCCAAATTGATGGTCGCTGAGATCCCGACCGGACTCCAACCCCAAGTGCTTGACGAGGCGAGCGGATAAAACCCGCTCAAAGAGCTTACCCGCCTCGTCGAGAAGCACTATCGGCCGATATGCCGATGGCTCGGCAACCGGCCGCCCCTCCTTGCGCAACAGCACCAGTTTCCCACCCTTCCACGTCCGCGGGAACCGGCCCTGCCGCAAACAAGCGTTGAAGAGGCGCAGCACTAGAGGCTCTAAATCCCCTAGGGCCAAGGCCCAGGCGCGCCCTGGGATGCCGTCGGGTCCCGGCGCAGTGTTCTTCGACCGAAGCCGAAGCACTGCAGCCCCCAACTCACCCCCGGAGACATCCCGTGCTGCGTCCCAACGCTCCTCCTCCACCTCCTCAGTCGCCGGCGCCATACGAGGTACCCGATGGTCGGTACCTCGAGGGAACAATGCCGTGACTACGGACTCCAGCAACGCCGGCTGGAGAGTCTTGGTCAGCGGAGGGGCCCACGGTCGAAGCTTTCGCCTCACCATCTTGTACGGCCTCCCCCACGGGTCCCTGTCCAGGGACTCCACCATCTCCGCTTCGGCCAGGTCTTTGGCTTTGGCGATGGCCGCTACGAAAGCCAGCACTGCCTCCCGATATCGAGTATAGTGCTGACTCTCAAGCTCTTGGTCTCGTCGCCGCCGCCTCCGACATCTGGTGTACTGGCGTCTGAGAGCCACGCAGGTCTCTCGGAGACGCGATAACTCCTCAGACCACCAGTACACGCCGCGCCTCGGAGTCGCGGAGCGTACGCGGGGCATCGCCGCATCGCAGATGTGCGACATGGTCTGGCCCAGACGCGCAGCTTCCGCCTCTACATTCACTGCGCCTTCCGGCGCTCCTACCCAGGCCTGGACCAGGGCAGCCTCCACCAGCACCTCCCTGTCCAGTCGCTTCAGGGCCCATCGCGGGCCCTCCTCGCGCGAGGGTCGACTCGGGGCGTTCGGCGGGGCGGGGATTGCGGAGACGTCGAACCTCACGTAGCGGTGGTCCGACAACGTCTCCACATCCTCCATCACCCGCCAGCCTCGGATACGGCGCGCCAGGGCGGGATCGGCGAACGTGATGTCGACGATCGAACCACCCTGTTGCCGCACGCACGTATGTACCGACCCGCTGTTCAGGACGACAAGACCGGACGCGACTACCCAGTCTTCGAGGAGCTCTCCACGTGCGTCCGTGGCCGGGCAACCCCAAGCCATGGATTTGGCATTGAGGTCCCCGACCACGAGGACCCGACCGGGGCCACTCCTCCCGACGAGGGCGCCGACTTCGACCAGAAACTGTTCGAAGTCGGCGACGCTGCGGTTCGGAGAGAAGTAGGCCCCGATCAGCGTCACGTTTCCGACGAGAGCCGAGACGTAGCCTCGACCCTTCGTCACTCCTCCAAAGACCGGGGATCCGGCCGCTGTCCGGGTCCCGATCGCCACCACACCGTCCCTGTCACCGGCCCAGTCGTCCCCCGAAGGGACGTAGTAGGGCTCGGCGATCACGACGACGTTCACCAACCACTCCGCCATGCTTTGGAACAATAGGTCCTGAGCCCTGGCGCAGTGGTTGATATTCGCCTGTAGAATCCGCATGGCCATCTTATTCGATGACCATGGGATCCTCTACGGGCCTCGAAGGCTGCTTTGAGGCCCTAGGACCCCTGCCAGCCTTGCCCGGCTTCCTTCCCTTCGGGGCGGGGACGCACTCCATGGTCCCCACCCGATGCTTGGCCGGTCTGCCGGCCGCTGCGCACGTGACGCAGTGCGGCTCGGCAGAGCACTCCTGGGCCTTGTGCCCGGGCTTTCCGCACCGATAGCAGAGGTCGCTCCTGTCGACCTCCGCAGTGCACTTGGCCCTGACGTGCCCCATCTCCAGGCACCGGAAGCACCTGAGGGGCCGATCGTCCAAGACGCGGACCTGTGCCGACACCCATCCGACGAGGAGCCTTCCGCCGCCGGACACCTTCTTGGCCGCTGCGACCGGGCAACGAACCCACGCAGCACCGAGGCCACCGGCGCCGACAGTGACAGCCCCACACCGGACTTCGTCGACGTCGCATCCACCTACCCTTGCGACGGCCGTAGCCACGTCGACGCTGGACACGGAGTCGTCCAGTCCCGAAATGCGCATTTCTGCGCACTTCGTGGGTCTAGAGACCCTGACCTGCCCTGCGGGCAGTGATTCTCTCAGCTTGTTAGCGAGAGAGTCCGCCATACCCCCGGTATTCGCTCCGGGCAGTTCCAGGATGCGGCCACCAGTGACCGCCTTCCTAAACCTTAGGTCCTTAATACCTAGGTCGGCCAGGTTAACTTTCTGCTTCGCCTCCGCCAAGACCTGGGCGTAAGTCACGCCATTGGCCTCGGCTTCGGGATGCAGAGTCAATACCACAGCCGTGGATCGTTCTGCCCGGAGCTTTCTTTTGGGAGGGGTCCCTGTCTTCTGCGACTGCGGTTTAGACCGCAATGCAGAAGGTCCAGCAGGGCCCTTTCCCTGTCCCTTCTTGGGCGGCTTTGCCGCTTTCGCCTGAGGCTCAGTAGCCTTCGGCGTTGCCTGCGGCTGAGCCGCTTTTGGCTTCGCCTGAGGCTTGGTAGCCTTTGGCTTTGCCTGCGACTCAGCCGCTTTTGGCTTCGCCTTCGTTCCCTTAGACTTCTTCTGCGCCGACCCGCTGGGGCCTGCAGAGGGTGGGGCGGCGGTCTTAACAGACTCTGTGGTCTGCACCGCCTCCCGCCTCTTGTCGGCCGCCAGCGGAGGCCGAAGCCTCGTCTCCGGGAGGAGCCGGTCCTCTATGGAGGCCAGTCGGGCGTTCACCATGGTCCCCACCTGGGACATGACCGCCCGACAGATCTCCTCCAGCGAGGTTGTCTGAGGCTGCGTTGCAGGGGACGCAGCCTCCGTCGATCCGGTGGGAGAGGGCGCCGGACAACCCTGCTTCCGTGCCTTCTCCATGTCTTCTCTTAATGTGGACATCTCCTTGCGGAGAGTGTCCATCTCGGCCTGCAGGCGAGCATTGTCCGCCTGCAGCCGTCGTGTCTCTTCCGTGAGAGTCCGCGACCCCAGGACTTCCACGGCCTCGGCTATTGAAGCCACCGCGTCCTTAAGCTCGCGGACTATGGTCCCCTTCAGGTTTTTGGACTTTGTGGCTATTTTTGCAATAATAGCCAAGTCCTCTACGACCTGCTGCTTGCTCAGGGCCGTGGACCTATTGCTGGGTCCAACGCCCGATTCCGATACCTGCCCCGAGGTCAACGCTAGTTCAGCGGCTCGCTGTTCCCGCCTCTTGCGAGTTACAGCGACGCTCTTCTCTAGGTCTTCCTCTACCAACGCCTTGAACTCTTCCCGCTTTGCCGCGAGAAGCGCTCTTTTGGCATCGGCCAAACCTACGTACTCCCCCGTCGTCGGGGGCCGCCCTCGGCCTCTTGTCGCAGACGCAGACCGCTCCGAATCCTCGTCGTCGGACAACTCCAACTCGGGGTTCGGGCGTCGCCTCTTGCGCCAAAGTTTCCCGCCCGTAGCGGGGCTTTGGGACCGTCCAGTGGCGAAGCTGCAGTCGGAGTCCATGTCCTCGTCCTGCCGCCCCGCACTTGACTCCCTACTAGTGACGCTCCTCGTCATCCGCCTCTCTTTATTCTCTCCCCTCCTCGTCCTCCTCTCCTCTCCCTCATCGTCGTTTGTGTGTTTCAGATTTTCCATAACAAATCCCACGAGTATTGAGGAACTAAAATGTCAGCCCCGGCAGAGCCTCTTGCCCGGGTAACCCTAATACACCTGGAAGGTCGGGTGGTATTCCAGGGTTGTGCGCTAGCGACTGATGAACTCCCCAGCCTCTCTTTCGAGCACCCCGACGTCACGCAACGAAACGCCGAGAATTGAGGATTTTTTATAGAGGTTTACTCCTCCCGGTCCGGCCAATTAAGGCAAGACCCTCGCTCCCCTGCAGGCTGCTTCACATGACAGCCACACCTGCAGAAGTTTACGACTCGACGGTGGCAAAAATGCCTGCCCGGCTGCACAGTGAAGTACCCACCGGACTCGTCGACCGACCGGCAACAGGGCCACCGCTAACGGCGGCCACTGATCCAGACATGCCCTCGACCATTCGCCACTGGCATCGGGTCCGGGCCAAAACGTCCCTTAAACTAGAACTAGCTACTTCTAACTACCGCTAACTACTTCTAGCTACGGTTTCTCAGATCCATTCGCCACCAAGCACGTTGATGAACACCACACCGGCAACCGGCATCGGGATCGGTCCGCCGCTAGCCAGACCGAGGTATCTATCGCACAGCCAGCTCTGCCGGAGGCAGGAGGACCGGGACCGACACCCTAGTCTAGCTACCTAACTACTAAAGCCACAAACTAGACTACCTATGGCCTCCGCATTCGAGCAAGTTGGATAATCCAAACAGGGCTCACTGCGGGTCAGCCGGGCCAACACTAGAAGCAAGCTTAAGCACCACTACGAACTAGTACCACTACTATGCCAAGCCTCTAACTAGACTACCTATGGCCCCTCGCCCGGAAGCGAACGACCGGGCCTAAAACTAGTGAAGCATGGGCAGCAGCACTACGCCCCAAACCTACAACCCTCGAGAGCAGCGCAAGCACTACCCCCAAGAGACCGGCCGTAAGGTTCGACCCACCTCTGCGAAGGTCTGAACTCCGTCCACAGCGGACCCGCGAACAAGCCCGCTGCAGGGAGAGACGGGACCCCGCATCCCAATACCCCGAGACCGAGCGCCGAAACACTCACTAAGGGGTACCGGGCCCCCCCGACCAGCCAGGAGCAATCACTCAAGGTCTGGCCTCCCATCGACTGCCCCAGAAGGAGGCAGCCGAAAACACCTCCCCACGCCAGCCAAGAACCTCCGTTCTGATCGCCACGGACACGAAGACCATGAAAACCAGACTAAGGCACCTTGGTAGCGTTTCGTCGGCTATGTTCCTCATAGCCGACCCCCGCGCTGGACATTAGCAGACGGCTAACGCGATCCCGAAAGACCGCATTAACCGTCCCCCAGGGAGCACCGGCCCGTACCGCTTCCAATCCCGCCGGACGAATCCGGACAACATTGGTAGCGGACGGGCACACGAGGAGGTTTCCAGCATGGCTCCCCATCCCCAACCTAACCTAACCTTTTTTTTTTTTTTTTTTTTTTTTTTTTTTTTTTTTACGTGGGGAAATCCAGTACGGATACCATGTCGCCTCGGGGGAGACGACATGGTTATGCCGGGCTCTAACCGGCTAAAACCCCACGGTGTCCTTCTCGTCGCCATATGCCTGGGTCACGGGAACATCCAGCCGGCAATCGTCCGCGACCCGGCGACGAGGCGGTCTCGTCAGACCCCGTCTCTTTCTAGGTGAAAGAATTGAGGACTTCCTTTCACGTTACCTCGGTTTTGAGTGGCGCGTAAAGACACGCACGCACCTACTCGGGCTAGTTTTGTGGGTGGTGAATTCCCCCGAATCCATCACCCCTAGCTGGTGTTAGGGCGGAAGGTGGCGAATGTGTGCCTCCCTTCGACGACCCATTCTTCTGCGTCGGATAGTCAACGAGGTGGTAAGCTCCCTCTCTCGTTCCGCATCTTCTTTCTTGAGCATAACTTGTTCGCAGAAAACTTTGACAGCTTCCCACGACCCACTGTTTTCGGTCATCTTGCTAACCACAGTAGGTAGTGACAAATCATGCCCTATCGCTGCACTGAGAAGAGCTCTCTCATCCTCCCAAGCTGAACAATCTTCTAATGTGTGTTGGGCCGTCTCAATAGAGCAAACGTCACAGTGGTGACAGACTGCGTCTGGCTCTCTCCCCGCAACCCGGCACAAGTATTCTCCAAAACACCCGTGTCCTGTGAGCACTTGCGTCAATCGGAAACTCAGGGCACCAAAGCGTCTATGTATCCACTGTCGAAAAACTGGGGTAACTGACTCAATAGTTCTTTTCCCAGCAGTAGTCTCCGCTAATCTCATCTCCCATGCTGCATAAGCGTGACCCATTACGGTTCGCCTCCTCCTTTCCCGTGCTCCTGGACGGAGGCCCGAGACTGACGCCTCCCCACGAAGATTATACATCGTCGTGAGGGCTACCGCGTAAAGGTCCCAGGGTAACGATCCGGCCAGGATACAGGCGGCCTCATATGAGACGGTGCGGTAACCGCGAATCAACCTGATTGCCATCGCTCTCTGCGGTTTGCGCAAGAGAGCGATATTCCGGCTATTCAGGGACTCGGACCACACCGGAGCTCCATATAAGGCCATGGACCTCACGACCCCAGAATAGAGCTGTCTGCTTATTGCGTTGGGTCCGCCTAAGTTAGGCAACAACCATCCCAAAGCTGTTGAGGTACGCAGTAATTTCGGGATTAATCGCTCAAAGTGGGCGGTAAACTTCCATTTGCTATCGAGGACGAGGCCGAGATATCTCATCGTCGACCCGATGCAAATGCGAGTACCGTCCACCGTGATGCCCAGCTCTGAAGATGGCGCATTCCGAGGCCCATGGAAACATAGAGCCTCGGACTTGTTGAGGGCCACCTCTAGGCCAAGGCGACGAATACGACCAACCACATGCTCCACACCAACCGTGGCAAGAATAACGGCCCTCCTGGGAGTCTTGGCCCGGGCTGTCACCAGAGTATCATCGGCATAACAGGTGATATCGATACCTGTGATGTTACCTCCGCGCAGAACCCAATCGTACCCGATGTTCCACAAGAGTGGTCCAAGGACTGACCCCTGGGGAACTCCGCAGGTCATCTCTCTCTTACGCCAACCCCCTTGTACCGGGTACGTGACGAAGCGATTGGAGAGGTATGAAGCGACTATACGACGGAGATAAGGAGGTACTCGATGATACCTTAGCGCCTCTCTGATGCAGCTCCAAGGCAGGGTATTGAATGCATTGGCGATGTCAAGAGATATCGCCAGGACGACTTCGCCGCGACTCACGGCTTCCTGCGCAGCGGTCTTCACTCGCAAAATTGCGTCCACCGTTGACTTGCCAGATCGAAATCCAAATTGGTTATCCGATATGTTTGGACCGGTAATTTGGAGGTGGGTCACAATTCTACCGGCTAGTATGCGCTCGAATAACTTTCCCGCCTCGTCTAGCAGAACAATGGGTCGGTAAGATGAGAATGAGTCTGGAGAACGACCTTCCTTACTGAGGAGCACTAGACGGCCTGTTTTCCACTGTTGTGGAAACTGCGACTGCAACAGACACGCATCCAAAAGACTCCTCAGCCTTAGTCCGAGTTCACTCAGAGCAAACCCTAGTATCCGTCCTGGAATTCCATCGGGACCGGGAGCGGTGTTCTTGGTCATTAGCCTTCCCACAGCTGCACCGAATTCCATTTCGGTTATAAGAGGTACATCAAGCTCCTCCGTCACATCCCTGCGAGCAGCCATCGGCGGCGGAGAAAATACACTTCTACGAGGAAATAGAGAACTAACAACCTGGTCCGTTAGTTCAGGATGCAGAGTCTGTGTTAATGGGGGGGTCCAGGAGCGAAGTTTACCTCTAACCATCAAGTACGGCCGCCCCCATGGGTCTCTGTTTATTGACTCTAACATTTCCCTCCTAGCTGTTTCCTTCTCGCGCGCGATGCACCTTTTAAGCGCGTCTTTTGCGGCCGTGTAAGAAGAGTACAGCTCAGCCTCGACATCTTGGTTTCTTCTCCTTCTTCTGCGGCTACGTGTGTATTGTCGCCTAGCCGACACGCATGCTGCACGTAGCTGCGATATCTCCAAGGACCACCAATACACTTGTTTGAAGGGAGGGTTCAGCCTGGCCCGAGGCATGGAAGCATCGCATATGTTTGTCATTGCATCACGGAACCAATTCACCTCTTCCTCAACCTGAAAAGATCCTTCGGGCATGGGCACCCAGCTTTGGACCACTGCAGCCTCCAGAAGCATCTCCTTATCTAACTTCTTCATCTGCCACCTTGGTCTATCGTCGTTAGAAGATCGTAAGGATTCTTGTCGTCTATCAGAGGGGGAGAGAACCTCGAACCGGATATATCTGTGGTCCGATAAGGTTTCCACGTCCTCGAGGACTCTCCAGCGTCTTACACGGCTCGCCACTGCAGGGCTTGCGAATGACACATCGACGATAGATCCGCCTTGCGGTCGCACGCACGTGTGTACAGACCCTCTATTTAAAACCACTAGCCCAGCGCTCGGCAGCCACTCTTCTAGCAATTCTCCGCGGGCATCTGTAGCTGGAGATCCCCATGCTGTTGATTTTGCATTTAAGTCACCGATCACTAATACCGGACAGGGAAGGAATTGCCCTATAATCGCTGTAATAACCTAACCTAACCTAACCTAACCTAACCTAACCTAACCCCAACCTAACCTAACCTAACCTAACCTAACCTAACCTAACCTAACCTAACCTAACCTTTTTTTTTTTTTTTTTTTTTTTTTTTTGCGTTGGAAAAATCCGTTACGGATACCCGCCGACCAGGAAGGTGATGGCCGGAGGGTTATGTGGGACTACCCGGCGGCATAGAAGACGCCGCCACTTTTAAGGCTACCCACTAAAAAAAAAAAAAAAAAACCAACGGTTGCCCTCAACGCCTTAATGGGACGACACGGGATCGCGTTAGCACTCACCGTGCCGCCCCGGCGGTTACCCCCCGAGCGAGGGTGCCCCGAGCAACTTAGGACACCCTCACGGCGTAGGCCTATGGCAGGTGAGAGGGGTCACCCCCCCCTCTCAATAAGGCCTACGGCTGGGAGAGGAGGCGGCGGGCGTACTCCCGCCTCCTTCTTCCCAGCCTCCCCCGGCGGAGCGTGTCAGAGGGAGAGGCTTGCTCCCTGACCCGCTCCGCGGCCTCCTTCGCGGCGATGACTTGCTCGCAGAAGGAGGCCATAGCGGCCCAACACCTCTCGCTGCCGACCATCGCGCCAACAAGGCGCGGCAGCGAGAGGTCCCCGCCAACCACGGCCACCAGCTCAGCGCGCTGATGACCCCAGGCTGCGCACTCCGCCACGGTGTGACGAGCCGTGTCGACGGACTCACAGTCACAGTGGTGGCAGGACGGGGCCGCCTCCCTTCTTGCGATCTTGTGCAGGTACGCACCGAAGCACCCGTGCCCCGTGAGCACCTGCACAAGACGGAACGTCAGAGTCCCGTGTCGCCGGTTGATCCAACGATCCAAGTGGGGGCGGACTGCCCCCACTGTCGTCAGACCGGCGGCAGGGGACTCCAAGTCCCTCGTCCACCGTCGAATCAGGGCTCGGTGAGCTGAAGCCCTGATTCGAGCTGCCTCGGGCCTTACCCCCCTGGTCCTGGCTTCCGCCCGGTGCCAATACACCCCGGCGAGCACCTCCGCCTGCAGCTCCCAAGGCGGATCGCTCGCCAGGAGTGTGGCCGCAGTGTACGACACTGTACGGTACCCCCTGATCATCCTCACCGCTAAGACCCTCTGCGTCCTTCGCAGGAGGGTCTTGGAATCGGCGGTGAGGGACCCCGACCATATAGGGGCACCGTACAGCGCCATGCTCCTCACTATGCCGGCATAGAGTCGCCGGCACGGAGCCTGCGGCCCACCGACGTTGGGCAGAAGCCTTCCCAAGGCAGCCGCGGTGGACAGTAACTTCGGGGCCAGAAGGGAGAAATGAGCCCCGAAGTTCCATCTTCCGTCCAGGGTGAGGCCCAGATATTTTAGCTGGGCCTTCACCACCACCTCCTTACCCTGGACGGAGATGGACGCCCGGCGAGGGGGACCCCGGCGAGGGCCGTGGAAGAGGATGGCCTCCGTTTTGGATACGGAGACCTCCAATCCCAACAGCCCTATGCGGTCCGCAACCAGCGTAGCGCCGACTGTTGCCAGACGGGCCGCCTCCGCATACGTCCCTCCCCTGCATGTGACGAGGGTGTCATCAGCGTAGCACAACACCCTCATCCGCGGCAGGAGAGGACAGCGGAGCAGCCAGTCGTACCCGAGGTTCCACAAGACCGGGCCCAAGACGGACCCTTGTGGAACCCCGCGGCATACGCTACGCCGGTGTATACGCTGGTCGCCGCCAACCCACAGGACCTCTCTGTCCTGCAGGTAGCCCCCCAACAGTCTCCGAAGATAGGGAGGCACTCCATGGAACCGGAGTGCCTCAACCAAAGTCTCAAACGGAAGACTGTTGAAGGCATTGGCGACGTCCAGCGATACCGCCAGGACCACGTCCCCCTCGCGAGTTGCCTCTTGACCCTCTTGACCCGCCCTGAAGCCGAACTGAGCATCCGAGAGACCCGGCCCCACCTCCTCGAGGTGTTGGACAAGACGGGCAGAGAGAATTCTCTCGAAGAGTTTGCCCGTCTCGTCCAGCAGCACGATTGGCCTGTATGCGGAAGGGGAGTCGGCAGAACGACCGTCCTTCCGCAACAGGCACAATCTGCCCTCTTTCCAGGCCTTCGGGAACTGTCCAGTGCGCAAACAAAGGTTGAACAGTTCCCGAAGCCTGCCCCCCAGGTATTCCAGGGCGAGGAATAGGACTCGCCCCGGAATACCGTCCGGCCCCGGCGCAGTACTGCGGGCTCGGAGACGACTCAAGGCGACCTCCAGCTCGGCCTCCGTGATGTCCGGGACAGAACCCACCCCCCCATTAGAAGAAGGGGGGGCCATCACGGGAGGCGAGTGGCCGGTGGATTCCGGGAATAGGTCCCCCACCAGCCGCTCGAGGAAATCCGGCTGAAGGGACTCCATGACCGGGGCGCAAGCGGCGCGGAGTTTGTTCCGCGCCACCCGATACGGGCGCCCCCATGGGTCCCTATCGAGACCTGCCAGGATCTCCTCCCGAGCCAGGTCCTTCGCCTTCCGAATCGCCAGCCGCAGAGTCGACTTCGCTTCGCGATAACGACTCCGCAGCTGGGCCTCCGGGTCCGGGTCGAAGCCGTGACGACGGCGACACCGGACGAAGGCCCTCCGAGCCCTGCAACAGGCCGTCCGAAGTTCGGCTATTTCGGACGACCACCAGTACACTGCTCTGCGCCGGGGCCTAGACCCCACCCTCGGCATGGCCGCATCGCAGACCCGTGATAGGGCCTCGCGCATGGCCTGGCCATTTCCCGATCCAAACGCTTAATTGCCCAACGAGGAAAGCGACTCCCCCCCCGCGGTGGCCCGGCCTGGTCCGGCCGGGAGGTGGAGATCTCAAATCGGACGTAGAGATGGTCCGATAGAGTCTCCACCTCCGTCTCTACTCTCCAGTCGACGACCGTGCGTGCGACAGCTGGGGTGGCGAACGAAACGTCCACCACTGAACTCCCTTGCCGTCGCACGCAAGTCGCATCGGTCCCTCTATTAAGGAGGGACAGACCGGAGAGGAGCGACCAGACCTGGACGGCCCTACCCCTAGCGTCCGTGGCGTGGTTCCCCCAGGCCGCGGATTTGGCGTTCAGGTCGCCGAGGAAGATGAGCTTCCCCGACGCCTGTCTGCCAATCGCCGCACTGACGGAGTCGAGGAAAGTCTCGAACTCCGCTAGTCGACGATTGGGGGAGAAGTACGCGCCGATAACGACGTACTCCCCCCACCGCGCCACGACCAAACCCGGGCCAGTCTCCACCGTGGAGAAAGGGGGACCGGGACCAGAACCCGCAACCACAGCCACGGAACCGCTAGTGTCCCCCGCCCAGTTGGAATTAGGGGGGACATAGTAGGGCTCACAGGCCACCGCTACACTGATTTGCCACTCCGCCATGGCCTGGATAAAGAGATCCTGGGCCCTGGCGGAGTGGTTCAGATTCGCCTGTAGGAAGCCATGTCGTCGTCTATTCATGACGACATGGCTTCCACAGGCGTCTGCTGACGTGCACCTCTTGTTGCAGCTGGGGAGGAACCAGCTGCGTTGCCTCGTTTACGGGGAGCCTTGCAGGCGCGACTCCCCAACTCGTGTCCTGCCTGGAGACCGAGGTCTGCGCAGACAGCACATCTCAGTACTCCGGTGCAGCTGTCACGGGTATGTCCTGACAAGCCGCACCGGAAGCAGACGTCGCTCCTGTCGACTCCCGATGGGCAGAGCGCCCGAGTGTGCCCCGGTTCTTGGCACCGGTAGCACCTCATCGGACGCTCCTCTAGAAGCTCGACCCTGGCCGAGCTCCAACCCACCAGGAGTCTGCCTGCACCCAAAACCGTCTTCGCGACATCGACGGGGCAACGGGCAACAACGGAGCCCGTGGCCCCGTAGCCCCAGCGAATCTCGCCCACAAGGACTGATTCGCTGGGGCAGTTTGCAGCACGGCAAATTGCCCCCTTCACTTTTTCGGAGGTGGCGGAATCGTCCAGGCCCCCAACTCTCACACTGACCCGTTTGATGGGCTGGACGACGTCCGCCACCCCGTCTAGCACCGAGCGGAGGGAGCGGGCCAGTTTCTCGGCCTTTTCTGGAGCCGCCTTGGGCAACTCCAGAAGTCGGGCCCCCGTGGCAGACCTACGAATTTTAAGCCCAGCCTCGAGCCCAATCTCGCCGAGATCTATTTTCTCGGCGGCGCGCTCGAGGACCTGGGCGTAGGTCACCCCCTTAGCTGCAGCCCCGGTCTGCAGCGTGATAATCACTGCCGGAGACCGAGAGGACGGCAGTTTCGGAGGGGGCTTTTGGCCCTGCAAAGGCTGGTTGGCCTTATTGCCCTTCCCTCTCCCTCCCTTCTTGCTCTTCCTCGTCTGGAGACCAGCCGGTGCCGGCTGGACCGTCTGTGGAGCCGCGGATGACTGGGCCACCGACACTGGGTCCCTGGATGCCTCCTTGAGAGCCTTCACCATCGTCCCCTTGAGGTTGCCCGACTTCCGGCTAACCTCCAAAATGGACGCGGCACATTTTCCTGCTAGAGCTCGAAGCTCCTCGGGACCCAACACCTCTGGGTCAGGCCTCGGAGCAACACCCCGAGAAGTTTCCTCCTCCGAAAATACTAGAGTTTCGGAGGATGAAGCAGTCTTACCGAAAGCCCGCGAACCTAGTGCCCTCTCAAATTCCTCGTCTTCCGCTTCGAGGGCAAGGGCCCGTAAGTCACCCTTCGCCCGAGCAAGTCCTGTCCCACGTATGCTCGCAGCGGAACGACCACGACGAGCGGTGTTACACTTACCTGTAACACCCAGCTCAAAATCGCTGTCGGTCGCGTCGCTGGGAGAATCTACGACCCCGTATAGGGGGCGCTTGCGCGTGCCTGTAACCTCGTGGTCGGACATGATGTCCTAGCCACAGAGGTCTCAGCGAAAACACACAAACCCTACAAAAAGACTGCAAAAACACGAAAAGAAAATACACACACGAAAGAAGGGAAAACCACAAAAAGAAAAAAAAAAAAAAAAAAAAAAAAAAGAAAAGATAAGAAAAAAAAATAAGATAAGAAAGAGAAGAAAGATAAGAAGAAAAAAAAAAAAAAAAAAAAAAAAAAAAAAAAAAAAAAAAAAAAAAAAAAAAAAAAAAAAAAAAAAAAAAAAAAAACAAAAAAAAAAACAAAAAAAAAAACAAAAAAAAAAAAAACAAAAAAAAAAAAAAACAAAAAAAAAAAAAACAAAAAAAAAAAAAAAAAAACGAAGTAGAAACAACCAACGGGGCCCTGAAAAGGGCCTTTTGAAACACCGAAGGGTACGACACAACAAAACAACGAAACAAAACCACTAAGCATCAAAAACCACGAATTAATTAATTATAATAATTATTAGTCTCGACACGTCCGCTCTGTACGAACTCCGGCACTCGACCAACCTAACCTAACCTAACCTAACCTAACCTAACCTAACCTAACCTAACCTTTTTTTTTTTTTTTTTTTTTTTTTCGTCTGGAACTCTCATGAGTTCCACCGCATTCCAGGGGAGCGGAAGGCGGTGGGTATGTGAGACTCCTACTCACTAAACCAGACGGTCAACACGACGCCGTATAAAGGAGCGCCACGGGAACGCCGAAGCATACATCCGCGTTGCTCCAACGGCAGGCAACGCCAAGTAGGCGGCCACCACCCCCCCAAATGGAGCGGCGCAAACTGTTGACCGGGATGCGCCCCACTCCGATGGTCGGCTTGTTTTCTGGCGAGGAGCTCCCCTGCTCCCCACCTAAGCCGACCGGGCCAGATCGTTATGGACGACCTTTATCTCCGAGCCGACGGCAAGCCGCCGAGCTCAGAATCAAGGAAGTCCGATCCGACTCATACCCACTAGAGCCCCGGCCCCGGGATGGGACCGTGGCGAGTGGCGGACTTCTCAGTCCACCACCCGTACCGGGGCTACGGCGGCAGACGGCGCTCGTGAGCGACACGCCTGCGCCCCACCCTCCTCCGGCGCATCGGTAGAGCGGCTCCGTCCTCCTCCCTGAGCCTCTCCGCCGCCTCCTTCTGCGACATCACGACCTCGCAGAAGGAACGCACCGCACCCCACGCCTCTTCGCTCGAGACCATGGCCTTGACCACGGCCGGGAGCGAGAGGTCCGACCCGATGGAAGCCACGAGTGTAGCACGCGGCTCCGCCCAATGCGGGCACGAAGCCAGCGTGTGCTGAGCCGTATCCTCGGCGCAGCCGCACTCGTGGCACATCATCGTGGGCTCACGACCCGCCACCCTAAACAGATACCTCCCGAAGCATCCGTGCCCCGAAAGGATCTGCGTCAGGTGGAAAGTCATCACCCCGTGTCTACGACCGACCCAGTCCGAAAGGATGGGACCGATCGCCAGGGCAGTCGATTTACCAGCGCCGGGCATTCTGAGCCTCTCTCGCCATGTGACGAGCAGCTCCTCCTGCGCCCTGCGCCTCCAATCCGACTCCCAACCCTCCCCCCGAAGACGGGCGTGCCTCCTCCGTCGATACGCCTCCGCCAGCGTCAAAGCGTCCAGGTCCCACGGTGGGGTCCCGGCCAGAGCGCAAGCCGCCTCGCACGAGATGGTGCGATACCCTCGGATCACCCTGACAGCCATGACCCTTTGCGCTCTGCACAAGAGGGCCCGGTTGCGGGAGTCGAGACTATCGGCCCATATTGGTGCCCCGTAGAGCGCCATGGACCTTACCACCCCGGTGTACAGACGCCGGCAGCTCATGCTCGGTCCCCCGACATTTGGGAGGACGCGACACATCGCTCCGGCTGCCCTAACTAGCTTCGGCGCTAGGCGCCGAAAGTGCTCGTCGAAGCTCCATCGACTGTCGAGGACGAGTCCAAGGTACTCCAAGGAACGCCCGACGGCGATGGAAACTCCTCCGACCACCACACTCGACCCGGCAGGAGGTGCGTTCCGCGGCCCGTGAAAACACACAGCGACGGATTTGTGCAATGCAACCTCCAGCCCCAACCTTCTAATGCGCGCCACTACTTGCGCGACCCCAGCCGTTGCCAGAACACTGGCCTCCCGGTAGCTGTCGCCGCGTGCCGTTACGAGAGTGTCGTCGGCGTAACAGGTTACTTCGACACCCCGTAAGTTGGCACCGCGCAGCACCCAGTCGTAGCCGATGTTCCACAGAAGAGGTCCGAGAACCGACCCCTGAGGAACACCGCACGACACCTCCCTACGAATCCAGCCGTCGCCAGACGGGTAGCAGACGGCGCGGTCGCAGAGGTAATCCGCTACGACGCGACGCAAGTACCCGGGCACGGCGTGGAACCTCAGCGCCTCCAAAATGGTCGCCCAGGGAAGGGTGTTGAACGCGTTGGCGATATCGAGAGACACCGCCAACACCACCCCGCCCCTAGACACCGAGGCCTCTGCCAGGGCCCTCACCCGACCGACAGCGTCGAGGGTGGATCTGCCCTTCCGGAAGCCAAATTGATGGTCGCTGAGATCCCGACCGGACTCCCCCAAGTGCTTGACGAGGCGAGCGGATAAGACCCGCTCAAAGAGCTTACCCGCCTCGTCGAGAAGCACTATCGGCCGATATGCCGATGGCTCGGCAGCCGGCCGCCCCTCCTTGCGCAACAACACCAGTTTCCCACTCTTCCACGTCCGCGGGAACCGGCCCTGCCGCAAGCAAGCGTTGAAGAGGCTCAGCACTAAAGGCTCTAAAGGCCCTATAGCCAAGGCCCAGGCGCGCCCGGGGATGCCGTCGGGTCCCGGCGCAGTGTTCTTCGACCGAAGCCGAAGCGCTGCAGCCCCCAACTCACCTACGGAGACATCCCGTGCTGCGTCCCAACGCTCATCCTCTACCGCCTCAGTCACCGGCGCCATACGAGGTACCCGATGGTCGGTACCTCGAGGGAACAATGCCGTGACTACGGACTCCAGCAACTCCGGCTGGAGAGTCTTGGTCAGCGGGGGGGCCCACGGTCGAAGCTTTCGCCTCACCATCTTGTACGGCCTCCCCCACGGATCCCTGTCCAGGGATTCCACCATCTCCGCTTCGGCCAGGTCTTTGGCTTTGGCGATGGCCGCTACGAAAGCCAGCACTGCCTCACGATATCGAGTATAGTGCTGACTCTCAAGCTCTTGGTCCCGTCGCCGCCGCCTCCGACATCTGGTGTACTGGCGCCTGAGAGCCACGCAGGTCTCTCGGAGCCGCGATAGCTCCTCAGACCACCAGTGAACGCCGCGCCTCGGAGTCGCGGAACGTACGCGGGGCATCGCTGCATCGCAGATGTGCGACATGGTCTGGCCCAGACGCACAGCTTCCGCCTCTACATTCACAGCGCCTTCCGGCGCTCCTACCCAGGCCTGGACCAGGGCAGCCTCCACCAGCGCCTCCCTGTCCAGACGCTTCAGAGCCCATCGCGGGCCCTCTTCGCGCGAGTGTCGACTCGGGGCACTCGGCGGGGCGGGGAGTGCGGAGACGTCGAACCTCACGTAGCGGTGGTCCGACAACGTCTCCACATCCTCCATCACCCGCCAGCCTCGGATACGGCGCGCCAGGGTGGGATCGGCGAACGTGATGTCAACGATCGAACCACCCTGTTGCCGCACGCACGTATGTACCGACCCGCGGTTCAGGACGACAAGACCGGACGCGACTACCCAGTCTTCGAGGAGCTCTCCACGTGCGTCCATGGCCGGGCAACCCCAAGCCATGGATTTGGCATTCAGGTCGCCGACCACGAGCACCCGACCGGGGCCACTCCTCCCGACGAGGGCACCGACTTCGACCAGAAACTGTTCGAAGTCGGCGACACTGCGATTCGGAGAGAAGTAGACCCCGATCAGTGTCACGTTTCCGACGAGAGCCGAGACGTAGCCTCGACCCTTCGTCACTCCTCCGAAGACCGGGGATCCGGCCGCTGTCCGGGTCCCGATCGCCACCACACCGTCCCTGTAGCCGGCCCAGTCGTCCCCCGAAGGGACGTAGTAGGGCTCGGCGACCACGACGAGGTTTACCAACCACTCCGCCATGCTTTGGAACAATAGGTCCTGAGCCCTGGCGCAGTGGTTGATATTCGCCTGTAGAATCCGCATGGCCATCTTATTCGATGACCATGGGATCCTCTACGGGCCTGGAAGGCTGCTTTGAGGCCCTAGGACCCCTGCCAGCCTTGCGCGGCTTCCTTCCCTTCGGGGCGGGGACGCACTCCTTGGTCCCCACCCGATGCTTGGCCGGTCTGCCGGCCGCTGCGCATGTGACGCAGTGCGGCTCGGCAGAGCACTCCTGGGCCTTGTGCCCGGGCCTTCCGCACCGATAGCAGAGGTCGCTCCTGTCGACCTCCGCAGTGCACTTGGTCCTGACGTGCCCCATCTCCAGGCACCGGAAGCACCTGAGGGGCCGATCGTCCAAGACGCGGACCTGCGCCGACACCCAACCGACGAGGAGCCTGCCGCCGCCGGACACCTTCTTGGCCGCTGCGACCGGGCAACGAACCCACGCAGCACCGAGGCCACCGGCGCCGACGGTGACAGCCCCACAACGGACTTCGTCGACGTTGCACCCACCAACCCGTGCGACGGCCGTAGCCACGTCAACGCTGGACACGGAGTCGTCCAGTCCCGAAATGCGCATTTCTGCGCACCTCGTGGGTCTAGAGACCCTGACCTGCCCTTCGGGCAGTGACTCTCTCAGCTTTTTAGCGAGAGAGTCCGCCATACCCCCGGTATTCGCTCCGGGCAGTTCCAGGATGCGGCCACCAGTGACCGCCTTCCTGAACCTTAGGTCCTTAATACCAAGGTCGGCCAGGTTGACCTTCTGCTTCGCCTCCGCCAAGACCTGGGCGTAAGTGACGCCAGTGGCCTCGGCTTCGGGATGCAGAGTCAATACCACAGCCGTGGATCGTTCTGCCCGGAGCTTTCTTTTGGGAGCGGTCCCTGGCTTCTGCGACTGCGGTTTCGACCGCGATGCAGAAGGTCCAGCAGGGCCCTTTCCCTGTCCCTTCTTGGGCGGCTTTGCCGCTTTTGGCTTCGCCTGAGGCTTGGTAGCCTTCGGCTTTGCCTGCGGCTGAGCCGCTTTTGGCTTCGCCTTCGCTCCCTTAGACGTCTTCTGTGCCGATCCGCTGGGGCCCGCAGTGGGTGGGGCGACGGTCTTAACAGACTCTGTGGTCTGCGCCGCCTCCCGCCTCTTGTCGGCCGCCAGCGGAGGCCGAAGCCTCTTCTCCGGCAGGAGCCGGTCCTCTATGGAGGCCAGTCGGGCGGTCACCATGGTCCCCACCTGGGACATGACCGCCCGACAGATCTCCTCCAGCGAGGTTGTCTGAGGCTGCGTTGCAGGGGCCGCAGCCTCCGTCAATCCGGTGGGAGTGGGCGCCGGACAACCCTGCTTCCGTGCCCTCTCCATGTCCTCACGCAAGGTGAACATCTCCTTGCGGAGAGTGTCCATCTCGGCTTGCAGGCGAGCATTGTCGGCCTGCAGCCGCCGCGTCTCTTCAGTGAGAGTCCGCGATCCCAGGACTTCCACGGCCTCGGCTATTGAAGCCACCGCGTCCTTAAGCTCGCGGACTATGGTCCCCTTCAGGTTTTTGGACTTTGTGGCTATTTTCGCAATAATAGCCAAGTCCTCTACGACCTGCTGCTTGCTCAGGGCCGTGGACTTATTGCTGGGTCCGACGCCCGACTCTGATACCTGCCCCGAGGTCGATGCTAGTTCAGCGGCTCGCTGTTCCCGCCTCTTGCGAGTTACAGCGACGCTCTTCTCTAGCTCTTCCTCTACCAACGCCTTGAACTCTTCCCGCTTTGCAGCGAGAAGCGCTCTTTTGGCATCGGCCAAACCTACGTACTCCCCCGTCGTCGGGGGCCGCCCTCGGCCTCTTGACGCAGACGCAGACCGCTCCGAATCCTCGTCGTCGGACAGCTCCAACTCCGCGTTCGGGCGTCGCCTCTTGCGCCAAAGCTTCCCGCCCGTAGCGGGGCTTTGGGACCGTCCAGTTGCGAAGCTGCAGTCGGAGTCCATGTCCTCGTCCTGCCGCCCCGCACTAGACTCCCTACTCGTGACGCTCCTCGTCACCTGCCTCTCCTTATTCTCTCCCCTCCTCGTCCTCCTCTCCTCTCTCTCAACGTCGTTTTTGTGTTTAAGATTTTCCATAACAAATCCCACGAGTATTGAGGAACTAAAATGTCAGCCCCGGCAGAGCCTCTTGCCCGGGTAACCCTAATACACCTGGAAGGTCGGGTGGTATTCCAGGGTTGTGCGCTAGCGACTGATGAACTCCCCAGCCTCTCTTTCGAGCACCCCGACGTCACGCAACGAAACGCCGAGAATTGAGGATTTTTTATAGAGGTTTACTCCTCGCGGTCCGGCCAAAACATCCCTTAAACTAGAACTAGCTACTTCTAACTACCGCTAACTACTTCTAGCTACGGCTTCCCAGATCCATTCGCCACCGAGCACGTTGATGAACACCACACCGGCAACCGGCATCGGGATCGGTCCGCCGCTAGCCAGACAGAGGTATCTATCACACAGCCAGCTCTGCCGAAGGCAGGAGGACCGGGACCGACACCCTAGTCTAGCTACCTAACTACTAAAGCCACAAACTAGACTACCTATGGCCTCCGCATTCGAGCAAGTTGGAAAATCCAAACCGGGCTCACTGCGGGTCAGCCGGGCCAACACTAGAAGCAAGCTTAAGCACCACTACGAACTAGTACTACTACTATGCCAAGCCTCTAACTAGACTACCTATGGCCGCTCGCCCGGAAGCGAACGACCGGGCCTAAAACTAGTGAAGCATGGGCAGCAGCACTACGCCCCAAACCTACAACCCTCGAGAGCAGCGCAAGCACCACCCCCAAGAGACCGGCCGTAAGGTTCGACCCACCTCTGCGTGAGTCTTAACTCCGTCCACAGCGGACCCGCGAACAAGCCCGCTGCAGGGAGAGACGGGACCCCGCATCCCAATACCCCGAGACCGAGCGCCGAAACACTCACTAAGGGGTACCGGGCCCCCCCGACCAGCCAGGAGCAATCACTCAAGGTCTGGCCTCCCATCGACTGCCCCAGAATGAGGCAGCCGAAAACACCTCCCCACGCTAGCCAAGAACCTCCGTTCTGATCGCCACGGACACGAGGACCATGAAAACCAGACCAAGGCACCTTGGTAGCGTTTCGTCAGCTATGTCCCTCATAGCTGACCCCCGCGCTGGACATTAGCAGACGGCTAACGCGATCCCGAGAGACCGCATTAACCGTCCCCCAGGGAGCACCGGCCCGTACCGCTTCCAATCCCGCCGGACGAATCCGGACAACATTGGTAGCGGACGGGCACACGAGGAGGTTTCCAGCATGGCCCCCCAACCTAACCTAACCTTTTTTTTTTTTTTTTTTTTTTTTTTTTTTTTGCGTTGGAAAAATCCGTTACGGATACCCGCCGGCCAGGAAGGTGATGGCCGGAGGGTTATGTGGGACTACCCGGCGGCATAGAGGACGCCGCCATTTTTAAGGCTACCCACTAAAAAACCAACGGTTGCCCTCAACGCCTTAATGGGACGACACGGGATCGCGTTAGCACTCACCGTGCCGCCCCGGCGGTTACCCCCCGAGCGAGAGTGCCCCGAGCAACTTAGGACACCCTCACGGCGTAGGCCTATGGCAGGTGAGAGGGGTCACCCCCCCCTCTCACCAAGGCCTACGGCTGGGTGAGGAAGCGGCGGGCGTACTCCCGCCTCCTTCTTCCCAGCCTCCCCCGGCGGAGCGGGTCAGAGGGAGAGGCTTGCTCCCTGACCCGCTCCGAGGCCTCCTTCGCAGCGATGACTTGCTCGCAGAAGGAGGCCATAGCGGCCCAACACCTCTCGCTGCCGACCATCGCGCCAACAAGGCGCGGCAACGAGAGGTCCCCGCCAACCACGGCCACCAGCTCAGCGCGCTGATGACCCCAGGCTGCGCACTCCGCCACGGTGTGACGAGCCGTGTCGACGGACTCGTCACAGTGGTGGCAGGACGGGGCCGCCTCCCTTCTTGCAATCTTGTGCAGGTACTCACCGAAGCACCCGTGCCCCGTGAGCACCTGCACAAGACGGAACGTCAGAGTCCCGTGTCGCCGGTTGATCCAACGATCCAAGTGGGGGCGAACTGCCCCCACTGTCGTCAGACCGGCGGCAGGGGACTCCAAGTCCCTCGTCCACCGTCGAATCAGGGCTCGGTGAGCTGAAGCCCTGATTCGAGCTGCCTCGGACCTAACCCCCGTGGTCCTGGCTTCCGCCCGGTGCCAATACACCCCGGCGAGCACTTCCGCCTGCAGCTCCCAAGGCGGATCGCTCGCCAGGAGTGTGGCCGCAGTGTACGACACTGTACGGTACCCCCTGATCATCCTCACCGCTAAGACCCTCTGCGTCCTTCGCAGGAGGGTCCTGGAATCGGCGGTGAGGGACCCCGACCATATGGGGGCACCGTACAGCGCCATGCTCCTCACGATGCCGGCATAGAGTCGCCGGCACGGAGCCTGCGGCCCACCGACGTTGGGCAGAAGCCTTCCCAAGGCAGCCGCGGTGGACAGTAACTTCGGGGCCAGAAGGGAGAAATGAGCCCCGAAGTTCCATCTTCCGTCCAGGGTGAGACCCAGATATTTTAACTGGGCCTTCACCACCACCTCCTGACCCTGGACGGAGATGGACGCCCGGCGAGGGGGACCCCGGCGAGGGCCGTGGAAGAGGATGGCCTCCGTTTTGGATACGGAGACCTCCAATCCCAACAGCCCTATGCGGTCCGCAACCAGCGTAGCGCCGACTGTTGCCAGACGGGCCGCCTCCGCATACGTTCCTCCCCTGCATGTGACGAGGGTGTCATCCGCGTAACACAACACCCTCATCCGCGGCAGGAGAGGACAGCGGAGCAGCCAGTCGTACCCGAGGTTCCACAAGACGGGGCCCAAGACGGACCCCTGTGGAACCCCGCGGCATACGCTACGCCGGTATATCCGCTGGTCGCCGCCAACCCACAGGACCTCCCTGTCCTGCAGGTAATCCCCCAACAGTCTCCGAAGATAGGGAGGCACTCCATGGAACCGGAGTGCCTCAACCAATGTCTCAAACGGAAGACTGTTGAAGGCATTGGCGACGTCCAGCGACACCGCCAGGACCACGTCCCCCTCGCGAGTTGCCTCTTGGGTCAGGTCTCTCAGAGCCCTCAGGGCGTCGATTGTCGATCGACCCGCCCTGAAGCCGAACTGGGCATCTGAGAGACCCGGCCCCACCTCCTCGAGGTGTTGGATGAGACGGGCAGAGAGAATTCTCTCGAAGAGTTTGCCCGTCTCGTCCAGCAGCACGATTGGCCTGTATGCGGAAGGGGAGTCGGCAGAACGACCGTCCTTCCGCAACAGGCACAACCTGCCCTCCTTCCAGGCCTTCGGGAACTGTCCAGTGCGCAAACAAAGGTTGAACAGTTCCCGAAGCCTGCCCCCCAGGTATTCCAGGGCGAGGAATAGAACTCGCCCCGGAATACCGTCGGGCCCCGGCGCAGTACTGCGGGCTCGGAGACGACTCAAGGCGACCTCCAGCTCGGCCTCCGTGATGTCCGGGACAGAACCCACCCCCCCATTAGAAGAAGGGGGGGCCATCACAGGAGGCGAGTGGCCGGTGGATTCCGGGAATAGATCCCCCACCAGCCGCTCGAGGAAATCCGGCTGAAGGGACTCCATGACCGGGGCGCAAGCGGTGCGGAGTTTGTTCCGCGCCACCCGATACGGGCGCCCCCATGGGTCCCTATCGAGACCTGCCAGGATCTCCTCCCGAGCCAGGTCCTTCGCCTTCCGAATCGCCAGCCGCAGAGTCGACTTCGCTTCGCGATAACGACTCCACAGCTGGGCCTCCAGATCCGGGTCGAAGCCGTGACGACGGCGACACCGGACGAAGGCCCTCCGAGCCCTGCAGCAGGCCGTCCGAATTTCGGCTATTTCGGACGACCACCAGTACACTGCTCTGCGCCGGGGCCTAGACCCCACCCTCGGCATGGCCGCATCGCAGACCCGTGATAGAGCCTCGCGCATGCGGCCAGCCGACACCTCCACGTCGGTTTCTTCGTTGGGCGGATCGGGAAAGGCCCAGCTCTGAACGATGGCTGCCTCCCTGGCCATTTCCCGATCCAGATGCTTTATTGCCCAACGAGGAAAGCGACTCCCCCCCCGCGGTGGCCCGGCCTGGTCCGGCCGGGAGGTGGAGATCTCAAATCGGACGTAGAGATGATCCGATAGAGTCTCCACCTCCGTCTCGACTCTCCAGTCGACGACCGTGCGTGCGACAGCTGGGGTGGCGAACGAAACGTCCACCACAGAACTCCCTTGCTGTCGCACGCAGGTCGCATCGGTCCCTCTATTGAGGAGGGACAGACCGGAGAGGAGCGACCAGGCCTGGACGGCCCTACCCCTAGCGAACCTAACCTAACCTAACCTTTTTTTTTGTTTTTTTTTTTTTCGTCTGGAACCCTCATGGGTTTCACCGCATTCCAGGGGAGAGGAAGGCGGTGGGTATGTGGGACTCCTACCCACTAAACCAGACGGTCAACACATCGCCGTATGGAGGAGCGCCACGGGAACGCCGAAGCATACGTCCGCGTTGCTCCAACGGCAGGCAGCGCCAAGTAGGCGGCCACCACCCCCCCAAATGGAGCGGCGCAAACTGTTGACCGGGATGCGCCCCACTCCGATGGTCGGCTTGTTTTCTGGCGAGGAGCTCCCCTGCTCCCCACCCAAGCCGACCGAGCCAGATCGTTTTGGACGACCTTTATCTCCGAGCAGACGGCAAGCCGCCGAGCTCAGAATCTAGGAAGTCCGATCCGACTCATACCCACTAGAGCCCCGGCCCCGAGATGGGACCGTGGCGAGTGGCGGACTTCGCAGTCCACCACCCGTACCGGGGGCTACAGCGGCAGACGGCGCTCGTGAGCGACACGCCTGCGCCCCACCCTCCTCCGGCGCATCGGTGGAGCGGCTCCGTCCTCCTCCCTGAGCCTCTCCGTCGCCTCCTTCTGCGACATCACGACCTCGCAGAAGGAACGCACCGCACCCCACGCCTCTTCGCTCGAGACCATGGCCTTGACCACGGCCGGGAGCGAGAGGTCCGACCCGATGGAAGCCACGAGTGTAGCACGCGGCTCCGCCCAATGCGGGCACGAAGCCAGCGTGTGCTGCGCAATATCCTCGGCGCAGCCGCACTCGTGGCACATCATCGTGGGCTCACGACCCGCCACCCTAAACAGATACCTTCCGAAGCATCCGTGCCCCGAAAGGATCTGCGTCAAGTGGAAAGTCATCACCCCGTGCCTACGACCGACCCAATCCGAAAGGATGGGACCGATCGCCAGGGTCGTCGATATGCCAGCGCCGGGCATCCTGAGCCTCTCTCGCCATGTGACAAGGAGCTCTTCCTGCGCCCTGCGCCTCCAATCCGACTCCCCACCCTCCTCCCCAGACGGAGGATGTTCCCCCCGACGACGGGCATCCCTCCTCCATCGATACGCCTCCGCCAGCGTCAAAGCGTCCAGGTCCCACGGTGGGGTCCCGGCCAGAGCGCAGGCCGCCTCGCACGAGATGGTGCGATACCCTCGGATCACCCTGACAGCCATGACCCTTTGCGCTCTGCACAAGAGGGCCCGGTTGCGGGAGTCGAGACTATCGGCACATATTGGTGCCCCGTAGAGCGCCATGGACCTTACCACCCCGGTGTACAGACGCCGGCAGCTCATGCTCGGTCCCCCGACATTTGGGAGGACGCGACACATCGCTCCGGCTGCCCTAACTAGCTTCGGCGCTAGGCGCCGAAAGTGCTCGTCGAAGCTCCATCGACTGTCGAGGACGAGTCCAAGGTACTCCAAGGAACGCCCGACGGCGATGGAAACTCCTCCGACCACCACACTCGACCCGGCAGGAGGTGCGTTCCGCGGCCCGTGAAAACACACAGCGACGGATTTGTGCAATGCAACCTCCAGCCCCAACCTTCTAATGCGCGCCACTACTTGCGCGACCCCAGCCGTTGCCAGAACACTGGCCTCCCGGTAGCTGTCGCCGCGTGCCGTTACGAGAGTGTCGTCGGCGTAACAGGTTACTTCGACACCCCGTAAGTTGGCACCGCGCAGCACCCAGTCGTAGCCGATGTTCCACAGAAGAGGTCCGAGAACCGACCCCTGAGGAACACCGCACGACACCTCCCTACGAATCCAGCCGTCGCCAGACGGGTAGCAGACGGCGCGGTCGCAGAGGTAATCCGCTACGACGCGACGCAAGTACCCGGGCACGGCGTGGAACCTCAGCGCCTCCAAAATGGTCGCCCAGGGAAGGGTGTTGAACGCGTTGGCGATATCGAGAGACACCGCCAACACCACCCCGCCCCTAGACACCGAGGCCTCTGCCAGGGCCCTCACCCGACCGACAGCGTCGAGGGTGGATCTGCCCTTCCGGAAGCCAAATTGATGGTCGCTGAGATCCCGACCGGACTCCCCCAAGTGCTTGACGAGGCGAGCGGATAAGACCCGCTCAAAGAGCTTACCCGCCTCGTCGAGAAGCACTATCGGCCGATATGCCGATGGCTCGGCAGCCGGCCGCCCCTCCTTGCGCAACAACACCAGTTTCCCAATCTTCCACGTCCGCGGGAACCGGCCCTGCCGCAAGCAAGCGTTGAAGAGGCTCAGCACTAAAGGCTCTAAAGGCCCTATAGCCAAGGCCCAGGCGCGCCCGGGGATGCCGTCGGGTCCCGGCGCAGTGTTCTTCGACCGAAGCCGAAGCGCTGCAGCCCCCAACTCACCTACGGAGACATCCCGTGCTGCGTCCCAACGCTCATCCTCTACCGCCTCAGTCACCGGCGCCATACGAGGTACCCGATGGTCGGTACCTCGAGGGAACAATGCCGTGACTACGGACTCCAGCAACTCCGGCTGGAGAGTCTTGGTCAGCGGGGGGGCCCACGGTCGAAGCTTTCGCCTCACCATCTTGTACGGCCTCCCCCACGGATCCCTGTCCAGGGATTCCACCATCTCCGCTTCGGCCAGGTCTTTGGCTTTGGCGATGGCCGCTACGAAAGCCAGCACTGCCTCACGATATCGAGTATAGTGCTGACTCTCAAGCTCTTGGTCCCGTCGCCGCCGCCTCCGACATCTGGTGTACTGGCGCCTGAGAGCCACGCAGGTCTCTCGGAGCCGCGATAGCTCCTCAGACCACCAGTAAACGCCGCGCCTCGGAGTCGCGGAACGTACGCGGGGCATCGCCGCATCGCAGATGTGCGACATGGTCTGGCCCAGACGCACAGCTTCCGCCTCTACATTCACAGCGCCTTCCGGCGCTCCTACCCAGGCCTGGACCAGGGCAGCCTCCACCAGCGCCTCCCTGTCCAGACGCTTCAGAGCCCATCGCGGGCCCTCCTCGCGCGAGTGTCGACTCGGGGCACTCGGCGGGGCGGGGAGTGCGGAGACGTCGAACCTCACGTAGCGGTGGTCCGACAACGTCTCCACATCCTCCATCACCCGCCAGCCTCGGATACGGCGCGCCAGGGTGGGATCGGCGAACGAACGGCGACGAGGGCACCGACTTCGACCAGAAACTGTTCGAAGTCGGCGACACTGCGATTCGGAGAGAAGTAGACCCCGATCAGTGTCACGTTTCCGACGAGAGCCGAGACGTAGCCTCGACCCTTCGTCACTCCTCCGAAGACCGGGGATCCGGCCGCTGTCCGGGTCCCGATCGCCACCACACCGTCCCTGTCGCCGGCCCAGTCGTCCCCCGAAGGGACGTAGTAGGGCTCGGCGATCACGACGACGTTCACCAACCACTCCGCCATGCTTTGGAACAATAGGTCCTGAGCCCTGGCGCAGTGGTTGATATTCGCCTGTAGAATCCGCATGGCCATCTTATTCGATGACCATGGGATCCTCTACGGGCCTGGAAGGCTGCTTTGAGGCCCTAAGACCTCTGCCAGCCTTGCCCGGCTTCCTTCCCTTCGGGGCGGGGACGCACTCCTTGGTCCCCACCCGATGCTTGGCCGGTCTGCCGGCCGCTGCGCATGTGACGCAGTGCGGCTCGGCAGAGCACTCCTGGGCCTTGTGCCCGGGCCTTCCGCACCGATAGCAGAGGTCGCTCCTGTCGACCTCCGCAGTGCACTTGGTCCTGACGTGCCCCATCTCCAGGCACCGGAAGCACCTGAGGGGCCGATCGTCCAAGACGCGGACCTGCGCCGACACCCAACCGACGAGGAGCCTGCCGCCGCCGGACACCTTCTTGGCCGCTGCGACCGGGCAACGAACCCACGCAGCACCGAGGCCACCGGCGCCGACGGTGACAGCCCCACACCGGACTTCGTCGACGTTGCACCCACCAACCCGTGCGACGGCCGTAGCCACGTCAACGCTGGACACGGAGTCGTCCAGTCCCGAAATGCGCATTTCTGCGCACCTCGTGGGTCTAGAGACCCTGACCTGCCCTTCGGGCAGTGACTCTCTCAGCTTTTTAGCGAGAGAGTCCGCCATACCCCCGGTATTCGCTCCGGGCAGTTCCAGGATGCGGCCACCAGTGACCGCCTTCCTGAACCTTAGGTCCTTAATACCAAGGTCGGCCAGGTTGACCTTCTGCTTCGCCTCCGCCAAGACCTGGGCGTAAGTGACGCCAGTGGCCTCGGCTTCGGGATGCAGAGTCAATACCACAGCCGTGGATCGTTCTGCCCGGAGCTTTCTTTTGGGAGCGGTCCCTGGCTTCTGCGACTGCGGTTTCGACCGCGATGCAGAAGGTCCAGCAGGGCCCTTTCCCTGTCCCTTCTTGGCCGGCTTTGCCGCTTTCGCCTGAGGCTCGGTAGCCTTCGGCTTTGCCTGCGGCTGAACCGCTTTTGGCTTCGCCTGAGGCTCGATAGCCTTCGGCTTTGCCTGCGGCTGCGCCTCTTTTTGCTTCGCCTTCGCTCCCTTAGGCTTCTTCTGCGCCGACCCGCTGGGGCCCGCAGAGGGTGGGGCGGCGGTCTTAGCTGACTCAGTGGTCTGCACCGCCTCCCGCCTCTTGTCGGCCGCCAGCGGAGGCCGAAGCCTCGTCTCCGGGAGGAGCCGGTCCTCTATGGAGGCCAGTCGGGCGTTCACCATGGTCCCCACCTGGGACATGACCGCCCGACAGATCTCTTCCAGCGAGGCTGTCTGAGGCTGCGTTGCAGGGGTCGCAGCCTCCGTCAATTCGGTGGCAGAGGGCGCCGGACAACCCTGCTTCCGTGCCTTCTCCATGTCTCCTCTTAATGTGGACATCTCCTTGCGGAGAGTGTCCATCTCGGCTTGCAGGCGAGCATTGTCCGCCTGCAGCCGCCGCGTCTCTTCAGTGAGAGTCCGCGATCCCAGGACTTCCACGGCCTCGGCTATTGAAGCCACCGCGTCCTTAAGCTCGCGGACTATGGTCCCCTTCAGGTTTTTGGACTTTGTGGCTATTTTCGCAATAATAGCCAAGTCCTCTACGACCTGCTGCTTGCTCAGGGCCGTGGACCTATTGCTGGGTCCGACGCCCGACTCCGATACCTGCCCCGAGGTCGAAGCTAGTTCAGCGGCTCGCTGTTCCCGCCTCTTGCGAGTTACAGCGACGCTCTTCTCTAGCTCTTCCTCTACCAACGCCTTGAACTCTTCCCGCTTTGCAGCGAGAAGAGCTCTTTTGGCATCGGCCAAACCTACGTACTCCCCCGTCGTCGGGGGCCGCCCTCGGCCTCTTGACGCAGACGCAGACCGCTCCGAATCCTCGTCGTCGGACAGCTCCAACTCGGGGTTCGGGCGTCGCCTCTTGCGCCAAAGCTTCCCGCCCGTAGCGGGGCTTTGGGACCGTCCAGTTGCGAAGCTGCAGTCGGAGTCCATGTCCTCGTCCTGCCGCCCCGCACTAGACTCCCTACTCGTGACGCTCCTCGTCACCTGCCTCTCCTTATTCTCTCCCCTCCTCGTCCTCCTCTCCTCTCTCTCAACGTCGTTTTTGGTATTCCAGGGTTGTGCGCTAGCGGCTGATGAACTCCCCAGCCTCTCTTTCGAGCACCCCGACGTCACGCAACGAAACGCCGAGAATTGAGGATTTTTTATAGAGGTTTACTCCTCGCGGTCCGGCCAATTAAGGCAAGACCCTCGCTCCCCTGCAGGCTGCTTCACATGACCGCCACACCTGCAGGAGTTTACGACTCGACGATGGCAAAAAATGCCCGTCCGGCTGCACAGTTAAGTACCCACCGGACTCGCCGACCGACCGGCAACAGGGCCACCGCTAACGACGGCCACTGATCCGGACATGCCCTCGACCATTCGCCACTGGCATCGGGTCCGGGCCAAAACACCCCTTAAACTAGAACTAGCTACTTCTAACTACCGCTAACTACTTCTAGCTACGGCTTTCCAGATCCATTCGCCACCGAGCACGTTGATGAACACCACACCGGCAACCGGCATCGGGATCGGTCCGCCGCTAGCCAGACAGAGGTATCTATCGCACAGCCAGCTCTGCCCAAGGCAGGAGGACCGGGACCGACACCCTAGTCTAGCTACCTAACTACTAAAGCCACGAACTAGACTACCTATGGCCTCCGCATTAGAGCAAGTTGGATAATCCAAACCGGGCTCACTGCGGGTCAGCCGGGCCAACACTAGAAGCAAGCTTAAGCACCACTACGAACTAGTACTACTACTATGCCAAGCCTCTAACTAGACTACCTATGGCCGCTCGCCCGGAAGCGAACGACCGGGCCTAAAACTAGTAAAGCATGGGCAGCAGCACTACGCCCCAAACCTACAACCCTCGAGAGCAGCGCAAGCACCACCCCCAAGAGACCGGCCGTAAGGTTCGACCCACCTCTGCGTGAGTCTTAACTCCGTCCACAGCGGACCCGCGAACAAGCCCGCTGCAGGGAGAGACGGGACCCCGCATCCCAATACCCCGAGACCGAGCGCCGAAACACTCACTAAGGGGTACCGGGCCCCCCCGACCAGCCAGGAGCAATCACTCAAGGTCTGGCCTCCCATCGACTGCCCCAGAATGAGGCAGCCGAAAACACCTCCCCACGCTAGCCAAGAACCTCCGTTCTGATCGCCACGGACACGAAGACCATGAAAACCAGACCAAGGCACCTTGGTAGCGTTTCGTCAGCTATGTCCCTCATAGCTGACCCCCGCGCTGGACATTAGCAGACGGCTAACGCGATCCCGAGAGACCGCATTAACCGTCCCCCAGGGAGCACCGGCCCGTACCGCTTCCAATCCCGCCGGACGAATCCGGACAACATTGGTAGCGGACGGGCACACGAGGAGGTTTCCAGCATGCCCCCCCCCCCCAACCTTTTTTTTTTTTTTTTTTTTTTTACGTGGGGAAATCCAGTACGGATACCCTGCCGCCTCGGGGGAGACGACCTGGTTATGCCGGGCTCTAACCGGCTAAAACCCCACGGTGTCCTTCTCGTCGCCATATGCCGGGGTCACGGGAACATCCAACTGGCAATCGTCCGCGACCCGGCGACGAGGCGGTCTCATCAGACCCCTGCGCGGTTGGAGTGGAGGACAGATGTTCGTCCATCCACTGCGCAACAACAACTGGTCAGAGTGGCGTGAAAGAACACGCCCACGCCTACTCGGGCTAGTTTAATTGAGTGACGGACTCCCCCGAGTCCACCACCCACTAGCTTATGTTAGGGCGGGAGATGGCGAATATGCGCCTCTCTTCGGCGACCCAATCTTCGGCGGCGGATAGCCAGAGAAGTTGTTTCTTCCCTTTCCCGCTCCGCATCTTCCTTCTGGAGCATTACTTGCTCGCAGAAAAGTTGGACTGCATCCCACGATCCCTTGCTCTCAGTCATTTTACGGACCACAGTTGGAAGCGAAAGGTCTTGCCCAATTGCTGTTTTAAGAGCCGCTCTCTCCTGTTCCCAGGCTGGACATTCCTCCAGCGCATGTTGTGCCGTCTCGACAGGGCAGACGTCGCAGTGGTGACAGACTGCACTTGGTTCTCTCCCGGCAACCCGACACAAGTACCCGCCGAAACAACCATGTCCCGTGAGTACTTGCGTCAGCCGAAAGCTAAGGGAACCAAAGCGTCTGTTCAACCACTGTTTTAGGACGGGAGCAACTGCATTAATAGCCCTGGCTCCTGCACTGGGCTCCGTCAGCCTTACCGCCCATGCTGTGTTAGCATGGCCCACTATTGCTCGCCGCATGCTTTCCTGTACTCCAGATCGGAGGCCCGAGACAGACGCCTCCCCACGAAGATTATACATCGTCGTGAGGGCAACCGCGTAAAGGTCCCAAGGCAACAATCCCGACAAGACGCAAGCAGCCTCGTATGAGATGGTGCGGTAGCCGCGAATCAACCTGATCGCCATCGCTCTCTGCGGTTTGCGCAAGAGAGCGATATTCCGGCTATTCAGGGACTCGGACCACACCGGAGCTCCATACACAGCCATTGACCTCACGACCCCAGCATAAAGTCGCCTTGTCAATGAATTTGGTCCACCTAGATTCGGCAGCAGCCAGCCGAATGCCGCTGTTGCACTCAGCAGTTTCGGCGTTAGTTGCTCAAAGTGGGCGGTGAACTTCCACCTGCTATCGAGGACGAGACCGAGATATCTCATCGTCGACCCGATGCAGATACGAGTACCGCCCACTGTGATGCCGAGGTCCGAAGATGGGGCGTTACGAGGACCGTGGAAGCATAAAGCCTCGGATTTGTTAAGGGCTACTTCAAGCCCAAGACGACGAATACGCCCTACCATATGCTCAACTCCAACCGTGGCAAGAATTGCGGCTTCTCTCGGAGTTTTAGCGCGAGCTGTGACCAAAGTGTCGTCGGCATAACAGGTAACATCGATACCGGAAATGTTACCTCCGCGCAGGACCCAATCGTACCCGATGTTCCACAAGAGCGGCCCGAGGACCGACCCCTGTGGAACACCGCAAGTCATGTCCCTCTTCTGAAAACCCCCTTTGACCGGGTACAGAACGGAACGATCGGAGAGATATGCACCGATAATGCGACGAAGGTAAGGGGGCACTCGATGATACCTTAGCGCCTCTCTGATACAGCTCCAGGGCAAAGTGTTAAACGCGTTGGCGATGTCTAGGGACACCGCCAAAACAACTTCCCCTCGTTTCACCGCCTCCTGCGTAACGGTCTTCACTCGCAGGACAGCATCTACCGTCGATTTACCAGATCGGAATCCGAACTGGTTCTCGGAGAGGTCAGGACCGGTAACTCGAAGATGGGTTACTATTCTAGCAGCTAACAGTCGCTCAAACAGTTTTCCCACTTCGTCCAGCAAGACAATCGGACGGTATGACGAGGCACACTCCGGAGAACGCCCCTCCTTACTAAGGAGCACTAGACGGCCCGTCTTCCACTGCTGTGGAAACTGCGACTGCAACAGGCACACGTCCAAAAGACTCCTTAGCCTTGGCTCGAGTTCCTCTAGAGCAAGCCCTAATACCCGACCGGGTATTCCGTCTGGACCGGGAGCAGTGTTCTTGGCCTTAAGCCTCTCCACCGCTACACCGAATTCCATATCGGTCACCCCGGGTATATCGGACTCCTCCTCCACTCTTGTAGAACCCGCCATCGGCGGTGGCAAGTAGTCTTCCCTTCGGGGAAATAATGCAGCCACAACCCGGTCTGTTAGCTCAGGCGGGAGAGTCTGCGTCAGTGGGGGGGGTCCAAGGTCGAAGTTTCCCTCTCACCATCTTGTATGGTCGCCCCCATGGATCTCTGTTAACAGACTCTAGCAACTCTGTCCTGGCTTCATCCTTGGCTCGCGAGATGCTGATCTTTAGAGCGTCCTTGGCCGACACGTACAACGAATAGAGCTCAGCCTCCAGTTCAAGGTTTCTTCGCCTTCTTCTACGGCTACGGGTGTACTGTCGCCTAGCCAATACGCAGGCTTCGCGTAGCTGCGATATTTCCGACGACCACCAGTACACCTGTCTTAAGGGAGGATTCAGCCTGGCCCGGGGCATTGAGGCATCGCATATGCGAGTCATTGCACCACGAAACCAGTTCGCTTCATCCTCAACCTCAGTTGGTCCATCGGGCACGGGCACCCAGGATTGGACGACTGCCGCCTCCATCAGCATGCCTTTATCTAGCCGCTTTACTTGCCACCTAGGACCTATCTCGTGGGTAGACCGCACAGGAGAATGTTGTCTGTCAGAGGGAGAGAGAACCTCGAACCGGATGTATCGGTGATCCGATAATGTTTCCACATCCTCGAGGACTCTCCACTGTACCACACGACTCGCCAACGCAGGGCTCGCGAAAGAAACGTCGACTATAGATCCGCCCTGCGAACGTACGCACGTATGAACAGACCCTCTATTCAGAACAACCAGTCCAGCAGATGACAACCACTCATTCATTACTTCGCCGCGGACATCAGTAACGGCACATCCCCAGGCTATCGATTTTGCGTTAAAGTCGCCAACCACCATTGTAGGGCATGAAAGAAACTGCCCAATAATGGCTAGAATTTCAGTCATGAAGACTTCAAATTCAGCCAGACTTCTGTTGGGGGAGAAATAGGCGCCAATAACTGCAATCTCATCCACCATTGCTGCTACATATCCCCGCCCCTTAATCATCCTTGCGGGGGGCTGTGACCAGTACGCGCTAGAGCAAACAATTGCAACTAGACCGTCTCTATCGCCGACCCAGTTCGGCCTAGAGGGGACGTAGTATGGTTCAGCTATCACCGCTACCTTTATCATCCACTGTGCCAGACTCTGGAGAAGCAGGTCCTGAGCTCTAGCACAGTGATTGAGGTTTGTTTGTAAGACAGAAAACTCAGCCATTACCCGGTATTGTCTGGTATCACCATACCATTATGGGGCTCAACACTAGTTGCATTTCGCATGATCCTAATCTTTCTGGGAGGGTTAACGGGGCAAGATTTGCTGCCCACTGTATGATTAGCGGGCCTCTTATGATCAGCACAAAGTATGCAATGTGGAGCTGACGAGCAGGTGTTTGCCTTGTGGCCGGGCATAGAGCACCTAAAACATAGACCTCCGCGGTCTATTGTTGAAGTACAGCTTTCCCTCACGTGTCCTTCCTCAAGACACCTCCAGCATCGTCTCGTTCGCGCCTGCAACAACTTTACTCTGGCGGAAACCCAACCGATCGTAATTCGACCGCTCTCCGAGATTTTTTTGGCTGCTGCAACTGGACATCGCACCCAAATTGTGAAAAGACCTCGAAAGTCTTTTCGTACCTCTCCAGCAAGCACCTGGCTGCTAGGGCAAACACCTGAACGGGAAACGGCCGAAACCACTTCCTCTTTGGTGACGGAGTCGTCCAGCTCCGAAATGCGCATTTCTGCGCATTTCGTTACCCTGGACACTCGAACGTCCTCCTTTCCCAGAGTGTTACCAAGCCGCTTAGCCATTTCATCAGCCTTTTCCGGAGAGGTCAGCTGATTTGGCCTGTCGGAGAACGCTAGCGTAGGTCACTCCTCTCGCCTCAGCTCCCGGCTGCAAAGTCAGGATTATCGCAGCCGATCGTGGTGACCGTCCAACCGACGTCTTTTTCTGTTTGAACAGATTCTTTCCTCTGTCTCGTGGGTCTGCCGACTTCTGAGGTTTGCGCTTACGTTTTGTCACCTTAATCCAACCTTCATCCTCAGCAAGGGGAACCGTGGAGAGTTGACTAGTCTCCGTCTGCGTCTGCAATGGTTGGATGTTTGTGGCTTTTGGTGAAACCTTCCTTTTCCTTTTAGCATTCCCAGTGCGCCTCTGTTTGACGTGGTCTTTCTCTGGATCTACGGATGCTGCGGACACTGTCAATTGCTCCGTCACTGGTGCGATTGTTGGTTCCATAATGGGAGCTGGATTTAAAGGCGGGCCGATATGCTGTCTTGAAAGAAGCCTTTCCTCAAGCGCCTCAAATCTTGAGTTCGTCATGGTTCCAACCTGCACTATAATGGAACGTGTGAGGTGCTCAACGTCAATACGCTGGCTTTCCGGGGCTCGACCGTTTGGTTCCTCCAGAGACTGGGCGGCTATTTTACTGGTATTCCGGAGCTGGGCCACTTCCTTCTTAAGTTCAGTTAACTCAGACTGTAGGCTCGCATTTGTCTCATGCAGCTGACGCATTTCTTCTGTAGAATTTTTCTCCACCAAACTCTCGACACAAGCTCTGACAGAAGAGGCCGCGTCTTTCAGAGCTTTTTGGAAAGTGCCTTTGAGATTTTTAGATCTCGTCGCTATGCTGTAAACGAGATCTAACTGTTCCTCTGCTCTTCTTCTAAGGTCTAATAAGGCATCCACTTCCGGTGAAACTCTCTGAGCACTTGTCGTCTGGTGACGCTTCCGGATGCGCTCCTGTAGCTCTCTCTCTGCCTCGATCTCCATTTCTCTCCTTTGGAGTCTGAGGTAGTCCTCCTTAGCCTTTTTGAGGCCCACGTACTGGCCTGTTGTAGGAGGACGACCTCTCCCTCTCTTAGGTGTCATGATCTTTTTGACCGTGAGCACTTCATCTCCGCTCGAATGCTCCTTCGAGCTGGAACGGCTCCTCTCTTTAGAACAGGGCCGTGTCTTTGAGCATGATAACGGTGTCGGGGACTCCCTTGAACCAGCCGTTATCATGCTTGTGTCTGAATGATCAGACTCTGCCGTAGATGTCGTTTGGTGGTCTTTTCCCCCCCCAGAATACGAGGGGAAGACGGAGGCCGTAGCGTCCGTGAGGGATTGCCCGGCTGTTGAGCAGCCGGAACCCTCCTGGGGTAGTTTCTCTTTAAGATACACCATTACATTATTTTCCTTTTTAGGGGTGAGGTCCCCGGAGGACGCCCTCGCCATTACCCAACCCCTCGGCAGGCGTCAAACCTTGGGGTTGACATAAAACAGATACACCCACGACTCCAAAGACAACGACAAAACACTCTAGAAACAAAGCGACATAGACAAAGGACCCGACAAGACAAAACGAACACAACACATTTCCCCCCAATTTGTCAGCTATGTACCAGGCAAGAACCCCATAGCTGACACCCCGCGCTGGACATTAGCAGACGGCTAACGCGATCCCGAAAGACCGCATTAACCGTCCCCCAGGGAGCACCGGCCCGTACCGCTTCCAATCCCGCCGGACGAATCCGGACAACATTGGTAGCGGACGGGCACACGAGGAGGTTTCCAGCATGGCCCCCCAACCTAACCTAACCTAACCTTTTTTTTTTTTTTTTTTTTTTTTTTTACGTGGGGAAATCCAGAACGGATACCATGCCGCCTCGGGGGAGACGACCTGGTTATGCCGGGCTCTAACCGGCTAAAACCCCACGGTGTCCTTCTCGTCGTCATGTGCCGGGGTCACGGGAACATCCAGCTGGCAATCGTCCGCGACCCGGCGACGAGGCGGTCTCATCAGACCCCTTCTCGGTTGGAGTGGAGGATAGATGGTCGTCCTTCCACTGCGCAACGGTTGGTCAGAGTGGCGTGCAAGAACACGCCCACGCCTACTCGGGCTAGTTTGGAGGACTGACGGACCCCCCCGAGTCCACCAGCCACTAGCTAATGTTAGGGAGGAAGTTGTCTGATGAACGCCTCCCTCCTGCGTCCCCTTTTGCGACGACGAATGGCTACACTGCTTGTGGCTTCTCTGGCTCTTTCTGCGCTCTCTTTATTGTGCATAACCCGCTCACAGAAGTCCTCAACCGCTTTCCACGAATCCTGGCTCTCGACCATGCGCCGTACTACAGCCGCGAGAGAGAGGTCCAATCCCACAACGCCAGTCAAGGCCCTGCGCTCATCATGCCATGCCGGACAGTCTTCCAAAGTGTGTTGGGCCGTATCGACAGGGCAACCGTAGCAGTGGTGACATACTGCGGTCGGCTCTCTACCTGCTACCCTGTGCAGATACTCACCGAAACAACCGTGTCCAGTGAGCACCTGCGTAAGCCGGAACGACAAGGAACCATGGTGTCTTGTCAACCACTGATTGAAGACTGGAATGATTGCCTCAATCGTTACAACGCCAGCACAGGGTTCCGTCAGCCTTTCCTTCCATGCCATGTTAGCTGGTCGCGTAATTTCTTGTCGTATTCTATTACGCTGGGCTAGCGCCTCCCCACGTCGGTGGAACATCGCCGTGAGGGCCCTCGCTTCCAAATCCCAGGGTAAAGAACCGGCGAGAAGAGTAGCGGCCTCATATGAAACCGTGCGGTAGCCACGAATCAACCTGATCGCCATCGCTCTCTGCGGTTTGCGCAAGAGAGCGATATTCCGGCTATTCAGGGACTCGGACCACACTGGCGCTCCATACAAGGCCATGGACTTCACGACGCCAACGTACAAGCGTCTGCTGAGTGCATTTGGTCCTCTTAGATTCGGTAGAAGTCTGCCTAAAGCTGCCGATGCACCAAGCAGTTTAGGTGTAAGTCTTTCAAAGTGGGCGGTGAACTTCCACCTGCTATCGAGGACGAGACCGAGGTAACTCATCGTCGACCCGATGCAGATGCGAGTACCGCCCACTATGATGCTGGCGTCCGATGATGGGGAGTTTCGAGGCCCGTGAAAACATACAGCCTCCGATTTGTTCAATGCAACTTCAAGCCCTAAACGTCGAATGCGTTCCACAACATGCTGAACTCCGACTGTGGCAAGAATAGCAGCCTGCCTGGGAGTTTCGGCTCGCGCTGTGACCAGGGTATCGTCAGCATAGCATATGACATCTACTCCCCTAATATTGCCACCACGCAGTACCCAGTCATAACCAATATTCCACAGGAGTGGCCCGAGAACCGACCCCTGTGGAACACCGCAAGACATCTGCCGTCTTCTCATACCCGCTCTCGTTGGGTAACATACGTGACGGTCGGACAGATAGGCGTCGACAATGCGCCTGAGGTACCGAGGCACACGATGGTATTGGAGAGCTTCTGTGATGCAGCTCCAAGGCAAGGTGTTAAAGGCGTTGGCTATATCCAGGGACACCGCCAAGACAACTTTCCCACAACCCACCGCTTCCTCTGCTGCTGTTTTCACCCGTAGGATAGCATCCACCGTCGATCTACCACGGCGGAAGCCGAATTAAACCTAACCTTTTTTTTTTTTTTTTTTTTTTTTTTTTTTTTTTTTCGTCTGGAACCCTCATGGGTTTCACCGCATTCCAGGGGAGAGGAAGGCGGTGGGTATGTGGGACTCCTACCCACTAAACCAGACGGTCAACACATCGCCGTATGGAGGAGCGCCACGGGAACGCCGAAGCATACGTCCGCGTTGCTCCAACGGCAGGCAGCGCCAAGTAGGCGGCCACCACCCCCCCAAATGGAGCGGCGCAAACTGTTGACCGGGATGCGCCCCACTCCGATGGTCGGCTTGTTTTCTGGCGAGGAGCTCCCCTGCTCCCCACCCAAGCCGACCGAGCCAGATCGTTTTGGACGACCTTTATCTCCGAGCAGACGGCAAGCCGCCGAGCTCAGAATCTAGGAAGTCCGATCCGACTCATACCCACTAGAGCCCCGGCCCCGAGATGGGACCGTGGCGAGTGGCGGACTTCGCAGTCCACCACCCGTACCGGGGGCTACGGCGGCAGACGGCGCTCGTGAGCGACACGCCTGCGCCCCACCCTCCTCCGGCGCATCGGTGGAGCGGCTCCGTCCTCCTCCCTGAGCCTCTCCGTCGCCTCCTTCTGCGACATCACGACCTCGCAGAAGGAACGCACCGCACCCCACGCCTCTTCGCTCGAGACCATGGCCTTGACCACGGCCGGGAGCGAGAGGTCCGACCCGATGGAAGCCACGAGTGTAGCACGCGGCTCCGCCCAATGCGGGCACGAAGCCAGCGTGTGCTGCGCCGTATCCTCGGCGCAGCCGCACTCGTGGCACATCATCGTGGGCTCACGACCCGCCACCCTAAACAGATACCTCCCGAAGCATCCGTGCCCCGAAAGGATCTGCGTCAAGTGGAAAGTCATCACCCCGTGCCTACGACCGACCCAATCCGAAAGGATGGGACCGATCGCCAGGGTCGTCGATATGCCAGCGCCGGGCATCCTGAGCCTCTCTCGCCATGTGACAAGGAGCTCTTCCTGCGCCCTGCGCCTCCAATCCGACTCCCCACCCTCCTCCCCAGACTGAGGATGTTCCCCCCGACGACGGGCATCCCTCCTCCGTCGATACGCCTCCGCCAGCGTCAAAGCGTCCAGGTCCCACGGTGGGGTCCCGGCCAGAGCGCAGGCCGCCTCGCACGAGATGGTGCGATACCCTCGGATCACCCTGACAGCCATGACCCTTTGCGCTCTGCACAAGAGGGCCCGGTTGCGGGAGTCGAGACTATCGGCCCATATTGGTGCCCCGTAGAGCGCCAGGGACCTTACCACCCCGGTGTACAGACGCCGGCAGCTCATGCTCGGTCCCCCGACATTTGGGAGGACGCGACACATCGCTCCGGCTGCCCTAACTAGCTTCGGCGCTAGGCGCCGAAAGTGCTCGTCGAAGCTCCATCGACTGTCGAGGACGAGTCCAAGGTACTCCAAGGAACGCCCGACGGCGATGGAAACTCCTCCGACCACCACACTCGACCCGGCAGGAGGTGCGTTCCGCGGCCCGTGAAAACACACAGCGACGGATTTGTGCAATGCAACCTCCAGCCCCAACCTTCTAATGCGCGCCACTACTTGCGCGACCCCAGCCGTTGCCAGAACACTGGCCTCCCGGTAGCTGTCGCCGCGTGCCGTTACGAGAGTGTCGTCGGCGTAACAGGTTACTTCGACACCCCGTAAGTTGGCACCGCGCAGCACCCAGTCGTAGCCGATGTTCCACAGAAGAGGTCCGAGAACCGACCCCTGAGGAACACCGCACGACACCTCCCTACGAATCCAGCCGTCGCCAGACGGGTAGCAGACGGCGCGGTCGCAGAGGTAATCCGCTACGACGCGACGCAAGTACCCGGGCACGGCGTGGAACCTCAGCGCCTCCAAAATGGTCGCCCAGGGAAGGGTGTTGAACGCGTTGGCGATATCGAGAGACACCGCCAACACCCCCCCGCCCCTAGACACCGAGGCCTCTGCCAGGGCCCTCACCCGACCGACAGCGTCGAGGGTGGATCTGCCCTTCCGGAAGCCAAATTGATGGTCGCTGAGATCCCGACCGGACTCCCCCAAGTGCTTGACGAGGCGAGCGGATAAGACCCGCTCAAAGAGCTTACCCGCCTCGTCGAGAAGCACTATCGGCCGATATGCCGATGGCTCGGCAGCCGGCCGCCCCTCCTTGCGCAACAACACCAGTTTCCCAATCTTCCACGTCCGCGGGAACCGGCCCTGCCGCAAGCAAGCGTTGAAGAGGCTCAGCACTAAAGGCTCTAAAGGCCCTATAGCCAAGGCCCAGGCGCGCCCGGGGATGCCGTCGGGTCCCGGCGCAGTGTTCTTCGACCGAAGCCGAAGCGCTGCAGCCCCCAACTCACCTACGGAGACATCCCGTGCTGCGTCCCAACGCTCATCCTCTACCGCCTCAGTCACCGGCGCCATACGAGGTACCCGATGGTCGGTACCTCGAGGGAACAATGCCGTGACTACGGACTCCAGCAACTCCGGCTGGAGAGTCTTGGTCAGCGGGGGGGCCCACGGTCGAAGCTTTCGCCTCACCATCTTGTACGGCCTCCCCCACGGATCCCTGTCCAGGGATTCCACCATCTCCGCTTCGGCCAGGTCTTTGGCTTTGGCGATGGCCGCTACGAAAGCCAGCACTGCCTCACGATATCGAGTATAGTGCTGACTCTCAAGCTCTTGGTCCCGTCGCCGCCGCCTCCGACATCTGGTGTACTGGCGCCTGAGAGCCACGCAGGTCTCTCGGAGCCGCGATAGCTCCTCAGACCACCAGTAAACGCCGCGCCTCGGAGTCGCGGAACGTACGCGGGGCATCGCCGCATCGCAGATGTGCGACATGGTCTGGCCCAGACGCACAGCTTCCGCCTCTACATTCACAGCGCCTTCCGGCGCTCCTACCCAGGCCTGGACCAGGGCAGCCTCCACCAGCGCCTCCCTGTCCAGACGCTTCAGAGCCCATCGCGGGCCCTCCTCGCGCGAGTGTCGACTCGGGGCACTCGGCGGGGCGGGGAGTGCGGAGACGTCGAACCTCACGTAGCGGTGGTCCGACAACGTCTCCACATCCTCCATCACCCGCCAGCCTCGGATACGGCGCGCCAGGGTGGGATCGGCGAACGTGATGTCAACGATCGAACCACCCTGTTGCCGCACGCACGTATGTACCGACCCGCGGTTCAGGACGACAAGACCGGACGCGACTACCCAGTCTTCGAGGAGCTCTCCACGTGCGTCCGTGGCCGGGCAACCCCAAGCCATGGATTTGGCATTCAGGTCGCCGACCACGAGGACCCGACCGGGGCCACTCCTCCCGACGAGGGCACCGACTTCGACCAGAAACTGTTCGAAGTCGGCGACACTGCGATTCGGAGAGAAGTAGACCCCGATCAGTGTCACGTTTCCGACGAGAGCCGAGACGTAGCCTCGACCCTTCGTCACTCCTCCGAAGACCGGGGATCCGGCCGCTGTCCGGGTCCCGATCGCCACCACACCGTCCCTGTCGCCGGCCCAGTCGTCCCCCGAAGGGACGTAGTAGGGCTCGGCGATCACGACGACGTTCACCAACCACTCCGCCATGCTTTGGAACAATAGGTCCTGAGCCCTGGCGCAGTGGTTGATATTCGCCTGTAGAATCCGCATGGCCATCTTATTCGATGACCATGGGATCCTCTACGGGCCTGGAAGGCTGCTTTGAGGCCCTAAGACCTCTGCCAGCCTTGCCCGGCTTCCTTCCTTTCGGGGCGGGGACGCACTCCTTGGTCCCCACCCGATGCTTGGCCGGTCTGCCGGCCGCTGCGCATGTGACGCAGTGCGGCTCGGCAGAGCACTCCTGGGCCTTGTGCCCGGGCCTTCCGCACCGATAGCAGAGGTCGCTCCTGTCGACCTCCGCAGTGCACTTGGTCCTGACGTGCCCCATCTCCAGGCACCGGAAGCACCTGAGGGGCCGATCGTCCAAGACGCGGACCTGCGCCGACACCCAACTTAACCTAACCTAACCTAACCTTTTTTTTTTTTTTTTTTTTTTTTTTTTTTTTTTTTTTTTTTTTTTTTTTTTTTTTTTTTTTTTGCGTTGGAAAAATCCGTTACGGATACCCGCCGGCCAGGAAGGTGATGGCCGGAGGGTTATGTGGGACTACCCGGCGGCATAGAAGACGCCGCCATTTTTAAGGCTACCCACTAAAAAACCAACGGTTGCCCTCAACGCCTTAATGGGACGACACGGGATCGCGTTAGCACTCACCGTGCCGCCCCGGCGGTTACCCCCCGAGTGAGGGTGCCCCGAGCAACTTAGGACACCCCCACGGCGTAGGCCTATGGCTGGTGAGAGGGGTCACCCCCCCCTCTCACCAAGGCCTACTGCTGGGAGAGGAAGCGGCGGGCGTACTCCCGCCTCCTTCTTCCCAGCCTCCCCCGGCGGAGCGGATCAGAGGGAGAGGCTTGCTCCCTGACCCGCTCCGCAGCCTCCTTCGCGGCGATGACTTGCTCGCAGAAGGAGGCCATAGCGGCCCAACACCTCTCACTGCCGATCATGGCGCCAACAAGGCGCGGCAACGAGAGGTCCCCGCCAACCACGGCCACCAGCTCAGCGCGCTGGTGACCCCAGGCTGCGCACTCCGCCACGGTGTGACGAGCCGTGTCGACGGACTCGTCACAGTGGTGGCAGGACGGGGCCGCCTCCCTTCTTGCAATCTTGTGCAGGTACGCACCGAAGCACCCGTGCCCCGTGAGCACCTGCACAAGACGGAACGTCAGAGTCCCGTGTCGCCGGTTGATCCAACGATCCAAGTGGGGGCGGACTGCCCCCACTGTCGTCAGACCGGCGGCAGGGGACTCCAAGTCCCTCGTCCACCGTCGAATCAGGGCTCGGTGAGCTGAAGCCCTGATTCGAGCTACCTCGGGCCTAACCCCCGTGGTCCTGGCTTCCGCCCGGTGCCAATACACACCGGCGAGCACCTCCGCCTGCAGCTCCCAAGGCGGATCGCTCGCCAGGAGTGTGGCCGCAGTGTACGACACTGTACGGTACCCCCTGATCATCCTCACCGCTAAGACCCTCTGCGTCCTTCGCAGTAGAGTCTTGGAATCGGCGGTGAGGGACCCCGACCATATGGGGGCACCGTACAGCGCCATGCTCCTCACGATGCCGGCATAGAGTCGCCGGCACGGAGCCTGCGGCCCACCGACGTTGGGCAGAAGCCTTCCCAAGGCAGCCGCGGTGGACAGTAACTTCGGGGCCAGAAGGGAGAAATGAGCCCCGAAGTTCCATCTTCCGTCCAGGGTGAGGCCCAGATATTTTAGCTGGGCCTTCACCACCACCTCCTCACCCTGGACGGAGATGGACGCCCGGCGAGGGGGACCCCGGCGAGGGCCGTGGAAGAGGATGGCCTCCGTTTTGGATACGGAGACCTCCAATCCCAACAGCCCTATGCGGTCCGCAACCAGCGTAGCGCCGACTGTTGCCAGACGGGCCGCCTGCGCATACGTCCCTCCCCTGCATGTGACGAGGGTGTCGTCTGCGTAACACAACACCCTCATCCGCGGCAGGAGAGGACAGCGGAGCAGCCAGTCGTACCCGAGGTTCCACAAGACCGGTCCCAAGACGGACCCCTGTGGAACCCCGCGGCATACGCTACGCCGGTATAGCCGCTGGTCGCCGCCAACCCACAGGACCTCTCTGTCCTGCAGGTAGGCCCCCAACAGTCTCCGAAGATAGGGAGGCACTCCATGGAACCGGAGTGCCTCAACCAGTGTCTCAAACGGAAGACTGTTGATGGCATTGGCGACGTCCAGCGACACCGCCAGGACCACGTCCCCCTCGCGAGTTGCCTCTTGGGTCAGGTCTCTCAGAGCCTTCAGGGCGTCGATCGTCGATCGACCCGCCCTGAAGCCGAACTGGGCATCCGAGAGACCCGGCCCCACCTCCTCGAGGTGTTGGACGAGACGAGCAGAGAGAATTCTCTCGAAGAGTTTGCCCGTCTCGTCCAGCAGCACGATTGGCCTGTATGCGGAAGGGGAGTCGGCAGAACGACCATCCTTCCGCAACAGGCACAATCTGCCCTCTTTCCAGGCCTTCGGGAACTGTCCAGTGCGCAAACAAAGGTTGAACAGTTCCCGAAGCCTGCCCCCCAGGTATTCCAGGGCGAGGAATAGAATTCGCCCCGGAATACCGTCCGGCCCCGGCGCAGTACTGCGGGCTCGGAGACGACTCAAGGCGACCTCCAGCTCGGCCTCCGTGATGTCTGGGACAGAACCCACCCCCCCATTAGAAGAAGGGGGGGCCATCACGGGAGGCGAGTGGCCGGTGGATTCCGGGAATAGGTCCCCCACCAGCCGCTCGAGGAAATCCGGCTGAAGGGACTCCATGACCGGGGCGCAAGCGGCGCGGAGTTTGTTCCGCGCCACCCGATACGGGCGCCCCCATGGGTCCCTATCGAGACCTGCCAGGATCTCCTCCCGAGCCAGGTCCTTCGCCTTCCGAATCGTCAGCCGCAGAGTCGACTTCGCTTCGCGAAAACGACTCCGCAGCTGGGCCTCCAGGTCCGGGTCGAAGCCGTGACGACGGCGACACCGGACGAAGGCCCTCCGAGCCCTGCAACAGGCCGTCCGAAGTTCGGCTATTTCGGACGACCACCAGTACACTGCTCTGCGCCGGGGCCTAGACCCCACCCTCGGCATGGCCGCATCGCAGACCCGTGATAGGGCCTCGCGCATGCGGCCAGCCGACACCTCCACGTCGGTTTCCTCGTTGGGCGGATCGGGAAAGGCCCAGCTCTGAACGATGGCTGCCTCTTTGGCCATTTCCCGATCCAAACGTTTAAGTGCCCAACGAGGAAAGCGACTCCCCACCCGCGGTGGCCCGACCTGGTCCGGCCGGGAGGCGGAGATCTCAAATCGGACGTAGAGATGGTCCGAAAGAGTCTCCACCTCCGTCTCGACTCTCCAGTCGACGACCGTGCGTGCAACAGCTGGGGTGGCGAACGAAACGTCCACCACGGAGCTCCCTTGCTGCCGCACGCAGGTCGCATCGGTCCCTCTATTGAGGAGGGACAGACCGGAGAGGAGCGACCAGACCTGGACGGCCCTACCCCTAACGTCCGTGGCGTGGTTCCCCCAGGCCGCGGATTTGGCGTTCAGGTCGCCGAGGAAGATGAGCTTCCCCGACGCCTGTCTGCCAATCGCCGCACTGACGGAGTCGAGGAAAGTCTCGAACTCCGCCAGTCGACGATTGGGGGAGAAGTACGCGCCGATGACGACGTACTCCCCCCACCGCGCCACGACCAAACCCGGGCCAGTCTCCAAGGTGGAGAATGGGGGACCGGGACCAGAACCCGCAACCACAGCCACGGAACCGCTAGTGTCCCCCGCCCAGTTGAAATTAGGGGGGACATAGTAGGGCTCACAGGCCACCGCTATACTGATTTCCCACTCCGCCATGGCCTGGATGAAAAGATCCTGGGCCCTGGCGGAGTGGTTCAGGTTCGCCTGCAGGAAGCCATGTCGCCGTCTATTCATGACGACATGGCTTCAACTGGCGCCTGCAGGCGCCCTCCGTTTGGGGCAGCTGGGGAGGGACCAGCTGCCTTACCCCTCCTGCGGGGAGCCTTACAAGATCGACTCCCCAATTCGTGCCCCGCTTGGAGCCCGAGGTCCGCGCAGACCGCGCACCTAAGCACTCCGGTGCAGCCATCGCGAGTGTGGCCCGCTATGCCGCACCGGAAGCACACAGTGCTGCGATCCACCCCGGATGGGCAGACTGCTCGCGTGTGCCCGGGTTCTTGACACCCGAAGCAACGCATCGGCCTCTGCTCAAGGAGCTCGACCCCGGCCGAGCTCCACCCCACCAGCAGTCTACCCTTGTCCAAGACGGCCTTTGCCGTGTCTGCGGGGCAGTGGGCAAAAGCCACTCCCATGCCCCCGTAGCCCCAGCGAATTTTACTTACAAGGATGGATTCGCTAGGGCATTGGCCGACGCGGCAAACGGCGTTTGCCACTTTCTCCTTAGTGGCAGAATCATCCAGCCCTTTAACCTTAATTGTGACTCTTTTGACGGGCCGGACGACTTCTGCCACCCCATCAAGTGCCACACGCAATTCGGCGGCCAGTTTATCAGCTTTTTCTGGAGCCGCCTGAGGTAGCTCCAGAAGACGAGCCCCCGTGGCTGGCCGCCGAATCTTAAGGCCGCCCTCGAGCCCGATCTCGCCGAGATCCACTTTCTCGGCGGCGCGCTCAAGGATGGACGCGTATGTCACTCCTTTAGCTGCCGCCGCCTCCTGCATTTTTATAATAACTGCAGGCGATCTTTTAGGCGGCAGCTTGGGCTTCACTTTGTCAGCGCCCTTCGGAGCACCCGCGTTATTTTTCCCCCCCCTCTTCTGTTGAGAGGGGTTGGGTTTCGCCGGCTGAACCGAAGGAGCAGCCGCAGACTGTTGCGGCTGCTTCTTCTTCCCCGCTCGGCGCACCACCGTCGTCCAGGCTTCCGGAGCGGCGGCCGGGGTCGGCGGGACAGCCGGTAACGCTCGGCCTGGAGCGGTATGGGGGGTTTCCCGGCGGGCAGGCCTTGACGGTGGGACGGACGGGCTCGCCACAGAGCAAGGTGCGTCCCGTTTAGCGGCAGCGGTCGCTGCTGCTTCCCTCCTCTTATCCGCGGCGAGAGGTGGGCGAAGGATCCTCTCTGGAAGGAGGCGCTCTTCAATGCCTTCGAAGCGGGCGTTAATCATAACGCCCACTGAGGAAATGATGGAGCGCCTCAGTTCCTCCAAATAGTCCTCCTTTGTAAAGGGCACAGCAGCGGGAGCAGCAGATTTTGCTGCAGACCGCATGTCGGCAAACTCACGTCTGTGGGCTTTGAGCTCAGCCCGGAGGTTCTCCACCTCCCGGTGCAGGCGTGAGTTGTCGGCCCGCAGTCTTCTTGTCTCGTCCACCGCAGTGCGGCCGACCAGCGTCTCTACTACCTCTAGCAGGTCCCGGGAAGCCTCCTTCAGAGTCTTTATCATTCCGCCCTGAAGGTGGCCGGACTTGCGCGTTACCTCGATGATTGAGGCCGCTGACTTCCCAGCTAACGCCCGCAGTTGCTCTGCCCCCATTGCCTCTGGATCAGGTCTACCAATCCCCTCTTGCGGGATCTCATCCCCCGAACAAGACGCGTAACCGCCTGGGGACGGTGCCGCCGACCGAAAGGCCCGCGCCCCCAATTCTTCTTCGAATGCAGCCTCCTCAGCCTCATTAGTGAGGGCCCGCAAATCGGCTTTCGCCCGTGCGAGCCCACCACCGCGGATGCTATTGGTGATTCGCCCACGTCGAGCGGTGTTGCATTTAGCAGCTGCAACACCTCGCTCCGAGTCGTAATCGGACGCATCACTTAAAAGATTAGCGGACTCCGACGGCCGCTTCCTACCAGCACCAGTTTCGTCGTCGGACATTGCATTCGCCCGACGAGTAGCTGCCCTTGTGCCCTGAGAGGGCGTCGCCATTCCGAATTCCAATTCGATATCCTTGTTCGCGCCAGAGTCATTTGCGGAAGATTCAATCAACGGGATCGTCCCCTCCGCCGCCAAAGTAACGGTATCAGTCGCAGTGAAGATCAGAGTCAAAATGAATAGCCAATGTCAACAGTAATCTCAACAAACAACAACAAAACAAAATAAAACGCCAAAGAAACAACTAAATAAAGAAATAACAATCGGGGCCCTGAAAAGGGCCTTTTTAATAACCGATAGAAACCTCCAATTTACTGAAACCTATTAACACCAAAACATCAAAATATCAAATATTCAAAAAATTATTTTCCAACACACAGAGCGCACACCAACAACACGTCCGCTCGCTACGGCAGTTCGAAGTAAACCCCAAAAAGTTGCAATCATGTGGGGAATTGAACGCGCGTTACACGTTAACATCGCCAATGTATAACCGTTTCACCAAACTTTCTGACAACCTAACCTTTTTTTTTTTTTTTTTTTTTTTTTTTTTTTGCGTTGGAAAAATCCGTTACGGATACCCGCCGGCCAAGAAGGTGATGGCCGGAGGGTTATGTGGGACTACCCGGCGGCATAGAGGACGCCGCCATTTTTAAGGCTACCCACTAAAAAACCAACGGTTGCCCTCAACGCCTTAATGGGACGACACGGGATCGCGTTAGCACTCACCGTGCCGCCCCGGCGGTTACCCCCCGAGCGAGGGTGCCCCGAGCAACCTAACCTAACCTAACCTAACCTAACCTAACCTAACCTAACCTAACCTTTTTTTTTTTTTTTTTTTAACGTCTGGAACCCGTTGCCGTCGCCGTCATGATGGGACACCGCGGGAACGCTTGCGCATACAACCGCGGCGCCCCGACGGACACCACGTAGAGGGCACCCCGCAACGAGAGGCCCCCTCCATAGTCGGCAGGCTTGATAGATCGCGGGGGGGTCCCCTCCCCCCCACCCAAGCCCACCTTAAGAAGAAGGCCGAAGCCCTCTTCTAGCCAGGCCCAGTCCGGAACCCAAACGCCCGGGGGAGTCTATGCTCAACCCCAAGACGCCTGAGGACCTCGTCCAGGCCCAGCTCCCTCGGCGGTGATCTCCCCGAAGGAAGACCACCGTTCGGACTCCACATGAGCGGAGAGTCAAGCACGACCCGGCTGGCTGACAGGGCCGAAACTGCCAACGGACCGCTGCCGCGCAAGACCACCACTCAAAAAAGGGAGCCCGACCTCGAACCCGACAGGCCTCTACCGCCGAACACGGTGGTCAACCGAGTCCAGCAAGAAAGAGGCATAAGTCGGGAACCCACCAAGCCGGGACTAACGATCGCCGAGCAAGACCGTGGTGTCACGCTCCACGAAGGTTAATCCGGGCACCATCTTTTGCAAGGGGAAACAACCGTCCGAACCGCTCCTTAGAGAGCGACTCGAAAGGAAGAACCCCAAGCCCTATCCGCCCCAAAAACCCCGCAACCACGAAGCCACCCCAAGGTCAACTCTGCAAACAGAGGAGTACCCGGAATGACCCCGCGACTGTCCCCCGGAAAAGAGGGCCTGTGCCCTCCCACCGAAACGCCCAGGCCCACTTTCCAACGGCTGAGGCCGAAGGAAAGGGGCCCGAGCCCGCCGCCGCAGACGGACCACTCCTAAGGGCAGACCGCCGCGTGAACACCCCCCTTGCCAACCATGAGCCAGACTCGGGCACCTCATGGCTGACAACCCCGCGCTGGACATTAGCAGACGGCTAACGCGATCCCGAAAGACCGCATTAACCGTCCCCCAGGGAGCACCGGCCCGTACCGCTTCCAATCCCGCCGGACGAATCCGGACAACATTGGTAGCGGACGGGCACACGAGGAGGTTTCCAGCATGGCCCCCCAACCTAACCTAACCTAACCTAACCTAACCTAACCTAACCTAACCTAAACTAACCTAACCTAACCTAACCTAACCAAACCAAGTTCCCCCCCGTCCGGCGTCGTGAACACACGTTTTTCTGTATCGCTCCGTAGTTTAAAATCAGTTTTGGTGGTATAAAGTTCTGTGATTGTAACAAATTTGGTGTCTGTGTGTGCGTCTAGTGCTCGTCCACGTTTTGGTGTTTGTTTCATCCAGATCGGATCAGGCGTTCTCAAGAAATTGCTGGAAAACCAGCTTTTTCTGAGGTTAGAGAAAGGGTGTTCCTAACTTTGACCTCAAACCCTGCAAAAACTAAAGCGGTGAGCTATATTTTTTAATTGTGCATTTTGTCGGCCTAGTGGTTGCCCACGTTTCTCCGTAGTTTTCAGAATTTTTCAACTGAAATTCGCGAAACCACAGTTAGAAATATTAAAAGCACATGGCAGGTTTTTGTTCGCAAACCTCAAATCACCAAATTATTTAGAAAGAGCACACTCAGAACGGTTACTCTAATTTGTTTGTTTTGAAAAATCTCAATTATTCTTCGAGTTATAATTGCTCAAAAATTGATCAAATTTCTTTAAAACGTTGTAAAAACTCTGACGTTAAGTCTTTCGGAGGACAAAAAAATACTGCTTGGTAGCGCCTGTTAAGCTCTTCAATCGGGCTAAATTACGTCGCAAACCGCACAGTATTTTCCGAGCGCCGAGCTATAAACTGACGTGACAAAAACACGTGGTCCGTGTTCCCGTCAGAATATTCTAGAGTTATTAATTTGTCTAAATAGCTAGTCTATTACGCATAATTTATCTGTTTTTAGTTTGAAAATCCGTCAAAAAACGGCAAAGTTACAGCGTTTTCCGTGATTTTCCGCGTTTTTCCGAAATATTTCGGAAACGGAGCTTTCAAAAATTTTTCTGGCCTTTAATTCAAAATCCTCATCAAATTTCCCATCTTTTGAGCTCAAACACGGGTAATTTCCGTTTACTATTGGGGGAATAATCGGAATTTTCGTGAAATTTAGCCTTTTTGACCGCCATCTTTGAATTCTTTGACCTCGCATATCTCGGCAAGTATAAGTCGTAGAGCGACGGGGTTTTCGGGATATACGTTGGCTAATTGTTATTTTTCACATTCCGTTGAAAAAAAGTGGGTGTATTTGGACAACCCTACCTAGCACTATTTCTAGATAGACTGGGAAAATCCCTACCAAACGACACCAAGATCGGCGTTCTACGACAAAGCGTTCTCCGAGGCTCCGAAAATTGCGCGGACGCCATCTTGGATTTCTAAAAATCTGAATATCTCTGGTTCTAGGCATCGTACAAACACGGGGTTTTCAGTATATCCGTGGCGAGTAAGAGTAGAGTTAAAACCGGACTGTACTCTACCCTTCCAAATTCCATCTGAGATCCTTCAGTGGCCCCAAACAGCCCCTGGCAGCGTGTTTTCCACCGGCTCTACATAGAGCCCATACTTTGCACCTCACTTCTCACTAAATAGAGTGGGAAAAGCCCCCTTATCCTCCTTATACTATCATTCGCATCCATCCATCTCCACCAGACTTATTCGGCCCCCCCAATATCCCCTCCGAAAGTCTTGTCCCACAGGGCTCGTACAGAATCAGGATGTCGACGAGCACAACTGCTTCCAAGAAGGTCCCCCGCAAGCCTTGCGTCCCAGCCAAAGGGGTGCCTTCTAGGGAAAGATCGGCGAGACCTAAGCCTATGGAGGAACAGAGGAGAGCCTTGTCACCTATCACATCTGAGGAGGCAAGGCTCTTCGACGCCGAGGTGGCCTCACTCCGAGGGCCCGAGGAGGAGTACATGGATGCCATAAACGAGACGCAGAGTGAGGGAGGCCTGGCTGCGACGGCATCAACACCGGAAAACGACCTCCACAATAAAACTAGATCAGAGTCCGCCCTGCTAAGAATCACAGCCCAGGTACGAGCCGCCTCTAGAGCAAGTCTAGAGACTAGCGTAAACCTGGCATCTGAGACCGAGGAGGATAACGCAGGAACTTTACGCTCGGATGTCTCGTGTTTCGGAGGAGGAGCTCTTCATGACATGCCTAGGCTTGCAGGAGAGCTTCTTCAAAGAACCAAGACAAGATTAGAGGAGTCCCGTAACTTAAATAGGGACATCCGAGAGGAGGTAATAGGTGGACTCCACGGGCTCTACCAAATGATCCTGCGATTGGCGGACTCGCGCAACCGTCATATAACTGAGAAGGAGAAGATCATAGCAAGAAGGGAACAGTTACTGGCGAAAGCAGAGGCCAGGCATGCAGATGCGCTATGCCAATTCATCAAAACCCAGCAATCAAGCAACAATGAAATACTAGAAAAAGTAGAAAAGACGCGGAAGGAGGCGGAATCTGTGCGCTGGCTCACATATGAGGCAGACGCCAGATTGAAAGCCCTCCCTCCGGCTACTGCAACCTCCCATGACCAAGATGCCCTGATGAAGAAGCTAGATGAGCATTAGGAACTACTTCATCGCAATAGCGAACAAATAAAAGACCTGATCGCGAAGTCAAATCAGCAACAGCAACTACAACAGGCTACCGATTTGAACGAACAACTCCAGGAGACCGGGAGGAAGCTCGCCAGCATAGTCGAGGGGACAACCCTGGGGAGAACGTATGCCGAGGCCGCAGGATCCGCGCAGCGAGACGATAGAGTGAAGCACCCAAACTACACTATAATTGTGCCATCCACTGAGGAAAAAGATACGAGCGAGGATGTTCTGATGCGCGTTCGTGGAGCCGCTAATGCCCGAGAAACAGGGGTAGCGGTTGAACGCATCAGAAAAGCGCGAAATCAAAAGGTGGTTATTAGCTGCTCCTCGAAAGACACCGTCAACAAATTAAAGAGCAAGCTGCAGGAAAGCCGAAAGTTAAAAGTTGAGGATGCGCAGAACAAAGACCCGCTCCTTATGATATATAATGTCTTGAATTATAACAAGGACGAGGACATACTTGAGTCCATAAAGCGACAAAATGAGCACCTCGTGGGGAAGATACCACCAGAGGATTACCGGGCCGTAGTTAAATTTAGGAGAAGGGCAAGGAATCCCAACGAGTGCCATGCCGTCCTTCAAGTATCCCCAAAAATTTGGAATGCCCTAACAGCCGCAGGAAAACTGCACGTTGACCTTCAGAGGTGCACCGTCGCAGATCACTCCCCGCTGGTCCAATGCACGAAGTGCTTGGGCTATGGTCACGGAAGAAAATACTGTAAGGAAACTAAAGACACCTGCAGCCACTGCGGCGGTGGCCATCTCAGGGCAGACTGCCCGACTTGGACTAATGGTGACCGACCAACATGTGTCAACTGTCAGGCGGCAAAAGCGGATAAAACGGACCATTCCGCCTTCGACAAAGATTGCCATGTAAGAAAACGCTGGGATGCCATAGCGAGATCCGCAACATCGTACTGCTAAGGGCACCCAACGTAATCTCAGAGTGACACAAGTGAACCTGCAAAGGAGTAAGTTGGCAACGGCGGAACTACTCAAGGCTGCAAAGACAAATGGCACGCATATAAGTCTAGTGCAAGAGCCATATGTGGGGGCCAGTGGCTTTGTTGCAGCCTACCCAGGAGTGAAGGTGATCCAAAAGACCACAAACCACCTGAAACCGGTTAAAGCAGCGATAACAGTTCATCAACTGGAGTTGTCGATTGAGTGGGACCCGACCGAGCAGACTGAGAATGTGGCATGGGTAAGTGTCAGAACCGAGAATAACACCCTCAACCTAGTCTCGGTATATTTTGAGGGGGACCAGCCACTAGACACTTACCTAGGCCACATCTCTCGTATACTGCGAAACGGAGCGGCAAAGAGTGCGGTTGTTGGCGGGGATGTAAATGCGTGGAGCCCTTGGTGGGGCAGCATACGCGAAAACCCAAGGGGAGCGGAGCTTAGCTGTTACATCCACGCCAACAATCTGAAACTGCTTAACTCGGGTGACTTGCCCACGTTTATGACAGTCCGAGGAGGAAGAATGTTCTCAAGTGTAGTAGATATCACGATGTGCTCGGAAGACATGCTTGGAAGGGTGGATGACTGGAGGGTGGAGATGGGCATGGTCAGCTCTGACCATAACGCCATCACCTTCACTATAAAGCGTAGAATTGAGCTGGCGGTACACAAGAGAACAACTAGGGTGTACAACTCCAAGAAGGCTGACTGGATCCAATTCGGTGAACATCTTGACACAAACTTGAGTGAGGCGGGAATATCCATGGAGGAGGTGGAACGGATGGACCGACGGGAAGAGCTGGAGGCGATGGTGGACAACCTTGTTAAAACTGTTCAGAAGACTTGCGAGGAAACGATACCCAAAGCGCGAACTTACGAGAGGCCTCCTATTCCGTGGTGGACGAAGGAATTGACACAGCTTAAGAGGGAGGTTATGACGAGAAAGCGAAGGATCAGGAATGCGGCACCGGGGAGGAGGGAGTATGTCATAGCAGAATATCTGGAAAGGAAGGAGGTATACGAGGCGGCGGCGAGGAAGGCACAGACGGACAGCTGGGTGGAGTACTGCTCCCAACAAGAGCGGGAATCGATGTGGGACTCCATTTATAGGGTAATTCGAAACGCGCATAAAAAGAGCGAAGACCTTCCGAAGGTAGCCCAGGGACGCACTCTCAGCGATACTGAGTTAGTTAACCATTTGGCTCATATTTTCTTCCCGAGTGACACCACAGCGACAGATGAGGAGCAGCACACTAAGGCCAGACAGATCGCTGAGAACATAAGTCCAAGCACCCAGAATGACCCACCATTCACGGAGGCGGAGCTGCATAAGGCAGCAAACTCCTTTATTGTCAAGAAAGCTCCGGGAATGGATGGGTTGACTGCGGATATTTGCCAGGCTGTGATCAAACGGGCACCTGCCATATTCCTGAGGATAACAAATAAATGCATGGAACTCTCAGTGTTTCCAAGTGCATGGAAAACTGCAGAGGTGGTTATCCTCAGGAAGCCCGGGAGAAGTGACTATCACGAGGCGAAGTCATACCGACCGATTGGTCTGCTGTCCGTCTTCGGAAAGGTCATGGAAAAAATGGTCATCAGGAGATTAAGGTGGCACCTACGACACAAGCTTAATCCGCGTCAGTATGGATTTACACCACAGCGCAGCACGGAGGACGCCCTCTATGATCTAGTAAACTACATTAGATCCAAGAGGAAGAATAAGGAGATTGTAGTCCTGATATCCCTAGATATAGAGGGTGCCTTCGACTGCGCGTGGTGGCCGGCCATAAAGGTCCAATTGAACAGGTTGGGATGTCCTGCAAACCTGTGGCACATAATGGCGGATTACCTGAGCGGGAGGAAGGTTAGGGTCAACTACCTGGGAAGACAAGCGGAGAGGGAAACTACCAAGGGGTGCGTCCAGGGTTCGGTGGGTGGACCATTCCTCTGGAACGTCCTCCTAGATCCGCTCCTCAGCGAACTTGACAGGACTGGGACATATTGTCAGGCTTTTGCTGACGACATGGTTTTGGTCTTTTCTGGCCACGAGACAATACCGATCCAAAGGGAAGCCAACAGTGCGCTGGAACTGGTCCAGAGTTGGGGACGCACAAATAAGCTCCGATTTGCACCTCATAAAACGAAGTCGATGGTGATCACCAGGAGATTAAAGTATGACAACCCGATCTTAACTATGGGCAACGAACATCTCGCTCTAACCAACGAAATGAAAATCCTGGGGGTCATCATCGACGAAAAGCTCACCTTTGCCAAACATGTTTCCTACGTGACCCGGAAGGCCCTTACCATCTATGGCCAGCTATCGCGTGCGGCAAAGGCGACATGGGGGCTAAACCCAGACATCACGAGGACTATCTACACGGCGGTGATCGAGCCAATCATCTCATATGGCGCAGCGGTCTGGGCTACGGAGGTTGACAAGCTCTACGTGCAGAGGCAGCTCTCGGTGGTGCAGAGGGGCTTTGCTCAGAAGATTGGCCGGACACACAGAACAGTGTCCAAACATGCGGCCATGATTCTGGCAAGGCTCCTCCCGCTCGACCTACGGATAAAGGAGTCGGCGACGTTGTATGAAATCCGAAGGGGACGCCCGTTCTCACACGTTTCCGACGAGTATAAAGTGGAGCAAAGAGTTGAGTACGCCGATTTGGAACATCCTGCTGAAATCCGCATTAACGAGTACGCATGTCTGGACGCACTCACCCCTGAAATAATATGCGAGTTAGACCTGAAAGGAAAGTACATATATACCGACGGGAGAAAAAATACAGGGGAAGGTGGGCGCTGCCCTAACGGTGTGGGACTCAACGAGAGAAATGCAGTACAGGAAACTCCGACTGGCGGACCATTGCTCCGTGTACCAGGCGGAAATGGTCGCAATTTCAACTGCAATCGAACTTGCTGAAAAACGGAACTGGACTGAGACTAATTTAATGACTGACTCCAGATCATCATTGGACGCACTAAATACTGACCCAATGGTGCACCCACTTGCGCTCAACATAACAAGAAACCTACGGAAAATCCAAGACAAAGGTAACAAAATAAGACTCTTCTGGATTAAAGCGCATGTGGGTGTTCCAGGAAACGAAAGGGCTGATGAGCTGGCGAAGGAAGCGGCTTTGAACACCAAAAGAAGGACTGTCTACGATGACTTCCCGTTGTCGTACGCCAAACGAAGACTGCGCGAGGGAACGATAGAAACTTGGCAGAAAAGGTATACTGACGGAGACACAGCCGGGGTAACCAAGATCTTCTTCCCTGACGTGAGGCTGGCGACAAAAATTATGACACAACTCGACATTGACTCCTTGACTGCGCAAATCCTAACAGGACACGGGGGATTTGCAGCGTACCTGCATAGATTTAAACTGACGGACCGACCGACCTGTAAATGTGACGTCGTAACTGACCAAGATATAATTCATGTAATAACGGAATGCCCGAGGTTCCACAGACAAAGACGAGAAACTGAAATACAAATTGACATGACTATTGACAGGAATAACATTTCGGAAATAATGAAGGATCAGGGGGTAAGAAATAAGTTTCTAGAATTTTGTAAATATGCGGGGGGGACAGTAATTAAGGAAAACAAGACATGAGACTCTAAAATGACAGCAGACAGGACCTTGGGCAGGACTTATACTGACTAAACTCGTACAGATTAAAATAATGACTATGACTGAGACAGGTATGACATCAGCAGCCGCCACCATTCTGAAACACCGGATGAACAGCAGCACACGGAACATACAAACGTCCTAACACCATGTGCGTTCACATGGGATGTCTTAGGGCCTTGGCTGAGACAACTGACAACGAGGGAGGCATTAATGCCCACCCAAATTGCGACTTCACTTCGCGATAACGACTCCGCAGCTGGGCCTCCAGATCCGGGTCGAAGCCGTGACGACGGCGACACCGGACGAAGGCCCTCCGAGCCCTGCAACAGGCCGTCCGAAATTCGGCTATTTCGGACGACCACCAGTACACTGCTCTGCGCCGGGGCCTAGACCCCACCCTCGGCATGGCTGCATCGCAGACCCGTGATAGGGCCTCGCGCATGCGGCCAGCCGACACCTCCACGTCGGTTTCCTCGTTGGGCGGATCGGGAATGGCCCAGCTCTGAACGATGGCTGCCTCCCTGGCCATTTCCCGATCCAAACGCTTAATTGTCCAACGAGGAAAGCGACTCCCCCCCCGCGGTGGCCCGGCCTGATCTGGCCAGGAGGTGGAGATCTCAAATCGGACGTATGGATGGTCCGAAAGAGTCTCCACCTCCGTCTCGACTCTCCAGTCGACGACCGTACGTGCGACAGCTGGGGTGGCGAACGAAACGTCCACCACAGAACTCCCTTGCTGTCGCACGCAGGTCGCATCGGTCCCTCTATTAAGGAGGGACAGACCGGAGAGGAGCGACCAGGCCTGGACGGCCCTACCCCTAGCGTCCGTGGCGTGGTTCCCCCAGGCCGCGGATTTGGCGTTCAGGTCGCCGAGGAAGATGAGCTTCCCCGACGGCTGTCTGCCAATCGCCGCACTGACGGAGTCGAGGAAAGTCTCGAACTCCGCCAGTCGACGATTGGGGGAGGAGTACGCGCCGATGACGACGTACTCCCCCCACCGCGCCACGACCAAACCCGGGCCAGTCTCCAAGGTGGAGAAAGGGGGACCGGGACCAGAACCCGCAACCACAGCCACGGAACCGCTAGTGTCCCCCGCCCAGTTGGAATTAGGGGGGACATAGTAGGGCTCACAGGCCACCGCTACACTGATTTCCCACTCCGCCATGGCCTGGATGAAGAGATCCTGGGCCCTGGCGGAGTGGTTCAGATTCGACTGTAGGAAGCCATGTCGTCGTCTATTCATGACGACATGGCTTCCACAGGCGTCTGCTGACGCGCACTTCTTGGGGCAGCTGGGGAGGGACCAGCTGCCTTGCCTTTCTTCCGGGGAGCTTTGCACGCTCGGCTCCCCAGTTCGTGTCCCGCCTGGAGACCTAAGTCTGCGCAGACGGCACACCGAAGAACACCGGTGCAGCTGTCACGGTTATGCCCTGACAAGCCGCACCGGAAACAGACCTCACTTCTATCCACTTCTGATGGGCAGAGCGCCCGTGTGTGCCCCGGTTCCTGGCACCGGAAGCATCTCATTGGGCGCTCCTCGAGGAGCTCCACCCTGGCAGAGCTCCAGCCCACCAGAAGTCTCCCCGCGTCGATAAGCGACTTTGCCGCGTCCACAGGGCAACGGGCGAATGCAACGCCCATAGCCCCGTTGCCCCAGCGAATCTCTCCAACTCGGAGGGACTCGCTAGGGCAATTGGTGACGCGGCAAATCGCGGCCACTACTTTTTCTTTAGTGGCAGAGTCGTCCAGACCCCCCACCTTTACCATCACCCTCTTCACGGGTCGGACGACATCTGCCACTCCGTCTAAAACCGTTCGGAGGTTGGCCGCCAATCTTTCGGCTTTTTCTGGAGCCGCCTTTGGCAGCTCCAGAAGCCTGGCCCCGGTGGCTGACCTCCGGATCTTAAGCCCGTCCTCGAGCCCTAACTCTCCGAGATCTACCTTCTCGGAGGCGCGCTCGAGGAGTTGGGCATAGGTCACCCCCTTGGCCGCCGCCTCGGGCTGCAGTGTAATGACCACTGCAGGTGACCGAGGGGACGGCAGCTTGGGGAGGGACCCTTGGCCCGGTCCAGTTTGACCGGTCTTGCTGCCCTTCTTCTTCCGCCCCTTATTGTTTCCCTGCTTCGGTGGTCCAGCGGTTACGACTCGCTGAGCCACCGAAGCTTGGACGACAAGAGCAGGGCCAACTGGCTTGTTGGCCCTTTTCTGTCCCCGCTTCACCACCGAGGACCAGGTCTCGGTGGTGGCGGCGGACGGAGCAGTTGTCGGCACTTTAGCCGACGCCGGTCGTGCCGTCGCGCCTGCAGACCTCTTTTGCCGCGACTCAGCAACCGCTGCCGCACTAGCCCTGCGGTCCGCTGCTAAGGGCGGACGCATAACCCTCTCAGGGAGGAGGCGCTCCTCGATGTTGGCGAACCGGGCGTTCACCATCACCCCCACCGAGGACACAATGGAGCGCCTCAACTCCTCTATACAGTCCGCGTCCAAAGAGGGCGCGGATACGGCAGCGGGAGCGGCAGCGGGAACGGCAGCGGCCGAGGATTTCGCTGCCGCCGTTTTAAGCTCCACAAACTCCCACCTGTGCGCTTTAATATCCGCCTTTAGGGCCTCCACCTCGCGGATCAGGCGGGAGTTAGCAGCCCTCAGGTGGCGGGTCTCGTCAGCCTCAGTACGGCTGACGAGGGTATCCACCACCTCCAGCAAGTCCCGCGAGGCTTCCTTAAGGGCCTTGATCATCGTGCCCTTAAGGTTGCCGGACTTACGGCTGACTTCCAAGATGGAAGCAGCGCATTTTCCCGCCACAGCTCTTAGCTCCTGGGCCCCCAGGGAGTCGGGGTCAGGCCTACGAGGGCCCTGCAGAGCTTCCTCCTCAGAGCACGTCGCGTTGCCGGAGGAAGGCGCCTGCTTACGAAAAGCCCGTGCTGCCAGCGCCTTCTCCATTTCCGCATCCTCGGCTTCGAGGGCAAGGGCCTGTAAATCGGCCTTCGCCCGAGAGAGGCCAGTCCCCCGAGTGCTCGCAGTGACGCGTCCACGACGAGCAGTGTTGCATTTGGAAAATGCAACACTGAACTCGGAGTCGCTATCCGACGCGCCACTGGTAAACTCGACTACCCCGCTAAGGGGTCGCTTGCGCGAACCGTCGACCTCGTGGTCGGACATGATGCCCGAACCACAGAGGTCTCAGCGGACACACAAAAGCCTTGAAAAAGGCAACAAAAACACAAAAAGAAAGGACTCACACGTAAGAAAAGAAAACCACGAAGAATACAACAAAAACACCAAAAAACGCAAAAACGACAAAACCATCGGGGCCCTGAAAAGGGCCTTTTGAAATACCGAAGTAAACAGCAAGATAAAACACCAAAACCAAACCACTGAGCATCAAGGAACCTTTTTTTTTTTTTTTTTAACGTCTGGAACCCATCATGGGTCCCACCGCATTCCAGGGGAGGAAGGCGTTGGGTATGTGAGACTCCTACTCACTAAACCAGACGGTTGCCGTCGTCGTCATGATGGGACACCGCGGGAACGCTTGCGCATACAACCGCGGCGCCCCGACGGACACCACGTAGAGGGCACCCCGCAACGAGAGGCCCCCTCCATAGTCGGCAGGCTTGATAGATCGCGGAGGGGTCCCCTCCCCCCCACCCAAGCCCACCTTAAGAAGAAGGCCGAAGCCCTCTTCTAGCCAGGCCCGGTCCGGAACCCAAAAGCCCGGGGGAGTCTATGCTCAACCCCAAGACGCCTGGGGACCTCGTCCAGGCCCAGCTCCCTCGGCGGTGATCTCCCCGAAGGAAGACCACCGTTCGGACTCCACATGAGCGGAGAGTCAAGCACGACCCGGCTGGCTGACAGGGCCGAAACTGCCAACGGACCGCTGCCGCGCAAGACCACCACTCAAAAAAGGGAGCCCGACCTCGAACCCGACAGGCCTCTACCGCCGAACACGGTGGTCAACCGAGTCCAGCAAGAAAGAGGCATAAGTCGGGGACCCACCAAGCCGGGACTAACGATCGCCGAGCAAGACCGTGGTGTCTCGCTCCACGAAGGTTAATCCGGGCACCATCTTTTGCAAGGGGAAACAACCGTCCGAACCGCTCCTTAGAGAGCGACTCGAAAGGAAGAACCCCAAGCCCTAAACACCCCTAAAACCCCGCAACCACGAGGCCACCCCAAGGTCAACTCTGCAAACAGAGAAGTACCCGGAATGACCCCGCGGCTGTCCCCCGGAAAAGAGGGCCTGTGCCCTCCCACCGAATTGCCCAGGCCCACTTTCCAACGGCTGAGGCCGAAGGAAAGGGACCCGAGCCCGCCGCCGCAGACGGACCACCCCTAAGGGCAGACCGCCGCGTGAACCCCCCTTGCCAACCATGAGCCAGACTCGGGCACCTCATGGCTGACAACCCCGCGCTGGACATTAGCAGACGGCTAACGCGATCCCGAAAGACCGAGTTAACCGTCTCCCAGGGAGCACCGGCCCGTACCGCTTCCAATCCCGCCGGACGAATCCGGGCAACATTGGTAGCGGACGGGCACACGAGGAGGTTTCCAGCATGGCCCCCCGAGCATCAAGGAACCTAACCTAACCTAACCTAACCTAACCTAACTACCTAAATGCTCGCCTCTCAATTGAGTCCAGAACCGCAAGATGAGACTTTGCGGCACCAGCGAATATATGCCCACAGTACTCCACACACGACCGGATCTGTGCTTTGTATAATACAAGAAGCTGTCCCGGTGTAAAGTACTGACGGACCTTCGCAAGAACGGCAAGCTTTCCCGCAGCTACTCTTGCTCTGGACTCAATACACCGACCAAAGTTGAGGTTCGAGGAAATTTCTAAGCCTAATAACTGAAGCCGGTCACTGTATTCCCAAAGATACACTCTGGAAAGTGAGAGCCAAGGTGAAAGGGCTCTTTTTGGCGGTGAACAGACACGTCGGCGGTTTGGTGGCGTTGAATTTGACAAGATTGGCATTGCCCCATGCGGAGACTGCACTTTGACGTTTTGCCTGGGCCATTGTTAGGTTTAAAACTCAAAATAAAGCCTAAATGTTACAGATTAGCTCTAATTGTTATAAATTAGATCTTAACGTCGTAGATAACGACAAAAAGTCGATTATAAACGATTACTTTCTACAGTCTAAGATTGGGTCTTATAGTTACATGATTAGGTTTTAAACTCATAGTAAGATTTAATAGTTATAGATTACTTCAATACTTATAGATTAGGTCTTAAAGTCTTAGATTTCGACAAGCAGTGAAAGACTATTTCAACTATAGGTTTCTAAAGTCTAAGATTAGATCTTATAATGCAAATTTTAATTTTTAACTCAATGTTAAGAACTAACAGTTATATATTAGATCTAATAGTTATAGATTAGGTCTTTTAGTCTTAGATAACGACAAGTATTCTAAAAGTCTTACTGTTGAAACATTAGGTTCGATAATAGACGTTTAGTTTCTAGTCTAAGATTAGATCTAATAACAATAATAATAAAAAGTTTATTCAGGAAAGATTTTTGCAGACTTACCTAATTACAATAAAAAATTACTTAAGAACTAAACTAGACTAAATTAGGTAAAAAGCATAAAAATTAAGAACAACAATCATAGGTACAAGGTCATAAAGTAAGGCACAAAATGAAGGTTTGTTAAACATAAAAGATGGTAGGTAAGTTGCAAAACAGAGTCTCAGTATAGTCAAATTGACTTCCCTCCGTACTAGTTCACACTGTATGACGGCAGGGGTCATGCTCTTCCACACTAGGGTTTTAATTCGATTGATAGATTTTCTTTATTACATTTATAACCTGAGCGCTAGCAGAAACTATACACATTATAATCATGATCAATAACAATCATGTAACAAGATTATTTTTAGTTTGGTACAAAAAAAAGATAAAAAATAAATAAAAAACAAAAAATAATTAATAAAAAAATAAACAATTCCAATTAAAAGTTTAAATATATATAAAAAACAAAAACAAAAACAATTATTAAAAAAAAGATTCTTCCCCTTTTCTTTTATTTTGATTATTATAATAAATGTATAAGGATATAAATATATACAGTTCCAATTGCAAGAATCACCTTAGTCATTGGCAAAAAGGTACACGTATTTTATAGATTAAAATATCTTTAGTTTTAAGGTTTATAGGTTTTCTGGATCTGGATCAAGAAATTTGTTTGATAAGCATTTCAGTATTATCGTAATCTAGTGATAATAAATAGTTCTCAATTTTTTTCTTGCACGTATAGGTGGTTTCATTTGCTATGTTAATTAATTTATTAATTTTGTTGTATAAATATGGTCCAAGATAATGGAATTGCATAAATAATGTCACTATTCCGCTTAGAATACCTGTTTGCATTACCTATTTTTTTGTGTTGGTTAATTTTAAGAATTTTGATAAAGGTTTGACGGATTGAAAGTATTTGGGAATCACCATATATTTTAGCCGTAGGATAAAGATATGGTTTTGAGAACATAACTTTTAAAACTGATCTTTGGGCTCTCTCGATTTCAATCATGCGCGACTTAACAGCGCCACCCCATACTTGAATGCCATAGGAAATTATGGAATGACAAAGTGAATAGTAGACAGTTCTAAGGATACCTACATCACCAACTGGTCTCATATTTTTAAAGATAAAAATAAGCTTCCTAACGCGCCCGCTCAGTGAGGAGATTTGTTCCTCCCAATTAAGATGTTAGTCAATAGTAATACCTAAGTATTTAAGGCTAGTGGACTTAGTTAAGCTATTACAAGAGCATGAGCTTGTATCGTTACATATGTGGTTCTTAACTTGTAATGCGTGATGTGGTTGTTGGCTGTTTTTAACTGTAAACGTAACATATTTAGTTTTATTTATATTAATAGTTAATAGATTGTAATCTAGCCATTTATAATACAAATCTTGGAAAATCCATCTTCAGCATACTTCATATCCTTCCAATAAATATTATAGCAGTGTCATCTGCAAAAGTAACTATTTTGGCATTTTTAGCTGCATTCTACAGAGGCTATCAATATATATGAGAAATAGCGTGGGACCAAGCACACTGCCTTGTGAAACACCATAAGATACCAATTCTTTAGTGCTTATATCAGAATCGATTCTAACTGATTGATATCTGCCATTAAGATAACTTCGCAAAAGCTTAAGAGGCAGATCCCTTATACCCATTAATTCCATTTTCTTCAGAAGGAGAGGAATAGACACGGTATCAAAAGCTTTTGCTAGATCAAGGAAAATACCTACGCATTTCTCTTTTTGATCAATGGTTTTAACAACTTGGGCAACCAAAGTTTCAATAGCGTTTGTGGTTGATTTCTTATATCGGAATCCGAATTGGTTAGCCGATAACAGTTCATATTTGTCAAGAAATTATAGAAGTCTGATATTAATAATTTTCTCCAGGATCTTAGACAGACTGGGTAATAACGAAATTGGTCTGTAATTATGAATATCGTCTCTTTTGCCGGCCTTGTGAATGGGGACAACGATAGACTGTTTTAGTGTATCAGGAAAAACGCCAGTAGAGAGTGAAAAGTTACATAAGTATGCTATAGTTTCCGAAATAATATTAACAGCTTGTTTAAATAGTATAGATGGCAGACCATCCCACCCTGTAGAAGAACTCTTACGAAGTGACAGGATAATAGTTTTAATTTCTTCTCTATCCGTTGGCAGTAAGACTAAAGAGTTTATTGGACAGCTTATCGTAATTGGTAACCAGTTCATTTTCACTCAAGTTTAGCTTATTTAGTATTGTTCCTGCTAGGTTCTTACCAATATTAACAAAATGCTTGTTTATATATAGACGTTGTGGTAGAGTTATTAAGAAGTTCATTAGGAATATTCGATCGCTTATCCAAGTTACTTATTTCCTTAATAGCCTTCCATGTTCCTTTAGTATTATTTTTGTTCTCTTGTAATAATTTTTTTTCATACTGTCTCTTAAGATTCTTTAACAACCTATTACAATGATTTCTATAGCGCAAATAGATATTTTTTTCACATTATCATTTCGTGCCTTTTTGGACTTTTGATGTAAAATATTACGGAATTTTATGCATCGTAATAGGCCTGGAGTAACCCAAGGCTTCAGACATATATTTCTTCTGGATATCTGTATAATTTGAGTATGTTTTGTATTTATTTCGGATAATTTTGTCAGAAATAATTGAGTTGCCAAATTGAAATCATTGCAAACTGTTATCATTTGTACCCAATCCACAGAGGCGAGCTCACTTAGCAATGATTTGTAGTCAGTTTTACTTGTTTTAATGACATTTTCACGATTTTTTATTAATTTATGGTATACATTTGTTATAATGGAATAGTGATCAGTGATGGTTGACTGGCAAACAATGGTAGTAGTAGCTTTTTTCGTTTTAGCGAAACAATGATCAATACAGTTATTCAGACGTGTTGGAATGTTATGCTTAGGAAGCAGTGCATACGATGCTAGTAAATTAAGATATTCAGATGAACGGCTATCCTTATTCCCATCTTTGATATCTATATTGATGTCACCTACCAAAATAAATTTGGAAACTTTTTGAGGTTAATTAAGAGTTTTTCCAGTGCTATTTGAAAGTTATTAACCGTGAATAAGCATGGTGGTCTGTAAATACATAAAATAGCAGTATGATTACCTATGTCTACCAATAAACAGTTAGCATCATCAATTTTCGGCTCACGCACCCTGACTTGGGTTATTGATTTTTTAATGTAAATAGTTACACCACTGTTTTGATTAATTACCTTAACGGTACTATGAGCAATGAATTCAGGAATTGGCGATAGAAGACTTTTTTTTGATAACCAGCATTCTGTTAATACAATAAAATCTACATCAAGATCAAGTTGCGTAAGCATGATTTCAAAATCATTGAAGTTGCGGCTTATACTTTTTATGTTTTGAGTAACAATTGTAAACGATGTGCACTTATGTTTTATGTATCTTTTACAATAAATTGTATTGTTGACTGAAATTGCTTTACCAGGGGATATAGTAGTATCAATATCGCGAAGAATATCATTAACGTCGTTCATATTTTATGTATATAATTGATTAGATAATTCGTATTGTTATATTATAAATGCTTTTAATAAGATTGATGAGTATTTTGAAAATCGCCTGAAGCAAATTTAAGAGCAAAATTGACAGATTAGGACTAAGTTACTACAAAATATTGTAAACAAAATAATAAGCTGCAATGATAAAGAGATATCTTTTTTTTTTTTTTTTTTTTTTTTTTTTTTTTTTTTTTATGGAAGAGGAGGGCAAACGAGCTGGCGGGTCACAGATGACTTGTGATCACCGCCGCCCATGAACTCTTGCAACATCCGAGGATTTACAAGAGTGTTGCCGGCCTTGTAGGTAGGAGTAGACGCCTTTTTTGAAGGTACCCATGTCGTACCGATCTGGAAATACCGCCGAAGGGAGTTCGTTCCACAAGCGAGTGGAACGTGGAAAAAAGGTCCTTGAGAACCGCACAGTGGAAGATCGCCACGCATCCAGGTGGTAGGGATGGTAAAGAAGTCGATGGCGCGCTGTGCGGTGATGAAATTCGGCGGCAGGCATCAGATCGAATAGTTCTTCGGAACACTCCCCGTTGTAAATGCGGTAGAAGACGCACAAAGAAGCCACGTCTCTACGCAATGCCAAAGAGTCCAGCCGTTCGCAGAGCACCGGGTCCCCGACAATCCGAGCGGCTCTCCGTTGTACGCGGTCAAATGGTAGAAGCTGATATTGGGGTGATCCGGACCAGAGATGAGAACAGTACTCCATGTGTGGCCGGACCTGCGCCTTATAGAGCGCAAGTCTTTGGCCAGGTTTGAAATACTGCCTCGCTCTATTAATCACTCCCAATTTCTTCGAGGCCAACTTGGCCTTGCTCTCCAGATGACCACGAAACTGACAATCGCTCGAAATGTCGAGACCCAGTATTCTGATACTTGGCGAGGCAATGAGGGGGGTGCTCTCGAAGAGCGGTGATACGACAAATGGGGTTTTCTTAGTGGTAAACGCGCAAACTTGTGTCTTTAGGGGATTGAACTGAACGTGGTTCAGTTCACCCCACTCAGAGACCATTCCCAAGGAAGTCTCTATAGACGACACAAGTTTCTTTCGGCACTCGTCGACGTTTTCCCGAGAGAGACCTGCACGGCCGGAATACACCGCATCCCCAGTGCTGTCATCCGCATAACAATGTATGTTGGAGATATCCAACATATCATTGATGTGCAGGAGGAACAGAGTTGGGGATAGCACGCAGCCTTGGGGTACACCAGCGTTCACGGGCTTGGGGTCCGAGCAAAAACCGTCGAGAACGACCTGTATGTTCCGCCCAGTGAGGAAGCTGGTGATCCACTTGCATAAACTCTCGGGAAGCCCATAGGAAGGTAGCTTCGACAGAAGCCCCTTGTGCCATACACGATCGAAGGCTTTCGCCATATCCAGACTAACTGCCAGACCCTCTCCCTTGCTTTCAATAACAGCTGCCCAACGGTGTGTAAGATACAACAGAAGATCACCAGCCGATCGACCATGGCGAAAGCCATATTGCCGGTCATTGACCAACTGGTGATCCTCGAGGTAGGTTAGGAGCTGTTTATTGATAATGCTCTCCATTACTTTGGAGAGCAGAGAGGTAATGGCGATAGGTCTGTAGTTAGCTGGTTCCGAGCTATCACCTTTTTTAGGGATCGGATGGACAAGGGCACGCTTCCATGTGACCGGGACTACGCCTTTAAGGTAGGAGTACCGAAATAGACGCGTTAGCACTGGAGTCAACTCAGGGGCACACGTTCGTAGCACCAATGGAGAAATGCCATCCGGCCCACTCGACTTATGAACGTCCAAGGAAAATAGAGACTGCCTAATAGTTTTCTGCCGAAAAACTATTTCCGGCATTGAGCTCTGACACCGCGGGATGATAGGCGGTGTCTTCCCCTGGTCGTCCAAAGTCGAGTTGGAGGCGAAAGGAGTGCCCAAGAGATCGGCTTTCTCTTTTGCCGTGTGGGCCAGAGAGTCATTCCCCATGTGCAACGGCGGTAGGGACGGCTGGCTAAAGTTTCCCAGAGTGGCCTTTGAAAGCGCCCAGAATTTGCGCGTGCCAGGCGGGTACTTTGCCAGCTGATCCCCAATTTTGACGACATGCTTGAACTTTGCTCTAGCGATTTGCCGTTTGAAGAATCTGGAGGCACGATTATATTTCCTCTTCAGAACTCTAGAGTTCGGATCCTTAGTGACTAACGCATTGACCCAAGCTTGATAAGCCTGCCGTTTGCCAGCTGCTGCAGCCCTGACAGACGCATCAAACCAAGGCCGCGATCTGCCACCAAGTGGTACCACAGAGCTTGGTACAAATAGTTCCATGCCCTGTAGTATCACATCAGCTACAGCCGCAGCGCAGTCACTAGGATCATCGGAAGGGAAACAAATCGGCCCCCATGGGTAGGATGCAAAAAAGGACCGCATTCCATCCCAATCCGCTGACTTGTAGTGCCAAACGCGTCGAGTCGCAGGTGTTGTGCGAGCCGACCGTTGAATGGGCACTACACTCCGTACCAGACAGTGATCAGAGGAACCTAAGGGAGCCTCGACAGTGATCTGGTACTTTTCTGGATGTGTAGTCAGCAGAAGATCCAACAAAGAGGGCGTGTGGCTGTCCACGTCCGGTAGACGAGTGTGCGTCTTTACCAGCTGGGACAGACCATTTGCCAGAGCAAAGTCAAACACAGATCTCCCCGCGCAGTCGGTGGCACGTGACCCTAGCCAATCGGCATGGTGCGCATTAAAGTCCCCTAGGACTACGACTTCGGCGGAGGGAGTCTGTGAAAGCAGATCGTCAATCTTCGCCTGAACATGGCCCATGAGTTGATCCGTTTCTGCATTACCACTATGGGACCTGTAGAGGCACGCGTAGACTCTGACATGGTCGTCCATGTCCACGCGTAGCCAGAGTATAGACAGGTCCCGACCTTCAAAAACCTGAAGGCGACGGTAGCAGATATCCTCCCTTACGAACACAGATACCCCGGCGTGTGGTATAAAATGGTGTTCTAGTTTATACCCGGGGTATGACAGGTACGCTGTGTCGCTAGGTCGAGATATCTGCGTTTCCGTCAGAAACAACAAGGCCGGCTGCGCCGTCTCTAGATGATAATGGACGGCGTTCAAGTTGGAATGAAGTCCCCGGATGTTGCAAAAGTCCACATTTAGAGTGGGTCGGGGTGCCGCTGCGTTGACTCGTCGTTTGCCCTCATAAAACACAAAAGGCGATACTTTGCCCGCCCCAGATACGACGGGCAGCCCGAGCAAAATCCGAGAATCATTTCCCCGATTTTGCTCGGGGAGGGGGTCCCCGGCTTCGTCAAAGCCGGTACCCTCCTGGGGTATTTTTCTTGTAGGCATCGCTTTCATGTTTGGCGTGGGGGGGGGGGGGGTTGGGCTTCCGGATTCTCTCACTCACCGACGAAACATAACCAAATTAATTTGGTTACTACACGTCGGTCTTCTGTGAGGGGGTGGTCCTTCCCCGGTCGAGCCAGCCCAATACGAGCTGCAGTCAGATAACTACAGCTAGGCTCTACCACCTAAAATGTAAATACAAAATGTAAATACAATAACTGTATAAAGCTTATCACCTAGATATTATTTTAAATATATGGACTTAAAGGGGTATAAGAGAATTTACAAAGTTAAAAATAAAACTTAAGTATACAACAAAAAACTAAAAATGTTCTGCACGGTAAGATAAATTAGAACTATACTAGTTTATTTCAGGTTCTGTAGGTCAGTTTCACAATTAATGCGAATCTTGGGGGATCCTTCAGATTTACGCAAAAATACTCGACCGAAACTTATCCAGCAGTATGAGTATCCGTTTGTAGCTTGGAATTCTCGTGCAAGATAGTAAATTTTTCTCACCCTGAGTGTTAGGGTTTCAGATATGTATACCTGTTTGTTAGGTCCAGTTATGCCCAGATTAGCTGTGTTAAACTTGTTGAGCTTATTTTCCCTGTTGAACTGCTTGAACGAACCCTCCCTCATAAAGACTATCCCTCATAAAGACTGTTGTAAAGTTCGCTATAATTGGCTTAGTATTGGATCGATTTTGTAAGCGGTAGATATTTTTTAATTGAGATAAATTAAGAGGGATTTTCAGAGATTCGGAAGTCTTCAGTATTATGTTTCATAGATCTTCTTTTGTCTCGTTTTCCGCTTGTGGAATGTTTCTTAGCTCAACGCTGGTCTCATTTGCGTGGCGTTCTAAGTTCTCAATTGTGTTTTCTAGCCGTTGAGTGTTAGCAGAATAATTGGAACGTTTTTCTTCAAGAAAGGTCAATCTTTCAAGTATTCCGTTGTACTTTAAAGTCATAAGGTCCATTGACGTCTTGATGTCATTAATGGAGGTCAAAAAGGCCGTGAATTTTTTATCTTGATCCTCTTGTATAGACATGAACATATCTAGAAGTTCCGCCTTGCTAAAATCATCGGAATTCTCCCTCTTTCGTTTTGTATTTCGGGTTGAAATATTCGTAAAAGACAAGGTTGTACTTAGTTCCGTGTCATTTGAAGTAGTACCGGATACGTTAGGGTCAGAAGCGTAATGCTGAATAGGTGTTTTAAAAACACTTGAAGCCGGTGAATTACTCCTGGGAGGTGTGTGATTTAGAGGCATTATAATATGTGTAAGCTTAAATAGAAGCCAACTATCAGACTACTTAGGACACTGCAGTCGTAAGTTTTGTAGCAAAACGCCGTGAAAGTTGATCTCTTAGTATGATATATTACTTAATTGAAGCACTCGTTGCGTTCATAGGAGAGGTAGCATGCGTTTGTTAATTTCGCGGCAGTCGGCCATTGATCCCGTAGCTCCGTTGGCAAGCATACCGGTTAAAAACCAGCAGGCCGATGGTTCAAATCCAAGCGAAAGCACGACTTATAGCAATGTGTAGCACTCACCTTTGGCAGCCCGAGAATCACGGGGGCTCCAGAGGACAGGGGCAGAGCACCAGACCGAGGTGCCTCGACGTTTAGATCGGCGGGCGGAGTCTCATTAAAATTTTAAAAATGTCACGGATAACACAGGCAACTCGTCCGTTCGGTACAGAAGCCGAGAGGCAAGAGGAATATATATAATAGTCACATGATTCGATTAATAATTTAATAGTTTATTTATATAGTAGTCGTATAATAGTTATAGATTACATGTTATTGTCTTATTTATTTTATTTATTTATTTAAATTCTTTATTGCACAACAAGGTACAAAGGGTGGGCTTAACGCTAAAGCATTTTCTACCAGCCAACCCAAAACGTGCAAGAAAATACGTACGAAGGCGGAGTGCAAAAAAAAAAAAGAAAACTATGCAAACTAGATATCGATATATAGATATAATATATAAACTGTATACATACATAAACATACATAAATACTAACATACATACATACAAAGCTACAAATATATAAATAAATAAGATAGATTACGCTTAGATTACGATTAGTAGCCAAAGACTATGTCTTACTGTAGAATATTAGGTCAAATAAACGATTAGTTTCTTAAGTTTAAGATTAGGTCTTATAGACTAAGATTTGGTTGAAAACTCAGAGATGAGGTCTATTAGTTATAGATGATGTTTTATAGTCGTAGATTACGTTTAGTAGTTAAAGCTTAGGTCTTACTGACACATAATTTAAATTATCTAAATAATGCATATGAACAACCTATATACTAGTAAATACATGGCGTGTGTAAGATGAGGACAATTTTTGGAGCAATGTAAATAAACGTGCCTACGTAACTCCCAAATCGTTTTATTTTCCAACAACAGACGAACAAATGCTTCATTATGTTTGTTATGAATAACTTTCATTTCCCCGAGGGTCGACAATAAGCAGGCCATTGTAATCTTACTAATCAACCGCCAGCTTTATGAACATAAATCTAAGGAAGGATACTATAAGTGCAATAAAGTCTTTATTGTTATTATTGTTAAGACAAAGATAAGCTTTTAAGTAAAATAAGTACAAATATACCCCAGAACCTGTATATAAGCACATTACTTACTAGTAATATTACCTACGTATTACAATATAATATTTGGATAACCGGGTAAACTAACTTTTTATTTTCATTTTTTATAACCATTTATATTACTAAAATCTATATTAATAGTTTCGTCAAAGGATATACTTGATTGAAATCATATCTGAATAATAAAACATACTAGGATCCGCCAACCGTGCGCGGCGGGTCTTGAGCTGAGCCTCTCTGCTTCCTTCTTTTCTTGATAACTTTTGAATGGCTAAACATTTTTTCAATCTGTTTTCGCTATAACATCTGGGTTTGACTCAAACATACAAGATAAAATTTTTAGCTAATTATGTCGTCGCATTCTGGAGACAACTGAACACAAAGAAATAAATATTTCGAGTCGACAATATATATTCGCAGAATTCGAATTGGCGAGTATTTAAGTTCTATTGACGAGTTAAATTCTAAGGGTGCTGATAAACAAATCCCAGTCGCCATATTGGCTGCTCGAGTGAAATATCACTGGTAGCGCAGGTCATCTTGAAGTCACACTTCAAATATTAATAATGTATCGTAGAAAGGGGCTCGGCTGACCCCACGACACAACCTCTAAACGGACAACGTCATCAACAGCTACGTATACGATTACTCCCTAATTTGCTTATTAAAACTAACGACTTACCTGTCTGCTTCTGTTATGCTTCAAAGAAGGAAGTCACATAGTCAGTCTGTACTAGTAAAGGATTTGGGGTTTCCCAGAGTATAGGATAAATTGTATAATATTGAGTAAAAGGGAAATAACTATGGGACAAAGAATTTGATACTTAAGTTCCGTCGCGTGACCTTCGATTCCACGCACACTTCGAGTGAGAAGGCAGCCACTAATTCAGCGCTGCAGCCAACAATTCAAACACTCGACACTAATGTAATTTACTCGTTTGGAAACTTCTAGAACCGATATGATTACTCCGCAAAATCGTTAAGCACCAAGGTTCACCGAGAACCGCTCACCGAGAACTATCTTCGAGAACTGTGTTCGAGAACTGTCTCGACGGTTACGCGTGCGTTTGTCACACCACCAGAAACGTAACATCTACCCTCGTTTTATTAATAATTAAAATATATTTAGCGCCTGACGATTGCTATTAGCAACTGTACAATTTACTTAATAACTATTCCGAACAATAATCAATAATATTATTAATAAAGTTCCTTGAAAACTTATAATTTAAAAATTTCTACCTACGTTTTATAAAAGGTTCTGAGACACATTTTACACGAGAGAAGCCGGGTTTTCATTTAGTCTTATATTAAAGAGATTGGAGTTGTTTATTTGTTGTATCGTTTAGAATGTAAAATTAAGTACTTGTAATATTTTTTTGATCTTTTTGCTTTTGGAGGAAAAAATTGTGTATTTTTAATATTTGTTATTTATTTACATAATAAATATATTTAGTACTTATTAAATTAGATACTGATTTCTTTCCATTCAAAGAAGTCCCTAAATTGTAGTTTTGTATATTTTGTATACATTAAGCAGTGGTATAAGTTTAAAAATATATGTCGGTTAAAAGTAAAAAAAACGAATCAATTGAAGTCAAATTGAAATGCCAGCGCCATCTGGTGGCGCTATACAGAATCTGGGAGGGACAAACGCTGAGAGAGTAGAATCAGTAATCGTTGGATGGTCTCGGTTATAGCTGGTCTCCCAGGAACTAACTGTACTGCGTTCCTTTGTAAATTAACACGTTTTTGAAAAGTGATCATAACAATTCAATAAAAAATAGTATCAACAGTAAATTATCGTTATTAATTAAAGTGACTTATTTATCTGCTCGTATCCATTGCCCGCACGCTCAACAACATGTCTGAGAACAATCCTAACTACCTTTTGCCGACATCAGAAGTGGGATCCGAGCGAGCAGATAAATTCGCGAGTGATACACGTAACAACGACCAATGGCGTGAGTTATTCGAACAACAAAATGAAAACGTGAAAGCATTGATTCAAGCCTTATCGGTATCCAGTTCGTCTAGAAATAATGTAGTGCTGCCTGAATTTAACCCCGATAACATGGAGGTGGATGCGAGGTCGGGGTGCGCGACCGCTGACCTTTATTTTGCCGACAACCCAATACAAGGAGGACAGCTTATCATGGTGATCAGCAAAGTGCTCAAGGGAGCGGCCTCGGCGTGGCTTTGTCAGGTTACTTATCCTGGCATAAACTGGTTGGAGTTTAAGGATCTATTTAACGCAGGTACCCTCATTAATTTTTATAACGCCTGCAACCCAGCCACCAATAGCCAAGCAGAGCATCGTGTGCTTCAAGTGTGGCGAGCCGGGACACGTCGCTGTACCAGCGGTGTACGGCCGGCCGGGGCCGGCGGTTCGCAGACAGAGCGCCGCGTTGACCTTTGTGTGGTGGAGCCTCCGTCGGGAACACTTGAACATCATGGTGAGTCGTTTCACTTTCACTATGACTCGGGAGCCGAGTGCTCACTTATTAAAGAAACCGTAGCCGCAAGGTTCAGAGGAAAACGAATACACAACATAGTTTCTTTGACTGTTATAGGATAAAGTAATGTTAAATCGACCGAACATATTTTAAGTGTTGTAAAAATTTTTGGACTTTTTGGAGATCTTGTTTCATGTTTTGCCTAATTTCTACTTACGTAGTCAAATCATGTTAGGGCGTGAAATTTTGGTTCAAGGGTTTTCCGTAAATATGACTGCTACTGAGTTTTTTTTGACATAAAATAGCCTCGTTAATAGCTGCACAATCGAAAATAGTTCATTAAATTTGATCAAATCAATACCGAAATTTCTTTACATGAAAAACCGAAACTTTTAGAAATATTACAACAATATTCAGAATATTTTACAACTAGTACGCCTACTACACGTGTTACTTCCGGTGAGCTTATACTACGACTTGTAGATCCGAATCGTACCGTTCAGAGACGCCCCTATAGGCTGTCTGTGGAACAACGTAAGGCAATGCGGGATAGGGTGAATGAGCTTTTGCGTGCAAACATAATTCGGCCTAGCTGCTCGCCGTTTGCAAGCCCAGCTTTACTAGTTAAAAAAGAGGACGGATCGTATAGGATGTGTATTGATTATAGAGATTTAAACGACAACACGGTTCCGGATAGATTCCCTCTCCCCTTGATTCAGGATCAGATTTCTCGACTTAACGGTGCAAATTATTTCACAAAGCTTGACTGTGCAAGTGGTTTCCATTTGATCCCTGTCAGATGCGACTCTATTGAGCGAACGGCATTAATAACACCCGATGGCCAGTTCGAATATTTAACCATGCCATTTGGTCTTCGTAATGCAATTTCTGTATTCCAAAGAGCCATTATAAAAGCGTTAGGTGATGTTCAACTAGCTCTTAATTGTAAACTTAATAGAGTAACAAAATGTTCTCGTCTCGAGTTGATGATAGGTAAAGTAGCAAGACCGTTGTCGTTAATGGCTAGTGAGGTAGAGTAAGATGTAGAATTAGATGAAGTTAGAGGTAAAGCAGCGGAGGAAATAGAAAAATCAGCTCAGTACGACAAACAGAGATTCGATAGAAAGAAGGCAAAGCTGAACAAGTTTTCTTTGGGTGACTTTGTTCTGATTGAGAATGAAGAGCGCAATCAGACAAAGTTGGACCGTAAATTTAAAGGACCATTTCAAATTACTGAGGTACTTGATGGAGATCGCTATACTTTAAAAGCACTTAACTCGCGGCGCACGTACAAGTACGCTCACGATAGGCTAAGAAAAATGCCTGAAGGACAAGTACCCATTGCTGTTAGTGATTCTGACCCTTGTGAGGGTGACATTTAGTCGATTTATGATAATCAAGTTTGTGTGAGTGAGTTGTGAGTGTCCTCATGACTCATTCGGGTGGTCACAGGGATGATCACGGGTGGTCACAGGGATGATCACGGGTGGTCACAGGGATGATCACGGGTGGTCACAGGGATGATCACGTTTGGTCACTGGGATAACCATGGGTAATTTGATCACTGGGATGATCCTAGGAAGTCACTGGGATAATGAAGAGTATAAATGATCACTGGGATGATCATAGATAGTCACAGGGATGACTTTATTTCGGGGCTACTGGGATAGCCGGACAAAAGAGACACACACACACTTGAATTTTGTTTGATTTGAGATTTATTGGATCGTAATGGGTACTTCTCTGGGCTGGTCTGGGTTCTAGTTGTAAGCTAACTTATGCAATGTAGAAATTAAAAAATGTGAGTTTTGTCGTTGTTAATAGTTTCCTTGACTTAATTGTTAATTAGAATTTTTAGAATAGAAGTAATTAAAATAAAAAAATAATAATAATAATTGAGTCTTTTTATTAAAGAACAGTTAAGTTGGTCAGGAGTGATCGAACGATGGTGATCTTGTGCTGTACTTTTTTTAGTTACAGATTATTACACTGGGACGTGTGACCTGTAGAATGGCCGTGTCGGATAAAAGTTAGAAAATGAATCAATTGAAGTCAAATTGGAATGCCAGCGTCATCTAGTGGCGCTAGCTACAGAGTCTGGGAGGGACAAACGTCGAGAGGGTAGAATCAGTAATCGTTGAATCGTCTCGGTGATAGCTGATCTCCCAGGAACTGTACTGCGTTTCTTTGTATATTAACACGTTTTTGAAAAGTGATCATAACAATTCAATAAAAATTATTATCAACAGTAAATTATCGTTATTAATTAAAGTGACTTATTTATCTGCTCGTATCCATTGCCCGCACGCTCAACAACATGTCCGAGAACAATCCTAACTACCTTTTGCCGACATATATATATTTTTTTAATCTTTAGCTATGTTTATCTGTAAGGTAAGTGTGTGTAAAATACAGCTAGGTACTAGCTAATTGGCTTGTTTAACTGGCTAAATTAATCCTAACTGTATACATATTTTATAAATGTTTGAATCATAATAAACGTTGCGATACTAACTTACGTTGCCACGTTCCCGAGTTACGTGTGAGGAGTGGTTAGGGAAAGGCTTAAGAAGTTTAGTTGAGATCAATATCAAGCTACGGTGCTCGTATCAAGTAGAGTTTTTAGTATTAATTAAGTCATTGTAATCTTTTAAAATTGGTTGCAATGTTTACATCAGTTTTTTTTAATTTTTATATATTTTTTACAGTATTCCATCGTCTACAAAAGCCAATATCATATGTGATATATTGTAAATAGTATTTTTATAAATATGTATATGTCACATCCGGTCAACTTTCAACGAACAGAAAGGCGCAAAACGACTATTTGACTTCCGGCGCGCCTTGACGGGGTCGTGTGTCACCCGAACAAGCTGATTTGTATTCAAATGCTTGACAGGGCAACACACGAAACCGTCTCGTATTTCTATAATCTAAATTTTAGTGATGGTGGTGTTACGAGTATAGAAACGGAATAAAAGTGTTCTCATAATTTCAACATCGAGTTTTGTTTGCACGATACCCGCACAAAGCCCACATAATGTCCGAAAATAATCGCGGCAATAGGGATTCTCAGTGGCCGTTACTTTTTGAATTGCAAAACACCAAGTAATGATTGAAGTAATGATTCAAGCACTGAAGAATCCGAGTGAAAAGAAGGATGTCACGTTACCTGAATTCAACCCAGAGAAACGGACTCTGATGCGCAGGTATGGTGTAGCACTGCCGACATTTGCTTCGACGGAATAACAATTAAAGGTAGCTAGCTTATTATTAACATCAGTAAGGCACCTCAAGGTTCGGCGTCTACCTGGTTGTCACAAATAACCTATCCAGGTATGACGTGGCCTCAGTTCAAAGAACTTTTTCTTGCTAGATTCGTTAATTATGAAACTCACGCGGGGGGTACCCTCATCAATTTAAATAATGAAAAACCAAAGGAAAATCAAACTCATGCTGCGTACGCGAGTCAAATCGTGACTTATCTAATGAATCGTTGGAAGAATTTAGGCGTAGAACAGTTAGCAATATCGACAGCAATTGCTCATTTGGCTCATTTGGCTCAATTCAACACCAAAATTCAACGATTTGCGTTCACAACGGAGATTTATACATTCCATCAGTTACAACAAGAACTACAAGCTTTCTCCTACTTGCAACGCAGGGTTTCTATGGTGGTGGTAAAAGAATAAACAATGTAGTGTCATTAGTAGGTACAAACAATAGACGTGTTTTTAGTACTATGAAGTTATTGTGTCAAGTAGAAGTTAACGATTTAACGACTGAGATTCTATTTCACGTTTTGCCAGACATATACCTCGGTAACAATATTATGTTAGGCCGCGACATTTTAAATAACGGTTTTTTTGTAAGCATGTCAGCGTCTCGGTTACAGTTGGATAGAGATATTGTAGTGAATACGTGCTCGCCAAATAGCAGCCAGCCAGCCAGCAGCGTAATGACTTTTGGTACTATTGATACTGATATCTCATTAAATAGAAAAAACGAGTTGGTTAATATTTACAAAAAATACTCTGACTTTTTCATAAACGGTTTTCCTAATAGTCGTGTTAATACCGGGAGCTTACAGATTAGGCTGATTGATTCAAGTTGTACAGTTCAGAGGAGTCCTTATAGGTTAACTTCAGATGAACGACAAGTCACGCGTGATAGGGTCAATTAATTAATGCGTGCGAAAATAATTAGGCCGAGTAGTTCACCATAAGCTAGTACCGTGATCTTGGTCAAAAAACATAAAGAGTCCGCTCGTATTTCAGTATATCTGATCAAATTTCGAGATTTTATGGAGCGAATTATTTTCTGAAAATTGCGCTAGCGGCTTCCACTTAATATCAGTTCAGAAAGACTTAATTGAGCATACAGCTTTTATTACACCTAACGGACAGTACGAGTTTCTGACTATGCTTTTCGGTTTGCGAAATGCTATCTCTAATTTTCAACGAGCAATAATGAAGGCTTAAGGTGACCTCGCGCAAAAGTATGTTGTGGTATTATATTTCGATAATATCTAACACGGTAGAACAAGAATTGGTGAGATTACAAGAATTGTTAGAGGTTCTGACTAAAGGTGGGTTTTCTCTTAATTTAAAATAATTATCGTTTCTTAAGACACGAGTGGAGTTTCTAGGTTACGAGATAGAGGTTGGTGAGATTAAACCGAATAAACGCAAAATTGAGGCTCTGACGTCTTTGCCATCGCCATAAACTGGTACTCAGGTGGGCAATTTATAGGTTTGGCGTCTTACTTTCGCCGATTTATACCATCTCTTGTATTATGTCTCCACTTTATAGGCTGACATCAGGGAAGTGCCCCTTTGAGTGGAAGAATAATTGTGAAGAAGGTTGCCTATTTTAATAAACGCACAACGCCGCCTGAGTCTCGATACCACTCTTATGAGTTGAAGACCCTCGCTATTTTCAATGCGGTAAGACATTTTATCCAATATTTGCATGTTCGAAAGTTCACAGTTGTTGGGCGTTCTTACGGTCGTTTTAGTTTGACGTGAAATATTCAGATTTCTTTTCTCGCAACCCTTTACCTATAGAGCTACAACAACAGCTCCGAAAAATCGAGCAAAAAAAAAAAAAGTGTAAATATAAAGGAATTATCTGATAACTGGCTTCTAGATGAGCAGAAGCGAGATGAAGAGATTCAGAAACTGGTCACTGCTTTAAATGAGGACCAACTTGACGATGACATTGCCAAAACTTATGAGGTAAGATTGGGTGTTATTTATAGTAAGGTACAGCGGAGTGGCTGAACGAGGTGTTTGCCTATTGTTCCTCGAACAATGCGTTGGTCTGTTATCAATAATATCCACGAGTCCATTATTCACCTCGGATGGGAAAAGACCCTGGAAAAGCTGTACAATTACTATTGGTTTGAGGGCATAAGTCAATACGTAAGTTTATAGACAACTGCGTGACCTGCAAGGTTGCTAAGTCTCACTTTAGTAAAGTATATTCGTAGTTTCATTCAATACCAAAACGCTCATCCCTCGCCACACCGTGGACATCGATGCATCTGGCAAGTTGAATGGCAAGAGAGAGAGAGGAATACGTTTTCGTGTTAATCGATGCGTTTACTTAATTAGTGCTCTTGTACCACACTAAAAATATCGATAGCAAGAGTAGTATCAAGGCTATAAAAGACAGCGCCGCTTATTTGGAGCACCTGCACGTCTCATTGCGGATCAAGGGCGGTGCTTTGCAAGTAAAGAGTTCAAGGACTACTGTGACGGTTAGAATATCGATCTTCATCTTGTTGCTACAGGATCATGTCACGTGAATGGTCAAGTAGAGAGAGTTATGAGCTTCTTAAAGTCCATGCTGACTACCATAGAGTTTGACACGGATAGGTCGTGGTAAGACTCATTAGGTGAAGTACAATTAGCTTTAAATTGCACAATTAATCGAGTCACAAAGGCAAGTCCGTTAGGGCTTTTTATAGGTAGAGTAGCACGTCCCCTAGATTTAACGACGAATGACAGCAATGAACTCGTGTGTTTTTTTTTTTTTTTTTTTTTTTTATGTAAGAGGAGGGCAAACGAGCTGGCGGGTCACGGATGGACGTGATCACCGCCGCCCATGAACTCTTGCAACATCCGAGGATTTACAAGAGTGTTGCCGGCCTTGTAGGTAGTAATAAACGCCTTTTTTGAAGGTACCCATGTCGTACCGATCTGGAAATACCGCCGAAGGGAGTTCGTTCCACATTCGAGTGGTACGTGGAAAAAATGTCCTTGAGAACCGCACAGTGGAGGATCGCCACGCATCCAGGTGGTAAGGATGGTATTGGAGGCGATGGCGCACTGTGCGGTGATGAAATTCGGCGGCAGGCATCAGATCGAATAGTTCTTCGGAACACTCCCCGTTGTAAATGCGGTAGAAGACGCACAAAGAAGCCACGTCTCTACGCAATGCCAAAGAGTCCAGCCGTTCGCAGAACACCGGGTCCCCGACAATTCGAACGGCTCTCCGTTGTACGCGGTCAAATGGTAGAAGCTGATATTGGGGTGATCCGGACCAGAGATGAGAACAGTACTCCATGTGCCGGCCGGACCTGCCTGGCCGGACCTGCGCCTTATAGAGCGCAAGTCTTTGGCCAGGTTTGAAGTACTGCCTCGCTCTATTGATCACTCCCAATTTCATCGAGGCCAACTTGGCCTTGCTCTCCAGATGACCACGAAACTGACAGTCGCTCGAAATGTCGAGACCCAGTATTCTGATACTTGGCGAGGCAATGAGGGGAGTGCTCTCGAAGAGCGGTGATACGACAAATGGGGTTTTCTTAGTGGTGAACGCGCAAACCTGTGTCTTTAGGGGATTGAACTGAACGTGGTTCAGTTCACCCCACTCAGAGACCATCCCCAGGGAGGTCTCTATTGAAGACACAAGTTTCTTTCGGCACTCGTCGACGTTTTCCCGAGTGAGACCTGCACGGCCGGAATATACCGCATCCCCAGTACTGTCATCCGCATAACAATGTATGTTGGAGATATCCAACATATCATTGATGTGCAGGAGGAACAGAGTTGGGGATAGCACGCAGCCTTGGGGTACACCAGCGTTCACGGGCTTGGGGTCCGAGCAAAAACCGTCGAGAACGACCTGTATGCTCCGCCCAGTGAGGAAGCTGGTGATCCACTTGCATAAACTCTCGGGAAGCCCATAGGAAGGTAGCTTCGAAAGAAGCCCCTTGTGCCATACACGATCGAAGGCTTTCGCCATATCCAGACTAACTGCCAGACCCTCTCCCTTGCTTTCAATAACAGCTGCCCAACGGTGTGTAAGATACAACAGAAGATCACCAGCCGATCGACCATGGCGAAAGCCATATTGCCGGTCATTGACCAACTGGTGATCCTCGAGGTAGGTTAGGAGCTGTCGGTTGATAATAATCTCCATTATTTTGGAGAGAAGAGAGGTAATGGCGATAGGTCTGTAGTTAGCTGGGTCCGAGCTATCACCTTTTTTAGGGATCGGATGGACAAGGGCACGCTTCCATGTGACCGGGACTACGCCTTTAAGGTAGGAGTACCGAAATAGACGCGTTAGCACTGGAGTCAACTCAGGGGCACACGTTCGTAGCACCAATGGAGAAATGCCATCCGGCCCACTCGACTTATGAACGTCCAAGGAAAATAGAGACTGCCTAATAGTTTTCTGCCGAAAAACTATTTCCGGCATTGAGCTCTGACACCGCGGGATGATAGGCGGTGCCTTCCCCTGGTCGTCCAAAGTCGAGTTGGAGGCGAAAAGAGTGCCCAAGAGATCGGCTTTCTCTTTTGCCGTGTGGGCCAGAGAGTCATTCCCCATGTGCAACGGCGGTAGGGACGGCTGGCTAAAGTTTCCCAGAGTGGCCTTTGAAAGCGCCCAGAATTTGCGCGTGCCAGGCGGGTACTTTGCCAGCTGATCCCCAATTTTGACGACATGCTTGAACTTTGTGTATTAATGAAGTTAGAGAAATCGCGTCCAATAGTATGAAGATATCAGCACGTTATGATAAAAACGTTTTGATAAAAATAAAGCTAGCGTTAGTAAATTATCTGTCGGTGAATTCTTCGGTGAAGTCGGTGAATGAGGAACGTAATCAGACGCAATTAGATGCTAAATATAGAGGACCATTTCAAATAATTGAACTATTAGAAGGCGATCGGTATGTGCTAAAGTTACTGACAAATAAGCGTACTTACAAGTACGCTCATGACCATATTAGGAGGATGCCTGAGAGTCAAGTACTAATTGTTGTGGTAGATGTTAGAGATGGAGAGATTATATTAGAATAAAGTGGCATTGTGATCCGCCTTGTTGTGTGTGGAGACTATACCAGAGTATACCAGATACGTAGCTGTTGTCTAGTAAAAATCAGTGTCTGCTAGTTGAGTAGTCCGTGGGAATTTAGTAGGCAATAGCTCTGCGTGGTAAAGTCGGGTCTAGCCTTGTGGCGTGTCTATCCTTGTGTCATGGTACGATTCGTCATTCCTAGAGGGCAGTTCATAAGATTGGTTCAACAACCAACAATCATCAATAACATCAAAAGTGATCAACATTACAAGCAAGATACAATGCCAAATAGAGAAGTGTGATTTGATTAACGATTTTAATCGCTAAAATGGGCGGTAAACAATAGTACTTGAACTCAGAATTCTGTATGACTAGAATGTATACCTTTAGTTTGATTAGTAATTTCTTTGAAAAAGTTTTTGAGAGCTGTTAGGACGGACAGCATTATTAGATCTTGTTTTCCTATTAGAATCATACAAGTTGGGCCAAACGATATTCTTGCATTGTTTCTGTTATTAGTGTAGACTAACACACGAGAACGCGTGTCTACGTAGGATGGCCGTATCACAACCGGTCAACTTTCAACGAACGGAAAGGCGCAAAACGACTATTTGCCTTCCAGCGCGCCTTAACGGAGTCGTGCTTCGCCCGAACAAGCTGATTTGTGTTCATACGCTCGACACGGCAACACACGAAACTGTCTCTCTGCTTCGTATTTCTGTAATCTAAATTATAGTGATTGTGGTTTTATAGAAACGAAATAAACGTGTTTTCATAATTTCTACATCGAATTTTGTTTGCACGATATCCGCACAAAGCCCACATAATACCCAAAAATAACGGCTAAAACGATGTTTCTTCAACATATATTACAACATTTTGTCCTAAGTATGTGTAGTTTTATATGTACCCAATATTATTATTATCTAGAGTTATGGCTACTTCATGTTTATTAGCTATTGCTTTAATTTTAGTTTCTTTTTTTTATTTATTAAAGGGGGGCGAATAACTTTGATATGTCATAACCGCCACCCATGAACTCTTGCAACCTCTTTTAGTCTTTGGCCAGGTTTGAAACACTGTCTCGCTCTCTTGATCGCTCCCAATTTCATCGAGGCCAACTTGGCCTTGTCCTCCAGATGACCACGAAACTAACAATCGCTCAAAACATCTAGACCTAGTATTCTGATACTCGGATAAACTTTTTGGGAAGCCCATATGAAGGTTGCTTCAAAAGAAGAACCTTGTGCTATACACGCTTTTGCATTTCCAGACTAACTGAAAGACCCTCTCTCTTGCTTTTAACAACCGCTGCACAACGGTGCGTAAAGTATAAAAAAGATCACCAGCTGATCGACCATGGCGAAGGACATATTGCGGGTCCATAATTAATGATCTTCCAGGTACGCTAGGAGCTGTCGGTTAATATTGTTCTATATTATATTTTGGGCGGAAGAGAGGTAATGTCGATAGGTTTGTAGTTAGCTTGATCCGAGTTATCGTCTTTTTTAGGGATCGGATGGTCAAGGGCACACTTCCATGAGACCAAGACTACGCCTTTAAGGTAGGAGTACCGAAAAAGACGCGTTAGCAGTGGATTCAACTCAGGGGCACATGTTTGTAGCACCAATGGAGAAATGTCATCCAGCCCACTTGAATTACAAACATCCAAGGAAAATAGAGACTGTCGGATAGTTTTTTTTGCCGAAAAATTATTTCTAGCATTGTTTTCTGACACCGCAGAATCATAGGCGATCACTTTCCTTGGTCGTCCAAAGTCGAATTGGAGGTAAAAACGAGTGCCCAAGAGATCGCCTTTCTCTTTTGCCGTGTGGGCCAAAGAGTCATTCCCCCTGTGCAATGGCGGTAGGGACGGTTGGCAAAAGTTTTCCAGATTGGCCGTAGAAAGCGCCCAGATTTTGCGCGTGCCAGGCGGGTACCTTGCCAGCTGATCGCCAATTTGGACAACATGCTTGAACTTTGCTCTAGCGATATGCCTTTTGAAGAATCTGGAGGCATGGTTAAATTTCTTTTTCAGAATTCTAGAGTTCGAATCCCTAATGATTAATGCATTAGCCCAAGCTTGATAAGCTTGCTGGTTTGCAGCTGCTGCAGCTCTGACAGACGCATTAAGCCAAGGCGCGATCTGTCACCATTTGGTACCACAGAGCTTGGTACAAATAGTCCTATGGACTGTAGTATCACTTCGGCTACAGCTGCAGCGCAGTCACTAGAATCATTGTAAGGGAAACAAATCGGTATCTATGAGTAGGATACAAAAAAGGACCGCATCCTATCCCAATCCGCTGACATTTAGTGCGAAACGCGACTGGACGCACGTCTTGTGCGATTTGGATGTTCAATGAGCAGTACCTACGCTCCGTAACAGATAGTGATCAGAGAACCCTAAGGGAGCCCCGACAGTGACCTAGCATAGACTCTGACGTAATCGTCCATGTCCACGCGCAACCAGAGTACAGATAGGTCCCGACCTTCGCGGTACGGACGGTAGCAGATATCCTACCTCACGAACACAGATACCCCGGCCAGTGGTATAAAATGATGTCCTAGTTTATACCCGGGGTAGGATAGGTACGCTGTGTCGCTAGGTTAAGATATCTGCGAATCCGGTGGTCCGTCCCCGGTCGAGCCAGCCCAATATGAGCTGCAGTCAAATAACTTCAGCTAGGTTCTAAAACCAGACAAGTTTAGTTTAGTTTTATTAATTGTGAGACCGGTTGCTTTGTTAGCCTCGGTCACATTTGTTGACAAGTGGCAGCGTTGTGGCATACTAAAAAAAATCATGAACCTTGGATGTTTAAGCAGTGTGCCATTTATGGTAATACCAACACTGTCCACTAAGTCTCTTTACACATATTCCAACAGAGCACAAAAAAGTTTCAGGGAAAAAAGCAAGTCTCCTTGTCTTACACCACTAGCATTTCTACTGTATCTTCTATGTTTTTTTCACTAAGTTTTATATATAAGTCCAGGATAATGGATCAATATCAAAATAGTCATCCTGTCACTTCCATTTGACGTACACAAGTGATCACTGGTATGGATTCAAAGTGGAAAATATTTAAATAAATAAAAAAAAAAAAAAAAAATAATGTGTTCTGCAGCACATTTTTTTATAGAATTCAGTTACAATTGAATAATCTGTCTTTTTATCGTTTTCTGCTGTCCTGTTTTTGTTTTTATACTTGGTATCAAAGTTTTTATATTTGATATTTTTTTAAGTATTTTTAACTCCTCCTGTCTTTTTTATATCGTACTTCAGTGTGTTCAATTTGTTCAATTTCAATTTTGTTCCATCTCTTTTCATGTTGTTACTTATTTTTTGGGATGGATTCTGCATTAATTTTACTGTTTTGTTTCGATTCTTCATTTACTCCCGTTTCGCCTTTTTTCGTTCATAGTATTTTTCTTTTGAGCCTTTATTCCTGTTCTCCGAAGTCTACTACGTTATGTTTTGAACCCTACCTTCCCTTTTTTAAATTTGCACTATTTTAAACTTTCTCTTTTGATTGTTTCTGTACCTGACTTTTTTTCTAACGTCTTTATCTTCTCCGTTTGAAACTTCTTTAAAAGTTTCATTAAAACTTTACGAATTTATCTTTCTGTAGAGCCAACATTTCTTATATTTGAATTTTCAATAGAATTTAGACATTTTGTTTTTTTCCTGTATTAATTTATTCTTTATTGTCTTTGATTTCTTCACTTGAGCCTTCTGTTGCTTCGTTTTTTGACTTTTCACTATTGACAACTTCTTGATTTGAAGCTTTAAAATAAGCTTTATCAGATTTTTCGGCGTCGATTGCTGATAGTTTTTTAAAATTATTATGTAAATAAAATGTATATGAGACCTAAAAAAAAATATGAAATATATATTTTACAAATTCGTACGGATATGTGCATCTCAACCTAGATCGTATAGGAAGTAACAAAAACGTGTGACGAGTTACAGCAAATATGGAGACAACCTAATGCACATTCTAATCTAAACAGGTGTCCGATAAGACAAATTCATCACTTCTCCCATCACTTAGTTGGTTAAAAAAAAACTAGTATTTAGTTCACTACCAGACTGACCCTATACTTCATTTAGTTACACATAAGTTGGTTTCCGTACCGTAAAGGAATTACCTGTTTTGTGGAGTCTAGTGAGTATAACATGCTTATTTTTATTTCTAGTATTTATTTTGTGTACGTAACTTTATTTTAATTTATAATATTTTCATGTACTAGGTCACTAGATAAGTTTCTCAAGCACTTTTAAACCAATGTTCTTCAAATATTTAACTGTCGCATAAGCATAGTGCGCAGGAGCATGTCGTGTCTATTGTCAGCAGCTAATTGCAAGCCATGATGGAAAGCTAGCTACTAAACAACCGAAGCTGGTCAATCGATCAACGCCACTTCACTTCACTTCACTTCACAACTGCTTCACGACAACGCAAGACCACACTCTGCACAACAGACAACTTTTTGCAAGGGTAAAAATTCAACTCCGACGGGGCAGTCCAAACCACCTTCAATGATTTTATTGATTCCAGTCCGAATGGTTTTTTTAGTAAAAAGATCAATGAACTCCTTATGAGATGGCAAAAGTGTATAGATACCAATGGTTCATACTTTGATTGAATAAATATATTATATTTAAAAATATTCGACAGTTTGTTTCTGATAGTATGAATACTTAAAGTATTTTTTAAAAAAAACGTCAACTTCAATTTTTAACAAATATTGGATAAAAAAATAAAATTATAATACAAGTTAGAGGGCCGTTGAGGGCCGGCAAAAATGTATGAAAACCTAAGTGGCAAACAATTTCAAAAATATGCGCAATTAATTCTGTTTACAAAATGGTATACTTAATGCATAATTGTATTTGACAAAATTTAGTGCGTACTATTCAGATTCAAAAAGAATAAATTCGATTGAGGTAATGTTGTCTTAAATTGTATTAAGTAAAAAAACGTTAAGTTGGATATAAATCTTTATTTCATAACAGGTGTGCGAATTGTCTATCACCGACTTCATAATTATACAGTAATTACACTTCCACATGAGCTGAAAAATGAGAGGAAAAGTAAAAGCCGCATTCATCTAGTATCTTGTAAAGTTACTCATAAGTTAAGTATATAATTAATTTTTATTATTGCAATATCTATTTTTTTAAGTTGAAATTAGATAGTCGTATCACTACTAAATTACATTTCTATATAAATAAACATTTGTGTTAAATGTACAACGTAAGCAAATAAGTAAGATTATTCCAAATAAGACTGGTATTTTTCCTATTGTAACACGTCCTTCCTTCCTCAAGGAAAGGTCCGGGTCAAAGAGTGATCGGTGGTTGATCAAAGGTGAAGGAAAAGAGAGAAAGATGCGGGCATGTTTGCTGCAATCAGGACCCGTATTTGATTATCCTACCATAAGCTGTTCAATGTTTTATGCCGTATTTTCACTATTCAACTACTACAAGTATAATTAGAATGTTCGGCGTTTGTTTATGCAAGAATTTTATCGACATTAAAATAGTTTGTAAAAATATATATTTAATAAGACACGAGTGATTTTTTTTTTCATAATAATCAGTTTTAATAGGTTGAATGTCCTGTAATGACATTTTTTTTTATTAAAAAATTTATTAAAGTTTCTGATATGTAATAACCTATGCTTTAAGAGGCTATTAAATAATTTTGAATAGTTTCTAACATGTGCAGCAAGTGAGTCACTTCAATTGAAATCTCTTTCATTGTAAAGGTTATACAGCTGCCTCGCACGAGCAGTGAAACTCTGGGGTCGCTCGTTCATTAAACGATCGGTGATTTCTCAAAGTGAAAGTTTTGGAGGAGAAGACAAACTTAAATTTCTAAACTTGACAGATTGATGTTAAGGAATTTTTCACGTTTCAATGCTTGCTGCTTTTAGTGAAATTATTATTTCCAAATTTCTATTACAATTATAGGAACAAACTCATTAGATTTGCTTTTAATTGCTATTAATTTATTTCTAATTAATGATGCTAACTGCCTGTACCGTAATGATCAGAGTTAAATATCATTTATGTTTTGGTAAAAAGAAAATATAGTAAAACGTAAAATATTATCAATAGACGTGGAAGTATACTTGGTTATTCCAGTTGAATCCACAAATAAATTAAGAAGGGCATATGATTATAACCACGATCTGAATTGAATTGAATTCTGAACGGCACAGGAATTATTTAAAAGTTATGGATGAAATGCACAGGCTATTTCAATAGTCCGTTTGACAGAAACTTACAAAAATGACAGAGACTTGTAAATGGTTGTTAACAAGTTCTAAAGAGCCGCCGCGTATAGCGTTCACCCTGCAGAACGTACTAGCCACCTAGTGATTCCCAAAATTAAACAATAATTCATGATTTTAAGTCAATACTGAGTAATACATATTATAAAGATTTTATTTCTATTCTATTATTCTAGCGCTTAATTTCCATAATCATTGTTGGCTTAAAATATTTGAACTTTAGGGAAATTTAATGTCAACTGGTTTTTATTCGAATCCTTTTCATTAAGTTTTAATTATGAATAAAATCTAGATTGAATGCAGGCTTAAGTCCGGCATCGAGTGTCCCTCGGGATACAATTATATCTGAGGAGGAAGCGACTGCGCCTTCCATCTTTTATTATCCTCTTTGCATTCTTAAAGGTAAATTGTCTTGCTTTGAACCACTGCTATATTATGTAATGACTGCGGAAAAATAAGACAAAACGATGAAAAAAGGCTCTTGAAAGGGACGCTTTATTTAAATCTAAAATTAAATATTTATAATATTGTGATTTCAATATCGTACGATTGCATATATTATTATTGCTAATAATTTACGTCTTACTAATATTATAATGCACCATTTTGTGAGGCTGTATGTATTAAACAAATTAAATGTGGGCCACTATTTATGTAATTTTTGTACAATTAGGCCTAGTAAGAAAAAAACATCATGAAGTTATCTTTATGCTATTGATGTAGGAATGTGTCTAAAATAGCTTTTAAATAACAGTGGAAGTCGCCTTAGCCATGCGCCTGCGAAGCTGCGACCAAAAGTTACTATTACATATTTAGTAGTAATGACCCAGTAATCGATATTCACGCAATTTTATTACAATTTTAACTCGTTAAGAATAATTCGCTCTTTTGCGCTTATAAGCGTGTTACTAAAAAGTGTCAATTCTTAAATACAATGTATCTAACGTCTAATAAAATAACTTTTATTTTAAAAAAATCGATTATGAAGAGAATTATTAGCCTGTATTTAAACTGTGGTAAAGTAATACTGATGATTTGAACATCATATTTTAAAATTCATATTTTCACCTTTGTCCACCGGTTCGCGATGATCTCAAAAACTGTTAATAATATATTGTGACATAATCCTCTTTTATAAGGATACAGAAAAGGAAGTGACAGCGTACATTTTCAAGGACGTCTTCTAAGGATCGCTTACTATACCCATTTCATCTTCTAAAAAACGGATCAATGGCAATAGGAAAGCGTTGAAACGAATACAAAACTAATTTTTATCCACTTTAATACGTTGTTACTTTAAGCTTTTAATGCATATTATAATAATCCTTTACATCATATAATTATCTTAGGACTTATTTCGAAGTAAAAACTGGGAAGTTTAATTTAAAATAAAGATAAGAATATAAACGATAACTGTCAGAGAATATACAACTTAAGTTAATAGTTTAAGCTTGATGTTTAATTTAACCAGTGACTTGAGTCAGTTCTAAGTTGTCACATGATCATGTTATACAAAATATAAAGTGGATAGTATTAAATTACACACGAGACCTACATTTAAGTTAATACCTAAGTTATCAGCGATTGTTGTGATGTGTAGTTATAATTATTGTAATATTTTTTGTTGATGTAATATTTTACTTATCGGTCATTTTGATTTCAACTTTGACTTGACGTAAATTATCACAGACATTTAATACATACATTAGATGTGTGAATATAATAATTGTATTTTAAATGACATGAGAATGAGATATGATTATTGTAATAGACATTAAACCTCAGATTGATAACACTACACGGCCGTCATACTGAATGAAGTAGTGTTTTGATCCTACTGCCAATTGTAATAATTGTCACTTACTTAGGATGCTTTTTTTTGTGAACTACTAAACTCCTCGGATATTCAAACGGAAAAATAATAAGAAACATTTAAATCTTAGCGTGAGTAAAGTTTGACAAAATATTGTTATTGTTAGATTATTTTGAGACTCCTTTTGCAAGATAAGTATTAATGTGTAAGGTACGATGTAAATTGTTATATGTATTACAATAAGTGCAAAATCAATACATTATTGCAATAATGACAAGGTTGATGATGAATATCTGAAGTTATGTTTTAAAAATAATAATAACGTTATCTAAATATTTGTGATTTATTTTCCGCTTGTTTTTTTTGCTTTGTTGAGTTGAATTTGAACTTCTGTCTTCTTTTTAGTATTTTTATTTTATATTATAATTTATATCCCTTTTGCAAAGCTTAATAACAGTTTACTCTATTAGACGATTGATAATACATAGGAGTAAATGTAATTTCAAAACCAAAAATGGATATATAAAAATAAATAACCAATCTTGAAAAAAAAATTCGCAAAACGCTTTTAACAGTCATCACTGTGGTCGTTTACGTATAAAATATCGCTTGGATCCTGAGTATATTAAAACTAAATATATATTTACCGTGGATCAACTTGACTTTTATATTGACTATACTTTTCATTTCAACGATACCTAATATGAATTTGCTTTAAAGATAACGGTTTTAAAGTTTTAGGTATAATTTAACGGTATCCTCAAATCTCATTTCCTGCATCCATATATAATTCGTTGCGACATAAAAAATAAGGTGCTTTGTCTCGCGTTTGGCGCGTTCTTCAAGTTGTAAACGAAACGAAACATTAACGTGATGGTTGTTTATTTAGCGATGGACTGCTACAGAGGTAGTGGTGAGACTGAGTATACTTATCTATGACAATTATAAAATAATAATTAAAAAAAAAATGATTTTTTCATTCAACTTGAATGCATCTAAAAAAAATATATTACAAATTGGGTAAGTCCTTTTTATATTATATGTACGTAGTACGAGGGTAAGGTGAAAAGTTCTCGGCCTAACCCATTCATCTTGATGCTAGCCAGAATTTTTTTTTTATGTTGGCACACTCTTTGAAAGAAAAAATAAAAATTTTTAGGCAGGTAGCAAGACCAGTTCCTTTTTCACAAATTTTGAAAGTAGACGTGTCGTGTGTGTTTCACAGAATGGACAAACTTGAGTGCCGTTCGGTCATAAAGTTCTTTGTGTTGGATAGTTTATCGCCATCAGAAATCCATCCAAAGTTGGTAAAAGTATATAAAGACTCTGCACCTTCATTATGGGCTAAAATGGGCAGCTGAGTTTAAACGTGGTCGAACATTGATTGAAGATGATCCGCGGGAAGGACGGCCAAAAACTGCTATCACCGAAGAAAATATCGAAAAAATACACAATATGGTTTAGGATGATCGACGATTAAAGGTGTATGAGATAGCTGAGGCTATAGGCATCTCAGAAGAAAGGGTACGGCATATCTTACATGAAGAACTGCGTATAAGAAAGCTTTGTGCAAGATGAGTGCCGCATTTGTTGAATGCCGATCAAAAGCAGACGAGGAAACGACTTTATCAGCAATGTTTGGACCGCTTCAAGAAAAATCTAGCCGATTTTATGCGCCAATTTGTAAGGATGGATGAAACAGGGGGTCACCACTATACACCGGGGACAAAACAACAGTCCAAACAATGGGTAGAAGCCGGTGGCTCGGCACCGAGGAAAGCAAAGACAATTACATCGGCTGGCAAGGTCATGGCCAGTGTTTTTTGAGATTCCAAAGGGATTCTTTTCATAGACTACCTGCCAAAGGGGAAAACAATAAATGGGGAATACTACGCACATCTTCTTTCTTCATTTGGCTGGTCAGCTAAATGAAGAAATTCGTACCACCAGGCCTGGTTTGCAGAGGAAAAAAATCCTCTTTCACCAGGACAATGCGCCTGTCCACAAAGGTGATTTGGCAGTAGGAAAATTAAGGGATTTGAAGTACGAATTGTTGGAACATCCACCTTATTCGCCAGATTTGGCTTCCTCTGACTTTTATCTATTCCCAAATCTCAAGAATTTTTAGCTGGAAAACGTTGTGGGTCAAATGAAGCTCGTACCGCCTCGTTCAACAGCCACTTCTCATCCTATTCACTTTTATATTTTTTTTATGAAAAAGTTCAAAGAAAAGAACAAGTTTTTACAGCGGTTGCACTCCTCCTCATTCAAAGTGCATCTCACTAATAACAGGGGCTTGCACTCTATTCTCCTACCTGTCCACCACCACCTAGAGACAGAGACAGACACACAGACAACCGCACTTGCTCTTTTTGACTGCGACACAGATACAATGTCCTTTGAGCGCTGCGTACCTGGATCATCCCGGTTACTCGTTAGAGCACAACTTTCACTTAAGTGCCGGGGTCTGTGTATACGCGCGGAATGTCCTCTGTATTCTGCGTCTCAATCACCTTGAAGACCCCATTTTTTTTTCACTATGGGTTTTAGTAGACACAGGAAACGAAAAAATCCTGTGTCTAGCGTTCGTAGAGCGGTGACCTGGAGACAACTAGATTATTTCAGTATCTCGGTGAGGGTGCTGATACGGCTCTGCATATGTACCCTTCAGCGCAGCTCGTCTTTCTGGGGGACTTTAATGCCTGTCATCATGTCGGAACTTTGCGTTGTCCTTCGACCTCTTTCAGCTGGTGAGGCAAGCGATAAGGGTACCAGATGTAATAAATACCATACAGCCAATACAGCCATACAGCCAATTGCCTGGACAACTGATCCGGACAGGTATCGTGTAGAGGTCTCCTCTCCCTTGGGAACCTACGATCACCGTCTGGTGAAATCTGTGTTTAAATATTACCCACCAGCTTTCGAACCACATGGTGTTAGCCGAGTATGGAAATACAAGTCAGCAGATTGGGATGAAATACGCCACTTTTTTGCGTCTTATCTTTGGCGGCAGGTCTGCTTCTCTTCTTTGGATCATTCGAGTTGCGCGGACGCTATAACCGATGTGGTACATCAGGCAGTGGAGTATTTAATTCCTTTTGCTGCTGTACCCACCGGTGGCAAAGCTCGCCCATGGTTTAATGCCGAATTTGGTCATGCTGAAGACCGAAAACATTCGGCATACCACATTTGGGCTGATGCTCAAAGCCGCAAAACTCCGGATGTACGTTTAAAGAAGAGAGCCTTAAACCAAGCAGCCAAGTCCTATATAAGGCATTACGGAAGGCTTGACGCGATCGAATCTGTCAGACTTACTGACAGTCGAGCTTTCTGGTTTCTTGCCAAAGCGATCGAGTCGAACTTCTGCCAACCCTCACCGCCTACTCTGTTTAAGCTGGATGGATCTCTGGCCCATACAGCGACAGAGAAAACGAATGTATTTGCTTCTCTGTTCGCTGATAATTCACATCTAGACACTGGCAATGCTTCTCCAGCACATCTTCCTCACTGCGGTATTTCGATGCCTGAAATCCGCATCACTAACAAAGAGGTATGGAGAGCATTGTGTCGCCTTGATGTGAATAAAGCCAGTGGTCCTGATGGTATACCAGCCATTCTGCTCAAGACATGCGCAGCTGAGTTGTCTCCTGTATTGACACGTCTGTATCGCCTCTCTTTCAAGTCTGGAATAGTGCCGAAATCTTGGAAGCTTGCTAATGTGCAACCAGTGCCCAAAAAGGCAGCCGTGCCGATCCTGCCAATTATAGACCGATTTCAATCACCTCCATACTCTGCAAGATTATGGAGCGTGTATTGAACTCGCGCCTTTTAGCGTACCTTGAAGGTAATGATCTCCTCAGTGACCGACAGTACGGGTTTCGCCGAAATAGGTCCACTGGGGACCTTCTAGTGTACGCTACGCACATTTTGGGCGAGGCCTTCGAGAAGAACGGAGAAGCGGTCGCCGTCTCTTTTGACGTCTCGAAGGCATTTGCATGCGAGCCTTATAAGCAAACTTTCAGCGTAAGGTTCACCTGGTTTGATCGGCTGGGTAACGGACTTTTTGAACCAGAGATCTCTCCGAGTAGTTGTCGACGGGTGTTCCTCGGAACCCTTGCCAATAAATGCCGGAGTGCCTCAGTGGTCCGTTCTTTCTGCAACTCTTTTTCTGCTGTACATTAATGATCTGCTGAAGCCCGGTATCTATGGGTGTGCAGACGACAGCACAATTGTAGAAAGATACCTGCCGAGTAGTCGGGCTAGTAGAGATCAAGTACAGTCCGAAAGAGAAACCATGGTGCAACGTTTGAGTGACAAACTCTAGGCAGTCTTCGTATGGGGCAATGCCAATCTTATCAAATTCAACGCCACCAAAACGCAGACGTGTCTGTTCACCGCCAAAAGGAGCCCTTTCACCTTGGCTCCTACTTTCCAGAGTGTATCTTTGGAATACAGTGACCGGCTTCAGTTGTTAGGCTTAGAAGTTTCCTCGAACCTCAACTTTGGTCGGTGTATTGAGTCCAGAGCGAAAGCAGCTGCAGGAAAACTTGCCGTTCTTGCGAAGGTTCATCAGTAATTTACACCGGGACAACTTCTTGATTTATACAAAGCACAGGTCCGGTCGTGTGTGGAGTACTGTGGTCACATATTTGCTGATGGCGCCAAGTCTCATTTTGCGGTTCTGGACTCAACTGAGATTCGAGCAAAGAGGCTTATAGGCGATCCCGAATTGGTAGAAGCAAACCTCCACAGCCTTGAACACAGGCGTGGAATTGCTAGTCTCTAATTACAATTAAAAAGGGAATTACACGATCTAATTCCGCAATCCCCCTTCCATCACACGACGTTCCGACGCACAGTATTTTGACTTTATTGACTGACTGGCAACACTGGCCCAGGCAAAACGTCAAAGTGCAGCTCCCATATAATTAATTAGTATAAAATATAAATAACTATTATTTGATTAAAATAAAGTGTAATTACTCATTAAAATACGTTATCAAATATAGAAATAATATTTAAAAGTAAATTTGTAGCAAGAAAAGTGTGTAACACGATAATCTTCGAAGCTGACACTTTGTCAACGGCAGCATTTCAAACTTTGGGGAGTATTTTGTTTCAATTTAAATATACATTACACTCATTATACTGCACAATACTCATTTTAAAGTGAGTGACGTCCATCCACACACTCGGGCTACGTTATTGACTCACTTTGCTTGACTAGTTGGAAGCAAAGTTGAAGACAAAAAACATTGGCCCCATACAAAACCACTTACTTTATTTTACTTTACATTATATAAGCATTTAAAAATCATTTTAAAATCGTTCCCATAAGCCTTTATTGCAAAAGTGTTAGCAGTAATAGCTATTTAATAAAATTATAATATCTTAATCATATTGGTTTAAAAATAATTCATATATAATTAACTATATTAATAACTTCATTAATTCATTGTTAAATTTATTTTATATATATTAACATTAATATAACCTTCTTTTAATTATTTTATTAACTTATCCAATTGTTTTAGTTCATTTTTATTTGTTTATTTCTTTGTTATTTATTACAACCTTTCTTTCCTTTTCTTACTTACACTAAATCCTTTCAGTTAACAATGGAAAAAGTAGTTATGACCCGCAAGACCTCTGCGAAGGAGTCGGAGTACAAATTAAAAAAGGCTTTAGAAGAACTAAGATCTTCTAAAGATTTTTGCAAAAAACTACTGCAGGAGCGAGAGGACAGTGAGGAGGAAATTAGAAACGTTGTAAAGAGAAATACTGATCTTAAAGGTCAGCTCACTGAACTACATACCAATTACTTGGATATTGTGGCTCAGCGAGACCAGTTAAATAATATAGTGACTACGTTTGACCAGTGCAGCATTGAGCATGAGAGAGCACTAGATCGCATTTCAGAACTTGAGTCTGATTTGATACAGGCTAGAAAGTTAATTTCAGAGCTGGAAACATGCAAACTAAATATAGAAAGTCAGCATACTCATAGCTTATATGAGGAACTGGTTGAATGCAAGTCACAACCTACTCAATCAGATTTAAATAATAGAAATCCAGTATTAATTGATTTAACACAGGATGATATAAGTATTCTGCCCCCCATATACTTCTCAAGTCATAATAAATTGAAGAAGTATATTAAAGTAAACAAATTAATAAAAAAATATAATAAAATAATAAATAATAAGTTTTCAGCTAAGAAAATAAATTATCTCAAAAAAGAAAACTCTAAATTAATAAAAAAAGCAAACCTTTTTAATAGGAAACTGATTGAGAGTAGGTCTTTGTATGAGCGAGACACCCAAAACTTATATGAAGAAATCTTACAATTGACTTTTTCTTTACAATCAATTAATAAAAAATATGAATCCGCTCAACAGCAGATTAAGGAACACATTGAAGCCACAAGTAATTTAGTGGACTTGTGTAATTATAACTTGGAACGGTTTGAGTCTTTAACAAATAATTACTCTAATTGTAGTTGTGTGAGTAAAAAATTATATGAAGTTAGTAAAATAAGCTCTGAGGTGTTGGGTGACTCGGCTATACATAATAAACTTAGTATTAAAGATGTAGATATTATGACAAACAGTCAAACAATTAATAAGTCCTCCGCTGTGCTCCAAAATAATTACTTTGTTTTCTCTGACCAATTAGGTCAAGGCTTTGGGTCCCTTTTAAATAATGAATTAGATAATTTATGTAATATATGCACGCCTGGAGCCAGTTACCAACATCATGTAAATAAAATGATGAGCTACAATTTGATCAAAAATAGTACTATTGTATTATTACATGGAGATGGTTTGTCCGTTAAGAAAAGTGAAATTATTAAAAATATGGAAAAATTATTAATTATAAATAGCAAAAATAATTGTATTGTGGTCATTTCCATATTCATTATCTTATTCGGACAAACAGAACAAATACATATATAATCTTAACATGACATTGTATAATTTGACATACCGTCATAGCGACGCTTTTCTTTATTTTGACATAAATAAATTTATTTATAATAGTTTTAGAATGACAAAAGGAACAATGTATCTGCCTCAGTATTATAAAAAAAATTGCTACTTTAGTAGCATTTAATATAAAAAACTTCGTTATAAGGGATATAACGAAAAATGACATTAATCACAATAATATAACTGTGATAGAAAAAAATCGTTCCACTTGAAACTGAGTAATACGATAAAGCCTAAGCTATTTAATATTATCCATCAAAATATACAAGGCTTAGGTGGCAAGGAGTCGGAAGTGGAACTTTTTGTTAAAAAATTCAATATTAGTTTATTGTGCATTACAGAGCACTGGTTGTCAAAGAGCAACAATATTATAAATATCGAAAATTATAAATTGTCAAGTTCGTTCTGTAGAGAGAAAGCTATTCTCGGTGGCTCACTTATCTTAGCTCGTAGTGATGTAGTTTTTAAGTCTCGTTCAGACATAGTGGCGCTCTCTGTCGAGCGAATTATTGAGCTATCCTGCATTGAGCTCAATGAATATATTATCTTATGCGTGTACCGACCCCCCTCTGGAGACTTTGATGAATTTGAAAATAAAATGGAGGATATTTTAACAACACTTTGTAATAAAAACAAATCGGTGATAGTGTGCGGCGACTTCAATGTAGATATATTACAAGTAACTTCGTGTAGTGTTCGTTTATTAAATTTGTTTAAATCCTATAACCTGTTAAACGTCTTTTCGGAACCTACTCGTATAACTAGTGTTTCCGCGACTTGTATTGATAATGTGTTCTGTCACTGTAACGTACCTTCATAGGTAGGATAATATCGAATTTAAGTTCAGACCACTGTGGTCAACAATTTTCTCTCTTAATTATTCATGAAATTGCAAGACCCCAAAAATTCACTTGTAGACCAATAACAAAAAATAGAATGCTCACTTTTAAAAAAAATGTTGCGAAAATAGTGGTTAAAGAAAATGTAACCAATGATAATCCGAACAATTTATATAATAAAGTTTTCGATTTATTGTTAAATGAATTTAATAATATTTTTAAGCCAAAAACGTTTACGAAATACTTTAAAATTAAATTTAGTGATTGGGCTACCGTAGGAATATATAGAAGCAGAGAAAGATTATATGATTTATATGGTGAGAGGCAATGGAATCATGATCCGGTGTTCTTAAATAGAGTCAGAAATTTCTCTAAAATATTTAAGAACGTTTGCGTACAAGCCAAGTCCATTTATATAAAAAATAAAATTTTAAATTTAGCAGATAAAATAAAGGCAACTTGGCATGTTTTATCTAGTTTTACTGGAAAATCTAGGGCTCCCAATGGACCTATAAAGTTAAAAATTGATAATATTGAAATAAATAAAGAATCAAAGGTGGCGGCTGTTTTTGAGACCTTTTTTACTGAAATCCCAATAACAGTCACACGTAATTTAAATTCCTCATCATCTGTTGCAATCGCGGAATTGAACAAAAATGTTAAAGTCAATAATAAATATTTTGCTTTTAAACCTGTTTCATTAGATGAAATAGTTAACACATTTAGAACCTTAAATTCGAAGAAAACCGGTGATCTCTGGGGTATGTCAGTTAAATTGCTTAGCACTATTATAAATGATATTGCCCCTCAATTATCCCTTATTTTTAACAAATGTATCGAAACCGGTATATTTCCAGATTTGATGAAAAACAGTAAAATACTTCCTTTGTTTAAAAGTGGCGATAGATTGGATCCCGAAAATTATAGGCCTATCTCGGTTTTACCGACCTTGAGTAAGGTCTTCGAGAAAATTATTTTAAATCAAATTTCAGAGTTTATGTATAGCAATGGGATCATGCATAGTGAACAATATGGTTTCACCAAAGGCAAATCAACGACTGATGCGGGTGCTGCGCTTCTTAAGCACATTTACGTCGCGTGGGAGAAGTCGCAGAATGCAATTGGGGTGTTTTGATTGTGGATTGAAGCCTTTGATTGTGTGGACCATCGGACGTTACTATGCAAACTAAACCATTACGGTGTACGTAGCGCTGCGCTTGATCTTATTGCCTCTTACCTGAATCAAAGAATTCAGACAGTTTACGTAAATAATTCTAAATCGTCTGGTTCTCTTCTAAAGATGGGTGTTCCACAAGGATCTATTCTGGGCCCCTTTTTGTTTTTACTTTATATTAATGACTTGCCCTTTTTTGTTAAGGGTCTGTGTGACATTGTACTCTTTGCTGATGACACCTCGCTTATTTTTAAAGTTGAGCGTGATAGGATTAATTATGACGAAGTAAACAGTACTTTGTCACGAGTCCTTCATTGATTCGAAATTAATAAGTTGTTTTCACACTCGCAGCCAAACTCAGCTCCGCCGTCATTGCAATTAGAAAAGTTAGATAATTAACGGACGTTAATACGGCTCGACTTGTTTATTTTAATTATTTCCATAGTATTTTATTATGAGGCAGTGCTGCCGAAATTAATTCTATATTTATTTTACAAACAAGAGCTGTGCGGGCTATTTATAACTTAAAGGCGAGAGATAGATAGGGAGATCTTCTCTGAGAGATGTTTTTTTAAGAAATATAAACATATACGCCAAAATTTTAATAGTTATATAAAAAACAGTGACAGATACACGATAAATACGAAAAATAAAAACAAAAACGCCAAAGTTTCGTCTTCAAAAAGTTAATAAATCCTTCATGGATTTGAGTATACGCATATATAATAAAGTTCCACAAGATATCTTAGACCTTCCTTTTCTTAATATTAAATCTAAAATCAAAAGTTTATTTTTAAATAAACCTTATTATAACGTTTAAGAGTTTTTAGTGGATAGAAATATGTGGAACTTCTGTCGTTGAATCATTTGCAGGACTTATATTATAATGTACCTAAGATTGTTATATTTCTTTTGAAAAGAGCAAATGTTGTGTTTCTGGCCGGCTCTTCTGAACAGAGCAGCATTCCGAGTCGGTGGTAGCTTATTTGCGGACTGACTACACGGACTTTTTTTTGTATTGTAACAATTGACGATTCAAAAGTGCGTATAAATGCCTACTTTAATAAAGATATTTTGAATTTGAATTTGCCGTCGTTTGCTCTCAGAAAAAAAAACTGCAATACTTTGCCCGCCCCAGATACGACGGGCATTCCGAGCAAAATCCGAGAATCATGCCGATTTTGCCCGGGGAGATGTTTTCCGACTTCGTCAAAGCCAGTATAATTTTCGGAGGCATCGCTAACATGTATGGCGCGGGGGTGGGGATCGACGGATCACCGACGGAACATAACCAAATGAATTTGGTTACTACATCTCGATCTTCTGCGAGAGGGTGGTCCTTCCCCGGTCGAGCCAGCCCAGTACGAGCTGCAGTCAAATAACTACAGCTAGGCTCTACCATGCAACAACTCTGATACAAAAACAACTGCGATACAACAACAGCAAAAGAAATAAAATCCTCAAAAATGTCTATTATAATTACTGACGTTTACATTAAAGCGTTTGTGGAAGAGGTATTACTCATTTCATTTTAAGACTGAAGCCGTAAAAACTAATATATTTTACTTAGAAAAAATAAGCAAAAGATGTCTAAAAGAGGACTCATCGCCAAATGTAAGATATTGTTTGGTGCAGGTATACGTGCAAGTTATATTCATTTTTATTCATAATAATATGTAAAATCATTCATTTTATGAATTTAATTGCGATACTGTTAGTAAATAATTAAAAAATATTCTGTGCACTGATAATTTAGCTATATATAAAGTACCTGTCTTACTTCTCATGCTAATTATTTATATGATAATTTCCTAAATTATTTAAAGAATGTCATACGTTTTTATAAGACTTAAATATACAAATAAATAGATAAATTCCTACAAATTTATAAAATATTTATGAAAAATATTCTGACAAATTCCCTTGTTAAACCAGCACCCATATTACCAAGACATTGACGGATTTGATACATTCCTACTGAGGAAATACCTTTTAAACTGATCTGCTCATTGCCTGGTTATTGATGAGTTCACTGTAAATATTGTCAAATTATTATTTTCCAATGATTGTTGTATTATAACTAAAATACCATTATTTATATATATTATTAAGATTTTTGCATAAAGATCCAACATTTTTATGCAAAAACTTAGAAAATAAGTTGTTGTTAATGTCCTAAACATCAAAGAATATATTGTTCATTAGAAACAACTCTTAAGTTTCAACAGTACTAACAACTGTAAAACAAACAAATGTGGATAAAAACGCGTTGCCGGGAGGCGGAGTTGATAGCGCATATATGTGTCCTCAAATATTTATGAACCACTCAATAGAATCGGTTTCTGCTTCACTTATAGGCCGAGAGTTTGTTAGTGAATAGGTAAAAAGCTTTTTTTTATTTCTTCAATTAACTACATATATATTGTTTTTGTTTCATTATTTCTTAAAAAAGAATTGTAGAAATGTTGTATATTGCTCTAATTTTTTATTATTTATTAAACAGATAATATGTATCGGTAAGTAAAGCTAAAGGATTAGCCATTTGTAGTATACACGCACAAAGTAGCTAGCTAGTAACAAAATAAAACAGAACCCACCCCAACAATTTAATTTAATCACATATAGGATATTAAAAATAGTTGAGCTCCTACACTATTCGACCGAAATTTCGTGGTATTTCGCGAATAGAATCACGTGCGTACACATCGCTATTTGTATTGCTTAGATGATAAATGTTTCAATCCAAACATTTACAACGAATCTTACTTGTTATTTATTTAAACTAAGGGAAATTGCGCTTTAGATTTAAGTAATTTAGAACGTTTTAACTTAGATATAAATAATATTTACTTTTATTGCGTTTCTTTTATATTATTAAACATGGTAATAATCTTGAATATTATAAAGGTCAGTTCTAACCGTGGCTTTGCTTAGGCAAAAAGACGAAATGCCTTTTCATAAAGTGTAGTTGTTTTTGTGTCAATTTAGCTTTTTATTCTTATTTAATGTAAATCTTTTAGTTCCGACCTTATAGATTGCATCTACTCGTAAGTTACTACCAGTTTCAAATGACTTAACACTCTTTTTTTTTATGTTAGAGAGGGGCAAACGAGCTTGCGGGTCACCGTTGGTATGTGATCACCGCCGCCCATGAACTCTTGCAACATTCGAGGATACGCGTTGCCGGCCTTGGAGAAAGGAATATATGCCTTTTTTTGAAGGTACCCATGTCGTACCGATCTGGAAATACCGCCGAAGGGAGTTCGTTCCACAAGCGAGTGGAACGTGGAAAAAAGGTCCTTGAGAACCGCACAGTGGAGGATCGCCACGCATCCAGGTGGTAGGGATGGTAAAGGAGTCGATGGCGTGCTGTGTGGTGATGAAATTCGGCGGCAGGCATCAGATCGAATAGTTTTTCGAAACACTCCCCGGTGTAAATGCGGTAGAAGACGCACAAAGAAGCCACGTCTCTACGCATGCCAAAGAGTCCAGTCGTTCGCAGAACACCGGATCCCCGACAATCCCAACGGCTCTTCGTTGTACTCGGTCAAATGGTAGAAGCTGATATTGGGGTGATCCGGACCAGAGATGAGAACAGTACTCCATGTGTGGCCGGACCTGCGCCTTGTAGAGCGCAAGTCTTTGGCCAGGATTGAAATACTGCCTCACTCTATTGATCACTTCCAATTTCTTCGAGGCCAACTTGGCCTTACTCTCCAGATGACCACAAACTGACAATCGGTCGAAATGTCGAGACCCAGTATTCTGATTCTTGGCGAGGCGATGAGGGGAGTGCTCTCGAAGAGAGGTGATACTACAAATGGGGTTTTCTTAGTGGTAAATGAGCAAACTTGTGTCTTCTCGGGATTGAATTGAACGTGGTTCAGTTCACCTATAGAAGACACAACTTTCTTTCGGCACTCGTCGACGTTTTCCCGAGAGAGACCTGCAAGGCCGGAATATACCGCATCCCCAGTGCTGTCAACCGCATAACAATGTATGTTGGAAATATCCAACATAGAGGAATAGAGTTGGGGATACTTGAGCCGTAGCCTTGAGGTACATCAGCATTCACGGGCTTGGGGTCCGAGCAAAAATCGTCAAGAACGTCCAAAAAGAGTGCCCAAAGAGAGATCGGCTTTTTCTTTTGCCGTGTGGGCCAGAAAGTCGTTCCCAGTGTGCAATGGTGGTAGGGATGGCTGACAAAAGTTTCCCAGAGTAGCTTAAGATAGCACCCAGAACTTGCGCGTGCCAGGCGGGTTTTTTGCGAGCTGATCCCCAATTTTGACGACATCCTTGAACTTTGCTCTAGCAATTTTCCGTTCGAAGAATCTGGAGGCACGATTATATTTTCTCTTCAGAACTCTAGAGTTCGGATCCTTAGTGACTAACGCATTAGCCCAAGTTTGATAAGTCTACCGTTTGCCAGCTGCTGCAGCTCTGACAGACGCATCAAACCAAGGCCGCGTCCTGCCACCAAGTGATACCACAAAGCTTGTTACAAATAGTTCCATGCCCTGAAGTATCACATCAGCTACAGTCGCAGCGCAGTCACCAGGATCATTGTAAGGAAAACAAATCGGCCCTCATTGGTAGGATGCAAAAAAGGACCGCATCCCATCCCAATTAGCTGATTTGTAGTGCCAAACACGTCGAGTCGTAGGTCTTATGCGAGCTGGACGTTCGATGGGCACCACACTCCGTACCAAGCAATGATCAGAGGACCCCAAGGGAGCCTCGACAGTAAACCTGGTACTTTCCGGGATGTGTAGTCAGCAAAAGATCCAACAAAGAGGGCATAGGGCTGTCCACATCCGGTAGACGAGTGTGCGTCTTGACCAATTGGGACAGACTATTTGCCAGAGCAAAGTCACAGATCTCCCCGCGTAGTCGGTGGCACGTGACCCTAGCCAATTCCAGTTCTCTCCGGTTTCTCTCACTCACCGACAAAACATAACCAAATGAATTTGATTACTACACGTCGATCTTCCGTGAGAGGGTGGTCCTTCCCCGGTCAAGCCAGCCCAATACGAGCCCAATACGAGTTAAATAACTACAGCTAGGCTCTACCACCTAATAAAAGTTTAGATTTTAGTATGCATTTATTGCACAGCTCAGAGATCTAATAAGAAATGGCGGAGCACCGGAGGGTGATGAGTCCGTGAGATGATGCCCACCCTGCGCCTGTGACCCGCAATCCGGTTCCGGTGAATACCAAACAGTAACATAGGAGTCTCCTCGTGTAACTGCGGCGCTAATGCCCTTCAAAATACAATGCCTTTTAAATCTCGTGAAGCGAGATCTGTGGGGTTTTCCTTGGAAGGAATGGTTAGTACTTCCATTATCAAGTAAAATTCTTGCAGCATGAGACTTTACATTAAAATCAAAGACCCTAACTAAAGCTGACGAAAGTAGAATAGTAGAACTTTTACAAGAGTTAATCAAATCAAATCAAATCAAGAGTTAAGAGCTAGGTATTGTTGCTCGTCAGAATGTAATAAAGTATAATGCTTTTTGGTACAGTGTTCACAATGCGTTTGTTTTCATAATGACCAAAACGCAGGCAATTCAGGCAAACTAAAAATTTATTTCGCCTTTTGAATTCAACTGGTGTCAACTGGTAACTTTCTAAAGGATTCGAAATTAAATAATAAATGACCATTTTTACAGCATGTACATTCTAATGGCATATTAGGTAAATTTAGAAAAAAAATTGATTTATTATAATTCATGTCCGGTTTGTATTTATCTATTAAAGTAGATAAATTATCCCTAAAACCGAGCCTGTGCTGGTATTTACCATTAAAATGAGGCAAGTCTATTTTAGGGAGTTCAACAACCTTACGTTTGTTTGATAGTTCATTAGAGCAAACCGGAGTCGAAGATTCTTTCGAAGGAAGCGATACCTTGCTTTGACCTTGAACTAAAGCACGACTGGCAGAGACAGAGACACGAGAGAGTAGTACTGAGACTCGAAAGTCTCGCGCTCCTTAGCCTCGTCCTCAGGTATATCCGACAAATCCTCCAGCTCACTCGGTAAACCAACGAAGTCATCGTATAAGCTTTCAATTTTATCTAACTGCAACTGCAACTCAATTTGAAATTGTAATTCATTAATATTAGTATTCCTTGTAAGCGAATTTAAATAAGTACTAAATCTAGTAGGCTTTCCTTTAAGCATAGCACATTTCTTAATTGAATGTTTCATTTGTTTCTCACTCATTGTTTAGGTTTTATTTATCAATTTGTAAATATTTATATTGTTATTATTTAATAAAGCGAAAAGCAAAGATGTTAAATTTTATTTAAAACAAGGTAAGTTTTGAATTTTTTTCTCTGACCCGCCAGCTCGTTTGTCCTCCTATTCCATAAATAATAATAATAATAATAATAAAATAAAAGTAACTAAACAAAAAGCAATTATACTATTGCAATATCTTGCTATTAAAATATACTCAGGCGCTTAATTTAATAGCGTATCAGAGTTATATACTTTATAACCAACCTTTAATTGTAAAAGTCAGCAAGTTTATTATAAATAAAATTTAAAAACGTGCTATATGTTTAACAAATAAAATATAAACGATGATTTAATGAATTCGAAGCTTTGATTATGATAATTTAATGTAGGTTGATGATAAATTTAAGTAAAAAAGAATAATGATTACGTGACACTAAAATAATAAATTTGCTTTAATTATTTGATGAATATTCTTATTATAAAGCGAGGTGATAACGTTAATGAATTTCAAAATCTAGACTACGAAATAAATGAATTAAAAAAAAAAAAAAAGAAATAAATAAATGATATGAAATGGAATGGAATGGAATGGTTTGCAAAGAAATGGTTTTAAAATTTAATCAGGATAATAAAAGGATATGGAACAATCTCACGTAGGTATGTAGGTATCCTTGATGATCACAGCTTCTTAACGATGACGGACGTCTTATAACCACGATTTGTTTTCTTCCTGCCGTTTAAGGGTTGCTTTTTATGCCCGGGAATGTCAGCTTGTGCAAGATAACTCAGCAATGTTCACCCCGGCGAAACAACAGAACACGGTGCAGTAAAATTTGCACGCCGGTGATCTTTACTTGATCTCTGACGTGCCTTTCGTATGTTCTCCATAAATTGATTCGAAGGCTCGGTGGACCATGTGAAGGACTCGAAGGACCACATGAAGGGCTCGGAGAACCATACGTTTGAGTCAGTGCCCTGTGCCCTTCTGGTAGGCAGAACTGACTATCCAGATGATGATGATGATAAAATAAGAGTGGACTGTATAATAAATTTGTATTGAATCACTTAATTAAGTATTCTTACGTTTGCTTCGCAATACCTATTTAATAACATATTATATATGCGCCAAAATTTAAATAGTTATATAAAAACAGTGATAGACACACGATAAATACGAGAAATAAAATCAAATTCGTAACGCCAAAGTTTCGTCTTCAAAAAGTTAACAAATCCTTTATGGGTTTGAGTATACGCATATATAATAAAGTTCCACAAGATATCTTACACCTTCCTTTTCTTAGTATTTAATCTAAAATGAAAGGTTTATTATTAAATAAATCTTATTTTAACGTTCAAGAGTTTTTAGTGGATCAAAATATGTGGAACTTAAGTTGTTGATTCATTTGCAAGATTTGTATTATAATTTACATCATCTAAGATTGTTATATTTCTTTTAAAAAGAGCATCTGTTAAGCAGCATTCCGAGCCAGTGGTAGCTTACTCACGGACTGACTACTATACTAACCTTTTTTTATTGTAATAATTGATGATTCAAAAGTAAATGTAGTGCATGCCATATTTATCGGATGTCGCTTGCTTCGCCTCGTAAAAATTATTTGCATAATCGAGCTTTCCTGGACACAAGGGCTTAAATTCTTTAATAAAGTTGGTCATCGTATGGTCATTAGTCACCCACTCATTTACCCATTAACGTGCGTCACCTTTGAGACATATTGATATGCGTGACAGACACTTCGAATCTCCCCAATTGTTAGAAGACCTGTCTCGTTCAGCTTCCTCACACCACATCTCAATGTCGCGGATAGCAGGGTCGAAATTGGATACTAAATACTTGTGTAATCTAACTAAATTAACCGGCCTAATTGCTTCAGCTAGCATTCCCGCAGATGCCGTCAACATTTGTTCTTCATTACCGTGTGCGTCAACGCTTGGCGTTTTTGTCGTCATGTTCTTAGACGCGGGTTCGTTTAACGTGGTTATGGAACTGGAATTGCGGCGTTTCAGAAACAGGTTCTTTGGTTTGAAGAACCTGAACGTGTTGGAGTTCACCTATCGGAGGAGTACAACACCTCGGCGATGCCGTGTTATTAACTTGTTGACTATCATTCATATTATGTACACTAGAACGTTCAGCTTCTAACGTATTTAGAGGACACAAAATCGGTTCTAGTGCTCGTTGCGTCGCGTTATTTTTAATAATCATAAAACCGCGAACGCGTTCGACTGTTTGACCGCGACCTATTTAGCTATCGATTCCTATTCCTATAGTAAGACTGACGCTGGTGGCGAGATTTTTGGCGAGACCTACTGTCCCTATCGTGACGACGCGACTTGTTGCGAGAGTTATGCTGTCTTGAAAACATTATATCGTAGCAGAGCGTGGTTTCAAAAGTAGTCGAAAAGTGGTAAGATAAAGTTAAAAAGTATTCGAAAAGTGGTTTTAACAAGTTTGAAAAAAAAATCGCACGAACGAATGTAAGAAAGAAAAATGGCGAGTAAAAATAGCAATATAAATATTCTAATTTTCGATGGTACGGATTGGAATTGGATTGGATTGGTAGTAAATCGAAAATACGAATACTCAAGTTTCTATAGTTCAAATATTGCAAGGATGTTGTAATGAGAGCAAAAATTGCAACCGACAACGATGAGTGGGGCAACAGAGATATCCAAGCAACAAATTACATTTACAGCGCAATTACAAACAAGCTGTTGGAATATATAAATGAACTTGATACAGCCTACGAAATAATACAGATATTCGATGTATTTTAAAAAATCAACAGCGTTGCAAATAGTATTTTGACTTATGACTTATGTCTACTTCGAAAGTATCAAATTGAAAAATTATTCTGAAGAATCTCTATTTTTCGATGACTTCGAAAAAGCTGTAAATGAGTTGAAATAAGCAGGTGTAATAGTATCAGAAACAGAAACAATAAATAATATGCTAAAACACTACCAGTAAGGTACATAGCTACATAGGTGACTTAATTTATGTCTTGCCATAGGCTGAATTAAAGAGTAAAATAAATAAAGTTGAAAAATAGAGAAAATGAGAGTGAAGCGTCAAATGATACATCAATTGCTTTTAAAGCAGATGCAAAAGCCTTCATATAATTACATTACTTGTGGAAAACCTGGCCACCTTTGAAGAGATTGTAAATCTGGAAATGTAAATCGTGGTCGAGGACATAATTTATTCCCATAACATGACGTGGTTATTCTGATTATCGAGGACTTGGTTTGCAAATTATTGAGGACGTGGTTCATACAATAACAGAGGGCGAGGCTCAGGACATGATCACCATTATAATTAAGAGAGTTGAGGTAACAGTTTTCATACTACTATAGCAAATAATACTTACATAACGTAGGCATTGTAAGCCAAAGAAAGGTCAAATAAATTGATTACTAGATAATGGATGCACAGACCATATTATTATTACTGATAAGTTCTTAAATTTCTGTGAGATATAAATAAACTTCTTAAAGTTAAAATTGGTGATGGAACAATATTAGAAGCTACAAAAATTGGTAATATTAAGACTTATTCTTAATCTAAGAAGAAAAATCTGAAGTGACTCTAACACTGTATTTTTTGTATAAGAAATGAACCCAAATTTATTGAGTTATTATAAAATTACTGACAAATATTATAACAGGTTAAGCGGGATTTTTTTTAAAATTAACAACAATTATGAAAAGGCATTTAAGAATGAAAGATTATAAAAGATGAAAAGTTACATGATGAAATATTGGAAGCAAATATTAGTAAAAAGGATATGACTGTAAAGGAAAACTATATCTTATTCTGGGCCATATCAATTTATGAAATTTGGAATTAATGAATTGCGAAAATCAGTCATTAAAAGGATTACCCTAAGAGATTGAATATGAAAATAAAATGCATAACTTACCATTTTATAATAACACAGGCACACGAAAAAAAAAAAGGTTTTTGGGATCGCTGAAACCGAATATGAAAACTAAAAATAAATTCATGACCACTATCACCCCCTACCATCCCTTACAGGGGGTGAAAATTTCTATTTTTTTGTATAAAATCAAGACAGATGTGTATTGCTACGTTTTTTGGGATGCTGAAACCGAAAATGATAACTAAAAATAAATTCATGACCACTTTCACCCCCTACCACCCCTTACAGGGGGTGAAAATTTAAATTTTTCTATAAAATCAAGATAGATGTATATTTCTACGTTTTTTGGGATGCTGGAACCGAAAATGATAACTAAAAATAAATTCATGACCACTATCACCCCCTTACCACCCCTTACAGGGGGTGAAAATTTCAATTTTTCTATAAAATCAAGATAGATGTGTATTTCTACGTTTTTTAGGATGCTGGAACCGAAAATGATTACTAAAAATAAATTAAAGACCTCTATCACCCATTAACATCTCTCACCAACCCTTACGTGGGGTGAAAATTTCAATTTTTATATAAAATCAAGATGGATGTGAATTTCTATGTTTTTTCAAGATGCTGAGAGAAAAAATGATTATAAAGTATATGATAACCTTATTGTATGCATATATTTGTTATTATGATGCTAAGACTGAATCATGATTTTTGTCCTATTCTTAACAAGTTTTTTCATTTTTTGTTTTTTTTTTGTTTTCTATTTAATTCTACTTATACTGTTATCCATCCGGCAGTCTTGTAAAACGCTTAAAAGATGCTAAACCTAATTCTATGCCTCCGAAATAGAATTGTTACTATTTTCCTAACAATTTAGGAGACTAAAAGATGCTGAACCTAATTCTATGCCTCCGAAATAGAAGGGACTATTTTCCTGACAATTTAGGAGACTACAGTTAGGAGCAAGGTGAAAGGTTCCATCAGAATCTTAAGACATTGGAACAGCGCTATCAGGGTAAATGGGATTTCAATATGCATATAATAGCAGACTACTGTTGGAATTTAAAAAGAGATTTGCCAGAACAGAAAAGAACTAATAAAAAAAAAACCACTTAGAAGAACTTTTGTCAACAAGAGAGTTCGTTATCGTAGAAACAGGTAGACGCTGAATAGTGAGAGGCAAGGGGACTCACTTTAATCCAGCACCCCAAAAGGGAACAGAAATCTACTACGTCCACGCCGTTGTTCCTGGGTTACGCTAAGAGTAAAATTAAACCATGAATATATATCAGATACTTCTGATCGATAAAGCATTTGAATTTCTAATATAAGAGCTAAGAGTAACCTCAAACTAGTTTGATAAACATGTCATTTACTGTAAATCGTTAAAATTTCTTCATACATCTTGATTTTATACAAAATTGAAACTACCCCACCCCCCGTTAGGGGTGGTTAGGGAGTGGTATCGAGTAAAAGAGGTATCAAATTCACCTTTGGTTGTCATTTTCGGTTTCATCATACCAAAAAACATAGAAATACACATTCATCTTTATTTTATACAAAAATGGAAAACTTTACTCCCCATAAGGGGTAGTAAGAAAGTGTTAATGGGTTATGGAGGTCTTGAATTAATTTTTAGTTATCATTTTCGGTTTCAGCATCCCAAAAAATGTAGAAATACACATCTATATTGATTTTATACAAAAATTTCAATTTTCACCCCTTAAGAGGTAGTAAGGGGGTGCTAGGAAAACGGGCATTTAAAATTAGTTTTTATTGCCATATTCGGTTTCAGCGATCCCAAAAACCTAAGAATAATGGGGTCTCCCCTCTGGTTCATGATTTTTTTTTGTGTGCCTGTGTAATCGACGAAAAACAGAGGAGATATTAAATATTGTTCATACAGATTGAAATAGGCCACATCAGACTGTATAAAGGAGAAAAATATTTTTTGAGCTTTATTATCGATGATTACAGCATCTTAGTTAAAGTTTATTGCATCAGATTAAAGAATGAGGTATACGACTACTTGGTGTAATATGTTAATGAGGTACAGAACTAGATAAGAAATATGATAAAGGAACGGCGATGAGATATAGGGAAGGAATATATGATTGCAAGAGTTTTTCAGTTCTCAAAAGTGAAAGAAATAATAATAAAACCCTGTCCAGCATATGTTCATCAATTAAATGGAGCAGCAGAGAGATACAATCGTGCATTAATCGATATGGGTAGATGTCATTTATCAGAAGGAAAGAAAGAAGATTTTGGACCGAAGTAATTAAAACAGCTGCTTATCTAAAGAATAGAACTTTGACTAATATTATTTAGTAAAATGTTGTAACTATTTTTTTTTAAATATTAAGTATTAAAACAGAATGTGTTATTTAATGATTTAAACAAGTTTTAGTAGTGATTTTTAGGGTGCTAGCGCTTCTTTAGAAGTTGCGATGTTTCATCACAAACAAAAATGTGCTTAGTGTAGAAGAGGACAAAGACAAAAAGGAGACGTCAGTTTTGTTATTATAACCAGTAGCCGAACAAGTGATCGCAATTAACAACGCTATATTAAACGGGGATTTAAATTACACAATTAAAAGTTACCTCCAGTTTATTATCTTACCGCTAACGTTCTCGATTATTCATTTCATAGGAAATTAAAATAAAGTGTGAATTAAAGCCGCTAACTTCTTTAATTATCTTCATGGTCCGCTGATTTATACAAGCTTTATCATAATAATATTTAGAATTGAATTTTATATTTAGCGTTGTTATATACTCGTATGTCGGATTTATATTTTAATCGTTATTCTTTTCAGTAATATTAACTTTATCGATATATTTCAGAAATTATTATTATGTTATTATATTAGATATTGGGAAACAAAAAAAAAAAAAACTATGGAATTTTATATAGTTGTGACAAGTGTTCATTCACTAATCATTTTATGACCTATGTATGCCTATTAAAAAGCAGTGATACTTTACATCCAACACCAAACACGGGTATTAAGATGAAAATTATTTGAAATGGTCTCCTCTGCCTTTACTGATGCTGTGCTTCACAAAATTGTCCTATAATGTGCACCAGGTGTTGCGGTGCACCCACTGTAAGAGTGTCACCTACTGTAACACCCATTTCATAGAGTCAAAAGCCTTGGTAGTCGACAATGCTTTATATCTTTCTTTGAAAATATGTAATATGACTTTGCTTGTATGTGAAATAAGACATTAACTGGTAATTGTCATAGAACCTGTTTTCTGCAAAGGAGAACTGTGTGTGTCCAATCGTTGTGCTGTTTTTGTATCCATATTCTATTACAGATAGTGTTAAAAATAGAGACACTATATTCACCTAGGCCTTTTATTGTTTCGATCGGGATTCATTTTTATAGTCTCGCCCAGTTTCTGTTCAAAGACGGACTGATAAATAGTTGACGTCTCTAACTTTCGTGTCTTTGTTATGAGATAACCTTTCTCCTCAAATCAAGTCTGGCAAAAGACGTCCAATGAGGCCGTTTTAAAGTTTTAGTGGTGGGTTTGATTCGGATACTGCCGTTATGATAAGGTACTTAGCTCGGCTCCACAGTTCTTCAGGAGATCCAGTTTTATGCAGTATAAATATTATTTTATTAAATATATATTGGGAAGTGACTGTAACAATACCAATTGCTTTACAAACATCCCTCAGAAATTTTTAGTTCTTAAGTTATATATCTTATAATATAGCGGTATTATAAATAATTTTATTTAAATCAAAATAAAATAATGACGGTATGTCAAATTATATAATATCAAAATCAAATTATATATATATATATATATATATCTGTTTTGTTTCAGAAAACCTTCAGAAACTATTAATTACCTATTTAATACCATCCTTTATGAAGGTAAGACACCACAGGTATGGAACATAGGTGTCATGGCGCTATTCTTCGAAAAAAATGATAGTATCTTGATGAAGAATTACAGACCCATCGCACTTCTGAATCATTTCTACAAGTTGTTCTTGAGAGTGCCAGATCAACTAACGGCACAGCCAATTGTTGAAGTACTTGTATTAAAATGCCACCATATCAGTCATATAGTTGATATTGATATAGTTGTTGTTGAGAGTCAGAGAATATGGTTGCAGAGAGGTGATACAAGGAGACGTTATATCTTTGAAACTGTTCACCGCTGCAATGGAATATGTTTTCGAGCTTAAGGAATGGAGCGGGTTCGGTATCAACATATACGGAAAGTACACCACTCACCTTTCGTTTGCCGATGACATAGTTATAATGATTGAGACTATGGAAGACCTGGATATAATGATTCATGATCTCAATAAAACCCCCGCATAAGTCGGCCTTGACTGAACTTGAAATAAACCAGGACAAAACGAAACTGGAGAATAATGCCAATGTTGTGCCTACGCAAGTAGTTGTTAGAGATGCTACGCTTGAAGTTTTAGAAAATTTTATATACTTGGGACTTACCGTCCAGCAAGGTAGGTCTAACTTTGAGAAAGAGATAACTCTTCAAATTCAACTCGGATGTTCAGCCTTCAGGAAGTTTTGAAACACCATTACGTCCAAAATACCGTAATGAAGACGAAGGTGTTTAACCAATTTGTGTTGCCCGTGATAATTTATGGCTCTGAGACCTGGTCGTTTACGATGGGCGTTATAAGAACGTCCAAGATCAGTCAGAGAGCAATGGAAAGGTCTAGGTCCGAAATATTGACACCGATGGTCAATGGGGTCTAAAGACTCTCGAGTGGTGACCACGAGCCGGTAAACGTGGCGTAGGTTCCTACTAAATGGACCGACAACATAGTCAAGGTTTCGGGAAGTTTCTGGATGCGAGAAGCGCATGGTGGGTCTTTACGGCGTTCTTTTGGGGAGGCCTATGTCTTGTAGTGAGTCTTATAGGCTGACAAAAAGTAGAAGATATGCTCCGCGTACCTACAAATTTCTAAGCGCAATATATTAATGTTTCCAGGATGTTGATGGGACTGCCTCGACATTACCGCGCATTTAATATAATAATGATTTTTAATTTATTTAACTTCACGCCATATCCCTTGCGGGGTAGCCAGAGATGACGGAGCGCCAAACGCTACGGTCCCCGCATACCTCTTTCGCCTCGACCACAGACATTAAGCTCTTCATACATGCTCTCCGGGGGGTCCTCATACTTTTTACGTGACCATCCTCCAGTACCGTAGCTACTGAGTTTTCGAAAGTCACTCGAGGCCTCTCCCTGTCTCTCTTATCGCTCACTTTTCCTTTATAAATCTTTTTTACTTTCATCACTCATTCGTTCGACGTTCCCAAAACACCTGAGCACGCTCTTCTTCATTCTTACCGTGACATCTTCGCTAGTACCTGCCATTGTGTGGATCTCTTCATTGCGGATTCGGTCAGCTAAACTGACTCCGCATATTCAGCGAAGAACTCGCATCTCCACAGCATTCATCTTTCTTACATTCTCTTTCTGTGTTACCCACCTTTGGCTGCCTTATAACAAAGTTACTAGCAAAACTGCATTGTGTACAGCCAAACGTGCAGCTATGCTGACGTTTCGTCGTCTCACCAATGCAGCCAAAGCACCGTTGACTCTGTTACCAGCAGCAATACGCCTTTCCAGATTAATTTCGTATCTTCCGTCTCTGCTAAAAATACTTACCAAATATACCGCTTCATTCACTTGTTCTATTATCTTACCATTCACGTTAATCTTACATTCTGTTCTTTCTTCATTTCTTTCAAATATCAGAACTTTCGTCTTATCTGCATTCAGGTTTAGACCCTTATTTTCACACCCATCTTTCAGAGTGGTGACCAATACCTGCAAATCGCATTCTGATGATGCAATGAGCACTGCATCATCTGCATATAGCAAGCAATTGACCTTAAGGTCACCTACTTTCACTCCCATGTCACTGTCTTTCACGCCTTGGAATTATCCATATACAAATTGAACAACATAGCGCAACCTTGCTTAACACCCGATTGGATATCAAACCTGGGCGACATGCCAGCTCCTACTCGCACACAGGCTGAGTGATCTTTGTAAAGAGACTTTACAGCCTGTAGCAAGGGTCCGTTCACATTGTATCGGGGCAGTATCTCCCATAATTTCTCTCTCACATCCCTGTCAAACGCCTTTTCCAAATCCACAAAAGCACAGAAAACCTTTTGGTTTAGGGCCAAAAACTTTTCCGTGATCATGCGGAGGGAAAAGATTTTAAATGTTATAATGATTGTTTTTGCAGCATATCAGACATTGCGTGATGGCTGCAGCAATATGCTGAGGATCAAAATAAATCCCTATCAGAAATATTTTAAATAATTATATATAGCTTTTCAACTTATTACCATAAATCTGTTTATAATATCTGTTATACATACGTGTCTATGTTAATCCTATATATAGCGTACAGCATTTGCTAATTTGCTTTTACTAAGATATCAATACTATACTTTATTGTAATAGTACCGATTAACGAGTTATGTGTGCCTACAAACTACTCAGTAGTTTAGTGGAGTTTTTATTTAGTATATAGCGTGTATGTATGTGTGTATTATTTTATTTAAAAATAAATAATGATAATTAAACATTATTTTTTTCTAAATGTACTTCCATCAATATCTGTTCGGCAAAAAAAAGAAATATATTATGCGACGTTAAAGTATCTCAATACATATTTTTAAAAAGCAAGAACTCATCATTTATAACGTCGCGAATGTCATGTTATGTCATGATAATATAATGATCTCCAAATATCCATCCTCAAGGGTTAAATGAAAATAACGAAATATTAGCTTTATTTTTGGAGTAATTATGTCACGTGATTGACGTGTTTGACAAAAACTTTTTAGTTTATTCCGGTCATGGTTTTATTATTGAAATGCGTTTACCCGCCGATATATATATATATATTGATAGATTGTTTTATATGTATACTATATTTACTTTGTTTATTCTGTTATACATATATACACAATTATTTTTTATTTCTGACAATTTTGGTTAGCTTTTGTCTTATGATCTCTAACATTATTTGTATATGTCTAGACTCTAGAGTATCAATTAAGTGTTAAGTTTTTATATTTTGGACACTACTTATGCTCAAGTTAACTTAAATTCAACAGCACACAGGTCTGATAACCAACTTTAGTTGTGAAATTATAAGTAATCTTTTTTAAAATGAGGAAACTTTGAGTTGTTAATTTACAAGTCCTGATTGATAAGAAAATATCTTTCCTCGGAGCTCCTTTTTCAAATATCAAAGGGATACAATCTCTAGGAGTCAAGTCTGGGCTGTCAGAGGGCTGCAAGGTGATCTAATGATAATGATGATCTAAGGCTAATGATATCAAAGCCAATCTTTTGCAAAGCAGCCAACGTAAGAACCCGATTTTTTCTCTATGATAGCCTCTTTGAACAAAGCAGTTTGATAAAAACGTAATGTTGTTTAATAATGTAAAAAAAATCCTTCTGTGTTCTAGAAAACTGTCACCATGACCTGTTCAGCTCTCTTAATGTCTCTTAGATAAATGATGTTATCACGAAAAGCACATATAAAGGCCTGAGATACGACAAAAAAAATGTCTGGTCGAATCATCATCATACGCATTATTTCACATAAAAATACACACATCTTACACCGGACACTCTTCATGATTATAATATAATATATTAAACATTTTTTAGTTATTTCCGATAATATGTTTGTACTTTAAAGGATGATGGGCAAAAATGTATGGGACGCGTACCCACGACCAATAATGACCAGACGTATGTCGTTAGATAGCTCTTTTCATGACTATCATTTGTTATTATGGGGGCAAATCTCAAATCGTTGTGGGAAAAATGTTATAGTTACTTAAATGATACATATTAAGATAAAAGTTGTTAGTTCTAGATATTTTATTTTTGTTATAATGGGGGCTAATCCCAATTCGTTAAGGGGTTTTCCAGATATAAAACAATGTGTTTAAAAGTTAAAACTCCCTAAGTAAACCCTTAATGCAAGGTGTAATTGCCGAAATGCTCATTGCGTACGCGTCGCCCGCAAATAACAAATAATAGTCATGAAAAGAGCTTGCTAACGACATACTCGTACATCTGGTCGTTATTGGTCGGTGGGTACATTTTGCCCGTTCCCCTTTGTCTCTAAATAAATTCAAAATATTCATTAAAAGAAATTTGATAAAGTTAAATGTAAATTTGTAAATTTGATAAAGTTAAATGTATTGTATGTATGTTAACCGCCTGATTGAGGAGCTGAGCAGTACTGAAGTCGGATGTTCAATAGATGGAACATTTGTTAACAATATAAGCTATGCTGATGATATGGTGCTGCTGAGTCCATCAATCAGCGCGCTTAGAAAATTAATAGGAGTCTGTGAGAGATACGCAGAGGCTCATGGCCTCAAGTACAATGCCGAAAAGAGCGAATTACTTGTATTTAAAGCAGGCAATAAATGGTATCCTACAACACCACCGATAGCCATAAGTGGCACATCGCTTAAAGTCGTTTCAAAATTTAAGTACTTGGGGCACTGGGTCACTGCTGATCAGTGCGACGACATAGACCTGGAGCGGGAGCGTAGGGCGCTGGCGGTCAGAAGTAACATGCTGATCCGAAGGTTCGCAAAGTGCACAAACGAAGTTAAAATAACGTTATTCAGGGCATACTGTCAGACTTTTTACACTTGCAGCTTGTGGATTAATTACACAAAGAAAGCCTACAGCGTCCTGCGTGTCCAGTATAATAATGCGCTTAGGGCTCTCTTGGGGCTCCCGCGTTACTGCAGTGCCTCGGGTATGTTCGCGGGAGAACGTATAGACGGTTTTCTGGCAATAATGCGTAAGCGTGTGGCATCGCTGTGGAGACGGATACGTGGAAGCACAAACAGCGTCCTGCGTACAGTGGCGGATCGTTTCGATGGACCCATACTTAGACACTGGACCTTCATGCACATTATACCGTCTAACTGAACAGCTAAATAATTAGAATCTTTAAATCATTTTAAACATAATTAGTGTGAAATAGTGAAAAATGATTTCGAGGAATGAATGTTTCTTGATTAATTTGATTTTTATTATGTGTGTATGTTTTGCAATTTATTTATTTTTGTAATTTAAGTTTTGACTTTGATATTAATTTTAATTTGGTTTGATTTGATTTATATTTGTTTACAATTTTGATTTTAATTTTAATGATGATTTTGTTTTTGATTTTTATTTGAAATAATTTAAATGTCACTAACCCTGTTTTGAAATTAAGTATATTGTTACTAACACACTTTTATATGGATGGATTATCTGAAATAAAATGCTTATTATTATTATTATTATTATTATTATTAAAGTTACTATAGTGTAAAGGATTACATTAACGACGGTATGGCCTTTAAGCAAATTGTATTTTAGCGATTAACTAGTGCCTACGCAATTTTTTCTGATGCTGTTTGTTACTTTTGTTGAATTTACTGGCTTCATCACACCGGTCCCTTAGAAGTCATTACTTGCGGTAGCGGCGGGGGCCAGATTGTCCCCTTCCTTCAATTAGGGCGAAGGGGGTGTTGGCGTTAGGCTCGCGAACGGGTGCTACTTGCGGTGACTGGTCTTATTGCTAGCCACAGATTTCCTTTTTCATTAGGAACTATCATTAGGCCAGCTTATCGAATTGATTGCGATGGTTCTTGTTGCTCGTGCATTGCTTACTAAATATATTGACGTTTGTGAAACAATGAACACAATAAAGTTAAAAAACCTGGCTAAGTTTAATGCGTTGTTCTACTCAGACCCGTGCATATTTGGAACCCTCATAGAATTATTTTAAGTTGGAGAGTGTGTTTACAGAACAGCTTATTTCGACACCGACGATATCAAAATAGGCCCTCCTGTCACTTCCATTTGACGTACACAAGTGATCACTGGTATGGATTCAGGGTGGAGGAGATATAAAAAAATAAAAATAAATACCCATAAACATAATCAGATCATGAGACAAATCGATTTTAAGACATGATATTTACTCTTAGTATGGTTATGCACCTGTATTAAAAGTTTTTAGGAATTTTAAATAAAAAGCTTCCGATGATATCTGCTTCATTAACATTTATATCATATTTGATATACAATTTATATTTAAACAACTGAGCCATATATTTTCTAACCTATGAAATAATGCTACTGTTAACTGGACTATTAACAAGGAGAGACAACACAATCTATTTATATGACTTAAGTCCTGTTAGTATCGTATCCTGCTTAGGTAAAGCCTTAGAAAAGATAGTTGGTACTAAACTCCGGAACTTATTTAGAATCTAATAACATATAAACAATCATGTTTTAGAAATGAAAAAGAAATAAATCTCTTGCTAGAATGGTTGATGATATTTAAATTGCTCAGAAAGCTGATAACGACAGTTTTTGTATTCCTGGAATTCTCTCGTACCTTTGAAAACATTAAATTAACGCTACATAAAAAAACTAATTTACTATAACTTACTATGCTATTTTGTGATTTAGAAAGTGTTGTAGAATGGTCGGCTTGCAATAATTTAGCTTGAAACACCAATATAACAAAACGTTTGTTACTAGAAACTCATTCCAAACATATAAAATATCAAATTTATCAATATCTATTAGGATTTCAAACATCGAGACAAAACATGTTTTCGAATCGAAACAACTTGGGTTTTCAATGGGTGAAAATCTAAGATTTCAAAATATTAATTATTTCTTTTAGAATTAAAAATATGAACTTCATAATTTAGTTTACAAATTTTAACTGTTTTTATTATTTACTTAACTTCTATGTTACGTCAGATTACACCAGGATATTTCACAATTGTATATAGTAATAGCACAGAGAAAAAAAACCAATAGCACCTGTTATATTTTAATTTTGTAAATTGTGGGAATGCATTGCGAATTTAGTGCATTCTTTAAATATAATTTTCTTTTTCCTTCTGCAATGAATAGTAGATTTTTCAGATTATTTCTCTATAGGTTAGAAATTACCATTACCAATATTAAGTATTATCATCGTATTTATCATGAACTCTGTATTTTTCTGTTTCCTATGTGTTGTTCATATAAAAATTTAATTTTTTTTTATAATATTTGAAACCAAGCGAAGTATACTTCATATTATTTATGCATTTTCGATTTTTTGTATGTACATCATTTTATTAGAAGACATTTCAGTAGCAGCTTCTCTGTTGTGTAGTTACTTAAGGTCAATTACTGAAAGGTCTACAAATAAGTTTCATATTAAAAATAGGGCATTTATGGTCAAAAAAGCATACCTGATGTTGCATTCAAAGTTTTGTCCATCGCTTTCCACCACCTTTTTTTCGCTTTTTACATCTTTCTGGCAGCACACGGCAGCCTCATCGAAAGAATTCTTTATCTTTTGAGGCTATCTATGAACTACACAATATTTTTGGTCTTTTCATACGATGTGAAGTGATGCTCAGAAAGACCAGGTGCCATTGAACGAAATAATGAACAGGTAAACAGATGGAGCAACGTCCGGTGAATAGGGCGGATGGGGTAGAACTTTCCAATTAAGTGTTTCCAAATATTTTTTACCGGTGCCGCAACATGTGAACTAGCATTATCATGCAATAGGATATCTTTGTCCTGTCTGGAGTAGTAGTGGGGAAGCTTTTTCTGGAGTGCTCAACGCAATCTCATCAATTGAGTTTGGTAAACAGCCCCAGAAATGGTTTCGTTCGGTTTAAGGAACTAATTGTACACTACACCAAGCTGATCCTACCAAATACACAAGAATTTTTCCCATCAATATTTTGCCTAGCTTTAGAAGTTAAAGCATGGCCAGGTGGTCCCCATAATTTTCTTTTTATTGGATTATCGTAATGGATCCATTTTTCATCACCAGTTACTATACGATGAAGAAAACTTTTTCTTCTATGCTTAACAAGCAGCATTTCACATGTGGAAAGTCCGAGTTCAATGTTTCTCGGCGTCAGTTTATAGGGAACCCAATTTCCTTGTTTTCGATGTCAAATTCACCATTTTTAAACTTCTGATACCACTCATGACAACTTCTCTCACTTAAAGCAGCCTTACCATATGCTTCTACAACCAATCAACGGGCCTAAGCTGCAGATATCTTCAAATGAAAGAAATGAATCAAACGTTCCCGCAAATGACGCTTCTTAGGCTCAAAAGTCGACATTTTCGAATACAAAGGAATATATTACAGTAATAAAGAATCTCTTATATTTTGAGGTTATCTTGTTCACAGATTACCTGCCTAACTATAACGTTTAATATGTGGTCAGTTTCGACCATAATTAACTAGTGGCGCTACCTTTTATCAAGGGGCGGAAACTTATTTGTAGGCCTATTAATTTCCTGATTTACTAATTAATATAATATAATACTACCTAATACTAAAAATTTTAAGCAAACATTTACATTTTAAAGTTAAACAAAAAAAAACCATTATTGATTAAAAAAAAAATCATTCCAAAATAAATGCCTTTTTTAAATGTTATTTTCTGCTGATGGATGCTGCTCTATCGACTCAGCATTATTTAATTTAATTAAATTGTTTTTAATAGTTGCATTGGCTTCATTTTTTATTTCCGTAAATTGATCACATCCTTCAGTATCTTTCCAAGCTTAAATAGCTACCTATCCGTGAAAGAAGACAGTAAAAGGAGATAGGGAGAAGTCGTTATTTTTCTATTCTAGATTATTCAAATTACCTTTGATACTGAAAATATAAATTACAAGTACTGAGTGAGTGAGCTGACCCCCCATTTGCACGGCTGATCTGCTTCTAAAGATAGCACATTTATGTACTCACAAGACAATATGACAGATTACACTATTAAAAATTGGAATGGCCTCCCTGATATATTTCGATGTGCCTCCAATAAAAGGTTATTTAAGAAGCATGATTTGTTCTAGCTTCAACTATAATTTCTCTAGGAAAAAGGCCCCAGAACGGAAACGTTGAAACCAAAAAGGTACCGAGGTAGTAGAACTCCTGTTCATAAATAATAAGGTACTCGTATTTTAAGTTTTCCTTTTAATGAACGATATGATCCCAAAGAGAAATCGATTGGTTTAAATGAATGAATGAATTACTAAATTCAACACAGGAATTAATGAGTCTAAATTTGTAATTTCAAACTAACTGTCACATATTTTATGATATTTAATTTAATATGTTGGGATTATATTATAGTTGTCAAATATTGAGTAAAATTTTACGAAGAAATTAAAGTGACTTAGACTATTCAAAGTATTTGTTAAAACTGATAATGTTTTTAGTATTTAGCAAATCGATAAACATTATTTTGTAAGGACAACTCCTTGAATTCCTTCCAACGTATTTAAAGGCACTTCACTCTTCATTTTTAAACAGAGATTTTAAAATGAAATAATGCTCCACTTAACTTAGACTTTATAAACATTATATTTCTTACCGAATTTTCGAATACCGAATACCAAAGTTATAGCCATCCTAATATTCAGCCAAAGACCCAAACTAAACAGCCGATGTACTCGTACTTATACAATATGGTATATTTGGCACTTTCAATGTTATTAGTAAAAACTTTTCCGTTGTAATTACTGGAAACAAGTAGAAATTGTAGTAAGAAATGTAGACATGGATTTTCTCAAACCAGTCAAGATTGCTCCGACGGGTATGGGTCATTGGGTCATTGATTGATTTGAACAAGTACAATAGACAGGCTATTGTCTTATTATTATAAGAATAAAAAACTTTGTTAGCTTGACTGGTTCAATTATTGTGACGTTAAGCAATAGTTTTTGATGCCTGATATGATTTGTCATCTTGTGAAGTATAGAGCAGTTTTACACGTCGTTGAAAAAACGTTTATAAGATAAATTTTAATAGAAAAAAAATATAACACACTTTCCTCACCTTTATGCATTATCATAACAAAAGGGAAATTTAAAAGCGCTTTATTGTTCAACTTGCATTTTGTATATTTTTTATGGGATAAGTGTGAAGGTTTTTGCGGCGTTAATAAAATTCTAACGACCGCTATAACTCAGATTGGCGAATGCGTATGAAAAAAGTTTTATATCGTCGTGTTTTTGTCTCGCTTCATACTTTGCGTAACCTCTTAATATCGAAGTGTAGGACGATCCCTTTGCGAAGTTAGGAATAATTTATATGAGGCATGTTGTCTATCTGAGTCTCGAAACTTTCAGAGGATTTCATTCGAAAATAATTATATATGCCCTTTATGGATAATTCGATAGTTATTATTTAAGATTTCGTCTCATTATTGTATAAATGTAATAAAGAGAAAGATATGCGACGTCGACGGAGTTCTATTACTGTGAATATAATTTTTAAAATGATTATTATCTTTTTTAATCGTATGGTGTAATCGAAACCTGACATCACGAAGATCTTGCAATCGTAGTTCGGGAATCAGATAACGAGATTTCATCGCTATCGTCTTTATTTATGTTATAAATTTATATCTTTTCTATTTGATTTAATACCAGTGATCATTTTGTTGAGTAGAAAATTCATTTCTGTTGTAATTTAAATAGTTAGTAACACACTCCAATTTTCATGGCGTTTGTTTGTGACTAAGTTACTAGCCGGTGACTCCTCAAAATATCATATTATTATTTAGATTCAGTGTTATTCTTATGTCATAAATTATATAAATTGATAGCATACTGTTGTGTATTAATTAAATGGAACTGACATTCATTTTTGATGTAAAGTTACAGCTTCCGTTATCATATTGGTATATTTAGACATTATTAAAATGTTGTCAATTAATAATGCTTTTTTCTTTAAAAAGACATTCAGTTCTTTAGCTTAAATTTATTAAATTAATTATTTCCATTTCCAATAATTAAGATTTTACCCACATTCAGTTTGACGTTCCGCGTGAGGCAGGGCCACTATTTCCTTATTGGCGTTTAGAATTTAAAGTAATTAACGACAACCTTTCCAGTTCTTTCGCTCGGAAGCAGTGTCGATATTTCTTTTTTAATTAGCCTCCGGTGAGTGTTGTAATAAATGTCCTTATAAACCTTATAAGGCGTTGAGCCTTTTAAGTATATGTGTATTATTCCAGGGTTCGTTTAATATTATGGATTAATCATAATTCGTATTGCCGACGTTTCCCAGTCAGTTTAAAAGTTCATTTGAGGGACATATGGTAAGTAAATGGTAAGTAAATTGAAGTTTCACTATAAATTAGGAAGTGTTCATAACTTTCTCGAATGCTTTCCGTTACATAATTTCAGTATTTGTCCTCTTTTTGGTAGTTTAACCTGTATATTATGAATTAGAGGAGGTTTTTTTTTAATAAACATTTACCACGTGCATACGCGTAACTTTACATTTAAAGGTAGACCTCAAATGCAGCTACAGTTACAGCAACAGATCAGAAAGCAGGACATTCGGGTCGTCGTCCGGAAGTTAGACGTTTATACGTATGCAGGTTAAAGTATGAAAGTGCACTGATCACGCCTTCATAAACATTGATGTCGCGTATACAGATGGTTTGAAAACAAAAGAATGTTAAAAATCTTTCTAATCTTCTAATATTATTGAGTTTATGCCTAAATCATAAGATTCACAAAATGTGAGATACCTTTTACATATTACATACAATAATTATTTAAAAATTGTAAGAAACATACCTCTTATGCAATCACTTAAAAAAAAAATTGGTGTAAAAGAGATAAATATAGGTTTCGTTGTCTCTTTTACGTTTTTTTGTTGCTCCGGCCTCAAATCTTTATTTTAATATTTATTATAAAAAAAGGTATATAGTTACAAAACTGGCTACTACTAATACTTTTGCGTTTCAATGAATTGAATTGTAGTCAATAAGACGACTAAATTGAATACGAGCAGTTTTAATAAAATATAAATAGGAGAAAGTGAAAAGTTTTAATCGAACTGTAAATGTACTAATATTTTTTAAATAACAATTTACGCTAACTACATTAAATAATAATAAAAACACTCAATTCACTAATTTATGTACATAAATAAATAATATATACAAAACAAACTATGACAAAATAATATTTTGATGACATTCGCTTTAATTATTGTATTTATTATCCTTCGCGACGGTAGAGTACGAAGGGTTCGACAGAACGACAATAATTAGTGATGCAATTTTTTTAAACATAAGAACATTAAATTTTAAAATAATAAATTCATGAAATATGTATGTAATAATAGTAATACAATATCATTAATACTGAGTGATTAAAGTATCGATAAAAATAACTTTTTTTTTTAATAAAATAAAGTAGAAACTAAAAAATAGTATTCACTGATTTACAAAACAATTTCTAAAAAATATATATATTATAACTTAAAGTAAAATTGTATATTATGGTTCTCTTCATTCGTGCCAATGTTGTGGATTGCCGAGTTATAATTATCGTTCATTGCAATACATATTATTGATTTACGGAAAATGCCAAGAAAACCGAGGATGCCGCTAATCCCGTGTGATCATCCGACTTCAAACCGCTAGTTTCTTTATTTTGTAGGGTTACCTAATTAAAAGATTTTTATTCAAAGAATATTCATACAAAAGACACGTTAAAAATAGAATAACAGGTATCTTTAAAAAAATAAAAAATATTGCCAGTAATAGTGATTTATTTGCGAGGAGCGAGCGAACAGCGCCAGGCCATGGACTTGTGCGTTAAGAGTAAATAATAGGGATCACATTTAACATTTGACCATTTAATTACTTCGTGTGTGTGATTACAATTTAACAAGTGATCTTAATAAATTTGACAATGACTGATTACTTTAGCATGCATCAATTTAAACCTATATAATTAAAATTCTATCTAAGTTTCGATCTAAGTGATTATATTTTAATATGAAGTTGAATCGTTGTTAGTGTCGTAATCGACGTGCGCTGTTGCCGCTCCGCACGTCAGTGACTTCAGCTAAAACAACAGCATATTTAACTAAAGTGGTGGTCAGAGTAAACTATCAAAATTTGTCAAATTTTGGTTCAACGGTCTACGAAATATGTCCATTCTTAACTTTGAAGATCTCTGTAATCTGTACGAGCTGTAAACTTATGATATTTTAACATATATTTGTTGTATTGAAATAAAACTTATTTCATTACTTAATTAATTATTAGCTCGAATAAAAACGATTTTAAAATTGATTTGTGTTTGTGAAATGCATGATAAGATGATAAGATGATAAGATGATAAGATGATAAGATGACAAGGTGATAAGGTGACAAGGTGATAAGGTGATAAGGTGATAAGGTGATAAGGTGATAAGGTGATAGGATGATAAGGTGATAAGATGATAAAATGATAAGGTGATAAGGTGATAAGGTGACAAGGTGATAAGGTGATAAGGTGATAAGATGATAAGGTGTGCACCGCATTTATAAATTTAATGTACTTCGAAAGGATTATTTACAAAAATTCAAATTTCTTTGAAAATGGTTATGTACAGTTACGTGACGTTACGTGGTCGAGTGAGCAGCGGGGAGAAGGGAGATAAATATGAATGTGAATTTTAATTTTAATTGTAAAAAAGAGATAAGAGCAAAAAGATAATTTGTGATAAATATTAAGACGGCTGTCACATTTCTACTTTTTTTTAATAATATTTAGTACATTAAGCTAACGCATCGTAGCAGCTACTTTTCGAAATTCCATCTCTTTGGTTGAGTGAACCGTGCCTCAATAACCAGTCTTCAAAATATAGACTGGTCACCGTGTAACATAGACAGACGAACCATGCAGTCGGTGCCATCTGTGCCTTATTTTATCTGCGTGATTTATTATTTTCACTTAACATAGGTAGTACGATGACGACCACTATTCATTACAAAATAATTTAAAAGTTTGAGAGGGAGTGATACAAAACCGTCTGTGCAAAAACATATTTCTTAAAATTTTTAACGTATTTCTTGTTAAAGTCTAGTGCAGTAAAGGTGGCAGAGGAGGTACCTTTATCGTCGTTCTAAACTCTAAATAAACAAATTGTTACAAGTACCGATACACCGTGCGGGAGATTGCAATATATTTCTTTCTTCGCTTATTTTTCCGCCGCACTGGAGTTTTTTGTAGACATTAAGGGTTTCAAAAAGGTCGTTTGCCTCAGTCAGATCAAAGTAATTAAATATGTTTAAAAGAGCGCTGAATTAGAAAATGTAAAAACATTCAGTAACACACGTGAGTGTATCTTCAGTCTCTCAGTCTCAGTCAATAAACTCTATTATAATCAATTAACTATTTATCGATATATCGATATCTAATTCATTAGAGATTGATAAAAGTGCTCAAATGTTATATTATAATATTTAATTATAAATATTTAGAAGGAAGCTCCGGTCAATAGGTATTAAGAAAAGAAGTGAGGGCAAAAACCATCGTTAGAAACTCATCCGTCGAGTGTCCTTCCTTACCTGTTAGCGCAAGAAGGTTTTGTTGAAAGAATTGTACCTGGAACACAAATGTTGGTGAGTTGTAGATATAAAAGAAGGTAACTAACTATGAAATGATGATTATCATTAGTTAGCATTAGCTTTATTTGAATTCCACGGTTCAAGTTTGAAGACTTAATTCAAATCTCTTTGACATAACTCAAAAACACGTTTAATATTTGAATTATAATAAATTATTAAATTCTTTCAGAACGTAATTACTGCGAAGATAAATCAACTGTAACTGTCACTGTCTAACTTTAAACTGACGCTTAAGTTTTAATAGTATATGATCAGAGTAACGACTATTTAGAACAATATAAAGGAAACAGTGAATAAATAGTGTGACTTTGTAAAAAGTTCAAAATACGATCCTTCAATGAAAGGAATTTGTAATACATTAAACCAATAACAAGACTATTATCTCGTAAAATAGTAGTGAAATGCTTATATGGCAAGACTGGGTCTAAAACCAAATTAAAATTATTTATTATTGGAATAAAAACCATTAAAACGTATGTAAAGGAATTAATGTATACTAAAAATTACTAGGAAACACAAAAATCGACAAGACATTATTAACGCATACAATGATAGTGAACTGCGTGTACACATTAAGGTTATTGAATAATATTAAAATCAAAAGTGCTAAAAGTGATTAGCGGTGACTCATCATCTCGTTCTCGAATACAATGTTATCTGTGTTATCTACTGCAACTTGTTTTACCTAAATCAAATCAAATCAAATATAAAATCTTTATTGAAAATAAGTTTTTTTTTTTTCATTGTTAAAGCTACCACCAGCTCGGTAAAATAATTCCCACAGACCTAAGAAGAGCTGGCTACAGAAGCTCAGCGGGATTGTCATGGTTTTTTTTTATTTGTACTTAAATTCTAAATTACATAAATACATTACAATACTAAGTAAATAATCTTGAAGTAGCCTGGCATATCGATCGATTCGATCGATCGCTTCATATCTCCAAGACCTCAGTTGAACCTCTATTCGCCGTTTATCGACAATTAGCGACATCACCTAACAAGCTCTCATAGATCGATAAATAAAAACGCGGCCTCGTGGGAAACGAGAGGGCCGACTTCCTAGAGAAAGAAGCTGCGCTGAATCTAAGAGTACCTTACCTTTGTGCGATATTTTTCGTTAAGGGCGAAATTAGGATATAGAATCAGTAAGGCGGCATCTATTAAAAAACCTTCTTCTCGGATGCCATCACGGCCTACAAAATCATAAAAAAAAATCGCCAAAATGTGTCAAACACAGCTATATACCGGACATGGTGGCCTCTCTGCTTATCTACACAGGCTTAAAATTAAAGATAACCCAGCTTGCGTATGTGAACTAGAAAAGAGCGAAAATGTATCTCTCCTAACACTAGAATGTCTGTTGTTCGTTAAAGATAGATCTATTTCTTAGAAATGCAACGGAAGATAAATATTTGTAAAGTATTTAAAGGTGATAAAAATAGTCATAGAAATAAGAACAAATGACAGAAAGATCATAAAATTAAAACAAATAGTAGGTAGGTAGGTAGGTAGTAATAATCTTCAGTACACTGGGTTTCAAATTATAAATAAAAAAAAAAGGATTACCTACAAAACATATATTACATTCATATTAGACAAAATTCGATAAACTTATTATATTGAACAACAAACACTCCTTCGTAATCAAGAAGAAGAACGTAATTTCCAAAATGTAAAAAAAATCTTCCTTGCGCCGTTTTCCTCATTGCTGTACTAATTCATAGAAAAACAATGATTAATTAAATATAACACCGGAATAAAATATCAATTGAGGTTTATTGACATTTACAGTTATAGTACTATCTAAATACATATACAATTTATGTATTAAGTTCTACTAAGTGTTAATGTGACAATTAACAGTCGAGTCAAATGATTGTTTAGTGAAATATTGTATCGGGCTTAATATTACAACCATCGTATGTCGTTTTAGTGTTATTTTTAAAATATTTTTAATAATATGGATGGTATTATTAAAAATATTGTAATTTTATTATATATAAATTTGTATTGGCTATTGTATTGTAAACACATATGTTAAACATGTAATTGTAATATATACATATCTTATTGATATATTCTAATACTTCTATACTGACTGATATCGGAGAAGAGCTGTTATTAGTTTACATTAATTTTACGAAAGTAAAAGAATTAAATGTGGCTAAATTGCTGGATCCATTTTATAAAATAATTATAAAATAAACAATTTCAGGGAATAATTTGAAACTGGGCTATCATTTCATGTAGTAATGTTTTAGCGCGTTGCAAATTGTAACAATTAAATTATTTATAAAAAATTTAACACGGCCTAAACTGCAAACCTATTCATGGCCTACTTGCAAACCTATTCATTTCTATCGCCAAGAAACCGAAACGAGCTTAAACATTTTAATTATTCTCAACATTGTTTTGATTCAATTTTTTATCATTCATTAAAACAATATATAAATATATATTGTGTAATGCGTTCCTCGACGGCAACTTCTTTATGTAATTATCTGTTTTTTTTTTTCAATAATACTCACACCTTCAATGTGAACCTATTTTGTAAGGCGCTGACAGAAAAGTCGCAGTATATAAACTTTTACACCGCTGCAATAGTCAGCGACCTGCTGTTTATGAATATTTTTATGTTTTTGGACTTGATCATTTGGATTCATAATTGACTCCGGCAAGTGTTGTTGAAATCAGATTCCTGTTTTTTGTTTATTTTCAGGTAGGAGAATGTCTGCCGGGGCCATTAATATTATATCAATTTTCTCTGTTAGTTTTTTGTCACTGTGCTCCTTTTAAATGCGTGGGCTGCTTTATTTTTTTTGATTGTGTCAGAGAGATCCTGGATTGTATAAATCCAAAATTGAACTCTGTAAGTGAATCCGTACTGTTGAACAACTTGCAGAAAAAGACACTGTCATCAGCTAGTGTTAAAAAAAGAATTATTGAACTAAACTCACAATTTTCTTGCGATAACGGAGAAAAGTTTTTTTAATTTATACTACTTTATAGGTCATCAAAACTTTTCATCTTTCTTCACCCTTTTATCTTAAGAGGTGTTTTAATTCTTTCTGTTAGTGAGCGCCTCCACCGTTCAACCCTACTTCGGTTTAAGTTTTTAGCTTTAAATTTTAAGCTTTGCATTTATAAGCAGTTTGTATTTGATTTATTTATATTACTGATATCGTATTAAAATCTAACGCTAGTAATATAATCCTTGATAAGTTAAACACATCTTGTGATATTGCATATTAAATACAAATATCTATTATACATCTTTATAAAATACGAACAAACTTACAATAAATAATATTTTGTAAAAACAGGTTCTGACAATAGTCCGGAAGTCATATCCATATGGAGATGATATTTTTATTTTTAGAGCTGGTTAAAATATTATATTATCAGCTCAATATAAACAGTTGATTATTATTGTCGTTTGTATAATGGCATCATATTACGAGTTTATAATTTAAAGTAAAATAATGAAAAATATTTTTGTTTAAACATCTTGATTTGCAGGATCTTTGGTAAAATGGTAATGGCTGAGTTGTTACAAGCTATAAACTAGCTGTATTAGCACATCGTTCAATATGTCCCGGGACTTACTATGAAAACAACATTTCCTTTAAGTGTAATCAAACACTTATAAGGTAAACAATCATTCCAACGCTTCTCTAACTTTTCAATGCCATGTTTGTAGAACGATTTGTCCATTGACGCATAATGAGCCTCAGTAGAGCGATCACCTCCTCATTTGAGCCAAATCTTTTCCCTGGAGCATTTTTTGAGATCAGCAAAGAGCCTGTAGTCGCTGGAGACCAGATCCGGCGAGTACGGAGGATGAGGAAGCAGTTGGGATCCTAATTCGTTGAATTTGGTCATCGTTTTGATTGACTTGTCACATGGTGCGTTGTCTTGAGGAGAGATGACTTTCTTCTTCTTCATGTGTGGGCGACTTTCGGCCACTATTTACTACTATTTCGGCCTTCAAACGATCCAGTAACACCATGAAGTAGTCGCCATTGATGGGTTTTTCCTTTTTCGAGGTAGTCAATGAAAATTATACCATTCGCATCCCAGAATACGGACGTCTTCACTTTGTCGGCCGATTGTTGTGTTTTTGGACGCTGCGGGCGGCTTTTACCGGTCGTACGCCATTCACTTGACTGTCGACTTGACTCCGGAGTGAAATGATGAATCCATATTTCGTCCACTGTCACATATCGACGAAAAAAAACCTGTTTATTGCGAGCAAACAGTGCCAAACAGCTCTCCGAATCATTGATAAGTTGTTGCTTTTGTTCCATTGTGAGCAAACGCGGCACCCATTTGGAAAAAACCTTTCATAGTAAATTTTTGGTGCACTAGTAAATGCACTACCTGTTGATATATTCACCATCTTAGCTATCTCGCGCACTTTCATTTTGCAGTCACCCATCACGCTTTCAAAACTTGCTTGGTGTTTCGGAAGTTACTGTCTCATTTGGCCGACCCGAACGTGCCGCATCATTTGTATTAGCACGACCGCGTTTGAAGTCAGCATACCACAGACATATGGTTGTTTTCGACGGAGTAGAGTCCGGATAACGTTTTTCAAGCCATTGCTGAGCTTGAACAGTATTTTTCCATTAGAAAACAATGTTTTATCAACACACGAAACTCCTTTTCGTCCATTTTTTCACGATTGCAAAGGTAGCGTCACTTTAACTTTTAAAGTGCCTTTACAAAAGGGCTTATTAAGATAAATCTGGTATCGAAATAAGCCCTCCTGACACTTTCATTTTGACGTACACAAGTGATCTCTGATAATGATTCAAAGTGGAAAAGATATAAATAAAATAAAATAAAATAACCACTATAGCTTTCTTGGTTATGTTTCCAATTACATCAAATTTTGACACATCTTATCTGAAGGTTGGTACTTCCGAACCTTGGTATATAAATGGCATTATAAGCGCCATCTCTACGCTAGTCCCGGGACTTATTGAACGATGTGCTATATGATACAGGAGACCGACGGAGGGTTTCCCTATTTAAATATTTGAACATAAAAAGATATATATTAATATAAGCCATTAAGTTTCGACATTAATGAGTAACATAAGTAAATTATTCAGCATACTCTAATAAAAATAGCTTATATTTTGTGTTTTGTATTCGCGCCTGAGCGTCGTATCGTGGGGTAGGTGAGAATAAATTTTGGTTCTCCACTGTCACTCGGCATCCGCGCTGTAGTTGATTCCCTCTGGCCGTCCCAGTGACAGTGCATTTTTGATCTGTTGTAAATTGCGATATTAGCAGCGTCAGATAGTTATAAATATTATTAATTATTTGGCGAGTGTGTGTCGCGAGATTTATTTTGGACTCTCATGCCTCGTGTTTTCGGATTTAGTTTTTTTTTATACGATTAGTGTCGCGAGTGCAAATACGCCACGTGTTGGACTTTGTTCCCGCCCGTTAAGGAGTTTGCTGAGTGCTGCCCATTGAATACCTTACAGTTAGGTTTAGTTATTCTATTTAATAAACATTACACACTACATCTCCACATATATAGCTGAGCCGCAGTAGAACCAGGTTCGTATATTTGGTGAACATTTTGTAAAAAAAATTGAGAAGATGAATGTCAAATCAAGTTTCAATCGAGAAAGCAGTAAAGTATGATAATTAGAACAACTAAGCTTTGTGTAGTGAGCGGTGCCTCATTGAATTTTTTTGCAATGTATCATTATAACATCCAAAGTAGTACATAATAATAAAGCTTTTTTTTATTTCAGTGTAAAGGTATGTTTACATTTCAAAGTGTTAGTAGATTACTTAGGTTAGGTTAGTTTATAATTATGTTTGTTATATGAATTGATATATTTTTAGATAATTTTAGCTGTGCGTTTTACACGAATCCCGTTCGGGTAAAAGCCTCCTCTAATTCCTTCCATTTTTCCCTATTTTGGGATATTGTCAACCAGTCTTTGCCTGCTAATTCTTTTTTATCGTCAGCCCAGCGTTTAAGTGGTCTGCCTTTGCTTCTTTTTCCAACAGGCCCTGTCCATTTGGTAGTTTGTAGAGACCATCTCTTGTCTGTATATCTTGACAAATGTCCAGCCCATTTCCACTTAAGTCGCAAAGCTTGGTCGAGAGCATCTGTAAGCCTGGTTTTCCGCCTTATGTCTTCACTGCGAATTTTTTGTATTTTTCTTATTCTAAGCATACTTCATTCCATTGATCGCTGGCATGTTTTGATTTTGCTTTTTATTTTATCTGTGAATGTCCATGTTTGGCTGCCATAAGTTAGGCTTGGAACTATACATGTATCCATCACTATTTTCTTTAACTTTATATCATAGTCTCCCTTCAAGATGTCCTTGTGTAGCCAGTACTTCTTCCATGTGCTGTTGATCCTTCTGTTCACTTTCTCTTTATTCCTGTTTTTGTTGAATGACATTTGTTTTCCGCGGTAGACATATTCTTGTACATAATCAATCTGTTGTCCAAAAACCTTTACAGGTCTTTGTACGCTGTTTGTCATCACCTTAGTCTTGCTTGCGTTCATTTGTAGACCACATTTTTTACTTTCAAATGCAAGAGATTGCATCATTTGTTCTAACTCTTTGGCAGATTTGGCAAACACGATAATATCGTCTGCAAATCTCAGATGACTAAGGTGGTGCCCTAGTACGCATATGCCATTCTGGCTCCAATCAAGGTTTCTGAAGGCACATTCCAATACTGCTATAAAGAGTTTCGGGGATAGAGGATCACCTTGTTTGACACCTTTCTCTATTGAAATCTCTTCTCCTTTATTTTCCATCTTGATTCTGCTTGTACTTTTAGAATAGATATTTTTTATGATATTGATATATGTCTTGCTTACGCCACAGACATTGAGGGCTTTCCAGATAGAGGTGTGGATTATGGAATCAAATGCCTTTGTGTAGTCTACATAAGCCACATAGAGAGGTTGATTGAATTCTTCATATTTTTCTAGTATTTGTTCCAAGGTGTGGATGTGATCTATTGTTGAGAACCCTGAGCGAAAGCCTTGTTCGATTGGTTGTGAAGCGTCTATGATGGGTGTGATTCTGCTCAAGAGTATTGTTGTGAAAAGTTTATAAATGCTCGGCAGTAGACTAATTGGTCTATAGTTCCCAATGTCTAATGGGTCTCCTTTTTTGTATAACAGAACTATATCTGAGTTACACCATTGTTTGGGGACCATTTCTGTTTTTAAGGATAAGTTAAAAACTTGTGTTAGATGTGAGAGCAGAAGGGGTGCCCCAATTTTCAAAATTTCATTATTGATGTTATCTGGACCTAGGCTTTTTTCTGTTTTGAGTTTTTTGAGGTGTTCAAGAACTTCGCACTCATCAATAGGTTTTACTGTTTCTTCTTCCTCTTCTAAATATATGTGACTGTCTTTTGTCTCATTTGTTGCCGAATATTTTTTATACAACTTTTTGTAAAACTCGGTGGCATGGTTGATTACGTCTTGCCTTGTTTTCGTTTCTCCAAATTCTTTTTTGAGTTTTCCTATCCAGTTTCTGTGTGTCGTTAGTTCTTTATAAGCTCTTTTGGAACTTCTATATTTATTTAAGTTTCTCTCTACAACTTCTCTTTTGTATTTAGTGTAATCATTTCTTATGGCCTTGCTACACATCTTGAATAGATTCTTTAGCTCTTCTTTCATTTCTTTGGTTTTGTGTTTGGTGTGCATTAGTTTAGCGCGTTTATCCATTAAGTCTTTTGTTGTTCTGCTCAGGATTTTTGTCTCATCTTTTAAATTGTTATATTTATTTTTTAGGCTGCTCGTAATTGCATATTCCATTTTGTCATAGTAATTTTGTACATTATTTTCTTCAGGTGGTACGCAGAATTGTGTCTCTAGGTTTTCGTTAAGGCTTGTTAAATACAATGATTTTTCATCGTCAGTTTTAGGTGTTCTAGGTAATGAGCTGTAAGTTTTTCTGCTATTCTTAGGTGATTTCAAGCTAAAGGATGATCTTAGTAATCTGTACTTCTAGATTCGTTATTTGCTTTTGTTTGTTGCACATAATGTAGTCCATTTCGTTTTTTGTGTTTTGGTCTGGAGATATCCAGGTCCATCTGCGATCTGCGTCCTTTTTAAAATAGGTGTTTATTATGCTCAGTTTTTGTTTGCAGGCATAGTGTACAAGTCTGTTACCTCTCTCATTTCTTTTCCCGTACCCTAATTTCCCCATTATAAATTTTTCATATTTTTTAGGTTGTCCTACCCTAGCATTGAAATCTCCCATTAAGATCACATTTTGGTCTTGGTTTTCTTGTGCTTTCCTTATATCGTTGTAAAATTTATCAGTCTCCTCTTCGGAAGCTTGCTCAGTAGGTGCATAGGCCTGTACAAGAGTTAAGAGTTCATGCTCATATTTTAGTTTTAGGACTGCCACCCTTTCTGATATGCCCGTGAAGCTTACAATGTTTTGTTTGTGAATTTTCTTGACTAAAAAACCTACTCCATACAGCCCGATCGTTTCACCGATGTAGCATAATATGTACTCTTGATGTTCTTCTATATTGCAGCCCTTTCTCCTAATTTCTCCCAGGCCTATTATATCAAAATTTATGTTCTTGAGAGCGTAGGTCAGTTCTAACAATCGTTCTTTTGTAGACAATGACCTCACATTACATGTGCAAATCTTCAGTTGTTGTGGAGCTTGTTTAAGTTTAATTTCTGGTGTGGTGTTATATTGGAATTTAGAGGGTTTTGGTCTTACACTCCCACGATGATCAGTTGGCTTGGGAGCGGGTTTTAATTGTTAAATATTTATCTTTTCTTTGAGTGAGTTGCTTCGAGGACGGGTCATAAACTCGAAAGCATTCTTTGCAGCAATTTTCTTGGCGCCTGCTGGGAATGGTTGTTGGTTTTGGTTAGGCGAGTAGGATGGATCTCTCTTTCTCTTCTCGCTTTTTTGTATATCTGATGGTTTCTTAGATATAAGTTTATCTCCTCGCAGGTAGGCAATATTGCCTTTGTTCCTCTCTTCTTCGAGTTTAGGCTGCAGAGACTTTCTTATTTCTAACATTTCTTTTGTAAAGTCCTCTTTTACGTATATTCCTTCCGGGAGTTTCTTTTTGTTTTTTAGGATTAGGTTTCGTCTCCAGTTTGAGGTGAAGGAGATAAGTATAGGTCGGAGTCCGTTGTTTGTTTTTTGTCCGATCCTATGAGCTTTATTGATTTCACATTCCTGGATATCCAGTGACAGGTGGATGTTGATTTTTTCTTTCATGAATTTTACTATATTTTTTCCTTCTTCGCTGCCCTCTTTTATTCCAAAAAATAATAAATTGTTCTTTTTCTTCTCTATCTCCAATCCTTTAATTTTTTCTTTTAGTTCCGAAATTTCTGCTTGAAGATTCTGGTTTTGTTCTTCTAGCATTTTGAACTTTTCGTCCAATTGCTGTGATATATTTTGAGTAACAGTCTTTGTAATAGATATTGTTTGCTTATCCATTTGTTCTTGATTTTTTTCCAGTAAAAGCTGCATCTGGTCTTCCATTTCTTATTTTTGAAATTTAAAAATTTAAAAAAAAATAAAAATTGGCGCGCAATATATATGGTATATATATAAAATTATTAAAAGGTAGGGTTTGATTTCTTTATATGGCAACACTCTATCTGTCACATTCAGTTTCTAAAGTTGGTAGCATTGACACTTGCGAGTATTGTCTCTGGTTTACACTCAATAGTATTTTGAGGTTATGTTATGAGTGTTTTCACATCAATATTTAGTTATTTAGAAGATAGTTTGTGCGTGATTTGTTCAGTTAATACACTTTCCACAAATAAATGAATGTTTATAACTGTTGCATACAGTGTTATAACTTGTTGAAACACTTTTTTAACGAGGTTTTGTTACGAGTGATTATCGGAACTGTTGTTCACTACGCCGGAACCGGAAAAACCTCCAAATCCAAAGTAGTAAGTAAATACAAACAGTAACTCTTTTCCTGCGTGATTGATGATGATTATAAATGAAGAGAGCAAGAGAGAACGCGTCCTAAGTTATATATAAATCAATTTATCTATATATTTCTAATCTTAAATTAATTAATTTCAATATTCGTTACTTAATATACAACATCCGTTTTCTCACCGATAAGCTCCTACTCCTTTATATCCAAATCATATATATACCGTTGCAACTCCAAACACAAACATATCTTTTTCCAATTTCATTTTCTTCACTTTACTTGTATTCTGTAGTCTTACATTTGTATTTTGTCTTTGGTCTGTGTATTTAAAAGTATTATATACCGGTTGTCCCTGTATTATGTATGGCTTCCAATAGATTAATTAAAAAGGGTTTATAAAACATAACAATAATTAAAATGACAGCAATCCTGTAAAATGTCATTAAATTTCTAAACTTCAAAATGGCCCCATTATTAATAATGTAAAAGTTCGGTCGTTCCATAATGTTAGTTCGTAATGGCGTAAAATCAATGGCTTTAAGATTATTTAGTTTATTGAAGATACATATTATTTGATTTCAATATGTTTGTTATAATGTTGGTGAAGGTGTTAAACATTTGCACTTTCTCACACAGCACGGAATGTCCTCATTCCATTTAATGACTTTACGATTGCAAAGGGAGCTGGTTCAATATAAATAATAATAACAATAAATATTCACTGATTACTAAACATATTTTAACTCTAAGGAGCCTTCTTGGAAACTAACAAAATGGTAACCAACAAAATAAAAACACTGTTTCGAGAGTCTTTTAGTTACGGATCGAACGCGTCAATCGATCTTAACGGTACGTTTAGACAAACGTCGCAATTTCTGTGGTCCGTTGGTCTCAACCTAAGTTAATGTCTGTAGTGTTTACGCTTGTACGGATTTTTTGTGTTTGAGTAGTGTCTGTTTCTAAGAGTACGGAAATTATGTCCGAGCTGTTCACACACAAAAAATTGTTATTGCTGATTTTGTGGTCAAAATTGCAAGAGAAACACGCAAAGGAAGTATTTGGATACACCGGTGTATTCAAAAAAGGCAAGAAATTCGGAATTACAATAGATTGCTGAATAGGCAATTATGAAATATGGAAATAATTATGAAATATGGCAATGAAATGAAATGGAATGAAAACATTTATTTCAAACAGTTACTCTTAAAATATAAAAAAGCTAATGAGATCGTCAATCACTTCACGCGCCATTAAGGCGACAACATCACAGTGTTCTGGTAGACTAAGACTCTTTGTATCCTTGCGTAAAACTGTTTTTGTGCATTCAAACGCAGTGCGGTGTATTAATAATCTCCAACCTGTTCGAAAACTTTGCAACTACACTAGACACTTGGTCACTACGTATTACACGCAGCGATATATTTAATACTAATGAACTCTTAAATTAAAATCACAGGCGGCGCCGACAATGGACAAGTGAAAACATATACACGGCCTCTTGTTTGTCAGTACAAGAAGACTGCATGCAGTCAAACTCTTCAAGTATTAATATATAGTGTAGTAGTCGTCAAGTATTAATATATATGAAGTAGTACATCACCAGAAAACTTCTTAATATTTAACGAGGATCAGGCATTTAAAGGCAGACTTCACGTGCAGCTACAGTTACAGCAACAGGACATTCCGATCGACTTTCTGAAGTTACACGTATGCACGTGGTAAAGATTTATTATAAAAACACCTTCTGTAATTAACAGTTTACAGGTTTAACTACATAATACCACTAATTATCTGTAAAGTATTCAAATAATAACAAATTATAAAACTTTATATACTGAAATATATATATATATATATATAATACTGAAATTATGCAACGTAAAGCATTAAACAAAGTTATGAAAACTAAGGAACGCTTACTAATTTATGGTGAAAATTGAAATAACTTACCATATGTCCCTTAAATGAACTTTTTAACTGACCGGGAAATGCGTCCAATGCGGATACGAACATGGTTAATCCATAATATTTAATCAACCCTGCAATAATACACACATAATTAAAAGGCTAAATGCCTTATAGGCGTTATTAAGAACACTAATTACAATCACACTCACTGGAGTCTAATTAAAAAAATATATATCGGAAGTACATCCAATAGAAAGGAATAGCAAGGCCATGACGTTGAATTCTTAACAACCAACAAGCGAATAGTGTTTCTACACCACGCAGAAGATCAAATTAAATGTGGGTAAATTCTTATTTATTAGAAACAGAAATAATTAATTTAGTAATTGTAAACTAAAGAGCTGAATGTCTTTGGAAAAAGACAAGCATTATTAGTTGACATAATTTTAATATAATTAAATATATACTTATGACAATGTAGACGCATCTAAACATCTGAAACGAATGTCAGCTACTTTCAAATAATATACAGCAGTGTGCTATCAATTTATGTAATTTATGAATAAGAATAGTAATATCTCGAAATAATAAAATAGTATGATATTTCGGGGAATCCTAAGCATCCTCAAACTTGCAACCTAATCACAGAAAAATGTCATAAAGTTTTGAATGTGTATTTAAGTATTTGAAACAATACAGAATGAATTTCTACGTAGAGGTATGAAGCTTTTATTACAGCTATTAATTACATCTAGACGCGATACAGTATTTAATCTAGGTGGCCTGCCATATAAATATTTAACAATTTCTACAGATTAGAAAGTTGATTGTCTAGTTCTAATTTTTAAATTAGGTAGAGATGAATATAACGAGAATTCTTGCCATCCAATTGGTTTGACTTCTTGTTTTGGTAAAATATTTGAACAGCTTCTGAAAAAAAGATTAGATTTTTTGTAACCAATAATAACTTCAAATCAGTTTGGTTTTAGGCGTGGAGGTTCTTCACAAGAAAGTCTAACACATCTTTAACTCAAAATATTTAATTAATTTCAATAGATACTGATAGAACTATTTCTATGATGTTCTCATATTTTTGCAGGGTATTAAAGTATTGTATTCTAATAAATGTTTTTATATTTTTGTATTTAAACTAAGAATGGTAATAGACAATATCGGAATGTTACTACATTAAAGAAACAAATGCAAAACTGTGTGCCATTATTGCCAGGCTTCCTCATCATCAACATAGTCCTTAATCTATATATATATATATAAGCGAATTACCACTCACTGACTCATCACGAAATCCCCAAAACTAACTGTTCGATTAATTGAAAATTTTATATCGTTACTTCTTTTGTAATGTAAGATGTTCACTAAGAACGGATTTTACGGAATTCCTATCCCAACGGATTTTAACTTTTTGCATTTCGCCAAGTTTTAAAACTATAGGAGCTATATACTTAACGCGGGGGTAAGAGTTACTATTGCAACGGTTACCATAGCAACGGTTACGATAACAACGGAAAATATGACAAAGGTTACCATTACAACCTAAGGTCACATAATAATGTGCCCAGCGAAGCGGGAGGGAATAAGCTAGTTTTATAATAATTTTAAAAATTCAAGAACGCTTTTGATGAGAAGTTTATTTATTTTTTTTATTTTACGTATCCCCATACTTAAAATAAAAAATAAACGGGTTTAAGACAGAGATATAAACAGGTTTATAGAATTATTAGTTTACCGTTACAATATCTTTTGAGTAGATGATTCAATTTATTGTGAAACGAATTCTATTGCCGAAATATGTTATATTGTTTTGTTGTTATTGGAATAACTTATAAAATATTGCCTTTAATTTAAACTTAACAAAAAATAAGCCCTTACATAAACACATAATGACATTTAATTATTTTATGTTTTCTTTAACCGACGTATAATGTTTAAAACTATTACTCATCTTTCTGTGAATATATATATACATACATAGTTATTGTAACGATAATCTATTGGCTTGCTTAGAGCAGTTACTAAGGCCCATTAGTTTGCGAATTTGCGAATTGTATTGCGAATATAATACCTGATACAATGATTAATTTTGTGTCTTATAAAAATAATTTAAAAAGTTTCGATATAAACTTATTGGATCATAAAAAAAAAAAAAAAACAAACATTTAGTGCTAAAATCTAAGAATAAGTTAAGTTTAATTAAAATGGGATTCTAGTAAAATGAGCTTCCAGCTCGACGTCGGTGTGAGTTTAAATTACATTGTATGTTGCTATTTATTTATTTATTTATTTATTTACCTTCACGCCATATCCCTTGCGGGGTAGCCAGAGACAACGGAGCGCCAAACGCTACGGTCTCTGCATACCTCTTTCGCCTCGGCCACAGACATCAACCTCTTCATACATGCTCTCCGGGGGGTCCTCATGCTTTTTACGTGACCTTCCTCCAGTATCGTAGCTATTGTGTTTTCGAAGGTCACTCGAGGCCTCCCCCTGTCTCTCTTATCGCTCACTTTTCCCATATAAATCTTTTTTACCATTCTTTCATCACTCATTCGTTCAACGTGCCCAAACCACCTGAGCACGTTCTTCTTCATTCTCACCGTGACATCTTCGCTAGTACCTGCCATTCTGTGGATCTCTTTATTGCGGATTCGATCAGCTAGACTGACTCCGCATATTCTGCGAAGAGATCGCATCTCCACATCATCATCTTTCTTACATTCTTCTTCTGTGTTACCCACGTTTGGCTGCCGTATAACAGCGTCGCTAGCAAAACTGCATTGTGTACAGCCAAACGTGCAGCTATACTGACGTTTTGCCGTCTCAACAATGCAGTCAAAGCACCATTGACTCTGTTACCGGCAGCAATACGCCTTTCCACATCCATTTCGTATCTTCCGTCTCTGCTAAACATACTTCCCAAATATACCACTTCATTCACTTGTTCTATTATCTTATCATTCACGTTGATCTTACATTCTGTTCTTTCTTCATTTCTTTCAAATATCAGAACCTTCGTCTTATCTACATTCAGGTTAAGACCATTAATTTCACACCTATCTTTCAGAGTGGTGACCAATGCCTGCAAATTGCATTCTGATGATGCAATGAGCACTGCATCATCTGCATATATTAAGCAATTGACCTTAAGGTCACCTACTTTCACTACCATGTCACTATCTTTCACTCCTTGGAGACAACTATCCAAATATAAATTGAACAACCAAGCTGACATAGCGCAACCTTGCTTAACACCCGATTGGATGTCAAACCAGGGTGACATGCCAGCTCCTACTCGCACACAGGCTGAGTGATCTCGGTAAAGAGACCTTACAGCCTGTAGCAAGGGTCCGTTCACATTGTATCGGGGCAGTATCTCCCATAACTTCTTTCTCACAACCCTGTCAAACGCCTTTTACAAATCCACAAAAGCACAGAAAACCTTTTGGTTTAGGGCCAAAAGCTTTTCCGTGATCATGCGGAGGGAAAAGATCTGATCTATACACCCTCTTCCAGGTCTAAAACCTCCTTGTGCCTCCCACAACAGCCTTTCAGATCTCTCTTGCATTCTTCTCGCTAAAATTTTAGCATAAACTTTACCGCCCAAGCTAATCAAACTGATGGCCCTATAGCTTGCACAGTCTATCTGTGAACCTTTGCCTTTATACAAAGGTATGAAAGGTATTTTGAAGCTTTTTGCTAATAGAAAAACACAATGCTTTTGTTAATTTTATTCACTTTCTAATATTTATTCATGTTTTTTCAGTAAGGATGCTTCAGAAAAACGAATGCAGGAACATGAAAACACTATGTCCTACAGATGTAAAATTTACTTTTGTATTACCTGTGCTTGGGATTCCCCTAAAATGGTCTTCAAAAACGCTACAATCAGGTAAAAATGCTAAAATACAATTTGCGTATGCTGCCATCACCAAAAACAATCAAAACCGCCAATTAATTTTAGAATCACTATAACAATATATTTTTTTTTGCGTTTTTTGTAAATTTGTGAATTCTATCACTGACCAAAAGGTTTAATGAACCTTTTGGTCAGTGATAGAATTCACATTAAACACCTTAAAGTCATATATTAGTATAATAATAATATTGTAGCTAAGTGCTATTTAATGACAGGAAATCGACGTTTCTGCACATATTGCTTGATTGTAACTATTTTCAAGCTTTCTTTTTTTTTTGTATTAAGGGTGAGCGAACGAGCGTGCCGGTCAACAATTATACGTGATCACTTCCGCCTTTGAACTCTTGCAACATTTGAGCATTTACCGCATCCTCAGTGCATTCAATGGTTTAACAATGTTCGTTAGAAATATCCAACATATCATTGATATCAAGAAGGAACAGAGTTGGTTATAGAACGAAGCCTTGGGGTACTCCAATGTTCATGGCCTACCTAAAATCGTCGAAAACTACCTTTACGATACGTCCTTTGCGAAAACTGGCGATCCACTTGCCCTTGAAAAGCCTTTGAAAGATAGCTACAAAAGAAGCGCCCTGTGCATACACGATCGAAGGCTTTCGCCATATTCACAATACCTTATCCCTCGTGCTTTCAATGACCGCTGCTTAACAGTGCGTAAGACATAGCAGAAGACCACTGACCGATCTAATATGGCGAAAGCCATATTGCAGGTTATTGATTTTCTGTATTATTTTAAAGAGACATGTGGGCCAAAGAGTCATTTCCAGTGTGCAATAGCGGTAGAGATGACTGGCAAAGGTTTCTCAAAAAGGTTTTTGGAAATCGCCCAGATGTGCACGTAATAGGCCGTTATTTTGCCAACTGATTCCCAATTTGCTCTAGCAATTTGCCTGATGTCTCTTGCAAATTTGCTCTAGCAATTCGCTGACTTGTAGTCGTATCGTAGGGTTGCAGGTCTTGTGCGAGCCGGAATTCTAAAAGGCACTACACTCAATACCAGGTAATGATCAGAGAACCCTAGAAGGACCTCCACAGTGACCGGGTACTTTCCAGGATGTATAGTCGTCAGCAGAAGATCTTAAAAACAGGGCATGTGGCTGTCCACGTTCGGTAGTTGATTGTGCGGTTTAACCAGGTGGAACAGACAATTTTCCAGAGCAAATTTATACACAGACTAATCCCCCCCTCGTATTCGGTGGTACGTGATCCTAACAATCAGTATTGTGCGCCTTGAAGTCTCCCAGGACTACGACTTCGGCAGAGGGAATTTGTGAAAGTATGTCGTCAATCTTCGATTGGACATGGCTCAAGATTTGATCTGCTTCAGATCTAATTCAGAAACATGATGGTCGAACACAGATACCACGGGATGTGATATCAAAAGATGTCCTGGTTTACAGACGAGGTGTGATAGATACTGTGTCGCTAGGTTGAGATATTTGCGGCTGTGTCAAAAACTATAAAGCCTAGAAAAAAATCAAAATCAAAATCAAAAATCTTTATTGAAAATAAGTTTCATACAAAACATTTTTTCATTATCAAAGCTACCACCAGTTCGGAAAATTATTTCCACAGACCTGAGAAGAGCTGGCGACAGAAACTAAGCAGGATTGTCATGATTTGTTTTTTTTTTTTCTTAATTTCTAAATAACAAATACATTACACAATACTAAATAAATAATCTTGAAGCAGCCTGGCAGCGATTGCTTCATACCCACAGTGCATTATCCTCTAAGTATTCAGATACGTTGTAGTATCCTTTTGCACACAAACGTTCCTTAGCTATTCTCTTAAATTTGTTAAATGGTAATACTCGAACGTTTGCTGGAACTTTGTTGTAAAACTGTATACATTGCCCCATGAAAGATTTACTCACTTTTTTAAGTCGAGTAACAGGTAGCGCGAGCTTGTGTTTGTTCCTGGTATTTATAGTGTGTATATCACTATGTTTAATAAAATTGTCAGTATTTTTATGTACATATTTAAGATTTTCAAAAATATACTGACTGGCGACCGTAAGTACATTAATTTGCTTAAACTTATTTCTTAAAGAATCTCTAGGGCCCAGATTGTAAATTGCACGGACTGCTCTTTTTTGTATAACGAAAATTGTATTTATATCAGTAGCATTACCCCACAGTAGGATACCATAAGACATTATGCTATGAAAATAACTATAATACACTAACTTAGCAGTAGTCTCGTCAGTTAGGGATCTCATTTTTTTAACAGCGTACGCGGCGAGCTAAGTTTACTAGCTAATCCAGCTATATGAGGGCCCCGTTGTAGCTTAGCATCAACAGTGATTCCTAGAAAAACTGTGGATTCCACCACTTCCATCGCTTCCTCATTTAAAAATACATTAGTTTGCACCTGTTTAATATTAGACGTAGAAAATCTAAGAAGTTTAGTCTTCTTACTATTAAGCAACAGGTTGTTAACACTAAACCAATGCACTATTCTAGAGAGAGCCTTGTTTACATCGTCATACCTGATGCCGTTTTACTTTAAATATTAAAGAAGTGTCATCAGCAAACAATACTATCTCATTATGTTTGTCTACAAAAGTAGGCAGGTCATTTATATAAACAAGGAAGAGAAATGGACCTAAAATTGAACCTTGAGGGACCCCCATATCAATCGGAGCCCCAGCCGATCTTTTTCCATTCACCTCTACCCTCTGAATTCTATTAGACAAGTAAGAAATCAAGAGTTTGAGATCAATGTTCTTAATGCCATAGTGGTACAATTTCCTGACCAATGTTTCATGCTGAACACAATCGAAAGCCTTAGATAAATCACAGAATACTCCGAGAGCATCCTGTGACTGATCCCAGGCCTCATATATATGTTTTATAAGAAAGACGCCGGCGTCCGTAGTAGAGCGACCTCTAGTAAAACCGAACTGTTTATGGTGAAGCAATTTATATTTATTAAAATGGTCTATCAGCTGATTTAGTATGATTTTTTCAAATATTTTACTAAACGTAGGCAATACTGATATTGGTCTGTAATTAGACGGATCTGAATTATTGCCTGATTTTAAGAGTGGTATTACTTTGCTATGTTTCATTAGGTCAGGAAATACTCCACAAGAAATACAGTCATTAAAAATGGTCGCTAAGTAAGGCGCAACGAGGTCCACTAATGAGCCAATCGCCTTTACAGATATTCCCCATAAGTCAGGAGTATTCTTAATATTTAAGGTCTTAAAACATTTAATTATGTCATTGGATTCAATTTTCTTAAATTTAAAAGGAATGTTAAATTTTTTTACATTTTTTTGTAGTAATGACTCAGCGACTACAGGAGAAGAAATTAAAGAAGAAGTGGTAGAAGGTGGAATTTTTTTTAAATAATTTTCAAAAGCAGAGGCAACTTCCTTATCTGATTTTATTACTTGATTATCCATTTGAAGAGAAAATTTAGAGTTGCGAGCTTTGCTTTTACCAGCTTCGCACTTTATAATATTCCAGGTCATTTTAATTTTATTTAAAGAATTACTAATTAAGTTTCTAATATGTAATGACCTGGCTTGTGAACAAACTTTATTAAATAATTTAGAATAATTTCTAATATGTTGAGCAAACGAGTCACTGCGATTGAGCTCCCTCTCATTGTAGAGTTCAAACAGTTTTTGTCTACTCTTATGAATTCCTGGGGTCGCCCTCTCATTAAAAGAAAGGTGATTTCTCAAAGTGCAAGTTTTAGAGGAGAATGTCGATTTGAATTCATTATTAATAATTTTGAAAAATTTATCAAACAGTTGTGAAGGATTTTTATTATATTCCAGATATGAACATTTGGCCAAAGTATTATTTTTAAACTTATCCATGCGCCTTACAGTTATAGGAACAAACACAATTATTTGTTTTTCTTTGCTGAATTTGTAATTAAAAGATATTAATTGCCCACAGTGATCAGAATTTAACCTATCAATTATTTTCTTATTCTTCGGTATAAAGTCTGTGAAAATATTATCAATACAAGTGGAAGTAGACTCAGTTATTCTAGTGGGCTCTAAGAATAAGTTAATAAGGTTATATGATTTTAACAATGATGTCGATATCATTCGTACGAACTAGAAACCTTAGCAGTTGTGAAAGTGTTACAGCATTTTAGACATTATTTGATTTGCATTAAGTTTAAAGTAGTTACAGATTGTAATGCTCTTTTTTAAAGCAGCTGAACGAAAGAAAGATCTACTCCCGCGAGTAGCACGTTGGTGGATCTACCTTCAAGATTTTGTTTTCGATATAGAATAAAGGAAGGGTACTATGATATCACATGCGGACTTTCTAAACCGGAATACCCCAATGGTGATCTACAGCCTCTACAGGTTCTAAGCCTCGTAGTTGAGCTCAAATAGCGCAACAGGCTGACGATGAGACGCGGCAACTCATTGGGCGTTTGAATGAGGCATCACACCTGAAATGCACCAGGCAAATGGTCAGGTTGAAAGATATGCTCGAACCGTACTTAAAATGGTTCGTGTTGAGGTCAATCACAAAGCAGCTGCATGGTCTGAAACCCTATGAAAGTTGCAGTTGAAGATTCTACTCCAAATCGGGAATCGCGACGGGAGTTGCAACGGCGTCGAACGACTGCATTATTACAGAGGAATCAAGTCCTGCAAGATGCCACTGTCAATCGAAGCAGACGTCCACCACGAAGTTTTAATATTAATGATCTTGTCTTTGTTATTAAATATTCACAATCGACAGGAAAACTAGACCCAGGCATGCGCGCGCGGCCCTTATCGGGTTGTACGTATTCTGCCAAGTGGACAATATGAACTTCGGCTATTAAGTGGATCTTATGGCAAGACAACTCAAGCTGCGGCACAATATATGGTGCCGTGGAAAGGAGAGTGGTGTCCAGAAACTTGTGCTGCGTTCTTTGAACGTTAGTACATATTAAGATGGACTGCGGGACGATCCTTAAAGCGGCGGACTGCGGGACGCACGCTATTTAGTTTTGTATGACATACAGAGGACGGACTGCGGGACGATCCTTAAAGCGGCGGACTGCGGGACGCACGCTATTTAGTTTTGTATGACATACAGAGGACGGACTGCGGGACGATCCTTAAAGCGGCGGACTGCGGGACGCACGCTATTTAGTTTTGTATGACATACAGAGGACGGACTGCGGGACGATCCTTAAAGCGGCGGACTGCGGGACGCATGCTATTTAGTTTTGTGTGACATACAGAGGACGGACTGCGGGACGATCCTTAAAGCGGCGGACTGCGGGACGCACGCTTAGTAGTTTTGTATGACATACAGAGGACGGACTGCGGGACGATCCTATTGGCAACAGACTGCGGGATGTTTGCCCTGTATGTGTATATGTGTGTATGGTATGATGGATGATAAAATGATGATAAGATGATGTATGGTTTGCAAACTGAGTAACTATTTTAGCAATAGTGAGTGATGACTTTTGTTAGAGGGCCTTGGAAGTGATGTTTGACAGAGTATAGGCGTTACTATCATATCTAACACTTTTATACAAGGAATTGTGTTTTACAGATCAAGAAAACGTTATTTTGTTAGACGAAAATATAGACGAGCAACTGCTTCATAACGAATACGACACACTGGATGCCGGTCCTTCCCACCGAATGGATACTCGACCATTGGAGTCTCAAAATGGTCTTCCAGATACCGAAGATGCGGTCGTGGACGACGCATAGTCAGGAGAGGCCGTGTTAGGAATGAAGGGTATCTTTAAAGTTGTGGTGGGGATCTTTCTATATAAGTTCGAACATCAGTGGTTGCTGGCCACTTTTTGTCCGAAGTCATTTCCGTGCGGAAGCGCTGTAGGAGTGAATAGTGATTGACGGTGTGATCTGTGAATACATAATCGATATATCTGACTGATTTGATCACGAATCAGTTTTGTTAATTAGTGTTTGTGTTAAATGTTTAGTGATTTGATTTATGAGTCTAATAGTTATTTTTTTATTAAAATTCCACCTGATTCCTAAAAGTATTATAATTTCTGGTTAATGAGTCAAAGCGCTCTGAGTTCTCATTACAAATTTTTACCAAATCATTCATGGCTAGGATATGTTCTGAGATTTCCTTTTGGGCTAATTGATATTTATTATTTATGTAATTTAATGATTTGCCTAAATTTAATATTTCAGATTGAAGAGTATCAATGTCAGCTTTATATTTTATTTCCATGTTTTGAGCTTCAGCACACATAATATTATATTGATTGTTCAGCTCATGTTTCTCTGTAGACAATTTGGAATACTTTAAATTAAGGTTATTTATCTTTTTAAGGTGTTGTGTTTTTCTTATGAATTTATTTAATTTAACATAATTCTTGAGCTTTCTCTTAGATAGAATTGGCTGGGAGGTCACACAATCATCACCAGTCAAGTCAATAGTGCTAATATTTGTTTTACTGGTGGTACATGGTGAAACTAATGTAGAATCATTCCCAACCAATTCGTCAAATAGGCTTTGGGTTTGATTTGTAGTTAGGTCTGATATAGTACTTTGAAGGCTGGCAATTTGATCTTGGGCCTCTTGGAGGTCTAGCTTCAGTACATTAGTAACCCTAAGTGATTCTTCATATTCAGCACTACATTGATCAAACCCATTGACTACAGATTGAAGCTCACAATTCTTTTCATAAACAATATTATATTCTGAATACAATGTACCCATTTCGTTTTTTAATTGAGTATTTTTATTAATTAATTCTATGAGTTCCTTTTCATTGTCATCCCTTTCTTTTAATAGTTGATCACACTGTTGTTTAGAGGCCTTTAGTTCCAGAACAGCCATTTGGAGTTGGTTCTCCGCCTGGCGCGACTTAGTACTAAGGGTCATCATATTTATAGATTAAATTTATTAAATTAAAGAAAAGTCACGAATATGTGACAGAGTTGTATTATTATATTTATTGTAATAAAGGAATAACAATGAAAATAATTCAAATATGAGTTCGTTACGTGGTCTGACAGTTGGCGAAAAGGTGGGGTAGGGGTAGGTGATAGGCGACGGCGTTTAGCGGAGTATGAAATCCAAGAATGTTCAACAGATGCAAAATTCACATTTAGAGTGGAGCGAAGTTCGCTGTTTGTCGTCATTTGCCATCAGAAACCATAAAACGCGATACTATGCCTCCTCTTCCCAACGGGCAGCTCGAGCAAAATCCGTGAATCTTTCCCTCGATTTAGATCCGAGAGGGGTTCTCTACCTTCATCAAATCCTGGTATCCTCCTTGACTATACTTTTTGTTGCGTCGCAACATGTTTGGGGGGGATAGTAGAGGGCGGGGAGGAGGCCTTCCCGTTTCTCTCACTCACTGAAGGAACATAACCAAATGAATTTGGTTACTATACGTCGATCTTCTGTGAAAGGGTGGTCTTTCCCCGTCGAGAGAGCCTAATACGAGCTTCAGTCAAATAACTACAGCTAGGCTCTACCAACTCCCAGAGCTATTAGCATTATTAGTTCAAAATAAGACTTTATAATTTTGTAGTTAATAATGTTCAAGAATTGGAATCATGTACAAATAAATACAGAGGTAGATATTTACCATGTTTCAAGACTAATGTGCAAAGAAATATTAGTTAGTTATTTCAAATTGTCTTTCGGTAGTTATATACAGTTTAGACTTTAGAAGTTTTCCGGACATCAAATAACATATTTAACTTAATTTAGCTATCAAATCTACTCGTATAATAAAAACAATAGCCATATCATAAAGCCAATAAATAACTATTGCGTAAAGAGACAACGCGTTTGCCAAATGTTATATTTCATGAGTAATTAGATGAGTTCTAGTTTAATCTGCGAATGGACTTGACCTATATCCCAAGATACATTGAACAGAAATATTAATCTGGCTGATATTGAGCCATGGTAAGATAATACATATACCAATATTATTAAGAGATAAAGTTTCTAACTTTGTTTTTTTGTTTGTAGAAGGTATTATTGAGAAAAAATAACCCGATCATAAATTCTTTCACTAACAGAAAGTTACATCGTTCAGGAGTGGCATAGGCTATATTGTTTTATTATTTAACAAAAATGTATTGAAAATAATAGTATATGTAAATCAAGACAGAGAAAAGCGGGCGAAGTGTGATGTTTTTTCGGCGTGCGTTGACTAAACGGTTCAGTATAGACGAACATAATGTCATGAATCTTTATCAAAATAAATGATGTCGTCGTCAATATAATTTTATGTAGATGAAATTTTGCCTTTAAAGTATTTGGTTGTGTAATTTAGGAGGTCATTTAAAATAAAACTAAGATAAATCCATGAAGCTTAAAGTACTTGATAAGACATAAATACTTAGTACTTGATAAGACATAATACATGTTCACAATAAACACAGCATTTGTATATCTGTTATTCGGAGAATAAGTATTTGAAGAAGAAAACTTGCTATTCCAAGAAACTTTAAAACGCTGACGAAGTTACGGGAAAAAGCTAGTTTATTTATAAGCTGCATGTGTCACTTGACTTAAGTTGAATGAGACAAAAATTAGTAAACACAAAAAGTGAAAACATTTATTCTACTTAAGAAGAATAGAAACTAGCCAAAATTAAAATTATATTTGAAAGTATTTAAATATAAAATCTAGAATTAATATGAAAATCGCAATCTAAAATTAGTAAAAAAATATGAAAAAGATAAGGACTGACTACTCTTCTCTCTCTGGAAATCTGGAAATCTCTGGAAGTAAATTTTGAATGATTTTTTTTACAATAGAAAGGAGTATGTAAATTGTAAATTAAACATCGATAGTACTATCCATCATAAGGTGTATTAAATAACCTTAGGTCCGATGGAGGAGCGCAACCCGTGTACTTATAACAGATAAAATATATTTTATTTATAAAAGTATAGAGGGAGACAATAGGAAACGTTCGAAAATCCGGTCTAAAACGGATGTTAGAAATGTTATTTAAGTGATTAGGTACAATTTCGGTGAAAAAGGAAAAATTTACAAAAAAATTCTTTAAAAAAAAATAGGAGGTCAGGGATTTTTTTTTGCCAACTTGTATTCTCTAAATACTTACCTGAACACGCTCACTTGGTTTGTCGGACCCTCTACAAAACACCCAGTATATGTAGGTACATCGAATGAGTTGGTGTTCGAAAACGGTGGACTTCACAGTTATATAAAAAGTAATCAGCTTTTGTGCCTGTTTTAAGGAGGAAATTTAAATTTTAAAATAATGATAAATAATATTAAATAATAACGGTACAATTTCTTACTTACCTGCAAGATAATACATTGGAATTGTAAAATGAAGACAAAAAAAATTGTGATTGTATATTAAATAGGTACTGTTTTAGTTTATTTATAAGATTATTTATTGTCAAGTGGCAAAATTTAAGTACCTTCTCTGGTTCATTTTTAAAATACTCAGTTAATTGTACAGTCATTTTAGGTTTAATATGCGGAATAACTCTAAGTAAACAATATTTTTATATACACATTTAATACGGCGGTAGCTTCTTTACAATTAGTATCGTTTTATTTCTTTTAGACAAGCTCAAACAAGCGTGCGGGTCCTCGATGATAAGTGATCACTGAGAGCAGTGCTCTTGATGAGCAGAGATACGACGAATGGTTTTTTATAATAGGAAAAGCGCAACCTTGTGGTTCTAAGGGATTTAGCTGAACGATGTTCAGTTCATCCCATTCCGAGACCACCCCCAGGGAGGTGTTTATAGAAGACACGTTTCTTTCAGTACTTGTCGACGTTTTCCCGAGAGCGCCCTACACGACCTTCTAAAATATACCGCAATCTCAGAGCTGTCATCCGCATGTGCAATAATGTAAGTTGTAAATACCCATCAAATCATTGGTGTGTGCTCCAAAAGAAGGTTTGAAAGAAGCCCCTTGTGCCATACATGATGAAAGGCTCTTACCATATCCAGACTAACTGCCCGATAAGCAAGCAAGGCAGAGGTCCTTGCTTTAAATAATAGCTGCCTAACGGTGAGTAAGATATAATAGAAAATCATCAGCCGATCGAACATGACGGTTATTGACCAACTGGTGATCCTCAAAGTAAATTAGTAGCTCATGCTCTCCATTACTTCGGATAGAAGAGATGATGGCGATGGCATTGTCTTGTCAAGTATCAGAATACTGGGTCTCAACATTTCGAGTAATTGGCAGTTTCGTAGTTATCTGGAGAGAGAGGCCAAGTAGGCCGCGATGAAATTGGCAGTTATCAATAAGGCGAGGCAATATTTCCAGCCTAGCCAAAGACTAGCGCTCTATAAGACGCAGGTCCGGCCAAATATGGAGTACTGTTGTCTCGAACCCGGTATTCTGTGAACGGCTGCACTCTTTGGCATTGCGAAACGTTGCTTCTCAGTGCGTCGTCTACTGCATTTACCACGAGGAGTGTTCCGATGAACTATTCAATTTGATGCCTACCGCCGAACTTCATCACCGCTCAGGGCGCCATCACCTTCAATACCATTCGTACCATCTGGATGCGTGGCGATCCTCCACTGTGCGGTTCTCAAGGAAATTTTTTCCACGTAACCCTTGAATTTGGAACAAACTCCCTTCGGCGGTATTTCCAGATCGGTATGACATGGGTACCTTCAAAAAAAGTGTTTATTCCCACCTCCAAGGCCGGCACCGCTCTTTTGAATCCTCGGATGTTGCAATAGTTCATGCACGGCGATGATCGCAAACCATCTGTGACCCGCCAGCTAGTTTCCCTTTTACATAAAAAAGAGGTCTTTAGTTAGCTAAGTCCGAGGTATCAACCTTTTTAGGGAACGGATGTACAAGATCAGGCTTCCATAAGACCGATACTACGCTTTTAAGAAGGGAGTAATTAAATAGACGCTTTAAAAATGGAGTCAACTCAGGGAGACTAGTTCGTAGCACAATTGAAGAAATACCATTTAGCCCACTCGACTTATGAACGTCCAAGGAAAAGAGAGATGTTTGGATGGTTTTTTGCCAAAAAACTATTTTCGACATTAAGCTCTGACACAGTGGAAGTCTGACACAGTAGTATCACATCAATGATAGCCGCAGCGCAGTCACTGGGATCATTGGAAGGGAAATAAACCGGTCCCCATGGGTAGATTGCAAAAATAGACTCTATTCCAACCCAATCCGCTAACTTGTAATGTCAAACATGTTAAGTAGGTCTTGTACGAGCCGAACGTGGAATGCGCACTATACTTCGTACCAAGTAATGATTCAATTATAAAAAAAAAAGTATGTATCATTATTTTAAATGTTAGAAGAACATAAGATAAGAAAAATAAAAACAAAACAAAGAAATGCACATTGAAATAAGTAAAAGTGAACATAACTAAACACCATTAAAAAAAGCCCTAAATTAATAATGTAATAACAAATAAAATTCTTTTATAAACTATAAACACCGTTTAGCTATGGCAACATTACTAAACGAAAATTGTATATAAACTACACTAACATAACATTGATAGTGATGAATGACAACTGTCAAAATAACATTGTCAAAACTCAATATAAGTACAATATAGATATTAGTAAATAATGAAAGCAATTGATTGTCAAGAAAATAAAATAATAAAATAATAAAAATAATACAACAGAGAACAAATATTAATAGTAGAACTACCGACACAATAATCTTTACTTAAAATGAAGACAAACACTTTTGTTAATAGTGTTCGAAGCATTATTTACCCGATTTTTTATTAACACGATGAGGTCTCGTTTGCTTGGGATCTCTCGAAGCTTGTTCAACTTGGTGATAAGTGCCAATATAAAGCTCCAGTTTCAGTGAATTAGTATTAATTAGATTTGTACGATTGTGGCTGTGCCTGTGTCAGTACCGTGTCAAATTGGGTTATACGAGACTCAAAAAGTGTTACTATCTTTTCCATGTTCTTGCTAAGTTGAGTATATAAGTCCATATTGCTTTGCACTTAGTTATGTCTATCTAAGACTCTTAATATTAAAAAAATAGATTAAAATCTAATTTAATGCATCTGTCAGATGCAGCAGGCGTATCAAGCTTTTAGAGTTTTGAAGAGGTAATATAACCTTTCCTTCAGATTCTTCAAATGGCAAAGCGGTAGAGCAAAGTTCAAGCATGTCGTAAAAATTGGGGAACAGCTGATAAGGTACCCATCTAATCGCGTAGTTCTCAGGACTTTATAAAGCCATTCTTGGCAACTTTTGTATTGTATATGGGATATGAGCACAAATCGAGTGGGCCGACTTGTATTTATCCCTTGGTGTTGCGAATATGTGCCGCTAAGTTGATTCCAGTTTCTAACGCATACGACATATATGTCGACAGCCCTACCTTAAAAACGTTCCAGTCTTATATAAGCGTGCCCTCATCAATTCAATCTCTGAAAAAAGGTGCTAATCCAGTTTACAACAGACCTATAGCCATTACTTCTCATCTCCAAAATAATTGAGAGTATCGTTAACCGATAGCTCCTAATGTTCCTCGACAACATAAGTTTCTTTCGATGAGCACCGAAAGAAACTTGTGTCTTGTATAGAGACCGCCCTAAGGATAGGCTCAGAATGGGATGAACTGAAACTCCTTCAGTTCATCCTAATCCCCATAAGACACAAATTTGTCTATTTACCACCATAAAAAACAAACATTTATCGTATCGCCTCTCTTTGAAAGCATTCCCCGCAACGACTCGCTAAGTATGAGATTATTAAACCTCAATATTTTGAGCCCTCGATTTGGAGAACACGGCCATCTTGATTTCTGTAAAACTCCGGCCACACATGAGAACTATGCTGATTTCTAGTCAAGATAACTTCAATATCTGCTTCTAGCTTTTGACAGCGTACAATGGAGAGCCGTTCAGGTCCCGGTGTTCTCTGAACGCATAGATTATTTGGCATTGCGTAGAGACGTAGCTTATTTGTCTGTTTTTCATAGCACATAAAACCGAGAGTGTGCTTTAGAGCTATAATCTTATATCTGTTGCTGATTTCACCACTGCAGTCGATTCGATTTCTTCCACGTATTATAAAGATGTGAAATGAATTTGGCTCAGCGGTTTTTCCGGATTAATGCGACTCGGATTTCTTACGCTCGTTTGTCCTTCTAGCACATTAAAAAAATCAAAAGATTTTAATTTTTAAACGTGAAAATATAGTTTGAAATGAAAACCATAGACAATACTCCATAATTTCACAGCGATCGAAATGACTAAGTATTCTACTAGCGAATATACACTATACTATATATTAGCATCACTAAATGAAAATTATAAAAGACTTAATTGATCTAGACCTTCTGGGTCGAAGACGATCGGATCGACATAACAAAGTGAGACGGCGATAGCATTGCTGACGGCACATGGGCTTCACGCCACCTGAAATGACTCCCCACCGCGCCTTTATATAAACTGCCTCTCACTTGTATTGGCACACATTTTCTTACGATTGCGTCTTAATACACGGGCAACTGTGTCATTTGACTATTTAAATTATATTAAATTAATAAAGTTAAGAATAATGTGATATAAAATATTTAAAGTACATGAATTTCGTTACCGTTTTAGAATTAAAACAGTTTCAATTATAAGCATTGTTTAAGTTAAGTTCAGCCTAAACAATTTTTTATGGACGCACGTATTATTATTATATATATATATATATATATATATATATATATATATATATATATATATATATATATATATATATATATATATATTTCTAAAGCAACAGTAGTCACAGCAGCAGAAAAATGTTCTTACAAATAAAAATCTCATTATATTTTTAAGAATCGACAAGTTTGTTTAAAATCTCATTGTCTCATTTTTTCATATCTAATTGTAGCTAATCTTGGTACTCAACACTTGAACTTTGGCTAGAAGTAATTAATAACGTGTCTAGAAGAATTTCCTCAGAAAGTTGTGTAAGAACTTTAACATTTTCCATCGCTACTAGCAAAGTGAGAGTAATGATTGCTGATGTGTTTCTTACAATATTAATCTCTATGTTATCTTGCTGCTATTATTAATATCATAGCTAAGTCACTTAATTGGGAGTTGTTATATTATTATAATTAAAATGTTTTTGAACTGCATTATGGAATTAAAATTAGATGCACTTTATTTGACTAACAATTTCACTGACATGTAAATGTCGTGTCACTCTATATTCTCCAGTATGAATGTCTTGGCGCTTAAACATCAGAATGTAATCCGATGAAAGATCAAGTAAGGTGACTAATTATCTGGTGAGTTTTGGAGCATGAACAGTAACGATATCATTGCATTAAAATACGATTGTTGAAAAAATTTGTAAATATTTATAAAATATGTAATAGTCTACAATTTTATTTTAATGTATTTATTCATATCTTTTCCATTGTGAATCAATATTTGACAATTTGTTTACGTGAAATGGGTGTGGCAGGAGGTCCTATTTTGATACCATACTTATCAAAATAAGCAATTCTGTAAAGAAAATATCCAACTTAAAATTAAGTTTACGGTGGTTCTAAACGCATTCTGGTCTGGGAAGAACCGCATATCAAAAACTCAGACGCGTTATTGTGATCACTATTTCACAAATTAATATTTATTGAGAAATTTAGGAATAACTAGTACCATCAATTCGATAAGCCGACCTAATGACCTAATGATTGATGATGATGACCTAATGACCTAATGATGATGAAATCCGTGGCTAGCAAGACGAACAGTCACCGCACGAGTATAACACCAGGGTCAGCCAACACCCCCTTCACCTTATTTGAGGGAGGGGAGCAACTCGGCCCCCACCGCTACCACAAGTAGCTCTGCTCTCTCTTTGCTCTTTGACTGCAGCTCTTATTAGGCTGGCTCGACCGGGGTAGGACCACTCTCTCACAGAAGTTCGACGTGTAATAACCAAATTAATTTGGTTATGTTCCGTCGGTGAGTGAGAGATTCCCGGAGCCCAATTCAACACCCCCTGCCAAACATGATAGCGGTACCTCCAGAAAGTATACCACTCCAGGATACGGGCTTTTACGAAGTCGGAGAACTCCTCCTCAACCAAAATCGGGGAAATGATTCTCGGATTCTGCTCGGGCTGCCCGTCGCATCTAGAGAGGGGAAAGTACCGCAGTTTATGTTTTCTGAGGACAAACGACGGTAAACAGCGACACCCCGTTCTACTCTAGATGTGGACTTTTGCAACATCCGGGGGTTTCAGTCTAACCTAAACGCCGTCCACTATCACCTTGAGACAGCGCAGCCGACCTTGTTGTTTTTGACTGAGACGCAGATATCTCAACGTAGCGACACAGCGTACCTGTCATACCCCGGGTATAAACTAGAACATCATTTTATACCATACGCCGGGGTATCTGTGTTTGTAAGGGAGGATATCTGGTTCCATTGTCTTCAGAGTTTGGGGTCGGGACCTGTCCGTGCTCTGGCTGCACGTGGATATGGACGATCAAATCAGAGTCTACGCGTGCCTCTACAGATCCCATAGTGGTAATGCAAAAACGGTACAACTCTTGAGCCACGTCTAAGCGAAGTTTGACGACCTGCTCAGATATACAGACTCCCTTCACAGAAGTCGTAGTCCAAGGGAAAAGACCACCTATGATCCCGCGGTGCCAGAGCTCAATTCCAGATATAATTTTTCGGCAAAAAAGTATCCGGCGGTCTCTATTTTTCTCAGACGTTCATAAGTCGAATAGGCGGGGTGGTATTTTTCCATTGGTGCTACAAACATGTGCCCCTGAGTTAACTCCAGTTCTTATGCGGTGGTCTTACGCAGTGGTCTCATGGAAGTGCGCCCTTGTCCATCCGATCCCTAAAAAAGGTGATAGTTCGGACCTAGCTAAATACAGAGCTGTCGCCATTACCTCTCTTCTCTCCAAAATAATGGAGAACAATTTTAACTGACAGCTCCTAACGTCCTATTTTTTGTTAGATGTCACGGTGAGAATGAAGAAGAACGTGCTCAGCTGGTTGGGGCACGTCGAACGAATGAGTGATGAAAGAATGGTAAAAAAGATTTATAAAGGAAAAGTTAGCGGTAAGAGAGACAAGGGGAGGCCTCGAGTGACCTTCGAAAACACAGTAGCTATGATACTGGAGGAAGGTCACGTAAAAAGCATGAGGACCCCCCGGAGGGCATGTATGAAGAGGTTAATGTCTGTGGCCGAGGCGAAAAAGGTATGCAAGTAACGTAGCGTTTGGCGGTCCTTTTTCTCTGGCTACCCTGCAAGGGTGTGAAGCTAAATAAATAAATAAATAAGAATAATATTTGGTTATCAGGCATTCACCATTTGTCTATACACTCGATCTTAACAACGTCGTTGACAAGAAGATTTTACTATGGTAGAGTCTAAGTGTAGTTATTTGACTGCAGCTCGAATTGGGCTGGCTGGACCATGGAAGAACCAGCCTCTCACAGAAGACCAACGTGTAGTAACCAAATTCAATTGTTTATGTTTCTTCGGTGAGTGAGTAAATCCGGAAGCCTCCCCTCCCTGCTCATAAAATGAAAACGTTGCATCGAAATCGTATACCCCAGAAGGGTACCGGCTTTGAGTACGCTAGAGAACTCCTCCCCGAATAAAATCAGGGGATCGATTCTCAGATTTTGTTTGGGCTGCCCGTCGTATCTAGGGCGGGCAAAATATTGTGTTTTGTGTTTTATGAGGGCAAACGACAGCACCGTGCTCCACTTTAAATATCTACACCCTTACCTCAACTAGTCAACAGTTTAGGCCAATTAAATATTTTAAGAGCATTTTCAACTATATGATTAATATGTCAGTCCCATAGTACGCCTGGTCTAGCTATAAAACTAAACATTTTATTGTTCCTTTATACATATCGCATTATTAAGTTAGTTATTGTCAATAACTAAATTAATCTATTTTCTTCTGTGTCCTTTGTGAAATATACATCATTTCGCTTCATCTAATTTAGACACCAAATAATTTATGGAGTCTTGTAGATTCTGTTTGCAAATAGTTACACGGCTGAGTTAAAAAAACGAAGGCAACAGCATATTGCCAAATAAAACTTCCTAATTTGTTAGCAAATCACATGAGTACTTGTAAATACAAGTACTTTATAATTATAGTAAGGGTAGTATAGGATCTTTCTGTGCTAGTCCTCTATATGTCTGCTTGTAATTTCTATTCTTAGTCAACTTTTCACCATTTTCGCACTTCATTAAATCATTAAATTTCTGTCACAAATAAGGAGTATATAAAAATATATACAAATCTTCTTTTCTATTCATAGTTCATAAAATAAAAATACTATTCTATCGCCTAAAATTTTGTTTTAAGCATTTTCGATGTTCAAAATAACAAATGCAACTGTGGATATTTCTGTGGAAACCCTACTACCCATCCACCTTCTTTCTTAAACCCAACTATTAGCGGAGATAATATTTTATGTTTTTCTACAAACCATTAAATCTTTTTACTTCATAGAGTGAAATATTTTACACAGGCAATAATAAGCGATATCGGTAAATAGTTTCACATCTGAATTTAGTGTTGACTTTAACAATTGCTACGATTACTCGTAATATATCCCTCCATTGAAAAGATACAAAACCGAATATTTACAAAACATTAAATAAAATTTATTTCTTTGAAAATTTTAATAAATTTTAATTATCATTTTTTTAATAATGATTCAGTGACAGCGACAGTAATAGTTAAACACCTACGTAAAGGTTATTACTGGATTTTCACCCCTTCATGATAATCTCTCAAGTTTTTAATAGTTGATTTTAAATTGTAGAGCTTCAGTTCTGAATTATGTTATTTGGTCGTTGCTAAACTAATGTCGTTGACACGTGCTATAAGATATTAAACAGATATATTATTATATATTAATTTTATATACCACTAATTTACGGTTCCAGTAACCTTTTTGAGTTCTTCGAAGGTAACGTAACTTCGAAGTAAACGACTTAATGCACTCATAAATTCACTAATTTACGTAGTTCAATTTGTTGTTATTTATTCACATCACTTACGCATTCTTTTGAAAAGTATTTTATATTAATTGCTACCAGTTATTTTAGATATTTATTTTGGTTATTTTAGAGTAAATCAAGTCACTTGATTAATGTAAACAACAACTTGATTGTATGGAAAAATGTTAGTAAGGAAATTGAAAAAAGCAGTTGTGGATCAGAAATCATTAACACCAGGATAACTTTCTTGTATGATAATGGCCTGTGATTTTTTTTTATGTGAGAAGAGAGAGAGAGAGAACATCCTAGGATTCACAAAAGCGTTACCGGCCTTGGAAATAGGAATAAATGCCTTTTTTGAAGGTACCCAAGTCGTATCGATCTGGAAATACCGCTGAAGGAAGTTCGTTCCACATTCGAGTGGAACGTGATAAAAAAGTCCTTGAAAAACGCACAATGGAAGATCGCCACGCATTCAGGTGGTATGGATGGTAAAGGAGACGATGGCGAGCTGTGCGGTGGTGAAATTCGACGGTAGGCATCAGATCGAATAGTTCTTCGGAACATTCCCCGTAAAAGCGGTAGAAGACGCACAAAGAAGCCACGTCTCTACGCAATGCCAAAGAGTTCAGCCGTTCGCAGAGCACTGGGTGCCCGACAATTCGAACGGCTCTCCGTTGTACGTGGTCAAATGGTAGAAGCTGATATTGGGGTGATCCGGACCAGAGATGAGAACAGTACTCCATGTGGCCGGACCTGCGCCTTATAAAGCGCAAGTCTTGGGCCAGGATTGAAATACTGCCTCGCTCCCAATTTCATTGAGGTCAACTTGGCCTTGCTCTCCAGATGATTACGAAACTGACAATCGCTCGAAATGTCGAGACCCAGTATTCTGATACTTGGCGAGGCAATAAGAGAAGTGCTCTCGAAGAGCAGTGATACGACAAATGGGGTTTTCTTAGTGGTAAACGCACAAAACTGTGTTTTTAGGGGATTGAACTCACTTGTTCACTTCACTTCACTTTCTCACTCATTGAACGAACTCACAGACCATCCCCAGGGAGGTATCTATAGAAGACACAAGTTTATTTCGGCACTCGTCTACGTTTTCCCAAAGGAACCTGCACGGCCGGAATATACCGCATCCCCAGTGCTGTCATCCGCATAACAATGTATGTTGGAGATATCCAACATATCATTTATGTGCAGGAGGAACAGAGTTGGGGATAGCACGCAGCCTTGGGGTACACCAGCGTTCATGGGCTTGGGGTCCGAGCAAAAACCGTCGAGAACTACCTGTATGCTCCGCCCAGTGAGGAAGTTGCTGATCCACTTGCATAAACTCTCGGGAAGACCATAGGAGGGAAGCTTCGAAAGAAGCCCTTTCTGCCATACATGATCGAAGGCTTTCGCCATATATACGTGTATACGCCTTGTTTGAAGGTACGTATGTCGTATCGGTCTGGAACTGCTGCCGGGAGTTTGTTCCACAGTCGTGTACAGTATATTTATATTGAAATTTGAAATATTATGTTCGATTTCGAGGATACTCCACTTGAAGAATCTTTGTTATCTTTACATTCTTCTGTTAGTGAATTTAGTAGTAATGATAGATTTCTTAGTGTGTTTACTTAGAATAATAGTCTTCTTTCTCACTTTTCTAATATATCGACATATTATCCTGATATTCACATAGTGTTACTATACGTTATATTATCTTCTTTTCAAAATATTTATTTAATCTTTGTTTCAAAGTCCTGTTGTCCAAAGCCATGGCTATCATGAACTTCTTTCTGGTTTCCAATTAATTCGTAATTATAGTATTAACCGAGTTGGTGGAGTTTAGCTATTTACCTTTGATCTTATATTCTGCTTAAGATAATTTGGTTTGCTCAAGTAGAGTCGGTAGAGTTGAACACCTTTTTATAGAAGTTGTGTTTTGTAAAAGTAAACTACTCTTGGGTGTACATTATAGTCCTCATCTTACTGTAAGCTATTTAATGTTTTTCAATCTCCTAGATAACTACAATCTACAATGTAGTCACATGATCAAAATGGGTGACTTCAATACATGTTTACTCAAAAAGGTCTACTCATTTGAATGTGCTTAATAGCATTAAAATGCACATCCTGCCTTTATATTCATTAGCTTATTCCGACAAACAAAACAAATATATACACAACTAGCTGATTTCCGCCCGCTTTGTATTGAAAAAAAGTATAATTTTTATTTTTAGTGTAAATTTTTAAAATTTTAAATAGAGAAATATATTGCCAGTCAGTAAATAAACAGATTTCCGCATCACTTATGAGGTACTGTGTATTGGGACGCGTTCCCGTTATGTAATGTACGGGATCCGCAGTAGGCCTACACCACGAGAAATTGCCAGTATATAACCAATAAATAAATTTAGATTGTTTTTTAGAAATAATATTTATTTAGTTTTCAAATATATCAAATTTAATAACGCATCCTTAATTTTGTATGACAATTTTTTATGCAAATTTTAACCTTTTTGCACCTCTCCCAAAATCATCTAAACTCTGGTTTCCATAGTAACAGTTGCTGTAGTGACTCTTACTTCCATCTATGTAGCTCCTAAAGGTATAAATGGAAAAAGTTGGGATCCATGGTAAATTGCTTATATTAATAATAATTATAATAATAATAATAATTATAATAATAATAATAATTATAATAATAATAATAATTATAATAATAATAATAATTATAATAATAATAATAATTATAATAATAATAATAATTATAATAATAATAATAATTTGACATTGTATAATCTGACAAACCGCCATTCATCCTTTTATTTTGATTTAATAGTAGGATTTAATTTAAAAAACTCCGTTCTATATAATGAAAAATAACCGAAATCAAAATAATATAGTTGTGATAACAAATAATCGTTTCACTTTAATTTTACAGATTGCCAAGTTCGTTCTGTAAAAAAAGCTATTCGCGATGACTCGCTTATCTTAGCTCGTAATGATGTAGTTTTAAAGTCTCGATCGGACATAATGGTGCTCTCTGTCGGGCGAATTATTGAAATATCCTGCATTGAGCTCAATGAATACATTATCTTATTACGAGGGCCAAACTGAAAGTTTTTAGAACTGGCCACTTAAAAGCATTATATTAAAAAAAATAGTTTAAATTTTGAAAATAGAACTCTTTACCAATATTATTGAGTGTACATTTCATTCATTTGTCATTTGTTTTACGATTTTGCGGCAAATTGAATATTGTCTGTGCACGTCAGAATGAATTTAAGCCGAGAAAATTTTCGTGCAATGATTTTTTATGACTTTCGAAGTCATTTAAGTCAACAAGAAAGTTATGATAGACTTCGATTGGCTTTTCACGATGAAGCCCCATCTCGTGCCACAGTTTACAACTGGTTTAATGAATTCAAACGTGGTCAAACTAATCTCACCGATGATTTGCGTGAGGGACGGCCTTCTACAGCGACGACTGAAGATAACATCAGTGTTGTGCGGCGTATGATAGAGACTGACAAAAGAGTGACCTATCAGCAGATTCGGACAAGTCTAGGCGTAGGTATGAGTCAAGTGCACAAAATCCTCCATGAACATTTAGCGGTCAGGAAGCTTTGTGCCCGCTGGATACCGCATAATTTGACCGAGGCTCAAAAACTCCGACGTGTTGATTGGTGCCGAGAAATGATCCAAAAATTTAACGGAGGTGACTCAAATGCTGTGTTCGACATACTAACGGGTGACGAAAGCTGGATTTACTGTTATGATCCGGAAACCAAAAGACAGTCTGCTCAGTGGGTGTTTCCTTCCGAAGAGTTGCCAACTAAAGTGAAGAGAGGTCGAAGTGTTGGAAAAAAGATGGTGGCCTCGTTCTTCGGAAAGACAGGTCATTACGAGACAGTAGTCTTAGAGGATCAGAAAACGGTTAATGCAGAGTGGTATACTAACAATTGTTTGCCACTTGTCTTGGAAAAAGTTCGAGAGAAACGACCTCGCAGCAGGATCCTCCTTCATCACGACAATGCCTCGTCGCACACCGCCAGGCAAACGATCGACTATTTGGTGACCTCAGACGTGGAATTACTGGGTCACCCGCCGTATAGCCCTGACCTTGCACCCTGCGATTTTTATTTATTTCCGAAAATAAAAGAAAAACTTCGAGGAAAACGTTTTATAGACGCCGAAGAAGCAGTGGCTGCGTTTCAAAACGCCGTCGAAGAGACCCCTAAGGCCGAATGGGCAAGGTGCTTTTCTCAATGGTTCCATCGAATGCAGCGATGTATTGATGTAAATGGACGCTATTTTGAAAAGTTACAATAAAACTAATAATTTGCTAGAATGCTTAGTTTTTGATTTTCTAAGAACTTTCAGTTTGACCCTCGTAGTGTACCCGTTCAAAGTAATAATGTTGCGCAAATAGTGCTTAAAGAAAATGTAACTAATGATAATCCAAATAATTTATGTAATTAAGTTTTCGATTTTTTGTTACATGAATTAAATAATATTTTTAAGCCAAAAACAATAACACAATACTAAAAATTTAAATTTAGTTATTGGACTATCGTAGAAATATATAGTGGAGTATGTGTTTGTTTATGTCTGTAAATCTTTAAATTAAAAATATACGCTGTAAACCACAATAATTGAGATTTTTTTAGCCGGTGAAGAATTGCATGAAATTCTAGCTTCCCGAACTCCAGCTGAATTTATGTTTGCTGATGATGAGCTCGATACCAGTAATGCTCAAGACATGGTTCTAGCGTATAACCAGGACATTATTGCAATACATTCAACAAGTTCGCAGAAGATATTACCGGAGGATCCTGAAATATTAAATGGTGCAGAGAATATCTTCTATGCTGGATACGGAATATGATACTAAATTTGAGTGGTCTTACAAGTTTTCAAAAATCAATAAAATGCATAATATATCAATAAACGATTTATTCCAATTGATTCCTCATTCTGGATAATTAAAACCAAACGAAGTTCAATACGTAAATATTTTGTTCAAACCAATACCTAACATTAGTGTTCGAGCTACACTGGAGTGTGAGGTATTAGGAGGACCGCCAGAAACTATTATAGTCACCGGCCAAAGTTCAGATTTAGTGTACAAGATCAACACCAATAAAATAAATTTCAAAATACGTTCTTTTTACGAAAACGCTACAGAATTACTATTAATATCAATTGCCATTTGAATATAAAACTTACCTTAATGAATTGTATGAGAATGAATTGTATGGAACAATTCTTGATTTAATTTCTCCAGATAAAGTTTTAGAACCAGATGAGCAAAACAGAAATGAAAATTAAAATGCGGCCTGGTGTAATGGGCTACTTTAATAGTACGTTTCTTCTAGAGATTGGGCATCTTCCGTTGTTACACATAGAAGTGTTTGGATGGGGAGTTATTTCACAGATTTATTTATCTCTGCCGAGACCGGACATGTTATGTGACGGCGCAGCCGGCCTTGTTGTTTCTGACGGAGACGCAGATATCTTAACCTAGCGACACAGCGTACCTGCCATACCCCGGGTATAAACTAGAACACCATTTTATGCCACACGCCGGGGTATCTGTGTTCGTAAGGGAGGATATCTGCTACCATCGCCTTCAGGTTTTTGAAGGTCTGGACCTGTCTGTACTCTGGCTGCGTGTAGACATGGACGACCATGTCAGAGCCTACGCGTGACTCTACAGGTCCCTTAGTGTTAATGCAGAAACGGATCAACTCTTGGGCCAGGTTCAGGCGAAGATTGACGATCGGCATTCACAGGCTCCCTCTGCCGAAGTTGCAGTCCTCGGGGACTTCAATGCGTACAATGCCGATTGGGACCACGTGCCACCGACTACGCGGGAAGATCTGTGTTTGACTTTGCTGTGCTGGGCTTTGACGTCCAGCTTGCACAAGTCCTGTGACTCGACGCGTTTGATACTACAAGTCAGCGGATTAGGACGGGATGCGGTCCTTTTTTGCATCCTACCCATGGGATCTGATTTGTTTACCTTTCAATGATCCTAGTGACTACGCTGCAGCTGTAGCTGATGTGATACTTCAAGGCATGGAACTATTTGTACCAAGCTCTGTGGTACCACTCGGTGGCAGATCGCGGCCTTGGTTTGATGCGTCTGTCAGGGCTGCAGCAGCTGGCAAACGGCAAGCTCGGGCTAATGCGTTAGTCACTAAGGATCCGAACTCTAGAGTTCTGAAGAGGAAATATAATCGTGCCTCCAGATTCTTCAAACGGAAAATTGCTAGAGCAAAGTTCAAGGATGTCGTCAAAATTGGGGATCAGCTGGCAAAGAATCCGCCTGGCACGCGCAACTTCTGGGCGCTATCTTAAGCGACTCTGAGAAACTTTTGTCAGCCATCCCTACCGCCGTTGCACACTGGGAGCGACTCTCTTGCCCTCACGGCAAAAGAGAAAGCCGATCTCTTAGGCACTCTTTTTGCCTCAAACTCGATTTTGGACGACCAGGGGAAGACACCGCCGGTCATCCCGCGGTGTCCAAGCTTAATGGCGGAAATAGTTTTTCGGCAAAAACTCATCCGAGAAGACCTCCTTTCCTTGGAAGTTCATAAGTCGAGTGGGTCAGATGGTATCTTTCCAGTTGTGCTACGAATATGTGCCCCTGAGTTGACAGCAGTGCTAAAGCGTCTATGTCGGTACTCCTACCTCAAGGCTGCGTGCTATCCCCAACTCTATTCCTCCTGCACATTGTTATGTGGATTACAGAACTGGGATATGGTATATTCCGGTCTTGCACGTCTCTCTCGGGAAAACGTTGACTAGTGCCGAAAGAAATTTGGGTCGTCTATAGCGACTCCTTGGGGATGATCTCTGAGTGGGGTAAACTGAACCACGTTCAGTTCAATCACGAGAGGACACAAGTTTACCACTAAGAAAACCCCATTTGTCGTATCACCGCTCTTCGAGAGCACTCCCCTCATTGCCTTGCCAAGTATCAGAATACTGGGTCTCGACATTTCGAGCGATTGTCAGTTTCGTAGTCATCTGGAGAGCAAGGCCAAGTTGGTCTCGAAGAAATTGGGAGTGATCAATAGAGCGAGGTAGTATTTCAAACCTGGTCAAACACTTGCGCTCTATGAGGCGCAGGTCCGGCAACACATGGAGTACTGTTCTCATCTCTGGTCCGGATCACCCCAATATCAGCTTCTACCATTTGACCGCGTACAGCGGAGAGCCGTTCGAATTGTTGGGGTCCCGGTGCTCTGCGAACGGCTGGAATCTTTGGCATTGCGTAGAGACGTGGCTTCTTTGTGCGTTTTCTACCGCATTTACAACGGGGAGTGTTCCGAAAAATTATTCGATCTGATGCCTGCCGGCGAATTTCATCACCTCACAGCTCACCATCGACTCCTTTACCATCCCTATAACCTGGAAGCGTGGCGATCCTCCACTGTGCGGTTCTCAAGGCCCTTTTTCCGACGTTCCACTCGCTTGTGGAACGAACTTCCTTCGGTGGTATTTCCAGGTCGGTACGACATGGGTACCTTCAAAAAGGCGTTTACTCCTACCTTCAAGACCGGCAACACTCTTGTAAATCCTCGTATGTTGCAAGAGTTCATGGGCGGCAGTGATCACGTCCATCCACCCGCCAGCTCGTTTGCCCTCCACTTAAATATATATCTTAAGAATAGATCCTTGTGGAGAGGTGTTCCACAAGGATCTATTCTTGACCCCTTTTTATTGGTACTTAATATTAATGAATTGCCTTTTTTTGTTACAGGTCTTTATGGCATTATGCTTTTTGCAGATGACACCTCGCTTATTTGTAAAGTTGAGCGTGATAGTACTAATTATGACGAAGTAAACAATTCTCTGTCACATGTCTTTCAATGATATGAAATTAATAATTTAGTGTTAATTAATGGCTGGGAAAACTGAATATATAGAGTTTAAATTTTAAAATGTAAGAAGTAAAAATTATAGCTTGCCCCTTAAGAATCAAATGTTAGAACTTTCAACACATTTCTTAGGTATACTCGTAACTTTAGCTAAAAAGCTCCAATGAAACCCCCATCTCTTAACACTCAAGCAAGCAAACTCAGCTCAGCCGTTTTTGCAATTAGAAAATTTAGAAATTAACGTACTTTAATACAATTCGACTTGTTTATTTTAGTTATTTTTATAGTATTTTATCTCGATATATCGAAATTTTATAATAAGACAGTGCTGTGGAAATTCATTCTGTATTTATTTTACAAAAAAGAGCTGTGGGGGCTATTTATAACTTAAAAGCTGGACATTCTCTGAAAGATATTTAAAAAATAACAAGTATTCTTAGAGTCGCTTTTCAATACATATTTAATAACATATAATTTATACGCCAAAATTTAAATAGTTGTATATATTAATATAATATTTTATATACGAGAACTAATAATAAACTCCTAACCGTAATTACCGTAATTCCCAACCTTCATGTGCTTGAGTATACGCATACAGGTACATAACAAAATTTCACAAGATACCTTAGACCTTCCTTTTTCTTACTTTTAAATCTAAAATCAAAAAATATTATTAAATAAATCTTATTATAACGTTCAAGAGTTTTTAGAGTATCGAAATGTATAGAATTTAAGTTGGTGAAAATAGAAATAGAAAATATCTATCTTTATTCTTCTATATCCGTGTAAATGTAGAAATTGAATTTACAGGTATCAATTGTAGTTTATTTACCTTTTAATTTATGTACTTCATTGTCAGCTGGATGCATAGAAATATACTGCGGAATGGAAGTACATGTACACCTCGTATATGTACACAGTACCTCTAATAGAGTTCGAACTCATTTTAATTTTAAACGAGCTTTGATTTTGTCAGCATTCGAAATCTCAAAGGCATTACGCCAATAAAAGGACGGCGACTTTATTACACATCTAATCCCTCCAGATGGGTTTTAATTAAAACGAAATATTATAATATTCTCCTTCTTTTTCAAATTATATAAACTTGATTGCCATTATATGCTTTGTAAAATAATAATAACTTGTCATTAATTATGACATGTTGACATGATCATAATTATTTTAGATATTTTAGCACCTAGAGTAAAAAAAATATTTATAGAAATACTGGCATATGGCCTAAGAGTCATTCCTGTAATAGGAGTATTTTTGGGAAGGATAGAATTACTTAAAAAACAAATTCTGATATTTTTCCGGGTGTATCAATCTGTGTGCAAATATCTATATAATTTCATTACAGAAGACAGATGCACTAATGTTAATGAACAGTTTTACATTTCTATTCATAATATTAGAATGATATATTTGTATTTATAATAAATTTATTATAAACTTATTATACTACATAATAATGTTATATAGCACATTTTTTTATAAACGGCGACTGACGGTATTGACTTAACATCGGCGGGTCATAATATTTTTATAAAACTTCTTTTAGATTTTTTTTAATTAGTCTCCTTTTTAACTTATAATCCATTTAAATACAGTCTATAACAAATTAAAAAAAAGGTAAATTTTAAAGATACAATATATTTCCTTATATGTCAAACGTAAACCGAGCTAAAATGTTTAAAATTTACTATTGAAACATGCATTTCAGCAAGCTGTTAAATATAAAAGCTCCAAGAGAGGTTACTGATTCCGTGAACAGCTGTTAGTTTGTTAAGTAGAACAAACCCCACCAGCTATTGGAGTTGAATAGAACAAAGAAGTGAATTAAACTCTTTTTGTATAAAACCGCAAATTCGAGATACAAAAGTTTATTCTATTTTAAGTTCAACCAAATAGTAGGTAGGTATCTACAAAATTTTATTGAAATCGGTCCGGTGGTTTCAAAGATTACCGCAAACAAACATTGTGGCAAGGGTTTTTTATATATACGTATATCGGACCGAATCGAATCGAATCGTTATAAGTTCTGCCGTCTGCCATCCCGTGGGCGATTCATTGGGTAATCGTGCAAGTAAAAAAAGTAAAACGCAATCTTTAATATCTTCACTAATCTTCAATAAATGAAACGAATGACTAGTACTTCTTCACTAGGAACTGTATGACAGTTCCTAGTGAAGAAGTACTAGACTTCAGCGTGACTTGAAGGCAAGCTTACTTTCTTTTCACAATGTAGGTAGTCATATTATAAAATATTAATTTGATGACGTAATCACGACGGCGCTAAAACCACTTGGACACTTATCTTGCATTTATCTTGCATCTTGTTTAGCGTCCAAACTCATGACCGTTTCCGAAATTTATCCGACAGTTATTTATTTTTATTTTACCAATACCTGTGATCACTTGTATATGTCAAATGGCACTGGGAGTAGGCCATAATGTCTTCTGTAAAGGAACTCTCCAACTAATAAGGCTACAAGGGTTCGTAGCACGCCTTGGTCTGAGAAAAACCACAAAACAAATTCAGAGGTGTTTTTTTATTGCGATCACTGTTTCACAAACATCAATAAATATTTTATAATAATAATATCATCATCAATTTACGAATAACTAGAACTATACCAATCGATTTGATAAGCTGGCCGAATGATAAGTTACCAGAAGATAAATCTGTGGTTAGCAAGACTACCACTCCCTTCGCCATACTTGAGGAAAGCGGACAATCTGAGTCTCACCGCTACCGCAAGTAATGACTTTTTGTTGCTCACAAAAAATGTCAGCGATAATTGCGTACGTTACTTGTTAATCGCTAAAATATAATTTATTCCCACACCACACTAACGTTAATGTAATCCTTTGCACTATAACTTTTTTTTTATCAAATTTCTTTTAATTAATAATTTAAATTTATTCAGTGACAAATGTAAGGCAGGTGAGTTTATTGTAATAACGTAAAGGAATTACCTATTTTATAGAGTCTAGTGATGGGCATTGCAAGGTTATTTTTATTTCTAGCATTATTTTTTGTACGTCACAATTTTTATTAAATTATGAAATATTTTTGAGTAAATAAATTAAATTTTCGTAAATATATTGATTGTACACAGTAATCAATAAGTAATAAGTAAGTAGATTACTCGGACAGCCCTCTTCTACAGTACAAAGATAGTATCCATATATCATGTATTATCTAATTATAGTATGCCATATAACATGACACTAGGAATGTAGGTAAAGTAAATTATTCTAGCTGTTTCAACGTTTGTCAAGCGGCGTATTCTTTGAACCGCGTAAATTTAATACATTTCGTTTTTTTTTCGTTTAGTAGAAGATTATTGGGGTTAAATCATTGTATAATATCATTGTTTACATCATCAACTACTGATTGATGTCTGTTAATTTTGAAAGTAAGAGAAGTATAATCAGCAAACAACACTATCTCATGTTTTTCCCTCACAACGTATGGGCTGTTATTTATGTAAATAAAGAACAAGAAAGGTCCTAGTATAGAGCTTTGAGGCACGCCCATTTTGACAAATGAACCAGGGGAACGCTTTCCATTTACATCTACACTTTCAGAAAAGTCAAAAGCGCAAAAAACAGAAATTAAATCATCTAGATGACAAGTCCAACAAGTTAAAGGTTATTAAATTATATTTTGCTTGACGTGGGACTCGATCGCTTAAAAAATATACGTAATTTAGTGGTCGTTGATGACTTATGAATGATCCCGTGATAAGTTCAATAGTAAGAATGTTTATAAAAGCTATTACAATCTGAAAGATTTATCACTAATTGAAGATATTCAAATATAAGCCCTAAATATCTGAATTTTAAAAAAAAACAGGATAACACTTAAATTTACACTCCAACACTAGTAGACTGTTTTTAGCTGTTTCATAACCTCTTTTCAAACTCAACTCATAAATAAATAAATAGAAAAAATGGGAGTTCTCAAGTAAAATTCATTTCTTGTCTTTTTTTTTTTAAATGTCATTGACGAATAAAATTGTATTGGCACTTAATAATGTAGGAAAGTCATTTAGATAAATAAAAAATAACACATGTAATAGGATACCTTGTCGAATAGACTGAGTAAGTGTTGCTTCTTTCGATTTCACTTGCTCTAAGATATTATTACTTTTATTTTGGTAATCTACAGAAACAAATTATTTTCGGTTGCTTAAATATGACTTTAACCAGTTGTAACCTAATCCTCAAATGCCAATATTCCAAAATTTTTCGCAGTAATGTTTAATGACATACCCGGTCATACGTTTTTGTCATATCAAGCAATATGCCGACTGCATAGTGCTACTCATTTAAGTGTTGTAATATTTTATTGGTGTATACAAAAACTGCTAGGGTCGTAGATTTATTTACTCTATTCCTAATCTGGAGCAACTTTCTATGTAGTCGTTGATATAAATTTCCAGCTAATCAATTATTTGTTTGGAGACAACTCAGCTGCGCATGTCTTGAGCAGAATGGCTGGTACACCATCAGGACCACTGGTTTTATTCGCATCAAAACGACACAATGTTTTCATACGTCTTTGTTCGTGATACAGATTTCAGGCATCAAAATACCGTGGTGAGGAAGATATGCTGGAGGAACTTTGCTAGTGTCTAGATGCGAAAAATCAGAAGACAGAGAAGCAAATACATTCACTTTCTCTGTCGCTATATGGGCCAGAGATTCATCCGGCTTAAGCAGAGCAGGCAGGGTTAGCATTCTGCCCATCGAGTCGTCAAAAGTTCGACTCGATCGTTTTGGCAAGAGATCAGAGAGCTCAACTGCCATTTGGTCTGACAGAGAGCTTTTCGCCATTCTTAACAATTCGATCTAGATGAGCCTTCCGTAATGTCTCTTTGTAGGACTTGGCAGCGTGGTTAAAGGCTATCTTATCTTCTTTAAACTTACATCCGGAGCTTTGCGGCTTCGAGCATCAGCCCAAATAAGGTATGCCGAATGTTTTCGGTCTTCAGCATGACCAGATTCAGCATTTAACCATGGGGAACTTTGCCACCGGTAGGTACCCCAGCCAGCCCGTTGTTAGCAGAAGGTCCAGGCAATTGGCTGTTTAGCCTACTACATCTGGTACCCTTGTCGCTTGCCTCAAGGCAAAGTTCCGCGCTTCTCTTCCAGCATGGTCGGTCTTCTGGTACAGCCATTCGTGAAATACTCATCGCTAGCAGTTACACATCAGGCATTTAAGTCCCTTAGAAAGACAAGCGACGCTGAAGGGTACAGATGCAGAGCCATATCATCCTCCTCACCGAGATACTCAAATAATATAGTTGTCTCCCTAATATAAAATTATAAATATTAGATAATTTTAACACTGTTTTAATTAGGAGCTAATAAAAACTTTTCACATATGCACCAAACCAATTTTCTTTTTATTTTTGTGATATCAAAATAGGCCCCGATGACACTTCCATTTGACATACACAAGTGATCACTGGTATTGATTTATAATGGAAAAGGTATAAAAAAATAATAAAATTATTTCTCTAACTAAAACTTCAGTTTACGCGGCTTAGAATACTTTGTCAGAAAAAAATAGGTTGTACACATTTTGCATCCTTATTATACAATTATGTCTTGACATTTATAAATCTATATTTATAAATAAGGAACGAACGATTCGAGAAGATGGTTGCAGTCTTATGACATCTGATCCCTCACTTATAAAAATTAAAAATCCCATGTGTGACCCCACTGTAAGATTTAAAATTAGTTAAAGTTGAGTTTAAATGAAAAGAAATAATGCCGGTTATATATTTAGAATATTATTAAGATGTTTATTTATAGTTTTAAAATATTTAATAATGTGAAACAGAATATTCAATAAAACCTGCTCTCGAAGCTATTTGGCGCGGTTTAAACTTACAGAATCTTCAATCATTATAATTTATTCATTTGATCAAAGAAGTTTCAAAGAAGTTTAATTTGGGAAAATTTGGGCATATTTTTTATTAAATCCTTTCGCAAATGTTTATTAAAGCCAATAAATACGTTTGAAATATTTTTACTTCAAAATTACTTTCAAGTAAACATTAAAGTAATATATTATAAAGAAATAATTATGCAAAATAAGTACAAAAAAAAATTCCGGAATATTATGTTCATGTTATGTGGAAACACAAATTTTGATAAGGGAAATAATGACAACGTATTTTTTCATTTATTTAAAATATATAATGATTAGTTACATACATCATACAAAGTAAATTGCCACAAAGTTCTCAGAAGTTATCTGGCCAAGTGATCGTTCGTAAGAAATGTATTTTTTTAAATTAAAATACCTTAGTAATAGTAGTTATCTTATGTATTAAATTTTAGTTCGTATTTAAGTTTATTTATTGTAGGTTTTAATCTATAATACATTTTTATCATACAATAGTATTTTCATATAAAAATATAAATTACGGCTGATTTAAGTAGTATTTTTTGAGCGCATTGAAATATTGTTTGTTCTTACATTTATAACGTTTATGTAAATAATCTGGAACGTTATTTAAAATGTCTGGTATAAGAGTTTTTAACATTCTTGTACAATATGTATTATTAATCTTGGGCAAACTTATCAGTATATTCCATTGCACTAAGATTATTAGGTTTAGTTTTTTCTGTAAGAAAAGATGAAATAACAGCTTTATTTTGCGATAAGTGAATATGTATAGCCTTAATTTTTTGATAATTTATTAGGCCAGGCCCATGTCATGTGCCCATTTACATAATAAAGTAAAGTTATTTTGCATAATATTTGGAGCATTTTTTGGATCTTTATGAGCCACCAACAGACATGTATCATCAGCAAATTGATAAATCGAACCAGTAGTAATTAAGTTACACATGTCCTTAAAAAAATAGGTATTCTGTAGGTCCGTTTATTTATCCTTGGGCTGTGCCCTTAGAAGTTGGAAAGATGTCACTGTACGAGTCTTGTATGTTAACTATTGTGTATCTATTGTTGTGGTAATCCTTTATTAACTCTAAAAGTGGACCTTGAATGCCATTTCTCGATAATTCTTTGTATACTATATTATAATTTAGTATATCAAAGGCCCTGCTGAAATCCATGAATAAAGCCAAAACGTGAACTTTATTATTGAATGAATCATTAATTTCATCCGTAATTTATGTAATAATTGTGTTGTGCTTTTATCTTTCTAGAAGCCAAATTGTTTTTGATTTATTATGTTAAGCGATATTAGAAAGTGAATAATTTGATTGTTAATCAATTTTTCTAGTATTTTATTTAATGATGAGAGTAGATTTATGGGCCGGTAGTTGGTATAATCGGTTCGGGAACCTTTTTTAATTATTGGTTTTATGACCCTTCTCTTTAGGAAATCGGGGTAGATACCTGTTTTTATACAACAATGAACCATGTGAGTGATAATAGGAGTTAAGGTATTTGATAAAAAATTTATTTCTTTCATAGAAATATTATCATATCCCGGACTCTTTTTATCATTCATATCCATAATGTTTCGTTCAAGTATTTCATTAGTAGCTGGTTTGATCGTAATTGACCTTTCGGGTGTAATTTCGTACTTTGAGGCATCGAGCATCGGAATGTGACAATAGGTAGTGTTATTTTGGGTAGTTTTATCAACACATTCGGCAAAGTTCGTTGTTAAAATAGGTGGAGCTAGTTTAAAAGTCTCATCTATACTATTTACTGTCCGTCCAGTTAGACTGTTAATTATTTCCCATGTTTTTCGTGTATTGCTAAAGTTATTACTAATTTAGTTCAAAATGTATTTATTTTTAATATATTGCGAGTACCTATTGGTTTTATAACGATATGTATTATAAAAAAAGACTTATCTCGACATTATGTCGGTCTTTGAGTCATATAGTATATCGCTCGTCTCTTTTTTTACACATTTTAGTTAGCCGTTGGTTCGCCCGTTTACACAACTTTCTCTTATTATTAACTTAATAAAATATTCACTTTCTTATGAGCAACGTTTATTTTTCTCTTCACAATCCAGTTTGACAAGAAGTGTAGAGATATAACTAGGATCCGCCAACCGTGCGGGGCGGGTTTTGAGCTGAGCCACTCTCCTTTCTTCTTTTCTTGATAACTTTTGAATGGCTAAATATTTTTTCAATCTATTTTCACGTTCAATCTGCGTTCAATATGCGTTCGGCTCAAACATACATGAGAAAATTTTTAGATAATTATCTCGTCGCATTCTGGAGACAACTAAACACAAAAAAAAGTCTCCCAAACGGTTAAGAGCTTCGCTTACGCTCAGCTCAATTATTTTGTTGAAGACCCCTTTTTTTTTTTTTTTTTTTTTATTTCGTTGGAAAAATCCGTTACGGATACCCGCCGACCAAGATGGTGATGGTCGGAGGGTTATGTGGGACTACCCGGCAGCATCGAGCACGCTGCCATTTTTAAGGCTACCCACTAAAAAACCAACGGATGCCCTCAACGCCTTAATGGGACGCCATGGGATCGCTTGCGCACTCACCGTGGCGCCCCAGCGGTACCCCCCCATGTAAGGGTGCTCCGAGCAACTTAGAGCACCCTCACGACGTAGGCCTGGACTAGGTGAGAGAGGTCACCCTCCCCTCCCACCAAGGCACTACAAATGGGGAAGGAAGCGGCGGGCGTACTCCCGCCTCCTTCTTCCTAGCCTTCCCCTACGGGGTGGGTCAGCGGTGGAGGCCTGCTCCCTGACCCGCTCCGCGGCCTCCTTCGCGGCGATGACTTGCTCGCAGAAGGAGGCCATTGCGACCCAACACCTCTCGCTGTCGATCATTGCGCCTATGAGGCGCGGCAGCAAGAGGTCCTCGTCCACCACGGCCACCAGCTCAGCACGCTGGTGGTCCCAGGCTACGCACTCTGCCAAGGTGTGGCGAGCCGTGTCTACGGCCTCGTCACAGTGGTGGCAGGATGGGGTCGCCTCCCTTTGTGCGATCTTGTGCAGATACTCACCGAAGCACCCATGCCCCGTGAGCACCTGCACAAGACGGAACGTAAGCGTTCCATGCCGCCGGTTGATCCAACGATCAAGGTGGGGACGGATCGCCCCCACAGTCGTCAGTCCGGCGGCAGGGGACCCTAGGTCCCTCTCCCACCGTCGAATCAGGGCTCGGTGAGCTAGAGCCCTGACCCGAGCCGCCTCGGGCCTTACCCCCCTGGCCCTGGCTTCTACCCGGTGCCAATACACTCCGGCGAGCACTTCCGCCTGTAGCTCCCAAGGCGGATCGCTCGCCAGAAGTGTGGCCGCAGTGTACGACACCGTACGATACCCCCGAATCACCCTTACCGCAAGGATCCTCTGCGTTCTCCGCAAGAGGGTCTTGGAGTCGGCGGTAAGAACTCCCGACCAAATTGGGGCACCGTACAAGGCCATGCTCCTCACGATGCCGGCATATAGACGCCGGCACGGAGCCTGCGGCCCACCGACGTTAGGCAGAAGCCTCCCCAAGGCAGCTGCGGTGGATATCAACTTCGGGGCCAGAAGGGAGAAATGAGCCCCGAAGTTCCATCTTCCGTCCAGCGTGAGACCCAGATACTTCATCTGGGTCTTCACCACCATCACTGGACGGAGATGGACGCCCGACGAGGGGGACCCCGGCGAGGGCCGTGGAACAGGATGGCCTCCGTCTTTGTGACGGAGACATCCAATCCCAGCAGCCCTATTCGATCCGCTACCAACGTAGCGCCGACGGTAGCCAGACGGGCTGCCTTCGCAAAGTTCTTTCCCCTGCAGGTGACGAGGGTGTCATCCGCGTAACACAACACCCTCATCCGGGGCAGGAGAAGACAGCGAAGCAACCAGTCGTAGCCGAGGTTCCACAACACGGACCCCTGTGGAACCCCACGGCATACGCTACGTCGGTAGACCCGCCGGTCACCGCCTTCCCACAGGACCTCCCTGTCCTGCAGGTAAGCCCCCAACAGTCTACGGAGATAGGGAGGCACTCCATGGAACCGGAGCGCCTCAACCAATGTCTCGAACGGTAGACTGTTGAAGGCGTTGGCGAGGTCAAGCGAAACCGCTAGGACGACGTCCCCCCCGCGAACAGCCTCCTGGGTCAGGTCTCTCAGAGCTCCCAGGGCGTCGATCGTTGAACGACCCGCCCTGAAGCCGAACTGAGCTTCTGAGAGATCAGGACCTACCTCTTCGAGGTGCCGGACGAGACGTGCAGAGAGGATTCTCTCAAAGAGTTTACCCGTCTCGTCCAGCAGCACAATGGGTCTGTATGCGGAAGGGGAGTCGGCAGAACGACCGTCCTTCCGCAGCAGGCACAATCTGCCTTCCTTCCAGGCCTTCGGGAACTGTCCAGTGCGCAAGCAGAGGTTGAAGAGTTCCCGAAGCCTGCCTCCCAGGTATTCCAGGGCGAGGAGTCGAACTTGCCCCGGAATACCGTCTGGCCCCGGTGCAGTGTTGCGGGCTCGAAGGCGATTCAGTGCGAGCTCCAGCTCGACCTCCGTGAGGTCTGGGACAGAACCCACCCCCCCATTAGAAGAAAGGGGGGCCATCACGGGAGGTGAGTGGCCGGTGGAATCTGGGAATAAGTCCCCCACCAACCGCTCGAGGAAATCCGGCTGAAGGGACTCCATTACCGGGGCGCACGCGGCGCGGAGTTTGTTCCGCGCGACGCGGTACGGACGTCCCCATGGGTCCCTATCGAGACCTGCCAGAATCTCCTCCCGAGCCAGGTCCTTCGCCTTCTGAATCGCCATCCGTAGAGTCGATTTTGCCTCGCGGTATCGACTCCGCAGCTGGGCCTCAAGAACCGGGTCGAGGCCGTGACGACGGCGACACCGGACGAAAGCCCTGCGAGCCCTGCAACAGGCCGCCCGAAGTTCGGCAATTTCGGGTGACCACCAGTACACTGCTCTGCGTCGGGGCCTAGACCTCACCCTCGGCATGGCCGCATCGCAAACCCGTGAAAGGGCTTCGCGCATGCAACCAACCCTTTCCTCCAGGTCGGTCTCCTCATTGGGCGGATCGGGAAAGGCCCATCCTTGTACGATGGCAGCCTCCTTTGCCATTTCCCGATCCAAACGTTTGATTGCCCAACGAGGAAAGTGACTCCCCTCCCGCTGTGGCCTGGCCAGGATCGGTTGGGAAATGGAGAGGTCAAATCGGACGTAAAGATGGTTCGATAGAGTCGCACCTCCGTCTCGACTCTCCAGTCAACGACCGTGCGAGCGACAGCTGGGGTGGCGAACGAAACGTCCACCACGGAACTCCCTTGCTGTCGCATGCAGGTCACATCTGTCCCTCTATTGAGGAGGGACAGACCGGAGAGGAGCGACCAGATCTGGACGGCCCTACCTCTAGCGTCCGTGGCGCGGTTCCCCCAGGCCACAGATTTGGCGTTCAGGTCGCCGAGGAAGATGAGCTTCCCCGACGCCTGTCTTCCAATCGCCGCATTGATGGAGTCGAGGAAAGTCTCGAACTCCGCCAGTCGGCGATTGGGGGAGAAGTATGCGCCGATGACGACGTATTCCCGCCATCGCGCCACGATCAAACCCGGGCCTGTCTCTAGGGTGGAGAAAGGGGGACCGAGACCAGAACCCGCAACGACAGCCACGGAACCGCTAGTATCCCCCGCCCAGTTGGAAATAGGGGGGACATAGTAGTCCCACTCCGCCATGGCCTGGATGAAAAGATCCTGGGCCCTGGCGGAGTGGTTCAGGTTCGCCTGCAGGAAGCCATGTCGCCGTCTATTCATGACGACATAGCCTCAACTGGCGCCTGCAGGCGCCCTCCGCTTGGGGCAGCTGGGGAGGGACCAACTGCCTTACCCCTCCTACGAGGAGCCTTACAGGATAGTCTCCCCAGTTCGTATCCCGCTTGGAGCCCGAGGTCCGCGCAGACTGCGCACCTAAGCACTCCGGTGCAGCCATCGCGAGTGTGGCCCGCTATGCCGCACCGGAAACACACAGTGCTGCGGTCCACCCCGGATGGGCAGACTGCTCGCGTGTGCCCGGGTTCCTGACACCCGAAGCACCGCATTGGCCTCTGCTCAAGGAGCTCGACCCCGGCCGAGCTCCACCCCACCAGCAGTCTGCCCTTATCCAAAACGGCTTTTGCCGCGTCAGCGGGGCAGTGGGCAAAAGCCACCCCCATGCCCCCGTGGCCCCAACGAATTTCACCAACAAGAATGGATTCGTTAGGGCATTGGCTGACGCTGCAAATGGCATTTCTAACCTTCTCTCTTGTAGCAGAGTCATCCAGCCCTTTGATCTTAATTGTGACCCGTTTGACGGGCCGAACGACTTCTGCCACCCCATCTAGTGCCGCACGCAATTCGGCGGCTAATTTATCCGCCTTTTCTGGAGCCGCCTGAGGTAGCTCCAGAAGACGAGCCCCCGTGACTGACCGACGGATTCGAAGGCCGCCCTCGAGCCCGATCTCGCCGAGGTCCACTTTCTCGGCGGCGCGCTCGAGGACGGACGCGTATGTGACTCCTTTAGCTGCTGCCTCCTTCTGCAATTTAATTATAACTGCAGGAGATCTTTTATGCGGCAGCTTGGGCTTCGCTTTCTCAGCGCCCTGAATAGCACTCTCCTTGTTTTTCCCCCTTCTTTCTTTCTTTCCCCTCCTCTGTTGAGAGGGATTGGATTTCGGCGGTTGAACCGCGGGGGCTATCAAAGATACAGCCGCAGACTGTTGCGGCTGCTTCTTCTTCCCGGCTCGGCGCACCACCGTCGTCCAGGCTTCTGAAGCGGCGGCCAGGGACGGCGGGAGAGCCGGTAACGCTCGGCCTGGAGCGGTTTGGGAAGGTTCCCGGCGGGCAGGCCTTGACGGTGGGACGAACGGGCTTGCCAGAGCTGAGTCCCGTTTCGCGGCGGCGGAGGCTGCTGCTTCCTTTCTCTTGTCCGCGGCGAGAGGTGGGCGAAGGATCCTCTCAGGAAGGAGGCGCTCTTCAATACCTTCGAAGCGGGCGTTAATCATAACGCCCACTGAGGAAATAATCGAGCGCCTCAATTCCTCCAAATAGTCCTCCTTCGTGGAGGGCACAGCAGCGGGAGCAGCAGATTTCGCTGCAGACCGCATATCGGCAAACTCACGCCTGTGGGCTTTGAGCTCAGCCCGGAGGTTCTCCACCTCCCGGTGCAGGCGTGAGTTGTCGGCTCGCAGTCGTCTGGTCTCGTCCACCGCAGTGCGGCCGACCAGCGTCTCCACTACCTCCAGCAGGTCTCGCGAAGCCTCCTTCAGAATTTTGATCATTCCGCCCTGAAGCTGGCCGGACTTGCGCGTTACCTCAATAATTGAGGCCGCTGACTTCCCAGCCAACGCTCGCAACTGCTCTGCCCCCAAGGCCTCTGGATCGGGTCTGCCACTCCCCTCCTGCGAGATTTCATCTCCCGAACAGGAGACGTGACCTGCTGGGGACGGTGCTGCCGATCGAAAGGCCCGCGCCCCCAACTCCTTCTCGAAGGCGTCCTCCTCGGCCTCATAGGTAAGGGCCCGCAATTTGGCTTTCGCCCGTGCGAGCCCACCACCGCGGATACTGTTGGTGATACGTCCACGACGAGCAGTGTTGCACTTAGAAACTGCAACACCTCGATCCGAGTCGTAATCGGACGCGTCACTCAACAAAATTGCGGACTCCGACGGCCGCTTCCTCCCAACACTAGTTTCGTCGTCGGGCATTGCATTCGCCCGACGAGTAGATGCTCTTGTGCTTTTAGAGGGCGGTGCCATTTCGCGTACATATTCAATGTCCTTAAACGCGCCAGGGTCATTTGCGGGAAAGGCGACCAACGGGGCCGTCTCTTCCGCAACCAAATCATCATCCAGTCCTTGAGTGAAATTCAAGTCTAATGAAACACAAGCCTGAGTTGTCGTAAGAATCGAGCGGTCTTTTCCCCCCCCGGAATACGAGGGGAAGACGGAAGCCGAGGCTTCCGTGAGGGATTCCCGGCCTGCAGAGCAGCCACCGGTACCCTCCCGGGGTAGTTTATTTTTAAGAGACGCTTTTTTCATTTTGTTTCCTTTAAGGGGTAAGGTCCCCGGGGGCGCCCTCGCCATTACACAACCCCTCGGCAGGCGCCGGACCTCAGGGTTGACAAAAGAATAAAAGAAAAGGAAGGAAACAGAAAGACAGAAAAAGAAACAGAGCGAACACAAACAAAGAACTAAACAAAACCAAACAAAGGAAAAAACGAAGAAACAAAAACAAAACGAAACAAAACAAAACGAAACAAAACAGAACGAAACAAAGAGGAAAGAGAAAAAACAAAAACCCATAGCCGACCCCCACCGCGCTGGGCATTAGCAGATGGCTAACCCGACCCCGAAAGACCGGATTAACCATCCCCCAGGGAGCACCGGCCCGTACCGCTTCCAATCCCGCCGGACGAATCCGAGCAACCTTGATAGCGGACGAGCACACGAGAAGGTTGGCTAGTTGGTTAGCCAGCGAGGGCTAGTACCGGACACATGTTCCGACTACCTGCTCCCGCGTACCTACGCTGTCCGTACCACTGCGTACCGTACCGGCCAGTACCGGACACATGTCCCGACTACCTGCTCCGCGTACCTACGCTGTCCGTACCACTCCGTACCGTCCGGAGCCGGACCGGAGCGGAGCGCGCGCGCGCGCGTGCGCTCGCGTCGGCTGCCGGCGAACGAATCGTTGAAGACCCCTAAACTAATTAGTATCTGAATAATAATTATAAAATTTATTAAGTACGTACCTAGAATTATTAAATAAAACATTATTTTTATATGTTAAGTGCAATGTGTTAATTTTATAAACATGTGTTATATACAATATTGATATAATTTCTTACTTAGTTTCTACATCTGTCTCAATTTATTTTTACAAATAATGATATCTTAAGGTATGTTCGGAGTGGTGAAACGATTTTTGTCATACGAGGTGGCTGTGTTTTAATTGTCTCAGAAAAAAACTCGGTATATGAGAAGACGACTTTTTAAAATGAGTTATGTTATTTTTAATGCCTAAATTTTGCAAAAGTATTAGACAATATTTTGAATAAAAGTTATTTGATATAGAGGAATGTGAGGATTACGGAAATGAAACAAGTTGATCTTCCGTTACTAATTTCTAAGAAAGAAGAGAAAAAAATTGAAAAAAGAAAAAAATGGAATCCATATATAGTCATCTTGTACAAAAGACATTACCGAAATAGTAAAAATAAAATATTTGTTTATTTTAAATTGACTGGTGATTATAGAAGATACATTTACAAAAACTATACAAGAATCATTACGCTTTCAGTAATTTAGGAGAGACAATACTTATTTATATACATGTATATATTAACCGATCTACATATTCCATTAAGTACAATTTTAAAACATCCTACATCTAAATTTACACCAAGAACATGTTGTTATTAAAAGTTATGGAAAGCCGTAGTTGAACGTCGATTAGACCTCTCATATTTTTGCCGTATACGAGAAATAAAAACAAACTCGTAACGCCAAAATTTCGTCTTCAAAAAGTTAATAAATCCTTCATGGGTTTGAGTATACGCATATATAATAAAGTTCCACAACATATCTTAGACCTTCCTTTTCTTGGTTTTAAATCTAAAATCAAAAGTAAATTATTAAATAAATCTTATTATAGCGTTCAAGAGTTTTTAGTGGATCGAAATATGTGGAACTTAAGTTTTTGAATCATTTGCAGGATTTATATTATAATGTACATCACCTAAGATTGTTATATTTCTTTTGAAAAGAGCAACTGTTGAGTTTCTGGCCGGATCTTCTCAACAGAGCAGCATTCCACTGACCTTTTTTTCGAAAGTGCGTGTAAATGCCTACTTAAATAAAGATATTATGAATTTCAATTTGAATCTCGAATTCTTGCAACATCCGGGAAATCGCAAGAACGTTGCCAACCTTGAAGGTGAGAGTACGCGACTTTCTTTAAGGTATTCATATCAAATAGAACTCTTCTGAACATTTCCCAGGCGATAGAAGACGCACAAAGAGGCCACGTCTCTACGCAATGCCAAAGAGTCCATACGTTCACAGTAGATTGGGTCCCCGAAAATCTGAACGACGCTCCGTTGCACGCCGTCAAACGATAGAAGCTGATATTGGGGTGATCCGGATCAACAGTACTCCATGTGTGGCCTGACTTGCGTCTAATAGATCGCAAATCTTTGGCCAGGCTCGAAATACTATCCATTGATCACTCCCAATTGCATTGAGGCCAACTTGAATTTGTTCTTTAGGTGACCCTAGAACTGACAGTCACTCGAAATGTTGAAGCCAAGGGCTCTGATACTTGGCGAGGCAATGAGGCAAACTCGTGTCTTTTAGGGATTAATCTGACGAGGTTTTGTTCACCTCACTTTGAGACCATCCTCTATAGAAGACACAAATTTCTTTTGGAACTGACCGACATTTTGCCGAGAGAGTCAGGCACGGTCAGAATAAACACAAACACAGTGCTATCATCTGCATAACAATCTATGTTACAGATTTCTAACATATCATTGATGTGCAGGAGGAATAGCACGCAGCCTTGGTTTACATCAGGAAATATTTAGGAATTGTAAACTAATGTAAGTATTAAATAAGAACTTTCTAATAACGTTCCTATCACGTTGAATCGTTTGCTATTTTAAAATCTTTACTTAATGTAAGATCTATGTAATTTTATTTTGTCTGATTCAAAGAGTACCTTTCAGTATTTTGGCTCGATGTTACTCGAAATTATGAGGTGCATCGGTAGCCTAAGATGCTCTAGCTTCAATTTGTCAGATGAAGCTTATAATTAAATTGTTATGTTACAGTGGATACCGGCTCATATTAGTTGAAAAGATTGAAATTGCAGATAATTTAGATAAATAAGTTCTTGTAGATGGTAAGGTTAATGGATGGTAATTGTAAGGTGGTAGAGCCTAGCTGTAGTTATCTGACTGCAGCTCGTATTGGGCTGGCTCGACCGGGGAAGGACCACCCTCTCACAGAAGACCGACGCGTAGTAACCAAATTCATTTGGTTATGTTCCGTCGGTGAGTGAGAGAATCCGGAAGCCCAAACCCCCTCCCCCCCACACATGAACGCGATGCATAAAAGAAAAATACCCCAGGAGGGTATCGGCTTCGATGAAGCCGGGGACCCCCTCCCCGAGCAAAATCGGGGGAATGATCCTCGGATTTTGCTCGGGCTGCCCGTCGTATCTGGGGCGGGCAAAGTATCGCACTTTATGTTTCCTGAGGGCAAACGACGGCAAACAGCGGCACCCCGCTCCACTCTAGATATGGACTTTTGTACCATCCGGGGGTTTCATTCGAACCTAAACGCCGTCCACTACCACCTTGAGACGGCGCAGCCGGCCTTGTTGTTTTTGACGGAGACGCAGATATCTCAACCTAGCGACACAGCGTACCTATCATACCCCGGGTATAAACTAGAACATCATTTTATACCACACGCCGAGGTATCTGTGTTCGTAAGGGAGGATATCTGCTACCGTCGCCTTCAGATTTTTGAAGGTCGGGACCTGTCCGTGCTCTGGCTGCGCGTGGACATGGACGATCACTACAAGTCAGCGGATTGGGATGGAATGCGGTCTTTTTTAGCATCCTACCCATGGGGGCCGATTTGTTTCCCTTCCAACGATACTAGTGACTGCGCTGCGGCTGTAGCTGATGTGATACTTCAGGGCATGGAACTTTTTGTACCAAGCTCTGTGGTACCACTTGGTGGCAGATCGCGGTCTTGGTTTGATGCGTCTGTCAGGGCTGCAGCAGCTGGCAAACGGCAGGCTTATCGAGCTTGGGCCAATGCGTTAGTCATTAAGGATCGGAACTCTAGAGTTCTGAAGAGGAAATACAACCGTGCCTCCAGATTCTTCAAACGGCAAATCGCTAGAGCAAAGTTCAAGCATGTCGTCAAAATTGGGGATCAGCTGGCAAAGTACCCGCCTGGCACGCGCAAATTCTGGGCGCTTTCAAAGGCCAGTCTGGGCAACTTTAGCCAGCCGTCCCTACTGCCGTTGCACATGGGGAATGACTCTCTGGCCCACACGGCAAAAGAGAAAGCCGATCTCTTGGGCACTCTTTTCACCTCCAACTCGACTTTGGACGACCAAGGGAAGACACCGCCTATCATCCCGCGGTGTCAGAGCTCAATGCCGGAAATAGTTTTTCGGCAAAAAACTATCAGGCAGACTCTATTTTCCTTGGACGTTCATAAGTCGAGTGGGCCGGATGGCATTTCTCCACTGTTGCTACGAACGTGTGCCCCGAGTTGACTCCAGTGCTAACGCGTTTATTTCGGCACTCCTACCTTAAAGGCGTAGTCCCGGTCTCATGGAAGTGTGCCCTTGTCCATCCGATCCCTAAAAAAGGTGATAGCTCGGACCCAGCTAACTACAGACCTATCGCCATTACCTCTCTTCTCTCCAAAATAATGGAGATTATCATAAACCGACTGCTCCTAACGTACCTCGAGGATCACCAGTTGATCAATGACCGGCAGTATGGCTTTCGCCATGGTCGATCAGCTGGTGATCTTCTGTTATACCTCACTCACCGTTGGGCAACGGTTATTGAAAGCAAGGGAGAAGGTCTGGCAGTTAGTCTGGATATGGCAAAAGCCTTCGATCGTGTATGACACAAGGGGCTTCTTTCGAAGCTACCTTCCTATGGGCTTCCCGAGAGTTTATGCAAGTGGATAACCAGCTCACTGGGCGGAGCATACAGGTCGTTCTCGACGGTTTTTGCTCGGACCCCAAGCCCGTGAATGCTGGTGTACCCCAAGGCTGCGTGCTATCCCCAACTCTGTTCCTCCTGCACATCAATGATATGTTGGATATTTCCAACATACATTGTTATGCGGATGACAGCACTGGGGATGCGGTATATTCCGGTCGTGCAGGTCTCTCTTGGGAAAACGTCGATGAGTGCCGAAAGAAACTTGTGTCTTCAATAGAGACTTCCCTGGGGATGGTCTCTGAGTGGGGTGAACTGAACCACGTTCAGTTCAATCCCCAGAAGACACAGTTTTGCGCGTTTACCACTAAAAAAACCCCATTTGTCGTATCACCGCTCTTCGAGAGCACTCCTCTTATTGCCTCGCCAAGTATCAGAATACTGGGACTCGACATTTCGAGCGACTGTCAGTTTCGTGGTCATCTGGAGAGCAAGGCCAAGTTGGCCTCGATGAAATTGGGAGTGATCAATAGAGCGAGGCAGTATTTCAAACCTGGCCAAAGACTTGCGCTCTACAAGGCGCAGGTCCGGCCACACATGGAGTACTGTTCTCATCTCTAGTCCGGATCACCCCAATATCAGCTCCTACCATTGGACCGCGTACAACGGAGAGCCGTTCGGATTGTCGGGGACCCGGTGCTCTGCGAACGGCTGGACTCTTTGGCATTGCGTAGAGACGTGGCTTCTTTATGCGTCTTCTACCGCATTTACAACGGGGAGTGTTCCGAAGAACTATTCGATCTGATGCCTACCGCCGAATTTCACCACCGCACAGCTCGCCATCGCCTCCTTTACCATCCATACCACCTGGATGCGTGGCGATCTTCAACTGTGCGGTTTTCAAGGACTTTCTTCCCACGTACCGCAATTTCGCTTTGTCGATACAACTGATTCGTAATTTTAAATCTGGCAGTAACGTCCGTGTTGGTGTATTGTGCGTAACACAGTTGCTTCTTTCGCAATTACCAGGGTTCAAACCTCCTAACTGACTTAAACTTTTTTTTTTTTTTAATAATATTATTTTAGTTTTTTTTTATATATAAAAAAAAAAACTTTTAAAATGGCTGAGTGTGCAGGTTGTCCCGAACCGCTAGATAAAAATTTATCATTACAGTGCAGTAATTGCATGGATAAATATCATGTCATTTGTACGAGAATTTCAAAACAGGATTTTACTTTTATGACACCCGAAGCAAAAAATCTGTGGATTTGTGATCTATGCCGTTGTAAATTGCCTAAAGAGAAAGATAATTCTAATACTCCTGTACGAAGCTCCCCAGTACATATGGAGTTTGTCACTCAGCGTACCAAGAGTCGTGCCACTTGCTCTTGTTTATCAGCCAGCAGTGTAAGGGACATAATAAGAGAGGAGCTACGCAGCGTTATGAATAGCGAATTGAACCCAAAACTTCAAGAGTTACAAAACGCCATAACTTCGTTCGAATTATCCTTGTCATTCTTCAATCAGGACCTGGAGAGAATTAAGATCGAACACGCGACACAGTCTAATAAATTGGAGTCAATTATTAAGGAGAATGACGTATTGCGTGGAACGAACCGGTCTTTATCGATGCGTCTCATGCAAATCGAGCAGCAAACACGTGCCTCTAATGTTGAAATACAATGCGTTCCCGAGAATAAAAATGAAAATCTGGTTAATACGGTGCAGCAACTGGGTAGAATTATTAAGTGTCCTATTGCTAATGAAAACATACATTATTGCGCAAGACTGGCAAAACTAAACACTAAAAGTCCTCGACCACGAGCTATTTTAGTGAAATTTGGTAGTCCTAGATTGCGTGATGAATTTATGGCGGCCACGTTAAAATTCAACAAAAACAATCCGGATGACAAACTAAATACTGGCCATTTGGGTTCTGTGAGTACAAAGAAGACACCAATATATATAGCTGAAAATCTGACTCCAGAAGGAAAAGCTCTTCACGCTGCAACGCGGATAAAAGCGAAGGAACTTGGATTCAAATTTGTGTGGGTTCGTGACGGTAAAATTTTTGTTAGGAAAAATGAGGGTGCGGGATATGTGCTTATTCGCAATCAGGATACTTTAAATGGTTTGTCATAGTGTGCCGCTAAATTAATTTATTATATTTGTTGCGCAGGGCAACATTGATAAAATTTCTGTTTATTATCAGAACGTGAGAGGGTTAAGAACAAAAACTTTAGACTTATTTAATAATGTTATTTGTAGTTCATATGATGTCATTATTTTGGTTGAGACGTGGTTGAATGATAGCGTTTTCGATTCGGAAATGTTTGATGATCGATATATAGTTTATAGACGCGATCGCGAAAGTAGCGGATTTCACGCCTATAAAAACGGCGGTGGCGTGCTAATTGCAGTATCTAAGCAGTTTTATTCTACACGACAATATAGCTTTGAATCTGAATGCGAAGATCTCTGGGTTACTGTGGAGTTGAGTGGTGATCAGGGTTGTTCTGAGAGGATAAACATATGTGCTGTGTATATTCCTTCCCCGGTGCAGAAGCATATATTACAATGCTTTATTGACAATTCAAATCGAGTCTTGGAATCACTGGATGGTCGCACTCTTATGGCGGGTGATTTTAATCTAAGCAGTATTCACTGGTTACATAAACCTCAAGGTCATCTTTTAGCAGAGTTATCTACTAGTAATTTTCAGAATATGTTATTAGATTTCCTAGCATGTAATAACCTGAGTCAGTTTAACAATATACAAAATAGCAAAAATAGATTATTAGATCTAATTCTTTGTGACAGTCCAATTAGAGATGTTTCTCCTTGTCTTGACCCTTTGATTTCTCTCGATTCCTTTCATCCCCCATTAATTTTTTCATTGCATTTCAACAAAGGTTTTTCTATGCCATTGGACTCTAAGGTTACAAAATTTTGTTTTTATAAAGCTGACTATGAACGTATAAAGATTGGTCTCAACGAGATTGACTGGAGGGAAATCCTAAGAAAATGCCCATCTGTCGATGCAATGGTTACTAAATTCTACGAACAGATTGGTATATTAATTAAAAAGTACGTTCCTAAATCTAAACCTCGCAGCCATCGTTACCCAGTCTGGTTTACTCCATGTGTTATTAATTGTATTAAAGAAAAGTATAAATACAGAATAAAGTTACGTAAGTATGACAATCCTCGTGATAAACTAACTTTTGATCTATTAAAACGAAGATGCGATATGCTGTTGTCATCCGCATACACGAATTACTTGGAGAGTCTTGAAACATCCTTAAGATCTAATCCAAAACTAATTTGGTCATTTATAAAACATAAAAGAGGTAAGAGTTCTTATCCTTCAAAGTTGAAAATGGATAATAGAATCGCTATCGACGGAAAGGATATTTGTGATTTGTTCGCCAGTAACTTTTCGTCAATTTATGGCGCTGACACAGTTAAAAGCTTTTCATCACCAAATGCGGCCCTGTCGTGTAATAGTAATTTTCCTAACCAACTATCTTTTTCTGTGGACGAAGTCTATAAAGTGCTAAAAAGTCTGGATTCTTCTAAGGCGGCAGGAGCGGACGGTATACCATCGATTTTTGTCTGTAATTGCGCTAGCTCGTTCGCTTTACCGCTAACAATAATCATTAACACTTCGCTTCAAACTAGCACATACCCAGCTTTATGGAAGGAAGCGTTGGTCTTGCCATTGTTTAAGAACGGGGATCGAGAGGAAATTAAAAATTACAGACCCATTTCTATAATTTCGGTGTTCGCTAAAGTATTCGAAATACTCGTTTGTCGTGTTATTTCATGGAATTTTAAACATCATGTAGCGGCAGAGCAACACGGTTTCGTAAAAGCTCGTTCAACAACCACGAATCTGGTCACCTTTGTTGAGAATGTTGTCGAGGCTCTCGATGGCGGGAATTCTGTTGATGCTATTTACACTGACCTCAGTAAGGCTTTCGACAGAGTTGATCATGTTGTATTAACTAATAAATTGAATAGGATCGGAATGGATGGACCGCTGTTAGCATGGTTCCAATCATACCTCACAAATAGGAGTTCTGCTGTTGTCGTTAACGGTTATACTTCTTCTAAATTCATTACTGGATCAGGTGTACCACAAGGCTCCCATTTAGGGCCTTTATTATTTAACATATTCATTAACGACATCAGTGGCTGTTTTACCAATTCAAATTGCTGTTTGTTCGCTGATGATCTTAAGTTGTTTAGACCAGTTTGTTCCGATGCTGATGCTAAACTTTTGCAGGATGATTTGGACAGATTGGTGCTATGGTGTAAAAACAATGGCATGGTCCTTAATTCTGATAAATGTCACTTTATTTCTTTCTCGAGAAAGAGAATCACATTTGAAAGGTCATACTCTGTTGAGGGTAGAAATTTATTAGAGGTGTCTCATGTGCGTGATTTGGGAATAACGCTTGATAATCAACTCCGATTTCATGTGCATATTAGTAATATCGTCGGTAAAAGTCTTAAAACCCTTGGCTTTTTACTCCGTAATTGTAGGGATTTCAAAAAGCCCCAGACAATATTACTATTTATTCAGCCCTAGTTCGTAGCATCTTGGAGTATGGTAGTGTCGTGTGGAATCCATATTATGATGTATACTGTAAAAGAATAGAAAAGGTTCAGAAAAGATTCATACAGCACCTCTCATTTTATCACGGTAGGTCGCTGAAAGGTTACGAGAACAAATTAAAATATTTCAATCTTCCCCCACTTGTGAATCGAAGACGTCTCCACGATCTTGTGTTTCTGCATAGGTTGGTTAATGGTGTTGTGGACAGTTCGGATTTACTAACAAAATTAAATTTTCATGCCCCTTTAAGAGTAGTAAGACCAACTTCGTTTACTCCATTTGTGGAGAAACTTACACGCACTCGTCAGGGACGCCACTCGCCGATAAATAGAATTGTGATGAGTTTCAACTCTTATTATAAAAAATTTGTAAAGCGTCCCGATTGTAATACTAATTTTGATATTTTTTCAAGTAAACTGTCAAGATTTAGAAATATGATTATTAATGATATATAATTGCATTCTTAATGTTAATTTTTTTGTTCTTTTCTCTCTTATTGTTTTGTATTGTATTGTTTTGTTTTCATTGTTTTGTTTTTTGTTTTTTTTTTCTTAATTAACCCATTTTACTGTGTCTAAATTTTTGTTAATTATTGTATTTTTTTTATTGTATATACGTGTTTAATTATTGGAGTGATGTTAACACCTATAATTAAGACAACGCTTAGCTTGTATGATATCTTGTATTTTATTGTAACTGTCTGTTGTGGGCGTCTGTGTTGTTGGTGTTACATAAATAAATAAATAAATAAATAAATAAATAAATAACAAATGTGGAACGAACTTCCTTCGGCGGTATTTCCAGATCGATACGACATGGGTACCTTCAAAAAAGGCATTTATTCCTTTCTCCAAGGCCGGCAACGCTCTTGTGAATCCTCGGATGTTGCAAGAGTTCATGGGCAGCGGTGATCACATACTAACGGTGACCCGCAAGCTCGTTTGCCCTCCTATAACATAAAAAAAAAATGGTATTTTGACCCATGTTTTATCGTTTTATAAAGACATTGTATTTAAATAAACATCGATGTAGACAGTTATGGTAAGAATTTTCCCTTTACGGAAGTTAAACTATATTATAATTTTTTAAGTAATATATTTTCTCCAGTCTTCTTTAAGTATACAATAAAATATATTTATCGATTTAAACACATGAAATTTAATGGTTAATAATACATGGTCCCTTTGAGATACATATTCGGCAATATTGTATTAATATTCAGGCAAAGTAGTATAACCTTGTAAAAGGTGGTAGAGCCTAGCTGTTGTTATCTGACTGTAGCTCGTATTGGGCTGGCTTGACCGGTAAAGGACCACCCTCTCACAAAAGATCGACGTGTAGTAACCAAATTCATTTGGTTATGTTTCGTCAGTAAGAGAATCCGGAAGCCCAACTCCTCCGCCCCTGCCCTACATGATAGCGATGCCTCCAAAAAGTATACCCCAGGAGGGTACCGGCTTTGATGAAGCCGGGGAACCCCAATGATTCTCGGATTTTGCTCGGGCTGCCCGTTGTATCTGGGGCGGACAAAGTACCCCAGTTTGTGTTTTCTGAGGGCAAACAATGGCAAACAGCGGCACCCTTTTTTTATTTTTTTATTGTTGGAAAAATCCGTTACGTATACCCGCCGACCAAGAAGGTGATGGCCGGAGGGTTATGTGGGACTACCCGGCAGCTTAGAGGACGCTGCCCTTTTTAAGGCTACCCACTAAAAAACTCAACGCCTTAATGGGACGCCACGGGATCGCTTGCGCACTCACCGTGATGCCCCGACTGTAGCCCCCCATATAAGGGTGCTCTGAGAAACTTAGATCACCCTCACGACGTAGGTCTGAAATAGGTGAGAGAGGTCACCCTCCCCTCCCACCATAAGGCACTACAGCTGGGGAAGGAAGCGGCGGGCATACTCTCGCCTCCTTCTTCTCAGGATTCCCTTACGGAGTGGGTCAGCAGTGGAGGCCTGCTCCCTCACCCGCTCCGCGGCCTCCTTCGCGGCGATGACTTGCTCGCAGAAGGAGACCATTGCGACCCAACATTTTTCGTTGTTAATCATTGCGCCTATGAGGCGCGGCAGCGAGAGGTCCCCACCCACCACGGCCACCAGCTCAACACTCTGGTGGTCCGAGGCTGCGCAGTCCGCCAAGGTGTGAGGAGCCGTGTCTTCGGCCTCATCACAGTAGTGGCAAGATGGGGTCGCCTCCCTTCGTAAGATCTTGTGCAGATACTCCCCGAAGCACCCATGCCCAGTGAGCACCTGCACAAGACGGAACGTAAGCGTTCCATGCCGCCGGTTGATCCAACGATCGAGGTGGGGACGGATCGCCCCCACAGTCGTCAGTCCGGCGGCAGGGGACCCTAGGTCCCTCTCCCACCGTCGAATCAGGGCTCGGTGAGCTAGAGCCCTGACCCGAGCCACCTCGGGCCTTACCCCCCTGGCCCTGGCTTCTACCTGGTGTCAATACACCTCGGCCACCACTTCCGCCTGTAGCTCCCAAGGCGGATCGCTCGCCAGAAGTGTGGCCGCAGTGTACGACACCATGCGATACCCCCGAATCACTTTTACCGCAAGGCACCTCTGCGTTCTCTGCTAGAGGGTCTGAGTCAGCGGTAAGAACTCCCGACCAAATTACCCCCATTTGGGCGGGAGTACAAGGCCATACTCCTCACGATGCCGGCATATAAGCGCCTCCTCAAGGCAGCTGCGGTGGAAACCAACTTCGGGGCCAGAAGGGAGAAATGGGCCCCGAAGTTTATTATAGATCATTCAACGACCCGCCTTGAAGCCGAACTGAGCCTTTGAGAGATCAGGACCTTTTCGAGGTGCCGGACGAGACGTGCAGAGAGTATTCTCTCCAAGAGTTTACCCGTCTCGTCCAACAGCACGATTGGCCTGTATGCGAAAGGTGAGTCGGCAGAACGACCCTCCTTCCGCAACAGGCACAATCTGCCCTCTTTCCAGGCCTTCGGAAACTGTCCAGTGCGCAAGCAGAGGTTGAACAGTTTCCGAAGTCTGCCTCCCACATATTCCAGGACGACGAATAGAACCCGCCCTGGAATACCGTCTGGCCCCGGCGCAGTATTGCGGGCTCGAAGGCGACTCAGTGCGACCTCCAGCTCGGCCTCCGTGATGTCTGAGACCGAACCTACCCCCCATTAGGAGAAGGGGGGGCCATCACGGGTGGCGAGTAGCCGGTGGATTCCGGGAATAAGTCTCCCACCGGCTGAAGGAACTCCATGACCGGGGTGCACGTGGCATGGAGTTTGTGCGCGCGACGCAATATGGGTGCCCCCATGGGTCCCTATCGAGACTTGCCATGATCTCCTTCCGAGTCAGGTCCTTCGCCTTTCGAATCGCCAGCCGCAGAGTCGACTTCGCCTCACGATAACGACTCCGCAGCTGGGCCTCCAGGTCCGGGTCGAAGCCGTGACGACGGCGACACCGGACGAAAGCCCTACGGGCCCTGCAGCAAGCCGCGCGAAATTCGGCTATTTCGGGCGAACACCAGTACACTGCTCTGCGCCGGGGCCTAGACTTCACCCTCGCCATGGCCGTATACCCGTGATAGGACCTCGCACATGCGGCCAGCCGTCACCTTCACGTCGGTTTCCTCGTTGGGCCGATCGGGAAAGGCCCAGCCCTGAACAATGGCTGCCTTCCTGACCATTTCCAGATCCTTAATTGCCCAACGAGGAAAGCGACTGACCTCCCGCGGTGGCCCGGCCAGATCCGGTCGAGAGATGGAGATCTCAAATCGGATGTACAGGTGATCCGATAGAGTCTCCACACCTGCCTCGACTTTCCAGTCGTGGACCATACGTGCGACTGCTGGGGTTGCAAACATGACGTCCACAACGGAACTCCCTTGCTGCCGCACGCAGTTCGGTTCGGTCCCTCTGTTGAGAAAGGACAGATCGAAGAGGAGCGATCAGCCCTGAACGGCACTATCCCTAACGTTCGTAGCGTGGTTCCCCCAGGCCGCGGATTTGGCGTTCAGGTCGCCGAGGACGATGATCTTCCCCGACCTGTCCACCAATCGCCGCTCTGACGGAGTCGAGGAAGATCTCGAACTCCGCCAGGCTGCGGTTAGGGGAGAAGTACACGCCAATGATGATGTACTTCCCCCACTTGACTACGACCAAACCCGGGCCAGACTCCAGAGTGGAGAAAGGAAAACCGGGACAAAAACCCATAGCTACAGAACCACTAGTGTCCCCCGCCCAATTGGGATTGGGCGGACGTAGTAGGGTTCGCAGGCCATCGCTATTCCTACATCCCACTCCACCATGGTCTGGATAAAAAGATCCTGGGCCTGGATCTGGATAAAAAATAAGGACTGCTTTAATCGAAGTGGGAATAAAGAGTGATCAAAAAATATTACAATTAATAAAGTAAAATTAAAACAATGGGTCATTGAAATGTTAATACAAATCAGTATGGTCCGTCAGCATGTTCGTGGGATTAGGGTTCCGTAACTCCTCCACCCCTAGAGAGTCAACTATTTGAGAATGTTGAGTGAAAAAGTTGAAAATTTCTTCATTCTTTGCTGTAGTTTTCTTATACTTTTTATTTTGTAAAAAAAGGGTGAGTGCACCTGCGCTGAGTAATATTGCGTATACTGGCATGGTTGTATGTTATACCTTAAAGCATCAGTATAATCTAGGTTTCCTGTAATACTTTTTATAACTGTACCGAGTCCATCAATGATTCCTCTTTTGGATCTAGTAACATAGGTTGTAAAGATTTAATTTGATATAATACTCGTGTCTCGTCTAATTTGTTAAGCAAGTAACTTATCTGAATTTCATACACTGAATATGTGCCATTAGGTAATTGATTCTGATAATTGTGTAAATGATTCTGTAGACTGTGTGTTTTATCCTCTATGTCGTCAAGTTTTACGTATTGTAAGAATGTATGGTAATGTATCGCTATTTTCATCGGTCTAAGTTTGCAGGGAAGTATTCCAGGTCCGTCATCAAGACTCTCGAATTTAATATCTTTAAGATGTACCAGCACCGTGAACACCAGGATCCTGTAACAAATTCGCTGCCTTAGGGATTCGCTTTAATCGCGATTTTGCTATAGGACCACGTTTCTTTTTAGTATAAATATGTATAGGTAAATTGGCAAGAACTGTGTCTTGTGTATACACAAGACACAGTTCTTGTCAATTTACCTGAAAGACAAAAAGACACTGTTCTTGTCAATTAGCTGAAAGACAAAAACAGCCCTAAGATATATCTTAGGGCTGTTTTTTGTCTTTCAGCTAATGGATTCCTTACAAATATCTGTTGATCGGGTGCATATTCTATCTCAGATTCGCGTGTATTATTTCTATTCTCGATAAGGGTCGTTCGGTTACTTAGGGATGATTGGTTAACGATGTCGTATACTTTTTTCATCCGTTCTTTATGTGTCTGCAAGTATTGCTGTAACGTTTGTTGAGTGAGGTCAATGTCAAGGCAGTCTCGGGGGTCAAAATGGCCGTTTAATAAATCAAAAGGTCTACATCGCCTGAAGCTGTGTATGGAACTATTGTAGGCTATTAAGCCTAGGGCATAAGATTGACAATGGGTTCGTCTTTATGTTGTAATTTTAAAAATCGTAGATGTTCAAGGAGAGTTGAGTGAAATTTTTCAATATTACTATTGCCATTAGGAGAATGAGCTAAGGTCTTGTGGTGGTTAATTTTGTCAAGACTAGTGAATTCATTAAATAATTGGTTGGCAAATTCTGTTCCATTGTCAGTTATAATAGTCATGGATGGGGACGCCATGGTTGGTACAGTATTGTAAAAGGGCTTGTAATACACTAACAGCTGTTCCGTCACGCAAGTAATATGCTTGTCCGTATTTGGTAAGAACGTCTATGAAAGTCACGTATTTGATACTCTGTATTGTCAGTAAGTCTGTGTGATTAACTTCAAACGGTTTTGTCGCAGGGGTACAATGTTAAATTGAGGTCGAACTGGGTTTCGATCGTACTGGGCTTGTCCGCATATTGATCCTTCATTTTCGGCCAAAAGTAAATTCGTGATAATGATAAATAGGTTTTATCGATTTCTCGCTGATTTGTCTTACCCTCATGATAATGACTAATAATTTTCTGCTGTCTAGAATATTCCTTAGGTTCCTCTGATCACTGTCTGGTACGGAGTGTAGTGCCCATTCAACGTCCTGCTCGCACAAGACCTGCTACTCGACGCGTTTGGCACTACAAGTCAGTGGATTGGGATGGAATGCGGTCCTTTTTTGCATCCTACCCATGGGGGCCGATTTGTTTCCCTTCCAATGATCCTAGTGACTGCGCTGCGGCTGTAGCTGATGTGATACTTCGAGGCATGGAACTATTTGTACCAAGCTCTGTGGTACCACTTGGCGGCAGATCGCGGCCTTGGTTTGATGTGTCTATCAGGGCTGCAGCAGCTTTTTTTTTGTTTTTTTTTTTTTTTGGGAGAGAAGGGCAAACGAGCTGGGGGGTCACAGATGATATGTGATCACCGCCGCCCTTGAATTCTAGCAACATCGGAGGATTTACAAGAGCGTTGCCGGCCTAGGAGGTGGGATTAAACGCCTTTTCTGAAGGTACCTACGAGTATGTCGTACCGATCTGGAAATACCGCCGAAGGGAGTTCGTTTCACAGTCGAGTGGTACGGGGAAAAAATGTACTTGAAAACCGCACAGTGGAGTACCGCCACTCATCCAGGCGGTACGGATGGTATTGGAGGCGATGGATCGCTGTGTGGTGATGAAATTCGATGGTAGGCATCAGATCGAATAGCTCTTCGGAACACTCCCCATGGTAAATGCGGTAGAAGACGCACAGAGATGCAACGTCTGTACGCAATGCCAAAGAGTCCAGCCGTTCGCAGAACACCGGGTCCCCGACAATCCCAACGGCTCTTCGTTGTACTCGGTCAAATGGTAGAAGCTAATATTGGGGTGATCCGGACCAGAGATGAGAACAGTACTCCATGTGTGGCCGGAGCATTGTAGAGCGCAAGTCTTTGGCCAGGATTGAAATACTGCCTCACTCTATTGATCACTCCCAATTTCTTCAAAGCCAACTTGGCCTTACTCTCCAGATCACCACAAACTGACAATCGGTCGAAATGTCGAGACCCAGTATTCTGATTCTTGGCGAGGCGATGAGGGGAGTGCTCTCGAAGAGGGGTGATACTACAAATGGGGTTTTCTTAGTGGTAAACGCGCAAACTTGTGTCTTCTCGGGATTGAATTGAACGTGGTTCAGTTCACCTATAGAAGACACAAGTTTCTTTCGGCACTCGTCGACGTTTTCCCGAGAGAGACCTGCACGGCCGGAATATACCGCATCCCCAGTGCTGTCATCCGCATAACAATGTTTGTTGGAAGCATTCAACATATCATTGATGTGCAGGAGGAACAGAGTTGGGGATAGCACGCAGCCTTGGGGTACACCAGCATTCACGGGCTTGGGGTCCGAGCAAAAACCATCGAGAACGACCTATATGCTCCGCCCAGTGAGGAAGCTGGTTATCCACTTGCATAAACTCTCGGGAAGCTCATAGGCAGGTAGCTTCGAAAAAAGCCCCTTGTACCATACACGTTCGAAGGCTTTCGCCATATCCAGACTAACTGCCAGACCCTCTCCCTTGCTTTCAAAAACCGCTGCCCAACGGTGCGTAAGATATTACAGAAGATCACCAGCTGATCCACCATGGCGAAAGCCATACTGCCGGTCATTGACCAATTGGTCATTGATTATGCTCTTCATTACTTTGGAGAGTAGAGAGGTAATGGCGATAGGTCTGTAGTTAGCTGGGTCCGAGCTATTACCTTCTTTAGAGATCGGATGGACAAGAGCACACTTCCATGAGACCGAGACTACGCCTTTAAGGTAGAAGTACCGAAATAGACGCGTTAGCACTGGTGTCAACTCAGGGGCACATGTCCGTAGCAAAATTGGAGAGATTTCATCTAGCCCTCGACTTATGAACTTCCAAGGAAAAGAGGGCTTTTCGAATGATTTTTTGCCGAAAAACTATTTCCGGCATTGAGCTTTGACACCGCGGGATGATAGGTGGTGTCTTGCCGTGGTCGTCCAAAGTCGAGTTGGAGGCAAAAAGAGTGCCCAAGAGATCGGCTTTTTCTTTTGCCGTGTGGGCCATAGAGTCGTTTCCAGTGTTCAGTGGCGGTAGGGATGGCTGGCAAAAGTTTCCCAGGGTGGCTTTGGAAAGCGTCTAGAACTTGCGCGTGCCAGGCGGGTACCTTGCCAACTGATCCCCAATTTTGACGACATGCTTGAACTTTGCTCTAGCAATTTTCCGTTTGAAGAATCAGGAGGCACGATTTTATTTCCTCTCTAAAACTCTAGAGTTTGGATCCTTAGTGACTAACGCATTAGCCCCAGCTTGATAAGCCTGCCGTTTGCCGGCTGACAGACACATCAAACTAGGGCCGCGTACTGCCACCAAGTGGTACCACAGAGCTTGGTACAAATAGTGCCATGCCCTGAAGTATCACATCAGCTACAGCCGCAGTGTATTCACTAGAATCATTGGAAGGGAAACAAAGCGGCCCCCATGGGTAGGATGCAAAAACAGACCGCATTCCATCCCAATCATCTGAAGTATTTTTTTTTAAGCATCGCTTTCAGAGGCGGGGGGGGCTTGGGCTTCCGGAATCTCTTATTCACCGACGAAACATAACCAAAATGAACGTTTGGTTACGTTTCCTCGGTCACGTCGGCCTTCTGTGAGAGGGTGGTTCTTCCCCGATCGAGCCAGGCCGATACGAACTGCAGTCAAATAACTACAGCTAGGCTGTACCATCTAGACATCTGGCATACAGCAGGCTTACCAAGGTTGGACCAATGAGTTAGTCACTAAGGATCCGAACTCTAGAGTTCTGAAGAGGAAATCTAACCGTGCCTCCAGATTCTGCAAACGGCTAATTGCTAGAGCAAAGTTCAAGCATGTCGTTAAGATTAGCTGGCAAGGTACCCGCACGGCACGCGCAAATTCTGGGTGCTTTTTAAGGCCACTCTGGGCATTTTTAGCCAGCCGTCCCTACCGCCATTGCACATGGGGAATGACCCTCTGGCTCACACGGCAAAAGAAAAGGCCGATCTCTTGGGCACTCTTTTTGTCCCCAACTCTACTTTGGACAACCAAAAGAAGACACCACGTATTATCAAGCGGTGTCAGAGCTCAATGTCTGAAATAATTATTCATCAAAAAACTATCAGGCAATCTCTATTTTCCTTGGACGATCATAAGTCGAGTGGGCCGGATGGCATTTCTCCATTGGTGCTAGGAACGTGTATCCCTGAGTTGACTCCAGTGCTAACGCGTCAATTTTGGCACTCCTACCTTAAAGGCGTAGTCCCGGTCTGATGGAAGTAAGCCTTTGTCCATCCGATTCCTAAAAAAGGTGATGGCTTGGACCCAATTTGGACGGACGAAATTGGGAGTGATCAATAGAGCGAGTCAGTATTTCAAACCTGGCCAAAGACTTGCGCTTTATAAGGTGAAGGTCTGACCACATACGGAGTACTGTTCTCATCTCCGGTCCGGATCACCCCAATATCAGCTTCTACCATTTGACCGCGTACAACGGGTAGCCGTTCGTATTGTCGGGGACCCGGTACTCTGCGTACGGCTGGACTCTTGGACTACTTGGCATTGCCTAGAGACGTGGCTTCTTTGTGCGTCTTCTACCGCTGATACGACGGGGAGTGTTCCGAAGAACTATTTGATCTGATGCCTTAAGGAATCGTCTGTCATTTGCACCGGCTAAGTGTCAAGCACTTACCATCGGGGACAGGCTACAGTGGCTTTCCACCATCCATTTAAGTGGCGTGCCGATCAGAGGGGTGGATGATGCCGTGGTGCTCGGCGTTGTAGTCGACTCCAGTTTGTCCTTCGCCTAGCATGCGCGATCGATTGGATGGTGGGCGGTCAAATGCTTCGGGAAGATGTTGAGGGTCTCGACATCATCCTGGGGCATTCGATACTCGGCACTGCTCACTCTCTATCGAGGAACATTCGTGCCGACAATTGCGTAAGCTGCGGAGTGATGGGCAGCGAGGGCGAATTTGCACGTGGTTCACTCGGACCTGCTTAGGGCGGACAGGACGTTATGTTCAATTTTCCGCTTTAATTTTGCAGTCGCGTTTACTTCGTCCCATATTTTGTTATAGGTTGTTGTCTCACTTGTAAATGTCAAGCGATACAGCTATAAATTAAATTGAACAATATGGAATACCAACACGTATGATGTGAAAATTTCTTCTTTGCTCCAATTATTGCAACTTCTCATCAAACGACTAACACACTTTTAACCAGCTACACAATCACCATTCTTCCGTCTGCCTTTATTACATCAATGAGCGCCGCAGATAGAATTTCCGACAAATGATTACGAGCCAAACTACTGAGTAAAATGTTTATATTCGATCACTGAGACCTATTACGAGTGATAGCTGTCAGTGAGGAATTATTAAGTAAACCGACAATTTCAACTGTCCATACTTTCCAAAAACGATCCCGTCCAAGTACTCCGTTTAAAAATCAACTGACGTCACTGAGTTTGCTCTACTTCTTCTCTATTGACAAAGGAATTAAGACAATATCGTTGACCACGACATGTCGAATGCTTAAAATATTCTATAAAAATGTTAAAGTTAAAAAAAACGCTCATTTAAATAATAAAGAAATATAGAATAAAAAAATCACCGACAGGAGCAGGGCTCCAACCCGCCAGTTGCCCTTCCAACTAAGCTACCGTGTTGCTACCTGCCTCGATGTATGCGATTTTACTACTAGTTAAGACGAATCGTGCCAGATTTATTGCTATATTTTTAAATACTTAAAAATATTGTCTACTCTTCTTTTATTCTAATAAATTGATAAAAATATAAAATAGTAATATATCACAGATGTTTGTTTTTTAATGATTAACCTTTTGACTTTTAGGGACGATAAAGATTTCTACCTTTATGATAACATATAGATTATTCAAAAGTAAAACTTTTACAAAACATCTTAAAAGTTGACAAGATATATCAATACAATTTTTTTTAAATAAACATGGTCATCAGTATGAAATAGTAAATAACACAAATCATAAGACTAAAATAATTGAGAAATGTTAAATGCTGTATGTCCATATTTTGAAGCTTGACTGCCAAGTGAAAAGGTTAAAGTGGCACGTTCTGTATTTTTATACCATCCTAATAATGATGGCGTTATATAAAGTTATCGATAGCGGCGCTTAAGGTAACAAAATGTGGTTAGTTCAGTTTGGAACACGTCCGGATTCATTTATATCTTATGCCTAACATATAATTTATAACTATTCATACAAGTCTATGTTATTCCGAGTACAGATTTGTTTAAAACTTATAAAGAAATGTTCATCTCCTTGTATTTGACCTTCTTCCTGCGCTTATTATATTCTATGTATAATTACTTGCGTTCTACACTGTACTGCACGTTCTTGGAGTAATGTTTTGTAATATGGTCAATGTAATCATATAATTGTGTATATATATTGTCAGACGTATTTAATTCTAATAAAATATCGTAATTGCATTAAAGCTTTTATTGTTGTATTAATAAAATTTAAGAAATTACAATTACTCAGAACAGTTTTTATTACGAAACATATTATTTTAAAGCGATGAAAGTTATTAGTTTAGGTCACTAGTTAAGACATACTGGCAGGAGCAGACTTTATGTCATTAAATTGTTATGTTTTAAGCACAAATGTGTGAGTTATCGTTGATACATTCAAAAATGTAGTATCGTTCAGAATAACTGTTTTGTAAAAAGAAACTTATTGAAATGTACAAAGTTACGATTATGTAAAACTGCCATAAACGGGCGCTGGCACGTCGGTAGCTGTAAAATTAGTTTAAATACGGCTCCGAGCCCCATTTGGTTTTTGAGGAACATTCCCACTGGAGATTTGATAAGCTAAGCTCTTTATAATTTTATTGATTTTAATATAGTCTTTGAATTGGACATCATTGCTTCGTGTTTATTTAAATCTATTATGTAACTAGTACTTGATAAAACACTTGTGAACTTTTTTTTATTATTATGAGTATTTTAAACTTATTAAATATTTAATTGGGTACAAATTTATTTTCTTTTAAATAAGTTCCAATTATAATACTTTTGTATATTCTCTGTTTACTAAACGGTGTAATATAGCTTGATCAATAGATTAGTTTCAGTTCATTAGCCATTTTTATTTGTAGTGTCTTAAATAACCTAACACGCTCATATGATACTTTGTTTATTTTATCTCTTGTATTATACTAACATGTTTAAAATGTATTATTAAGGCTTATTGTTTTCTAGACATCAAAGCGTGTAATAATGAACGGTAATAAGATAACCAAATAAGATGACACAAAACACAAAATATAAAAGTATATTTCAAAATTATTTAGTAAAAAAGTAAAGTTAATTATTAATAAGGTCAATGAAATTATTTCGTTATTATGAAAACGATTTCTGCAGGATTATGAAACATGATTGAACACAATTCTTTGACAGAAAGTGCTGCAATTCATTAGAATACAGAGATGTAGGAGCTACGATAGCAAGAGCTAGAGTAACAACGTTTGTCATGGATTCGAGCTCTCTATCCCTTTCACCCGCAAAAGAAGTAAGGGGCACAAGCTGTCTACTAAAAAAAATATTTCCTCCATTACTTGTATAAATGCATGTGGGAAAAGAATATTGTAATAATGTAATTTAGCATCAGGGAGGAAAAAAATTTAAGTGAGGATTTTAATCTTGTTGATATACTTTTTTAAAGAATAAAACAGAAAAAGCTAAGTAAAATATGACGTGGTAAAAATGACAAACAGTATTATGTGAAAGCGGAAACTCTAAATATTATTTTTATGAATAGATTTGGTACTTAAATATTTAGTCCTTTACATGGTTAAACATAATATTTTCAATTGTTATAATGCAAAATATACAAATGTGAATTCAAGATGTTTGGTTTTTTTAACAATGTAACGGTTGTAAACAAACTATTTTACTCGTGAAACGTGATACGATATAACTCTTTTTCACAGATACATTTTTTTGTTAAAATCTGTCCAATTTTGTAAGATTTTGAAAAACTATATCTACAACTTTATGATATTAGTGAAGGTTAAGATAATAGCTAGTTTTCTTTATTTAAAATTAGAAGATGTCAGATTAACTAACTAATCTGTTGCAACTATGAATTTTATCTCATCTATCACGTTTAAAAAAAGGGCGGACACCCGATGTTTAGACTCTGTCCAACGGCACGTCGCCGGCCCCACGGTACGGGCTGGCGATGTATCTTCCAAGTAGCGGAGTAAGCGATGACTACTAATAAAATAGTACTTGTCATTTCTAAATCCGAATTAAATACCAAGATGATTGATATTATTGTATATATTCTTAGCCAATACGAGTAGAGGCTAACTTGCCCACTTGTCTTAGAACTGAATACGTGAGATCAGCATGAAGAAGCGATAGTATATCAGTTATTGTTCTAGTTCTCCATCTCTCCTCCTTACCCTCCACTCCTCCATATTCTTTCAATATATTTAAGAGATAAGAGAAGAGAGAGACTTCGTTCATTCCTTTTCTACAAGGAATCCAATTGTCATCCAACTGTCCATCTGATACGGGTTGTCAAGCAATGATCAGTTATTTATCGTCGTCATCATCATCATCATATCATCGATACGTATTACCGATTAGTTCGTCAACTGCTTGGTTGATCGCGGTCATCACCTCTAATCGCCTAAAGATCTTAATAAAAATACTTCAATGTAAGTCGTGTCGAGAAATATACACATACATACATCACGGAGATATACCTAAATAAATTCCGCAACAATTATCGCTTTCACTGGCGGAGGCGTTGGTGTATGAGATTATTGACAGTTATTATTCTATTATCTGTTTCGTATTTATAAAAAAACGAACCTAAGATGATTTTTGGATGAAGTGAAAATTATTTACTTTCGTACTGACCAATGTAAAAAATAAGATCATATTTAAATCTTATTATACGTAATACAAAACTGCATTAAAGGCTATTTCACTATTAAAGAATAATATTAGCTAGGAACCGTCGCCTACAAGATCTGCATAGGTCTAAACGCAATATGTCTGCACGGAGACTTAAAACTTTATTAAACGAAATAATGTAGCGAATGCGCGGGACAACCTCGTTTATAGAATAATGAGCATCGTAGACGGGCACGGCGGCTCCGGCGGAACGCTACGCCAGTCGTGCGCGGCGCTCCGTAGCGGCAGGGCGCCACTTAATAGCATAAGGTGCAATTTAAATTAGATTGTGTTCGTGTTCCTCGACAATTAATCCCTTAATATTTAATTTCGATTGTATAATATTCATTAATGCCGTGATTGGTGTTGTTACTGTGGATTCTATACTCTTTGCTCACCGTAAGAAAATTATCTTGCGAAGTTAATTACAAGAAATAAATTAAATGATTAAGATGAAAAGGATTTGTCACCTCATCTTTCGACTGCTATTTCTGCTCGACGGTGAGTTTTTTTAGATAATTTATCCGAGTTTATTATGAAAAGAATTTTAATTTGGACGTTTGCTTTATTTTTATGGAACTTCCAGCTATTTAATTACTAAGTTTGTATAGAATTATGTCGCAATTAAGTAGACGAAGAGGCGTGAGTCTTTAAAACAAATCTTATTTAATAGCGATGATTTATGCATTAGACGGCAATATTATTTATGAATAACTTAAAAAACTTGATTTTTTTTCTTTTTATACAAATATTTAATTACAGATTCTTAAATTAATACTGTACTACTAACTAGTTGATGTTACTGTATATTAATAATAATAACAAATATCTATAAGCAATTATGTCAATCAATCAATTTTAATTCAGTTTTTGTTTTTTTAATATAATCACTATAACATGACGGTAAATATCAAATAAACGTCTTTAGTATACACTAATCTTTGATATCCCGACACAAAGACACAAAGAGAGATTATTAGATGTTTTTGTTTTCGTTTTTGTTTCGTTCCAATTGATTATAAAACCATCATAATTCAAAGTGAAGTTTTTTTAAATAAAGAAGCTTTGTTCATAACAATGGGTGTGACGAGCGCCCCGAGGCCTCCGTCAAATGAGCCAAACATAATTTATTATATTTTAATTTCCTCTACAACCTTCTATTTTCTAAGCCCCTTTATGAATATTCTTATATGAATACAGTCTATCTGTTTTGCCTCTTTATTACAAGATTAATTTTAATATTTTTTTTTATCATAACTATAATTCATTATTCATATGTTCTTTATTTGATAATATTTTTAAAATATGGACATTAGTGTACTTTGAGCTAAGTTTAGCGTAAAATTAAAATTACTCGGCCACAGTGCACGGACGCACCACTACCTCCAATGATCAATGAAACGATAACAACTGCAAAGTACGAATGTTTTCTACTGGGACGGTCGTTTGTGATTATAGACTTCGAATCTTCTGAATATTCATTTAATTATAATTTAAGGCTTAAGACTGTTTTATCTTTTTTTCTTATAATTAATTTATACAGGTGACAACTAACCGCCTTTTAGAGATACGACTATATCGCGGTCAGTAAACAGATTCCAATATTAATTGTGTAAATTACAATAACGCATCGGTGACCGCTAATTAACTCAGACGCTATCACAAAATGTTTATTACTTTCCACGGTCAAATCATTTGTTATCATTCGAATGTACGATTGTTAACACGTTCATATTAATGTACATTCGTTCAACGTTCATTTTCATTCAACGCCGCAATCAGACGCCAGTTTATTGGTGGAATTAATTAAAACTGTTTATTGGATTTAGGTGATGGCGTATTATTGCGTGTTAAGTGTGATTGTTGCAGTTCGGAATTAAAAGTGAATTGTTTTAGACGTAAATCCATTTTCGTGGCTGAAATATTTAATGAGACTACTGTAAATTATCGGGTTTGTTAGGTGTCATGTTTGTAAAATTTTGAGCTTTACTTATAATATTTGAGGCAGTTATATGAGAAGGTAGTTGGTTATTATTTTCTACGAATGAATACACCTATAAAGAATGAATACATATATTATATTGAAGAGAAAACAACACGCAGCCATTGTTTTAACTTATATTTATGGTGAGCTAATACTTCATTGGTGTAAATTACTAAAATAAAGGTAGGCACTACACTTTATTATTGTTACAGATTACAGCATCACATCGTTATATCTTTGGGCAGTGTAATAAGACCAATACTAAAATTGTTAACGCTAAGTTGTTAATATGAACATTATATCATTATAATATATAGAATATATTTTAAATAAGTCAATGTGATTAATGTGAACACCCATGTTACGGGATGCGTCGCGTCTACAAAAACGAACGCCACTATGTTCACGTAATCGGTGTTGAAATAATTTTGTATTAAAATAAAATCACATTTTAGAGTTGTTACGTTTCGAAATATGGAGTAAAACAAAATGAGATCAAGTCTCGGCACGTCTGTACACACCCTTGTCACTGGACGTGTTATTGCGACGTCACTGGACACGAAACAAAGTTGATGTAATTCCAATTTTATTAAACCATGTAAAATCAACGTTTCTGCCTATCTTATCTAAAATATAATAAACAAGAAATAACCTAGAAAGTAAAGCACCGGCCACAACCTGCCATACATTTGTTTATATTTGGACCTCTTCACAAAACGGTTAGACAATTATAAGTGTTATCGATAAGGGAGTATATTTTAAGCCTTTTTTTCATACCATGTTCAAATAAATTTAAGCCTCGTCGCCTCACTCGCGTACTCATTATATGCATTTACTACAAAGTGGTGATAAGTTATTCTTAGTTTTAAGCACGTGATTTTATATTATATATGAATAGCTCCGCAACTATATGTGTTATGTTTTATCACCTTTTTTGTTAGACATATTGTTTTTTTAGTTTTTATCTCAAAATAAACAAAACAAAAATTGTTAAAATATGATAAACAATGAAATATAATTATAATGTTTCTTAATTAAGATATTTAATGACTTTAAAATTATTATTTTAGAATACTAAAATTGTTAGAATGTTACAGTGTTTTTTTATTTTATTTTATATATTTTTACTATAATCAGAAGTTTCACAGTGTCGAGGAACAAATACAACTGCTGTTGAAATATTAGTCACTATAATTGTAATAAAAAAACGGATTAATACTAACTGTCCTTGTCCGCAGAAGACATGGTTGTAGGAATAAAACTGTTACTAAATTGATTTTCCGATGATTTCCGTATTAAAGCTGCGCTAGAATTACTCTAAGCAATTCATTTTATTCAAATCAGTGACTCCTTCCATATTTCATTTCTAGGCGTTTCTGGCGGAAAGGCAGATATACTATATTGACCTCGTCTGTAATTTCGAGTCAGGTAAAGTCGGAAAATTATTTTACTTAACACGCTCCATGGAATACCTTTAAAAAAATGGAATCCAAATGTTTAACACGTGACCAGTAACCCACATAGACCTACAATTTTCAGTTGGAGTGAAGAGATCGGGTGAAATTGTTGGATCTGATACCTTTCTTTCAATCACTAGTTAAGATAATATTGAAAACACCCATTTACTTATCTCAGAGTATTTTCTATCGATTTAAATCTACTTACTATAAATTTATTTCATCACATTGACCAATTTACAAATACCTACGTTTTAATGTTATGTTATGACTTATCTATATCGAAATAATGTATTATACCAGAATTATAATACGCAGTTTTAATATTCTAAACGATTGATTCTACCATTGGCCGAAATTAATTACTTGTAAATACTTAACCTTTATTAATATACTAGACTTCGACATTTCGGGTGATTGTGACTTTGAGGTCATTTGGAGAGCAAGGCCAAGTTGGCATTAATGAAAGTGGGAGTGGTCTATAGTGCCAGGCAGTACTTCAAGCTTGACCAAAGTCTTGCGCTCTATAAGACACAATTCCGGCAACACATGAAGTACTGTTCTCATCTTTGGTCTGGATTATCCCAATATCAGCTTCTACCGTTAGATCGTGTACAACGGAGATCCGTTGGAATTGTTGGGGACCCGATGCTCTATTCAGTGCCGATTGACAACACAAAAAGAAGCATATTTGCTTTCTATATTAATTTCAGAACTATTAATATGGAACATTTAGGCTAATGTAGCACGAGAATGATATTTTTAATTTGAATACATACCCTCGTGGAAATGAGGCTAATTAATAAATAACTTTTAGACTAACACTGTAAGCTATATATAACATTGTAAAAGAATAAAAGTTACATGAAGCCTCTTTTTATGGACGTACGCTAGTTTATAGGTTATCATTCTTACTATTTAAATTTTCCATTTACGCTATTACATATTACTAACAAATGACTATACTTCTTTTCATTCTCTTTGATACATTTCAAGTGATGATTATCCGCAACCAACTAATAGACAATGCGTTAAACAAACACAAATGTTTGCACCCGCGATGCATATTTCCAGTTTAAATATATAACACCGATAAAAAGATATTTTATTACAAAGGTTCTGGCTTTCTGTGAAGAGCTCGTTCAAATTGGTTTACCACCAAACAAACAAACACAATGTCAAATAACACACAGACGCTTATCTTTTCAACATTTTATTAAATTACCTTTTTATATTAGGTATTGTTCATAATATATAAGATAATAATAATTTATTATTTTACTACAAAAGACATATAATAATTGCTTTAAATTATAATTATCACTATGACTCATTTGTCATAACATTTGTATACAACTCGCCATTTATTAATTAAGGATAAACACCGTACATCTTGCACATATTCTTCAAGTTCACAAATATTTAATCCGGTATCAGAATTCTTCTAACATAATCTTTTACATATCTGAGAAGCAAATAAACTCATGTCCTCTTTTTCCCTTTTTTCGTAATATGGTAAAGTTGTTTTCCCCCTTTTAGAATCTTATATAATGCATCAGATGATTAATTAAACTATGAAAATCTGTTTAAAACAAATTCAAAACCATATTTGCGGAGAAGAAATCCAATCCGTATAAAAGGCTTCCGTTTGAAAAGCTACCGTAACTTACATTTTAGATAAGTTTCGTTACGTGTCATTAATCCTTATAACCTTATTAACCACCAGCTTTAAGAGTCTTGCGTTAGTTTATTGGTATTGTTTGATGATCATGCTGTGTCAAGCTACCGTAGTGTTTCGTTTTTAAATTGTAATTACAATGTAATATTGATATGAAAATGTTTATTCTTAATTATCGTAATAAAACAATTCGAATGTCCTATTTCTGCTCAAAAAATATTTTCATAATTTTAATAGTAACAGTATAATCTGATAAACGTCTTTATTAAATAAACGCGTTTATGGAATCGTTAAGTGCTTCTTAATATTAACTGCTGTTAAAGTGAGGTCTTACCGTGATTCAGTCCTTGTATTAACGTGACTATTATGCAAAGTAATGACGCTTTTGACTAAACGAACGGGGACTTCCTAGTAATTATAGTTAAATAATAAATAAAGATTTCTCGCTATAATCTGATGTTAAACCATCTCAATATAGAAATTTATTGAATATATCATATTTAGCTCCTATTTAAGTACAAAATAAAGTATGTACTTTTGTATGAAATAGTGTGATTACACATAACGATGACAGTATGGAATTGGTTTTGGTAAATATATATAGCAGCTCCTAAGGGTGCTATTTAGTCATCCTGCTATTTCTGTCTATTTATATATTTTTTTATCATAATTGTTTTACTCTTTCTCAGACGCTAGAAGAGATCATATCAGTCGTTTTTAAGCCACATTTAAAAACCTCTTTTAAGGATAGAACATTTCGTCTTGCAAATTAAAGTAAAAACAAAAAGTGAATAATTAACTGAATTGATGATATTTGGTTAAATTATATAAAAACAATATTATGTGAGTTATTTCATTTTACGAGGATGATCAACATTATTTATATTTTATTGGCAACCTGATATCGGTACGTTTTCTTTATTAGTCCTCTTTTTTCAAACAATCAATGGTTTGGCGGTTTTGTCATATTAATCTCAAAAAATAGGAAGTAAAAAAATCTAGCATAATTATAGACACTTTGAAATGTAATTCAAATATTGTTTAAAAGAAAAGCGGTTGTTTTTGACATGGAATTGTGTAAAGAACTATGAAGTGATAACAACTGCAGACTCATCATCATCATCAGCGATGACGTCACTAATGTGCTACGAATGTAGACGTCAAAATTACAGTAACAAATTATATCTCAATGTTGTTTATTTGTAGACTAAATTAAATGAATTGTCGTATCACGAGAGAACTCGAGAACACTTCACAGGAGAGGAAGGCTCTGTTTGAAGAGATCTCGAGTATCAAGGAATTCGTCTACGAAAACAGATTTTATCCGTTATGTTAGGTTCCTTTTATTGTGACGTATTTGTGTTTAATTATCTCTCAGCTTTCAGATTTCGAGATTGAGATTTTTATAATTATTTAAGGATGAATTTTCACATTTTACAATTTTGCAAGCGTCTCATTCAAAAGAAGGTTACAATTTGTGTAAGACCAATTTCATATTATAAAGGTTTTAATAAATTTAAGGAGAATCTTCCAAGTCAAAACCAAAGTTTCCATTTCAAACAGGCATACGTCCCTTAAGAAATGTCAGACTGTACTGTTATTTATTTCTAAGAGGCCAAAGGACAGGCCGTGGAGAAGAATCGACAACACTTCGTGGATAATAGTTTGACTATTTACTTTTTTACAAATTCTTTATTCTTGACTATTGAGTGCTAGTCTTAATTGAGACTTAACTATATAACTAAATAACTATAAAAACTCAAAATAGGAATCTGACAGCTAAGATATCTTTAGTTAAATCTTATTTTGGACACTTTCGTGTAACTGTAATTATGCACAAAGACAAACGTATAATAACATGCACTTATTAATATTGATTTAAATGTGTTCATAGTTGGAACATTAAATACTTTTATGCTTTTTTTGACTCTAAAACCTAACATAATTATTAGCTTTCAATAAAGCTAAAGCTTCTGAATCAAGTTATATTAAGAAACTAAAGAACGATAACATACAGCGAGTAAGTTAATTATTGATTATGTGTCCTTTTCGGTTATTGACATTGCAACTTAATGGACGAAGTTGGAGGAGCCGAAGAGGGAGTCGTGTGTATCGTAATAAAACCTTACACCTTACTTATGTGACACACTAATATTTTAAAAGAAACTGAAATATTATGTCAAAAAACGCAAACTTGTTAATTATTAAATAATACTAGTAAAGAAGTTTTAAGTGTTTACCCGTTTACGCGAGTAGCTCTATAAGCCACTAAAATAAACTTTGATAAGAATAAGAATACATGATTTTAACATTTATCCTAATGACGTTATAATATATGGCATTATTAACAATTGGCCGGCAGCCATTGCAATACCGGAAAATAAACTCTTTGACGGTATACTTTCATAATACATGGCATTGGCTAATTAATATCAACAAATAAAACGTATTTTATAAGTAAATTCTTGACAATAGATTTTCATAAAAATAATATTATCAGGTTACTACTGTCATAATTATCAAGATGTTTCACAAGAATGGCTTGTGAGCCGTGTAATTAATTACAGTTGTTAATCTTTATTTAGGACAGTACACAGCGTCTTAACAGAGATGAAGATGCAATTAGTAAGGCTTTCACGGTGATGGACGGTTTGCTCGACTCAGATGAAAGTGCAATAGATATAAATTAGGTGAATAAAATACTTACACTTGGGAATTGCGTTAGCTACGAACACCTCGCGACAATGTCCTGTTTGTTCCGATACTTTTAAAAAGTTACATTAATTTAATAACTATATGTTAAAATATATATTATTTGTTATACTAAATAATAATAGGAACAAATGATTTATTGCCGAGCAGATTTCCCTCTTGGTCCTAGCATTTGTGTTTATTTGTCTGTCAAGTTTTAAACTCCAATGTCTTCATGAAAATATATAAGATAACTTTAATTGTTTATTCGATAATCACAGTACATATATTATTCAACTTTATCAATGTCAAGTCATTTTTACTCTTGATATAAATCCTATTAAAATTCTCGTGTCCTGGCAAAGCAAAACTATATTTTCACTTTTGAACTGATTACCAATAACATTAAAGTAACTTATTTGTAAGTAGTGTATTATCATAAGGTCGGTCCGTAAACCGAAGGGTGCAAATGATCCCCAGCGTAATACTATTTTTTTTCTGGTGGAGATTTTAATTTTGTTCACCGCATAAATATGGTTAATTTTATTATAAATATATGATTGTATGAACGGGAGGTGGTGATTGTTTACTTCTCCATTTCAAAATCAAACATTCGATTTCTTAAAATGCTATAACAGTAATTCATAAGTGCGGGAAATTCCAAATATGTCTGTTAATAATATTTTCCTGTTATAATATAGCTAAACATATATTAGGCAATATTAAAAAAACAACACGGAATAAAGCAATTTGTAAATTGCAATATAAATGTTAGACATAAACAACGTCTCAACAAAGAGGTAGATTAGTTGGAGCTTTTAGCAAATGAAGTGAGACTTAGGGACAAAGGAATTTACAAATTACGAGCTCTAGCGGAATTATCGAGCGATTATTTTGTAATGTTGCAGAAATATGTCACACAATAGCTAACTTCTCTTAACTGCTAATTATAATTCTTTACTTTTTAAATTTCTATATTTTTTCTATTGCATTTTTTATCAAAACTACAAAAGCTCCAAGTCACAATCGAAACTTTAGTATAGATATAATTATTTGTAATCAATATATTTCAAACAATAATCATAACAAGTCGCCGCTTAATTAATAACAAAGCTCTAATCGAGTGATCTGCAGACGAAATAACCATAAACCGCGTCATTACTAAAATATTTAGATTATACACAAGTCAACAAATTCACCCACGATTATGGAGAACCATCAATTATCAAAATGTTGCGAAAGGAAAATAATCTGTATGACGTGCATCTGAGGTTCGAGGCGCTGTTAGCGATATTAATTCGATTTTTTTTAATTAATCGTTAATTATTTTTGATTCGAACCTTTTAATTAGAGCAAGCTCATTTCAAGATGATGTAAGTAAATATCCTCTATACGAGTATGTATATTTATAAAAATACTGAGTACAATTTAGTATCTACACCTATTTTTTTTAAATAATACTCTCCTTCTAAAAAAATCTCCTTACTAACATGAAAGAAACATTCAACTTTAATACAAATATAACAGATACGTACTACTCGTATGTTACAAGTGTAACAAATCTTATCGAGCATAAACTTACTTTAACACACTAAGTGTTTTTTATTTCATTCTATATGTATATAAGATAACTTATTGTTGAGGATTTTCGTAAGTAAACCACAATTTGTTTCACTGAAAATACAAGAAACGACAATTAAAGTTTACTAATATCGCTTCCTCAATCACCTCTGTAACAATTACTAATTTTTATAATGATTCTTTCTTTCTTCATAAAATATCCACCATTTAACTAAACGTCATTCCGACCGATGCGCCTTCTAGAACTATCCAGAGACTATCCATAGACTATCCATAGACAAGCGCGAAGCGCTATAGATTTCAATTAATGAAATGTTATTTCATTACATGTATACTTAATATTATGTTTATATATACTTTATACATTTTCAATTTTGTTATTAACATATATCCGTTAGCTTTTGCTAGCTACCTACATATATAGACGGACAAATTTTAGCCAGAATCTTTTACGTCTTACTTGACACCTATTTTGTTACAAGCGCATTTTCATTTATTTTAAGTGATCTATTGGATATAGTTGATTTGTTATATTATTCTGTGCCATTTTCCCGAAAGACTGACAATCATCGACCCATCCACATTCTCAAACTTTTACCTTTATAACAGAAGTAGGATGCGATGTGTAGTAAATTCTTCTACGTATATGAAAAACATTCTTCATTTCTATTACTTTGTATGTGGCAGTAGTGAGTTATTTTTCTTATTGCAAAATAATATTCCGTAAGCCTATTGCCTAGACGGGCCAACGGCACAGAGATAGTTTTGAAATATCGGAAATCACCAAAAATTACCAGTCAACCTGGAAATCAAACTTAGAAATCCTTAATTATAACACACGTCATATTTTAGAAAATAGACCAAAATGAACGTCGTTTTATGAAAACTACATTCAAACATTATTAGACTTATCCTTCTTATAGATTCAAGTACTAAAATTGTATCTCACAAGAAGTCCGTCTACATATGTATATAACAGAGTATGTTCGTTTAGGGTATATGTAGTACATTGTTAGGGCAGGCAATGAATTAACGCTGTCGCTGGACGGCGGTCACAATGTCTGTTATGATGACATTATCATGAAAACGATACAGCAGTATAGCCTTTAACATAATCGTTATAACCCTCATTAATGTTCTAGCGTTCTTATCCCAATATCGATTTGAATAATTTGGATATGAAAATAAGTTTAACATAACTTTATTGACTAAAATTGAAACCTCGTGTATTATTTTATTTGGATTACAATTAAATGTACATTCGTTATGGCAGCGGCTTAAATTATATTTTGTTTCGTTTTATACAAATTCTATATTAGCAAACAAAAGGAGAAAAATTGTACTTCAAATGAATCTAATAATGTGTTTTGAGTAACGCTTTTTAAAATATATTGACATACGAACAAATCTGTTTCGTCTTGTCGCGTATTACCCGCCGTCCGTTCGTGCATCACCCGCCGTCGCACCGACATCAAAACTATCAAGTATTTCTGATACAACTTCAAACTTTAGATCTTTCTCATACCGGTCTGCAAAATGTCCAGTGTATGGATTATTAAATAAATTATTTTCTATAACATTTTAATAACAAGAGATTTGTGGTGGCATATTACTTGGTGGTGCAATTTAGTAGAAATCGTCACGTGTTAACGAAATACCGGTTGCTAAGTGTGTGTGTGTGTCATTAATAAATTGACAAAATATTTATATTCCTGAGTCCTAAGAAATTAACACCTTAAATACTAATGATAATATTGGTATTATATAACCTAATTTTTTTATTTTAACCGCAGTGCGATATCGTCCACATTATAATAAGATTAACATTGGACAGCTTCCAAACACATGATGTCTCAAGTACTCCGAGGGGTGTTATAAACGCACAGTCCAAGATTGTAACATTATTTGCTTTAAAATGAAATAAATTTGAAAAATATTTCGGGGTAGAATAAACGAATTCGATGCAAAAAATTAAAAACATTTTGCGGGACAATTTATTATCCTGAAATGTATTCACAATTTTAAATTTAAATATAAAACAATTACTAAAGATATACTATAAAAAATAAAATATTTTTTTTTTCATTGTGATAATGTCATGCTCGAATTGGAAAATGTCCAAACTTTGTATATTTCATATATTTTTGGAAGTAGGGTTAAGATCCAATCGAAACATTCAGAAATTGCTGAGACATGTGTGATAGTTTTAAAATATATTTCTGGATACATTAACGTTGTATTTATATTTCATATAAAATATTATCTTTTGAAAACTGGGTTTTGCTCTTTGAGAAAAGACATTAATAAAAAGACCACAACTACTTATTTAGCTACTACTCTAGATCATCGTAACCTGCGCTTCAAATATGACTGATTTTATTCGGCATTGTTATCAACCTCATAAAACGCCTCCGATCGGATCCAAGCATGAAACAAACATCTCACGAGAACACTACGACCTCAAAATTTTTTCGTTGCTTGTTATTTTTCAATTTATCCAGAACTAATTTATTCTGCGTGTGTAGCAACACAATATGCTTATTTGCATATTTTGTATTTTAATTTGATGTCATGACCGTGTTTCTAATGCTTTCTATCGGAATCTTTTCCGCGTACGACTTTTTAGTTAGTCTCCTAATAACTATAATACGCCCATACGTTTTATGGGTATTACCCGGTATTACCCGGACAATTTAGAAGTTTATTGAAAGGATGTTTCTGTTTGTAGTGTTACGACAATTGGTGTTTAAGGCTTTTATATCACTCGAGAGGTCGTTTCCCTCCATAAGTTTTTTTTATTACCGAGATATATTTCACCCGATTATATTTTTATCGCTTGTAACTGCGTGACACTACGGGGCGTCGACCTGGATGTCCAGTTTCCTGATCTATACCTGTACCTGTAGATGAATATGCAGCCTGCCTTTATATTCCAGATCCATGATATAATATTGAGAAGTTTTCAGGTTATGCACATATGTTTAACATTACATATTGTTATTTGAAGAATAAATGTTAGTCTGTGGTTTCTTGTATTGACAATAAAAGTGTATATAATATTTGTCTTAGTCTTCGTTTCTCCATTGCAAGAGGTGCCTAGAATATTAATTTTAAGGGCCATATTAGAAAGGGTCTTATTAGTTAAAAGTATTTGAAATAAATCGAATGATGTATTCTATTTATAGTTGTGTACTTATCGAGAACAATAAAAATATGTATCCTTGTTTTAACTTTGAATTCTTTGGAATTCAAATAACTGTATTCGACATAATAGTTTTATTTAATTTGTAATAATGAACATTTAGGTAAAAGACCGAGTTATGACATGATAGACTAATGAACTCCCAGATCTTGAATGACAAGTTTGTGGCACGAATAATTTCAATAATGGCAATATGATACTGTACACTGAAAGCAAGATGATGGTTGCTTTTAACAATGAAACACGGATGTTCCTCTGATAGTTCACTCAAAAACTCGAAAGTTCAGGGCATCAAATTATGAATTAAAGAAATGGATATTAAATTTAAACATTAATATATATGAAATATATAGTTACATATATTGTTTTATTCATTTAAAAAGCATGCACCGAGTGTCTTTGATAACGAACAAGTATAATAAATTATTTTAATATTGATATTTTATTACATTTAGAAAACCCATCATAATTAAGTAAAACCTCACTGACAGTACAATACCCTACGCACCATACACCCTATACACCACGGGAGAGTTGAGAACAAGATACTCACTATACGTGTAGAGGAGCTACCTTAAAAAAATATATTCAAACTGTAGTTCTAACACTTTGTCGGCGACAAATATTTACGTTAATGCATACAAATTTATACGAGTAGCTTTTTAGTATTAAAAGTCTCTGAGCAAGGATGGATCTGACAACAGATAAACGGAGAGACACGACGTAACCATAAGGATTCCTAGTGGGCTAAGAGTCCTGAAATGGGGAATGTATAACATGTTAAATAATACAGAAATAGAGCTCTATATGTTACTAAAAAAATATATATAGTTAAATTTAGTTGTGTTGCTTATATTCTCACATTTTAGATTGTCGTCGTATCGTGAATTCGAGGACAGCAAGGCATCGGAAACTTCGGCTTGAAAACAACAATAAAAAAAAAACTCTTTTATTTCAATATAATATTTTAGATATATTTTAATAAGTGTAGTAAGGCGCTACTAAAAGCAAATCTGCAACACTTAAGTGATCAATAACAAATAGTGTTCGCTCGGTTAGAGCGACCGGCCACAGTTTGCTAACTGTAGAACGCAGCTATTTGTCGACCCACAGGCTACTTTGATATAACGCCTAATGGTTAATTATGAAATGATTTTCTTTCCGTAATCATATTTGTGTTACCATTTGCAATTTTTTATTAAATGTTTACTATGTAATATATTTTATTACAAGTATTGTGTGCTTTCAGACACAATTTAATAATTTGAAAAAAATAAAATATGGCTTCTCACAAGAAAACTCACCAGTATTGTTTATTTCCGGTTTCAAGTAGATTCCGGAACAATTCTATGGACTCACATAATACAAATAGCACAAATATAGTTCATTATGATGCATAATTTCGACAAGCCGGGTGATGGCACCGCGTCGGCAGTCTTAAAAAATGCAAGCCTTTGCATAATTTATACGAGTATATACATATACAACTATATACATATATAACTAATCCATATATATTGACCAACGGTTCTTTATCGTAATATTACACGATGGCCGAGTCCAAAGGCTTTAGGAAATCAATAAATCACGAACACACTTTATGATTTAATCTCGGCCCTTGACCGTCGCATCTTAAAAATTATTCAAAGACCGGCGGAGGACTATTAGTACTCAATAATTATATTATATTATTGCCATATTCTGTAATATGATAAAGTAGATGTCCCACACACAAAGACTTCTATTGATTATTGATTTTCCGACGCCAGTAATCGTACGAGTGATGTGCGGAGTTCCATAAAACTACTAACTTTTTATATTCCAATCCTACAAAATTGCACATCAAACGACCGTCACCCTTGCCTACTGACAGAACCGTTTAATCAGATATTGTGTTGTGTGTGACGACTTCATTGTTATATTTTTTAATATGTTGATATAGAAGTAAAATTGTTAAATGATGTCCGTTTCATTGATTATTATTGGGACACATCGGGCGGGCCCCGGAAGTGCAACATACGAGTACATACAACACGTCCTGACTTTACCCAAGATCACTTTATCACCTGTGACGTTGTCGCTATCTAGAAACACGTTAAGTAGAATTAGGTCTTAATTAGGATATTAACTTTATTTTTATATAAGTATATTTAAAACAAGGGTAAGTTGTGTTACTTAACACTGAAAAGTATTAAATAAATGGTCTAGAAATAAATAATAAATATTTAATATTGTTGCAAAATTCATAAAATATTCGAACAATATTAATTACTAATTATTGGAAAAGAATCAGACGAAAGACCAATTAGATATTATACTCAATTTTTCCTCAGACGGGTTGCATTTTCAAAATAATTATTTAAAAATCTAGGTAAAGAATGATATTTTGCAGTGCAATTAATTTTGCACCTTAACTCGGTCGTAGAGAACTGTGTTTTAAGCGAACGCATTGTCTTTGTTTTGATTCAATTTCCGAGTCGTGTTCTTGATTCATACACTCGACGCGAGTGTGTATGTATGATGCTAAGACACGGAAGTATTCATAAAATAATTGATAATTAAAAATAGCGCAAATTGACTTTTTCTTTATACGAGAAAAGTCGATATTTTAATTATTTTCGTCCATTATTGTAGCGGTATTTCAAATGTTTTATAAATTATAATTGTCATCAAATAAATAAATCTATTTTTGTATTTGCTTCGTGTCTGTGCGAATTATTTTGTATATTATAATATATTTCCTCAATGTACTGATATTACGATATTGATATACTACGATTACTATAAAACATAAACTTAACAGTGAATCAGTAACGAAACTTATTAAGCATTTTTTCGAAGGTTGTTGATCCAATATTCATTGAGACAAGTAACAAGTTCTACAATCGTTTCGGGGCCGTCAGTGCCGCGTGACGACGGTCCGATGACAAGCCGATACAGCCTTAATATATCGACTAACCACGTACGGACGGCAAATAAACTTATATTTTCCTTTTAAAGTACTCTTTAAAAGATAGTTTTGGTTGCTTCTACAGCTAAAGTTTAATTTAATTAACGTTTGTAGTTATTTAAATCTTATGCTCCATGTCGGAAAATGTTCCTTAATCTGCTTAAGTATCAGAAACTTCGAGGTGATTTCGTAGACAGTCTTCAATTATTTTTTTTGCATTTCAATGTTAAGTTATATCTTTAAAATAAAACAAATGTTAAAAAAAGTGACAAATTTGGATCTCGCAATGCAGTTTTTTTACCTTTTCTGCTGACTGTACGTGACAGGCTAAGGCGGAAATTGGATTTTTTGATAAAATTGCCGATTCGCGGCGCGCCGGTGACGGGTTGAGATATTTGCGGCTATCTCAGACTTAAATTAATACTGAACGATGTGTGAGGCGTTATTTGTTTCTTCGATGTAGTAAACTTAACAAGTTTTAAAATTCTAATTGTTAAAAGACATTATCATTGTTTTATAAAACATTTGATATCATTATTAAAATTGATATTTAGATGTAAGTTAATCTGAAGAAACATGTAATGCTGACAACACAAACTAGTCGCAAAGCTATTAAGACTATAGCAAACTCTTGTTTATAACTCGCGAAGACGTGTTTTAGAGTTTTCTTTGTGATAACTTTCTATACGACCTATTCTATGAAATGAAAACATTTATCTTAAACTATCTTCATTTAAACTTGTGATTGTACTGTGTATTGGATGGAAAAATTTACACATTTATTTTAGACTAGCTTTTGCCCGCGACTTCGTCCGCGTTTCCGTCGTTTTTCGAAAAAAAATTAGCAGATGTCCTCCCTCATAGTTTTGACGTAACAGGCAGATTCACTTTCGTATTTTAGAAGGGCAATAGTAATATAATATGCCAATCCACAAAACTGTTGAAAAATATAAGTAACCGCAGAATATTATAATATACCCACGCTATACCCACGACTCGGTCAGCGTGTAACTCCTTGTTTTTTATTAAGATAATATATTGCTAATATTTTTAGATCAAATTAAAATGTTTCAGCGCAAAGCTTCTGGGTAGACTATGTTAAGAGTCGACCCGTCCGGCACGTGAACGTAAAGATTCCTAGAATTGCTAACCCGGGAAAGAGCGACGTATAATTGACCATGCGAGAAACAGCTAACACCGAGATCTACTCCAGCAACACGAAAAGTCTGCCCTTGAGCTTTATTGATAGTCATGGCATAGCACACCGATACTGGGAATTGCGTTCTTTTAAATTGGAATGGAAAATTATTTGGTATTATGGAAATTCTGGGAATAAAGACAGTTTCTCCTGCACCGCAACCTGTTAAAATTTGAGCCTCGATTACATTTTGTTGCAACTGGGTTACTTTTAGCCGAGTTCCATTGCAAAGTTGAGGTGGTCTTAAATTTCGGAGCAGAATTATCGGTATGCCAATTTTTAAACAAATTATATGAGAAGGTAGTCCAGGCATACTTAAAGAATTTAAAAATTCTATCGGGTAATTAGTGGCTTCTTGTTCATCAACCATTCTATTTATTGAACTATAAACTTTGCTTTCTCCCTGTATATTAGACAGTATTTTATTATTAATTTCAGATGCCTGGTCATTGCGAGGAGTCAAAATGGACCTTTCGCAAAGCCAAGAATTGTCCCTATTTAATATAATTGTTATGTCACCGTAAACCGAAGATATAAGATGTTGTTGGGATTGCACTATACAACATAACTCAGGTGTCAGAATAAGTTTTCCTTGGTGTAGTTGTGGATAGGTACCTTCACCAATCTTCAATAATGTATCAGAAAATTCACGATTATCTGCGTTGTCTCCAGTTCTCACTCGCATATTTATAGTCAAATGCACCGATTGTATATCACGCCACAAATAAGAGCTTTTCAGGCAAGCCCTAATCTCATCAGCTCGGGTTCCCCGTGGTATTACCGGTAAGGTTTGTCGGAAATCACCACAAAATAAAACCGTAATACCGCTCATTGGTCGATCATTTTGTCTTATGTCCCTTAGAGTTCTGTCTACTGCTTCTACTCCTTTTCGATGGGCCATCGTACATTCATCCCATACGATTAAATTACACTCACGCAATACCTTAGCTTTGTCGCTATTTCTTGAAATACTACAGGTTGGACTTTCCGTGCGATCTAAATTAATTGGTATTTTAAACATAGTGTGAGCAGTCTTACCTCCTGGTAGCAATGTTGCAGCTATACCTGATGAAGCCACGGCAAGAGCGATTTTACGCTGATTTCGAACATAAGCTAATATTAATTTAGTCAAAAAAGTTTTCCCAGTTCCTCCAGGTGCATCTAAAAACCATATTGTTCCTAAATTATTCTGCACACTCTCGCACACGCGATCATAGACTAAGCGTTGTTCTGCAGTCATCATTGGGACACCGTTTTCTAATGTTACCAGCAGTTCCATTGGGTTGTAACCAATCTCTGCGGAATATTCCCTATTGGTAACCTCTCCGACTGAGGTTGGCGTTGGCAAACCATATTCACAAAGTGATTTACCGCCTACTGCTGTTAAGTCTTCCTGAAGAGCTAATAAGCACTGATTTATAGCCAGATCTCGAAAATTATCATTAGTTGCGCCTTCATTATTGTGAGATAAATTCCGAAGAAAGTCTTCTGCAAATTTTTCTTTATATTTTTCCCATAATTGGACAGGATCAGATAAATTACAAAATGTGAGTAATGTTACAAATAAATGGCGTAACCGTCGTGGATTATCACTAACACAGGATTCTGCTAAAGCGTCATCCCAATGTTGATCATTTTCAAGCAAATGACGCGCTTGGCAAGCTGCATGATAAGTTGGATAAACAACATCGTCTACTTTTCTCAAATCTATAAATGATGTTGGTCCTCGCACTGTATGTAATAATAATCTCAAATAAAAACACTCTGCGTTGTTAGGATGAACAGTATACACTCTACCAAGAACATGTTCTTTGAAAATACCTGTCTCGCCATCTACAGGCCTGCCTCGGCGTCTACGGTTAAAGACACCTCGTTGTTTATCGTAGGTATAATACGATGGAACTTCTTCATACAAAAGAGACTTTGCGAAATTATCAGTTTGGCAAAGTCACTCCACACTATACATATAACACAATACTTCTCCAAAAATGTTATCTTTGATAAGAAGATCTATCATTGATTTTAATTTTAAATGAAACACTCTTGCAATAATATCATGGCGGTCATGCGGTGCCTGACCCTCAAGAAGCTCCCGAGTGATTTCATCCCACTTGGGATTGGTAGTTACAGTAACAAATAAGTCGGGACGTCCATATTTTCTTACGTAACAAAAAGCGTCTTGAGTACGTTCATGCATGTAGCGTGGACCACCAGTAAAAGAAGAGGGTAAAATAACTAAACGACCCATATTCACAGTATCGTTATCTTGCTGCATGGCATCGCGAAGGTGCACGTATTCTTCAGCGCGCAGCTGCCTTTGATTAGATCGTATATAAACTAATCTTTCGGTTTCAATTTTTGCGTACATTTCAACAATAAACTGATTAAATAAGCCACGAAAACGTTGAAAGTATACCAATCTATTCCGTCTCACTTGCAGGTGGTAACAATAAAATTGAAGGCATGACACCTTTTTATTATAATTAGGTGCGCCTGTGCGCGGATCGGTTTGGTATACAGCGAAATTATAACCATCTTCCCCTCGACAGTATATCATAGGATATTGCAAACTGTCGTAAGCCCTGTGGGTTTCGAAAATACGTTGCAAACGATTGTCTCTGGAACGTATAACGATATCACGCCTATCACATTCCTGGTCGACCAGTACTACAGCAACTTCATTCGTGGATGGAACGTTATGACGCCCAGGGTGTTCCTGAGTTGGACGCTTATCGGCATTTATAACAATTTTATAATTGTTATTACCATCTTGAGAAAGGGCTTCTAATGCCGATTTAAAACTGCATACGTACGAATTAACCTGATGTAACATGTTCTGAAGTTGTGAAATGAGTTCAGTATTTAAATTCGGAAAATATTGATTTCTTATATTCGACTGTTCGTTGTAATCGGATACAAAATATATTTGAAGAAATTTAGGTTGTTCTTCAGGCAAAAGGGACCCTATCAAATGGTAAACCTGACCTTGTACCTTAAAAGTATGCATGAAAGGGCCTTCTGAGATTTGTTTAGCACCAAAGGATGTCATTTGGAATGCACTATTATAAGTGCGAATATTATCTAAAAACTGTTTGGATTGCAAATGTTCCCCTAAAAGTAGTGATTTTAAAGGTTCCGGTGGGTCTTCGAACGAAGGCAAATTTATTTTACCTCCAGAACAACAGAAACCAGCAGACTCCTTCCTCCACTTCGAAGCATTACAAAAGGAACATACTACGTTCATATCGCCTATTTCAGAAGATGATCTGTAATCAATTGTGAGGTTATAAGCAAACCCACTTTTATATTTATCGGACCAAGCCACCGAATTTGTAGATTGATCTACCACGTGTATATCTAAGTCATTAAGACCATGTCGAAATCTATCTGCAGTAAGACGGGCCTCTCGCTGTTCTTCTGTTTCAAGCGACCGAATATTTTCAATTCTTAATCTTTCATTAGATAAAGTAATCAATTGTTCTTGTCTCAAAGAATTGTAATAATCACGTCCCGACTCTAGTCGTTGTTCATGCTCATGTTCATCTTCAAGAGATCGAATCATGTTATGGTGCGCCCTATCATTTGTCAAACGGTCTTGATATTGAGTAAAAGTTTCAGATTCTCGAGACAAAATATGACGTTCGCGATCAGCTGTAAGCCGTAATTCCCTCTCAGTGAAGGTTTCGGACTCGCGAGATAAAATATGACGTTCGTGGTCAGCTGTAAGCCGTAATTCCCTCTCAGTGAAGGTTTCGGACTCGCGAGATAAAATATGACGTTCGCGGTCAGCTGTAAGCCGTAATTCCCTCTCAGTGAAGGTTTCAGACTCGCGAGATAATGTATGCCTTTCGCGGTCAGCTGTGAGTCGCAATTCTCGTTGTAAAGCAGTTTCAGCTTCTCGGGATAACGCATGTTGTTCCCGGTCAATGGAACGCCTTAGCTCTCGTTGAGAAGAGCTTTGAGAAGCCCGTGTTGTAGCTCGTCTCGCTCTTTCAGCTGCTAATCGCATCTCTCTTTCTGGAGAGCTTTCATTAGCTCGAGATGTTGAGGCACTAACTCTCATAGAGTTTAACCGATGTGCTCTTTCCTCTTCCGATTCTTGAGAACGCGTCATTCTCATTCTCCTAGCTTGACTCGAAGTTCGAGATAAAGATGGTCGTTTTTTAGGTGGCATTGTTTATTTTATTTTTAATCGACGGTAACTTAAATTCTATTTAGTTACCCAACAAAAAACTTACGTCAGAGGTCCTAACTATAGCTAAGTATATAATAAATAGAATATAAATCTAAGTGCCTATTAAAACTAAAATAATATTCTAATCGAATTATAAATATGTACGTAGGTACCTACAAATTACAAAAGAATAAAAAATGAAAATAAAGCTATACTTAATGCGTGTGCAATACTATCTACACTTACCTACTTCACTTAAAAATGAATAATAAGAAATACCTACAACTACTGTAATTAATCAAAGTACCTATGCTAATACAAAAAAAACCTTAGATGTTCTAAGTACAGCTGCTATAAAATAAAAAAATATAAATCTAAGTGCCTATTTAAACTTAAATACCTAATATTCTAATAGAATTAAACTAAGAAATATGTACCTACCTACCTACAACTTAGGTACAAAAAAAAAGAAATGAAAATAAAGCTAAAAAACGTGTGCAGTATAGGTAGATAGTAGGCAATATCTACCTAAACCTACTTCACTTAAAAATAAATAAAAAATACCTATGAATACTATAATTAATAAAAGTACCTACCAACGCTTTTATCTACTCAATACAAAAAAAACTAAACATAAAATGCCCAAAACTAACCTATCAGTAACTAAAAATCTAACAATAATCTAATCTATCTATCTATTATCTAATCTAAAAATCGAATCTAAATCTACTTAAAAAGAAATAAAATAGGAACTATTAATAGTTAAGAATTTAAACAAAACTAAAACTAATTTAGAAAATAACAACAAAAGAAATTAAAATAAACTATTTAAAGACAAAAAGTCGCGCTGATAAGCACGGTTTATAAAATAACAATTATTGTCTGTCAATAAAGTTCAACATTCTGAACGCATCAACAGCCAAATATTGAATGACGCTTGCGCTCGCCTCCCGCCCCTTTTATACTCTGCCGCCGCGAGCCCCGTCGAGCGCGGCAACCGTTACGCAAAAATAATCCTTATAGCTTGATTCACTATTCACGCGCGATGTCTTGTTGGCGTATTTCATGTAAGTAAGTATAAGTTTGGTGTTTCTATACCGATTTCAATGATTCTTTTTTTATTGAATTGGTGCTAATGTTTATTTTTTTTTTAATTAGGAATGATGGTGAGCATTATTGGTTTTATAAACGTAAAAGTAAACAAATATAATAAGAAATCTCCGAACTGCTAAGCTATCGAGAGTTATGCGTGTTATTGTGAGTTAACTATAAAAGGTAGATATATGCTGTCTTGGAATATTTTTCGTGTATTTTTATGTAGAATATTTCCGTTATACATAGTTTCTATGTAGCTCTAACCATTAAGGCTGCACACGCGACGGAAGCTTAAAAAATCAAGCAACTTCTCCCATTTTCTCAACATTTCCTTTCACTGCTCTGCTCCTATTCATTGTAGTGTGATGAAAAGTATACTATTACCTGCCCAGGAGTATAAAGAATAATTGTACTAAGTTTCGTTAAAATCCGTCGAGTAGTTTTTTTTTCTATAAATAACATACAAACAGACAGACAGACAGACAGACAGACAAAAATTTTTTTAACTGCATTTTTGGCATCAGTATCGAACACTAATCACCCCCTGCTACTTATTTTGTAAATATATTTCATGTACAGAATTGACCTCTCTACAGATTTATTATAAGTATAGATAATTATTTAATTCCTTTTAGAACTCAATCAAATCTTTAAGAGAGGAAGCTTCTTAGCATTCCATGGATTCACCGTGCGGGTGCCGGGCCCATCGCGTTGCAAGAAGAGGAGCGCAAACAATGCCTGGGACTTGCGACCCAGATGTAGGTTTAAGGGGCCCCTTTACTATGCGCATACACGCTCACCTTCACTGTTTACGCTCCTCTCCCTACCTAACCAAATATCGTAAGAACCTACTAAAGCCGCCTTTGAAATACGTTCCAGAAATGAACTGATGATCGTTCTAGAAAGGCCGAGATCCTTAAATAAGTTGTAGAGAGATTTTGCTGTTATACCTCTCGCTCCTACTTCTACAGCGTACAAATTAACTATAAATCTATTCCTGATCAGTTCGTTACATAGTTCGTAATACTTGTTAAGCTTAAATGTATGATCTTTGGGTATGTTTGTTTCCCAGGGTACAGTAAGCTCCACAAGTATAACGCGCCTTAGTTGTTTTGAATACAGGAATAAGTCCGGCCTAGATGACGAAACACAAACATCCCCGGGGATTTTGTATTGCCTTTCATACGTGTCCATCGTGAGAGTCCAATCAGGAGACGCGTCCAAGATGGAATAAGGTTTTAATTTAGATTTTTTGGACGAACCTGCCTTTACGAACTCTACTGATTTTTTGGTGGTTGTTATACCCCTCTGCGCTCTTGCTACAGAAAGACTAACCGCTTCTCGTATGATTTCTAATACTTTATCGTGGCGACGCGAGTATTTACCTCTATTTAATAGTACCCTACACCCTACTAGCAAGTGTTTCGCGGTTCCTACTGCCTCCCCGCAGATGTTGCAAGATTTTTCGGTGGCTTTGCCCCATCTCACTAAGTTACTTTGATCTGGGAGAGTCATTTGGAATGCATTAAGATAAAATTTTAATAATGCTGGGGACCAATCATGAAGCAGGGTGCGCCATCGTAAAGCTAATGGAATACAAAAATCTCCTATGGTCACCCATTCGTTTTGCAATTCTAGGCTCATCGCGTGCAACCGGTTATTATCATTTTCATCGTGCCGAATAAAGGATTTTATTATTTCTATGTCTGGTTCTTTCCTACTAGATCCTAGCCCTGCTTTATTTGTTTGAGCACCTATCATAAATTGTTTATGGAATTGAAGTCGTGACTCCAGCTCTGCGGCAATTTTATCTTTTGGGAGAGATGTTACAGTATCAATTAATGTTCTAGCGATTATGTAAAAACTACCAATCGGTTTTAATCTTCAAATAGGACACAACTCGAATAACATGCGAATAAAACACTTAAGACGCTTATATGAAGTAAGTTTCTCATATTGGTAATATTAAAGAATTATGATATGAAAAACAAGCTGTGAAATATAATTTTAACCCACGAATATTATTGTTCACGAACTGTGTACGAGCTGCAGTCAAACAAATACGGATCGACTCTATTATGTTACGTTAATAACTTAAATCTGCAGACAACTCGACACAAGTAAACTGTGACAAAATAAGGATTTTTGATTTTTTGCGCAAGAATAATATGATACAATACAATAATTAACATTTAATAATAAATGTTAAAACTTAGCTTACATCTAAATTTGGTCCGCACGGAATAACTACGAAAGCTGGCTGCAATTCGTCTTTGAATAGCAACGCTTATAAACTGGACACAAAGTGAGCTAACTTTTTTGTTACCAGATGAAATAATAAGATGTGGTTAAACCTTTCAAGACGATGATCGCTCGATGTTAAATCTACTTTCCATCTTACTTACTTGTCCCCTTTACAATACTCGATATTTTTATGTAAGTTCAAAAACAAGTCTTTTAAGAAGATTTTATTATTCCTTAAATAAAAAACTCTCATAGAACTATAATACTTTTAATCCAGAGTACATAACTCCATAACGCGACCTTGTTACAATCACACTCGCAAATAACTTTCGTATCACTAAGGACAGTGGAATTACTTTTATATTTACTGTTCTCCTATTTTTTAAGGCGTGTTATTCATTATTGATTAACTTTTCTATTACACGAGCTAAAGTATTAAAATATACTTTGCGCAAATAAAAAATGTTTGTTCAATATCATCTTTAAAATTAAATTACTGACGAGAATGAATCAAAGTATATCTAGCATAAAAATTTTGAATTGTTTAAGATAAAATATGGCAAACAAAACAAAACTAATTACCGGAAGTGCAGTAATTTATTTAATTCGTTTTAATCCAATTCGAGTTTCATAAAAACGCCGCGGAGACGCCTCTTCACATGACGCTTGGCTCGTAACCAAACTCAGCTAGTTATACGCTCTGGGTAAGAAGATATGTTCACTTTGGACAAGCTTGATAAAGGATACATTGTAAACTACCCCATTTCACATATCTGAATAAAAAATAATAGCAATTCAATAAATATACTTTATACAATCAATTAGATCTAGCTTAAATATTTTATTAACATTTTCTGGAAAAAATAAAACTACCCAACTGTTAAAATGTATTTACACTACATAATGACAATGTAGCACATACACGTTTTTATTGGTTTACGGCTTGCTTTGCCAAAAAAAGAAAAACAAATTTACTAAAGCGCTCCGCTTCTTTTTAAGACATGGCAGCTTTCCCAATAGTTTGAAGTCGAATTGAGGTATTTTAACAAATACAAATAAGAAAAGAAGAATTATACCTAAGTCTTACTAATTGTGAACTAGATAGGGTAAAGTGTGGAAGTAGAGGAATGCAAAGGATTTAGGATTAAGAGAACAACTACTAAATATAAATCTAAAACCTATTTACGAATCAACGAATCCTAATTTCGCAATGGAATACTTAACAAAAGAAACAACAAGTGGTTGTTTTTGACAAAACACCTACTATAACTCCAGAAGGAAGAAAAAACTCATCAAGCTGTGGAATAAACCAGGTTTTTTACGATAGATACGAAATAGAGACAAGAAAAAAATAAATTATTTCCAGATAATATCACAAATGAAACTATATATATTCCTTATATATGAGGGGAGGTCCAAAAGTTCGTGGAATGGAGAGGATGGAGCGGGGGAAGGGGCGCTCGCTTGGTGTCATACGAATCGGAGACTCATCATTAGTATAAATACCGAGTTTCAACCCGATTACGTCATTCGTTTACGAACAGTCGCCTGCTGAACAAGTCAATCCGGAAGAAAACTGAAACTATGGAGAAAATTTAACACCGCGATGTAATAAAATTCCTTACCAAGCAAGAAAAGAACACTCAAACCATTTTGAATGAAATGGGAGTCGTTTATAGGGAACAGTGCCCTAGTAAATCAATGATTTACAAGTGGGATGGTCTTTATAAACATAGTCGAGAGTCAATTGAAGACGACCCCCGCTCAGGAAGGCCAGTTGAGGCCACTACATCGGACATCGTCGAAAAAGTGGAGAAAATTCTACTAGAGGATGCCCGTTTGAAGAATAAACAATTATTTGCATTAGTTGTAGTATCAGATGCCACCATTTTGCGAATCCTACATGGTCACCTGGGTATGACAAAAGTCAGTGCAAGATGGGTACCGAGAATGCTCACGCTGTTTCAGAAAGAGCAGTGCGTCGATGCATCAAAGCATTTTTTGGAGTAGTGTAGAGATAAACCTGCACAGATTTTGAACCGAATTGTTACGGGAGATGAAACATGGGTTCATCACTTTGAGCCTGAGTCCAAACAAGAGTCCATGCAATGTCATAAAAAGGGGACACAACCGCCAAAGAAATTCAAGGTGACGGAGTCGGCTGGAAAGATGATGGCTACTGTTTTTTGGGATTGTGAGGGGATAATCTTGATTGATTACAAAGAAAAGGGAAGGACTATAACCGGAGAATACTACGCAACGATATTAGAAAAATTAAAGGATGCCATCAAGGAAAAGCGGCGAGGAAAATTGACAAAGTGTGTTGTTGCTCTTGCAAGACAACGCGCCGGTTTACAAGAGCAGAATTGCAATGGCTGCTCTGCACATGCATGGGTTCGATCCCTAGTTCACCCACCCTACAGTCTAGACCTGGCCCCAAGTGACTTTTTTATTCCCCAATTTAAAAAAAGACTTAAGGGAAGGAAATTTTCCGACGACAATGAGGTCAGGGAGGCAATTTCGGCTCATTTTGACGGAAAAGATAAAACATATTTTTATAGTGGTTTAGAAAAATTAATTTATAGGTCTAATAAATGTATTGAGCTTAAGGGTGATTATATTGAAAAGGAAAAATAGTTTTGTTGTTTTATTTTATTGTGATCCCTTTAATTCCACGAACTTTTGGACCTCCCCTCGTATGTCGGCGGGTAGCCGTACTTTGAATATCAACATCACGCTATTTGATTTAGATTATTATTATGATTGTTTATTTTTAGATTATGAACATTTCTTTGATGTAAAGAATAGTTTTAGTTGAAAGGGTGGGTGCTTTATTAGAACGAATGACACACCCAGTCTTTCTATAAAAGGCCCAGCGCATGCCGGCTCGAGGCATGCTATCTCGGACCAGCGTAGCGAACGGAGCTCTTGGAAAATAAAAGTGAAGAAATTATCTACGCTGTTTCTATTCTACACCAAGTATGGGCGATAGCCCTGCTCATGAAGGTCGTGACGTCAGCAATGCTGACATTACACTTTTTAAAAATAATCGCGGCGTCGTCATATACATTATTTAAAAGTTGAAAGTGGAAACGAAAAAACACAGACTAATAAATCTAAATATTTTAATAAAAAGCTGTGGGAGGTCATCAAAAGAGTTACTAATACCACAAGTTTAAAACAAACTGCTGAAATGAGTAACAAAACCTAGCATCACAGTAAACTGTAAACGAATATTTATAATTATTTATAAATATCTGAAAAAAATTAACGCCACATTACAGATATTTTTAATGACATTAACGAGGAAAGTCCCGTTGGAACAACACTACGAGTACATTCATTTGCCGCACTCGACAATACAGAACTGAAGTGACGCAATTGATTTCAAGCTCATAGAATTGATATGAGGTTTTTTGCGATAAAATAACAAGAAAGTATTCAAGGAATACAAACATTTTGAGAACCTCCCTTAACTTTTATAATCAATCAGCGGTATTTCCAAAGGTGCTTAAAAAACTAGAAGTACTCTCAATATATAAAAGAGGGAGACAACCAGCGTTTCTACCATCCAACCAACATTTCTACCTCTCTATTCTACTATCCATATAATACAAGATTTTATGTAATATTACATGGTATGGAACTGTTTTTACCAAACTCTGTGGTACCACTTTTTGGCAGATCGTGATCTTCGTCGGAGGTATGTGTCAGGATTGCAGCAGCCATTAAACTGCAGGCAATATCAAGTTTTTCCACTCTCGCAGACGTTTGCAGAACTTATAAACTAAAATAATGTTAACATAAACTCTTCTCCTTCCATATTGATAACTTCGATTGAATTCATAATTTATGCATTCGTTTTATTTACGGGTTGCGCAAATTTCACCATGTATCAGAAAATCGATGTCAAATTAAATTTCTTTATTTAAATAGGCGTTTACACGCATATTTGGAATGATTAAATTCAAATTGTTGGTAAAGCCACACTGTTTACTATTCATCATTTTATTTCTATAGGGGCCGTTCAATTATTACGTAAGCACTATGGGGGGGCGGGGGGGTCTTTGCTTTGCTTATTTTGGATGACATGGGGGGTAGGGGAGTCTAGATGATGATTACGTCATCGGTAGTTATTTTCTTTTTTACACGAAATGCAACCCACACATTGCCTTTGCTTGAAAACGAAAAGCATTTTCGGGGATTCCCGCAAGTAATACATACATTTAGTGAACAGTGCGCGGTAATTCCCCTACTCGCTTTAGAACCGAGTAAGGGAATTATCGCGCGCTGTTCACTTGTCTAAATTTCCTCTATCAGTGTATTGTTTCGTTTGGCTGCTATAGCGAGTAGACGTATTGTAAGCATAGTAAAGCAAGTTAACATTTGTGTTACCATTCATTCCATTATCCAAAGTTTAATGTTTAAATAAGATGTCATTTCAAATAGACAAATCCAAGTTATACCAAAAATTGTTTGAAAGTTTTAAAAAATCTCATACAAGTACGAAAGTACAAAATGTACAAAAGTTAGTTAACGAAGTGTGGCGAAATTATAAATTACAAGCAAAATCAGACAAGGAACTTGATATTATTATATCTAAGAGAATCGAAGAAGAATTGCAAGCAGCGACTAAATAAATAATAATAAATAATAATAATAATAAATCCAATTTACTACATTTTTTTTCTAAGGTGAGTGACGAAATCATTTTAGGTACCTATGAGTACCTACTAGAAATATTAGAAATCGCCAAAAAGTTTCTCTTTGCTAATTAGAAAATATTATGGCCTATGTTAAAGTATAGAGGTAATATTCATTATATAGATTTATTTCTTATAATTGATTCCGTCAATTGGTCACAAAATACAGGATGTCAGTTTTATACATATATATATATATATATATATATACCTACAGAAAAGTATACTCTATTCAAATAGGTATTTAACAGAATGTAAACAATCTTTATATGTCTTTTTATTGAAATATGTGGTTTAAAATTGTAAACTGTGTAAAATCTGTTGTGATTCATTTAAAAACTCAACCAATATTAAAAAATTGCTTTTCTGTAAGTACATAAAGGTGCGTACAAACATCGTGAGGCGTGCGCCGCGAATGGTTCGCACGTATACATGTGCCGTAGCATGTCTCAGGTTGATGTATGCGAGACGAAACATTCGCGGCGCAAGCCTCGCGATGTCTGTACGCACCTTTACAGATATCTGATTTTATAATTGCATATTTCAATAAAAAGACATATCAAGATTGTTTATATTCTTTTAAATACCTACTTGAATAGACTATAACACCCTGTATTTTGTGACCGGAACGATTTGCTCGTTTAAAGATATTAGATTTAAAGCCATAGGGTTTTGTATTTACCATATTTAGTGCCATACTTTGTATTTATGTAGCTTAATAAGAGAATCTTTAGCAGAACCCATAGAAAGTTTTTATTTTTAGGCAACCTGTAAACCTGCAGAAAAAACACAAATTACACAGCCAGCTTCAAATATTAAAAAACAGGAAGAAGATAAAATAAAAACCGGTAATGAATCACAACAGCAATGCGAAATTAATAAAAATACAGATAAACAGAGACCAAAACCTTCTCAGGAAGCTATGAAAAATAAGATTGCTCTACTCGAAAAAAATTTGAATGCTTTGTATTCTGCCAGAGATACTATGTCAAGCCGTGCTGAAGTTGATAAACAGATCATTAAGTTGCGCGAGGAAATAAAAACAGCAAAACAGTCTTTAAACAGGAAGGTTCAAAACGCAGTTGCCCAGAAGAAACACAGGGATGGTATGAAAAGAAAGTTAGAAGATATTTGTCATGAAAATCCAGAAATGAAAAAAAAACTATCTCTGTGGAATTCTGTGGGACGTCCTAATCTTGAAAGCAATCAACCTTTACTATTGAAAACAATCGCGGATATAGCTTTATTTGGGAGTGCAGCAGATGATAGAAGACGAACGGAATCAATTCGCAGCGTAAAAATTCTTGATGAACTCACACAAGAATTACGTAAAATGGGATTTGACATTAGTCGCAGTGGGACATATCTTCGTTTGATTCCCAGAAAATCTAATTCTGCAGAGGGACGAAGACATGTATCGACAGTCCCTGTTAAGCTCATTCGGGCTCAAACTGATCACCACAAGATCCACTTAGATAGCAAGTTCGCTGAAACATCAATCCATTATTTAGAGAACATAGCATCCATACTAGGACCAGATCAAGTATTTTTCATATCTCAAGATGATAAAGCTCGAGTCCCTATTGGCGTAACTGCGGCAAATAAGCAAGCACCTCTTCTAATGCACATGGAATATAGAATCAAATTGCCTGATCACGATTGGGTAATCGCTGAGCGTCATAAATTAATACCATCTGTTTATGCTGGTATCAAAATCACTTCCAATATGCTAGGACAACCGCAAGCCGTTGGATATTCTGGACCAACATACATCGCTATTCGAAGTGGAAAGCATAGTTCATCTACTGCTAATACTCATGCTCAGGATTTCGAGACGCTTCTCGAACTTGAAGAGTTTCGACCATTAGCTAAAACTGACCATGGACTAGTAAAACCAGTGGTAATCATGACAGTTGATGGAGGGCCAGATGAAAATCCGCGTTATCAAAAAGTCATAGGGTTTGCTATACAACACTTTAAGTGACATGATCTCGATGCATTGTTTTTAGCTACCAATGCTCCCGGAAGAAGTGCGTATAACAGAGTAGAGCGCAGAATGGCTCCTCTTAGTCAGGAACTGGCTGGTTTAATATTGCCTCATGACCATTTTGGGTCTCATTTGGATGAACGTGGCGTTACAATTGATGAACATTTAGAAAGATATAATTTCGAATTTGCAAGAAAAGTATTAGCTGAAGTATGGAGTTCAATGGAAATTGATGGCTATAATGTTAATGCAAAATATGTTGGGGCAGGTGAACAAGATCTTCCTGATTTTCCAGACATTAAATGGTATTCAGAACATGTGCGTGAAAGCCAATACTTGCTCCAAATTGTAAAATGTAGAAATACAGAATGCTGTCGTCCAAGAAGTGGACTATTTAGATTACTAGACAACAGGTTTCTTCCACCACCTGTAAAAGTAAAACAAACAGTTGATGACTTGGTTTTAGATGAAGGAGGGCAATTTCTTAATCTTCCAGTCAATTTAGCTCTACGCTTAAGTGCTTCACTCAAAGATTTCCTGCAAATGCCATACGATTATTTTTGTCCGACGGTACAATTGAGGCTATCAAGTCGAACATGCAAAACGTGTGGTCTTTATCATGCTTCCGTCAAGTCACTAAATCGTCACATCGAAAAGATCCATAAGAAAGTAAACACGCACACTGATAGGAAAGTTAGACCTGTAAGAGTCGCTGCTCGTCGTGCTAATGAACTGATGTGCATTATTCAAAATTTAGAGCACCATGATGTTGAATGGCTCGATGAGAATGACGTAGACATTCCAAAATCGGATGAAAGCGAGCAGACTCACAACACTGAGCAGCAATCGAAGCAATCCAATTTCATCGAAAACTTAGAATCATGGATTCGGGTTTCATGGACTGAAGACTGTTAATTTGAATTTAATATATGTACCAAAAATTTTAAATAAGTTCGTTATGTTAGTAAGATATAATATTTTTGTCCTTTACTCTATGTTGAATACCGTTTCAGTAAAATATAATCTCTATCCTAAATCTATTTTCTTATTTTTCAAATTATAATTATAACATTATAAAATTAAAAAAACAATACATTAATTGACAAATGTTTACGTAAGCATGGGGGGAGGGGGTAAGAGCTTTGCTTACTTTTGCTGACAAGGGGGATGGGGGGGTAAATAATTGCAATAAATCTGCTTACGTAATACTTGAACGGCCCCATAAACAAAGTCTGTGGTTTGGTGCAGAATATTTTTTTCAAAAATCTTAAGGTCGGTAAAATGGAAATATATCTATAATTGTCAGGTTCCAGTGTTTCGCCACTTTTAAACAAAGGAACTACTATTTTTAAGATATTTTTTCAAATATAGATCGACTTAGCGTGGATGTAAACTTTCTTTAATATTTTAGAGAAATTCTTAACTTTATTTAAGAATGTCGGATCACGATAATCATATCATCAGTCAAGTCTACTTAAGCACTTTTTGCGGAACATTAATAATAATAATAATAATAATTATTATTATTAGTATTATAATAATAATAATATACTTTTTTGTAACCACAATGTAAAATAACAGTACGGGAACAAAAAAACATTTAAACTATGTATGGGTATACAATAAGGCGGTCCTATGGCTAAGTAGCGATCTCTTCCAGACAACCTTATATCTAAGTTTAAGGTGAGTTGCATACAGAAGAGTGGTGCATAATATTAACAGACATAGTTTAATAAACAAACATAAATAAAATATATATACATATACAAATAAATATAACAAATAAAATACATAATTCAATAAATATATATATATCATATTAAAATATATATAATACTATTATGAATACAGCAGACAGATTATTTGATATGTGCATAAATAAGAGATATAAAGAATAATATAAATATATAAAAAAGCGTTAAAGGGTACTTTATAATTACATATAATTTACATTATACCATAGTGAGGAACAGAGGACAAGATAATGATCTTTAACCAACCTCTTAAAGGCAGTCAAAGACCGTGCTTGTCTAATGACCACAGGTAATGCATTCCAGAGCAATATTGCTTGAACAGTAAAAGACTTTTTAATGAAACGAGTAGAGTGAGGAGGTAAATGGAGAGTAAAGTTATCAGAAGACCTAAGAACTTTACTATGAGTATTATATAATATGTAATATATATGAAGTTGGATTGAATAACACACAGTACAGAAGTGAAAGGATATGTAGGATATGACATTATTTTTAAAAGTAAGGATTCCACTATTTGACATCGGTCTGCAAGTACATTTCTGGGTTCTTTCCATTTCCTGATTAATTAATAGAAACTTTTTTGAGATGTAAACAAATTCAATAAACTAGACAAAGTTACTTATAATTTATCTATATTACAATCATCGCATACTGACTGCCTAAATAATTAATAAACAAGTCTTGTTGCAATACTTATATGCGAATATTTTAGAATTAAGAAAATCAGTTATACTCGTATCATCTTACTAATACTATGCATCTACCATAAAGTATAAAGGCAGTGTTGCCAACATAAATGTACTGTACACATAATACCAGCATTGACAGACATGTTTTTATTAAAAGGTTTAGTTAAAATTTATCAAGGTCGCCAGAGGGGGAAAGGGAGGGGGGCGGTACACGTATAAAATAATATTTTCATTGAGCTCAATGTAGGAAAGTTCAATAATTCTCTCTACAGAGAACGCCACTATGTTTAATCGAGTCTTTAAAGCTACACCACTCCGAGCTAAGTGAGATCTACAAAACTAACTTGACAATCCGTAATTTTCTATATTTATAATATTATTCTCTTTGACAGCCAGTGCTCTGTGATGCACAATCAACTAATGTTATATTTTTTAATCAACAGTTCCAATTCCGTTTCCTTGTCACCTAAGTCTTGTATATTTTGAAGGACAATATTAATAAACTTAGGCATAATCTTATTTTTCAGTCTTCAGTGCACTGATCATTATTTGCCACTATTATATAATTGTCATAAAATATTTTTTTTGTTATGTATATCAAGTTTTTTTTTATTAAATGCTACTAAAGTATAATATTTTTTTATAATATATTACACAGGCACACAAAAAAAAAAAAACGTCATGAACCAGAGGGGAGACCCCATTATTCCTAGGTTTTTGGGATCGCTGAAACCGAATATGACAATAAAAACTAATTTTAAATGCCAGTTTTCCCGCTAGCACCCCCTTACTACCTCTTAAGGGGTGAAAATTGAAATTGTTGTAAAAAATCAAGATAGATGTGTCTTTCTACGTTTTTTGGGATGCTGAAACCGAAAATGATAACTAAAAATAAATTCATGACCACTATCACCCCTTACCATCCCTTACAGGGGGTGAAAATTTCATTTTTTTCTATAAAATCAAGACAGATGTGTATTTCTACGTTTCTTGGGATGCTGAAACCGAAAATGATAACTAAAAATAAATTTATGACCACTATCACCCCCTAATACCCCTTACAGGGGGTGAAAATTTCAATTTTTCTATAAAATCAAGATAGATGTATATTTCTACGTTTTTTGGGATGCTGGAACCGAAAATGATAACTAAAAATAAATTCATGACCTCTATCACCCCCTTACCGCCCCTTAAAGGGGGTGAAAATTTCAATTTTTCTATAAAATCAAGATAGATGTGTATTTCTACGTTTTTTAGGATGCTGGAACCGAAAATATGTGAATTTCTATGTTTTTCACGATGCTGAGAGAAAAAATGATTATAAAGTATATGGTAACCTTATTGTATGCATATATTTGTTATTATGATACTAAGACTGAATCATGATTTTTGTCCTGTTCTTAACAAGTTGTTTTATTTTTTGTTTTTTTTTGCTTTCTATTTAATTCTGTTTATACTGTTATCCATCCGGCAGTCTTGTAAAACGCTTAAAAGATGCTGAACCTAATTCTATGCCTCCAAAATAGAAAGGTTACTATTTTTCGGCCAATTTAGGAGACTATAGTGAGGAGCAAGGTGAAAGGTTCCATCAGACAGGATCTTAAGACTATGGAACAGCGCTATCAGGGTAAATGGGATGTCAATATGTTAGCAGACTACTGTTGGAATTTAAAAAGAGATTTGCCAGAACAGAAAAGAACCAATAAAAGGCAACAACTTAGAAGAACTTTTGACAACAAGAGAGTTCGTTATCGTAGAAACAGGTAGACGCTGAATAGTGAGAGGCAAGGGGACTCACTTTAATTCAGCACCCCGGATAGTGAGAGGCAAGGGGACTCACTTTAATCCAGCACTCCAAAAGGGAACAGAAATCTACTACGTCCACGCCGTTGTTCCTGGGTTACGCTAAGAATAGAATTAAATCATGAATATATATCAGATACTTCTGATCGATAAAGCATTTGAATTTCTAATATAAGAGCTAAGAGTAACTTCAAACTAGTTTGATAAACATGTCGTTTACTGTAAATCGTCAAAATTTCTTCATACATCTTGATTTTATACAAAATTTAAACTACCCCCACCCCCTCCCCCCCGTTAGGGGTAGTTAGGGGGTGGTATTGAGTAAAAGAGGTATCAAATTCACTTTTGGTTGTCATTTTCGGTTTCATTATACCAAAAAACGTAGAAATACACATCTGTCTTCATTTTATAGAAAAAAATGAAATTTTCACCCCCTGTAAGGGATGGTAGGGGGTGATAGTGGTCATGAATTTATTTTTAGTTATCATTTTCGGTTTCAGCATCCCAAAAAACGTAGAAAGACACATCTATCTTGATTTTTTACAATAATTTCAATTTTCACCCCTTAAGAGGTAGTAAGGGGGTGCTAGCGGGAAAACTGGCATTTAAAATTAGTTTTTATTGTCATATTCGGTTTCAGCGATCCCAAAAACCTAGGAATAATGGGGTCTCCCCTCTGGTTCATGACGTTTTTTTTTTTTTGTGTGCCTGTGTTATTAATCACGCGTCTATTTCGGTACTCCTACTTGAAAGGCGTAGTCCCGGTCTCATGGAAGCGTGCCTTTGTCCATCCGATCCCTAAAAAAGGTGATAGCTCATTTGCATTACCGCACATTTGCATTACCTATCTGTTCTCCAAAGTAATGGAGAGCATCATCAATAAACAGCTCCTAACCTACCTCGAGGATCACCAGTTGGTCAATGACCGGCAATATGGCTTTCGCCATGGTCGATCGGCTGGTGATCTTCTGTTGTATCTTACACACCGTTGGGCAGCTGTTATTGAAAGCAAGGGAGAGGGTCTATCAATTAGTCTGGATATGGCGAAAGCCTTCGATTGCGTATGGCACAAGGGGCTTCTTTCGAAGCTACCTTGCTATGGGCTTCCCGAGAGTTTATGCAAGTGGATCACCAGCTTCCTCACTGGGCGGAGCATACAGGTCATTCTCGACGGTTTTTGCTCGGACCCCAAGCCCGTGAACGCTGGTGTACCCCAAGGCTGCGTGCTATCCCCAACTCTGTTCCTCCTGCACATCAATGATATGCTGGATATCTCCAACATACATTGTTATGCGGATGACAGCACTGGGGATGCGGTACATTCCGGCCATGCAGGTCTCTCTTGGGAAAACGTCAACGAGTGCCGAAAGAAACTTGTGTCTTCAATAGAGACCTCCCTGGGGATGGTCTCTGAGTGGGGTGAACTGAACCACGTTCAGTTCAATCCCCTAAAGACACAAGTTTGCGCGTTTACCACTAAGAAAACCCCATTTGTCGTATCACCGCTCTTCGAGAGCACTCCTCTTATTGCCTCGCCAAGTATCAGAATACTGGGTCTCGACATTTCGAGCGATTGTCAGTTTCGTGGTCATCTGGAGAGCAAGGCCAAGTTGGCTTCGAAGAAATTGGGAGTGATCAATAGAGCGAGGCAGTATTTTAAACCTGGCCAAAGACTTGCGCTCTATAAGGCGCAGGTCCGGCCACACATGGAGTACTGTTCTCATCTCTGGTCCGGATCACCCCAATATCAGCTTCTACCATTTAACCGCGTACAACGGAGAGCCGCTCGGATTGTCGGAGACCCGGTGCTCTGCGAACGGCTGGACTCTTTGGCATTGCGTAGAGACGTTGCTTCTTTGTGCGTCTTCTACCGCATTCACAACGGGGAGTGTTCCGAAGAACTATTCGATCTGATGCCTGCCGCCGAATTTCATCACCGCACAGCGCGCCATCGCCTCCAATATCATCCTTACCACCTGGATGCGTGGCGATCCTCCACTGTGCGGTTCTCAAGGACATTTTTTCCACGTTCCACTCGCTTGTGGAACGAACTCCCTTCGGCGGTATTTCCAGATCGGTACGACATGGGTACCTTCAAAAAAGGCGTTTATTCCTACCTACGAGGCCGGCAACACTCTTGTAAATCCTCGGATGTTGCAAGAGTTCATGGGCGGCGGTAATCACAAGTCATCTGTGACCCGCCAGCTCGTTTGCCCTCCTCTCCCATAAAAAAAAATACATTTATTTATATAAAAATAACAAAAAATACGTTCCTATAACGTTATTAATATCAGATTATACAATAATATGTCGCCGCGTTGAATATTATTGATAAATGAAATGTATTCATTTACCCATTTGTAATTATTTTATTAATAATTATAAACGCAACTCATCAATATCCATTTTAATCGCTTCACTCCACGCGTGTAGCCGACCTAAGATTTAAGAAGTTGCGGTAATCATTACTTTTTTATTTAATCAATAAATTACCGATATACATTTATATATTTGTTTTGTTTGTCCAAGTTAGTGTCTAAGCGTGGGAATGTACATATATATGTATACATGTCCTTAATCCACCCTGTTCATCTTCAACGGAATGCTAATTGTGTTACTTCATTTTAAAATAAAAATTAAATAACGATTCTTCCTTGTACTTGGATAAGCGTTGTCACGCGAAGACCGCCGAGGAGAAGACCATCTCGTGAATGCGACCCTTCACAATCCCCGGTAGAGCGTTTGTTAATAAAAACATCTTTTATCTTTGGACCTCTCTTCTCTCGAGGTTTTGGATGGCAAACCTTCCTTCAACTCTTTTAAACTAAAATTTAAGCGTTATTACCTTTATTTGAAAATATAACATTTATAAATATTTATACACAATAAATGTTATTTGTAATACATACACGTATATCTCTAAGTATTTTATATACTATATTATATAGATAATATATTAAAAACTACTTAAAAGATTATACTCTATTTTCATTATCATTATTTGTTTTTTTTTACTTGTATTTTCGTATCAGTGTACCGCAACGTCGTTTACACCTTGTCTCCCACCGAAGGATACGAGCAAAGGGAAGAGATCTCTAAAAGATATAAGTAATCTTTTTTTCTAAATTGCTACATTCATAAATAAATAAATAATAAATATTTGGAGCACAAACAATTGTGTATCCTGCCCAAAAAACAATTCCACTCGGAAGGAGTCGCATGCAGCTCGCTTACGAACAGCAATGGAGAAGTTTACAGCAGCGAGGCCCAAGTTTTATAATAAAGCGATCGCCGAGTCGCGGGCGGCGACTCTCAAGTTTCTCACGAAAACAACAAATAATGAAATGACGCTGAAATTGAAGCGGAAACCGACGCGTCTAAGATATTAAAATCAATAAAAATTTAAATGTCTATAATATTGTATAAAATAAAAATAAATAACGTTTAAGTTATTTTAAAAACTACTTGATGTCTAAGTGATTATTAGGCTTACCTTCAATATTATCTGTTTTTTGTAATCGATAGATTTTTAATCATTTTAACATTTTTAATAACTCGAAGACCACATTGATTACTTACTGACAAACAAAAACTAGATTCATATCCTTTACTTCGTAACTTTTCCAATTTAGTGTTTGTATAGTCAGTGGGTTTCTTTGAATTAAATATCCAATTTTATATTTAGGACTTAATTTATTAATACTTAAATTTAAATAAATACAATAGATAATATGCCGACTACACTCAGCTAGACTTGGATCAGTTGAGGAAAAAAACTCAAATACTTATATTGAATAAGATGGTTATTAATAGCAACTTAAAACAAACCACAGCCGCCACTTACAAAGGACAAGTGAAGACATATACACGGCCCTCTTATGTGTCAGTACAAGAAGACTGCACTCGAATACTTATGCATAAAATATTAACACGTTAAACGCCATGGGGGACTACATATGAGCTACACTTATTTAATGATAGAAGCCAGGTTAAAAATCGTTGTTCACATACTTTTGAATATAACTTTTTATTAATTAAGAGGCAATAAAATGTAATAAATCACATGAAAAATACTAAAGAAAAGTAATTAATTACTTTATTTCGTCAAAATACTACTGTGTCTCGTAAGTTGTCCCCCATGGCCTCAGCGGTCAAAAACTCGTGTGTTCGTCTGTGGGGGCCGCGGGGGTCGAGGTGTCGGTCATCCTCGCGGCAAATCATGTTGCGAACGTGTTGTTTACATTCTCGAGCAAGAAGTAGAAGATATTAATTAATTTGCTATTAACACCATCGCACTACGCAATGTTTCAAGAGCAGCACGAATTTCCTAACTAGTCAACAACTAATGTGCGTGATATAAAAGCCTTATTGGCATTAATTATGTTCATGGGATTGGTAAGACTACCTAAACTGTCTGACTACTGGTCGAGAGACGAAATAATTGGTCACCCTTTTGCATCAACTATTAGGTGCCGTAATCGCAAAGCATTACACTCCTGTTAAAGATTTATGCATTGATGAAAGCGTGGTAATTTTTCGTGAATATAATAAACAGAAGCGCCACAAATATGGCATAAAAGAATTTAAAGTAAGTTTACACTACGCCAACAAACGTTGTCATGGCACTTTGCAATAGCTTTATAGTAGCAAGAGACACACCATGGATACAGACAGTTGGTACACAAGTATTAATTTAGCAAGGAAATTGTTAAAAAATTAAACGCATCTAGTCGGTACCATTAGAAAAAACAGAAAGAATTTACCAAAAGAAGTTACTGCTGCTAAATGGAAGAAAGGTGAGCATATAGCAAGAGAGAGCAGTGATGGTATAACAATCTTGAAACATAAAGACAAAAGAGACGTGCTTGTTCTTTGGACAAAACACTCAGACCGTTTCTTGACAATAACAAAGTGAGAAAAAGGAGTTTTGAAGCCGAAAATTGTTCTCGATTATAATAGAGCGAAAGTAGATTATAATAGAGGAGGAGTCGATTTGTCAGATCAAATGGCAGCGTACTCCTCGCCACTGCGGAAATTTGTTAAGTGGTATAAGAAAGTTGGAATAAATCTGCTGTTAAATACTGCGGTTGTCAATGCGTTAATATAATATCAGACAGTAACCGGAAATAAAATTTGAGTTTAGAAACCAACGGCTGAAAGGTTTGTTGGTGAGAGTTGAAGAAACCTTATATAATGTCACAAGGCCTCAAAGAATTAGACACAAACTTACAACAAAAGATGATACAAGTAAAAACAAACGAAGAACTTATCAGCAGTGCTATAAAGAAAATAAACAAGTGATGGGGCGATTATTGGCCATAAATATAACTTTTTGCAAAACCTGCCCTAATAAACCATGTTTATATTTTGATTGTTTTCATACAATTCATTAATTAGATATATATAAATTACGTCGATCTTAATTTAGAAGTCTAATTTTATTTTGCTTTCTTTTCAGTTACTTCATGTAATAAATTATGCGTCTAATTTACAAATATATTGTTTCGTTAAAAATACAATAAAAACTAATTTTGTAGGAAATAAGATAATAAATATGTAATTATACTATACCTGAATCTTGCAGTGAAAATATTGTCCCAACATTATCAAATCTATTTTTCAAAGTTATATTTATTACTAAAAACCAAGTATTGTAAATTTGTCTACAGGGCCGTGGGGGTCACGAACAATAGATATTAGCTTTAAATACGTGCCCCACGGCTCTATAGCGAAGCTTCAATTCACCTATAGCTTGAGGTCACATGGTGTCCCCCACGGCCCCAACGGAACTATTGTATGTCGACTACATGGTGCCCCCCACGGCCCACAAGTTAAAACTTAAAAATTAAGACGGCGTTTAACGTGTTAAATTATAACATGGAGCACATATATATATATATAAAGTAGTAAATCACCAGATAACTTCTTAATATCTTAACGATAATATTAAATATTAAATATTAAATATTAAATATTAAATATTAAATATTAAATATTAAATATTAAATATTAAATATTAAATATTAAATATTAAATATTAAATATTAAATATTAAATATTAAATATTAAATATTAAATATTAAATATTAAATATTAAATATTAAATATTAAATATTAAATATTAAATATTAAATATTAAATATTAAATATTAAATATTAAATATTAAATATTAAATATTAAATATTAAATATTAAATATTAATGCCACGACTTGCGTAGGAATGCAACTCGCTACAATAAATTTATTTTTTATTGGCACAATGACTAAAAGTCGTAACCCACTAAAACCGCGAATAAGGACGGCATAATGTCTTATGTATGAAAAAACATTCAGTTATTTTATTTTCCTTTATAAACTATTACGGTAAGAAAGTGTCGAGCTCACAAATGAATTATTATTTTTCGTTATTATTACTTTCATAATAAAAAACATTTCTCGAATGAAGACGATCTTAATTTTGTATATATCATATATGTTGGATATGTACATTAAAAATTACTAAAGGAAATTATTACATACAAGAGTAAAAACCAAAACTTTGTGACCATTAAACAAAGAAACAAATATAAATCAGAACTAAGAGTTTGCATTGCTCTAAGTTCAGTTATATATGGCATAGACATTGTGAACGAGTTTCAAAATAGATATCAAATGATTGCGAACAAATACAATCCGAGCCCCTCTTACTAAGCAACAAAACTACTACAGATATAATAATACCACTACGAATGAGACGGTAGTTATGTGCTTGTAGGAAGATAGCGTTATCGCTGTACGATCCAACGTTCAAACTATAGCAGATGGTTTTGTTGCAAGTATCTGATATCTTCTTATTATTCTTCGTATATTGTTTAGTTTGCTTTCATTAGTCTTGAATTAATGTGAAACGTGTCACATTATATTATGTTATTTAAAGTACAGAAATTGAACCCGCTGATCCATTATTGATATGTTAATCTATATAACTCGTTTTATCACTCAAAGCCGGCTAAGTACTAGCTTGCACCGGGGATTAAAACTCGGCCAATATAAAATAATGTATTGATAGCGCTTCTCTAGATGGTTGAGTAGTTTGTATTATTGAGCGAAGCGAACGAAGTGAGCGGAGCGTTTTATTGGAGACTTTTTACATTCTTTGTCACGAATTGGCTCGAATACTACTTGACGAAAAATTATGAAACTTTGCAGTCAAAAAAACACACATTAGATGATGGTTCTTAAATAAAAAAAATTAAAAATGTCCTCAATTTTTTTTTTTTTAATTTCTTGTCAAAAAACTGATATCCCATTGAAGTCAATGGGAAACGATGAGTCAATACATTGGGCTCGCTTCGCTCAATATGCAAACGGAACCCGAGATTTCGCGAGCGCAGCGAGTCGAAATTGAGGGTTTGTTGGCGCCCCTAGTTTAAAATAATATTAATTGAAGTTGAAAAAACTGAAGATCTAATAAATCTTCAGTTTTTTCAACAAAAAGAACATATTCTGAATCAATTCCGGGACATCTAATAATTTCATTAATATATAGATTTCAAAAATGAAAATCATCTCCAATAAAATTCTTTTTATAAAACTAGCTATCCATGTGGCTTTGGCCAACCTAACAGTATAGGTGGCGCCATTTATTTACCAAATATTGACTTATTATATTTTTCCTGCAGATGATTTGTTTTCGCGCTGTAAAATTTAGCCTATATCTTATTTTAGGTCATATTCTATTTGTATACTAAATACTAGGGGCGCCAACAAACCCTCAATTTCGGCCCGCTGCGCTCGCGAAATCTCGGGTGCCGCTTGCATATTGAGCGAAGCGAGCCACGTGTATTGTCTCATCGTTTCCCATTGACTTCAATGGGATATCAGTTTTTTTAAACAATATAAAATATATATATATATTTTTTTAATATTTTTCAATTTTAAAAAATAAAACCATGATCATATGTGTGTATTTTCGATTGCAAATTTTCATAATTTTCCGTCTAGTAGTTTTCGAGCCAATTCGTGACAAAGAATGTAAAAAGTCTCCAGTAAAACTCTCCGCTCACTTCGTTCGCTTCGCTCAATCATTCAAAGCTGTGATCTTTCTCTTTTAGGAATACTTACTGTATCAAAATAAAAGCATCGCGCGCGAAGAAAGAAAATTTTTGAGACAATTTATTACACCTTTTTTAACCTGTCTTTTTTCTGCACATGTATCTTTTTAAAAATAAATTATAACCCATGATACTCACTGCTAATGTAGCTTTTTATTAGTGAAAAAATGCTAGAATCGGTCCAGTAGGCTTTGAGGCTCTTCGACAAAACAAACAAAAAATCTTTCCTCTTTATAATATTAGTTTTTACGAAAGTATGATCGAAAGTTCGAGTATTGCCATGTTTTGGTAGCTAACAGTAGTTGCTCCTTCTTCTTACTTATCATAGCATTTAACAACAGGTAAATACTTACAACATTTATGAAATAGATAATGAGTTTATACCTAACTTTTAATACGCTTCGCAATCGCGAGTTTAAAACCAAACAAAACAAAATTCTAAGTGATTCTCAAACAATTAGCATTATTAATTAGCAGTGAAATGAGTCCGGAACAACTGTAAATTCTGTTAACGATGTCCCTTGAAAATGCCATATTTCGTTTGTGATCAGTATTTATTATATTTAATAGAAATCAAACAAATGGAAGTCAAATTATAAGTTTAGATATTTTGGAAACATACCTATTATTCCGGCATACAGGCATATATTATATATATTTAGATCTACTATTAAAAAACAAACAAACAGGCCAACTTAATATAGTACTCCTCCGTCTTGTGTCAATGTTTAATTATCCAACACATTGAATGTTATCGGATAATCACTTTGTTTTAAATTTAGTCATAATTTTATCCGTAAATTATTTTATCGAAATAATATCAGTAAGGTATGGTAAAATGTACATTACAGTGTATGGCATAGTCTATATTGTAATCAATGTTTTTAAAGGTGTGCTAAAGGAAATTGCCTACCGAGTGGAACAATAATAATAAGTGTATTTCACATTCGTAATGTTTATTTATACATCAGTTTTGGCCATGTGGTTTCGGCTCTTGGTATTACATTACAATTTTTGCTCTGGCAATTCCCTTGGGCCTAGAGACATCTCATAGTACGTACCAGTGACCTCTATTAGTGGTTTTATTCATAGGATTGACTTATTTCACTATATTTTATGTTCATTATATTGTAGAAGTAACGTTAATATATTACTCCTCTGGAATTAATACAAATCATAACAATCATAACAATAGCATTATTTTCATTTTGATTATTTTAATATATTAATAAATTACTTCAAAGACTCTCCTAATTTCTCTGATGTCGTAAAACATTGTAGGCGGCGGTAATTATTTTCCACCAAGCAACCGCAATACCTGTTTGCTCTCCTATAACATAACAATAAATAAATAACAAAGACTATAAAATGTTTTTAAGAATATTCGGCAGATTTTACTTTGCAAGATTCCCGTTCACAGGAAGACGGACGAAGGTGCTTGTACATTTTGGCTACAGCGCTATTTTATGAAGAAGGCCAAAATGGTCGGGTTACTTGTTGTTTTCTTTCTAGTTTAAAGTAGAACAGGAAAAAATACTTTTGTTACAACTGTGAACATTTGTAATATATGCAATATTATAACAGCTACATAAACAGAAACATCGCTTGCAGTTCTTAAACAACTAAGATTCAACAACGCCGGGCGTTGTTGAAGGGCCTATAAAAAATATATATTAGTGTGGTCAGGACATAAATCGGTTTTTTCTCAGGGACACAAAAGTCGTCGTCGAAAATATGATTTTGAAGAATAGTTGCAGTGTCGTTCTCTCCTCTTTTGCCTTCAGATGCTCCCCTTGTATAACAAATCCAATCTTTATGCCACTTTTGTAACAAGTCACAGTTTGTAAACTGTATATTTTTTATAAAGAACAAAAGTATACTTTACGGGTGCACTGAGTTGAGTTTCTTTTGTAAATGAAATGAAGTATACAGAACTGGAATAGACTTTCTTACACGGTTAACGACGAATGACTAACATTTTTTAAGCGTCGTTTTTTTTGAATAACTGCAAATATTAATTCATAATTTTCAATAACATCTCTATCCTGAAAACGTAAACAATTAATATAAATAAAATACAATATTGAAGTCTTTGTTAAAGATATTGCGTAAAACTTGTTGTTGCGAAAAAGACAACACCGATGTTGTAGATGAACTTATGTTTGTCTGCAATTCTTTATAAATCCCATAAAAAATAAGGTTGCCGAAATTTACAGTCATATATATGCCGATAATATCTTTACTATAAAAAAATATTAGCTGACACTTTGACTATGTATCTTCTTGCTTCTTCTTGGGAAAAACTTTCTTTAGTTCTCGTATTATGTTTTTGACGTGGCGTGACTCAAAAGTGAATACTATAAATAATGTAAAATGATAATAAGTTGAAAAAGTATTCAGTATTTAGTTTGATGTCAGCTCCCTTACAAATACCTTAGCTTTATACCAGAAACACACATAACCGGTCCGATTTCCTCAATTCGAAACAACATGATAATATAAATAATATGTAACGAAACAATTATAATATTTTTTAAAGGTGTATCGGATACAAAGATTTAAAGCAATGCCGAAAGAAATCTGCTACTGGAACCGAAAAATTATGAATTATTTATAATGTCAATAAAATTAACGAGTATTTCCCAAACATACTAGCACTTTAATAGCAGTTTCGGCGTAATGAACATCATGCTTTAATTAAAAGATAAACTTAGATAGTAAATAACAAAAAAAATGCCCTTCATCAGACACACCTACATTCAACAGAGCACGATCCACGCACTTACACAGCGAACAAACGTCAAGGAATCACAAGTTCATAACTTCATGTTTGTGTCATAGAGATTCTTAATTATATTAAAAGACATTTCATTTTAATACATGTTTTTGTTTTATTTACAATGATGTTAAAAGTGGAAGATAGATTAAACATATCTTCAGCAAGTGGGATGTCAGATACTGCATTAATAACAAATTAGATAAAATATAATTTCAAATATTAATCAATCACAGATAGTAAGAATAAATTATAAGAAAAAATAATCAGCGTGCCGCAGGCTTTACAGAGTAATAAAGAGTAAAATAAAAATACATTTCAGTTTAAATAAAAATAAATTTGTTCAATAATTTCATATTTGACTTATTTTATCGGTTGAGTAGGCTGGTGTTTCGCCGGCGCAGTGCATTCACTGCCATCGGTTACCGAGACGAAACAAAAACAAGCTCGATCCACTTTGCATTTGATAGTTATTACTTGTCAAGTTGGTGTAGTTTGGTGCTTCTGGGCTTGTTAAGTAACAGTAAAAGTTTATTTATGCTAATACTGTATATTTTTCATCTATTTTCCTTTGGTAGAGACAGCTACAAATCTATACCTTCAAGAGTGACACCTCTTTCCAGAATGAAACATAGTTTGTCTATGGATTTAAAAGTTACAATTTTCTAACGTTGTGTCTGCGAATGTGTCGCTTTAATTTCCTTGAAAGTCAATTAGAAAATTAATTCATTATGTGGTTTTTAGTGTAATAATGACTTTTCTCATATAAGTCTTTCTCTTTCTATAGATTTATTATAATGTATTTCCTTTAATCTCGTCTCAGTTTAATATTCCTTTTCATCGTTATTTTAAGTTTCTTATTTGAAATGTTTTTGTTTGTTTTTTAACAATAATTAATTATGGTAATTTCTTAGTAATATTTGTTGGCCGCGGGAGCGTTTCTAAATACATTTTGACATAAGATCAAAACTGTATTAGATAAAACTAATATGTCCAAAAGGAAATATTTTCTATTAAATATAGCATTTAAGGAGTAAGAACCTGCTGTCGAATGGAAAACGACTAAAATATATATTTTATTGCAAAACGTTAGCTGAATAGAGTTATATTGACATATTTATACAATTAATTTCCTTTATGTTGTAATAAATCTCAAAAATGTACCACAATATATAGAACTAAGAATTAAGAATTATCTTATAGAAATACATTTCCATGGTGGTGGTTGTTCTTAAAATAATCAAATAGTCAAAGGACCACTGAAGCAACCCTTACTTACAAAAACTAACAAGTGAAACTACACAGAAGTTAAAAGTTATAGAGTTGTTAATTTAATTATTCGCTTCATACAGAACAACAAAGGAATTTATAACCACCGTAAGGGTTCTTTTCCGTTCAGAATCATTTTATAAAACCCGGAGATTTAATGCAAAAAATGATTATCTGCTTTTTCTGATGGCCGTTGAACACACATGAAATGAAGATGACTAGTTAGTATGGCAATATAATTGATTTGAAATGAAATACAATCATAAATTATAAAATATTTTTATAATTACAAGTAATTATTACATTTTATTGCTTTACATACTTTTATTTACATATGAGTCTCATAATCTTGTCAATCGGGTCGGGGTTCGTTTGGTATTTCGGTAGTAAGATATATTTAGTGTGAAATGTACAAGATAATAAAGTGCTGCAGGTCTCTATGAAACTATTTCGAGATAAAGTAGCATCGTTGTACATCGGAGGTATCTGACTCGCCCCCGGTCTGGAATACCTTCCTTTGCTATTGTAATCTTCGAATTTATTTACTGCATTGAATTATCTAGCTCGCAGTCTTATAATAAAGCTCTAAAATAATTGCTTAGTATTCTCAGTATTTAGATTTCTTTAAGCAAAATGTTTAAAGTTATAAATTGTTGTAAAATATTCTGTGTAATAAAAAAAATAAATAATTTTACACATATTTTTTACACATTCATTTTATATACGAGTACACCAAACTTACGAGTTGGCATTTTAATTAAAAATAGAAACTTATCCTTTTATTAAAAGTTTTTGGGAGTAAATTTACGATTCATTGGAATTGCTAACGGAGTGACAATTATCATGAATATTTATCAATTCTTTTGTTGAAATTTTCAGCCTTTATATTTTTTATAGAATTATTAACGTTAATCACTTTTTAAGGTAGCTCTCTTATTATATATCTATCTTTTCCTAGTTGTATGCTACTTGATATATTTTTTAAAGATTTATTCTTCATGTAATAAAAATAGTTGTTAAAGGTAAAATATATATTAATCGTACATAAAATTAGAGTCATTCTCAGTATGGGAAATTGTTATAAGATAACAAATGTCATAACTAAATACCACAACGAGATCTATTTGCATATGAAGAATTAGATTTTATAAAAACGACTAAACTTTTTAATTTTTAGTTAGTCGTCGAAAAAACAGACCGTTTATTTATAAAAATAATGTGACATCGGTTATAAAACTATATATATTAATTTTCTTGTGCCGTATCAAGTATATTAAGGTTTTTTATTTGTTATTTACGTTATCATAACAGTTTTATAAGTCACTGGACCACATCAACAAACTGAATAATTATTACAAATAACACTTTACGAAATTCTCTTAAATATTAGGTTTAAATTTTCATTTGGGTATTATACAGTCGTATTCAGGGTTTCAATTACGGTCTGCTACAATTGGCATAGTTTGTGTTGATTATTTGTTAAGCTCTGGCCGGGTTACCCCGTATTAAACGTTATCCCGTTTGGACCTTCGAGTCGAATAAGACAGTAACGTCCCTTTTCAAATGCCTCACCCTTACGGCAGGGTTGTGTTGGCAGGTCATGAGTGAGACGACGACGTCCTTGAGAGTAAAAGAGCTTTGTACTCAACAGTTTCGGAGGGTTTTTAGAACTTTTCATGGCGTGTTAATGTTTCGATAAATGTTTGTTTTTAAAGATATATATGTCATGAAGATATTGTTTCTCTCTTTGGCTTTTGTAACTTAAATGTTTTAAAGTTAGTTAATTCTGTCTGTCACATTTATAATATAATTCGAATATATAATATACATAAATATATTAAAACTTGTATATACTGGATTTTTCAATTTTAATTTGTTTAATTCAATAACAGATTAAAACAACTATATTTTTGACGGTGCAAATTTTTACTACTGTAAATATACATGGAGACACATGCAGATCTCAATTAATAAAATTATTTTAAAATTTTATGGTTTTTATAAAAACTATAATAGATCAGAATAAATAAAAAGATAAATAGATATTCATGCAAAAAACAATTTCTTTCTTCACGCAAACTTGTAAGTAATCATGGCCTATTCCAACCCTACGCAATGTTAAATAAAATGTTGATAAAGACCACTGAAAAACACTTTATATGCATCTTCCCTTGATACTATTTTTAATACTTTTGTATTTGATGTATATAATATAGTCGTAACCTTCCGGCACCGCATCTTACAGATAATATCAAGGGACTCTGCGCACTTGCTGCGATACCGTTTGCAAGGTGGCAAAGCGATTAACTCCATCAATGAATCGATTGAAAGTAACAGTGTAGAAGTTTCTGTAGTCACTAGAAATTGGACGTCAACGTTCTACTGATACATAAATGATAACTTTGAAAAGTATTATTCACTTCAAGAGTTCCTTGAATCATCTGTTCGTCGGTTCTCCTAATCTACCTGTTCAGCATTCCATTTTACTATTGCTTCTCCTAATGATATTAAACGGTATATAAAAGCCATTAATTCTGAGGCCGTCAGTAATGATCGACCTAATCAAAGCATGATCATATTGACCCTTTTTGTTGCACAGGGTTTATCTGGTAATTATAAAAGTGGTAATAAAATATTACTGTGCTATCCTACTTGACTTTAGCAAAGCATTACGTTCAGTGCAGTACGTAATGTTGCTCATGGCCATAAGTTATTCAATGTGTAGTGAATTAATATCTTTCTTATGTCGTAGAATAGTTCCGCTATATATATATATATATATATATATATATATAATAAGTGAAATGATAATAGTATTCAATATTTACCTCTTACTGCCATCATTCCCAAAGATGGAGTGCTTTCTTTCATTCTCTTTTCCTTCTCGTCCCGCAACCATCCAAACATCTTTACGCTGATAAATTACAAATTTATGTCATGTAATGCCAAAAATATTAACAATACTGTAAAAAGCTTATTTTATAAACTACATAAGACCATTTAATATTGGGGCAACGCATTCGGCCTTACTCCTAATACAAATAAATCAAAGGTTGCTATTATAAAACATATTTCTAAAATTATGTTACTCTAGCACTAAACACATAAAAAAAATGTTAATCTCTGCATTCTGTTTATCTCCAATTTGTGTTAATTTAATCATATGGTAGTCCATATAACCCGTGTGTGTGTGTGTGTGTGTTTGTGTGGGTGGCTGTGTGTATGAGACATAAGAGGTCGATAGTGTTAATAACCACTTTAGCTTTATCGGCTTCTTACTACTTATCCTTTATAATATAAGTCATATGACATTGTATAAATACAGGAATATTTTTTTAATTATTATTTAAATTTTCTAAACAAACATAATTTAAATAAAATTAAAGGTTTTTCAATTACATATAATATTCGCAAATTATATTTATATATACATATATATATCTTTATATATACATATATATATATATATATATATATAGATATATATATGTATATTGATTGTTAATGGTATATCTGTATCCATTTTTTTATATACGAGTATATTTTTACGGTGTTCGTATAAAAAAGAACTTGCGGTTTCAAAAATAATAATATAATAATATCCAGTCACATAGAACTCTACTAAGTCTTGATTTTCAACTAGTTATACAAATTATTTAAAGGTTTCAATTACGGGTTCTTAGGGTGTAGTAAGAGGATGCAATTTGTGTCGATTCATCCCTGTACTGAACGGCTTCCCGACTCTCGGATAAGTGAGATAGTTATTATCCTTGGCATAATAGGGTTACATTGCTAACTATGACGTGATAACATGGTGCTTAAAGTTTAGATTTTACGCATATAAATACTATATCGGATATTTTAGATTTTTTACACGAGCTTTATTATTTGATATAAAGATATATTCAGTCAACCGAAAAGAAATTTGCAGAAAAACACAAACGAGGGGTATATTAGTCAATGAGTGGAAGGATTAGGGTCTGCATTAACAGAGTTTTGGTCCGAATGGGTAAAAAGTGTTTATTCCGATAAAGAGATCGTAGTGAATACGTTACTTTTCTTCAGGTTCTCTACTGATGGCGTGAAAGGTATAACAATACATAACAGGTGACCTATTACACCTGTTTAACTTAGAAAACCCATATTTGCTAGCAATAAAAATTGCCTGACATTTATTAGGGTTAACATTTAATCCAAATTTTGAACACCAGTGAAGAATGTGCTGCAGGTCAATGTTAATGGTAGCAATAGCTGAATCAATGCACTCCGGCTCTGCATGGGTAGAAATTTGCAGATGGTAAAAGGAAGAAAGATTAATAGTGATGAAGATAATAGAAAATAGAAGTGGGGAGAGAATACCCCGTTGTGGAACACCAGCTGCCACGTTGCACCAGTCTGAGAAAGTACTGTCAATGCAAACAAACTGCCGGTAGTCCTGAAGCTGTGAAGAGCACCAATTTAGCTCTTTAGACGAAATATTTAAGTGAGTTAAAAGTGTCAGAGTCAACACTGGTAAAGGCGTTCGGAAAGGCGAGTAATACTGATACAGTTAAATGGCCGTGCTCCATTGCACTACTTGTATCTTAAGTAACTTTCAGTAGTGTTGTACGAGTGCTGTGGCCAGTACGAAAGCCAGACTGAAAATAACTGAGAAGATTGTTGTTCAAAACATTATTAGAGAATTTTTTTTTTGATAATTTCATCATGAACTTATGATAGGTATGGGAGTATAGAAATAAGACGAAATTCATTATAAGTCTTGGCATTGGGAACTTTCGGTATTGGAAAGATACGGGCTTTTCTCCAGATTTTAGGAAAAAATCTGTAAGATAAAGAAAAGTTAATGGTATAGGTTAAAGTAGGCAGAACGTCTAGCAATATCACAATCATAAATCGTCATCACCAATAGTAATGACAATATTGCAATGGCAATAGCAATGACAAATAGCAATTTAATTGTCAGCATAGTTCTTTTAATTTCGTCCACAGAAAGTAAAGAAAACAAATATGAGTCAGTTTTAAAGTTTTGTAAGGAAGATATAAATGAAATAGTTTGAGATTTTACATTACTGTTAAACGTAGAGACTGAAGAAAAATGACGAATGAACTCCTTAGATGAGAAAGAAGAGAGACCAGAAAGTTTAGTAGATTGATAAATACCGAATGTTCCAAAAAACTTACATTTAACTGCCGCAGAAGAGCTTAGCATTTTATTATAAATGAATTGCCGTTTGGCAGCTGATTGGGACGATTTCTGATAGCTTTGTAATGGGACCAGTTTACTTTACTCCAATCCAATTTAAATTTACGAAAAACTTCTTCAGGATGTATATCATTGATGTGCAGGAGGAACAGAGTTGGCGAAAGCACGCAGCCATTGGGTACACCAGCACTCATGGGCTTGGAGTCCGAGCATAATTCGTCTCAAACAATTAGTATGCTTCGCCTGGTGAGAAAACCGGTAATCGACTTAAATAAACTCTCGGAAAGACTATAACGCAGCATGTAAAGAAGTCCCTTGTGCCATAAACGATCGAAGTTTGCTTTCTACTGTCAAATAAGCTATCGAGCTGGCAACGTCTAATTTAAAAAAGAATACAAAATGTCACACACTAATTTGGTCTCTTAAATTAACTGTGAACAGATAATTAATCAACTCAATGTTTTCAGAATCCATCCAGACATAATAATTTTAATGTGTATGGTTAGGTTTGGTTATTTAATTAAAATTAATTACAAGCTGTAGCTTAAATAATATTTTAGTATGATATCACCGAAAGGTCAAGGACCTCCAATAAACAGGTGTTAACTAAAGACTTATACACATTACTATTTTTAAACGCGATAACGAAAATCAATCCTTAAAGTGTACAGCACTTCAGCACACGTATAATATATTGAATAAATGATAGATACAAAGACGCGGTAAAGTAATGCACTACCTATGTCCGTTTATGTTGTATTTAATGTGGTATATATACAATTGCATTACTATTTATTAAAAATGTTTTTTATATTTAGCAATAAATCACTAATTGTAGCATAGTTAGCATAGTTCCCTCCGCATGATCACGGAAAAATTTTTGGCCCTAAACCAAAAGGTTTTCAGTGCTTTTGTGGATTTGGAAAAGGCGTTTGACAGGGTTGTGAGAAAGAAATTATGGGAGATACTGCCCCGATACAACGTGAACGGACCCTTGCTACAGGCTGTAAAGTCTCTTTACAGAGATCACTCAACCCGTGTGCGAGTAGGAACTGACATGTCGCCCTGGTTTGACATCCAATCGGGTGCGCTATGTCAGCTTGGTTGTTCAATTTGTATTTGGATAGTTGTCTCCAAGGCGTGAAAGACAGTGACATGAGAGTGAAAGTAGGTGACCTTAAAGTCAATTGCTTGCTATACGCAGATGATGCTGTGCTCATTGCATCATCAGAATGCAATCTGCTACCCCGTAAGGGATATGGCGTGAAGGTAAATAAATAAATATAAATATATTAAAGAAAAATATAAAGAAAGTTACACCTCTTACCTTAATAGAAACTTTAAAAAAGCTTTGATTTACCACTTTGTCTGCGTGGTTATTTATCATCATGCCGAATTCCAGCTTTCTTCTATTAACAGTCTCTGAACTAGGCTAGACAGAAGGACTGCCGAATGAACATGACAAAATTATAAGGGTGCCTAGGTTAGTGAGGAACCCTAAAAAACAACTAATTTAATTTCAAAAGCGATAGAGCTAATTTTTTTTCTGTTAGAGGAGGGCAAACGAGCTTACGGGTCACCGTTGATGTGTGTTCACGGCCACTAATGAATTCTTGCAATATCCGAGGATTCAAAAGAGCGTTGCCGGCCTTGGAGGTAGGAGTATATGCCAATTTTGAAGGTACTCATGTCGTATCGATCTGGAAATACCGCCGAAGGAAGTTCATTCCACATTTGAGTGGTACGTGGGAAAAAAGTTCATGCTGCAAAAGCTCAGTGGAACATCGCCACGCATCCAGCTGGTATGGATGGTAAAGGAGACGATGGCGAGCTGTGCGGTGATGAAATTCGGCAACAGGCATCAGATCGAATAGATTTTCGGAACACTTTTTAAACACGTCTTAAATACGATAGAAGACGTACAACAAAGCCACGTCTCTACGCAATGCCAAAGAGTCCAGCCGTTCGCAGACCACCAGGTCCCCGATAACCCGAACGGCTCTCCGTTGTACGCGGTCAAATGGTAGAAGCTGATATTGGGGTGATCTGAACCAGAAAGTACTCCATGTGTGGCTAAACCTGCGCCTTATAGGGCGCAAGTCTTTGGCCAGGTTTGAAATACTGCCTAACTCTATTGATGACTCCTAATTTCATCGAGGCCAACTTGGCCTTGCTTTCCAGATTTCCAGAGACCCCTCAACTGACAATCGCTCGAAATGTCGGGAACTAGTCTGATACTTGGCGAGGCAATAAGAGAAGTGCACTCGAGCTGGTTCAGTTCACCCCACTCAGAGACCATCCCCAGGGAGGTCTCTTTTGAAGACACAAGTTTCTTTCGGCACTCATCGACGATTTTCCGAGAGAGGCCTGCACGACCGGAATATACCGCATCCCCAGTGCTGTCATCCGCATAACAATGTAAGTTGGAAATATCCAACATATCATTGATGTGCAGGAGGAATAGAGTTGGGGATAGCACGCAGCCTTGGGGTACACCAGCGTTCACGGGCTTGGGGCCGAGCAAAACCCGTCGAGAACGACCTGTATGCTCCGCCCAGTGAGGAAGCTGGTAATCCAGTTGCATAAACTCTCGGGAAGCCCATAGGAAGGTAGCTTCGAAAGAAGCCCCTTGTGCCATACACGATCGAAGGCTTTTGTCATATCCAGACTAACTGCGAGACCCTTGCTTTCAATAACCGTTACCCAACAGTGAGTAAGGTATAACAGAAGATCACCAGCTGATCGACCATGGCGAAAGCCATACTGCCGGTCATAGATCAACTGGTGATCCTCGAGGTACGTTGGGGCCTGTCGGTTTATGATAATCTCCATTATTTTGGAGAGAAGGGAGGTAATGGCGATAGGTCTGTAGTTAGTTGGGTCCGAGCTATCACCTTTTTTAGGGATCGGATGGACAAGGGCACATTTCCATGAGACCAGGACTACGCCTTTAAGGTAGGAGTGCCGAAATAGACGCGTTAGAACTGGAATCACACGTTCGTAGCACCAATGGAGAAATGCCACCCGGCCCACTCGACTTATGAACGTCCAAGGAAAATAGAATTTGTCTGATAGTTTTTTGCCGAAAAACTATTTCCGGCATTGAGCTCTGACACCGCGGGATGATAGGCGGTGTCTTCCCTTGGTCGTCCAAAGTTGAGTTGGAGGCGAAAAGAGTGCCCAAGAGATCGGCTTTCTCTTTTGCCGTGTGGGCTAGAGAGTAATTCCCCATGTGCAACGGCGGTAGGGATGGCTGGCTAAAGTTGCCCGGAGTGGCCTATGAAAGCGCCCAGATTTGCGCGTGTCAGGCGGGTACTCTGCCAACTGATCCCCAATTTTGACGACATGCTTGAACTTTGCTCTAGCGGTTTGCCGTTTGAAGAATCTGGAGGCACGATTGTATTTCCTCTTCAGAACTCGAGAGTTCGGATCCTTAGTGATTAACGCATTGGCCCAAGCTTGATAAGCCTGCCGTTTACCAGCTGCTGCAGCCCTGGCAGAAGCATCAAACCAAGGCCGCGATCTGCCACCAAGTGGTACCACAGAGCTTCATACAAATTGTTTCATGCCCTGTGGTATCACATCAGCTACAGCCGCATTGCAGTCACTGGGATCATTGAAAGGGGAAAAAATCGACCCCCATGAGTAGAATGCCAAAGACGACCGCATTCCATCCCAATCCGCTGACTTTTAGTGCCAAACGTGATGGTTCGCAAGTTGAATGGGCACTACACTCCGTATCAGACAGTGATCAGAAGACCCTAAGGAATCGTCGACAGTGATCTGGTACTTTTCTGAATATATGTAATCAGCAGAAGATCCAACAAAGAGGTCGTGTAGCTGTCCACGTCCGGTAGACGAGTGTCCGTCTTTACCAATTGGGAAAAACCATTTGTCAGAGCAAAGTCAAACACAGTCAGATTTTGGTGGTACAGCCTAGCTGTAGTTATTTGACTGCAGCTCGTATTGGGCTGGCTCGACCGGGGAAGGACCACCCTCTCACAGAAGACCGACGTGTAGTAACCAAATTCATTTGGTTATGTTTCGTCGGTGAGTGAGAGAACCCGGAAGCCCAATCCCCTCCCCCGCCTCGCCAAACATGAAAGCGATGCCTAAAATAAAAATACCCCAGGAGGGTACTGGCTTTGACGAAGCCGGGGAGGGGCTCCGAGCAAAATCGGATCGGATCGGAGCGATTTTCGGATTTTGCTAGAGCTGCCCGTCGTTTGTGGGGCGGGCAAAGTATCGCCTTTTATGTTTACTTAGGGCAAACGACAAGTCAGCGCAGCGGTATCCTGTTCCACTCTAAATGTGGACTTTTGCAACATCCGGGGACTTCATTCCAACTTAAACGCCGTCCATTACCATCTAGAGACGGCGCAGCCGGTATTGTTGTTTTTGACGAAGACGCAGATATCTCAACCTAGAGACACAGCGTAACTATCATAACCCGGGTATAAACTAGAAAATAATTTTATACCACATGCCAGGGTAAGGGAGGATATCTGCTACCGTCACTTTCAGGTCTTTGAAGGTCGGGACTTGTCTGTACTCTGGCTGCGCGTGGACATGGACGACCAAGTCAGAGTGTATGCGTACTTCTACAGGTCCCATAGTGGTAATGAAGAAACGGATCAACTCTTGGGCCATGTCCAGGCAAAGATTGACGATCTGCTCTCACAGAACCCCACCGCCGAAGTCGTAGTCCTCGGGGACTGCACTGCGCAGAATACCGATTGGCTGGGGTCACGTGCCACCGACTACGCGGGGAGATCTGTGTTTAAAAGTGCTCTGGCAAATGGTCTGTCTCAGTTAGTCACGACGTATACTCGTCTACCGGACGTGGACAGCCAAATGCCCTCTTTGTTGGATCTTCTGCTGACTACACATCTCGGGAAATACCAAGTCACTGTCGAGGCTCCCTTAGGGTCCTCTAATCATTGCTTGGTACGGAGTGTAGTGCCTATTCAACGTCCGGCTCGCACAAGGCCTGCGACTCGACGCGTTTGGCACTACAAGTCAGCGGATTGGGATGGAATGCGGTCTTTTTTGCATCCTACCCATGGGGGCTGATTTGTTTCCCTTCCAATGATCCTAGTGACTGCGCTGCGGCTGTAGCTGATGTGATACTTCAGGGCATGGAACTATTTGTACCAAGCTCTGTGGTACCACTTGGTGGCAGATCGCGGCCATGGTTTGATGCGTCTGTCAGGGCTGCAGCAGCTGGCAAACGCAAACTGACTTATCAAGCTTGGGCTAATGCGATAGGCACTAAGGATCTGAACTCCACAGTTCTGAAGAAGAAATATAATCGTGCCTCCAGATGCTTCAAACGGCAAATGGCTAGAGCAGAGGTCAAGCATATCGTCAAAATTGGGGATCACTTGGCAAAGTACCCACGGCACATTCTAAAACCACTTTGGGCAACTTTAGCCAGCCGTCCCTACCGCTCTTGCACATGGGGAATGACTCTCTGGCCCATACGGCAAAAGAGAAAGTCGTTCTCTTGGGCCCTCTTTTTGCCTCCAACTCGATTTTTGACGACCGAGGGAAGACACCGCCTGTCATCTTGCGGTGTCAGAGCTCAATGCAAGAAATCATTTTTCGGCAAAAAAACTATGAGGCATTCTCTATTCTCCTTGGTGGTTCAGAAGTCGAGTAGGCCGGATTGGATTTCTCTATTGGTGCTACCAACGTGTGCCCCTGAGTTGAGACCAGTGCTAACGCGTCTATTTCGGTACTCTTACCTTAAAGGCGTAGTCCGGGTCTCATGGAAGCATGCCCTTGTCCATCCGATCCCTAAAAAAGGTGATAGTTCGGACCCAGCTAACTACAGACCTATCGCCATTACCTCTCTTCTGTCAAAAGTAATGGACAGAATAATCAATAAGCAACTCCTAACGTACCTCGAGGATCACCAGTGGGTTAATGACTGACAATATGGCTGTCGCCATGGTCGTTCGGCTGGTGATCTTCTGTTATATCTTACGCACCGTTGGGCAGCTGTTATTGAAAGCAAGGGAGAGGGTCTGGCAGTTAGTCTGGATATGGCAAAAGCCTTCGATCGTGTATGGCACAAGGGGCTTCTTTCGAAGCTACCTTCCTATGGGCTTCCCGAGAGTTTATGCAAGTGGATCACCAGCTTCCTCACTGAGCGAAGCATACAGGTCGTTCTCGACGGTTTTTCCTCGGACCCCAAGCCCGTGAACGCTGGTGTACCCCAAGGCTGCTTGTTTTCCCCAACTCTGTTCCTCCTGCACATCAATGATATGTTGGATATTCCCAACAAACATTGTTATGCGGATGACAACACTGGGGTTGCGGTATATTCCGGTCGTGCAGGTCTCTCTCGGGAAAACGTTGACGAGTACCGAAAGGAACGTGTGTTTTCTATAGAGACCTCCCTGGGGATGGTCTCTGAGTGGGGTGCACTGAACCACGTTCAGTTCAATCCCCAGAAGACACAGGTTTGCGCGTTTACCACTAAGAAAACCCCATTTGTCTTATCACCGCTCTTTGAGAGCACTCCGCTTATAGCCTCGCCAAGTATCAGTATACTGGGTCTCGACATTTCGAGCGATTGTCGGTTTTGTGGTCATCTGGAGAGCAAGGCCAAGTTGGCCTTGCTCTCCAGATGACCACGTTCTATTGTCGTACTGTTCTCATCTCTGGTCCGGATCACCCCAATATCAGCTTCTACCATTTGACCGCTTACAAAGGAGAGCCGTCCGGATTGTCGGGGACCCAGTGCTCTGTGAATGGCTGGACTTTTTGGCATTGCGTAGAGACGTGGCTTCTTTCTGCGTCTTATACCGCATTTACAACGGGGAGTGTTCCGAAGAACTATTCGATCTGATGCCTACCGCCGAATTTCACCACCGCACAGCGCGCCATCGCCTTCAGTACCATCCCTACCACCTGGATACGTGGCGATGCTCCACTGTGCGGTTCTCAAGTACATATTTTTCCACGTACCACTTGAATGTGGAAGGAATCCCTCCGGCGGTATTTCCAGATCGGTACGACATGGGTACCTTCAAAAAAGGTGTTTATTCCCTCCTAATAGACCGGCAACGCTCCTATAAATCCTCGGATGTTGCAAGAGTTCATGGGCGGCGGTGATCACACATTAACAGTGACCCGCCAGCTCGTTTGCCCTCCTCTTAAATAAAAAAAAAACAGTTCTCGATCTCGCGATCGGATCTCGGGCTCGATCTCAGAGACGGCGTTTAGGTTAGAGTGAAACCCCCGAATGTTGCAAAAGTCCACATCTAGAGTGGAGCGGGATGCTGCTGTTTGCCGTCGTTTGCCCTCAAAAAACACAAACTGTGATACTTTGCGCGCTCCAGATACGACGGGCAGCCCGAGAAAAATCCGAGAATCATTCCCCTCATTTCGCTCTGGGAGGGGTTTAATTGTCGGGGAGCTAGTGCAATTCATACAAAATTTATTACCTCGAAACTTATCAAGCAAATTCTAATTTATAATGGTCATGTAACAGTCATCAAGGACCACGAATTAATACATGCAAAAAATCTCCTCTTAATTTTCCTGAAACAGTTATTTGATAAATTGAATTTCATTATTTATGAACTGAATCTAAACTTTATCCAAACAATCGAATTAAATAAATTTAAATCCCCACATAACATGCTTTACACAGAATTTGATACAAACATGTTCGACTCGAAACTCAAAGCGTTAGTTTCTTGCTACAGTCATTGTGAGAGAAATAAAGATGTGTGTAAATCTGACAGTAACACTCAGACGGGTTTATTAATTATCTTGTAATCAATATCGATTTTTTTTTGTTATAAGATTTCATTTCTAATATAATAATATTCTAGAACTCTAAATTATGAAACATATTCAGAAAATTTATTTTATATTAAATTATTTCCATTGAAGTCATTTTATAATTCTAATCGCTAATATACTCAATTACTATGTATTTTCACCTATGTATAGTCACCAAACTAAGGAAAATCTTAATTACCTCAACTCAGAGGCATCCCTTGTCCGTCCAAAGTGCAATTTACATCACAATAACTCGGTATTGGGGGTTTGTTTAAAGCAGCACAGCGCTATGATATGAGCGACTTTACTTGTATACGTTTAATATGATATTGTTTCCATAATTTGTGAAATAAATTTCAACAAACGGCATTTATACAAAATTTATTGTATAAAATTAAGTTTCCAATTTCTTTTGGGAATCTCAATGTAATTATATATAAAAATATATTTCTAGAACATTTACTGTCTCTTGTAAGAAAGCAATATTTGGACAGCCTATTATCTAGAAAATAACAGACAACAATTTTATGTATAGTTAAGCCTTAATTTTGTTTGCGTCATACTTTAGGACATACCGTATACTTAATGTTGACATCGAATCATCTACGTGTGAACGAGACGACATTTTATGTGAAGGAAACGTCTCCGTGATTTATGGACCTCTCTCTATTCTATCTGAAGTGCTGTGAGATTCATATGTTATTGTATGACGTATATTGTTAGATATATTAATTATATAAAGCGTTTGGCCGATTTTCTGTTTTTCCCAATGTGGTTAATATTATTAAAAAAAAACTTAAATCAAATTACTATTTTGTGATAAAAGTTATTACAAAATAATTTACATTTTATTTTGTTTCTTAAAATATGATTAAATTAATTTTTCTAGCATTGTGTCCGGTTATTGTAATTTTTTCTTGTGTCTAATAAAATAATATTCTTTATAAAAACGAACAATTTTTCTAAACAAATTTTCAAATAACCGACTCGCACCAAAAAAATATGTTTAGAGGAGTTTCCCTGTAAAATATATTGGTTTTTAGTTAACAATTGCAGTCAGTTCAGTAAAATAAAATATAAGCAAAAGAAATCCTGTCATTAGATTATATTGCCATATCCTTTTATTCGTTAATCGTCATAATGTTTTTGTTCATACATTTATAAGTTAGTGAGTTTTCAGTCTTCTTCCATTCACATGTTAAAACTTAAAAATATATATATATAATTCAAAAAATCATAATCTGTAAAACCCAATGAAAAATTTTGTATATATTATAAATCCTAAAAGATAAATATATAATATATTATAAAGAAGGTTTTATAGAGGATGACAATAGTCTGTCCTCTTTAGTTAACTGCAATGAAAATACGCTATAGTCGATTTCATTCAGCTGCATATTCTAGATCCTTAACCAGAACTCGTTTAAAGTCTATTCTGATGGGAAGCTTTATACGAGTAAAGGTTTATTGATTTAATACCACTTCTTAAAGTTCAACTGTGAAGTGCCATTTATATTATAAGTTTATTCTTTAGTTTTTCAACAATCAGAACTGAACGATGATACATCAGTATCAGTATCATCAGTATCAACTGACGAACGATAATATCTTTGTTATGCCATGAAACCATTAGTTTGATAAAATAAATTAATTGAATAGAATTAAGTACTGGCCGTACAAGATGTTGTAACAATAAAATCCAAGGAGGTAAGAGCTCCGACATTAATGAAGTGTATTCTTTGCATGCGACAATATTTCTACGAAGACTATTTATGAAGGTTTCAAAAGTAGCTGTAGTTAAACATTTCGTTTTTTAACGTTTTTTACACACGTTGAAGTTATATTATATTTCTAGTTATAAAACTAAAAGTATATAAATTTTCTAATAAGCAAATGAAAATGAAATATTCAAAATAATTGTAAATGGTGAATACCATTTACAATTATTTAAAAAAAACTACATATCTACATGAAAGATCTTGTATAATACTGAAATTTCAATTTTACATCATGAGATATTTTAAATGGGAGTAATAAAAAAATACAATTTCAACTCAATTTTATTTTCAACGTATATATACGAGTAGTTATTAAATTTACTTATTAACTCATAATTATTGAAGAAAATATTTATGTAGTAACATAGCAACATTATATAAAAAAAAATATAATAATAACTTTTGCTCTCATCAGTGAAGTAGAGAAGAAACAGCTGTGCAGCAGAACGCACGAGAACACGGTGATTCACCTGCAGGTGTTTGGCAATCATAATCATCTGTGTAAAAAGGCGATGATGCTGTGCGGTGATGAAATTCGGCAATAGGCTTCAGATCACACAGCTCTTCGGAACACTCCCCCTTGTAAATGCGGTAGAAGACGCACAGAGAAGCCACGGCTTTACGCAACGCCAAAGAGTTTAGCAGTTCGCAGAGCACCGGGTTTCCGACGATCCGAATGGCTCACCGTTGTACGCAATCAAATGGTAGAAGCCGATTTTGGGGTGCTCCGGACTATGACTATAGATGAAAGTAGTACTCCATGTGTGGCCGGAACTGCGCCTTATAGAGCGCAAGTCTTTGGCATGGTTTGAAATACCCTATTGATCACTCCTAATTTCATCGAGGCCAACTTGGCCTTGCTCTCCAGGTGAAACTGACAACCGCTCGAAATGTCGAGACCCAGTATTCTGATACTTGGCGAGGCATTGAGAGGAGTGCTCTCGAAGAGCGGTGATACATCAGAGGAGTTTTTCTTAGTGGCAAACGCGCAAACTTGTATCTGTAGGCGATTGAACTGAACGTGGTTCAGTTCACCCCACTCAGAGACTTCCCTCAGGGAGGTCTCTATAGAAGACACAAGTTCTTTCGGCACTCGTCAACGTTTTCACGAGAGAGACCTGCACGGTCGGAATATGACCGCATCCCCAGTGTTGTCATCCTCATAAAAATGTATGTTAGATATATCCAACATATCATTGATGTGCAGGAGGAATAGAGTTGGAGATAGCACGCAGCCTTGCGGTACACCAGCGTTATCGACGGTATTTGCTCGGACCCCATGCCCTTGAGTATGGGGTCCGAGCAAATACCGTCGATAACGTCCTGTGTGCTCCGCCCAGTGAGAAAGCTGGCGATCCACTTGCATAAACTTTCGGGAAGCCCATAGGTAGGTAGCTTCGAAAGAACCTTATGCTATACACGATCGAAGGCTTTTGCCATATTCAGACTAATTGCTAGTCCCTCTCCCTTGCTTTCAATAACCGATGCCCAACGGTGCGTGAGGTATAAAAGAAGATCACCAGTTGACTGACCATGGCGAAAGCCATATTACCGGTCATTGATCAACTGGTGATCCTCGAGGTACGTTAGGAGCTGTCGGTTAATATTGTTCTGCATTATTTTGGAGAGAAGACGGGTTATGGCGATAGGTTTGTGGTTAGCTGGGACCAAGCTATTACCTTTTTTAGGGAGCAGATGGACATGGGCACATTTCCATGAGACTTGGACTACGCCCTTAAGGTAAGAGAGCCGAAATAGACGCGTTAGCACTGGAGTCAACTCAGGGGGCACATTTTTGTAGCACCAATGGAGAATGCCATCCGGCCCACTCGACTTGTAAATGTCATTGTGCAAATTATTTCTGGCATTGAGCTCTGATACCGCGGGATCGTAGGCGGTGTCTTCCCTTGGTTGTCCAAAGTTGAGTTGCAGGCAAAAAGAGTGTCTAAGAGATCGGTTTTCTCTTTGCCGTGTGGGCCAGAGAGTCTATATGCAATGGCGGTAGGGACGGCTGGCAAAAATTGCCCAGACTGACCTTAGAAAGCGCCCAGAATTTGCGGGTACCTTGCCAGCTGATCCCCAATTTGGACATGCTTGAACTTTGCTCTAGTGATTTGCCGTTTGAAGAAGCTGAAGGCAAGTTTTTACGGAGTTGGGATCCTTAATGATTTACGCATTGGCCCAAGCCTGATACGCCTGCTATTTTCGAAATGTTGCAGCCCTGACAGACGCATCAAACCAAGGCCTCAAACTGCTAACAAGTGGTACCACAGAGTTTGGTACTTGTTGTGCACATTAAAGTCCACGAGGACCATGACTTCGGCGGAGGGAGTCTGTGAAAGCAAAGTCGTCAATCTTCGATTGGACGTCGCCCAAGAGTTGATCCGTTACCACTATGGGTCCTGTAGAGGCTCGCGTAGACTCTAACTTGATCGTCCATGTCTACCCGCAGCCAGAGTACGGACAGGTTCCGACCTTATACATTGTGAAGACGACGGTAGCAGATATCCTCTCTTACAAACACAGATTCCATGGCGAGTGGTATAAAATGACGTTCTAGTTTATATCCGGGATATGACAGGTACGCTGTGTCGCTAGGTTGAGATATTTGCATCTCCGTCAAAACAACAAGGCCAGCTGCGCCGTCTCAAGGTGATAGTGGACGGCGTTTAACTTAGAATAAAACCCCCGCATGTTGCAAAAGTACACATCTATAGTGGAGGGGGGTGCCGCTGTTTGCCGTCGTTTGCCGTCAGAATACACAACCACCTTCACTTTGCCCGCCCTAGATACGACGGGCCAGTCAAATATCTACAGTTAAATATCTACAGCTAGGCTTTAATACCATATAAATGGGCAGGACCGTCCTCTGCATAGCATAACACCACACTGTGATCGCTGACCCGCTTGCCCAGCGTAGCGATTATGGCTTATACCCTCATGGTTACCCTCATTGGACCAGACAAATGGGCCGTTATTCCCCGGCGACTCCGCTGTTCTTGGCCACGGTAGTGGCTAGACCAATAAGCTGTTATTAGCTGTTGTTAGGGTAAGGGGTGCTACGAATCTGCGTCAGAGGTCCAGCTACCATTACCACCGTCGATTGGCCCCGACAACATATTACCTAAGGACGTTGCGGTCTGATGAGAAGTTGTTTGAACTGGAGTAGAAGTTAAACAGGATACACTAATCCTATTGATTACCATAAAGATAACACAAATCTCAATAACACTTAAATCGTTGAATAAGCAATACTCAGTCGTAATGTTTTGAAACCAAATTCTATTGATAAAATATTTGAATAGTTATAATGTGTTTGTTGTAGTTGTATCTAGTACACACTACAATTGTTATGATTTTTCAAGCGTAAATTGAATCTAGAAGCAGCTTAAAAAAGAGTTATAATAGTATCATGATTATTTGATATAACGCAGCAATTTACATCTCGATGCTAATACGATACCAGATACCACAGGCTTAACCAGAAAGCGATTCCAGTAACAGTTTATGTACAAAAATACTAGAACAAACATGCACAACTAAACTATATCAATTTTCTTTATAAGTCGACTAATAACAATAGCTTGACACGATGTACTTAACCAAAAGATAGTAATTTGTAGTTGCAATCAACGCTACCCTTAGTAGCGTCATTTGGGCGTGTCATCAAGACCGGCCCCAAACTTATTGACGTATTTTACCTTCAATGGATCTGGCAAATTCGATTCCGATTAGTGCTCATTCGAATACTAATTTAGTATGCGCATTAGATTTGCTCTTTAATGGATAATCACAATGCAGGATAGTTGTTCATACATAACAATAGGAGTTTTGATCAACCCAGTATAATCTCATTAAACATTATCGTTAATTAGATTTGAATATTTAATTTTGACTTCTTATCACCATTTGATATTTGGAATGGAGTCTCGGACACGAAATGTTATTTCGAAAATGATACAGATGATAATAATATTAAATACAAAAAGAAAGCTTATAGATTATGATTGTTTGACTTACTCACTTTAATTTTAATTATTAAATTAACAAATGTGATTTTAAAATTAATTTGATATTATTATAAAATACCTTACTTTCTTAAAATCAATTTAATACTTATATAAATAAACATTAGTTTTGCTCTGGCAGTCAGCACCACAAAGGCAGCACAGAAACCTTTAGAAAAACAAAACAATTAAATGTTCGGAGCAAATGAAAAACTGTCGACTGCTTTATGGAGTGTGCAAAGATAAAAATGTAATTTGCATTCATAACGAGTTGCAGCAATACTGGCAGTTATTAAAGTAGCAAAATTCCGATTTAAAACACACTTTTGATGGCGTTTGTGGAATGAATATGATCACCTTTTTATTTCATTCGTTTTTAATTGACTGCAAAGAGAATATTGGTAACGTTTTTAATGAGCATTAACATATATGTTTAGTCTCAAATTCATATCTTTTATCTTGTTATAGTTACAGTATGTCATTAATATATATATACGACTATATATTGTCTAAAATAAAAAAAAAAATTGTAACTTTGGGTTACTGATAAAGCTTAAAGTTTTTTTGTATTAACTTTAATTTTTTTATTAAATACTTTTTATTTCACTCAGAACCTCTTACTATAGTGGCTGTAGCTACAAGAATTGTGCCCGGTTGGGTGTCTTGTCAGTGAGTCTATCTATATATTTGGTCGTATGACATGGCGCCGGAGCGGGAGCGTCGCGCAGAAGTGCGACTCAGGTGTCCGGCGCCAGTGTTACGCACGTGGACTCGTACAACGTGCTTGTATCTTGAAAACGATATCAGATTTTTTAAAAAACACTTCGGCTCTCTTCTTTTCTAATATGTATTAGACCAATTTAATACACAGGTTTTTAAAATCACAAAGAATAATAATTAAAACACATGTTTGAGAGTAACAAAAGTTTAAAATCATATCACTACAGATTTAGAATTTCTAATCTCAAAAGGATTAAATATTTTACAACCGCCAATAAATTTTGTTATATTTACATAAAAGTTTTATCTCAAATATATTATTTTATTACTTGTTTGTTTTTTTTTTGCATTACGTGACAAAAGTTTTGTAAGTTATTTAGCGCTAAGTTATTGTACACAGCTTACTTATATATATCAAATAAAATATATACTTTGAGACTTGTATTCTCGTCTTATATTTTTTAAGTTATTGGCTCTGTTCAGAGTTGTAAAATGTATTCGTACGTCTTTATTACCGTAACGTGAACGATACAACTATTAACTAACTTGTAGCAATGATTGTCCATTGTTTTTTTTCACATGCGATTTTTTTAAGTATATGTATTAATTAAACTTTATATTTTATATTTACTCTACCCTCTTTTGAATTTGCTTTCTCCCTCCTAAGATTGTACACAGGTTATACCTTTAAATCTCTTTCTTTGAACTACGACTACCACTACGACTGTGTCGACTACTAAACGACAACGTCCCGTATCGTGTATTTTGTATTTTGTGATCAGTTAAGACAAGTTTTTGTTTTAAATATAACACCTGCGGGGTCTAAATAGAGAATTAAAGTTTTATAACAGTTGTACAATTTTGATTTTGTGCGTTGGAAATGATAGTTGTTGTCATTGTATATGAACCTAAAACGATTTTGATGTAACTCTCACGGAACGAGAGCTATTTCAAATTTTATGTCTTTTTATATAAAGTGACTCGCTTGTCAAAGCTATAAGCTGAACAGCTAATTGAAGCGTATGAGAAATTAGACCATAAATCATACGCACTTGTAGTTGTACAGTGAGTATTTGATCTTAGGGAGATGAGGCATAATAACTACATATTCACAAACGTGACGACTCGCCAATGACTTTGATGTTGGTTCTGCTGGCGATTTAGTTATTATTTTGTTTAATCTAACTGAGACTTACTATACAATGTCGCAGGAAGATTCAAAATCTATTTAACTATGAAATAATAATATTAATAACACGGGTGAACAACAGTTATTAACAAGGCTAAGTGTGTCCAACAATCGATCACATACAACTTATCTTAAATTTCGTGATCTCTGATTACTATTATTAATAAATATGTATAATTATTTGACGCGACCTGGTTAAATAACCTCCCAGTCACGTTAATTAAATCCGATTTTTGTCTAATCGGTTTCGAACACAATCGGGATCCTAGATCAACTCTCTGGGCGCGCCGCGACGTTGAAAACGAGGAAGAGGGTGTAGTATCTTGGAAGTCTTGAGCAGGTCACTCTCATGATTATAATTACTTGTGTATAAACTATAACACATTTAAAATTAAAGCACCTAAAAAGAATTTACCGTCCTTCATGCCCATAGTAACACCCAACCAAAAAATTTTCTGAAATCCCTCAATTTGGTTTAATTGTATAGCTTAACATTTTATAAAACTAGTATGTACGCCTTATCAAAACGTATGTAATGAAACGTTTCCGAATTCAAGATATGTTCCGTTATTGTTAAACATGACACTATACGAAGTAATAAAAATCAGGATAGAAATGGCTCCGGATGGAATCGAAACAATTCGGATAAATTCCGACTTAAGTAATGTAAATAGAAGTAAATATTTAAAATAGTACTTAGGGGCGAAGTTACAATTATTAAAGCTACACAACATACTTCCGCAGCTAAAGAGGGCGATTCAGATTACATTACCCAGGACAATGGTGACGAGATGCGGTAATTTTCATCGTAAACTTAAATTTCATAACATTTTTTGTGACGTTATCATTTTAAATATGTTCAATGTTCAAATTCTTTAAATATTTTTTTATAAAAGTAATGTTATAGCTCCCTGTGGTTCATTTTTAATAAATATATAAATAATTTATATAAAATAATCATAACGAAAGAAGCTAAAAGTTTTTCAGACAATTGTGACTATTTTTTTAGATTAATGTAATTAAATAATTTACAATGAACTCCGTATATAATCTGTGAATATTTGGTATAATATGAAAATATCATCTAAGTAAACATTAAATATTTCTGAAGTGATATTTCTAGTAATTTGATTAAACATATCTTCAATATATTATCCATTACTAGTTAGAGTTATTTCAAACTGTACAAGCAAGTTAGGATTCCCACCATTAAACTTAAATAGTAAACTTAAATAATTCTTTTATTGTACTCGCGTTTTAAATAAATTTTTAAAATGTTTAATTGCTTAAATCTGACATGTGATTTACAATAACATAAGACCAGAGTGACAACTATTTAAAACAATATATAGGTAACAGTGTAGAAGCAGTGTATTTGTAAAGTGCAAAATACGATCCAACAAAGAAAGTTATTTTGAAATACGCTTAAACAAATAATAAGATTATGATTAAACGAAGTGAAGTACTTTTAAGACAAGACTGGATCTGAAACCAAATTACGATTATTTATGTTGACAATAAAAACCATTTTATTTTAAAAATATATAAAGTAATCAGTGAAAATAGTACGAAAATCAAAGACGTTGAACTGACTAACGACAAGATATTATTAGTAGTAAATAATAGTGAAGTGCGTGGACGAAGAAATATTATCCTGTCGTTATCCTGTGGACGAAGAAATATTATGTCCAAACATTTAGTTTAACCGTGATTTGCCATCTATCGGCAATTAGCGACAACACCTAACGCGCTTTCATAGACCGATCAATAAAAATGCTAGAAAACGGCCATAGATAGCACCACAAGTCTCATAGGGAAATAAAATATGAAGGAATTAAAGAATATGAAATTTAGCATGCAGCAAGATATAAAACAACACAGTCCAGATGTGTTAGAGAAAAAAGAAGACATTAAAATTTAAATTATATTACAACTACAATAATTAATAGACTTAAGGAAAAATTCAATATAATTTAATATGATATTTAATTTCCTAAACATTAGATATACATATGCATGTAAAAACATTTGATATTGTGTTCTATGCAATTGTTATTTTTTTCAAATATGTATACACGTGTAGACAACGTACCAAGTTTTCCTTCCCAATGTTAAATCTTTACTCATTAGGATATTTAAAAACTTGTCACTTAAGTATATTGTAATAATTACTTTTTATATAAATATTAATTTATAATGTATATTTTCGAACAACTATTATTAAAGTAGTAATAATAATAACCTTTATTAAAATTATAAGATATATGTGGGGGGTGATTTTAATGGGCATGTGGAATGTATGAATGTTGGTTATAAAAGAGCACATAGTGGTTGGGATTTTGGTCACCGTAATGATGAGGGTGAGGCCTTGTTGGAGGCCGCACTAGCTTTCGAGTTGGCTATATCCAATATTTGTTTTAAAAAAGAGATGAACACTTAATCACATACAAAAGTTGCCGCCATATGACGCATATTAATTATTACTTAATAAGAAGAAATAAAATCAATTGCGTCAAAAACTGCAAGGTACTGTCGGGCGAAAGTGTAGCTTCATAGCATAGGCTCCTTATTATGGAAATTAAACATCTAGTGCATACAAATATGTTCAAGAAACGACCCCCACCTAAAATAAAGTTGTATTTGTTAGAGAAGGAAGAATATGCGAGTAAAAATAGAGTGACAGATCAAATTATAAATATGAGTAGTGTAGAAGGAAAATCTTTAAACCATAGTTGCAACGAAATGGATGGATGGATTATAACTGTGGCAAAGGATGTTTTAGGCGAAACGAAAGGAAAAGGTATGATAAGTAAAGAAATGTGGTGGTGAAATGGAGATGTCCAAAAGTTTCTTAAAGAGAAGAAACATATGTTTCAGCAATGGCAAGAAGAAGGTTGCTAGAATTTCCTAAAGGTCCAACGGAAGTATACCGTGTAACATGGCGTAGGGAGAAGAATGCTAGAGATATCATATATTATATATATAGAAAGGTGTTGATGCGAGATAAGGATATAAAAGAGAGATGGAAGTTATATTTTGAAACATTAATGAAAGAAAAAATTGATTGTAGTGGAGTTTTAAAAAATCGGAAAGTTTGAAAGAAGTTTGAAAGAAGTAGTCGATGATGAAGTGAAAGCGGCAGTGCAAGGTATGAAGAATGGAAAAGCTGTGGAGCCGGATGCGATACCCGTGGAAGTGTGGAAGGTGGTAAATGGATATAGATATAAGTGGCCGGCTTTATTTTTTGAATGACTTGTTGCATGAAGAATGGTGCAATGCAATGGTGTAACAATTATCGCGGAACAAAGTTCATGTCACATACTATGAAAGTGTGGGAGTAACTGATAGAGAAAAGGATGCGAGACGAGAGAGAGTCGGCGCTGAGTCCCTACCTCTTCTTGTTGATAATGGATGCTCTGTCATTGAACATACAGGAAGAGGCACCCTGGTTCATTCTATTCACTAATGACAAGGTTCTTGTCGGCGAGGAAGGACTTGAGGTGCAGAGTAAAGTAGAAAAATGGCAACAAAAGCTGGAGAGTGTTGGCCTGAAAATAAGCAGAACCAAAACAGAACACACGTTCTGCGATCTCGGCGATGTCTCCGGTTTTGTTGCTATTTTGTTGGATGGAGTCATATTCGAGCAGTCTGCTCGGACTTTAACTACCTTGGTTTTCTCATCCAAAGCGATGGCGATATTGACCGTGGCGTAAAGCACGGAATCAACACGGGATGGATGAAATGGCGACAAGTCACCGGGACAATGTGTGATGCCCGAATCCCCCTTAAACGAAAGGGGAGAATCTATAAAACCATTACTAGACCTGTCGTTATTTATGGATCTGAGTCCTGGGCAATGAAGGTAAAAGATGAAAAGCATGTGCATGTAATGGCGATGCGAATGTTAAGATAGATGTGTGGGGTGACAAGAAGGGATAGAATAAGAAATGAGTATACTAGGGGAAGCTTGGGAGTAGCGCCAATGACAGAAAAAAATTTAGGTAGCCGTCTGTTATGGTATGGGCATGTTATGAGGAGAGATGAATGTTATGAGGGATGAACAGGTAGAGGACGGCCAAAGAAAAGATGGATGGATGGATTGCGTGATAGTCGATATGGAGAAGAAGGCAGTGTGTACAGAGATGACGACCCCAAGATTGGGATAAGGGCAGAAAGAAGAAGAGTCAAATTTTAAGGTTTCCTAGAAAAAATCAGCTCAACACTATTTTAAGATTACCTGGATATTGAATAATTTAAAAATAGTAATTAATAATAATAATAATAAAGTATATTACTTCAAATAATCATCAATACACAAATGAAGTAAATATCTTCTTTTAAGGGTAGTTAATTTATCCCTGTGCCAGAATACTCCGTTCTTCCGTTACAACATATTTATAGCAAACTAAATTATTCATAAAATATTACAAAAATTAAACTATTACTTAAATATTAAAACAGTCCATAAGGTGCAATGTATGTGTGAATATCTGTTTGTGTTTTTGAGTTTAAATGTTTGTGTGTTTATGTGTATGTACGTGTGTCCATATATGTGTGTGGGTGTAAATTTCAAGTCATAAAACGCAAAAGCAACTCCACTTCTTTATATTTCAGAAAAAGAAGCCATTCTGCTAATGTTTTTTTACAAAAGTGTGTATTCATAGGATAGATCTGAAACTTGCGATTAACAATGTTGTAACGATGGCTAGATTAGCTTAATGAACTGATGACTGGCAAAAGGTGTTCTAGTGATACTCTTTCAGCAGCAGCAGCAAGATCTTTTCTCCGTTTCCTAATTTGTTTATTATTATCATACGGGAGTGCTCTATGTTTCCTTAAAATCACATTAATAATATACAATTTTCTGACGGAAAGCACATTGCTCGTGATATATAGTTGATACGTTGGAAATCTGTAGAGCCTAAAATATATAACCTTCAATATTGTCCGCTGAGCTCTTTTCAATTCAATAAATCTTGTCTCAGTGGCACCACCCCAGACTGATATACAATAAGTCAAGATTGATTGAATCAGAGCTAGGTAAATTATTTTCAAAATAGTGTTAAGACAAGTAGTCTTAAGATATTAAAAATACAAACAAGCTTTCTTACTCTACTTGCGACCAATTTAATATGGGGATGCCAAGATAAACGTTGGTCCAAAAATACTCCAAGATATTTAGTTGAAGCTACTTTAGTCAGTATAGGACAGCCACAAACCCTTTGTGTTTGGGAGCAATTATTATGTATTTTTATTACAAAATTATCTACTGGTTGTGATCCTTCAGATATAGTAAAACAAATAAAATTAAAATATTAAGCGTGTTAACAGAGAGGAGATGATCCAATCTCTGCGTGGAAATGGACATCCTCCCATGTGATTCTAGTAAATACCACAGCAGTATCATCAGCGTATGAAAATATTGATCCATTAGTCAATTGAAGATTACAAAGTTCATTGATGAATATTGAAAACAAAGTCGGACCTAGGACATTTCTACCGTGTAACCTTCAATTCCTACGTTTTGCTTACGATCGGTTAAATAACTAATAAAAAGACTCAAATACTGATTTCTAATACCAGTTGCTTCTAGCTTTTGTATAAGTATGGGAACAATATCAAAAGCCTTTCTGATATCCAGAAATATCGTGATGCATTTTCGTTTATTGCCTACTTCATTTAAGGATGTTAAATCTGAGACTGCGTCATCTGTGGACTTTCCACGTCTAAAACCATATTGAAGGTTAGAAAGAGAATTAAATTTGTTCAAGTAACTCAGTAGTCTTGCATTTATTATTTTTTCTAGAAAATTAGAGATACTAGGAAGAAGTTGGATTGGCCTGTAATTGCTAATATCATCTCTTTTCACAGTCTTATTAAATACAGAATACAAATTATACACCGGTATAACGATAGATTTTAAAAAATAATTTAGTAACACTCCTTTACTGAAGCAAAGATTTACCAAGTGACAGTGAATAGGTTTAGTACTTCACTAGCTATTTTTAGGTATTTTGTTGGAATATTATCCCACCCAGGAAAGCTGTCCGACTTTAGATTCATGATGATATTTTTTATTTCTTCTTCATCAGTATCGAAAAGTACAAAAGATGAAGCAGTTATTGGTTCAGTGGGAAAATAAGGTAGATAAGATTTACTAAAAGTAATGTCAGCAATTTTTTTTCCAATATTCGCAAAGTATTCATTAATATGATCAACTGAATGATTTAAGTTTCTTTATGAAGTTGTTGCAAAAATTGTATAAGTTTTAAGCAATACTTCATTTTCAGGATCTCGTCGAAGCTGTTTTTGCATTTTATTTTCATTTCTTATGCAATGCAAAATTACAGCTGTAATCTATGGTTTAATTATATGCTTACTCTTAGGTATATATATTGTCTTGCAGTTTTCAGCTATAGATTGTCTTATTACATCTATCAATTGATTAACTATTATTTCAGGATCATTACAATGGAGGAGAGACGATATTTTTTTTTCACCAAGAGTATTAAGAACTGAGTGACAGTCTATTTTGGTTTTATTGTTAAAATTTACGAGATTTTTATTAATCACATTACTTACATTTAAAAATATCATGACATGATCTGTCACAGTGGTGTTAAATACTGCAATAAAAGCATTGTGGTGGTTAACGTTCTGTATTACAAGCATAAAAAGATCTAAACAACTTTATTCTCTAGTTGGCAACAGATGACCAGGAAATAGGCCATGATGGATTTACATCTTCAAATAATTTAGCCTATTATCGCGTTCTTTGGAAATATGTTAATGTTCATATCGCCTGTTAGAACTATGTTTTTTTTTAAGTTTTTAAGATTTCAAGTTGATTATTTAGTGAGTTTATGAAGTCCTCAGCATTGGTAAAGGTCGGTGAACGATATATACCAAATATAATGCTGTTCTCAAGATTAACTTGTAAACAGGAGGCCTGATTCAGTTTCACTTCTTTAACGGCAGGATTATAGATATTCTTAACATAAATAAGTGTTCCATCATTTTGGTTCATATGAAACATAGTTGCCGAATAGGTTTATTGCAACTAAGACATTCGAATTAACACATTAAATGCAAAATTTAGTTTAGAAAGAGATACTAAGAGGCTATCAAAGTTGGAATAGATGCTTCTAATATTCTGGTATAAAATTGTTAAATCATTATTTTTCACTGACATATAATTGGAAAGATATAAAATATAGCAATTTGCAACATCCACTCGATCAAGGTCATTTTGTGTCTTGACTACATTATTCATTGCAATGATATAAATTAAATGTATAAAATAATCATATACAATAATTATATAAAACATAAAATAAATTTAGAATCTTGGCGATTATATGAAATTTTAAGATAAAGATGCGAAATAATAGTGGCGTAAATTTTATTTTTTATTTATTTTTTTATGTTATGGGAGGTCAAACGAGCTTGCGGGTCACTGTTAATGTGTGATCACCGCCGCCTATGAACTTTTGCAACATCCGAGGATTCACAAGAGCGTTGCCGGCCTTGGAGAAAGGAATATATGCCTTGCCTTGGCTCTCCGTTGTACGCGGTCAAATGGTAGAAACTGATATTGGGGTGATCCGGACTAGAGATGAGAATAGTACTCCATGTGTGGCCGGACCTGCGCCTTATAGAGCGCAAGTCTTTGGCCAGGTTTGAAATTCTGCCTCGCTCTATTGATCACTCCCAATTTCTTCGAGGCCAACTTGGCCTTGCTCTCCAGATAACTACGAAACCCACAATCGCTCGAAATGTCGAGACCCAGTATCCTGATACTTGGCGATGCTATAAGCGGAGTGCTCTCGAAGAGCGGTGATACGACAAATGGGGTTTTTTAGTGGTAAACGCGCAAACCTGTGTCTTTAGGGGATTGAACTGAACGTGGTTCAGTTCACCCCACTCAGAGACCATCCCCAGGGAAGTCTCTTTTGAAGACACAAGTTTCTTTCGGCACTCATCGACGTTTTCCCGAGAGAGACCTGCACGACCGGAATATACCGCATCCCCAGTGCTGTCATCCGCATAACAATGTATGTTGGAAATATCCAACATATCATTGATGTGCAGGAGGAACAGAGTTGGGGATAGCACGCAGCTTTGGGGTACACCAGCGTTTACGGGCTTGGGGCCGAGCAAAACCCGTCGAGAACGACCTGTATGCTCCGCCCAGTGAGGAAGCTGGTAATCCAGTTGCATAAACTCTCGGGAAGCCCATAGGAAGGTAGCTTCGAAAGAAGCCCCTTGTGCCATACACGATCGAAGGCTTTTGTCATATCCAGACTAACTGCGAGACCCTTGCTTTCAATAACCGTTACCCAACAGTGAGTAAGGTATAACAGAAGATCACCAGCTGATCGACCATGGCGAAAGCCATACTGCCGGTCATAGATCAACTGGTGATCCTCGAGGTACGTTGGGGCCTGTCGGTTTATGATAATCTCCATTATTTTGGAGAGAAGGGAGGTAATGGCGATAGGTCTGTAGTTAGTTGGGTCCGAGCTATCACCTTTTTTAGGGATCGGATGGACAAGGGCACATTTCCATGAGACCAGGACTACGCCTTTAAGGTAGGAGTGCCGAAATAGACGCGTTAGAACTGGAATCACACGTTCGTAGCACCAATGGAGAAATGCCACCCGGCCCACTCGACTTATGAACGTCCAAGGAAAATAGAATTTGTCTGATAGTTTTTTGCCGAAAAACTATTTCCGGCATTGAGCTCTGACACCGCGGGATGATAGGCGGTGTCTTCCCTTGGTCGTCCAAAGTTGAGTTGGAGGCGAAAAGAGTGCCCAAGAGATCGGCTTTCTCTTTTGCCGTGTGGGCTAGAGAGTAATTCCCCATGTGCAACGGCGGTAGGGATGGCTGGCTAAAGTTGCCCGGAGTGGCCTATGAAAGCGCCCAGATTTGCGCGTGTCAGGCGGGTACTCTGCCAACTGATCCCCAATTTTGACGACATGCTTGAACTTTGCTCTAGCGGTTTGCCGTTTGAAGAATCTGGAGGCACGATTGTATTTCCTCTTCAGAACTCGAGAGTTCGGATCCTTAGTGATTAACGCATTGGCCCAAGCTTGATAAGCCTGCCGTTTACCAGCTGCTGCAGCCCTGGCAGAAGCATCAAACCAAGGCCGCGATCTGCCACCAAGTGGTACCACAGAGCTTGGTACAAAAAGTTCCATGCCCTGAAGTATCACATCAGCTGCAGCCGCAGCGCAGTCACGAGGATAGTTGGAAGGGAAACAAATCGGCCCCCATGGGTAGGATGCAAAAAGAACCGCATTCCATCCCAATCCGCTGACTTGTAGTGCCAAACGCGTCGAGTCGCAGATTTTGTGCGAGCCGGACATTGAATGGGCACTACACTCCGTACCAGACAGTGATCAGAAGACACTAAGGTAGCCCCGACAGTGACCTGGTACTTTTCTGGATGTGTAGTCAGCAGAAGATCCAACAAAGGGGGCGTGTGGCTGTCCATATCCGGTAGACGAGTGTGCGTCTTTACCAGCTGGGACAGACCATTTGCCAGAGCAAAGTTAAACACAGATCTCCCCGCGTAATCGGTTGCACGTGACCCTAACCATTCGGTATTGTGCGCGTTGAAGACTTCGGCGGAGGGAGTTAGTGAAAGCAGGTCGTCAATCTTTGCTTGAACGTGGCCCAACAGTTGATCTGTTTGTGCATTACCACAATGGGACCTGTAGAGGCACGCGTAGACTCTGACGTGATCGTTTATGTCCACACGCAGCCAGAGCACGGACAGGTCCCGACCTTCAAAAATCTGAAGGCGACGGTAGCAGATATCCTCCCTTATGAACACAGATACCCCGGCGTGTGGTATAAAATGATGTTCTAGTTTATACCCGGGGTATGATAGGTAAGCTGTGTCGCTAGGTTGAGATATCTGCGTCTCCGTCAAAAACAACAAGGCCGGCTGCGCCGTCTCAAGGTGGTAGTGGACGGCGTTTAGGTTCGAATGTAACCCCCGGATGTTGCAGGAGTCCACATCTAGAGTGGAGCGGGGTGCCGCTGTTTGCCGTCGTTTGCCCTCAGAAAACACAAACTGCGATACTTTGCCCGCCCCAAATACGACGGGCAGCCCGAGGAAAATCCGAGGATCATTCGATTTTGCTCGGGGAGGGGTTCCCCGGCTTCATCAAAGCCGGTACCCTCCTGGGGTATTTTTCTTTTACGCATCGCTTTCACGTTTGGCGGCGGGGAGGAGGAGGGGGGGGGGAGTTTGGTCTTCCGGATGCTCTCACTCACCGACGGAACATAACCAAATGAAATTGGTTACTACACGTCGGTCTTCTGTGAGAGGGTGGTCCTTTCCCGGTCGAGCCAGCCCAATACGAGCTGCAGCTAGGCTCTACCACCTAACAAAATTAAATTTTCCTAATTAAATTATCTTTTTAAGAGTTGATGATTGAATAGTATTTGTGTTGTTTGTCTTGTTTTTGGGTAGACCTCGAAGAATTCGGTCTGCCCATTCATTTGTACCCGATTGCGATTGATGCCTGCGTGCGTCCAGATTCGACTTTTGTCAGCACGATAGCGGCCGCAGTTTCGCTCGAATCGTTTTCAAACTTTGCACAAAAATCAACCATCCAAAAATGAAGGTTAAGTCCGTTAACCAGAAAAATCCGACCACGGGGGCGCTAGGGCCTCACTTTGTCTGATTTCAGTTTTTCGACCATAACTTTTTCCCTATACAAAGAAGATCAATCGCGTTCCTATTTTATGATGTCTTTGATGAATACCTATAACTAATGTAGATAAACAGAAAACCTAAATTCAATAACTTAGGGGTGGGGATAAAAAAACCAAAAATTTTTGGAAAAAGATTCATAACTTTTTTCTGGTAAACATTTTTACATCGCAAAGATTTTTAATAGAAAGGTTATTTTTTACTCTAAATTTAAGTACTAAAAAGATACCTTTTCCGAGAAAAAAATAAAAACCGCTTTTTGCTTGAAAAATTTTGATGTAAACAACGGCATCATGTGTTATTCTTAGGTAGTGAGTTATATTTTAAACAAGTTGCACACGAGGTCTACCCACGAGTGTCCCCCTGCGGACACGTATTTTTTTGTGTGTAAATTATATGTGTAAATGTGAATGTGATGTATGAATTTGTGTGAAACTGTATAAACTAAGATAACAATTAAACAAACATTTTAAAATCAGAATTATACTCGTAAGTACTAATACGAGTATACTGAATTTATTAATAATATACAAAACTAATATTGTGTTGAGAATGTTTCCCATACACTTAGATGAGTTATAATGAAAATTATACAGACATTTTAAATTTAATATTGCAACAATTTCCTTGGGGTTAAATAATATCGGAGCATAGTTAATTTGTGATTTACTTTGCGTTTTTTCTTACGTAGATATTGCCCTACTCAGTCCAACAAAACTTATAGTTACTCGTCTTTGTTAAATATTGAGCAAGAAAATAGAATCGTGAACCCTTTTGCGTAAGTTGTTCGGATATGAAAATAGGTGTATCGGGGGAAGCATATAGGCCTAGATCCTTTGCACATAATTTTGTTTTATGTTTAGCATTATACATTTTGCATATCTTCAACAGATCTATCTTTAAAATCGCCGATGTAGAATTTGTGATAACCTCCTTTTTCGACTTTACTCTGTATATGTCTTTTATATTAGACAAAGAAATATTACTACCGACCGTTTTAGCCAAATACGTAACAATTTCTATTCAAAATTCAAAATTCAAAATATCTTTTTTCAAGTAGGCATTTACACGCACTTTTGAATCGTCAATTACTACAATACAAAAAAAGGTCAGTGTAGTCAGTCCTTAAGTAAATTACCACCGGCTCGGAATGCTGCTCTGTTGAGAAGAGCCGGCCAGAAACTCAACAGTTGCTCTTTTCAAAAGAAATATAACAATCTTAGGTGATGTACATTATAATATAAATCCTGCAAATGATTCAAAAACTTAAGTTCCACATATTTCGATCCACTAAAAACTTTTGAACGCTATAATAAGATTTATTTAATAATTTACTTTTGATTTTAGATTTAAAACCAAGAAAAGGAAGGTCTAAGATATCTTGTGGAACTTTATTATATATGCGTATACTCAAACCCATGAAGGATTTATTAACTTTTTGAAGCCGAAACTTTGGCGTTACGAGTTTGTTTTTATTTCTCGTATTTATCGCATGTGTGTCACTGTTTTTTTATATAACTATTTAAATTTTGACGTATATATAATATGTTATTAAATATGTATTGGGAAGCGACTGTAAGAATACCTATTTCTTTAAAAACATCTCTCAGAGAATCTCTAGCTTTTAAGTTATAAATAGCCCGCACAGCTCTTTTTTATAAAATAAATATAGAATTAATTTCGACAGCACTGCCCCATAATAAAATACCGTAAGATAAAATACTGTGAAAATAACTAAAATAAACAAGTCGAGCCGTATTAATGTCCGTTAATTGTCTAAATTTTCTAATTGCAAAGACGGCGGAGCTGAGTTTGGCTGCGAGTGTTGAGAGATAGGGGTTCCACTGGAGCTTTTTATTTAATGTTATACCTAAGAATTTTGTTGAGTCAATCAATTCTAACACTTCATTGTTAAGGAGCAAGTTACAATTTTTACTTTTTACATTAGGAAGTGTAAACTCTACGCATTTAGTTTTCTTAGCATTTAACATTAAATTATTAATTTCGAACCAATGCAGGACTCGTGACAAAGTACTGTTTACTTGGTCATAATTAATCCTATCACGCTCAAATTTAAAAATAAGCGAGGTGTCATCAGCAAAGAGTACAATGTCACACAGACCCTTAACAAAAAAGGGCAAGTCATTAATATAAAGTAAAAACAAAAAGGGGCCCAGAATAGATCCTTGTGGAACCCCCATCTTTAGGTGACACCCATATTAGATCTTCTTTTGTTTCATTGTTTTGTTTAGGGATTCCGGCCGTGCAAGGCTCTCTCGGGAAAACTACGACGAGTGCCAAATGCAACTGGTGTCTTCTATAAAGAACATTCTGGGGATCGTCTCAGAATAGAGTGAACTGAACCACGTTCACTTTAATCCCCTAAAAACTCATTTTTTTACATTTACCATTTAGAAAACCCCATTTGTCGTATCACCGCTTTTCGAGACCACTCCTCTCAGTGTAATCAATGCCAATACCAAGTATCAGTATACACATTTCAAACGACTGTCAGTGTCGTAGTCATATGGAGAGCAAGGTCAAGTTGCCTTCGATGTTATTGAGAGTGATTAATAAAGTAAGGCAGTTTCAGGACTGACCAAGGTCCTGCACTCTAAAAGGCGCAGGTCCGGCCACACATAGCGTTCACAGTGTTCTGATCTCTAGTTTGGATAACACCAATATCAGCTTCTTCCGTTTGACCGCGTACAACGGAGAGCCGTTCGAACTGTCGGAGACTCGGTATTCTGCAAACGCCTGGACGCTTTGGCATTGCGTAAAGATGTATCTTCTCTGTGCGTCTTCTACTGTGTTTAAGACAGGGAGTGTTCCAATGAGCTATGCAATCTGATGCCTGCCGATGAATTTCATCGCCGCAAAGCACGTCATCGCTTCGAATACCATCCTTACAACCTGAATGTGTCGTGACCTTCTATTGAGCGGTTTTCAAGAACCTTTCTACCACGTACCACTTGAATATGGAACGAACCCCCTTCGGTATTTCCAGATCGATACGACATAGGTACCTATAAAAAAGGCGTGTACTCCTATCTCCAAAACTGGCAGCGATCTTGTGAATGCTCTGATGGTACAAGAGTACTTGGGTAGCGGTGATAAAGAAAAATAGTTTCATTAACCCTTTCAAATTATCCATATATGGTAAGAAACCAATTCGTCTTTGTTTTGCCTCGCGGAATCTATTTTTCCTGCTCATTTACCTAATTACCGTGTTTCCGACAATTTGTATACCTTTTAGTAGAAGAGTATACTTTTATGGCCTAAATTAAATATTAAGAATGTAACTTTTCAATCAGCACGTTAAGTGCTTTTTAAAATTAAATATAATCTTAATATAATCGTAAAATAGCAACAATTGCTACCCAAATTATGATAAATGTTAGTTATAGAATCTTAATTAGGTTTCGTTAACGACTATGTGTGATCTCTTATTGCCAATGCCTTTATGTTAATTAGTCTAACTTCATTTGATAGTACCATATGCTTATAAAAGCAATATTAACTTTAGCAAACAAATGCCATACGGCGATCATAACATAAGTTCGATATACTCGCTACGTATAATACCTATTACGTAATAATAATATTAAATAATGTAATTAATTAACCCGTTAATTCCCTAAAGCCATGTATACCGAATATATCTCACCTTCAAGTTTGGGCTTCATTAAATAACCCAAATTATTAATAACTTCTTAATCATTGAAGTCTTAACTATTATGAACGAACGAACGAAGGGGAGAAGGGGGAAGAGGGAGATAACACCATCGAAAGGAAAAAGAGTTGTGATTGTGATTTGGATAGCATTAAATTTAACTTTATTCTTTCTATACTAACGTTTGTACGTTACTTACGTTAAAACACAATTGCTTCATGTGTAACTTTCAATTTACTTTGTGACAATCCAACAATAATTTACCATTGGGACCCGGAGACAAAACAAAAACCCATGCAATAGAAATACAAGAGTTCCCCGCCGTCGAAGAAATTTCGCACTCAACCGTCCGCCGGCAGGATTATGGCAACAATTTTCTGGGATATGGAAAGTATGCTATAAATTGATTACCTTCCCCATAAGGGGACTATCACAGGAAAGTATTACACTGAGTTTTTAAAAAACTTGGAAACCAGTATTGCTATACTGGAGATGCGACGCGGGAAGTTCAGTCACGGGGTGTAGCTCTTGCATGACAATGCTCCTGTGTACAAGTCTGCAATTACATTAATTACAGCTGCGCGTGAGTTGGGGTTCCAGAATATTAACCAGCCTCCCTTATAGCCCAGGCCTGGACCCCGGTGATTTCTACCGAAAGTCTAAAGTCGAGTTTTGAAGAAGCACCTACGGGGACATCATTTTTCCGACGATGAAGAAGCCAATTGCGCTGTTTCGCTATTTTTCACAGAGCAAGATTATTATTTTTTTCTGAGGTTATCAAAGTTCTCCCATCCAAGTGGAATAAATGTATAGGAGGTGAATACATTGAAAAATAATAAATAAATGTTCCCGTGAGTCTTTCCTTTCATAGTTAGGTAGATTTCTTTTGGATCTTCAACTTTCCTTTCTTTCTTTTTTTCTTCAACGGATCTTTTTGGAAGACAACGTACAACACAATACACAAGCGAGATGGCTTACCAAAGTAGAAAATAGATGGCAAAAAAGTAATCAAATAGAATTAGACATTATTACAAAAGAAGAAGTAGATAACATATTAAAAATATATAATTTAAAAGCACCTGGAGCAGATAAATTTAAACTTAATTCTTTAACTTTTATCTTCTGCATTGGAAGGAAAAGCAAATATACTCGTACAACCAAATGATAAATTTAGGGTGGCGAAAACCACAACTGCCCTATTTATTAATAATGTGGACAAAGATACCACGGAAAAATGCTTACTTAAAATGCGATCTTATAATGCTTATAAAATTTTTGTACCACACCCTCAGATGTTTACAAATGAAGACTTGTGGTCGGAGGGAATTAGATTTCGTCGATTTATTTATTTTAATAGGAACAACTACAAGCAGGGTGAAGACAAGAAAGCAAACAAGTCTCAAAGAGTTAATACACTACCATAACAATATTTAATTGCCGGTCTGTTACTAGGTCGGTTGATAGTGTGAGAGGTTTATGCAAATCATCTAATATAACAGCCTTGTAGGAGACATGGTTGCTTCCACAGGATATAGTATTTTTGGGAAGCATCGATCCAGGCTTTCAGTACACAGAGAAGTCTGCAGTAGACAAGGGCACTGGTATCTTACGCGGGCGGCCTTACAGAGGTGTTGCGAAAAAGAAAGTTCAGCGCGGTATTGGAGGTGCAGTGTAAAAGTGTTCGATTAACGGCTATTACGATGGAACTGAAAGATAGATCAATATTGGTGTTCAGTGCGTATTTGTCTAAAGGATAAGACTAACCGACCGACCGGTAAGGATACGACCAACGAGAATAATATTGTAGAGTTTATGGATTGCTGAGTGAAGTTTCCGCGATTTCAGGAATGTGACATTGACTTGTTGTTTGTGTTGGGCGACTTTAGGCAACAAATGATATCCTACAACAGCACCGGTAGCCATAAGTGGTACACCGCTTAAAATTGTTTCAAAAAAGATCTGGAGCGGGAGCGTAGGGCGCTGGCGGTCAGTAGTAACATGCTGATCCGTAGGTTTGCAAAGTACACAAAAGTTAAAATAACGCTATTCAGGGCATACTGTCAGACTTTTTATACTTGCAGATTGTGGATTAAGTGCACAAAGAATGCCTACACCGTCCTGCGTGCCCAGTATAATAATGCGCTTAAGGCTCTCTTGGGGCTCCCGCGATACTGCAGTGCCTCGGGTACGTTCGCGGGAGAACGTATAAACGGTTTTCTGACAGTAATGCGTAAGCGTATGGCATCGCTGTGGCACTCATCGCATTGCTGTGGCACGGATACGCGGGAGCACAAACAGCGTTCTGCGTACAGTGACGGACCGTTTCGATGGATCCATACTTAGACATTGGGCCATCATGCTCGTTATACCGTCTAACCAAGCAGCTAAGTAATTAGAAACATTAAAGCATTTAAAAAATTATCAGTACGATGTGGTGGAAATTGAATTCGAGGAATGAATGTTTTTTTTTATTTTTCTTTATTTTTATCATGTGTGTATGTTTTATAATGTGTTAATGTTTTGAAATTTTTGTTTTATATTTTGATTTAAATTTTAATGATGATTTTGTTATTGATTTTTATTTGAAATAATTTAAATGTCACTAACCCTGTTTCGAAATTAAGTATATTGTTACTAACACACACTTTTATATGAATGGATAATATGAAATAAAAAGCTTATTATTATTATTATTAATATTATTGTTACTATTATTATTAATACGGCTCGACTTGCTTTATCTAAGTATTATGTCTTACGTTAATAAAATTATTATGTTATTTTATATGAGCAACAGCTAAAATAAATTCTATATTTCTTTTCCAAAAAAGACCAGTGCGGGCTATTTAAAACTTAAGAGCTGGAGATTCTCTGAGAGATGTTTTTAAAGAAATTGATACCTTCTTACCTTCACTTCTTAATAAATAGTCCAACATATAAATTCTTATAAACATAAAAAACAGTGATAGATACAAGATAAATACAAGATATATAAACTTGTAATATCTAAATTTAGTCTTCAAAAAGTTAATAAATCGTTCATGGACCTGAGCGTACGTATGTATAATAAAGTTCCACAAAATAATTGAAAGTAAGAAAAGTATCATCAGTAAACAACACTATCCCAATCCAATCCCAAGGCCAATCATTTATGTAAACGTGGACCAAGAAAGGTCCTAATATAGAGCCTTGTATCATGACCGTTTCATTTATTTCATTTTTCTTATTGAATTCTCTCATTAAGATATGATGTAATCAAATCAAGGATGTTGTTTTTAATTCCATAATGATGTAATTTTCTAATTAGAGAAATTCTTGCACAATACTTTTGATAAATTATAAAAAATGCTAAAGGCATCTTATAATTCCTCCCAGGCTTTTAAAATATTCAACATTAACTCAGCACTTGCATCAGTTGTTCAATGACCAGGATTGACACCAAATTGTTTTTTATGCAAAAGGTTATTTTGGTTAAAATATGTAACTAGTTGGGTAAAAATATTTTTTTCACTTCTCACTAAATGTGGGTAATGTTGAAGTAGGTCTATAGTTAGTTGGATCTAATGTACCGTCGGATTTATATAATGATGTTATTTTATTAAGGAAATATCCCACAATCAATACATACGCATACGGTTACAATACAATTTTAAGATAATTTTTTTCTCTATTTTTATCTAACTCTGCTGATGCCCATTCAATAAATACTAATGCATCAGTAACAAAGACAGATTTAATCAACTTAACAAAAGTATTTAAAAAATATTATGCATAATATTGAGATTTGAATTTTTTTATAATGGTAATGGTGACTTATTCGGTCAGCAGTTACTGGTACAAAAGTTTTTTTTCTTTTAAATTTGTTCTCTAGTTACTTTTGAACTCAATTAACTGGCCATAGTGGTTAGAATCTAGTTTTTTACAAAACATTTGAAAGCTGGTATAATATTAGTAAATATATTATCAAAACAGGTGGCGCTAGTGGATGTAATACTCGTAAGCTCCATAAACATGTGTGATAGATTTTGTGAAGGATATACATTTTAAAACTTAACACTTATTAATTATTTTTTAAGATACTTATATTAAAATCACCACAAATGATTAGCTGTTTATTTATATTTGATATTTGGATTCTTCGTCCACAATTTGCTCAAATTGTTCAATGTTAGAAGAATTCTAATTCTATTCAAGCTCAGTCACTTATCCGTTCAGCAGAGAGGCTGACTATGTCTTTACGTTTTTAAAATATTATCTGTTTATTTATAAGAATTAAAGCGCCACTATGTATAGAATTAACTTTGTTAAACAATCTACCAACCTGGTAGTTTTTGAAATAGTAAAAGATCCATTAGTGGTGCGAATCTTTAGTCCCCTTCATTTCACTGTTCTAATACTTTATTGTGGCTAAGAAGCCGAAAATCTTCTCTAACACCTTTCAGAATAGCGAGCACATGCCATCTCTTGTCCGATTTCAACATTCTCTTAAACAGATTCAATAGTAGTAATCTGATACTAAGAAGGAATGACTACATCTCTTTTATATTTTTTGAGAGAGGGTTTTGGACGACGAAATGTTTTAACTAATTTAAGAACTTTGTAAAGCGGCTTGCTCGGAACTACATTATGATATTCCAGGAAACATGTTTCTTCATCTTAGCTGAAGAGGCAATAGACTTCTTTAAGGACATGTAACATTTACACACTCCTCCTGCTTTCTGAATTACTTCTGCTTGAACTTGATCTCCTTGGCCGTGACTTATGATTTATAACGAATGCGCCCGGTACTGAATTAATCGATGTTTTTTTAATGTGATTGTTAATTCCAGAAAACAAATATTTATTTGTAATTAAAAATTTAACGGACACTATTATGAGATAATATTACTTAATGTCTATACTGTCAATAACACAAACCCAAAGGTAAAACCGGAAATGAAAGTTTGAAGGTATACTTAAATTTTTAACTTAATATTGATACAAAACTGACATTTATTGAAAGTTATAAATTGTAACGTCACAAACAATGGCATTACTCTCTTGTGTTTTGGAATTAGGCGTGACCAAGGTATTTTTATTTGCACATCTGAATATTTTTGTACCACAGGTCCAATTCGCACGGTTCACTATATCAAATTATTGAAGTTGACACAACTGTACTTGTAGCGAAACAAGAAGCCAAAGGTACTACGTTACCAATTTACAGGTACTAAGGAAGCAAGTTAGGAAATAGAAAGCGAGAAACGTAATACCCAACCCATAACAATAAACGAGCCTTGTTATGGTTATGAATCCCATTTTTAAAACTAAAACGGCATTTGTATGACTATTTTACTTTAACTACCACTCTTTTATATATAATAGCTATAAACTTTCACAATACTGTAGTAATAATATCTTTTAATATCTTTACAGTAAAAATTATATCATCATTTAAATATTCCCAGCTATCAATACTGCTTTCATGGTCACATCCGTTGGAAAAGAAAATTTAAAAATAATAAAAGACCTTCGTTTCCTTTGATGGCACAAAGCGCGATTCATTTCTGAAACTTGCATTTGATTTATAAAGATTTCAATGCATTAATATTTAGTATATAGGTTGCGTACTTCATTTCGTAGTATTTTATTTGAATAGTAAGTTTTTTGGATACAATATACGATACCTTGCATGCTTTTCTATGTCATTCCTATCATACGTATCTATTCTATTTGTAAACAAGTTTTGGATATACTTTTCACATACAAGTTAATAAAAATGCCCCCGTTACCAGCTGAAGCGTGTCTATATTGCGAGGGTTCGTCGATGCATAAAGTATCTCTAATAAGCATAAATGATACATAGTTATCTTTGATCGATGTGGGTAAATAGATATTTAATATAAAAAAAGATTTATAAGTAACATTAAAGTATCCCATGACAGTTTCTCTTTGCGAGAATTTGTTTTTTCATCATTTTTATATGCTAGGGAATATACAAAACTATAGTCGTTGAACTTATTTTAAAGGAACGAAATGAATACCAAGAATTATAATTAATAAGTATAAAAGTACCCAAGTTATAATAATAATAAGACTTTGACATACTTATTGTCCACATCACTATTTACTATTGGAATTAAGAAGTGTCTAAACCATGATAATATTTCATTATAAATCAAAATGATGGTCCATAAAAAATCCAAACGTACGTAATATTACAATTATAGAATGCATACATGAAAGTTCTTTAATATTTGTAAGCCACTCTTATCTTTAAAGCCAATATTGTTTAAAGAATATTATCTCATTTGATATATGCATACATCTAGAAAGGTTTCAGTGTAAATAAAATATATAATAATAACAATAATTTAATTTCGGCGTGTGACTCTTCTTTTATAGTCGACGCAGACGAAGACGCCCGCAATTTAATATGTCTTTTACATATGTATTTAATATTTTTATAAACTGACCACTTTAATTTAAATGTCCGCAGCATTTTGTTTGCAATTCTAACTCCAAATGTATTATTTTTTTTGGTTTATTTAAAATTAAATTTATCGTTTCTGAACCATTAGGTTTGTACTTGCCATCGTTTTGTAAAAAAAACGTATAACTTAAAATATCACCTTTATAAATACGAGTTTAATCATGGCATTAACGCTGCCGAAACAGATTAAGGAATTAATGATTTGTATGAGGAAGCTACTGTAAAAGAAAGCACTGACCGATTTGGACATTTTTTTTTTATAGAAAATTTTACTTACAGAAAAACAACGTGCACGACCGGGGCTTAAAGTTGATCACAAAGAATGTAAAAGATGGTGGCATCGAATCTATCGAAAACCAAGTCAAAACTAACGCCAGGCTTTGAGGGGAGGGAAACAAGCAATACTTCACTTGAAATAAATAAGAAAATTAATAAAAAAGAAACATATCGCATGAATGATGCGGATTACGCTGATGTTGCAATAACTAAAGAATTTTGAATCGTATCGTAATTTGTGATAATTTGATTTTGATAGGAGAGCCTAGGGAAAAGGAAGGCCCGCCCTCTCGCGGAAGAACGACGTGTAGTAACCAAATTCATTTGGTTAATTTCCGTCGGTGAGTGAAAGAATTCGAAAGCCTAACCCTCCCCCTCCCTGCGAAAACGTGAAAGCAATGCCTAAAGAATATATCCCAGGACGATACCGGCTTTTATGAAGCCGGAAAAACCCTCCCCTATTAAAATCAGGGGACTAATTTTCGGATTTTGCTCGGGCTACCCGTCAACGTACAACGCCCACAATAACTGTTGGCTAGAGTCACATCCCACCGACTACGCGGGGAGAACTGTGTTTAACTTTGTTCTGGCAAATGGTACGTCCCAGTTGGTCAAGACGTTTATTCGTCTACCGGACGTGAACAGCCATATGCCCTCATTGTTGAATCTTCTGCTGACTACCATCCTGGAAAGTACCAGGTTAATGTCGAAGCACCCCTAGGGTTCTTTGATCATTGCTTGGGACGGAGTGTAGTGTCTATTCAACGTCCGGGTCGTACAAGACCTGCCACTCGACACTTTTGGCACTACAAGTCAGCGAATTGGAATGAAATCCGGTCCTTTTTTGCCTTCTAGCCATTGGGTCCAAATTGTTTCACTTTCAATAGTCCCAGTGACTACACTGCGGCTGTAGCTGATGTGATACTACAGGATACAGGATGGAATTATTTTTACCAAACTCTGTGGTACCACTTGGTGGAAGTTTGCGGCTTTGGTTTGATGCGTCTGTCAGAACTGCAGCAGCTGATAAACGGCAGGCATATCAAGCTGAGACTAATGCCTTAGTCACTAAGGATCCAAATTCTAGAGTTCTGAAGAGGAAATATAACCGTTTCTAGAGATTCTTCAAACGGCAAATTGCTAGAGCAAAGTACAAGCATGGCGTCAAAATTGGGGATTAGCTGGAAAGATACCTTCTTGGTACCGCGCAAGTTCTGGGCACATTTCAAAGCCACTCTGGTAAACTTTAGCCAGTTATCTCTACCGCTACTGCAAACAGGGAATTACTCTCTGGTCCACACGGCAAAAGAGAAAACCGATCTCTTGGGCACTCTTTTTGCCTCACACTCAACTATAGACGACCAGGGGTAGACACTGCCTATCATGCGGCGTTGTCAGAGTATAATGCCAGAAATAGTTTTTTAGCAAAAAACTATCCAAAATCTCTCTTTTCTTTGGACGTTCATAAGTCGAGTGGGCCAAGTGATTTTTCTCCAATTGTGCTAAGAACATGTGCCCAGTAAGTGGAGCATACAGGTTGTTCTCGACAGTTTTTGCTTGAACCTCGAGCCCGTGAACGCTGGTTTACTCCAAGGCTGCGTGCTATCCCCAACTCTGTTCCTCCTGCACATCAATGAATATTTTCAACATATTTTGTTATGCGGATGACAGCACTGAAGATGCGGTTTATTCCGGCCGTGCAGAGTTTTCTTAAAGAAAACGTCAACGAATGCCGAAAGAAACTTGTGTCTTCTATAGAGATTTCTCTGGGCATCTCTCTGGATACCTCTCTGGAGAGTCTCAGAATGGTGTAAACTAAATGTCATTTAGTTAAATTCCCAAAAGACACAAGTTTGCGCGTTTACATTTGCCGTATCTCCGCTCTTCGAGCTTACTCCTCACAATGCCTCCATAAGTATCACAATATTAGATCTCGACATATCCAGCGACTGTTGGTGTCATGGTCATCTGGAGAGCCAGGCCAAGTTTAAATTAATGAAATTGGGATTGATATATATCCCTTCCATTCCTTCCTTCCTTCCTTGATATGATTCCGGCCACACTTGAAGTACCGTTCTCATCTCTGTTCTGGATCATCCCAATATCAGTTTGTGCCGTTGGATCGTGTACAACGGAGATCCGTTTAGTCCGACTCTCTGGCATTGCAAAGAGACGTGGCCTTTTTGTGCGTTTTCTATCGCATCTACAACGCAGTAAGTTCCTAGCTATAAGTTAGAGCTAATTGATCTGATGCCATCCACCTACTTTCATCACTACACAGAACGATATCGCCTGCAATACCATCTGTAAAGTCGTATACGATTCCCTAGATGTAAGAGTTCGTGGATGTTATGAAAGAGTGTTTTTTTTTTTCCAACTGCGAATATACATAAAATAAAAAGAAAAGTATTTAGTGACAACAATAATCTATTTCTTTATCAAGTGCATATTAAAGAACACAATTGGCCAGCCCGTGTGAAAGAGATTTATACCGTTATACCAACGGAACGGAATAGAACTGTTCTCTCATTCCTATTGTTTCAGAGAATAAAAAATAATTCGTTGTTTTATATTACTAAGCAGGAATAAAACTATATTGCTTGACAGAGGTCTCGGTATAAAGCAAAGTTATATTAATTTAATATTTAATCAAAAGTTCCTTAAGCTATGAAAGATAAAAATGTAGACGTAGACCTGTTGATATTATATTATTTGTCACAATTAGCTTCAAATCAGATCCTGATGATTTTATATACATTTTACAATATACTAGAATATTCCTTAAATAATGAACAAGGATTATTTAAGATAGGTTTGAAGTTTAAATAGCTAGTAATGACTGTTTGTAAACGGTAGTGCAGTCGCGTTCGGTATAAAATTAAAACAAATATAAACGAGGATAGCTGCAGAGCTTTTAGCATAATGTTGCAGTTCTGAAATAATTTAAACAGAATTAAGGAACAATGTATTTTATTACCAAGTATTATGTTTCAAAATCAAACCACAAACTTGAATAATATTTCAGAAGTCCTTACTTATGTTAAGTAAATGCTTACTAAATATAGTTATAGTTTAAATTTGTAATTACCAGATTTAAAAAAGAGTGTAATAAAATTTTGCTGTTTCATTTATATATTAGAATGAAGCATTTGTAATTTAAATTGAGTATTGGGTCAACTTTAACAGCTTGTCTTATATCACATCGTAACAATGTCGTAAATAGGATATTAGCTCAAAAAAAAATATTTTATTTGTATTTGCAAAATACTTTTTATAAAGTGTAAAATTTGATGTTTTTGAACAGAAGTTTTACAAATTGAAATATGGTATTTTGAAGGTAAAAAAGATTGAAGGTAAAAAAAAGATTTTTGATATGTTTGATGCCTTTCAATATTTTATTTTCAGCAGCATTCTATTTCGTGGCAGTTTTCATGGGACTGTCAATGATAACTCCGTAATTTGGGAATTATCTCAAGTTTTTGTATAAAAAATAAACTATTTAATTTATTGAACGCATGTATTGGATCACATTTTACTATTATACATTTCTAACAATTTCAACAGTATCATTGGAAACATGAATGTAAGTGTCTTCCTAAATCCGTTATAACTGAATAAGCAACATGCGATACGCGATTACATTAATAATAATAATTCTTTATTCCGGAACACATTAATGAAATATTTTTATTTAAATTTGTATTACTTGTGAAGATCATATAAAATATCATATTTTTTTCTATAAAGTCTCAGGTATTCTTTTAATTAATAACTAGCTTATTTGGAGATGAGTGATAGGGGTCACACGTATACGATACGTACATTAACAAGTTGTTATAAAATAAAGGAGCTCTAATCTGTAGCCAATATACGAGGTTTTTAATGTTTGTTTTCTGTACCCGATTAACCCGAAGTTATTACTCAAATCCTAAATCCAAACAGCTATTTAGTAAAAATAATCGATTATAGTTAACAACAAAGTACAAGCGTTTCCTTTAAAAAACTTATATGTATTGCTCATAAAGTTACACACAATTTAAATGTTCATTAATGTATCACTGGACTGAGAGCACCGTTGCGACCGATGATTGATCACAAATGAAGCGATCACACTGAATCATTTTATAGCTTCTATGTATTTTATAATTGTGATATTTAATTAAATTGTTCACATTTATTGAATGGGTTTCGTAAATATATAATAAGTAAGTACGTAATCTTCTTCGAAAGTAAATTTATAAATACAGGTTCCATTCAACTAATAAATGCCGGAACTACAATTACAACTTTAAACAAATTTAATTTTGAATTCCATGCTAATATTCATTTTTGTTCGCTTATTCCAGACTGTTTAACGGTAAACATAGTCGCATTTGGATGCTAATTTATGAATCGCAATATTACGTTACCTCATTAATACGTTAATGATGAATAAATAGCAATTACAATAACTGAAAGCGCCTGGTTATAAATTAAAGGATTGTATTATGTGGATGTAGCGATTATCATGACTAAATATATAATCCATGAGTATTTTAAAAAATAGGCCTAGTTTGATATTACACAAAAGCGACATTTGGTGAAAAACCTTTCATCAATGGACATGTGACCCGGTCGCCGGTCGGTTCAGTCTCGTTTAAGCATACGTGATCGCGCATACTTAAATATTAGTTTGATAAGATTCTAAATGCTATTTACCATCTTCAGTCCAGTTCATGTTCATAGACTTCAGCTATTTACTCCCACTTAATAAGAAGTATTTTTTTATTTTCAGGTAAGCACTGCAGATGACCTCCGTTTAAAAAGTACATTTATACCTAAAGTTGTAAGTAAACCTTAATGTTATATAAAGCAGGTCCTGTTTATATATAATTATATGTACGTTAAGGATTGTAATAAATATCGATATAATCTTTAGTATTCAAATTATATAATTGGTTCTCTACAAATTATAATAAACTCTGGCATGTGTTATACTACTGCATATACATTTCTTTAAATTTTGGCTAATATTTATTACTATATGTTTTAAAAACAACAAGCCGTTGAGATTCATGAACGTGTCTTTAAAACACTTATTTCATAAAATTAATTTTCCTTCAGCTCACAAGTGGTTAATTCCGTTATGTTCTAAACACGCGCCACTCCCTGACCCGTCTCAAACAATTTGGAAAGCTTTTAAGGTCTGCACATGAGTTAAATTGAAATTATAGTACAAGCTCCGGAGAATGTTTGTCGATTGCGGGATTTTACTTATTAACATAAAAACTTTACAAGAATTTCATAATGGAATAATAATTAATCAAAGTTTGTTATTTGATTGAAAAAAAAATCTATTTCTATAGTATCATGTATGTGATCGCCAAATATAGTGAATAATGTACATTTTATTTTCTGAATCAAGCAATAAGTAAATACACGTCATAACATTCTGTGAAATGTGATTAATTCTAACCTCAAGTTCTTTGGAGAAGCGGATTCATTCGAAAACATTTCAGCATCTCTGAGCTGATTGCGAGGTTCCATCGTTTTAATTAAAACAAGAAATAAAGCGATTTAAATATAAAATGGTTATTTTTTGTGAGCGGAGCTAATGAATGGAATATTGTCAAAGAAAACGAGGAGTGGCAACAAGAAAATATGGTTTTTTTAATCTGCACCTTATTTTAAGTTGTTAAGGATGGTTTTGCAATATGAGATATATTTTAAAAGCAAACTTGTCTTGAACTAGTTTTTCTTCGTAGCTTTTAAGGTCTTTAGTAAAACTGTGTTCTATTATCCTTAACGTATCCTAATTTTGTAAATAAGTAAAAAAATATATATTTATAATATTTTGTAAAAATATTATACCTTATAATAATACAGATATGTTATATTTCAACCTTTAAATATATTTTCATAGTAATTTATTAAGCAACAAATACTTAAATCATAATTGAATTTTAATAAGATTCAAAATGTAAGCTTAAATATATTAAAAGTTAATAAACGAGATTCGAGTAAACAAAAATTTACGGATAAAGTTATTCAAAATTTTATGTCGATTAATTCATATTTGAATATTCTGTAACCTTACCAATTTAGTGTTTTGTAGCAAGTGGGTCGCTTTAAGTCAAATATCCTATTTAATATTTAAGACTCAATTTATTCATAATTCAATTTAAATGATTACAATAAATAAAATACCAGCTAGACTCAGCAGTGGGTTAAAGCCCAAATACTTATATTGAATAAGATCCTTAATAATAAGATGTCTTAAAGTAAATTTTTAGCCGTCACTGACAATGGACAAGTGAAGACATATACACAGCCCTCTTATGTGTCAGTACAAGAAGACTGCACTCGAATACTTATGCATAAAATATTAATATATAAAGCACATATATATATATATAAAGTAGTAAATCACCAGATAACTTCTTAACTCATTAAAGGTCAAATGAAAACTACAAATATTATTTTCGATTTTTTATTATTTTTATATTAAAGTAAGTAAAAAAGAAAATATTAATTTAAAAAAATATGAAAAATTTTGTTTTTCACGAAAATATAGGGGTGTACTCAATTGAGTACACTAACCGCCTAAGTATGAAAATTATCTAACCACGCTTTTTTAACACAAAATGTTTTCAGGCATTTCTTACATTGCCAAAGCACTCTAGAACTGCAAACTACACACCGCAGCTGTTTATTAATTTTGTTGGGATAATATCCTACTCCATCTTGACGTAGGCCTTCGACAATTTATGCAGCTTACCTTGATTTTCTTTGTTCACCGTGTCCTTGTCGACTAATGTGACGTCGGAACATGAGCTGATCCATAGGATTATTATTGCACATTACATGTAAGTGCCGGGCATCAGAAACAGCCATATCTATCATATATGTAAATATAACCCACCACCACCTATTGTTCCGTGAACACCAATTCTATATAATAAGACAGACTGGTCAAGTTCATCAACATCTCCCATATTTTTATTATAAGTTTAGAACAAACGTGGTATGTCTTCATCTAACGAACAGTACATTGGTTCTAGAGGTAGCTTATGGTAGCCAGAAATTATCAAAATCCCAAAAGAAAATTGTCATGTCAGTGGAATCTAGCTGAAACTCGTATCTATTGTTTTGGTTAGCATATAGTTTGCTATTAGATATTATCATATCCATTACGTTTTCAAGTATTTGTACAGGGTTGAGGCCCTTTAGTTGTTCATCAATAGCACTTTTCTTATCAGAGACTTCAGTTGAACTCTGAAAAGTCAAAGAATATGAAGGGGTACATTTGCACCAGTTTGGATTCGGATTCAAAGAAGATTGGCGGGTAGCACCATCACTGACACTGTGTGTAGATTCCTCGCTACCATTATCCTCTCGATGCCTAATTATCTCAATAGTACCAGGTACTTTTTGCGGTATGGGACACGCCGCCATATCCTCGTCGGCACCCTCCTCTTCATCAGTCAATCTACTTGATTCAGGTGGTATGATAGCCAGGTCAGGTTCATTATCTTCAATATCCTGTAACAGACCTTCGATAGCTTCCTGAAGCCTATGGTAACTATTTTGAGCTGTAAATCGCGGTTTCTTCATTGCAAAGCTGAAAGAAAAAACTGTTATTTTAGTTACGTATGTTGTCAGTGTACTCAACTGAGTACAGTTACATTTACAAGATTCTAGTTTTATTTTAGTAATATGTAATTAATTTAACAGTTTCTAATATATTTCCTTTACATCTAATCTAGCGAAATAAATCGAAATAAAACACTTAGAAGCACTAATTACTTTAAAAAATCTAAAATAATGTACTTACCTCGATGACGTTTCCGCAGCATAACTTTAACCGACACTTTTAAAATAAAAATGTCGCACTATCCCCTTATTATTTATGAATACACTTAAAGGACCTTATTATTAAGTAAAATAATGAAGTACCCCACGCACACTTAAGAGTTCTGGAATATATGACTAAAAATATAGCTGTACTCAAATGAGTACGGTGACTTCTAATGGGTTAATATCTTAACGAGTATCAGGCACTTAAAGGCAGACCTCGCATGCAGATCAGGAAACAGGACATGCAGGTCACCGACCCGAAGTTACACGTATGCACGTGGTAAGGAATTAGTATAAAAATGAAACCTCCTGTAATTAACAGTATACAGGTTAAAATACGAAACAGCTCTAATCACGCGTAATCTAATTTAATAATAACAAATTATAATACCTTATAGAGAAAAACACCTCACGAGCATTACCATTGTCAATTCAAATTGTCAGAATAGGAAAAATACTAAAATTATGCAATTTTACGCATTAAAGAAAGCTATGAAAACTAAAGAATACCTCCTAATTTATAGTGCTCATTCAAATTACTTATTATTTTATTATAATTAAAAGGATCAACGCCTTATAAGTGTCAATAAGAGCACTAAACCACACTTAGTGGAGGCTACATAAAAAAAGAATATCGGAAGTGCTTCCGACAGAAGAAACTAGACAGGTCGTGACGTCGAATTCTTAACCAATAAGCGAATAGCGATACTAACCCACGCAGAAGATCAAATTAAAAAAGGGTAACGTAATAAACGGGTAATTCTTATTAGAAACGGAAATTATTAATTTAGTATTAAACTAAAGAACTGAAGGTCTTTTAAAACAAATAAGTGTTAATTGAGAACATTTTAATATAATTTAAACATGAATATGACATTGCAGGCAGCACCTCAATATCTAAATTGAATGACAGCTAGCTTTAAATAATATACAGCAGTGTGCTATCACTTTATATAATTTATGAGATAAGAATAACACTGAATTAAAAAAATAAATGTGATATTTCGAAAGATCCAAAGCACCCTCAAGCTCAAGTAGGAAATATACATACATACATAAATAGACTATAATAATAAAGTCTTTTGAATTAAATGTCCACAGATAGTCAACCTAACGACAGACCAACATCATAAAAATGAGAATGTGTGACCAAGTATTTAAATTACTACAGAAATGAAATTTCTACGTAACAATTTATAAGATCGCTCTACACGAGGAAGTGTTTTAGAGTTATGAATATCATAAAAGGATATTACTTCATCATGCTAAATACATTTTTTCTGCGTAAATCTTTAAGAAAAACAAAATCTCAAACAATCTGAAACTATAAACAGAATTTTTACAATACCTTACATAACCCAAGAAAAACTTTTTAACGCTTTCGTCGACGACTGTAAGTTCTCGAATTGTCAAAGCCATTTCGCTGTTAGTTCGCAACACTGATGCTAATTTTCGTTAGTGTGTCGTTATTTCTAAACGAACTTTAAGATGATGTCAGTTTGCTTTTATTCTAGTTTTAATATTCAATTAATTGAAAGTGATTTATATTTATCAAAACCTTTCATCAAAAACAGTATTAACTTATTCGTGTTAAAACGTTGCTTGTACACGGGGAAGATAACCAATTTGGGATTTTCTTTTCTAATATTATCATTTATCGAGCAAAGTTTATGGCACATTAAGAATGGATTGAAAATATATTTATAATAAATATAGAATATAATTTTTACTACACTAATCTTATTACAACTAATGATTTTAAGTACAAAAGCCACTGCATATTCACATTATGTCTTAACTTTGGTCAATCCGGTAAGTTACGACAGGTTTAGTCTAGGTTAGATTCAGTTTGTGCTTCGAAAGATTTAAGTTTCAGTCTCCTTGTCAAGACTTTGTTAGATAATGATGATGATATTATTGACGCTATTTATTGTCATATTATTGCGATAGTCACTAGTGTTAATAGTTTTCTTCTTGTATAATGTCTTACCAATAGCAGCTATATGTCATTTTATTTGATATAATCAGTTTCGCATTTGCAATATCACACTTGAATGAAGTTTTATTTTAGCCAATAATTTAAATTTTATATTTGATTTGATCGCTTTAGACCAGTCCTATTTAGACCATTGGCAAGTGTTTTCATTTAAAATAAAATTACATTTATATATCTGTAACCATTTATTTTTAAACATTGAACAATTATTTTAAATAAATATTGTACTTAAAGTTTCGAAAGGCAAAAGGAGGATAGTACCTACCGATAGATAAATAATCTGCTTGATGTGCTTCTATAGTCTGCTCTGTTCCAGTCGCGTAGCAAGTTCTTGGAGATGCATCAATGTCAGGCTCGCGGTCCAAAAGCTGTTTGTGAGCGCAAAACTTATCAATGTTATAACCAAATGTTTTTTCTACATTTCGTTTGAACCGAGGACTTCAGAAGAATATAAAATTGCTATACCAAAAAAATGTTATCATAATATTATATATGACATAAAATTATAAAAGCAATAAACAAAAATAATTCTGGTATAGTTATTAAACACGTTTTGTTAATTTTTTTAACAAAATCACGACTGTTTGTTAATTTCAGGTTCTCCATACGACAGACTCAAATTTAAAAACGCACTATACATTAGTGGGCATTTAAACAAAGTATCTTAGATGCGTAATCCGGCCATTCATCACCGGCCGTCAGTGACGGATGGGCCGATCAATCGCTTATTACCAACGATACGGATACGCCTGATTTATGTTCAATTATCTTATCTGTTGGACTGCGACAGGCACTTAGTTTATTATTGTTTTATGATTCACGAATATCTTCATGTCATCGTCTAGTTACGATCCCTCTGTCTGCTTAAAATAATATAATAAGGTCATTATTGTGTCAGCTGGAACGTAAAAGACGCGCCCAAATTAATGCATATTACGTTAATTCAGTTGCTATTTGTATGGATATAATAAAGTTATTTTGTAAAAAGGTCACTCTAATCGATGTTATATACTTTAAAATATTTAAAAACACATTACATATGCGAATGCCCACTCCCGAGTTAGGTGTAATCCCGTAACTGTATCTGGCTCAAATCCTCGCAAACATGGTATTAAGCAAAAAGGTTGTTTCTTCCGGTACGTTTTAGTATAAGCCCTTTTTGTTGTGCGATTTCGGTTTCATTTATTATTCACTTATAAATTACACCTTGAAAGTGTTTTTTTTTTGGATTAATAGTTTTTAACACTACTTACGATTTTTATGTCAGTTAGTGTAGAGTTGGCTTATCATCTGAATCACAGTATAGGATGTTTTTCATAACAGAAAAACTTTCCTTTTAATAGCAAAAAATATCTATATTTAATATATAAATATAAAATTGCAAGCGATAAATAAGATGGCTATAATTAAAATAAAATAAAAAATGTGTGAATTGTATAATTTGTATAAGTATTAAGTGAATCGAAGGTCTCATGCTTTAAACCAAAAGGAAGGTTTGTTGACTAAAGTCATATTAAAGCTTACATTACAATCCCGAAACAGGTTAAAAATAAAAATAAAAATGGAAATATTTATTTCCTAATCTCCAAACCAGGGATTTTCATATCATAAAATTTTATACTATCTCGGTTTTCAGTATAATTCATAATAATTCAATAATAGAAAATAAGATTATACAGTTTTTTACAAATACAATCAAATCGCCCGTTATGATCTACCTGAGCAATAATATTTATTTTCATAATATGCATTTTCGCAACCGAAGCTTCTTATAAATATCTTAAAAGGTTGACTTAAAAAGGTTAACAAAAAGGTAAAAGTCGATGAGCGCTATCTTTGATTCCCCCCTCCCCCTTCCTCCCTGCTCCATTTATTTGATAGTTTATTTTAAGTAATAACTTTACTGAAAAAGGATATACATAAATATTTTGCATTTTTTGCGTACAAATTTAAAATGCATACATATAGAGAAAATACATATTATTTTGATTCAATATGCGTAATTTATAAACAATTATGACATTACTTTCTGAGTAAAGTCTAGAGAGAAATATGCGTAGCGTCATGTCATGTCGCGGAACAGGTATGGTAATCGTAACTTATGTCATCCCGGTAATAGCGACGCGTTGTTCTAAAAAACATATATTTTATGAACTTTTGTCGTTTTTGACGTATACCTAAAAAAAATTCTAAAGGGTCTCGGCGTTTTGGGGCACTTTTCGGCCTAGTTCTTAGCGTCAAGTCACCATCATCGGACATGCATAAAAATATGCGTTTTTTAAAGAGGATCCCAACGATACCAGCATGTCGAGGAAAAAAACAGTCCGTGACAGTTTAACTTACACAAAACCGCGTAAAGAGCAGCCAATTCATCGTACTTCGCACCCTTCATAACTACAGGGTAGTTCTTCCTCTTTGGGTGCTTAACCATATCAGATATCATGTGCACATATTTTATTTCGTCTTTCTTTTCCACATCTTCACCAGATGTAACACAGCAAAGGTCAAAGAGAGGCACCAAGCTTAAGAGCCAGCGTAATATTTCGTCGTTTATTCACATTCCGGAAACATCTTTTCCTCCTAGTTCTTAGCGTCAAGTCACCATCATCGGACATGCATAAAAAGATGCGTTTTTTAAAGAGGATCCCAACGATACCAGCATGTCGAGGAAAAAAACAGTCCGTGACAGTTTAACTTCACATCACACCTAACAAACATCACACCTGCTACAATATATATATTCTTATATTCTCCGTATTCAAGAATCTAATTCGCTCTCTCCCGAATTTGATCCGCTTCCGGATGGCAGGAAGAGGTCAGTTAGCTCCACTGCCGGGCGAAGAATCTGCAAAGTAATACACTGCAGCAGCTACATGTGAACAGCACCCGACTGTGCGGTTGCCGTTCGGGCACTCACACCAGTACCTTAAGATCCCTTCAACTTGATCCACGTTCGAGGCATACTCCATGTAGACTCGATATAATTTTGCGTTCCTGTGCCGAGATCTGATTTCAACTTGTACGATGTTATGTGCTTGTTTTACAAAGCTCATGGCTACGTTGTTATCGGCGTCCATCACCTCTGCTAAATAAGATCTTGCGAGGTTGATCTGATGTGGCCCTGATGTCAGCAAGAGCAACTGGTCTCGAGTCAACTTCGGGAAATCGCTCAAGGCTGCAGCAGAAACTGGTTCCAAAAGCGTCTTCCTGCGATTCCAACGCTCACGTTCCACTTGCTCGCCGAGGGTGTTCGGTACTCTTCGTCTTTGCATCATGCGTTCGACGATCTCTAGAGCCATGTCACCATCACTCCGGAACCGATCGCTGTATTTGTTTTCCAAATAAGCGACGACGCGGCAAAGCGAGCTGACTTTGGGAAGGTTCCTGTTGTCCAAAGTGTGGTGCAGCATTTTGAACCTTTGAGCAATGCGACCATGAACTGATTCAACAACCCAACGGAGTTTGGTTACGAGACGTGATGAGTTAGCCTCATCCCAGGGAAGCTGCTTCCGGTTGCCTTTCAATGCCGGCATGACTACGTTATAGCCCAGGCCTTCCATTCGATTAATTGCATCCCGGAATCCACGATCGACAATGAGAATATCTCCGGGCTCCAATAGGTTCAGAAGATTCATATCTCGCAACACCTTTTCGACGATCATGGCATCGTTCCACGATCCAGGAAAAGGCCCCGCAAAGTCAACGATGAAGCCATTTGTTGTGCAAATCGTGAACGGTTTGCACAATGGAGTTTTTTTTTGCCCAGAGTACGAACGTCTCTGATAAGCGTTGTTAGTGCTCTTTTGATGTCGGATGTACGTACCATCCAGGATGAGCGCAAGTTGATTTTCACCAAGGTTCAGGATTCGTTTTGCTGTTGCTGTAGTGTTGAGCAGGAGAAGCTGACGCGTCAGAGATGCAGGTCCTAAGAGACATGGAACGCTTTCGAAAGCTTCCAGGACAGTCGAAAAGCGACGTGATACGAATCGACCGTTCGGTAAACCGAGAATGTTTGCGATGATATCGTTGGATAAACCTGTCCTGAGTTTAAACAGGAAGAGGAACAACGCTTGACGGGCAAGCTGGGATCCAACACCTCCTATGGAAGGTAGGGTTTGAAGAATATCTAGGAAGCGGTCTTGTGAGAACCCGGTCAGATTTTTGAACTGGCTCTCAGAAAGTTCAAGGCGCTTTACTTTCTCGAGTAGCGACTCATTGGATGAGCCTCGGCAAAGCCGTTTGAAATCATCCAGTGGAATCGACGAATACTCCGAAATAACCGGCAGGCTACTGAGGTCTTCAGTGTTCTCAATTTTATGATTGAAACACGTCCGACTTCCTTCAGGTATGTAAATATTCACCTCGTTGAACGCTCTACATCGCTCAGCGAAATTCACAACGTGAAGGCCTCTTGTAAGTGGACACACGAGACAATGGCTATGGGTGGATGATGTCCTTGCCATTCTCACTTCTGCTCGGGCTTGGTCTTCTGGTTGCAGTGGTTCGTCGAAGGGGCCCTCTGAGTCACTACTTGATTCACAAGGTGTCGATACTTCAGCTGAAGAAGACACGTCCGGCAAGAGACCTTCTCTCGATGAGCCTGGGTCAGTCGCTTGCCTTTCAGGCGCATATATCCCATCAGACATCAATGGTCGACACGAACCGCAAACAAAATCTCCAAGGGACACTGTAGTTCCATAGTAGGCGCTGTAACGGTGTGCGTCTTCCATTGTGCATATCTTCTTTTGTCTACCACGGACATATATCGACCACTTACCACAAGCTGCACATTTATGGTTTGTCATGGTTGAACGAAAGAGGTTTACGTAAATGTGAAATGAGCTAGGTTCGCAGTAAGTCTTCGAAACAGGGCTTGCGCACTGAAAGCGGATATCGACGACCCTGTGCACTTCCGGTTCTAATTAGACACGAGTATAAGTATGGATTGTTTCTAGGATTATGAATGTGTCGCGGTTGGCTAGAATGTAACTAGATAGATTAAGTAATACGATATCATTCGGCCGAGTTACCAACGTCGAAATGTAACATGGGAAAGGTGAATAATGTGTGTAGTCGGACGTACTGCAAAAGAGCAGTGCTGCTCCTAACGGTCGTCTATAATTTCGTAGTGATCATTACCTCGAGTGTGAACATCTGTGCATACACAACAAAACTATAACAGAATGTATTGACAATGAAACATTCGGAATCTAGAGAGGCCGGAACCGGAAATCGAAGAGAAATCTTGAAGGAGCTTACTGAGCTCTTCCTACCTCCCTCGAACGAACCAAAATCGGAAAAGAGTGAATCCGATTCTTGAACACGAAGAATATTCACATTTACCAGGTCCTCAACTATGAAACCGAATTCTTTTTAAATGCACTTTTAAAAAATTGCCGGCCGCGAATGGCGCTGAGAGACAGCGTATGTTATTGCTCTGGGATACGACCGTGAATTCGAACACAAAAAGCCGCCACCTTTCCCTGTGGTGCCCCGGGATCTGCAGTGAAAAATGTCCGAGTGTATCCCAAATATTGAGTTCTTAAACTTGGCACCTCTTCTTTACCTTTGTTGTGTTACATCTGGTGAAGATGCGGAGACGAATTTAAATATGTGCACACGATATCTGATATGGTTAAACAACCTAACTCTAAGAAGAAAACTACCCTGTAGTTATGAAGGGTGCTAAACACCATGAGTTGACTACTATTTACGCAGTTATTTGTGAAAAAAACTGTCACGGACTGTTTTTTCTCCTGATATGTTGCTACCATTGGAATCCCCTTTGAAAAACGCATATTTCCATGTATGTGCGATGATGGTGATTTGACGCTAAGATGATTTAAACGGGCTTTTTCTTTTGTATTTTTTAAAATTGCTTTATCTATGATTTCGAGATGTTTCGAAGAATCATGGCTATTCGGGGTAGAGTCCAAATGAAAGCTGGTTTAACGAGGATTCCAACAAGGCCACTGCGAGCTCATAAATCATTGTCATAGCTGAGTTATAGCGATTTAAAAAATCAGTCTTTTTGCTGTCGCTCATGCTGATGATATAGGTCATAAAGACATACATGATGAAAAAAAATCCCAACGCTGGATTCGAGCGTCCTGAAATGATATTTGGTGTTCTGATGAAGTGAGCTACAAGATACTATAGTTTTACCCAAATCCCAGAACTAGGCCGAAACCGCCGAGACCCTTTCTAAAAAATATGTCAACTATTTTATTAAATATAATATTATAAATTAATAGATTGACGTTTAAAAAATATTTAGCGTTATAAAGCTATAAGCTACAAGGTATAAGCACCTTTAATAATAGGTAAAGTAAAACATAAAGTTCTAACACAAAACACCGCGCGAAAGTAATTCAAAACATCCGCATGTTTATACTCAGTGCTCTGGATACTAGAAAGTTTCAGAATTAATTAAAATTTTGCTTGATTGAGGAAACAGCCTCGCGATGTAATAACTTTTAAACTTTCTTATTAAATCACAAATTAATTTTGAGTTCGCGTAAATAGGTTGTTGCTTGACCAAAAAACTACGCACTCTAGCTCTCATATAAAGAAATTTAAGATAATATTTTGACAAGAAAAATATTTTTAGGGAGTATTTGGAAAACACTAAAAACGAATTAGGTAAAGTTGTTCCGTGACTTTGCTGTTCGCGAGACTTTTAGGTAATCACTGACAGATTCTTATTTTTACCAAAGGAATAATAAGTCATGGGCTTATTGTTCATAGATATTCAGTAGAATGTAATAAAAAAGTCGGTTTTCAAACAAAAATTCAAGTATAATGTATATACATTATTTAAATAACATTATTTAATCGCTAATAAATATTACATTTTTTTTTATGCACAATTACAGACCATACTTAGGATCAGTATCATTAAAGATAAAAGGTTATGCTCAAATTAAATTTGTTAAATCGTCAGGATTCGCAACTCGAGCACAGACAGTCATTCATTTGCTCGAATGCGAGTGACAGAAAAACAATCAAATAGCTACTATTGAAACAAATTACATTTCTCGCTAACCGAGTATTAAGTTTTAGGCGACAGCGAGCTAAAAGCTTTTTGTTGGTAAAATATTTTTTATAAAAATATATAGTAATATTTAGACTTTATAGAAACATTTTTGAATAATTATATTAAAAAATAGTTTCTACTAATAATATATTATTTCACCTTTATGGTCTCGTATGGTATGTGTTCTACCTATTAAAGTGTACGGTGAAGAATTGCAGCGAGTAACCAGTTTTAAAAATCTCGGGCACATTGTGACACAAAATTTGACCGATGACGCGGATCTGGAGCGGGAGCGCAGGGCACTGGCGGTCCGAGGGAATATGATAGCCCGTAGATTAGCTCGATGCTCCATTTTAGTAAAAACTACCTTATTTAAAGCCTATTGTCAATCTTTTTACACGAGCAGCCTATGGGTGAATCATACCTGTCGGGCCACCAGAGTCCTGCGTGTTCAGTATAACAACATTTTAAGGATGCTGTTGCGGCTGCCACCATATTGCTCCGTATCACATATGTTTGCAGAAGCTCATACGGATAGCTATGGAGCAATAATTCGTAAAAAAGTCGGCTCATTGCTAAGGAGATTGAGAGACAGCAACAACGGCATCCTCAAGATGATTGCCGCATGTACTGACTGTCCGATCTAAAACAAAATGATGCGTATAGTAATAGGGCAAGAATTATTTTTTATTATTGTTTATTAATTATTTTTCCATTTTTACCCTCAACTGTCATACTGTCAACATCGTACTTGAGTTTTAAATTCATTCTATTGCTATTCAGCGTCTACCTGTTTCTACGATAACGAACTCTCTTGTTGTCAAAGGTTCTTCTAAGTAGTTTCCGTTTATTGGTTCTTTTCTGTTCTGGCAAATCTCTTTTTAAATTCCAACAGTAGTCTGCTAACATATTGGCATCCCATTTGCCCTAGCGGGAAAACGGGCATTTAAAATTAGTTTTTATTGTCATATTCGGTTTCAGCGATCCCAAAAACCTAAGAATAATGGGGTCTCCCCTCTGGTTCATGACTTTTTTTTTTTGTGTGCCTGTGTTATTATATCGTTTTATTTCTATAATTAAATTTAATTAATTCTTTTAATTAAAAAAAAAGAAAAGCTGTATTAAATATCTCTAATAAATCAGTTACGCCGTGATCTGTCGTCAATTAGCGACAACACTTTACACAATACCATAGACCGATTCAATAAAAACGCTAAGAAACGCCCATAGATGCCACTACGAGTGTCATAGCTTAATAAAATATGGAGGAATTAAAGATTACAAAATTTTTGCATGCAACAAGATAAAACAACACAGTCCAGACATGTTAGAGAAGGAAGAAGACGTTTAAAATTTAGATCCAAATTACAATTAAATTAATAGACTTAATGCAAAACTTTATATGACATGAAACTTTATATGAATAAGCATGCAATTTTTATTTTGTCAAATATTTGTATACATGTGTAGGCCAAGTACCAATGTTTTCTTTCTGAATGTTAAAGCTGACGAGTAAAGAATACAGATATTGTAAAAATTATATTGCATAAATCACAGTTAATATAAATATTAATTGGTTGGCGTCAGGCAGGCGGCCGGCCGTAAAACAAAGCCAAATGGTAAAACCGGTTAAAGCAGTATGGTAATACCGGTGCCACGCGAGAAGCTAGCCCGGGAACAAAGGAATGTAAAACTGAGATTTGGAAGTTAGAATTTTGGTACGATGACTGGAAGATTAAGAGAAATTGCCGATGTGTTGAAGAGAAAACGAATAAATGTAGCACGTTTACAGAAAACGAAATGGAAGGGATCAAAAGCGAGAGAGATTGGTGAGGGATACAAGTTTTATTATTGCGGAAATGATGGAAAAAAGAATGGTGGTGGAATTATGCTCGATGAGAAATTAAAAGAGTGTGTGATGGGGGTGAACAGGGTGAGTGATAGAATCATTGCTGTGAAAATGATTTTTGAAGATTTAATCATTAATGTATTAAGTGTGTATGCTCCTCACACCGGATGTGATGATAGGATGAAAGAGAAGTTTTGGGAAGATTTTGATTCTGTCATGATGGATGTTCCGGACAATGAGCAGATATATGTAGGGGATGATTTTAATGGGCATGTGGGATATATGAATGATGGTTATGAAAGAGTACATGGTGGTAGGGGTTTCGGTCACCGTAATGACGAGGGTGAGGCCCTGCTGGAGGCCGTGCTAGCCTTCGATTTGGCTATATCCAACACTTGGTTCAAAAAGAGGGAAGAACACTTAATAACATATAAAAGTGGCCACCATAAGACGCAGATTGATTATTTCTTAATAAGAAGAAATAAAATCAATTGCGTCAAAATCTGCAAGGTACTGCCGGGCGAAAGTGTAGTCTCACAGCATAGGCTCTTCATCATGGAAATTAAACATGTAGTGCGTACAAATATGTTCAATAAACGACCCCCACCTAAAATAAAATGATATTTGTTAGAGAAGGAAGAATGTGCGAGTAAATTTAAAAACAGAGTGACAGATAAAATTAGAAATATGAGTAGTGCAGAAGAAAAATCCTTGAACGATAGTGGGAACGAAATGGCGGGATGGATAAAAACTATGGCAAAGGATGTATTAGGCGAAACGAAAGGAAAAGGTGTGATAAATAAAGAAACGTGGTGGTGGAATGAAGATGTGCAAAAGGTTCTAAAAGAGAAGAAAGATACGTTTAAGCAATGGCAGGAAGTACCGGATGATAATGGAAGTATGAAAGAGGAGATGAAAATGTTATATAAAAGATGTAAGAAGAGAGCGAAAGTAGCTGTAGCCATTGCTAGAGCTGAGGTGCAAGAGGAGTTATATAGGTCGCTAGAGTTTCCTGCAGGTCAAAAGGAACTCTACCAGATAACAAAGTGTAGGGAGAAGAATGCTAAAGATGTCATACATGTAAAATGCATAAAAGATGATACTGGAACGGTGTTGATGAAGAGATGAGGATATAAAAAAGAGATGGAAGATATATTTTGAAACATTGATGAATGAAGAAAATGATTGGAGTGGAGTTTTGAAAAACCAGCCGGTAAATAAAGGATTAGTGAAAGAAGTGACCGATGATGAAGTGAAAGCGGCTGTGCAAGGTATGAAGAATGGAAAAGCTGTAGGGCTGGATGGGATACCAGTGGAGGTATGGAAGGTTTTAAATGAATATGGGTATAAGTGGCTGGCTTTATTTTTCAATAAGTTGTTGCATGAAGAAATGATCCCCGATGAATGGTGCAACAGTGACCTAGTGCCCATCTATAAAAATAAAGGTAATATACAAGACTGCAACAGTTATCGGGGTATAAAACTCATGTCACTATAATTTTTTTGATAGATCGTTATTGTTATAGTGATAAAACCCATCGAGTGATATAAACTCAAAGATAATTATTTTACAAATGATTTATAAAATAACTAATTTCGAGTTTATGTTGCTTGAGACTGTATTTGTTTATAATAAATGAAAATGGATTAAAGGTTAAACAGAAAAGTAAAAGCGATAGCGAATCACCCTAAAATATACCGCGTTTAATAAAATCGGTTTTTGTAGTATTCGACTCGTGAGTACCACATACTATCATGTTGATTTTCCAAGAGGGCCAAGTCAATCGGAGAAAAAATTTCATCGTCAAGGATCTTTAGAAGTCGTTCGTGGGACACACTTTATGACGTATAGTAACAATTTATTACGTATTTGCATCTTCTAATAGTAACAATTTTGTTTCTTATCAATTCCGGACGATTTCTTATTATGTAATTTCCTAATTGCGAATTTAATTTACTCTTCCTTTATAGATTTGATCCCTACTGAATTTATCTGGCTTCTGTGTATAGTCAATTTTGATCCCCAAAACTTTCTCTTCTGTACTCTCCTTACTTGGTGTTTTAACATCTCTGAAATTGTTCCCTAAATTTCCATATAATTTATGTTCGCTCTTTTTAAACAGTTTGTTTTGTGCCTTTATTTTGTTGGATTCTTCGTATCTTATGACTATAACGGCAAGCGCTTTAATTTTTTGTTTTAACATTTCCGATGTGTTGCTATGATCGTTTTCATTTTGTATTTTATGTTTACTATATGAATAGTCCTTAGTTTTTATCAGTTTGCGTAAATTAACTCCCCTTCCTACCTCTAACGATTGACCTATATCTTTCAAAAATCTTCTTCTGTATTTTAATTTTCCAAAGTATGGTTAGTTTGTGGTTTTAGCGTGTTTAGATCATAAGGTTTTTAAAGTTTCATTATTTTTAATTATTCAGTTTCTAGTGGTAGCGTAAAGGATTCCATTAATTTCCATTAGTTTTTAAAATATTCAGCTAAAATGTAGTGCAGTTTTCGATGAACTGTTTACTTATTTTAACATTAGGTAATAGTTTCCTTTCTAAAATGGATGTCTCTTTGACTTCAGATAAGGCATTAAAAAATTGCAGTATTATGCAATCGTGATTTCAGTTTATTATATTTTGTGTTATTTTATATATTATTTGAACTTTTTCTTGTGTGAGTAGTTGTATATAAGGCTTATCTAGTGTCAATGTTATTTATCGGTTCCGTAGTTTCTGTGAGTTCTTTTACGTTTTCTACTTTCGCTTGTGAGGATAAAGAAGAACCGACAAACCTATCTATTTTATAATTGCTCGGATTTCTTTCGCTAAATATTCAGTATAATCTTTTAATGTACCCTGGACCTACTAAAACATGCTTTGTAATAACAGACTATTAGTTCTTGTAATTCAGCATTACTCTATTTTATTTTCAGGTTATCATTTACAAATTCACCTGCGCCATTTACGGCATGGCCATTTTCAGCCTTATTAAATAAAATATTTTATTGCTGATATGTGCTAATATCTATATTTGAATTTATATGTCTAGTTCTTTTATGGACCACTTTCTCCTTGCATCATCTTGTTCTCTTAATGCGGTCGGTTGGGTTAAGATATACTAGCGGAGCTGATGGGAGATGCTTTTCTGCACCGCAAAAGTATCATCCTCAAGATTGTCGCTTGTAATCGCGTCAACTTCAAGCGTGCTCTGGCGATCATCCCCAAGAAGCGGTCCTTTGCCTATATTAGTTATAGGTTTCTACATTTATGTATAAGTATTTTCCTCTTGAGTGGGCTTTGTGGTTATCCCGAACGAAAAGGTTAGGATTGAGGAGAGTATTATATTATATTACGTTACGTTACGTTACGTTATATTCATATAGTTTGGACCCCTTAAACCTACATCTGGGTCGCAAGTCCCAGGGATTGTTTTCGCTCCTCTTCTTGCAACGTGAATCCATGGAATGCTAAGAAGCTTCGTCTTTCGTTATCCAATTTTATAAATAAATTACGACTTGGTAGAAAATTAAATTAAATTCTTTGTTTCTCAATATGTTATGTTATGCCAAATCGCAATAAAATTCATTCAAAAGAATACATTTTTGCCGTTAGTTAGGTTTAAAAATTATAAAAAAATATATATTCACATAAATATAAAACCATATTATAGTTACAGGACATCAAATAATTTTATTATTTATATAGTAAAGTGTATTCATACTCCGTGGGGCGTGCAGGTAATTAAGTACCTCTTTCATTCTCTATCTCGACTCTGAAATCTTTTGTATGAAGAAGTGTTTAATTTTCCATATGAATTCGTTACAGTATATGAAACTTCCTTAATTTTATACATATGAAATTTATTATGAAATTGTTTATAATTTAAAATTGATTACAAATTTAAAAATGTATGTTTCACATATGATACTTTACATTCTACTTTTAGAAACAAAGCACACGGTTAGTGACAATTAAGTAATTTTTTTTTTTTAATTTAGTTGAATTTAAGCAACCCATATCTAAATTAGTATTAAAAATTGCGTGTCGGGTACACGGAACGTAGAGTTGCGCAGTTTCATAAAGTCACGAATTTTTGGGGATCTTTGTATGATATACAGTTCTATAGTACATTATTTTTGTCAATATGATTTACCTAGATTTTGTAATATAAGCAAAAAAGTGAACATTTTTAGTTAAACGAACAGTTTACCTTTTAAATTCGTATACTTTTTCCAAATTAACTATTTAGCTGACAAAAAGCAGTTTAAGGCTGAAGTCACAAACGAATCCCTTAATCGAAGACTTTTTTTTATTAACCTAAATTTTTTAATGTAAAAGTTTTTGAAAGACTCGAAAGAGCACTCGAAAAAAAAAATACAACCCCACGATACAGATAGACTAAATGGCATAATTTTTTTTTAAATTTCAGTCTACCAGTTTGTTGGCGTCATTAATATGTAGGTTCTTGTCAAATTACAGGTTTCTAGTGCTAAGATTCTCTAAACTAGGCTACAGACAGATAGAAGCTATGAGGATACATACTGGAATACGGAACTCTAAAAACTTGATTTTTTAAGAAACCATTTTTATTTTGTAATTATATAAAAGAATTTTCACATAATGGAAGTTCGTGTACTGCCACCGCAGTGTTAACATACTTTTGCTTTTCTCGTAACAAAATAATTGTCTACGCCGGAATTAAGTTGGACTTTAGTACATAAAGTATAGAACGGAACTTTTGATCAATTTATCTTTCGTGTATTTGATTGAGTTCTTGGTTTAAACCTGTACTTTTTCTTAACAAAGTGTGTTTAAAGAAATAGTGCAGTGAACTTGTGTTATAATTTTTTTCATTTACCTACAGCAGCTGTTTTTTACGTGGAAACGAATGGGATTCTCATTATAAAATTCGCCTTTATGACTATCTGATAGATTGGTGAAACCGTTACACATTGGCATTGTAAACGTTTAATCACGCGTTCGATTTCCGCATGATTGAAACATGTTAATAATTTTTTCACAAACTTAAGATTGGAATTAATAAATACAAGAATTGTAAGGAGTGTAATATCAAAGTAGAAAATAGAAGAAGCTAAAATAAAATAAAAGTAAAGCGGGGTTAAGTGATTCTGTATCGGATATTATTTAAAGTAATTAGCATTTTTGTGTGATGACAAACTGCAATGAAATGTGGCCGATTGATCTAAATCAAACCCTGCCTTAACACAAAGCCAAGAAACTAACCAAATGTGACAGTGAATGGGAACTCCTCAACTACTTCATGGTGCAGTTCTGGACGTTGGATCTAGATTTAGTTGTGGGTTACGACTTGCAAAGCTTTCAGCAACACTTACTCATTGGAAATATTTTAGACCTACGTATATCCAACTTTATTAGTCTCAATATTCTTATTTAATTGTTATTGAATTTTTTGTTTATTTCATTTATTATTATTATTATTTTGTAATTGTTATTTGATTTATTGTGAAATTATTTATTTTTGTAATAGTGATTTAATTTATTAAAGCTATTAGATTTTTTGTAATTGTATAATAATTAATTGTAATGTAATTTTAATTGTAATAGAATGGACGAATGCGGGATGGGGATCGCCAACCAATCAACACGCCATGTTCCGAACGGCGGGAGGCGGAGGATGGAGCTACAAATAGCTACGTGGAATGTAAGAGGAGTAATGGAACAGAAGATGAATAAATTATTAGGTGTGATAGATGACAAAGATCTGGATCTTATTTGTGTGTCTGAGACCAAGCAAAAAGGCAATAATACAACCGATTGGCCTTGCAAACAGGTCGCTTTCTGGGCTGGGGTTCCAGAGGGTGAGCGAGGTTGCCAAGGTGTAGGTGTGTTGTTGTCCTCTTGAATGGTTAATGCAATGGTAGAATACAAGGCCATTAACCCGAGGTTTCTTTGGGTTCGCTTTAAGCTAGGGATAACAAGAGTATTCTTGTTAGCCGTTTAAGCGCCAGTATCCTCAGCTCCAGTGAGCGAGCTCGAGGAGTTTTGGGAGAGTGTCAGGGATGTTCTAAGTAGTGTCAGAGGTAATGAAAAGTTGATAGTATGTGGAGATATTAATGGATGGGTTAGAACCGCGCGAAGTTGTTACGAAAACGTGCAAGGCAAGTACGGTGATAATAGAGTAAATGAGCTGGAAAGAATGATTGATTTATTCCTAGTGGATCAGCGTATTCGAAGCCAAGCTGATTTGGGAACGGACAATTATCTAGTCGTTGCTAGAATAAGAGGTCTGTTTAAAGGTCGGCGCAGCCTCATGACGTGTCCAAGCTTGGAGTCGAATTATCGCATAAGAAAGTGAAAGCTTCAAGATCCACCGATCAAAGAGGAATATCAAGAAAGGGTTTCCAAGAAGCTTGAAAGCTGTGATTCTGGAAATGAAAGTGCTGAAGTATACTATCAGAACCTTAGGAATAGTATGGTAAAAATAGCGACAGAGGTATGTGGTAAAAAGAAAAGAGGTTTTAGTAAAAAGCGCGATGTATGGTGGGATGATGAAGTGAAAGACGCTGTGGAGTTAAAGAAGAAAGCATGGCTGAATTATAACCTCTTACCTGAGGATAAAAGTATGAGAGAGATAAGAAAAAGAAAGTACAAGCTGCAAAAGCACAAAACGAAAGCATTTATAAAGATGAAGCGTGAAAATTCTGAGAGAAAAAGGTATGAAAGGTTGACGAAAAACTTCCGCGAAAACTCAAAAGTTAGTGATTCCCGGGGTTGTTCGGTAACCTTTAGAATGAAAGGAGTGCTGTCGAAGAGCGGTGAAATTTTAACAGAGCCAGCACACGTTTTGCAGCGGTGGGCGGAATTTTACAAGGAGACGTATGAATGTGAGGATGCCTCGGTCTTGAGTACCAGCGAAATGCTGAGTCTGGATGCAGCTGATGGTGAAATCAGTTTGGCAGAAGTGGAAAACGCGATTCAAAGTCTGAAATGTGGTAAAGCTGCGGGAGCAGGTAAAGTTATTGCCAAAATGATCAAATATGGTGGGCCACACGTCTTGAACTTATTCTAGTTTTTGTGCAATTTATGCTGAAAATCAGGGGAGGTCCCAGACGATTGGCGATATACAGTCGTCATACCTTTGTATACCATAAAGGCAAAGGTTGACAGATTTAAGAATCAATAGAACACGTGAAAGAAGTGGTATATTTGGGAAGTATGTTTAGCAGAGACGGAAGACACGAAATGGATGTGGAAAGGCGTATTGCTGCCGGTAACAGAGTCAACGGTGCTTTGACTGCATTGTTGAGAGGTTAAAACGTCAGCATAGCTGTACGTTTGGCTGTATACAATGCAGTTTTGCTACCGACGCTGTTATATGGCACCCAAACGTGGGTAACACAGAAGAAGAATGTAAGAAAGATAAATGCTGTGAAAGAGAATGAAGAAGAACGTGCTCAGGTGGTTTGGGCACGTCGAACGAATGAGTGATGAAAGAATGGTAAAAAAAAATTATATAGGAAAAGTGAGCGGTAAGAGAGACAGGGGGAGGCCTCGAGTTACCTTCGAAAACACAGTATCTATGATACTGGAGGAAGGTCACGTAAAAAGCATGAGGGCATGTATGAAGAGGTTGATGTCTGTGGCCGAGGCGAAAGAGGTATGCAGAGACCGTAGCGTTTGGCGCTCCGTCGTCTCTGGCTACCACGCAAGGGATATGGCGTGAAGCTAAATAAATAAATAAATATATTTAATGTAAAATTTTATATAAATATATTTACGGAATCTAACATATATATTCATGGAGCCTACTAGAATTACCTCAACTGTATTGATCGATTGGTCTTCGTTACTGATGCCTTTGCCAATGCATCACTAACAAAATACTTAAGTGAATGGGCATCAGCAGAGTTACATAAAAAAGGAAAATTTGGTATTAGCTGTACGCGGAAAAACAAAGAGACGAAGCTTCTTAGCATTCCATGATTTCTCCGTGCGGGTGCCGGGCCCAGTGCGTTGCAAAAAGAGGAGCGCAAACAATGCCTGGGACTAGAGACCCAGGTGTAGGTTTCAGGGGCCCCTTTACTATGTGAATACACGATCCTTCACTGTTCACGCTCCACTCCCCACCTAACCAAATATCGTAAGAACCTACTAAAGCCGCCTTTGAAATACGTTCCTGAAATGAATTAATGGTCGTTCTAGAAAGGCCGAGATCCTTAAATAAGTTGTAGAGAGATTTTGATGTTATACCTCTCGCTCCTACTTTTACAGCGTACAAATTATAGTTCAGAAATGATGGAAAATTATTTAGGTACAATAAAAAATACAAATTTGCAAAAATAAAATAAAAACTACTTGTAAATAATTAATCTAATAATAAACTTAGAGGAACTTTAAATTAAACATAAACAACAAATGTGTTGCTTTTGACCTTGAGATTGGAATTGCTCTTGAAACTTTCTTTACTAATATTCCAGTTACCATAACTGAACCTTTAAGTTCTTCATCTGCTACCGTTCCCATATTACTTGCGGACAAAGTAACTCAAGGATAAATTAATTTAACGAAGGTACCCGTCAAAAAAGGCGTTTACTCCTATATCCAAGGCCGACAGCGCTCTTGTGAATCCTCGGATGTTACAAGAAAATAAAAATAAACTTTTACATAAAAATAATCTGGTTTCACTACTGGTTGTTCAACAACAGATACTTTTTTTTCTCTTGAAAAACACACCCGCCTTCGTAGGGTATTGTATCTTTTTATTCCTCTGATGTCGTCAAAGCTCTTTGTTTATTAATTTTATTATGTATTAGAAAAGTTGAACGATAGATGCTTGTGTTGAGTTATTGCTGAATATTTTCAAAGTGTAGGAGGAATCACAAGATGCATTTGATATTTTCTGTTCTTTATCGTAAGCGTTCGATTGCGTAAAAAATGAAACTCTAAATAGAAAATTACATCCATATGTAATTAGAAAAAAAGGCCCTTGATTTGATTTGTTCATCTTAATAAAACAATTCAAAAAGTTCCTTGTTTACATAAATAACTTGCCTTACTTTATGCGGGAAAAACATGGCGCAGCGTTATTTGCTGATGATACTTCTCTTTCTTTTAAAATTAATAGACAGAAATCAGTAATTGATGATGTAATCAAAGAAATCTCAAATGTTGTACACTGGTTCAATGCTAAATAATATGTTCTTAAATGAAAAAAAAATATATATATAACTTTTATTACTACTTAACTAACTGTTTTTATTTAATTCACACACAATCCTTTGATATAAGACAGTAGTTAGTTAGCGTTGTCCTTAGCAATAGTTAGTAATATAGTAAATATCAAGGATTAACAGTAAATTTTTGATCATTAATTTGAGAATTGGCAAAACAATCACCTATATCGTTTATAATTAGATTTACGATATACTTACGATAATAACAGTATAAGTGAATATGAGATTTCGTTTCCTCTAGTCTATAAACTCGTTAATTGGTGTGGATTCCGTATAAGTTCTACATAATAACTAAACAGTGAGTGGATTTTCCTCTGGTGTGTGAGATTTTTCCTTTCTTAGTTATGTTACAAGTGACAAAAACAGTCAGTGCAACACCAATAATTTTATTCAAACCTTAAATAAATTTAAATTATACATTAGAAGAAATTTGGTTTTAGAAATTATTATAGTGATAAAGATTAAATTGACAAGGTAGCGGTTTAGGCCAAGTTGCTCCCCTCCCATAAATATGACTAAGGGGTTGATGCTGATCCTTGCGTCATGATAATGAATGGGTGCTGCTTGTGGTGACATTTTTGAAGTACATAAGGGATCACTGGTATTGATTCAAAGTGGATATAAATAAATGTATATTACATATTTTTAATAAATAAATAATATTCATATACTAATCTAGTTATATACCAATATATTAATTCAAATTTAAGTTACAGGCACTTTTGAATCGTCAATTATTACAATGAAAAGGGCAGTAGAGTCAGTCCGTGAGTAAGCTACCACCGACTCGGAATGCTGTTCTGCTTAGAAGAGCCTGCCAGAAACTCGATAATTATTTTTTTTAAAGAAATCCGTTAATTGTCTGACTTTTCTAATTGGACAGACAACAAAACTGAATTTGCTTGTGATTGCTGAGAGATGAAGGTTCCAATAGATGTTTTTATCTAAAGATATACGTATAAACATTTAGTTTTCTTAGTATTTAAAATTAAATTATTAATTTTGAATCAATAAAGAACACATGACACTACTGATTACTACGTCATAATAAATCTTATTATCCTCAACTTTAAATTTAAGCGAGGTATTATCGGTAAAAAAGTACAATCTACAAAAAATGGCATGTTATTAATATAAAGTAAAAACAAAAAGGGGTCAAGAATAGATCCTTATGGAAAACCCATCTTTAGGTGAGAAACAGTTGATTTAGAATTATTTACATCAACCGCCTGAACTCTTTGATTCAGATAAGAAGCAATAAGATCAAGCGCAGCGCTACATACATCATAGTGGTTAAGTTTAGTTAGTAATGTTTGATGGTCCATGCAATCAAACACTTTGGATAAATCGCAAAACACCTCGATTGCATTCTGCAACTTCCCCATGCGTTGTAAATATGCTTGAGAAGCGTGGCGTCTGCATAAGTTGTTGATTCTACCTTGGAGAAACCACTATGCATAATTTTATTGCTACATACAAATTCATTCACAGACAAAAAATCATTTGATTTTAAAAATTTTCTCAAATACCTACTTAAGGTCGGTAAAATAGAGATAGGTCTATAATTTCTGTGTTCAAGTCTATCGCCACTTTTAAACAAAGATAAAAATAACATAAGTTTACAACTTGTTATGTTATTTTTATCTTTTTGGTTTTTCTTTGATATTTTGCCCTTATCATTCGTTTCTGTCAGTTATATCGCTTGACGGGAAGAAAATGCTTTATCATTAAATCCGATAATAATAAATTATTGTTGCACTATAAAATTAAAAAAAAACAGATAAATCAATTAATTAATAAATAAGGACTTAAGCTTACTAAAAATAAAATAAGGAATATTTATGTACGGCTAACATATGTTATATTTTTTTATAGACATTAGATGCGAAATATACTAAGTTTGACTTATTAATATATATTAATTTATGCTACATATTGTAGTGTCTGCGTAGTACGCTAGTTATATGATGCAATGGATGCATACTGAATGGAAGAACACAGCCTGGAATATAAAGTAATATTTTTTTTGAAGTATTTATTGTGGATATGCTATTGCAAACAGAAAATCTCGCGACAGGTGATAGTCACTCTTGCGATCTCTTTTACAGTAATCGTTATATTTCAATCCATTTATATAATAATTTAAATTATAAGTATATTACGATATTATATAAATTGATTAGTAATTTACCAAGGTTTAAATAATTGCAGTATCTTTTAGTAAACACAGTACCAAAACCAGTTTAGTAGTTTTTGAGAAAATCAGTTACATACAGAGAGACAGGTTTTCAGAACTTTATTTTAATGATATGTATAGACGACGATTCTATAATTATGCTAGAACTAGCACTAGCATATATTCTCTGTATATTTTAAAGGGATAACAATAAAATAACATTCGACACTAATTTATTAATGTGACATTAAGATCAGACAACGTTTCTAAAGGTGACATTGTAATTCCATTTTAATATCGTAGGAAAACTCAGACATTGTAGTTAATTGAAGTGTATTTATAAGTAAGTATATTCAAGATGATAGGTTACAGAAGACACGCCCTTAATGAAATTGTTACATGATATTATGTTACTGAATCATCTGCGGTAACGAGCGCCACAAGTCACTTTGAATTGTGCCAATTCGCGCCTTGCATACGCACCGTAGCGTGCATCCAGCTCCTCCGTTCAACAATGGACTTTATGGTCTAAACAATTCGGTTGAAATATACGTTTGGCGAACTTATTGTGAATTCCTAAGGCAATTTGGCAAACACGTTGACATGAAGTTACAAAGAGGCGTTTCGCGGCTAATTTATTGGGTTATGTATCTTATTTTGTGTTCCAGTGGAATTCGAAATGGTGCGAAGCTAATTCGTAGTATTTGTTACTTCAACGGGTGTGTTGAAGTAACAAATACTACATGGCTTACAGCATTTACGCGCTGTTACTGGTTTATACTGATATTGAATATATAATAAAAAATCGGGTTATTTTTACAAACCCCTTATATTGCTAGAATATTTGAAAATTTAGAAAAAATAAAATAAATAAAGATGAATAAACTGGTAAAGCGCCGCTCGTGTATTTAATTATCAAATAATTAAAACAATATTCTTGATTAGTATTTTATTTTACACAAGACGATTCTTTATAAGCGATCAACAATGACGACTATCTTAGTATCAGACTTATTATTATTGGGGCTCAATTTTGTCTTCAAAAGTATTTCTTCTATTTTAGATTTTTCTAATTGTTGATAGGAAGTAAGTTTTCTTAAATATAGATCACATTCTTCATTTCCTAGTGCAGCTATACTATTTTGAAAAAAATATTCCTACAACTATCAAAGGTTGTGAGGTTGAAAGAGTTCAGTTTCTGTAAAAAATGTAGACTTTTTTGAACACTTCTTCATCTTTAGATCTAAAATAAAATAATTATTCTGTTTTAGATAAATAGTCCGTTATGTAATTGAACATTCGTTACTAATTTTGGAAATGTGACGGTTTAGACTCTTATCCCAAAAATATCCGATATTGGAAATATCAGCGACCTGCTTATTTTTTCATATACTATAAAACTAATTTTTTGAGATTTCCTGTTGCTGGGAACTCTAAAGACTTATAGAGAAACAAATCTATTTAATAACAATAATACAATAACATGACTATGTAATGTAGGGCAGCTGATCGCCTCTGACAACATCGAGACCTTAGCAAAATGGTAAGTAAAGTGAACAAAGTCTATCGTTGAGCCAGTAAGTAACCTTTACAGATATCCTCTAAATTTTAAATGTTCTTAATATTTAAAAGCCTAGAACTAATACAATGCCTTCGGATTACATTCTTTAAAATTTTAAATTCATAATAATTATACTTTTAGTGGCGTGGTTACTCATTCTAGTGTTCTTTTGGTATCACCTTTTGATTACAATTTGTTGTCACATATCAATTATGACTCAAGAGTATCTATGAAGATTCTTGCCGGTTCATTTCTCTGCATTTACATTTTGAAACCATGCAAGTATTGTACATTAAAAAAAAGTGTAACTTTATATTTTTATTTTATAATATTGGAATTTCAGTCTTTTGTCTTCGTTGAAATTGTTAATCATGTGTTATGTTACACAATAAGCACAGTTTAGTTAATTTGCGTAAATGTTGTGCGAAATAATAACTGTACTAAAGAATAATTTTAATTGGTACGTATAAGATTATTCACACTGTTTTTCTAGTAAAGTAAAAAAAAACGTGACAGATTTTATAATGGCTCGTCAGTACCTATTGGTTGTTATTATTTAAACACAAGTTGTATATTTTGATGATATGAATCCGAGAAATTGTTTTGGTTCAATCACAAATTATCATTATTTTAAAGAAAACATTAAACCAAATCATTTTAACATATCTTTGTCAATACATACTGTACGGAGTATATATTGAATTAAAATTAGAGATAAATAAAAGAGTTATAATTTGGTCTCGGATTACAACTGCAAGGCATAGTTCAGATAAGACATAATTTTGGTTTAATTATAGCTGGATGCTGAAGCAACTAAGGATAATACTTTTTTTATTAAGTGCGATCAGACTCAAAATATTTATTTACTTATACCAAACTTCCATGTTACAAATGGGAAAACTTAAACTAAATTCTGCTAGTAGTATCGCATTTTGAAATGAATATTAATACATATTATATAACCGCCTCTATACACGTTGAAAATTTTTCGATTTTTTTTTTTACATTTCGAACACATTGGGACATTCAGGAGCTCAGGGCATGGGCAGCGTAAACTGCGTGCAGCAGCCCAGTGTGCACGCTGCGAAGGTGATGAGGGCGGGTGGAGTGTATTCTCCTTTGCGAAGTGACGAAATCACTCGTCGTTGTTACCGATTTTGTACACGCTGAATCAACTGTATCAAATTTGAAAATGAAGTCGTGGGTTTTGATATTTATAGTGTTAAAGACCAGTTTCCAAGTCGATGACAGCACTCAACTACTATTTCTATTAATATTCGACAGCCAGCAGATTACAATAGCATCATGTACTTGGGCGGTACTAAAAACTAGCTCATAGGGATACTTTGTCTAAATGTTTGTAATGGCTTTCCCGAATCCAAGACGTGTTCCGTAATCGCCGAGCCATTACTGTCCAGATCTGATATACTACGTATGTGTTCATAATCTCCCACAGTAACGTTTCAGAAAAATATAAAGATTATTGGAAACATGCCTAAATTATTGAGCGAAGCGAGCGGAGCGCTCTGGATACTTTTTCACATTCTGTGTCACGAGTAGGCTCGAAAACTACTTGACGGAAAATTATGAAACTTTGCAATCAAAATCAAAAAAAAAATTGTGTCTACAAAAGGTTTAAAAAAAGAATTTGAAAAATGTCATGTCGTTGAGGAATAATCGTCAAAAAACTGATTTCCCATTGAAGTCAATGGGTATCGATGAGTGATTACACTGGGCTCGCTTCGCTCAATATGCAAACGTCACCCGAGATTTCGCGAGCGCAGCGAGTCCTAGTACCTTTACCCAAGAAAACCAAACTTTAAAGTATTAGTAATTTTCGTCCTAACTCTATTTTTTTAAGGGTTTTTGAAAAATTATTTAATGAACAACTGTATTCTAATTAAACCTTTTCAATCCGGATTTCGTCCAAGTTATAATACGGTTTTACAACGTTAAATAATTTCACCGATGACATTCAACTGATTGTCATTAATTAACAGTTAATTACACTAACATTTCTCGAGTTTAGCAATGTTTTTATCATTGTGGATTACAATGTTCTGCTATCTTTGTTGCCTTGTCTTCTAAAAGATCGGTTTCAAAGATACCTGACCGGCCATTGACAGCATACAGGAATTCATGAGATGTTCTCGTCCCGGTGTAATATCTCAGTAGAGTTTCGTGGAAGTTTAAGGTTTTCGTAAAGAAAACCATATTTAGGTTCCCAATGTTTTTATAATCACAACTAATATGAAAAGGTTTTTCTTGTACTATTTTAGCATTATCATCCCAATTCGAAGTGCGAATTCGGTTATGTATCGACAAAAACATTAAATAAAGACAATAGATAATATTTTTTTTCTCCCCTTTCTACAATTTTGGTTCCAAACGTGTATTACGATTCTGTAAATGCGTGAATTAAGTCTCAGCAATGGCTTCTATTTAATACCAAATGTAGTATGCTACGAACGTGTGCCCCTGAGTTGACTCCAGTGCTAACGCGTCTATTTCGGTACTCTTACCTTAAAGGCGTAGTCCCGGTCTCATGGAAGCGTGCCCTTGTCCATCCGATCCCTAAAAAAGGTGATAACTCGGACCCAGCTAACTACCGACCTATCGTCATTACCTCTCTGCTCTCCAAAGTAATGGAGAGCATTATCAATAAACAGCTCCTAACCTACCTCGAGGATCACCAGTTGGTCAATGACCGGCAATATGGCTTTCGCCATGGTCGATCGGCTGGTCATCTTCTGTTACTTACGCGCCGTTGGGCAGCTGTTATTGAGAGGGTCTATCAGTTAGTCTGGATATGGCGAAAGCCTTCGATCGTGTATGGCACAAGGGGCTTCTTTCGAAGCTACCTTCCTATGGGCTTCCCGAGAGTTTATGCAAGTGGATCACCAGTACAGTGGAGCATACAAGTCGTTCTCGACGGTATTTGCTCGGACCCCAAGCCCGTGAACGCTGGTGTACCCCAAGGCTGCGTGCTATCCGCAACTCTGTTCCTCCTGCACATCAATGATATGTTGGATATTTCCAACATACATTGTTATGCGGATGACAGCACTGGGAATGCGGTATATTCCGGTCGTGCAGGTCTCTCTTGGGAAAATGTCGACGAGTGCCGAAAGAAACTTGTATCTTCAATAGAGATCTCCCTGGGGATGGTCTCTGAGTGGGGTGAACTGAACCACGTTCAGATCAATCCCCTAAAGACACAGGTTTGCGCGTTTACCACTAAGAAAACCCCATTTGTTGTATCTCCGCTCTTCGAGAGCACTCCCCTCATTGCCTCGCCAAGTATCAGAATACTGGGTCTCGACATTTAGAGCGGTTGTCAGTTTCGTGGTCATCTGGAGAGCAAGGCCAAGTTGGCCTCGAAGAAATTGGGAGTGATCAATAGAGCGAGGCAGTACTTCAAACCTGGCCAAAGACTTGCGCTCTATAAGGCGCAGGTCCTGCCACACATGGAGTACTGTTCTCATCTCTGGTCCGGATCACCCCAATATCAGCTTCTACCATTTGACCGCGTACAACGAAGAGCCGTTTGAATTGCCGGGGACCCGGTGTCCTGCGAACGGCTGAACTCTTTGGCATTGCGTAGAGACGTGGCTTCTTTGTGCGTCTTCTACCGCATTTACAACGGGGAGTGTTCCGAAGAACTATTCGATCTGATGCCTGCCGCCGAATTTCATCACCGCACAGCGCGCCATCTCCTCCAATACCATCCTTACCACCTGGATACGTGGCGATCCTTCACTGTGCGGTTCTCAAGGACCTTTTTTTCACGTTCCACTCGCTTGTGGAACGAACTTCCTTCGGCGGTATTTCCAGATCGGTACGACATGGGTACCTTCAAAAAAGGCGTTTATTCCTACCTACAAGGCCGGCAACACTCTTGTAAATCCTCGGATGTTGCAAGAGTTCATGGGCGGCGGTGATCACGTCCATCCGTGATCCGCCAGCTCCTTTGCCCTCCTCTTACATTAAAAAAAAAAAGTATTATGCAACATGTGTTATAAAACTCCAATATAAAAAGTGTTTGTTAGTATAGGATATGTTCTTAAAAAATTACTATGTTTCAGAAAAACAAGACAATAAATAAACATTGTAATTTCTTTACTAGCGACCGTATAATATATTTTACAAATTAATAACTACCGTATTCGTCGTTAGTATTTTCCTTTTGGAAGCCAAGTCTTTTTGTAAGAAAAATTACTCCGACTTAAAGTCGTCCTTGAGCATGTTTTATTAAATTTGTGCTAACATCGTTATTTTATTTATTCTTTGGTACATTTTATTCATTACTACCAATAACATTTTCTTTTCGTATTTCATACTTTATATTGATTCTGAGTCTACATAATGTACATGAATATAAATGTTCTGTGGATCCTTTTATTCAAATTCAACGAATTTTTCTAACCTATTCTTCCTTAGAACTTTAATCGTAATATATGTCATGCAGTTACTTTTCTGTACTTTCAACCAACATAACTGAATTTCTTATAGCTATAACATAAAAATGTATAATTAACACAAACAGTATATAAATAATGTTCCTCATGTTTCAACAAGTTTTAAAGTAAAATCTTTAATTAATAGGAGCACACTTCAGGTATTGCTGAAATGTCAATTCTAAGAAAGTAAATTTCATTAGATTCTTATTTATACAACATTATCCCGTGCGGGTCAAGTGTTGGTCGTGTGGTTCATTCATTTAAATTAATTAATAATGTAATTAACTAGTCACACAAAGGGTTCATATTTGAGGGAGATTAACGCCTTGCCATTATAAAGCAAAAGAATTACATTATTCAGGAAAAAAAATCTTGTGATGGAAAATGCTAGGAAAAAAGAATATGTATTAATAAATTTCCTTAAGAATAACAAAAATTATAATGTATGAAAAATAAATAAAAACATACAACAGTGTTAGAAATGCTATAGATGTTTTTATACACAGCGAGTAAATAATTTAAGGTTAGATAATAACGTTAGATTAGAACCTTAAGATAATAAGATAAGGTTAGATTAGAACCTTTTTTGTTCCCTACGTTTCGAACGAATTTCACCAGCATGGCCATGGCCATACTTTTAAACGAGCACGGCCACTACTAACATGTGTTATCAGCATTGTACTTGTCACATTTAAATTTAATAATCTTTTAGTCGTACTTAAATTATAACGAACTTTTATTTAAAGAATATGTGCTAAATAAAATAACAAAAAGTAGTTTAATATTTTTAATTGTATAACAAATGTGACTATTAATTATCAAAACAATATAACATAATATGAATAGCAAACTGATTGAAGTGGTAGTGGTGGTAGGACCGCATGGAACTGAATCGAAGGTCATCCAACAGACCAGTCGTTAGAAATAATCGTCGAATTTTTGGTAGGTTGCAGGTATTTTAACCATAAAATGATTTTTTCTTAAATATTTAACTTTAATATTTACAAAATAGTTCCTGTTTATGAACATAGTCCGCGATGAAACAGTACAGATTTGGACATCACAACAACTACAACTAGTAGATTTTCTAATCTGGTTAGGTAAAACAACACATTATTATAATTTATTTGCATTGTAATTAACATTTAATTAAAGTAATGATTAAATATTAAGAATTTTATTACTTTTACCATAGACCTATACCTGAATTTATGTCGTTTCGTTTTGCGTTTTTGTTTCGAAGTTGCGTCGCTGCTCAATTAGTACTAATCTTCTCTGTGCGTCGTTACATTTTCGAGGTTGCGTTGTTTTGAGTTCTAGTCTTTATTTTTTTTTCATTATTGGTTTTGTCTAAAAGATGGCAACATTTTTTTCTAATTGCTCCATCAAAACTCGGAGATTCCCTTTCAAACTAAAAATCAACGCAATTTTGATAGTTTAATTTTCACTTTGTTTTGCTTATTTTAGTTCAGTTAATAATTAGAGAATAATAAATTAATATAATTTTTAACGAGTTGTAGTTGTGTAGTAGTTGAGTTGTTGTTCTGCTTACAAAAAAGGGTAAATATTTTTCCAATTTTATGTGCAGAGTTATATTAATTTTGTTATTAAAATTTATTCTTTGTTCAACTTTCTTTTTGTAAAAGTAGTATTTCGTAACCTATTTTTGATCTTCATATATATATAACAAACCAAACAAAGTCAGCACCGCTGACGTCACAATTTTCAACACCCGGCTCACTCATCACAAATAATGAAATAATTGTTACGCAAAAATATAATTATTTCAAATAACAATCACTAATTAAATTAAAAATTAAACCTAATTATAATTAGTTAAACTAAAAATTAAAATAACAAATTCAGAACTCACCAGATATACGAGGGGAGGTCCAAAAGTTCGTGGAATGAAAGGGATCTAAATAAAATAAAACAACAAAACTATTTTTCCTTTTCAATATAATCACCCTTAAGCTCAATACATTTATTAGACCTATAAATTAATTTTTTTAAACCACTATAAAAAATGTTTTATCTTTTCCGTCAAAATGAGCCGAAATTTCCTTCCCCTTAAGTCTTTTTTTAAATTGGGGAGTAAAAAAAGTCACTCGGGGCCAGGTCGGAACTGTAGGGTGGGTGAACTAGGAATTCGAACCCATGCGTGTGCAGAGCAGCCATTGCAATTCTGCTCTTGTGAACTGGCGCGTTGTCTTGCAACAGCAACACACCCTTTGTTAATTTTCCTCTCCGCTTTTCCTTGATGGCATCCTTTAATTTTTCTAATATCGTTGCGTAGAATGCTCCGGTTATAGTCCTTCCCTTTTCTTTGTAATCAATCAAGATTATCCCCTCACAATCCCAAAAACAGTAGCCATCATCTTTCCAGCCGACTCCGTCACCTTGAATTTCTCTAGCGGTTGTGTCCCCTTTTTATGCCATTGCATGGACTCTTGTTTGGACTCAGGCTCAAAGTGATGAACCCATGTTTCATCTCCCGTAACAATTTGGTCTAAAATCTGTGCAGGTTTATCTCCACACAACTCCAAAAAATGCTTTGACGCATCGACGCGCTGCTCTTTCTGAAACGGCGTGAGCATTCTCGGTACTCATCTTGCACTGACTTTTGTCATACCCAGGTGATCATGTAGGATTCGCAAAATGGTGGTATCTTGTACTCTAACTAATGCAGATAATTGTTTTTTCTTCAAACGGGCATCCTCTAGTACAATTTTCTCCACTTTTTCGACGATGTCCGATGTGGTGGCCTCAACTGGCTTTCCTGAGCGGGGGTCGTCTTCAATTGACTCTCGACCATATTTATAAAGACCATGCCAATTGTAAATCATTGATTTACTAGGGCACTGTTCCCTATAAACGACTCCCATTTCATTCAAAATGGTTTGAGCGTTCTTTCCTTGCTTGGTAAGGAATTTTATCACAGCGCGGTGTTCAATTTTCTCCATAGTTTCAGTTTTCTTCCGGATTGACTTGTTTAACAGGCGACTGTTCGTAAACGAATGACGCAATCGGGTTGAAACTCGGTATTTATGCTAATGATGAGCCTCTGATTCGTATGACAAGCGAACGCCCCTACCCCCGCTTCATCCTCTCCATTCCACGAACTTTTGGACCTCCCCTTGTATTTTTTTAATTTTAATACTGACACTTTGTTTCAACCCAAGCTCCAACAATAATGGCGCCGGCCATCTTTGTTGGCGCTTTTAAAGACAATCGTTGTTCAATGAAATCACTTACATTTATAAAAAAGAAACACGTAATCGTTATTAAAAATCAGCAATAACTATTTGTAAATTCTATTTATAATTTCTGACAACGATTTCATAATAATTTGATTTATTTGCCACAAAACATTTTAATGTTCTGTGGCGGTGTTAAGATTCGCGTAGTAACGCGAATGTTCCATTTTAAATCAATTGTCCAAAAATTATTTTTATAAAAGTAATATTTATAATAAATTGTAATAGGAATTTACAACGACATAAAACGTATTAAAAGATCCGATTAATTGTATCGGATAGCCTCATCAACAATCAACAACTCTACAACAACACAATATTTCCTACCACGTGACTTCCATAAACAAAGTAATCGTTAAAAGTCTAACTTAAAATAATTAACTTTAAGACTAAAACAATTTTACGACGACATATATTTTTGTGCGCTTACATCTCAGAGGATGTAAGGACGTAGAGGATAAATTAAAACTACTTAATAAAGAATTGTATATCGTAAAATATTTACAAAAAGTCCGCGAGTGCATTATATTATATTCATCTATAATTCATTTCAAGTATTGTAACGTTTCTATAACTATCCTCTTCGTTGTTTTGAAATAATATAGATTAAATAATATTTAAGATTATCTTAAATTATTGTAACAGTATTAGTTACGGTTGAGTGTATAATAACGAACATTATCAGTAGTTTAAGTATTTGTTGTTTATGACAAACTAGGCAAAGCGGATGTTCCGTATGTTACGCACGTGTCCAGGACAATTAGTATCTTAATGCATCAAGGCACATTTAATATGCAACGGTTTAAAATCATTACTATTAATATAACAAGGTCTAGGTTCTGAGTGAGCTTATTTGAGAATTGTAATATGGCATTTAACGCACAGTATTTTGTGTATTAGTCCATACCATTTTACCACTTTAGTCTGATGTATTGCTAATTTTTAATAGTCTTCAACTGCAGGATCATTCAGCTTCAATATCTAAAAAGTATGAACATACCAATCCTATTGTTTTTAAGTATATTGTAACTTCACTGCTAAATATCTTGTATTAAAAATTAAGACGTCGATGGATCATCTATATCGAGCTAAGCATTGCAAAGCAATATTACCAAAAGTGAATTAAAAAATAGGATATTCAAAATAGCTATCAAGCTCTTGATTCGAATAATTGTTAGTTTCTGTCCAACATTCTAGAAATTATGAAAAAAAAATAGATAGATCACACCCTAATAAAACAGACATTTCTTTCGACGTTACTAACTTATATCGAGGCCAAAAATTATTTGTGTAGTTGCTAAACTTTTAAAAATATAACTGGCTTTAAGAATATCTTTAATCGTATTATTATTTTAACAAAAGTAATTGTAGAATTGAAAATAAAATGATATAATTTGGTCTTTATTTATTACAATTTCACTTAATGCTGTATGAATGTAAAAGCCTTTCCAATGTTGGACAGTATCGGAAATTTATGCACGCTCCACAATAAATTCGATGAATTATGGTTTTGCTGACTCGTGTGGAGAGAGCTCATATCGCTATATACTCGTATGAATGGCACAGAAACGAACGTACCCATTCAAGATCAAAGGAGTAGTATTTATAAATATATATATATATATATTCATTATAATATTATAACGTAGCTGTGGCTGAAATAATTTAAAATTATTTTATGAATGAAATAACCAAATAAAGTATGGGTGATAACTTAATTATTGTCTAGTCAAGATATATATATATATATATATATATATATATATATATATATATATATATATATATATATATATATATATATATATATATATATATATATATATAATGTGTCTAAGAGAGTCTGTGTGTGACACTACTGAAGCCGCAGTGAGATAATACTATACCAATGATAGCAAAGTTCCAACTAGTGGGCTCTAAGTAATTATATTTTAATTATGAAGTGATGTCATCCATAATGTCTCTATATTGATTTGTATTTGTCGAGAGCCTTTAAGGTCGGTGTGTTTTGTTAGGTGCGGGCTAATTGGAGTATTTTTGAGAACAACATAATTAATAATTAATACAAGTTAATGTTTATTAATAAAATAAACATAAATTTAAATAAATAATCAGGTTCGTTAAGAGAACAAATAAATTATTTTATTTCAATTATGATTTCCTTAACGCAATTTTTTAACAAACTGTTCCACCCTCCTACAATCTGTACATTATAATTAAACAAGACTACTTAGCCATACGACCAGTGAGCTCATTGTGTGATGTTATGTTATGTTATTTAAAATGTGTAAATATCTTAAGACTTTAATCAAGTGACGTTTTGAGATATTTCAAAATTTAAAAGAATATGAATTTATTAAAATGAACTTTCATATTAAAACATAGAAATTTATTTTGTTAATTTTTTTCTTATTTGTATAAATAACAGCATATTTAAAAAATAAACTTCAAGTAAAATCAGAAACAAGTGCAGAAAAGCCACAAACCGAGACCATTGAACCCATGCTCCAAAAATGTATGAACATGTACCATAGTTTGAACAAACATGCTTTGATATTGTTTCCCAAGTTGTAGCAGAATTCAGTACATTTTTATCATGGCATTTGAAATTGCAAGAAGAAGCTTCCAATTATTTTTGTTTAACATGAATTATTATCTGAAACTACGTGGTACAAAATAATGGGTAAGTAATTTAAGTTTTTGATGTAAACATTTAGGTATTTTAGTTTTAAATATCAGGCTCATTATGATACCGTTATAAACACTGGCACCACGGCCACCTGTCATAATATGAACTATCATATACTTTTCTATATTGTGTCTCGAATAAGCCAATTAAAATAAATTTCTAACTAAGTGGGTGAATTAAAAAGTGTATGAAACATCTACAATATTAAATCAGTACACCGCGTCGACATTAGGTGTCTGAATGTCACCGGCAGTCCCACCCGCGACACGCGAGGGCACTCAAAGCACTCAGTTATTTTAAAAAGTTCTGCACCTTAACTTCAGAGATACATTTCATTTGAAATACGATATTCTACTTTAGAAGAAATAAAAATGTTGTGATTTTTAAAAATAAAATATACACAAATCAACATACGTACTTCCTTGTATCTTGTATATGCATCTATGAAATTGTCTGTCTTATTACATTAGTACAGTAACTGTAAATGGTTAATAATTATTATAGTAAAACATACAATTTAGATCTCTTAAAAACTTAAATAAGATGAAATAAGATCACTTTCACAAATGCAATCTTCTTTTACTCTAAATTTAAAATTTTAATGAGTTCTAAGTTAGAAGTTAAAATAAAACGTCTTGAACCTCTGCTTTCATTACACTTTGCCAAAGTGGAAATACCTCAAACTCCAATAAAAACAATCTTTTCAAACTATCCAGTCTCACGTTTCGAGAAGAGAAAACAAAAATCTATTTGAAAATAGATTCTCTCAGACCGTGACACCTTTTGTGAGCGAAGGACAGTCTTCCTTAAAATATGCTGAAAAATTCACATGTCCCAATACACCAAAGCGGGTGACACTTTATTTAAAACAAATTCCGCAGTTTGCTGTATTGTTGATATTCATGGAGCTTCGATTTCGTTGCTTTGAATAATGTGGTAAATATACTATGAATACTTTTATAACAATTGTTCGAATGTATATTTATAATTTAAAAGAAATGGTATAAATTTATACCGTTAATAAATATCATAATTATTTGGAATCTATACTAATAAAATTCAATTACTCTGATATAAATTTATATTCGTAATTAATTTTACAGTTTCAAATTACTGATACACAATGTTATATATTTAGTTATAAACTATAAATAGATAATTAAGATAATTTGAATGAGATCCATGAATCTGTGATAGAATGATACACGTGTTACTAATTTATTAATAATTTAAAGTATCGACATAAAAATAAGAGTGTGCGGTTCTTAAGGACCTTTCTTCCAATTACCACTCGAATGTGGAACGAACTCCCTTCGGCGGTATTTCCAGACCGGTACGACATAGGTACTTTCCGAAAAGGCATTTAATCCTACCTCCAAGGCCGGCAGCGCTCTTGTGAATCTTCGGATGTTGCAAGAGTTCATGGGCGGCGGTGATCACGTATCATCTGTGACCCGCCAGCCGATCGTTTGCCCTCCTCTTACATAAAAAAAAAAGTTTCGGCACCTGTTGGCAACAGAAACGTGAATCGATGAGTTTACCCGGCGATAAAAGCTCATGAACAATGCAGCCTTTCCAATCCTGACATACACTCAATATCATCTTATTGATGTTAACCCGGGTTACGATATAATCCGTGTAGCTTTATGAAGTCAACGTTGACGCAAGTTGCACGTTAACCATAGTAATTTTTGTGCATCCTTATCGAAAGGTGAACCACTTTTTGACAACAATGATTAATCTGTTCAAGAATGGTACAATTTTATTGCATAGATATAATCTAAATGAGTAGTCGGTTCATTAAGTTTCATTGAGTAAATTTATATGCCACCAATATATTGAGCTTTTTTATGTAGTTAGCCTTTTTCAAATGGATCAAAACGATTTTATGGTCATTTGTCAGATCTTCAGCCATATCGTAACTACTCACATGTCGCTCTTGCCTCTTTTTTTAAAAAGTGTGGTCACCTTACATATAATATTTAGATAAAAAAAAACATTAAATAAACTTGAAATACTCCAAAATCATTGTATCAACTTTATGTTTGGACTACGTAAATATAACCATATCTCTGAATTCCATAAACAAGTCAAGCTGCTCCCAATACGCCTTCGGCGTAATGCTGATGTTCTAAACCTTCTTGACTTTACGTTGTTCTACTTTTTCATACTTAAAACAATAATTTTAATTCTTAAAGTACTTTTATTCATTTTTCTTTACGTTCTAATGTACTTTCCTTTTAATTTGTAAAATGAAATTATCCCTCTTATTCTACTACATTTAAAATGAATTCATTTTTTGTAAAAGCTTGTTGTTTATGGAATTCTCTCGCCATATAAATTAGAAGATCACAATCTCTAGCTGTATTTAAGATTGTCGTTTTTGTTCAGGATTTTTATTAAATCCAATAAAAAATACATTACATATAATTTGTTATACATTTTTTCGTTTGTTTATCTTTGGTCGTGGTTACGTCTGTACCACTATTTATTACGAAAAAAACTATTTATTACGAAACTAACGCTTAAATTTGATTTCTGTAATAATTTTAATATGTTGTATGAAACATTTTATCTTGACAATATTTATGGGTTGTAAAGTATGATTAATACATCTCTGGTGATAGCTAATTAAAAATACAGTTACTCTGTGACACTTCATAACGTCAGTTAAATTGAAATTTTGAGGTTAGGCTAAGTTCCATGAAAGATTCAGCAAAATATATAAGTCGTGGGTTTTACATCATGTTAGTATATGAAATACAGCTGCTTTGCTTCAGAAATGTGCCGGTTGAAGAATCTCTAGGCATTTTTATATTTCCTCTACAGAACTCTAGAGTCCGGATCCTTACTGACTAACACATTAGCCTAAGCTGGATACGCTTGCCGTTTGCCAGCTGTTGCAGCCCTGACAGACGCATCAAACTAAGGGCTCAAACTGCCAACAAGTGATACCACAGCGTTTGGCACAAATAATTCCATCCCCTCTAGTACCCACATACAGCTACAGCTGCAGCGCCGTCACTGGGATCAAAGAAATGGAAACAAACCGGAACCAATGGGTAAGACGCAAAAAAGGACCGCATTCCATCCCAATCCGCTGTCTTGTTGTGCCAAACGCTCGTGTCTCAAGTCTTGTGCGAGCCGGACTTTGAATAGACACTACACTCCGTACCAACAATGATCAGAGGATCAAAGAGCCTTGAAAGTAACCTGGTACTTACCGAGATGTGTAGTCAGTCAGCAGAAGATCCAACAAAGAGGGCATATGGTTGTTCACGTCCGGTCGACGAGTATGTTTCGTGACCAACTGGGACAGACCAATTGCCAGAGCAAAGTTAAGCACAGAATTCCTCGCCTAGTCAGTGGCACGTGACCCCAGCCAATTGTATTGGTATTGTGCCCGTTAAAGTCCTCGAGGACTACGACTTCGGCGAACTGGGTCTATGAAAGCTTCAATCTTCGCCTGGACATGGCCCAAGAGTTGGTCTGTTTCTGCATTATCATTATGGAACCTATTGAGGCACGCGTAAACTGACATTGTCCAAGTCCATACGCAGCCAGAATCCGAATTCTCTCACTCACTTACGGAAGATAACCAAATGAATTTGGTTACTACACGTTGATCTTCCGTGAGGGTGGTTCTTCCCTAGTCAAGCCTGCCCAATACGAGTTGCAAATTAGTCAAATGCCTACAGCTAGGCTCTACCACCACTAATATTTGATAAATACGTACCGTACGGTAAGGTATGTGCTAAATTTTTCAATACATTTGTAGGGAAAAGTTGTAGTTTCTAATAAATGTAAAACTACGACAGAACAAACACCCATTAGTTTAATTTATAAAGAAAATGACATGCTTTTGTTAAAATACAGACACAGGAATAGAATATTTACGTATTTTTCCTTAAAGGATACCCTAAACTTACTGATTTTGTTGTTTTCTTATTGTTTCCTTGAATCTCTCCATAATATTTGTAAGATTCGAACTACAACAAAGAGAGGTGTATTTCTTGATGAATATTCGCAGACTAAGAAGGTGATGACCGCGGCGCTCTATGGAACTACCAGGCAAACTGAATTTTTTTGGGGCTTCTCATTAAAAAAACTTATCATCTTAGTAGACTGCGACAGTGGTATCAAGAGCTGGTTGCCTCCCTGCGTACACATCCTGGATAATTTACCACTTACCAAACAATTACACATTTACAAGACAAATCGAGGGCATAACATGCCGCCGATTTAACCAGCTATCTTAATAAGAGTGAAGTACCCCTTATGTTACTAGACCGGCGACGAACTAAGGTCACTCTTCTGCTGTTGTACAAGGTTCAGTGAGCTGTAACCCTGACAGGAGCGGCAAAGAGGCTTAGCCCCCTGGCCCTGTCTACTGAGATACCCGGCGGTAGATAGTTTGCAGCTGAACTACGGGTCAGCTGCTAAGATCAGGGTACTACGGGACCCCGGTACCTAAGCCCTCTGGCAGCGACGCATGCGCTCGCGCGTGTAAACTGCCGGGTTACCGGTTTTGGTGTTGGATTCGTAGTGGTAATGTGGTTAGCTGCAGAGGTTCGGCGCTGTTCGTCTGGGTTCCCACAGTTGTCGGGGGCTCGTCGGATCCCGTGCGCAGCGAGAGGTAATTGACCAGCCTAAGGCGAAGGGCTGCTGCGGTCTTTTACTTCGGGGCTTGGAACGGTCCATAAGCAGAGATCCCTTCGGGGGTCCCTGCAGTTCGGGTAGCCTCCTGCTTAGAGGTTAGATGGATGAGCTAGCATCTATCCGGTCACCCGACTGTAGTATAGGGTAGACTTGCGGTCCGATCGCTTGTCGGGAAGTGAGCGAGCCCTACAGCTCCGGCACCAGCAAGGAAACTGGTAGTTAGCCTCTCTGACGATCTCAGCAAGTTATTGCTAGTGTGAGAAATCGCACGGGAAGTGAGCGAGCCGTACAGCTCCGGCACCAGCTAGGAAACTGGTAGTTGGCCTCTCTAACGATCTCAGCAAGTTATTGCTAGTGTGAGAAATCACACGGGAAGTGAGCGAGCCGTACAGCTCCGGAACCTTTCATGGAGAAAAGGCAGCAGGGTGGTCGCGATTGGACTTGTCTATGACCGATAGCCTTGCGAGCTTACTAGGCTTAATAGTGCCGTTGTCGGATGACTTCGGGGGTCAGATCTGCCGTAACAAGGATCCATGTGACCGGGGTAAACCTGGACCACATGTATAGCGGCTCAACCTTTATAACCGGAGGGTTGGTGGGGTTGAGATGCTATAAACATAATCATTAGGGCAGAGGTAGGCGAAGAAGGCGAGGGCGACTATGGCCCTGTCTGATGCCAATACACCAAATACACCAAATGTGCCCGCAGTTTATGGCACCGTCCATTACTTTATATTTATCTTCGAAATTGGAAATTAATTTCTGCCTTGAAAGAGAAAAATAGGCCCCGAAGTTCCATCTTCCGTTCAGGGTGAAGACCAGATATCCCATCTATGATCCTCGGTTAACTTCCCCCACTTTCTGAATCTTTGACCGTCAAAACGAGGTTTGATGATATCAGACTTTGAACTGGATAAAACAAAACAAAGTATAATGAAACGAGGATTCTCTGTGATCTATTTTATCATTTATATGTAGTGTTTTATTTAACGTATTATTTAAATTATTTTGTACATAGCTTACTGTAGAATATTATCTAAGAGTAGCTGTCAATCGTTTCAAACTCTATTTATTATTATGTTGTTTCATTCATATATTCAGTAATATATCAATATGAAATCATTTATTATACTTGCCTTGGTCCTGAAGATAATCGGTTTTTTGACATACAGGTTTTTAAACAAAATAAACATTATAAGATCTGTTTTTCTTCCATCGTAAATATTATCTTTGTCAGAACGTCACAAACATTTCATTCAAAACATGAAAGACTGGCCACGGAGCCCGTGATTTAGCGGACAAAACCATTTACTTCACCCGAAACGCTTCCTTTTGGTTCCTGAAATCTATTATAAATGGCTCAGTTGCTCAGTACTAAGCTGACCGATACTTGCTGACCCGTCAGTAAGCATGCTAGGACTCAACTGTGTTATATCATTCATTTATATAAGATTTTATTACACTCGCATAAATACTGTTACAATTAAAAATAAACAAAATATTACTATTGAATTTGGAATCCTTATTTTTTTATACGATTGTTCGTTGTGTTTTCTTTCTTTCGCGCCAATATATTGTAAACTATTTTGTGCTATTAAAATTTACTGGGGTTATAAAGACAACCGAATTGTTGGGATTTCATTACATAAGGTATGAGGCTAAATCAATTTTAAAATCCTTCATACGTTTGGTTTTAGTCAATTTTTTGTGTACTGAGCGATTGATAGGTGCAATGAAAACTTCTCTGTTTTTGAAAGAAAAAGACCTGGTCGGCCACGTAGTGTTCGTACGAAAAAGACGATCAAAGCAGCAAGGGAAAAAATTCGAAGAAATCCTCTCCGAATGTAAAAGATTCTATCTCGAGAGATGAAGATAGCACCTAGAATAAAGTCTCGTATTTTTAAAGATGACTTAGGACTTGAAGCCCATAAGAGAAGCACTGGTCATTTCTTAACAGATAATTTAAAACAGAATAGGGTGGTAAAATCAAAACACTTAATTAAGTGGTACGCATAAGGAGATCGGTCGGTCAGTGATTTTAGGGAAGGGGTAACTTATGTGGACTTGAATAAATTATCTATAACGTAAGGACTTACCTTGTTAATTGATTCGATAGTGCAGGATAAGCAGATTAAGATGATGATTAACGTGATACGGGTAGCGCTATTTCTTGAATCAGTTTCTAGCGTCATTTCTAACGCTCAAGCGCAAGAATCTGAATAATGTTACTGAAAAGATGTCATTCAAAATAGATTTTGAACCTAGATTAAATCTTAGCTTAAAAGGTAAATCGACGGGATATACGAGTACATATCAGATGACCTCGTTAATGTTAAAAATATATTTAAGCGCGTTTGTAATCTCTTAATTCTCTTAGTCTATGTATATATGCATATATAGAAGTTCGGTCATTGACATCTGACCTCAATTTCGACTTCTTGAAAATTTTATAATATAAATAATAGTAGTAGTGCTGCAATTAAGTGTTATTCAATACTATTAGTGAATTGCTGTCATCATCAGTACTGTACAATATAATCTGACGAATAATTAGTCCTATTAGGTCTGTTTTAGTGTTGTTTATTTATTGACTATTAGCTGTGAGATACAATATAACCACGCATAATTTTTATGACATTGTTCTCGGCTTGTGTTGAGTGTTTAGTGATAGTCCTTTAATATTTTATTTGGCTTCTTCAAATATTTTTTACAAACGATTAAGGTAAACCTTTACTAACATTATAATTATACAAAGATTGTGAATAGCTCCATATATTGTCCATCTTCAGTAACCGGCTATTATATTTTATACGGTAATATATAATATATAATCGAATATTATTATCTAGCCATAATGGCTAATAAGTGTAATCGTTGCGGTAAATATCTTGCTGCATCTGAAGGCGCTAAATGTGCCGAATGTTCTTCACGATTTCATCTCATTTGTTTAAATGTAAGTAAAGAATGTAAGCATAACAATAACAAACGGCACAAGCAATGTACGCCTGTCAAAGGCTCTGAACAACATTCTGGGCCTGGAAATGAAGTCCTTACGGATTCGGAGACAGTTGAGGAGTCTGAAATGTCCGTCCTAATAAACGAAATCAGGTTGTTGCGTAAGGAGATGACCTCGGCTTCTAAAGAGATGACCTTCTTTCGTGAAGAAATGGCGCGTTTTAATAATGTTATAAGCGATTTTAACAATCGGCTTTCTACTTTAGATGACAGGGTAACAGTTTTGGAATCTATTTCGAATGACCGTGATTTGATTAAGGGAGCTGCTATTAATGATGAAATCGTTCGATTACGTACTGAATTTAACGAGCGTGAACAAGATCACCTCTCAAATGACATCGAGATAGCCTGCTTGTAAGAAAAACCCGGGGAGAACATTCTAACTATAGTTGATCTTGTGGCTAAAAAGAGTGGGAATTGTCCTCGGTGTACAAGATGTGGTCAACGCAAAACGAATTGGGCGTCGCCGCCTGGTTGAAGAAGAAGGTCGAGATAAGTCACGGGATATTGTGGTCAGGCTAGCAAGAAAGTCCGTGCGTGATAATTTACTGCAAGCGGCGAGAGTGCGTCGTAAGACTGATTCAACGGGTGTTATAGATGGAGAACCTCGTCGTATATATGTCAATGAAGTGCTCACTCCTAATTTCTCAATTTTATTGAACTGCGGATCTTCGTCAATCTTTTCTAACATAAGTAATATAAAATACTTTAACCAAATATTTTTTCTTGGCCCTGTAAAATGATAGACAGTAAATTTTGTTATCTCATTATTTGAAAATAGATAACAATATAAATTAAATCCTCAATCCTTAGATAAGCAAAAAAGCCACTACGCCTGATGACGTTCACCAATAGGTAAAGAAATTTTTATTTTAACTTATAAAACTATAATAACAGCTTGCTATTTAGAAGGCGTCTCGAGTGAGTCCCCAGTGTAATCTAGATTGCGATCAAGTCTTCAAACTATAGCTAAGTTGACTCCAGTAGAAGTTGTAACAACCTTCCCAATTGAATCCAGTTGTGGCGACAAACAACTTCGTCGGACACTTTTGAAGCAAATATTGTTAAAAGAAATATAAGTTTAAATATGGGTTTGTTTTGATAAAAACTCAGGCACCTATGTACCAACGTAGCAAAAGTCACTTTTATAGAATTTCGTTCATAAGTAACTAAAGAAGTAATAATGATGGTGATTCCAAGAAAGGTATATAGGGAATTTAAAGTTAATACTCAATTTTTTATTTATTTAGAAATAACGTACTCAATTTAAACTCTTCTACTTTGTAGGCAAACATCTCACTATTAGGCGTCATCATCATAATATAAGTATAGTTCCCTAAAGCTTTCTATTTTTTTTATATTTCTGTTATGTTTTCACTGTCAGTAAAACCCAAAAACTGTAATTACAATACTTACAAGCAACACAAACATAGAACACAATTAACTTAATTCAGTAAATACGTACCAATAAAACAACAATATACCAAACTTCTATCCGCTTATAAAGTTGGGATATATTGTTGGAACAAAATACTTTTTCCAACTTATGGCTATAGATCACGATAGTAGAAATATTTCTTACTAATAATGTTTTAATGATTTTTAGACTAAAATAACAGATTTATTCATTTATAACTTTTCACTTTTCACAATCAGTACCAGTGGTCACTTGTGAACGTTAACTGGAAGTGTCAGGAGAGCCTATTTTGATACCATAATCATTTAAATAAGCCCTTATGGCTTATGTAAAAGAACTGTTCACCTAAAAATTAAAATAACAAGGGTTCCAAACGCGTCCTGGTCTATGGAGAACCACACAACAAACTCAGCTGGATGTTCCTTTATTGTGATAACTCTTATTGTGATAAAGTCAAGTGTGTATACTACTGGCCTTTATAATAGTTTTCTTGATGTTTTTATATTTTGTTAGCAAAAGTACATAAGAATGAATTATTTACAAGTGACAATTCATTTGTGACAAGCTAATTATAAAGCCTTTTATCAAAATGTCTATTACATACCAAATTAAAACCGATTTCGCTCCAAATCCCCAACAGACATAAGACCATCTCGCTATACGACACCCTTAATAAGGTCCAAAGTAATTACAATCGAAAGACCCACATTAATATGACAAGGCTGCTCCATAAATGTGAGGATAGGAAGTTGGAACTTTGTCTAAATTAGTTGATGTTATAAAAGGACCAGTTTTAACCGTAGGTAATTGAGAAGGACAAAGGTCAAACGACGTTGCTAATGTGTTTGGGAGGATAATAAGGGTTGTAATAAAATTAAATGCTTTTTATATGTTTTGAGAATATTAGGAATAAATTAACTGGCGTAATAATGTTAAGAATTAAAATTGATATATTGTTATAACAAGAACATCAATATAAATATTGTAAGTACAATTTGACAAAAAGCTAACCATCGCTTTCATTACATATTACAACATAGATATTTGGTGTATTAAAAGGATGCTTTGAAAAGGGAAAGTAAAATAATATTTGGTGTTATAAATGTGAAGTAAACGTAACACACAAAATCATTATAGAAAATATAATATATATATATTATAGAAAAGTTGTAAAAGACAACGAAAAAAAACACTTTATTTATTTAACAAATGTCACAAATAATCTTTTCACTGCGATGTATATACTTTGCGTCGCCTTCACAATACAATACAATACAATACAATACTTTACGACAATACTTTAAAGTATACCAAATCAGAAGTTATATTTTCAGCTGATTAAGTTAAAAGTTTTGGAACGTAATAAATATAATAAAATATTTTTAATAATTACAACATATATTATTTAATCATACATCTGTTGTTTGAATCCTTTACTCTCTTTTAAATTAATTTGAAAACGTTCGCAACGTTTGTCGTTCAAACAGAAGATGCGTAGCTGAGTCGAGTTCTAACTAGCTCAGGATCAATAACTAAATGAAGCTGAGTAGAAAACACCTATGCGATTTATTTGATTTTATTTAGTATTGCAATATATCTGTCAGCTATTTAATAAATTTCTGATTATTGTCAAAGTTATAAGCAAAATAAATGTTAGTTAATAATTTATAAAATAGAATTAATACTTAAACAGTTAGTGATCTATTGTTATGTGATTATAAGATGTTCATATATTTTTATTACACTGAAATCTTAATAAAACTCATAATCATTGAATTTGGAAATTCACTCAGTTTTTTTAAAGATACATCAGAATATAAATGATTAAATCCAAACGTAAATGCGTAAATGATGAATCTGAAAACAAAAGGTAATAATGCTAATAAGTTCTACAAATACTTTATATCCAGAATTCCAGTAAACTGCAATTACTTACCACGTACTAACTTCTGAGACCCTTTAATTAAACTAAACGAAGGAAAATATACGTTGGTAAGTTCACGAGTCGCGTGCCTGAAGTTTGCAAGTTTCTTACTAATATAATTAAGATCATCCTCCCGTCCCCACTCTCACCCCCGTTGAAACTCAATCCAATTTTCAACAATAACGTGGGAGATCAAATAATTGGTCATCACTTTGTTTCGAAACCAGCGTATTATTTCTTTGTAGGTTCGACGGTGAAAAGTTGTTGTAAAGTGTTAACTACTTACTGCTTTAAGTATTCAAAAATAATAATTACGAATGAGAATGTTTTTTACGTTATGTTATAAATCAACAATAATACACATATGGATCTTTACATTCTATGTAAACATTAATTCACCGGTAACAAAATATTCTTAAAATGTATATCTTCCCAAGATAAGCTCTTTATTTTTAATGATTATTCTGGGTAAAAAAAAATAAGCAAACAACAAAAATACAAAAATAAAATGAAATAAAAGCATGAAGATATTTCAAAAATGACGTGTTCCAAGATTTTTCTCGTAACCGACACCTGGTGCCTCGTTATAGCTACAATGGCTTTCATGTTAGTTTGCTTGTCAAGTGTAATATGAAATAATATTGTTTGTAAAAATCATTTATTCATTCAATCATTCATTGAATTGGTTTAAATAATATTCGATACCTTCTGTAGCTGTTGTTTTTGGTCTAGTGTTTTTGTACCATTTAATTATTCTACTCGTAACTCTAATATGTTTTAAAATTTAGTGATAAGCAATATTCTTATGATTCACTGATTATAATTCCAGTATTTAAGTAATTTTACTGTTTGACCGGTTTCGAAAACTACACATTACACACATTATACACTAAGACAAAATCGGTAAACCCTATAGTAAATTTTAAAAATAAAAATTATTGTTGTTATTCTGTATTTCTATAGTGTGCCAAGGGCGGTCGGTTATATTGAGAATACGGTGAGAAAAAAGAGAAATCCGACGATAAAGTTGGGGGTAAAATTGGAACTTAACATCAAAGTCCAAATAAGCGCGAACAAAACAACTGGCAACACTAGTTCTAAAATAATTTTTGAGAAAGTCCTTTTTTATTCACAAAATAAAAATTAATTATAAATAAAAAATTCATAAAATTATTTAAAATTCAATATATACTATAGGGGCCCCATAGTAAAGGAGCCCCTTAAATCTACACCTGGGTCGCAAGTCCCAAGCATTGTTTGCGCTCCTCTTCTTACTACGCGATGGGCTAGGCACCCGCACGGTGAATTAATGGAATGCTAAGAAGCGTCGTCTCATCATTAAAAATATTAAGACTTTTTCTTATGTAAGAGGAAGGCAAACGAGCTTGCGGGTCATAGATGATACGTTGTCACCGCTGCCCATGAACTCTTGCAACATCCAAAGATTCACAAAAGAGCTGCCGGCCTTAGAGGTAGGAGTAAACTTTTTGGAAGGTACCCATGTCGTATCGATCTGGCAATACCGCCGAAGGGAGTCCGTTCTACATTCAAGTGGTACGTGGAAGAAAGATGCTTGAGAACCGCACAGTTGAAGCTCACTACGCTTCCAGGTGTTACGGATGGTATTAGAGGCGATGACTCGCTGTGCGGTGATGAAATTCGGTGGTAGGTATCAGATTCGAATAGCTCATCGGAACACTCCCCGTGGTAAATGCGGTAGAAGACGCACAGAGAAGCAACGTCTCTACGTAATGTCAAAGAGTCCAGTCCTTTGCAGAGCACCGGGTTCCCGACAATCCGAACGGCTCTCCGTTGAACGCGGTCAAACGGTAGAAGCTGATATTGGGGTGATCTGGACCAGAGATGAGAACAATACTCCAAGTGTGGCCGGACCTGCGCCTTGTAGAGCGAAAGTCTTTGGCTAGACTTGAAAGACTACCTCGCTCTATTTATCACTTCCAATTTAATCGAAGACAACATGGACTTGCTCCCCAGAATACCACAAAAGTGACAATCGTTGGCAATATCGAGACCCAGTATTCTGATACTTACCAAGGCATTAGGAGGAGTGCTCTCGAAGAGTGGTGATACGACAAATAAAAAAAGTCAGTCAAACTCAATGTGGCACAATGTGGCACCACATTAAGGCATATTGCAACAATTACACAGGCACACAAAAAAAAAGTCATGAACCAGAGGGGAGACCCCATTATGCTTAGGTTTTTGGGATCGCTGAAACCGAATATGACAATAAAAACTAATTTTAAATGCCAGTTTTCCCGTTAGCACCCCCTTACTACCTCTTAAGGGGTGAAAATTGAAATTTTTGTATAAAATCAAGATAGATGTCTATTTCTACGTTTTTTGGGATGCCGAAACCGAAAATGATAATTAAAAATAAATTCATGACCACTATCACCCCCTACCACCCCTTACGGGGGGTGAAAATTTAAATTTTTCTATAAAGTCAAGATAGATGTGTATTTCTACGTTTTTTGGGATGCTGAAACCGAAAATGATAACTAAAAATAAATTCATGACCACTATCACCCCCTACCATCCCTTACAGGGGGTGAAAATTTCAATTTTTCTATAAAATTAAGATAGATGTATATTTCTACGTTTTTTGGGATGCTGGAACCGAAAATGATAACTAAAAATAAATTCATGACCGCTATTACCCCCTTACCACCCCTTACAGGGGGTGAAAATTTAAATTTTTCTATAAAATCAAGATAGATGTGTATTTCTACGTTTTTTAGGATGCTGGAACCGAAAATGATAACTAAAAATAAATTCATGACCACTATTACCCCCTTACCACCCCTTACAGGGGGTGAAAATTTAAATTTTTCTATAAAATCAAGATTTCAATTTTCACCCCTTAAGAGGTAGTAAGGGGGTGCTAGCGGGAAAACTGGCATTTAAAATTAGTTTTTATTGTCATATTCGGTTTCAGCGATCCCAAAAACCTAAGAATAATGGGGTCTCCCCTCTGGTTCGTGACTTTTTTTTTTGTGTGCCTGTGTTATTAAAGAATAACGAATTTTTTTCAGATGCATATTTAAAAATTGTATAATTTGGAGACTTTTCATTCCTCATGAAGATCTGTCATCAGGTATACAGGTATACATACCTAATTTAGTGTAATATTTGTCAGTTTTTTATTCTTGAACGTAATATGTGAATTGCATAATAAATAAATTCTGCTGTTTATGTTGTTAAAAAGATTTTATTCATAACCGCAAAATTAAGTTCTTATTTTTATTTGTATTAATGGAGGATAAATCAACATATAGGTCGCTTGATGGCAAGTGATTGCCGCCGACCACGACATCGTGCAATACTAGAGAAATAACAGAAGCTTTTTGAGGAACAAGTAGAATTTTTTTATAGGTATCGTATTGAACTAGAAATAAGACCGACGGAAGATTTTTCTAATCTTTAGTAGTACATTGAAGGAAGTTCCTGGAGAATCGTACTGTGAAAGAATGCCAAACATCCAGATGATACTATAGCCGTTGGCGTGCAGTGCGATAATGGATGACGGCGGCACAAATCAGTTTAAAGAGCTGTTTAGAATATTCTCAATGATATATGCGTTAGGAAATACAAAGATGCGATATCGCTACATAATAATAAAAGATCGGTGATAAGAAAAAAATAGATTTTTCCGTAGCTTAAAACTACTTAATATATGTATTACCGAGTAGTAGCAATAACGATTAATCCTACCGCTTGGTCGAACGAACTGTATGTCTCCCAAAAAGGTTTTTTTTTAATTCAAAATGGCATTAGTAGTAAAAAAATCCGTGCCCGCAGGGGGACACGCGTGGGTAGACCTCGCGTGTAACTCGTTTAAAATATAACTCACTACCCAAGAATAACACATGATGCCGTTGTTTACATCAAAAATTTTCAAGCAAAAAGCGGTTTTTATTTTTTTTCTCGGAATAGGTATCTTTTTTGGAAATACTTTTGATACTTTAATTTAGAGTAAAAAATAACCTTTCTATTAAAAATATTTGCGAGGAGGAAATGTTTATCAGAAAAAAGTTGCCGTGGTTTTACCTACCTTAAATTTTCAAGCTAAAAGTGGTTTTTATTTTTTTTCTCGGAAACGGTACCATTTACGGAAAAACTTTTGGTACCTTAATTTAGAGTAAAAAATAGCCTTTCTATTAAAAATACTTGTGATGTAAGAATGTTTACCAGAAAAAAGTTATGAATTTTTTTCCAAAAATTTTCGGTTTTTTTACCCCCACCCCTAAATTATTGAAGTTAGGTTTTCGGTTTATCTACATTAGTTATAGGTATTCATCAAAGACATCATATAATATAAACGCGATTGATCTACTTTGAATAGGGAAAAAGTTATGGTCGAAAAACTGAAATCGGAAAAAATGACGCCCTAGCGCCCCCTGTGGCCGGATTTCTCTGGTTAACGAACTTGACCTTTATTTTTGGATGGTTGATTTTTGTGCAAAGTTTGAAAGTGATCCGAGCGAAACTGCAGCCGCTATCGTGCTGACAAAAGTCGAATCTGGACGCACGCACGCATATATATATATATATATATATATATATATATATATATATATATATATAAAAACATTTTGACCAATGGTCATTTCGGACTCAGGGGGTCATAAGAAGACCTCCTGTGCAGAAATTTTTTCAAAATTCGAAAGTCGGGTACAAATGAATGGGTAGACCGAATTCTTCGAGGTCTACCCAAAAGATGGGACCGCCCTTAACAAAAATTCATTTAGAAAACTTGAAAGATCAATAAATTATTATTTATAGCAAAGAACTTCTATAAAAAGATGGATTTTCTCTTGAAAATACAGGAATAAGAAATTAATAAAAAATTTATTAGGATACCATTAATCAAACATAGTGATAAATATTTACTATACGAGTACATCTGCAGTCACTTATATTACCCAAAAAGTTTAATTAAAGTTCATTAACAAAAACGAACAAATAAACCATTTTTAGAGTTTTATTAGAGAAGATTTCCTATCAAATGTTTTGACGGAAATTTCGGTTGTCTTAAATATTTCAGGAGATAAAATTAAATTTGTTTAAACTTGCGTTTCAAGAGCTCGAACCAGTTACCAGTTACCAGTACCAGTTGACATTTCTTAATAAATAAATTATTATGGAATTAGAAATAAGACCCTTGATTCTGTAAGTTCATATTTTATGAAAGAATTCAAAACGTAGATGCAAAGCACTCTCTTGCTTCATTTGTCAAAATAAAGTTGCCTCTAGACTCCATATTAGGATCTTTCTCGTTCCCCATTTACATTAATAACTTACCTTACTATGTGACGGATAAATATATTATTTGCTAATGATACTTCTCTCACTTTTAAAACAAGTAGACAGCAACCAGTAATTGGCATTAAAAGTAATGCTATCTAAGATTGTATACGCTGTATACGTATTGTATACTTATAATAGTTTCACGCTAATTGCGCTCTAAAGGTGGTAGAACCTAGCTGTAGTTATTTGGCTGTCAAGGCGTGCCAATGGCTTATCAATTGGAGTTTGGCTGGCAAGGTATCTGTCTAGCATGTGTAAGTTTCAAAAGCCAGTCTGTGAAACTTTTACCAGCCTTCTCTATCGCCATTGCACACGTGACCTGAAAAGAAAACCGCTCTCTTGGACACTCTTTTTTTGCCTCATACTGGACTTTGGACAACCAAGGAAAGATTCAGCCTACCATTGATACAAATAACCACACGAAAGTGTTTATTTTCATTAGATGTTTATAAGTCGATGGCATTTCCCCAATGGTACTACGAACAAGTGCCCCTAAGTTGACTCTAATGCTTTTATTTCGGTTCATCTATCTTAAAGACATAGTCCCGTTCTCACAGAAGTGTGCTCTTATCTATCTATCCTTAAAAAGGTGATAACTATCAACAGACCTATCACCATTACTTCTGTTCTCTGCAATGTAAAGGTGAGCATCATCAACCAACAGTTCCAAACGTACCTAGAGGACTGCCAGCTATTCAATGACCGGTAATATGGCTTTTGCCGTGATCGGCTGTTAATCTTCTATTATATCTTACGCATCACTGGGCTGCAGTTATTGAAAGCAAAAGAGAGAGTCTGGCAGTTTGTCTAGATATAAAACCTTCGATCATATTTGGCACAAGTGGCTTCTTTTGAAGCTTTCCTTTCTTAGGGCTTTCCGGCAGTTTTTATTAAATTTTTTAATGGGCAGAGCATACAGATCGTTCTCAACGATTTTCGCTCGGACCCCAAGCCCGTGTCTCAAGTCTGCGGTCTATCCCAAACATTTTCGACATGGAATGACAGCACCGGGGATGCGGTATATGTCAGCCACACATCGAGTACTCTTCTTATCTCTAGTTCGCATCACCCCATTATGGGGTTCTACCTTTTGAGCGCGTACCACTTCAATACGTGGCGATCGTTTACTGTATGGTTTTAGAGGAACTTTAATTCACGTACCACTAAAATGTGCAATGAACATCCTACGGCTGAGTTTCTAGATCTATACGACATGGGATTTGTAAAAAAGACGTAAACTCCCCCTCTTCCTGATTTCTCGAAAGTTGCAAGAGATCGTGGGCGGCGGTGATGACGTATCACCTGTGAATTAAATAATGAAGAATTGGATTTAGTTCATTCCACTGTTTTTTTAGGCATTAGGGGCAAAATTGTAATGGGACTTAGTTCTGCAGCATACGCGGTTTAAAAAATACATCGGTTGGCAAATCTTGAAACAACTAGAAGGAAATCATATCATACTATTATAGTGTTATGCATCAAATAGCGATACTCTCTTTGTACTGTAGATTTGGGCTGTTCGAGTAAATCTATAACATAAGGCCATGAGAGTCGTTAAGAAATAAATCAAAGAACTAAAATTATAGCCGTATACCATCAATTTATTTATGAAAATTTAATATATGGACATAACAATATTAATAAGTTGTACTTTAATAATAACCAGTTATAAATTCTCTTCGATCACGTACTACGCCGTTAACTTATCGAACTACCATTTATATCTAGTTCAAACTAGGTCGATTTGCTTTAGAGCGGTACAATGACGGTGGTCATTCCGGAAAAAATAGCAAGATTTCTCGCTCAGGCGCTAGCATTTAAGTTTGAGGATATGTCTACAAATAAAAATACGTTATTTTAAATTTCTATTCACATTGCATCATTCGGCGCAATTGGCGCAAACTGATGAATACATCTTTGTTTAGTCTTTTTTCTCTCTCTATATCTGTGTATATAAAAGTAGATTTGATAATACTATTTTTATAAATTTTCATATAGATTTAATAAATTAAATTAATTATATTATGTTGTAATACTTATTTATAAAGTAATTAGTAATGAGTAAAGCATAGATAAGAAAAGTTAAGAATATAAAAACACCTGAGAAGTTTAACGAGTAATTGGAAAGTTAAATGAGAGATGTTTTGAGATCATTGTCAATAAAACTATTTAGCAAAGAAAAAACGTTACAAAATAAATTAAGGTTTAAAACCTAGTTTTAAATGATTATATTAATAAATTATTTTTAAAAACTTCCCTAAAATTATTATTTGCCATTTTACAATCAACATACATTTTTCTGCCGTCCTCTACATATATATAACTATTTTTAATGTATTTTCTAATTAGTTATTCAATATTGTTCTGAAACGTAGTCAGTGCATTATGTATATGTTGGGCTGAATATCAAAGCCTTTGATCAGTTACCGCAGTCGCCGTTGTGTCAATCGGTGATCATACGACTATACCCGATACAACTAATAGATTAAAGTAATACTAAAAGTTGCTAGTATCAATTATTTTTAGGAATCATTTAGATATGAATTTATTAAAAACGCCCTTTTTAATAAAGAAACAAAACTTTCTTTAGTTTTAAACTTGGAATCACATTTTTCTTTACACTTTTTCAAATTTCCAATCGTAACAGTAATTCACAAAAATATTATGTTCTATACGAGCTAAAGTCATAGTAACAGTTATTATCGGAGTTCCTGAAAGTGAAAAGTTAGAGAATGTTCCAAGAGAAAAATGTGTTTTATAATGAACTCGTAAAGCATTGGTCCGCCATTTTATATCTGAAGAATGTTCCAACGTTAGAACTAGATTTAGTTATAGTTAGACAAATGTTGACACTTATGTTTGTGCTTTCGAGAATGAAAAGAAGTACCGTCGTCTGGCTGGACAGTATTGATTTGGTTTCAAGTATTTTGAAAATATTGACACGATTGAAACGATTTTTTTTTATGATATTCCATATAAAACAGGTGTTTTTATGAGTTCGATTACTTGTGGTTAATTAAATAATTTATATTTGCGAGTATATTACCTAATAATAACGAACTACATATATGGGTCGTGATGCGAAACAATTCTTAAAGCAGTAGCTTAGAATATTTCTGGCTCGATGAATATGTTTTTTCGCTTCATCGTAAATTTATGCACGCTATAATTGATTTTATTTTAATTATTGCTACAAATTCCCTTATTTCATTTGTGTAGACTTACATGTAGTATGTTCTTAATTAAATTTTAAGCAATTTTAAAGGCTTAAATCTGTATAGCATTCTAAAATTGACAGCAGATTTAAATTACTTCAGCAGTTCTTATATAATGGGAGAGATATCTACTGATTAGCAAATCGTTATTGAACATTGAAAAAGGTGTGTCTTATTGCTCTGCGAAGATGACTAAATCAGTCTGACTGTCTTATTTTATTTTAATATGAGGCAAATGGTGACAGTAAGATTTCTAGTTTGTACATTTTTGGAACTGAGACTTGATAACGTTGATAACGTCTTGATAACGTTGTCAATAATAACTAATTAAATAATACGTACGTCAATACATATTAAGAAAAATTATGATATAGGAATGTTATGGTATAAATATAAGGTATATCATTTTAGAGGTCAACTGATTTAAAGTTCACATCAACTCATGAACATTACAATTATAGGCTAATAACATATTTTAGTATGTACTAGTAAGTACTAAATACTCTTAGTTATTTCCTAAAATGTTTTATGAAACTTTAAGTCAAGAAGGTATGTCTCTAAAGACCACAATCACAAATAAATCCGTGTTCCTCCGTTGGATTTCTCTTCCACTTGGCATAGACGAGTCGCAACAAAAATTGTTATTCCAGACAAAAATACTGAAAGAGGTTGGAGACAGGCCAATTTATTTTGTAACGAACTGGAGCTCACTGGACTTAAAACTACTGTCTTATTATCGGCTACCGCTTGGGCTACTTTCGATATAATTTTATTCGTTTCGTTATTAAAACTGCACTCGCCTAAGAATATAGCTACTTGCTAATAAAGATGAGATTCAACGGTAAATTAAGTCAAATATAATTCATTATTAAGTGCATAACTTGTGTACAAAGATCCCATTGAATAAGCTTAATTTGTTTTCGATATATTTTCAATGACCTATTAAATAAATTAGATTTATTTAATATATCTAAGTTATTTAATATCAATTAGATTTATTTAATAGGTATGTATCAAATGGATTTTTGCTAGCTTCCATTGAATAAATGCGGTAAAGCTGACCGCGAGCGACGGGACTGCGACCCATACGATACACACGCTAGGTCCAGGAATAGCTCTACGCGATGACGATACAACTGAGTTGCTGTGATACTTATATTTTATATTTTTATATTTATTATTTATTTAACCTCACGCCATATCCCTTGCGGGGTAGCCAGAGACGACGGAGCGCCAAACGCTACGGTCCCTGCATACCTCTTTCGCCTCTCTCTCTTCTCTTTTTATATGTTTCTATTATTACCTACATTCATATTTTTGTAACATTTCATATTATTTTATAATCAAGACATTATATATTTGTTACTTGGTTTTTTAAATTTCTTAATCGAATGTTCTGCATTATATATTTTTTACAAATGCCATCATTTTTTAAAAATAATATGTGTTCATCGTGTCGTAGTCGTCTCGTCGAACTGTCTAGAAATATTTATATGTCGCATTATGACATACATGCGGTTACCTCATTATCCCGGTCCTTTGAAAGTACGCCCCTCATTTGTGTTTCAGCCAGGATGCTTATGGTTCTATCACAGTTATGAATACATTCTTCAGTTTAATGCTACTTTATTATTTACAAGAATTGGTAATTCGTTAAAAGAATTAATTTTTAAAATAAAAAAATAAAAATGTAGTATTTAACTTGTTGAAGAAATCTACTCATTATTCTGCTCATTTTTTATTTTGCTATAAAAAAGTATTTTTTAATAATTTCTTATCGTTTAGGTAATAGGTATTTTATTAAATTAGAATATATTCGTTTTACGTAACGATTTGCGAGCCGAGGGACTAATATAGGTCTGTAAAGAAATTGATTTTGTTCGAAACGCCTGGTACATTTGTCTGGTTTTATTAAAAAATCCAACGCGGCTATAAATTTCAACGAGCCAACTCAGCCTGTTTATATTGGTTTAAAGTTTCGCGCTTATTAGAGTTGGAAAGTTGAGGATTTTATATATTTTTTTCTGTTAAGAAGAGACTGGTGTAATAATGAAACTTGTTTTGGGTATCGCTTAAAGTTGGAAGCTGTAACAATTTATGTTAATACTTGGGCCATACTAATAATAAGACTCGGAAATTATAGTTTCTATTATATCCGACCAAACTACTATATAAGATATTGTAATAGGCAACGCGCAAACGAGTTACAAACAATTTCGTAGTTTAATTAATGAGAAACAAATTTCGCAGTATGCTTTGATCTTTGATGTAATTCAGAGAATTGTAGACAATCGAGATGGTAACATCACGTCATCAATTTATACAAAGCTGTAAGATACCTTAGTTCGGCAAATTTACAACGCCATCATATCATTACATACCTACATATGCGTCGACATTTGCTAGAACGTCATTATAAATGCTAACAATAGAGTTAGTTAGTGTGAATATAAAAGCCATATCAACCATTTTGCTTCACGACTCACAAAAGTAAGTAAGCAGAATTAACTGATACATCCTCTTGTGTCAAACAACAAATTAACTGTGTCTAATTTTCTTAGTTTTTATCCTTTGCTAATGAGGCATAATAATGTACAAAAAATAATTAAAATAGATCCACAGTACCAAAACTGAAAAAAGATATGTATGAACATAATATTTTCAAACTTAAATTACAATTTACATATTTTTTTTTATTGTGTTATTTGGCAGAAGGGTAAACGAGCGAGCGGGTCACTGATAATAAGTGATCACCGCCGCCCGCGAACACTCGCATCGACCAGAGAATAAAAAAGTATATATATAAATTATATCATAGAAATCTTTTGTCACTGTGAGAAAAGTCAACTACAGATGAGTGACCACTGCACGACTTAGTGAAGTGCAGTATATAAAGCTACGAGCCTCCTGGCAGTAATCTCACATGCAAAGTAACCCTGTATTGTCTCATGCTTATGATGAATCTCCCATTTTCCCGGCAACTATCTAGTAGGAAATTCAAAAGCTTTTCAATATAGAATAATTATTTATTCTAATATCTTTGGAGCTGACTTAGAATCTATGAAAATATAATTTAAATTATTAGAAAGTCAGCTAGATAAATTATTTATGACTATAAATGTGACTACATAATATCTATAAAAACGCAACATTTAATTGTTTTTTAAATAAACATTTTAAATTCACAATTAGATCCAGACACATCAGTGGTTGGTCATTTGAGTAAGTATTAATATCGATAGGTAAAATATTATAAAAGGAATTGATATCCTACTAAAATATTATATTATATGTTTTTTTTAGATTCAAGATCACTCTCCAAAAATACAGGGGCTGGCATTCTATTATAAAAAAAAAATATTTTTTATTTTTGGGTAATACCTATCTACCTGGGCTGTTCTGAAACTTGTTCGTGAAATTAAACTTAGTACGAATATAAAAAATATTTACTTATAGATTTTCTAAATATTGTCCTTCAACCTACTTTAAATACAAAAAATGTAGCTTGCGATATATCCAATAATAGCCGTTCTTTGATGGTCTCGTCAGAAGTGTAAAATTTTCACCTACAAAGCATTTTTTTAACATTGGGAAATAAAAATAAATCGCATGAAGCTAAATCTGAGCTGTACGGAGAATGGGGTAACATTTGTACCCCCGAAGATGTCAAATAGTCGATGGTTCCGGCAGCTGTGTGAGGAGATACGATATCAAAGCTGGAGGCAGAATACGAGGCAGCTTTGCAATACCACTTATCTATAATTTATACTGCTGGTCCACTGCGTCGACAAAAACTACTATCACTTTTTTATGATATGTTTTGCGCAAATTCTCCTTCAAACTTTTCCAGCGTAAATTTGGTACCCAAGCAATAACAATATATTTTTCCTTATATATCCGTATAATATATTATAAAACCCTCTCTCTGGTCTATGTCGAGTTTAAATCTATGTCGATTCTAATTATTAGTGAAACACTACAAATATACATTTTCTTATGATCTTTCAAACTGCTTGGGAAATGCCGGTAATAAAATTATGTTTATTCTATAATATATAATCAGCACGAAAGCCAATCACAAAATAAAACCAATGTAGATAATTAATTTAGCAGTTTTATCGAGAAGAACCGATGTTTTTTTTAACGAACCATTATAATAAATATATTTCATTTGATATAATACTAAGTACATCAATAAAATAACGTAGGTTGCATCTAAATATCCGAAATGAATGACATGACATGACAGCTAATGTAAAATATTTAGTAGTATAGTATTAACATACTCGTATATATATTGTAACTCAATTACAACATTCGATTTCTAAAATATAAAGAAATGCGATAGACTATTTACGTCTCTTGAATTAGTTGTTAACATAATACTTGTTATTGTATAATTTATCTATTAAATATATGATATTGTTAACTTTTAATATTATATGCTAAGACTATGAAAACAAAATATATATTAAAATATTTAAACTTGAGAATGAATTTTTTATACCCATTTAAAATTGTAGAAATTCACCGACATTTACATTTCTATATTAATGCGGGTCAAACAAAACGGCGTAAGTACATACAAGGTAGTGAGCTAAAATTTTAAAGTAAAACTTCATGAATACTTAGTGATACACAGCGGGAAACTTGCGAAATTAGCGCTGTTTATACTGTAAAAGCCTGACATTTGCGTTCAAAACCCCTCTGGAGTTAACATTTTATGCAATGAAGTTACTCGGACAAGGCTATATATTAATAAATATTTTAAAATACACTAAAATTACAGAATTTTTTTTATATATATTTTCTGTACCTTTCGATAAACAAAGATATTTATTATAATATTAGAAACAGTAAGATAATTTGTTTTTTACGGTAAACACTAAACATTAACTGACTTGCTGTTTTTGATAAATGATCCCACAACAGATTTAATTATTATTAAATCCTTTCAAGGTTTTTAGATACTTAAATTGTAGGCAAGCGTTATTTTATATTGTGAACAGATTTTTTACTTTCATTGAAATTGGGTCTACTCTCACCGTCTACCGGCTCGTGGTCACCACTCGATAACCTTTCCGCCCCATCAGGATTGCTCGCCTGAAGTGGCCTTGCCCAGCCCACTGCCACTTCAGAGGAGATATTCTTCGAGCTATGTTATAGCCGACATAGCTCGAAGAATTTCTTGCCTCGCCCTGCCTTGCCTCTTCTACGGATCTCCTCGTTTTTTATTTGATCGTACAAAGTCCGAGTATAGCCCTTTCCGTTGCTCTCTGGGTGACTTTGACTTTTTTTAAGGCATATCCTAAACGATCACGTCTCAGAGCTATAAGTCATTACTGGCAACGCACATTGGTCAGAGAACTTCGTCTTCAGATATTTCGAAGCTTCCCGTATGCTGCTGAACTTGATAAGTGATCTCTTTCTAGAACTTGCGCCTATCTATCTGGACGATTTGTCCCAAATATATGTAATCGTATACAACTTCGAGTATAGCAATAGCAACAACTACTTTTATGTTGATACGGAGCCCGCTCCAGTCCATGGGCTTAAAGACATCTTCCAGTGCAGCGGTGAACAGTTACAAAAAGATAACGTCTCCCGTTCTAACATTTCTCTGCAACTGTATTAGTTTTGAGCTCTGGCCCTGTAGTCGGACTGACATGGTGGCATTTTCATACAAGCACTTCAACACTTGGATGTACCGATAGTCGATCTGGCCCCCTTAGTGCGACTGCAGTGCTGCCCAGATCTCGAAGAATCGAAGGTTTTTTTATAGTCCACAAGCGCGAAGCATAGTAGTCGATTATACTCTTCAGTCTTCTGTATAATCTGCCGCAGTGTATATTTGTGGTCTATGGTACTAAAGCCCTTACGGAAACCGGCTGAATCTCTGCTATTATTATAATAAAAATAAAGCTTGTAAATTTGTGATATATAAACAAAGTATCTTCAAAATTTTCATTCCAATAAAAAAATATATATTACCAATATTTAGAACGCACATCATGGTGGACATAAGCGTGTTCAGAGATATGTCAAAGTTATCAATATTATGGTATTTATTGTGACAGAATTTAATTGGAAATAATAGACAACATATGGGATGTTCCTTTATTTTAAATTGTTTTTATATATCGAATACTGTAGTTATCCTCCTTTCCTTTCATTTATAATATGTATAAAAATTGCAGTAATAATATAAAATAATATAATAACAGTTATACAAGTATTACTGTATTATTCTTATAGTATACATTCATATTTAAATATATTAAAAAAATGATCGAAAATATTTGATTTCCTCATTATTACCGTAGCTATGGGTGCGTTGTTATTATTGTTGTTGTTAATGTGGCGTCTTTTCGCCTCCTTAATGACTTAATGACTTACTTTGTTTTACTGTTTTAATCCTTGCTACTAGAACACATTAATCGTAACCTGGGATGTTTATATATATTAAGATATATATACAGATGGGGATTTCTATGTATTATAAGACAAACAATCATTTTGTTTTATGTTCCTACGTGTAAAATTTTGATGTTAACTATAACGTTTTTCTGGTGTTTTATAAAAGTTTATAATAATCGTCCTCCTTTGATTTGTGATGGAATTATGTTGAGCTAGTACGTTATTGGGTAGACCTCGAAGAATTCGGTCTGCCCATTCATTTGTACCCGACTTTCGAATTTTGGAAAAAAAATTTCACAGGAGGTCTTCTTATGACCCCCTGAGTCCGAAATGACCATTGGTCAAAAAGTTTATATATATATATGCGTGAGTGCGTCCAGATTCAGTTTTGTCAGCACGATAGCGGCCGCAGTTTCGCTCGAATCGCTTTCAAACTTTGCACAAAAATCAATAATCCAAAAATGAAGGTCAAGTTCGTTAACTAGAGAAATCCGGCCACAGGGGGCGCTAGGGCCTCACTTTTTCTGATTTCAGTTTTTCGACCATAACTTTTTCCCTATACGAAGTAAATCAATCGCGTTCATATTATATGCTGCCTTTGATGAATACCTATAACTAATGTAAATAAACCGAAAACCTCACTTCAATAACTTAGGGGTGGGGGTAAAAAACCGAAAATTTTTGAAAAAAATTCATTACTTTTTTCTGGTAGATATTCTTACATCACAAATATTTTTAATAAAAAGGTTATTTTTTGCTCTAAATTTAAGTACCAAAAGTTTTTCCGTAAAAGGTACCGTTTCCGAGAAAAAAAATAAAAACCACTTTTAGCTTGAAAATTTTAGGTAGGTAAAACCACGACAACTTTTTTCTGGTAAACATTCCCTCCTCGCAAATATTTTTTATAGAAAGGTTATTTTTTACTCTAAATTTAAGTATCAAAAGTATTTCCAAAAAAGATACCTTTTCCGATAAAAAAAATAAAAACCTCTTTTTGCTTGAAAATTTTTGATGTAAACAACAGCATCACATGTTATTCTTAGGTAGTGAGTTATATTTTAAACGAGTTACACACGGGGTCTACCCACGCGTGTCCCCCTGCGGGCACGGATTTTTTTTAACACTCCTCTGTACATATTTCAAATGTATTGGTATCATGGAGCTCTAACTCAGGGTAAACGAATACAAAATTGCTGGTAGGAAAACGATCGTTTTAACTTTTTTCTCCGTCATATTTCGATTTCACTTATATAGATAGAGATTGCGTGAGAATAGATTGCGGCTAAAAAGAACATCGAACAATGCTGTGTTTTAAAATTTATTTAAATATTTATATGTCTATGATGGACGAAATATACATGGTACCCGCAATAAGATAATTCATATAATCACACTTCTATAATCTCTCCTGTCCTTACCATATCCTAAATATTTCTACGTATATATAATATTTTACTTATGCTCGTATAATGATAAATTACCTGATTTAAGAAAAGGTGTACTGATTACTCCTATACCCAAGAGAGCCTCTGCGATTTTTGACCCATTTCAATTTCTCTTTTTCTATCCAAAATCTCAGAGAAGCTTATCAATCATCAACTGAAAGTCTACCTCAATAATCACAATCACCTTAATTCCATATAAGTTTCCGTCACGACCCTAACACACTACGACGGCTCTCATGAAAGTTGCCGAGGACAGTCTATGGGCAAAGGACCAAAATCAGGTTACCATACTAACTCTGTTAGATTTAAGCATTTCTTTTAATAATGTAGATTTTAATATTTTGTTAAACCTATTATGTTCTATTAGCATATTCCCATTCCTTGTTGACTTGTTTCTTAGTTATCTTAAAGGACAGCAACGAACTCGTGTGGATGTTACATTATTGTCGCGGTACGAGATTCGTGAAGGAGTATCTCAGTGTGGCGTGTTGTTGCCTTTGCTGTTTATAATTTACATCAATAGGATCCCTCATATGCATGCAGGCGATGTACAAATTTACTCCCATAGTGTTATAGAAACCTTACCAAACAATATCGCTGACGTTACCTCGAACCTTAGTAATATTTATGATTGGGTTGTATCTTATAGCTTTAAAGTCAATTTAACCGAGGACCAACTTAACAAACTTGAAAAACTTCAAAGTCTTTCAATACGCTATATATTTAATAAGCAAATTTGACCGTATTTCTTACTTCCGTTCACAATTAGATTTCGCCGCGACATAAATATACTTACATTTCTGTACCATGTGCTATTTCATTCTTTCGTCCCAATAAACAAGTTTAAGCTAAATATTAATTAATACTTTTTTCCTTATTTTCTGTTATATTTAATGATATTTTATGTTCTTCGTCTTTTTTTCTGTGTGGTGCACAATAAAGTATATTCTATGTATCTATGCTTTAAATATATTTATTATATTAATTGTACGATGTTGCTTGCAATAACACATTTAATTTTATAATTATTACGTTACTTGCTGATAATGTTAGTTACACTTGTATAAGACATGTAAGAATTGAGTTGTCAATTCGGTGGTGTAGTTATTGAGTCTATTTGTTACAATGAAACATCGAAAAACAAGTTTCTTCATTCTAATATAACTTTAGATTTATGTCATTAGTCATGTTTTGTGAAAAGTCGCACTTAAAGTGATTCTGCTTTGAAGTCTATTAAAATATTTTTTTGTGTAAAAAGATTCTTTTCTCACGCAATATATTAAAATATAATGCAATAATTTTAAATCATTCTATCATCTGTAACAGTTTTTAGAAAAATATTGATATCACTGAACCGATAAAGCCCTTTCCAATATTTGAAATTGGTAGTGAGTCGATTGTTTTTCATAGAGTGACAATAAACGACTGATCTTTTATTCAATTTAATTAAACCAATTAAATCCATTTAGCGATTATTGTTATGGATTGTTATCGGATGCTTGCATGTATTCTTATTTCTCTTAAGCTTTAAAAATAGTAATTATGTTTGTACCTTTGACATAAGTTCGATGAACTTTTCGATTCGAGACCCTTTAATATAAATCCATGCGGGTCCAAAAACTGTCGGGTGCTTAGAGTTCTAACACAAGCAAAAAATCTGTAGATAAATACATATTTTAATAATAATTTCATTCTGAGAAAATATTTTCGAGTAAGTCGCCGTCTATTCAGGGTCGTAAATAAAAAGAAGTTAATATATGTATGTACCAAATAGTAAAATAATCTTAGGTAAGTATCTATTTTAAAATATTCTGAAATGAATGTAATATTCTAGAAGATATAAAAAGAAATAAACGTTAACATAAAAAAAAATAAGTTAGCATAAATACGGGTATATATTTTTGTAAATATTTTTTTTAATTAAGGGAAGTGACATTTAATATCGGATTCAATTATTGCAACGACTGGTGTTTAATATAACAATGGATTGATTGAAAATAACCACAAGCAATTATCATTGTCAACAATGTTTAGTTTATGAGGACATGAAAAAGTAAAAGATTAAAACAAACGTGCAGAGTTTTGCATAACAATTTTACCCAGCAATTAATATGTTAAGTGAAAAACAGAGAAATATTTTTCATTTACTCATGTAAATGGTTTGGGACAGAACTCTAAGCGGAATTAGTGATAACATGAAAGGGGTTATTTGCATTTCGAGATGAATTCTCTCTATAATGCTTAGTTGTCGTAGTGTCGTGACCCACGCGGCGGATTCGTATTTTATAATACGAGTATGCATTTGTGAGTAATGTAAGTCATGGATTATTTTGTATTTATAAATAAATAAATATATTCTATTGGACTGGAACATTTTTATTTATTAATTGAATTATTAAAAGTGACTAAAAATTTAAAAGTCGCATTTACATTATTAACGACCTCAAAGGTCGTTGGTAATGTAAACTTTTCAACTGTAATAAAATAAGTTTTTTCTATTAAATAAACCTACATTAGAGACTGGCGTATATTGGTTTCATTTAAATTTTTATCCGACTTCTCAAATCTTTCGCTCCTAGTAGATAAATCTTTTCTGTAAAGCGGACTCACTGACTAAATATTGAATAAAGAATCTACGTTCTATGATACGTAATTGTCTGCTGAGTATAAAGTAAGCTGACACTGAGTCCAGAGGGAAGTAGTAATGTTGTGGTCTAGTTTTTGTTTCATTTTTTCTTATTTGTTGTTTTGAAATAAAACTTTAAATAGAATATAAATTTTTAATTTCGTCTTTCATATGTTGAAAGCGAAATTATTGTATGGTATATTATTTAAAATAAAAACAACATAGTGAAATAAAACATCAGTCATGATACATAATAGTTTTATGGGATAAATTTAATATAAATGTAAAAATTTATAATAATATAACCTTCACATAACAAAATATTAAAATAAAATAAATTTTATAAGTATCCTCTCACGATTTCCCCTCACTAGTACACTCCTGAGGGAAATTACTAACATTTGACGTTATGACAAGCCCCGGCTTCACTTGCAGTGAATAATTTTATCGAATGGTTTACGTGGTTGGTGTTTGTTTTTAACTATATTTCAAATGTGACATGTTAAATCTCTATATAATTTGTGACTCTATTTGCGTTAGGTTTTACGTTAATAGAGTCTTGTACACTGCATTTGCAGTCGCTTGTGGAAGGATTGTAATAATTTTACATCATGACTTTCTTCTGTTTGACGGATCTAGAATAAATAAATTATAGGTATATAATTCGTGATATTCAATTGTTCGTAATTTATTTTGGAATACATAAAAATGTATCTAAAACAGATATTCTATGATTAAATAGAACATACATCGCACCTTGAACGGTGTGGTTATTTTAGCACAATATAATTTGTACATTTGAAGATGAATTAAGGATAAAGAATACAAAAGTGCACTTATATGACAATAAAAAGGTAAAAAAATCCTATGAAACAAAAAAGGTAACACGGCACAGTACACATCACACAGCGCACTTGACGTTGTGGCATCGTGTACATGGCACATGAATTTACTGCAAAAATAACATAGCATTATACAGTGTAGTTCAATATCGGACAGCACAATACAGCACAACCTAGCGTACGATACATTTAGAATATACAATTTGATAGTTTTTCCGAGTAACACACTTCGCACATATATCAACTCTTATCTGACTGAACGGAGCTTCGCAGCATAGTTATGGATCTGTTATTAAAAATCGAAACAATAGCAAGAACGATAACCGATGCTAAAAATGTCTTGATCGACTCGGCCCTTAAACTCTGCAAACATATATAATATGGAGCCTGACTGTCTGACTGAAGTTGACATTATATATTTTGTTAAATATTCCAAAGTCACCTTCAAGTCACTCTACCTTGAAAGTTATCAATATACGTGACGCGTATTAAGCAGCTGCAGGTCAATTACTCTATGGGTAATCCCTATTGAAATGACTTAATTATAAGTCTTAATATTTTTTTAAATTCATAACATATTGTTTTCATTATTTAACTTATATTTTTAATATTTATTGACATACGGGTTTAAAATTTTTTATAAACTAATCACCGATTGTTACTAAGCATTTTAATCTATAGTTCAAACTCAACACTCGTCTGAGATACTTGGAACCAATTTCATTTAATAAATTACATTAAAGTATGGTCCAAAACGTACTGAGAACTGTAAGATGAACCTATTTCTATGCCAGTGACCCGGCCTATTGTTATTCTATGTCTTCCCCGTAGTAAAATCGTAAGCTTTAAAAGAATTGTGAATTCATTTGCATTGTTTATGGCGATCTTTTATTTGATCAAAAGTTTTTGCAAAGCGAAAAACAAAAGTGCTTGAGATTTTAAATTTTAAAGGATTAATTGAATTTAAGTTTATTATATATGTTGAATTTGATACAAAATTACACGTAACATGCATCGGGTATATTTTATTTTGAATAAACGGATCAAAATTTTCAATTATATATTGACAATTTTTTAAAAAAGCATGAGGTTACATGCTTACCAAAAATGGTTTACCTTATAAAAATCTATACGTACTTTATAGTAGGTAGTAGATGGAAAGGTCTTGAAGTCTTTGCATCGAAACATGGGATCCAATATGCTGCATTTATCTTGAATATAACAAATGCTATCCAACTCTCAACTGTCGCCATGTTGAAAATCCACGTATACCAAATATAATGGAAATCGGTTGATTTCTCAGTCACGACTTGTCACGTGATTTTGACCGGAATATAAAATATCAGTCGATTTAAAAAAATTTACCGTGTGGGTTAGGAAAGTCATAGTAAGTTTAGTAGTAGTGACAGTAGTAGTAGTAACATTGACCCTTTTCCCTTAGCCTAAAATTATTTTATTGGGTGTTGGATTTTTCAAAGGAGAGATAATTTTCATTAATTTTAATTGACTTTGGTTTTACTTAAAAATAGTAAAATACTTACACACAGTTATATAAATATGTATAATATGAGTTAATTTTTAATTCTACTTAGTTATTTTATAATCATAATTTTGTCGTTCCTATTTTTTTTTCTAAATTGCTTTGATTGTATAATCATCAAAGCTTGATAATATTGAAATTATTTGTCTTTATATGTATAATTTTGCGCGGCTCCCAGCTGAAGTTACAAAATCAGCTTTTTTTAATTCGTACTTATTTATTTCTCAAGAGGAATTTATAATACAAAATGAATGACTTATTATTTTAATTTTAAGATTTGACTTGTACATCTGCTAAGCTTAGGATTTGAATTGTTAAGTTTGGAATTGGATAGTGTATTTTTTTATTAGTACAATGAGCAGGAACACTTAACAACTGAACAATAAAGTAAATTGTTCATTTATATTCTAAGATAATATTAATAAAAGATTTATTATTTATTTAGTTATTTTAATTTTTTTATCATATGATTAAAAAAAACAACATTTGTGTTAAATATAAAAAGCATGGCACCAGTGTAGAAGTAGTGTAAATGTGTCTTTTAAATGGTATGTGTAATCAGTAATTACAGAATAAATGCAATAATCGTCTTATTTCTCGAGTAAATTTAATGGGTTAATTTGAAATACTTTTATAAACATAACTTAATTAAGGGATGTATCATATTTTTAAAAGAGTTGACTAGTATTTCCTTATCCTGATGACATCAAAATTAGAATTTCGATAAAGGACATTAAATATCGATCCTAAAAAAGTGCTTCGAGAGACCTCAATTCCCGAACATAATTTTTGGAATCGTATCTGTCAGTCCATTGTTATTCCACAACCCTCCGGCATTCAAGGCGACACCTTCACAAGAAATGTGATTTTCTCCCTTATTTTATTGTAAATCTGTGACCAAAATGTTGACGAGTTTTTAGGGGCTTGTGGAATTGAAAATGTTGAAACTAAATGGAAAACTGGCACTTTTAGACCTCAATTGTTTTGCGGTTACATGAAAGATTGTTACGTGACTGTAAATTAGTGTTGAATAATTATTCAAACTAGAATTTATTATTTGTTGCAGTAATGAAACTCAGGGGTATGTAATACGAGTCAAAAATAATAAATACGAATTATATTAATGTAGAATTAATATTCAAGGATAGCTTGAGAAAATAAATCAAAATCAGAAAGAAATCCTACCTATTAAAAAGGGTCACAAAATGTGATATATCGTATTTAAAACTGCAAAACTAGACAACAAATGTAACTGAATTTGAAAGTTAGTAAGGCATGTATATTCACTGCCGCATAAAACGTAAAGTGAATCACGGAAGTCGGTAAAAGTTATCCGAGATAAAGTTTAATGGCCCTTGAAGTGCCTTATCTTAACTGAGATGGCTTTAACAGGTCCAAAATAAAAATTTAGTTGTGATACTTCCCCGTTTATCTGATATAATCGCTGCTATTTCAGTAAAATATTATTAATTTAATGTAATGACGATCATTTTGATTTGATATTTTGTAAAAATATACAAGTAATTATTGACTAGTTTAAATACAAACAAAAGGTAATTAATACAAATAATGTTAGTGGTTTTCAACAAGACTCCAAGTAACTAAAATAAATAAGAACCGTTATACGTACCATACAATAGCGATAATGTTTGTTGCAAAAAATAGTTGTCCCCAAGGCGTGAAAGACAGTGACATGGGAGAGAAAGTAGGTGACTTTAAGGTCAATTGCTTGCTATATGCAGATGATGCAGTGCTCATAGCATCGTCAGAATGCGATTTGTAGGCATTGGTCACCACTCTGAAAGATGGGCGTGAAAATAATGGTCTAAATCTGAATGTAGATAAGACGAAGTTTCTGATATTTGATAGAAATGAAGAAAGAACAGAATGTAAGATCAACGTGAATGGTAAGAAGTGAATGAAGTGGTATATTTGGGAAGTATGTTTAGCAGAGACGGAAGATACGAAATGGATGTGGAAAGGCGTATTGCTGCCGGTAACAGAGTCAACGGTGCTTTGACTGCATTGTTAAGACGTCAAAACGTCAGCGTAGCTGCATGTTTGGCTGTACACAATGCAGTTTTGCTACCGACGCTGTTATACGACAGCCAAACGTGGGTAACACAGAAGAAGAATGTAAGAAAGATAAATGCTGTGGAGATGCGATCTCTTCACAGAATATGTGGAGTCAGGCTAGCTGACCGAATCCGCAATGAAGAGATCCACAAAATGGCAGGTACTAGCGAAGATGTCACGGTGAGAATGAAGAAGAATATGCTCAAATGGTTTGGGCACGTCGAACAAATGAGTGATGAAAGAATGGTAAAAAAGATTTATACAGGAAAAGTGAGCAGTGAGAGAGACAGGGGGAGGCCTCGAGTGACCTTCGAAAACACAGTATCTATGATACTGGAGGAAGGTCACGTAAAAAGCATGAGGACTCCCCAGAGGGCATGTATGAAGAGGTTGATGTCTGTGGCCGAGTCGAAAGAGGTATGCAGGGACCGTAGCGTTTGGCGCTCCGTCGTCTCTGGCTATCCAAGGGGTATGGCGTGAAGCTAAATAAATAAATAAATATATACAAATAATAGAAAATAAAGGAGTTACTTTCTGATACAAATATGCAATATATGTTATCATTTAAATTAGGTGACAAATTCACCCCCAACAAGAAGGCTAAGAAAACAATTTCGCGTCATAATAATCACAGTTATGGGTGAGTACAGCAATTCTGATTACTTGTTATAATCTATGATTTAAATTATTACAAATTCTATGTATCGTAATGAATCTAACATTTATTTATTTAATTTTATTAATTTTATTTTCATTGAAAATATTTTTATAGTTTTATTTATTTTATTATATCTTCTAATAAGTTTTCATTTTTATTAAAACCCTTCAAGATGAATTTGTAATCAATATTTTTTAAAATCAATAATTAAGGAAAGAAAAAAATATTGTTTTCAAGTTAAATACTTTCATTATACCTTTTGGGTAGACCTCGAAGAATTCGGTCTGCCCATTCATTTGTACCCGACTTTCGAATTTTGGAAAAATTTCTTCACAGGAGGTCTTCTTATGATCCCCTGAGTCCGAAATGACCGTTGGTCAAAAAGTTTATATATATATATATGCGTGCGTCCAGATTCGACTTTTGTCAGCACGATAGCGGCCGCAGTTTCGCTCGGATCACTTTCAAACTTTGCACAAAAATCAACCATCCAAAAATGAAGGTCAAGTTCGTTAACCAGAGAAATCCGGACACAGGGGGCGCTAGGGCCTCACTTTTTGTGATTTCAGTTTTTCGACCGTAACTTTTTCCCTATACAAAAAAGATCATTTGCGTTTATATCATATAATGTCTTTGATGAATACCTATAACTAATGTAAATAAACCGAAAACATAACTTCAATAACTTAGGGGTGGGGGTTTTTTTTTTTTGCGGGTAGATGTGAGTACATGAACATCAAAATTTTTAGCTATCTTTACTTAATTATTAAAAATTCGTTTATTTATGATTAACAGTCTCTTTATGTATTATTATTAAATATTAAACTAATTCTACACTATCTGGCAATAAAACACAACTTTCTCCCAGTAATCTTCTTTATTAACTAAAACTACAATGGATCTACATAGTCAAGTGACAAAGAACATGGATGACATAATAAAAATGTTTGAGTCCAGAATGGATAGCTTTGATAAAGCACTCACACAATCACTTGTCACTAATAAACAGCAACCTCAGAACAACACTTTAAATGATATTTCTGCACTGGCTCACGATTATTCCATTTTTAAAGACCTCATGTGGAAGGCGCTTTCCATGTTACAGAATCAATTACAGTTGCTCTCTGCCGGTTTTGATAGGCATGAGGTATTCTCTCGCCGAAAGGTTCTCCTATTTCATGGCATCACTGAAACCACTAATGAAAACGCTGTGATGGCGGTAAATGATGTCATAAAAAACTTAAATTTAAGCTGCTTTAAAATCTCCCACATTGATATTTGTCATCGCTTGGGTGTGAAAAAAGATAAACCCAGGCCAATACTGGTACGGTTCACTACCTTAAAGCAGAGGTCTGAAGTCTGGAATTCAAAAGTTTCTCTAAAAGGTTCTGGAATTACAATCTCTGAGTTTCTAACCAAACCCAGACAGGAGATGTTTGCTGTGGCAAGACGGCACTTCGGTATAAGAAGCTGTTGGACTGCTGACGGTATCATCATTGTTTCCTTGCCTGATAAGAGCCGCAAGAGAATTCAAAATATGAAGGAGCTGCAAGCTTTAATGGCTTCATTTTCTTCACTTCACCCCACTCAGGAGCATAAGACGAGATCCCGACGTGTGCCCAAAAACGTAGCTAAGTAGTTTTATTTAGTTTTACATTGTTTTTTATGTTTTGTATATATTTCCATTATTTTTCTTAATGTTTTCAAATATTTCATAGTGCTGGCCGGTAAGCAGGTAATTTATTTTCCATTTGTTTTATGTATTTAATTTTTTAATTTCTAGTCTAGTTTTTAATTATCAGTTGGTTAACTTTATAATAATTGTACTTAAACATTTTTAACTCATATTTATTTATGTATTTTAATGTCAATTTGACAATACTACATTTAGAGTTGTCAGTTATGTTATCGGAGATCTGTCACTCGTTTAAAAACCGGTTCAGTGGTATGATTTTTTTTATTATTATAATTATACTTTTTGTTTTTAGTATTTTTTTCTTTTGTGTATAATTTTGATTACTTTTGTAAAGATATTTTCTTACTATGCCAGTGAGTGTGGAATTTTAATAGTTAGTTTTTTTTTTTTTTTTTTATATTTTATATAATTATATTATATTGAAAAGTATAATACTTACATATATACATATATATTATATATACTTTATTGTTATTTTTAATATATATACTCTATTTTGTTATTTTTATTTTTTTTTTTTGCATATATTCTACTATGACAGACGCAATTTTAGATTTTAATAATATATGTTTGCCTTCATCCTCCTCTGATGAATTTTACAGTGCATCTAGTAATCCTTCATCTGACGATGAATTTATTCCGTTAGATGTTAGACTTCAGTCTATCTTCTCTGAAGGAATTGGCTTTAATATTGTTCATATTAATGCCCAAAGCATACCGGCTCATTACACTGATTTCATTGCAACATTTAGTAACGTCCAAGTTGATTGTATTCTTGTTTCTGAATCATGGTTAAAACCCTCCCTTTCTTCCACACTTTTTAATTTACCTAATTTCACATTGATACGCAATGATCGCCTAGAAAAGCGTGGTGGTGGTGTGTGCATATACTTAAAAAATCACTTTTCCTTTAGAACTATTAGCTCATCCCCTCCTTCAAACTCCACAAAATTAGAATACCTTCTCATTGAAGTACTTCTTCATCACTCTAAATTACTCCTTGGCGTCATGTACAGTCCCTCTTCCACTATTGACTACTTCAATGACCTTGAATTACTATTGGATAACATTTTACCTTCTTATGAGCATGGTATTATCATGGGTGACTTAAATACATGTCTAGTTAAAAATAATTATAGATCTAATAAACTAAAATCTTTACTTGACTCCTTCAATATTTCTATTCTTCCTCTTTCAGAAACCCATTTTTCACCGCACTCCGAACCATCTCTTCTTGACTTAATTATGGTCTTCACATCCAACAACGTGCTATCTCATGGGCAACTAAATGCTCCTTTCTCCTACCATGATCTTCTATTTATCCGTTATAACCTTTCTACTCCCAAACGCAAAGGTAAGGTTATTCTGAGGCGTAACTTCAAAAAAATAAATTGGACTAAATTTCTTTCAGATGCTAGAACATTAGATTAGGACGGCGCAAGTTAACGATACTAGCAAGCGCGTTCATATGTCAATTCACTCTCTTAAACGCTTGCAGAATTTCCTACCAATGCGGACCAAAATACTCCTAGCTCAATCTCTTTTATTACCCCTTCTCGACTATGCTGACGTTTGCTATCTGGATGTATCTGAGGAGCTGCTCAATAAATTAGATCGCCTTCAAAACTTGTGTATCCGCTTTATTTTTGGACTACGCAAGTTTGACCATATTTCAGCTTTCCGACGTCAACTTAAGTGGCTCCCGATCCGCCTTCGCCGGAATATGCACGTCCTAACCGCGCTGTATAACCTCTTCTTCAACTCAGCTCCTTCCTATCTACATCAACGATTCCACCTTGCAATTACTAGTACTCGTCCTAAACGCTCCTGCGTTTCAGTAAAAACCTTTGACATTACCCCTTATAAATCTAAATTTTATTCCAAATCTTTTACTATACAAGCAGCGCGGTTATGGAATTCCTTACCAACAAATATAACATCCAGCCGTTCTGTCATGGCATTTAAACGTAAATTAAAACTCTACTATCTCTCACAGGATTAAATTATAATGTGTAATATATGTATGTATTTCTATATGTTATTATTATATGTATGTACTTCTTAATTTATGTAGGTATAAATTTATGTGTATGTATTTTATTTTATATAGTATTATTATATGTATGTTCTTTTTTATTATTGTAGGCATAAATGTATATGTATGTATCATATTTTATATAGTATTATTATTATGTATCTGCATATTATTATAAAATATATATGTACCTTTCTCTGCCCTCTTAAACCTCCTGTCCAACACTCTTAAGGGTAGCTGGAAGAGATCTCTTTGTAGAGATAAGTTCATCCTATGTATATGTCTTTTATAATTGTCTTTTCTTTTTTCTTTGGTGCATAAATAAATAAATAAATAAATAAATAAATAAAAAAACCGAAAATTTTTGGAAGAAAAATCATAACTTTTTTCTGGTAAACATTCTTACATTACAAGTATTTTTAATAAAAAGGTTATTTTTTACTCAAAATTTTTAGTTCCAAAAGTTTTTCCGTAAAAGGTACCGTTTCCGAGAAAAAAAATAAAAACCACTTTTAGCTTGAAAATTTAAGATAGGTAAAACAACGGCAACTTTTTTCTGGTAAACATTCCCTCCTCGCAAATATTTTTAATAGAAAGGTTATTTTTTACTCTAAATTAAAGTACCAAAAGCATTTCCAAAAAAGATACCTTTTCCGAGAAAAAAAATAAAACCGCTTTTTGCTTGAAAATTTTTGATGTAAACAACGGCAACATGTGTTATTCTTAGGTAGTGAGTTATATTTTAAACGAGTTACACACGAGGTCTACCCACGCGTGTCCCCCTGCGGGCACGGATTTTTTTTAATAGCCATTGTTATGTATTTGTACCAAAATTTAAAACTTTTTGTCATGAAATATTATTAAAAATGGTTTAAAAACATTTTATACGTTAATTAATTTCCCAACAATAAAGAAAGCTCGTAAAATTGGGATAAAAAGGATTTTTTATTTAATGATCTTTGAGTCGTAAGACGGTTTCGGTTTCAGGTTACGATGATATAAAATATACTTACGCCTAAAATTTTTCACAAACAAACAAATACCAACATATATTTGTCATAAATTAAATCAATTAACAACAAATAATGCAATAAAATAAAACATTGATTCTGATTTTAGATAACGTTTTTGAAATCAGAATCAATAAATAGAAACTGGGACTTTTTGATAGTTTTCAAAAATGGCTTTTTTTTAAAGTCCCAGTTGAAGCTTGTTTGTCCATTGAATTATAATTTCTCATAGTTGGAAACGAGGACCCTTTGCCTACCGAACAATACGTTGTGATAATCTGCCCTTCCTCTGGTTCTTTGTTTCCCAGATTAAGAACACTTAAGTACATGGATTCAGCTTAAAGTGGGGACTCGAGGAGACAATCGAGATAAAAAGAAAGATCTCGAGATATAGGCGTTTAAATATTAAGTTTTGCACAGGTTACAGGCCACTGTGAAGAGTAGCTACTGTAACACTAAAATAAAAAACAACATTCTTAAATTTTATTATATAATACAGTGTGACTCTAAAAGTGTGGCTCCGGATTAATTTTAGCGAGTTTAACTGTCTTCATGTATTTTTTTACGATACAAATCTTTTCCGTAATTTCTTTCTAACTGTAGTTCTAGTTTTCTTAATTTGTAATACCAATCTCAGACAAATTTTCAATTCCTATTCCTACTCCATTACCTTCCTGTTCTAATTTGTAATAATAATAAGCCTAAAATGTTGTTGGTAATATTTATCCCTACCTTATTTTCTTACATAATAAAGGAAAAAAATGTTTATATAGTTAGATACCTTACCCTTAAAATAATATTGTACTTGATCATACAATCTAAAATATAATATTTCTTCATCTTAAAAATTATTTTAATAGAAACTCACACATTCCAGAGTCGAGACACATAATTATCAATAACTTCTCTTACATAATCAGCATTCGCTTACAATTTTAGATTACAACTGAAGGCATCCGCATACTAGAGACGGATAGTGAAAATACGTTAAAACTATATACGAGTACATGACGATTATTATGGTACATTCACACAAAAAGAAAATGGGCTATTGATAGTTTTACCAAGACATAACATACTAATGTAAAATGTTATATCAAGGATTTTTGTATTTTTGATTAGATGCTTTTACCTTTTTATACCAAAGCTTCAATTGTTTTAATATTCATTTGCAATGTATCATCCATCCAAAAAGAATTAAAAAAAATATCACTTTTCCTTTATAACCTGCCTGATGTTTCCGGGATTATTAATTTGTTTATTGAATCTTAATAGAATAGGAATTCATAAAATTATTTTAGATTCAGTGTTAGTACAGCGTGAGGGACACAGTATATTTATTTATTTATTTATATATATCCTCTACTTAATCCATACCAGTGCTCACTTGTATGCGTCAAATGTAAGTGACAGGAGGGCCTATTTTGATATCGTATGTATTAAAATAAGCCCTTCTGTAAAGACACTTTCCAACTTAAAATGAGGCTACGAGGGTTCCAAACGCGCCCTGGTCTGAGAAGAACCACACAACAAACTCAGCCGGTTTTTTTTTATTGTGATCACTGTTTCACACACGTCAATATATTTAATTAGCAATGTAGAAACGACTAGAACCATCGCAATCAATTCGATAACCCGTCCATATAGTAGATCATAACCATATTATGAAAAATACGTCCTTTTTGATTAAACTGTGACTTCACATTCCGCTATGTAGAAGGCACACAATAACATTTCTAGTATTTTCTGACTGAAAGGGAGAGACATTATAATTTCTGTATGGTTTAACTTACCACTGCATAGTGACTAGCAAATGAAGCCAGAAATAACAATTATATTTTGATATTGTTTATATTTTGATAACAATTAAACTTTAGTATATCTTATTTATTAAATTTTTATTTTTATTTATTTTAAACAGGAAAAGAAAGCGGTAAGTGAGACAGGGGGAGGCCATTAGTGACCTTCGAAAACACAGTATCTATGATACTGGAAGAAGGTCACGGAAAAAGCATGAGGCCTCCCCCGAGGGCATGTATGAAGACGTTAAGATATGGCGTGAAGCTAAATATTTAGTTTATTTATTTATTATAAATAAACTTATTTAAAACAAATTTAAATCTTAAAAGGAAAAATAACAACTGTCATCTATAAAAATATTTACGAAAGATAAATATAACATCATTATAAATGCAACGAGTTCCTTCCAACCCTGGCTCTATCATTATAAAAGTTACCGAAAGCAGTTCAGATCGACGCAATCTACCGACGGAAGGATTTTAACATTTCACTAACTTCCATTTCATTCACATTTCAAGTTTTATGTGTTAAAAGAAGAGATATAATATAACAGTTTATATTATATATTGAATTTGGGACAATTTTGATGATTCATATTGATTAAAAATATAAAATCGATTTAATAATCTAATAAGGATTGGGGGTATTTAATATAAAAACGAAATTAATAACAGTAACTTTATGAAATTAAGTTTGTAATTATATCAATACGTATGAATGAAATGTGTTTGACAATGAAAAAATATCTTGTATAATAATACAATTGCTTTCAAGAAATGTTTTTAGCACATGTTACAAACTTGAGACACGCAATACATTGGAAAGGGATAATACACTATTATATATTTATTTATTTTATTTATTTATTTATTTATTTATTTATGTACCAATAAAAATCACAAATAACAAAAAAAAAACAGAAAACAATGTAGTACAAAGGATTACTTATCTCTTTGAGTACGAGATAGTGCGGTGGGCCAGATGGTATCTCTCCAGTCGTGCTATGAACATGTGCCCCTGAGTTGACACCACTGCTAACGCGTCTATTTCGGTACCCCTACTTGAAAGGCGTAGTCCCGGTCTCATGGAAGCGTGCCCTTGTCCATCCGATCCCTAAAAAAGGTGATAGCTCGGACCCAGCTAACTACAGACCTATCGTCATTACCTCTTTGCTCTCCAAAGTAATGGAGAGCATTATTAATAAACACCTCCTAACCCACCTCGAGGATCACCAGTTGGTCAATGACCGGCAATATGGCTTTCGCCATGGTCGATCGGCTGGTGATCTTCTGTTGTATTTTACACACCGTTGGGCAGCTGTTATTGAAAGCAAGGTCTATCAGTTAGTCTGGATATGGTGAAAGCCTTCGATTGTGTATGGCACAAGGTGCTTCTTTCGAAGCTACATTTCCTATGGGCTTCCCGAGAGTTTATGCAAGTGGATCACCAGCTTCCTCACTGGGCGGAGCATACAGGTCGTTCTCGACGGTTTTTACTCGGACCCCAAGCCCGTGAACGCTGGTGTACCCCAAGGCTGCGTGCTATCCCCAACTCTGTTCCTCCTGCACATCAATGATATGTTGGATATCTCCAATATACATTGTTATGCGGATGACAGCACTGGGGATGCGGTATATTCCGGCCGTGCAGGTCTCTCTCGGGAAAACGTCGACGAGTGCCGAAAGAAACTTGTGTCTTCCATAGAGACTTACTTGGGCATGATCTCAGAGTGGGGTGAATTGAACCACGTTCAGTTCAATCCTCTACAAACACAAGTTTGCGCGTTTACCACTAAGAAAACCCCATTTGTCGTATCACCGCTTTTCGAGAGCACTCCCCTCATTGCCTCGCCAAGTATCAGAATACTGGGTCTCGACATTTTGAGCGATTGTCAGTTTCGTGGTCATCTGGAGAGCAAGGCCAGGCATATGTAAAAGTGAATAAATATATACAATTATTGTAAAAAATATAAAAATAATAAAATAAACAGAAACACTAGTTATCTTTCCGAAGATAGGTAGTGTTGCTTAACTCTTAACTTAAAAGAGTTGAGAGAAGGATTACCATCCAAAATACTTTGGGGAAGAGAGTTCCATAGCCGAACTGCAACAACCGAGAATGATTTAAAAAAAAATAGAGTTGTAAAAAGGCACTACTAGGGATTTTGAAGTAACGCATTCACGAGATGGTCTCGTCCTTGGTGGCGTCACATGAAAACGCTCTTGCAAGTAAAGGGGGGAAGCGTTATTTAAAATATTAAAAAGAAGTGATAGAATGTGCAAATTCCGGCAAAGGCGAATAAGGAGCCACTTTAATTGTAATCGATATTCGGATACATGGTCAAATTTGCGCAATCCGTAAATAAAAGGAATGCACAAATTTTGAAGTCGTTCAAGCTTATCAAGTAGCTCCTCGGATGCATCTAGATGACAAACGTCAGCATAGTTAAGAAGTGGAAGGAGAAGAGTTTGTGCCAGCATTTTTTTAGTTTGTAAAGGAAGGAAATTCAACCGTCTGCCAGAGTGAAGAGAATAATGAACTTTTCTACTTATTTCATTAATTTGCGTTGTCCAAGAGAATTGACAGTAAAATATGATGCCAATTGATTGCTCTGTTAAAGGTAAGGATATCCTTATTATATAGCATTGTAGATAATAGAGGGTGAAAGTGTGTTACCATTTTTATTACGCAATTGCCGACTGCCTATAATTAAGGCTTGTGATTTTAGCGGGTTGACAACGAGGTCGTATTCTTCGGCCCACTGCTTAATCTTCCTAAGGTCATTGTTAACTAATTCCATTGTAGCATTAAGGTCGGCTAGGGATGTATTTCGGTACAGCTGCAAATCGTCTTCATAGAGATGGTAGTGACAAGAAATGACTTTAGAGATTTCATTAATAAATAAAGAGAATAGAAAAGGAGATAGACCGCCGCCTTGTGGTACGCCCGCAGAGGTTTCTGCCCAGTCTGAGTAGGCCTCATCCACACAGATTCTCTACCGACGTCCATGAAGGTAGGAGTTAAACCTATTTATTACTGGAGCTGAAACACTAAAAGAGCGAAGAATACCTAGCATAATATCAAAATCAACTGAGTTAAAGGCATTACTGAAGTCCAATAAAACAAGGATTGTTAATTTTTTATTGTCCATAGCATACCGAATATCTTCCGTCACTTTAAGTAAGGCCGTCGTGGTACCATGTAACGGACGAAAACCAGATTGTAGAGGGTTAAGTTATTAACAGATAAGTAGGAGGTAAGTTGCTTGTAGACGGCATCTTCTAAAACTTTAGAAAGAATAGGTAAAATTGAGATGGGACGAAAATTAGAAACGGAGGTTTGATTAGAAGTTTCGGGCAGTGGTAATTATTGTCGTCGTATTACATTGTCGTATGACGTATGCGCAGACTTCCAAGCACTGGGGAAGTAGTTGGTTAGGAGTGAGAAATTTAGAATGTGAGTAATAAAGGGAATTATGATATCAATGATAGGAATAAGCATATCACGACTGATGTTATCATGACCAACTGCCTTTGTAGAAATAGACAAGATGCTCTTTTTAATGTCAGCTTCCGCAATGTTTTGGAAAACGAATGAATCACAGTTAGGTGGGGTGGCAGAAGCCAATTTTTGAAGAGTTAAGACTTTTTAGATGTCACTAAGTTTAAATGATAGAGAAGAAAATTGAGCATTAAGAGAATTTAAATCTACCTGTTTTTTAATATTTACAGAGGTTTTACCCACACCCAGTGATTTAAAGAATCTCCATTTCTGTGAAGGAGATAAGAACTCGAGAGAAGAGAAAATATAGCGACGTTTACCGTCCCTACACATCCTATTACAGAGATTACGCAGCTTTTTATAATTAGAGACTTCTTCATAGCTTGGGTCTTTTTTGGATTTGTTTTTAGCTTTGTTACGACTAATCATATTTTTTTTATTTAAAGAGTAAGCCAGGGCGCTGGAAGATATCTGACCCTTATTGGTTTAAGTGGGGCATGTGAATCATATAATTTAATAAGGACCGAATTTAAAACATCAACCTTATCATCGACGATGATTGCTTTGTAAATTAATGTCAAGTCCAGATTCAAAGCATCTCGATTGAGAGCTTCCCAGTCAATATTCTTATAATTACGGCGCAAAATAACCTTCTTCAGATTAGGAACAGACAGATTATAGCGAAGGAAGAGAAGGTCATGATAGGAAAAGGGAGCTGTGAGTTGACCGTGTTCTAGCACATTCTCAAATTTTAGTACAATTATAATATCTAAAAGGGACGGTTGAACATATATTCTAGGTACTCAGAAGCATTGTCATCAGATTGGTTACGTTACGCTATCTCTGAGATAAACGCAGATTCCACCGCCTCTTCTACCAGTGCGGTCATTACGTATCAGAGTAAAACCGGGGAGAGAATAGAGTACCGATGACAGAGAAGTTTTTAGCCATGATTCTGTCACTAAAATACCATCAACTACTCTCTGAAGATGAACATGAAAAGTAATCATCGTTAATATTTAAAATAGATAAATCGGACATATTATAATATAATAAAATAATATATATTTATAATAAATATATATTATTATATTATATATAAATATATATAAATATTGAATAAGACGGATGATTAAAATAATCTTAATATAAACTATACATACCCTACACCACCTGGCCAAAAAGGAGTAACATATTAAAAAAAAACATTACTCAAATTTTAAAATTAAAATTATACACAAATCATAATAAAAAAACATAAAACATACAAAAAGAAATACTATGAACATTATAAATTTTTACTTTGTCTTAACGAATTAGAAAAAAAAATCAAGAAAACAAAAAACATTTATAACACAAAATTTAAAAATAAAATAAAATTAATGAATTAAAAGAAAAGAAGAAAGAACAGAATGTGAGATCAAAGTGAATTATAAGATAATAGAACAAGTGAATGAAGTGGTATATTTGGGAAGTATGTTTAGCAGAGACGCAAGATACGAAATGGATGTGGAAAGGCGTTTTGCTGCCGGTAACAGAGTCAACGGTGCTTTGACTGCATTGTTGAGACGTCAAAACGTCAGCGTAGCTGCATGTTTGGCTGTACACAATGCAGTTTTGCTACCGACGCTGTTATACGGCAGCCAAACGTGGGTAACACAAAAGAAGAATGTAAGAAAGATAAATGCTGTGGAGATGCGATCTCTTCGCAGAATATGCGGAGTCAGTCTAGCTGATCGAATCCGCAATGAAGAGATCCACATAATGGCAGGTACTAGCGAAGATGTCACGGTGAGAATGAAGAAGAACGCGGTAAGAGAGACAGGGGGAGGCCTTGAGTGACCTTCGAAAACACAGTATCAATGTTACTGGAGGAAGGTCACGTAAAAAGCATGAGGACCCCCCGGAGGGCATGTATGAAGAGGTTAATGTCTGTGGCCGAGTCGAAAGAGGTATGCAGAGACCGTAGCGTTTGGCGCTCCGTCGTCTCTGGCTACCTCGCAAGGGATATGGCGTAAAGCTATATAATGAATTGAAGATTAAAAATAACGTCTCATCAGGCTTAATTGCTTATTACTGACCTAAACTACCTTTGACATTAGATTGTCACTTGCGTAACTGTCAAATAATAAATGAATACATAGAAAATATTGTAAATTATAAAATAATAAAGAGTAAATGTTCTTTGAAAACAAACAAAATAAAAAAAAATCAAGCCCAGAAAACATTATTTGCATAGAAGTTTCATTCAAAGATATTGTGTGAAGTTACTGTATACAAAATTGTTGTCAAATATATATTATTTACCCGAGTGTTTGATACCACGGTGAGTTCTCATAGCTTTTTGATCTTGAGCTGAATGTTGTGTTTGATGAAAGCTGCTAGTCAAGAGTTAAAGTTCTGGCAAAGACACGATCATTTTCTCGTTTTATCAAGCAGAGCAATGACTATGAAACCATCTGAAGTCCAGCAATTCTTCATCCCAAAATGATTTCTAGCTGCCACAAATACCTCTTGCCTAGGCTTCGTAAGAAACTCGGAAACTGTGATGCCTGACCCCTTCAATGTAGTTTTAGCTGCCCAAACTTGACTTTTAAACTTCAAAGCTGTGAAGCGCACCAAAATCGGTCTTGGCTTTTCCTTTTTAAGACCCAGACGATGGATAACATCAATGCAGCTGGAGTTTATGTCCACGAACTTTATCCGGTTACACATAGTGTCATTTATAAGCTGTGAGATATCAGCTTTATCCTCAGGTAAACCATGAAACAGGAGCACCTTTCTACGAGAAACCATCTCATGGCCATCAAACCCAGATGAAAGTAATTGCAATCGATGACGTAGCATGGAATGGGCTTTTCAAATCAACTCCTTGAAGATTGAGTAATCTCTGATCAGTTAACTAAGATCACCAATACCAGCCGTTGATGCCTTCGAAGATGGTTGTGACTGAGACTGTGCAAGTGTTTGATCAAAAAAAGTTAAATAAACCATGAACGATATACACATAGTGTTATTGCCATAGTATTTAGAAAAAAATATCTACAAAAAGTTGGCAGAATAACAATTTTGCAACACAATAATAGAATTAAATGACCGGAATATTTTTATTGTTTAATTGTCACGTATTGAATGTATTCTACGTATTTAGGAGTAATTTTTCTTTTTACACATTTTTATTAACTAAATGGTCTCGAGTATACATAAGAATAGTGAGTTTAATTCGGTGACAAAATCCTTATGTAATTGGATAAAACTTAAGAAACAAATAACTTGTTTTTTCGATAAGTTCCTTGAGTGTTTTTTACTTCTTCTCAAGTCAGTGGTGGTGAGGAAAATATTTTTTTAAATAATAAAAAATGCATTTTACATAAATGATTTTTAACATTTAACATGTGTTAATTATAATTGACAGAGGAGAAAATATAACCTTTCCTCTAGATTCATCAAACGACAACTCGTTAGAGAAAAGATCAAGTATGTTGTTAAAACTGGGGATCAATTGGTACCAATACACACTTTGCACGTTCTGTTCATTTAAGTTCTGGGCATTTTCAAAAGCCGTTACCGTCCCTAGCACTATGACACATAAGAAATGACGCTGTAAAAATTATCCCAAAGCCTCTATTTTTTGCACGTTCAAAAGTCGAATAGGCAGGATGGCATTTCTCCAATGGTGCCTGAAAGGTGTAGTCCCAGTTTCATGGAACTGGTCCCTTGTCCTTTGAATCACTAGAAAAAGTGATAGCTCCAATTCAGCTAATTACAGGGTTATTGCCAACACCTCTCTTTTGTTAGTTTCATAGTTGGTGTCGCATTAGGAGTTGTAAACCTGAGAAGTTTGATCGTTTTATTGTTGAGTAAAGAGTTAACACTAAGCCAATAAATTATTATAAACGAATGTCTTAGAAAAATCACAAAACACACTCAAAGAACATCCTCAAAGAGATTCCTGCCAGATCTTAAATTTATGTCTTTATAAGACACCAGCATCAGTAGTAGATCGACCTTTTGCGAAACCAAACTGTTTATTATGAAACAAGTTATTTTTACCAGAATTATCTTATAATTTGGTTTAAAACGATTTTTTCAAATATGTTACTGTGTAAAGGTAATATTTGTCTTTAATTTGAAGGATCTGAAGCATTATCAGATTTTAATTGGGGTATTACTTTGCTATAAATATTACAGTGACAAAATACATTACCAATACAAGTCACGGAAACATTTACAATGCGATCAGGTTCAACAAGTTATAAGATTTAAACATATTTAACGTACATATTTTATGTTGTTTATCTACATTCAAGTCACCGCACACTATCACTGCTTCACTAGTTTTGTTAAAATATCCTCAAAGGCACACCCATAAAATAACATATTTATTGAGCTCAACGCAGGATAGTTCAATAGTTCACTCGCCAGAGAGTGCCTCTATATTTTATCAAGATTTTAAAACTACATCATTACGAGTTGAGTGAGCTACCGGGAATAGCTTTCTCTCTACAGAACGAACATGAAAATCTATAATATTCTATATTTATAAAATTGTTGGTCTTTGACAACCAGTGCTCGGTCATGCACAATAAACTAATAATTTTCAAAAACAGAGGCAACTTCTTTATCTGATTGTATCACTTGCAAGATCTTTGCAAAGAGTTAAAGTGGGTTTGCGAGCTTCGCTTTTACCAGATTCTCAGTTTATGATATTCCTTTATGATATTTTATTTTATTTAATGGTTTTTTGTTTAAATTTGTATTTGTAACGACCTGGCCTGTAAAAAGACTTTATTTAATTACTTTGAGTAATTCCTAATATGTTGGGCAAATAATCAGATGAGGACTCTCTATTCCTTCATCAAATAGGTGATTTTTCAAAGTACTATTTTTGGAAGAGAGAATGGATCTTAAGTTTAGAATTTATCAAATAATTTATCATACTGCTGTAAAGGATTTTTTCACATTTATTATATGAGCATTCAGTTGAAATATTATTTTTAAAGTTTTCCATGCTCTTTACAGTTACAGGTAAACACAACTTTTTGATTTTCATTGCTACTAATATTTTAATTTCTGATTTAATAATGCTAATTGCTCAGAATGATCAGAATTTAACATATTTAAAAGTTTTAGTAAACATTTTGTGAAAATATAATGACTCAGATATTCTAAAGGCTATGAATAAATAAGTTTAAGAGGTTATATGATTTTAACAATGACTTGAATCTAATAGCGGTAGAAGAATTAATTAAAAAGTTACTATATATACTCGTATATATATAAATATATATCATATTTAAAACTATTTTGGATCGACATTGCATTTAAAAAATGTATTACACTCACTTCTCTTCTTCTTCTCTGTATAAACTATATTTTATTAATGAATTAAAAACTAAACAGAAAAAAAACTTATAGTTATTGCAAATTATATTTTTTCAGAAATGAAAATGTAAAATGCAAATTTTATAACATTTTATCCTCTCATCTTAAGCATAGTAATCCTGAAAAATGATTACGGCTTAAGTTGAAATTCATATCACGATTGGATTGAATTGAATTAAATATTTTCATTTGCATTTTAAACTGAGATAGTTTATTCAATTCGCAATCCTGTTGATTTGCATATCAAACGCAATGCAATTAAAAGTGTTGTTCCATATTTATTATTGAAAGAACGACGTAGCTTCTGCGTTTTTAATTGAATATTCATGCATTACATGAAAAACATATATGATAGAATACGACGTAATATAGTTTATCCAACATTAGTGTTTTGAAAGCTTTTAATTTAAAAACATAACAGTTTGTATTGTAAGCAAAGCAAAAAATAAAAAAGGTTCAAAATAAGTTAAATATTAATTCTGTGAAAATAAAATATCAAATATCTCTACGATCTATGTTTTAGTGTAACTGTTTAAAATCACACGCAATCAATTCGACCGGTTTGGATTGCAGTTAACATTCACAAACAAGTTCCTAACATTAATTATTACACTGTTATAACGAGCAGTTTTCAACCGAATCCGATTTCATCTCGGAAGAGTTGAAATAATTGTACTTAAACTAAACTAATATAGAGAAACTTTTAATTCCAAAAAATGATGTGATTATTTTTGTTTTAATATTTTTTTATTAACTTTCTATAAAATAAATAGTGACGGCTGATCGAATCTAGGTTTGGATCAAATATAGCTGAGATCAATCTGTAAAATTAGTTAGCCACTGATTTACAGATTAATCTCAGCTATATCGGCTGACAATAATAATATCGATATGCGTAAAGAGCAGTTTGTTAAACTTTCTCGTTCTTAGTAGAATCCAGTGTAATACTAAGAATCTACTAAGAATTTTAAAGCACCGAGGTTCTTAAAACCACATCGTCTTTACCACAGCTTTTACAATCCCATTCAAATAATGTGAATTCCGTTCATGAGAGTGTTCCCAAGAACAAGAATTCCAAAAAAACTAAAGTCTTTTCACATAAATTATATTACTATTTCATTACTAACCCCATACTTATAATTATGTTACATATTTTGTAATTTAGGAGACAGAAAGTATTTTATAACAGTTACTACTACACGCTCCGTATCGTTGATGTGGTTAATTTATTAAAACATATTTTATTAATAAATATACTTTTTTTTGGTTTCAAGTTACGATTCCAGTTGTGATAAAATTGTAATCATTCCTAATGATTAATTCGACATTGCAACTGTGTTTAATAAAAACAGCCTGGTTTTCATAACAAATAAATTTTAAAGATGTAAAAGCTATTGATATTTTCTAGACAAACAATCCCACCGTGTAAGCATTGGGTATGGAAGGTAAATATTTGGTGAACAGACTTAGTAAACTTCACTTGGTATAAACACTCCTTGTGAAATTATTCAATACCATGATTTAATCGGTCACAAATAGCCGATTGCATTTTATAATTTGGCTATAACAAAGAAATAAGTGTATTTTTCCCATTTTCCCTCTTTCTAACTATAGCACAAATTACAAAATCCCATTTCAAATAAATATAATTTAAGATTCCTCAACTTTATGGAACTATTTTTATAAGTATCTATTTACACAGAGCCGTTCCCCTAATGAGTTACTCGGTAATGAAAAAATGAATTCAGAATAATTATGGATCAAATCTTAGTTTATAAAAAGGTATAGTATCTTTTCATATTTGCTAAGCAAGTTTATCGATCAGACAAGAACCCGACCCAAACTAAACATACTTGTATTGGCAAAAACCCCGCATGAAACAAAACATTTTCACATTTATAGCATTAATTAGGATTATATATTGTTGTATCGAATTTAGCCAGTTAATTATAAAGTCCAATTACAATTCCAACAAGTTTGGAACCATCGCACTAACACCAAATATAGTTCATTGGATACAGCCGTTTAAACCGACAATGGCCAAAGTTGCGCTAAGCCATAATAGCCCCATTAAGGTCCCATGCCAGGGTCCTTACACCGAATTTGCGTATGCAATTCGATTCCTTCTGTTTTAAGCTTAACCGATAACTGATTAAATGTAAGAAATATTAATATAATTTACGTAGTGTTTTAATTCAGAGAAAAAGGTGACTACTATGTGTATGTAAATTGCACAATTGATTTAAAACATATAACAAACAAGGTCTCGGGTTCATCCGGAATTTTTATCTTAAATCTTAATTCTATTATATGACCTGATGATGATATGATATCTCAAACATTTATTCTAAGGAATTTAAAGTCACGAAATATATGTATACTAAATATGTATAAGACCTGAAATATTCGAATTTTATTATATATTTTCGACTATTAATTTATTCTGTTTACAATATATATATAACAATAATATAACTCGATGTTATGACTCGATTGATATAATTAAATCTTAAATAGCGAATAATCTTGATTCGTCGTTATTAAGATTAATTAAAAGAAAACTTAATTTGTTTTGTTGTGATGACGATTTCTTTAATAAAAAAAAAATAATATAATGTAATTATTAAAATCTACAAGACGGTATTCGTATTTATCGCTTTCAGGACAATATTAAAAAAAATATAAAAAATATAATAAAAAATAAGTTAAAACGAATACGAAAATCTATTATTATATAATAAATTATAAATAGAATTAAGAAGTGGATATCTCGTGTCAGAATAATATCATTGTTTTTAGATCAATTCTATATATTTAAATATTTTTATATGACCTGTTAAAAAAAACTAAATTTAAAAATACTGTCAACTTCTGAATTATTTTAATTGAAACATTTAATAAACTATTAAACATTGTCGGTGTATTTTGTAAGTGTTCTTTAAAATAAAATTGTCCGTTTAAAATCAATATAAAGAAATTCTTAACTTTAACGAGGGTAAAAGGAATTTAATGATTCCTTTGAGATCGAAATCCAAAAAGACAACAAATACTAAACCTGTTTCATTCTTAAGTCAAAAGATTTTTAAAAGAGCCTTAAATGAAATCGATGTTTAATGTAGCGGCGATCAGAAGAAATAAAAATTCCATGAAAGTATTGTAATAAATTAAAGTTTATATAATGAAGACTCGTGTATGTCTCAACATTACAACACCTTCCATACACACAACCACACGAACTTACCGAAAGCCAATTATATGTAATTAGAGAGATGTGTCTTCGTATAACGTTACTGGTATGTTTAATAATTAATTAAATACGTCTTGTATTTATTATAGGTATTACTTTTAACAATCCTTAAATTAAAAGTTAGTTTATTATATTTTAGTCAGTAATTTACAAAACTTCATGCACGTAACTCGCAAAGAGAAGAATGGAGTTTACTACATACGAGTATTTCTTAAAAATATAATAACGACTTGGTGTTATACGTACAAAATTGTAGTTTTAATATCAACCGCGTCCATTTTGTAATATTTAATCGTGTCCCGAGTCAGAGCTCAGCGCAAGTTTGGCGAACATCAAAGTTATCAAAGTTCAAAGTTGCTTATAAAAAATATGAAGTAGAGCATAATTTTTGCACTAGAAAATTTTAGGCTATTAAAATAAGTTTAAACATAATTTTCACTTGCATTTAGTAAATATGCTATTCCATATACTATTGTGCAGTTTTGCATTATAATTAAAGACTTAGATAAATGAAAACTAGTATACTTCAACATTAAGCAATGAGAATAATAATTTAAAGAATAATGTGTATCAAGTAATTACACGATCTATATCGTATAATTCTGGTCTATGACTCCTAACAATAAATTATTTTTAAATATTTGAATAGCCAAATGTTAAGTTTGTTATACAAGAATAACCAAATGTTAAGCTTATTTAATTCTAAAAAAAATAATTAAACATAAGCTAACATGGCTGAACCTGTTTATTGACATTTTTAGATATTAATTCCAGTTGTGACATCTTTTCAATGTTCTAATTTGGCAACAAGCATCAGTTCAGATCAAATCGGATCAGATCAGAAGTGACGCATCGGAAGACTCCCCGTTGTAAATGTCATAGAAAATGCACAAAGAAGCTACGTCACTACGCAATTCCAAAGAGTTACTTACAGAGCACCGGATCCCAGACTATCCGAACGGCTCTAGATCACGGACCGGAACGGACCGCGAAACCGACAGTTTCTCGAATTGTCGAGGCCCACTATTCTGATATTGGACGACGCACTGAGGGGAGTGCTCTCAAAGAATTGCAAAACGACAAATAGAGGTTTTTTTTTGTGGTAAACTCGCCTAAAGCATGAGGTCGCAGGTTTTGTGTTAGCTGGAAGACGAATGGGAACTATACTCCGTACCAGGCAATCATTAGTGGATTGTACTAGCGCCTTGACAGTAGCTTGGTACTCTCCGGGATATGTAGTTAGCAGAAGATCTAACATTCAGACCATGAATCTTAACCAACTGAGACTGACATAATTATGTTCCAGAAGTATGTTCAAGCCAATCGGTAGCCGCTTAAATTTCAGGCAATATAACTTGACAATCAGCTAGATTTGTGCAAATATACGTCGGTTTTCTGTGAGGTGGTCCTTCCCCGGTCGAGCCCGCCCAATACGAGCTGCAGTCAGATAACTTCAGCTAGGCTCTACCACCTACAGATTAATTAAACCTTATTGTCCCATTTCTTTATATTATTGCTTTATATTCCAGGTTTATTTTTAGATAATGCTTTGTAGCATTAACTCCACCTATTTTTCCTTTTTTAGACAATAAGGATAAATAAATAAATTGTGAGCGTTGAAATTTTCATGTACAACTTTGGCAGAGTACTGACAGGTTCAAAATTTTGAAGGCGACGGTAGCAGATTTCCTCTGTTAGAAACACAGATACCCCGATGTGTTATGAAACGTGTGTGTTGTGACGTGTGTCTAGTTTATAACCAGGGTACGATAGGTACACTGTGTCGCTAGTTTGAGATATATGCGTCTCCGCCAAAATCAACAAGGCCGGCTGCGCCATCTCTGGCTGATAAGGGACGTCATTTAGGTTACAATGAAATCCACGGATGTTGCAAAAGTCCACATTTAGAGTGCTTCTTAATTTGCCCTCAGTAAATACAAATAAAATGCTGTGATACGACGTCGGGAAGCCCGAACAAAATTCGAGAATCATTCTCCCGATTTTGCTCGGAGAAAGTTTCGCTGGCTGCGTCAAAGGCGGTACCCTCCTGGAGGAAATTTTTTGACCGCAACGCTTTCATGTTTGACGGTTGTATTTGGGATTTCAGGTTCTCTAACTTTCCGACGGAATGTAACCAAATGAAATTGATTACTACAAGTCAATGTCCTGTGAGAGGGTGGTCTTTACCCGGATGAGCCAGTCCACCACCAACAATCATTGCGTTAAGTAGTGGTGGTATATTAATTTTTAGAGCTGTGGGACGCTTTCCCAGAGATCGTAGATTTAAATCCTGCTTGTATTGATAAATTAATCATCCTATATTTACCATTTTTTAATGTTCGTCTCTTCATCACTGGGTTTGTTGGCGTAAACACAAGAACAAAAATAAAAAAAAAACAGTATTACCTCTTTTAGAAATAGATTTTTGTAAACAGATAGAATAAAGTTACTAAAGTTATAAATGTTATTAAAAAAACAATTGATTTTTAAGTAAAATGATTACTATTTATTGAACAAAAGAAAATGTTAAATACATGTTTATTTATAATTACTAAAAAATTGCAAAAAAGTGTGGTTAAAAATAATATAAAATAGTAATATAATTAAATATTAAAATAAACTAAATCAGTAAATTATAAACAGCGCCATCTCTCGACAGTAATGAAAATTTTTCATCCATCCGAGAAAAACGAAAACAATACCGAACGAACTAAGTTCGTTCGTGATTATATAGATTAAATAGATTTATGATAACCTACAAACGGGATAATAGGATCAATAGGAATAATCAACTTTCAAATCAATATTTAAATATCTAAATATGTAACAAATCTAAAAGGAATTTAAGTATTAACTAATTTAAAGCTAATTTAAGATCCTTACTTATTAGCGGGTAGAAAAATGTGGTCCGTCAATTGATAATAAAACACTTACTCAAGCAATTACAATTAGTTAACAAATTAAAAATGAAAAATACTACCATAACTATTTTCATACTTTTCTTTAATAATAACAACCTTTTCGTTATCTATAATAACACTCTGTTAGCTTGAAAACGTGTGAAATTATGTCGTCAAGCTTAATTAAGTTCTTGATCCACTAAAGATTATGGTAGATTATTTTCAAATGATTGTAAACAATAAACCAATCTCACCTAATCATTTATAAATGATAATAATACATTTAGGGCGCAACAAGAGAAGCAATTTACAAAAACAAAATCGTTTCAAGACCTTTTATTTAAATTTTAGAACTGTTGTTTTTTTAGACATATCTGGAGTCTATTTTTATAAGATGCATCACATTGAATTCAAACCAACTATCTCTCACCAGACCATCTGTTAATCACATTTTACTAATGAGCTCGTTCAGTTTGCCGAAGGTAACAATGTCAGCGTCGCAATCAGCTGTCGATAAGCGGACCGGCTGACGCGATTGGATTTTGCTGATTACATTTACTTACTAGTTAGTTAGTTTTTGGTTATTTGAATAAGAGAGAATAAGCTTGTATAAATCGGAAAATTTTTGTTTGAAAAAATCATTTTGGCTTGATTTTGTCAAACATTTATTAACGTTACCTTGAACACCCCCTGTTTAACTTTACCTTTGAAAAAAATTATTAAAAATTATAAAGATATTTAAATTGAACTTGATTATTTCAATCAAGTCAAAGTTCCTAACATAAAGTACAAACCAAATTCAGTAATATATACTTTCAGTAAGGTAAAGGTCTTTGATCTGTTACGGTAGCTTCGACAAACGAAGTTTAAATTTAGTCAGACTTGATTAATTGTCCAAAACTTAGACAGTGGGGTGGTCGGTGATGATAATAATAATTTAAAAAATAAAAATTATTTTTGTCTCTAGATTTTCTATTTTTCTTTTAATAAAAGGAGAAAAGATTGATTGATACATGTACTGAGTATATATAACATATTCATAGAACAATATAAAGCATAATAATAAGACTCAAACTATTCAATGAACTCTTAAGGGAAGATTTAAACTAATAAGATATTAGCGTAAAGCGATAACAAGCAAATAAAACTATCGCAACCAATGATAATTGACAAATATTTACTCACTGTCACTTGGCGACTGGTTCGATCAACTGAACTAATTTAATTATCTACTAAGTTCTCTTATGGCAAGTTGATTTATCGGATCATTTCGCTCCGTCGTTAATACATTAAGCTCTTAGCCCATTGAAGATTAACAAATGTAGCAAAATTAAATTTTCCATTACTTATGCCGTGATCTACCTTTAATTAACACTGTGGCTTGCCGCCAGTTCTGAAATCGAAATTAGAATATACTGACCTTTCTTAATCTTGTTTCCTTGACACTGGTGATTCAGATAATTTTATTTAATTGTATCAGGTATATTGAAGTTTGGTCAGACACTGCAGAATTATTGCAGGAAAACTTTAAGTTTCTAGTTGATGTTTCTAATGATTAGTTTACTGGCAAAATTTATTATTCAAATCAAAGTATATCTTATCCTTTACCAAAATATTTCTATTTTATCCTTTACCAAAATATTTAAAAGACTAGAATAATGCTAGCGTTTAATGTATGTTAAAAACTCGATGGAAGATAAAATCTTGCACTTTTGTAGCACAAGAATAAGTAGGTGGTAGAAGCTAAAGCTACATCCAATTAAGAATTAAGAGTGTTTTTAGCTAGAATTTAAGATTGTTTTACTACAACTCACAAATAAATAGGTGAAGCTAATGATAATGTTAAAAAAATCCCAAAAAAACTAAGTAACTTATTAAAATAAAAATATCAAATGATTCAAAAGTATACAATAAACATAGCGAACGATATTCTTTTCATTGAGGATGATTCAATCATGATTAAATTATAAAGTGTCGGCGAGCAGTCATTATTATATGTAATTACTTTAATATTTATTTGTAATAATATTCAAGTGTTTAACATTAATACAACATTGCAATCACAATACTTATACGATAGTATTTGTTAAATAAATTAAATAAAGAATTTCGTTACTCTTCCGTCCTAATGCTGCTGTTTATCCATTTATAAATTTACAAAACAAATATTAAGGAAATTATGGTGCGAGTGTCAATATATCAAACGGTAAATACAGATCGCTTTAATTAGAGACAGTAACAACGCTAATCGTGAATCACTAATTAACCGCAAACACTAATTGACAATGTGACATCATATCATTATCCTGAACCGCAGTGACAACTAAATCAAGAGATTGTGATCTGTTATCCTACAAGTAAATATGGCATGTCTACTGGAATTAATTCAGATATTATTAAATCGATATATTTTTGTATTTTATTTTACTCTGTCTGTTAGTCTGACGCAAATATAATATTTTTAGTTGAACCACGTGAGATATAACTAAAATTAACCAATATTTCCACTCGTAAGCGAGAGTTGTATCCGAGAATTGAAATAAGATGATTGTATAATACGATTTTCAGTTGGACATTATAATTCCGATGCTAGACTTTGAAAATAAAGTCCACAATGGCATCTAATAAATCAACAGAGTTGAAGCCGTCATACCAAATGAAGTCTTTTGTTAGAGAGTAACGGAAATAAACACCCCGTTGGGGTGAATTGGGAGTACACTGAATTTGCTCGTTTAAAAGTTCCAATGGAATAATAAAAATCTTAAATAACAGCAATTGCACCTGCGTTTCTCGAAAGTATACCAATTAATGAAAAAGTTGTTTTGAGAGAAAGCACAGGATTAAAGTATAAGAAATAAAACAATTAATTCATTCTCGAAACTCATTAGTATTGAAAACTACCGAGTTGATTTTTTAAATATATGGCTTAATTTTTATATAACATCTATAAAATAAAATGCTTAACTCATAAATGTAAAAACATTTTTAGGGATATAGTTATTATATATCTTCTTAAAGTATTAAATTTCTTATTAAAAAAAAATACAAGGAATTTAATTTGCTTCATTTAAATCTTCCTCTATTTCTATCAATACAAAAACAAGTGAATCTGTGTGACAATATATTAGCAAAACAAAAGAAAGTCAGTTTCTTCTTGAACGTTTGAAGTGCTCAAATTGGTCTCCACTTCAGAGCGTAAGCGCTTTATCCTTCAGAAAATATTGTTTCCAAGACGTGAAGACAATGAGAGAAATATAATGCTAGAAAAATATGCGCTGTTTTGTTAAAAGAACTATTCTTACAATTTCTTGGAGAAAACTTTGTTGGTGGATTAAAAGTTGAAAATAAAGTATAATTTCTAAGAAATTAAGAAAATATATATGTTATTACATTTTTTATATAATATATAAATAAACTGTCATATTAATGATCCCGTTTTCATCATTAGCAACACTAACGATCATATTTGTCGACACTGGTACTTTCGACTGGAGAGAGCATATCAACGACATTATCAGACCATTTCCATATTGCTGGAGCATCATTATCTACAATGGCAACCATACATTCCTGCTTATAGGCACATGAGAAAACATTCATTACCTTCATTAGCCACAAGCGAACACGCAATGATGGAACGGCTCCATCTGACGTTAGGAAATTACCAACATCAAAGACTTTCAAGACGATGTTTGAAGCAATTGCTTGTGAAAATATTTGTATATTTTTTCAACATTATATTTTAATAAATGCGATAAAGGAACAAATGTACATACATTTATAATTAGTTGACGTTTTAGCATTAGCTTGCCTTTCCTTTAATTGAGATATTAAGAACATAAAATCGATTTTAACATCTTCTTCAAGGATAGATAAACGTTTTAGAGTTTTAACTAACTGATGCAGTTTTGACAAATATTCCCTCATTATACAAACAATAATTATCGTTTATAGTCAAATCATAAGCATTCTAATTTACATACCTGACATAAACAATCTCAGCTTCAGCAACATGGTATTATCGACCCTAATTTACTGCCCTAAAGTCAATATTTGATTGTAGTTTCCTAATAAATTGTATCTCCTTGTAAGGACAGAGGGCGTACCTAATTTGAGTGTTAGACGGCTGTGACAATTTACTTGCGGTCATCCAGAGGGATATTGGGTCCTTTGTAGGACGATAGATCGAATTTGAAGCGGAGATTTAAAAGCTGACATGCTGACTGCCGGATTTCTTAACGATGACCTTGTCTATATCTTGTATATTTGTAATATAAATATAGAATTAAAAAACATATATTTCGTGATGATGAACTCCCGCCTCTTCTTCTTTCACAATGTGATTTTTAGGTATCTTGTACTTTTATGATAACAAGTATATTATTTTGTATTACGACTTCTTAGGTATGTAACGTATGATAGTAGAAAAAATATATTGATTTTCAATAATATTATTTAGGTTTAACAAGTTGACTTGTGAAGATAAACATTAAGAACAATACAACACGCTTTATACATATTATCCGCGTTAAGTATTTAAAGCCATATGAAACCAAATGAACAAGATATAACAAACTTTATGTCGAGATATCAAGAACTAAAGCTATTTTTATTTATTCCAAACCCAGCATACAAAATTTGATGTCTCACAAACATTGTTTCTTGTGTCTCTTGAGTAAAAGTTGCAAAGGATTTTGTGTTCCAAAGAAACTTTAGTAGATAATTTCACGGATCGTTTTTTGGGCTCGGTGGTGAAAAAGTTTTTATACCACCCAAGGGATAAAGACAAATTGTTTGTAATTCCAACAATTTCACGGTTGAAGTTCTTGAAAAATAGTGTTTTGTTGTGATATTTCTTGCAAATTATATTTAATATATGAGATACTTACGAGTATTGGAAATGAAAAGTTCTATTCCTCTTAAAATAATATTTTTTAAGATTGCAACTGTATTAAACCCCATAATATATTCGAGTCTTATAAAAAAACTTTTTACAGGTGGTGTCTGGTCGCTACGAAATTTGTCCATCTCCGTTCCTCGAGCTGTCTTGTCTGGTGAAGGTCAGTCTGCCATACTGCGATGCTCGTACGACCTGGAGGGAGCAGCCTTGTACTCTATACGGTGGTACAGAGCCGAGACTGAGTTCTACAGATATGTGCCAAGAGAGATGCCACCAACTATGGTATTCCCATTACCCGGTGCTTCAGTTGATGTAAGTTACTAAATATATTTATTATTATAATATTATAATAGCTTGTAAATATTTGTCATGAAAGCATTAAATCGTGATGTTAATGCGTCGACTTATTATTTTAATGATAGCACCAGGTGCATTGAAATGCAAGCTCTTTGTTATGGTAAGCTTTTAGTATTTAAAATTGAGGTTGATTGTATTCTTGGAAATAAAATATATAATATTACGTATTTTAAATATGAGACACGATCAAAAGAAGGGTTGTAACAACATAAATAATATATTAAGAAGACAACTTAAATAATATTAGAAATATAGTTATATTCATATAACCAACAGCTAGCTCAATCAGATCATCAGCAAGTACGTATAGTGAATCTAAATCGACGTTTAAGTGGGGATTACCAGTGCGAGGTGACAGCAGACGCGCCCCTGTTCCATACCGATATACGATCAGCACCACTAACTATCGTTGGTAAGGTTGTTCACAGTCATACGAGAAAAAATTATGAATAGAAACATAATTATTTATTATTTGTTTATAATAATGTCGCTCTTTAATTAGCTAACTGAAGTAAAATCACCAAGGTTATAAGGTAAATTAAATTGTTTAGATCCACCATTCCGAGCACCTCGTCTATCAGTCTCTCAGAGGACTTACGCTAGAGGCGACGTCATTCGCGCCAACTGTTCCGTCGACGAAGCATACCCTTCTCCTAACATTACATGGACTCTGGATGATCATAAGGTATCAAAGGGAGGACGAATATTAAATTTTTTAAAGTATTCTTTGTTTTTTGGTGTTGATAAAACAGTAAATACGAGTATGTATATAAGCTTTGCCTTGGGTTTGGTACAAGATTTAAAACATTTATAAACTATTCCTAGGTCATTGTTGAAATGTTGAGTAGAATCAAAAAACATTATTTCATCTAGTACTAACTTCTCATCTCCATAAAATAACACTCTTTCCCCTAGAGTTCATCTTGGCACGGACATATAAATAGATTTTACTTCCTACCTAGAAAGTCTAAGCTACAAATTGTCTGAACGACACTACTCTCTTGAGACTTGACGTTCCAAGCTACCTGCAATTTAATTCAACGTGTAAATTGTTAGGAATTCAGTAAAGTATTTAACTTTCCAAGTATAAATCCTTGACTTTAAACTCTGCGAGTATTATAAATGACAATACCAGGAGATCATAAATTCTATCCTCCACCAATTAATTTTACAAGATGATAACATTACTCACTCCCTGTATTGATGCGCCTGATAGATGGACTTTATAACATTATCAACAAATATTACATTAGTAATAACTACCTATTACAATAATGGTTTATAATTTAAGTATTAATTTAAACGTAAGTCTAATGTCTTAATATCCAGTTTACATTTTCTGCACATGACCACATGACAAGTTACAATTGACTCAAATCAGTGTTTGATTAAATTTAAGATCAGGTTTATACTGTAAGTTTAAGTTGTATAGTCTTATTTTAATTTTAAACATAAAATTCTCATATCAATATTACGTTTAGAATATTTTTTTTTGGCTTAAATCTACAAAACTAAAAAGTAAGTTAAGTAAAGTTGGAGAAGAGTTATTGCTATAGCAATGTCAAATGTAATTTATAAATATTGTATACACCATTACATCTTTCTTGGTCTGATTAAAAATAAATAAAAAACAAGGTCTCATTGGAAAATAGTTCTTTTTTGTAAATCAAAATCTGTCCTCTAAGTGTCTGATTACTTGATAACAGTTAACCTATATTTCTATTGGGAAAGGTCTCTCTTTCGATTATCTATTCTTAGAGAGCGTATTTTATCACCATACCTCTTAATGTGGAGTGTGCATCGATGTTCAAGGGTTCGAGGAATATTTATATAAAAAATACTTTTTTAATAAAACATTATTTAGGAATTTGTAGTCATAGAATTATTGTTTAATTGTTATACTCATATACAGTGGGTAATGACATTAAATCTGACCGTACAAAAATAAATTTTGACAACAGTTTCCCGGAATCAACACTACCAAATCAGTCTATTGTCTGAAGGAAAATGTTATTTTTAATTTTAATTACACAACATACAAAGGTTAAAAGAGTTATTAAATTCAAAAACAACACATGTTTTAAATATTATCCACAAATACAATAAAACATTTTTTTAAATTTTAATTTAAGTCTTAATCCTTTTTTATGAAATTTGTTATTTTAATAAACACTTAAGAACCGTGTATTACAAAAATAATTCAGGATAAATGATTTGCTTGCAAAAGTTCTAAAAAATATATTATAAAATCAGAATATAAGGAAAGTCACTAATAACTAAGTAACTAATATAGTCATAAATTCCCCAAAAATGATATCTATTCTATATTCTTCTTCAAAATATTGCTTTCGATACACAAAATATGTGAATGAGAATTAATGACATTTTGTAAGACAAGACGACCATATCCATATACTCAAATATGTTATTTAATATATTCTTGTAATATGAAATCTATGTAATGATGACTTTTGAATTGTATGCATCCCGTAGTAAATGAATACTTGTAATTGTCACCAGTCAACACGCACTGCTTAAGGATTTTAATTTGTATTCCTGAGTTCTAGACAGGAATAAAAATATTAGAGAGAATTGATATTAATTACACATTTTTCATCAGTATATCTGTAACTTTTACTGAATTATGGATTACAATCTTACTTTATTTCTAAAAAGAACTAAAATATTGTATTCATTATACTTACATAATAATGATAATTGTTAAAATAAGCTATAACCAACTGAGAACAATAAAACTCAGGGATTTTTTTTAGTACATCTAGAATTAACTTTCATATTTTTTATTAATTATAAGTCATTTCATGTTAAGTACAATCAAATAAATACAATTATAATTAACATAACAATATGAGTATATAAAACAAAGCGTTCATTCGACCCTTTTCAGTTATTTGAAACAGTAAAGTGATAGTTAAATCACAACACTGTTAAATGTCGACTGTAGAAATGAAGTAAGCCAATTCGAGACGAACGTGACCGGAATACATGTCTTATATTCAAAGTCTCATGTTGCCGACGCAAATGTGCTTATAAGTAATGTCTTTCGTCAAAAGTAAATTGAATTTAATAAACATTGCAGCATTTTAGAAAAACTACGCTGATTATTAAACAACATAGTAACTAACTGTCTGATGTTCGATGACGGTCAAAACCACTGGATTTAGTTAAAAATATTACAAGTTAGTTTAATAATATTATGGTATAAAAATTATTTTATTTATGCAGAGACCTAAAGTTGGAAACCTCCTTGTCAGTGTGGTAACTATTGAGGTGGGTTTGTCATCGTCATTTAAGTAAAAAATCTGAAAACAAAAAATTAAGAACTACTAGAAGTAAAGTAGAATCAAACAATCAATACAAATATCAAAACATGAAACAAAATAAACATTATCCGATCATAGCAAAGGAGATCGTTAGGCATCAAGTTGATGCAATAGTTACAAATAAGAAATCTCTCTGTTTATTCGACAAATTGAGAAAAAACCTTTCTGCTCTTAACGAGTGGACTCAATTCAGACAACAAAGTGAAATGTAAACAAAAGTAAATGCTCCAAGTATAAAAAGCCGTCAGTACTGAATCGAAATATAATAGTATTTTTGCTCAAAGTCGTTCAGTTTGTTTGAAAATTATTTATTTTGTATTATAGTTTTTATTTAACATTATTTTTATTGAATTAAGATATAAACAAATGAAAGTAACGACTTAACAATTCGTAGTAATTTATAAATTAAATAAAAAAATATTATTAATTAAAAAGTAGTGGATTCTACAAAGAATTCATACAATAATTTTATAAGTTCTATTTAATTACACTAGACTTTTAGAGATCGTTTTCATTAAAAGGATCTCTAGAAATCTATGGATTCCCTGATCTGTTTTCAAAACTCTTTGCCTTTAAAATAAGAACATTGGTTCGGTATGGTAATATATTCGAGTTCATAAAGACCGATTCTTCGGACAACTTCTGATTGTTCATGAATTTTAAATACGTCGTGTTTTTGTATAATTTAACAGACGACTTAGGATTTTTTACGACAGAAAAAAGTCGTAAAAGCAAAAGTTAAAGCATGGATAGTTTTTTTTTATTATTTCGTTATTACTATTTTTATGGATTTATGATTCTGCGATTTGAAAAAGTTACATATTAAATAATAATATAATATAATAATATACAAATAATAAGAAATAAAAGTTAAAAAGGTTAATACCAAGCCAAATATGCTATTTGATTTTTGGTAAATTTTTGTCGCAGCACGATTCAGGATTCATAAATATTTTAAATGCGTAGTTGGACTGAATAAATACAATCACAAACGAAGAATACTTAAGACTTTTAGTATAATAAGTTTCTCAAAGTATATAATGAATTATTAAACACTTTAAATCCCAAATCCTCATAGCCCGGTTCAACCTCTTTAAACACGTATGTTTACAATTTGCAATAATAAAAGAAAATGTTTCATAATTATTTTGTTGGTTTATATGCAGATAGCAGAAACTGTTTCCTGGAGAGCGTCAGATGTAGATTTCAAGGAACGTGGTGCCTTTAGTCAATTAGAACTGAATATCCTTGAAGCAGAACACTATAAGGTTGGATTGACATACACCAGCGGCAGTCTAAACCGCGTGTACCAAGATCATTATATTTACGACAGAGACTTGGAAGAGGATACGGACTCGATAAGGTTAAGGATTGGTAGCAACCTTTAGAATAAAAAAATAAATAAGTAAAAATAACTATTTAGTCCTGGGTCATTGAACATTTACATTTACGAAACATTTCATTTATTATTGTTTGTAAGAAAATTTAAAAAACAAAAATCTCTTTCAGTTTTGTAATCATAGCAAAAAAAATGCTTACAGGTATACAATAGTACCTCCACCTAACAATCAATTTGCACTTGGTTGTGTAGCGACCATATATGATATCTACGCACGTAAGGGTGAACCGATGTTTATAAGAGAAGACGCTCCACATCCAGCCTCCGTTACTGGAGAAGATTCATCAGGTAAAGAGATTACTAAAAAAAATTAAGATTTAACTAGACGGGGTTAACAAAAATATGCATTGACCTTTAGCAAACCTTTTGGTTTAATGCCAATTATCTTTATTCAAGTAAACATTTACATGTACTTTTGAATCGTCAATTATAACCATATAAAAAGTAGGTGTAGTGAGTCCTTGAGTAAGCTACCACCGGCTCGGAATGCTGCAACACAACAACAATCGGGCTAACCTGAATTGTTAGCCATTGAATTGTCGCGGAAAAACGTAAATAAATTTAATATTTTTTTTCACAGGTATACATGCCAGCTTCAACATGATTCTTGTAGTCATCAGCGCGTTGTTTCTTGCGTTATGATCAGCAAACTTCAGAATACTATAAGAACATATGAAACTGAATGTTGTGATAGACATTAAGAGTCGTTTAAATCCAAGCCACATATGTTAAATTATGACAAGTTGCTTTAGTAATTGCAAGGTGGACAATAACGATAGTGAACATTATATTATCACGTTTCAAACAGGTTTCATTAATCTTTAAAATTAAATAGTTTTTTAAGGTTGGTGTGAGCTTTTGTTCTTTAAAACGTAAAGCTACCCTAATCAATTTTTTTTATAACATCGGATAAAGACAGACAGACAGACAGACAGACAGACATCGCTTAAATAGAAACAAACTCATAAGTATTACCGTTAAATTCGATCGCTCGAATTGGAAGCTATTTAAATCCAAATACTTCTCAAATCACTCACGCATTTCTCGAAGCGTTTTGAAATTCCTTCGTTTCTGAACTCCCATAATGGTTTGTACATTAACCTTAATAGAAATGGTATTTACATTGCCGAGAGGCAAATCGTTTATGTACCCTAACTGCTTTATTGGTACAGCCTCGACCCTTCTTGAGCGTTCAATGGATTTTATGGCTACTGAAATGGGTAACTTTTTATGGATTAGTTTAGCAAGGCGAAGCTTATATGGTATGAGTGGTTCTTAAATTTTGGACTGTAAATATTCATAATATGCCTTAAATAATATAAACATTGATTATGAAAGCACTTATAAAATACAATTAACAGCTAAATCCAAATATATTATTAGGTTTGAACTTCACAATTTCACTAACATTGAATTGGCAATTGTAATTAATATAATTTTTTTCAATGTTATTTTTGTGTTATGTGGCTTGGTTATCTGATAGGTGCATATTATGGTTGATTAAACCGAGTTAATTACGAAAATAAAGAAACCAACGACCGACTGCGTTTCTAAGTATGAATAAATGCTTCATTCCACTATACAAATTTCTCACGGAGGGAGGGACTTATCATAGAACCGAAGCCGAGGATCCAACAAATCTCTTGATTATTTCGTTTTAATCCACCATAATATTTATATCTATAGGTATCGGTAATAAGTAATAATAGTTCATGCCTACAACCGGCAACCAAAGTTTATACGTAAAGAAACTATGATATTTAATTTTTAATGTCAAGAGACAATAGTCAATTTAATATGTTAAAGAGCTATTTTGCCGGTTGTACTAGATATAAGTCATATATATTAACTCAATGTTAACATACTATATGTGAATATGTAAATAAATTTATTAGTTACTTACTTGTTTTTTTTTTAACCTGTGTCATTATATTATTTATTTGGCGCACAGCTGTTACACGATACAAGTAATTTAAGAGCGTTTATCAAGGTCCTTACGTATTTATCTATTTAAATAAATTCTTTAATGTAACCTTTTTAACCTTACCCATTTAATTTATTTCATTTCGATAATATTTCTTCAAAATACCTATCTAAGGAAAATGTCCTTTTTCGATAAATTCTAAATTGTGTTCTAATTAAAGCATACGTTTCCAAATTGGACTGTAAGCATCAACTTAAAATAAAAAACAAATCTATATTATTTTTTTATATATGAAGCAAATATAGAAATAATAAATTTATTTAAAATTAGTTAATTTAAATTTATGCGTATATGTTTATTCTTAATTTTATTTTTCTTAAAAGATCTCTGTTTACCTCTATCGCGAGTTTAGGTTATACAATAGTGTTATAAAAAATTTTGATATAGACTTTAAAAATAATTTTATTGTATTTGATTGTTGGTATTTTAACAGCCAATACTATCTATCAATTTCACTGACAATATATTCAATATATTTAATACTTAATTATATTTCAGATAATTGAAAATAGAGAAAATATGTATAACTAAAAATGTATAATATAAGTAAAATTAAAACAACAAAATAATAAGCCATTTTTTAATTAAATTTTGGAGTAATATATAAAAAATGCACGGAACCTTAGGCGGCAGTGATCGCTAGGTATCAGATGACCTGCACGACGTTAAAAAAATTAACTAAATTATTTCGTTCATCTGTCCCGTTCCGAAAATGAGTAAGTTCATTTTTACATTACATTTAAAATATAGTATCGCACTGTTTTTGTTAATTTATTCAGGCCTTAAAACAAGGTAAACTCTTATAAAGATACATGTTAGCTTCACTATTTAATGGTCTTTAAATTACATATTTTTTAGCTTCATTATAAAAATTACTTACAAGAAATAGACTCTATACTATATTAAAGTTATTTGAATGCAGATCGTATTGGCTAGGTTCAACGGGGGAAGAGCCAGCCTAACACAGACGACCGACGTGTAGTAATCAATATCATAATATCAAGCCGAGGTGAATCCGAAGAACCCCTCCCCGGTCAAAATCGGGGGAATGATTCTTGGATTTTGCAAGGGTTGCCCGTTGTATCAGGGGCGGGCAAAGCATCGCGTTTAGTGTCGGCTGTCGCTGATGTTGTACGACAGTTCATGGAGCCATTTATACCCAGCTTTTTAGTGGTGTAGTGTTGCGTACACCAGCGCTTACAGGCTCAATAGCATTTAGGTAACATTCTACTAGCTGAACTGAACTAGATGAACTTCCTTCGATCGATATGACTTAGGTACCTTCAAAAATGGAGTATACTTCTTCTTTCAAGGCCGACAAAGTCTTTCGATTCCTCGGATGTTGTAAGAGTTTGTGAGCGGCGATAATCACTTGTAATCTATTTCCCGCTCGCTCGTTTGCATTCTTCTAACCTTTGTTAGGCAAACAGTATCTTTTGGTTTGGTTTCGAAATGTTTTTATTATATTGATAATTTACTGAAGTTTATATTGATATTATTACTGAAATAAAGTTTTTATGATATTCATTTATTCAACCGTGTCATTTAGATTCATTACATAAGCAACATAGTCATCGAAACAATTTTATTAATTTTAACCAGTCTGTTAATTCAAACTTCCATTTTTTCGGGAGTCTAAAGTTTATAGAGTTGCGTAGCGGCATTTGATAAAAATTACGAAGTGATCACTATCATAAATATTATCTAGAGCATTCCATTCAAAATACGCCGCTGTATTTTGCAAAGCCAAAGTCTTTATGTTATTAGTATGGCCAGCGTGACAATCAAGACAACTGGGTTGGCTATTTTCTAACATTATCGTGTTATTTTCATCAACCAATTACTCTGTTAACATCCTTCCTCTCGAATCGCATTTTTTAGAACTTCAAAGATGGTGGCTATTGAGATCTTTTATTATAATAATGGATACATGTAATTCATTGATCAGACCTCATAAATCATTTGTATTTGAAGTGATACGCATTGTATGGTAAGTGTTGCATATTGTGATAGTAAATGTGTGCTCATTTGTATTTACTTTGAATGTATATCAGATTGTGTAAATATTCCACATTCCACACCACGACTAGTTACATTGGCATTATATTCCTAGTTAAATATAGCAATATATTAAAAAAAAATACTTTCTAGTATAAATTTTCATTATAAAAACATATTCATAGTCTTTTTAATTCTTTATCTTATATCTATTTATTATTCTTGTAGGTGGCATTTTTTATCTTTTTCTTTGGGTTTACTCTAATCTTTTCCTCTTCTAACGATATTATGTTTGATGTCTCATATGTTTCTATATCTACACCAGGTGTATTTGTATGGCTAGTATAAAAAGATAACAATAAATGCTGATTAATTAGTGCCTTTGGTAGCTAAGACAGGTGCTTCAAAATAAAAATAACAATAAAAGTGTAAACTAACCACCGTGGTGGCGCCAAAAACAATTCTATTAACCTTAGACACGCTCACAGGGGAGCAGTATTTATTTATTTATTTATTTATTTACCTTCACGCCATATCCCTTGCGGGGTAGCCAGAGACGACGGAGCGCCAAACGCTACGGTCTCTGCATACCTCTTTCGCCTCGGCCACAGATATCAACCTCTTCATACATGCCCTCTGGGGGGTCCTCGTGCCTTTTACGTGACCTTCCGTCAGTAACATTGATACTGTGTTTTCGAAGGTCACTCGAGGCCTCCCCCTGTGTCTCTTACCGCTCACTTTTCCTATATAAATCTTTTTTTACCATTCTTTCATCACTCATTCGTTCGACGTGCCCAAACCACCTGAGCACGTTCTTTTTCATTCTCACCGTGACATCTTCGCTAGTACCTGCCATTCTGTGGATCTCTTCATTGCGGATTCGATCAGCTAGACTGACTCCGCATATTCTGCGAAGAGATCGCATCTCCACAGCATTCATCTTTCTTACATTCTTCTTCTGTATTACCCACGTTTGGCTGCCGTATAACAGTGTCGGTAGCAAAACTGCATTGTGTACAGCCAAACGTGCAGCTATACCGACGTTTTGCCGTCTCAACAATGCAGTCAAAGCACCGTTGACTTTGTTACCGGCAGCAATACGCCTTTCCACATCCATTTCGTATCTTCCGTCTCTGCTAAACATATTTCCCAAATATACCACTTCATTCACTTGTTCTATTATCTTACCATTCACGTTGATCTTACATTCTGTTCTTTCTTCATTTCTTTCAAATATCAGAACCTTCGTCTTATCTACATTCAAGTTAAGACCATTAATTTCACATCCATCTTTCAGAGTGGTGACCAATGCCTGCAAATTGCATTCTGATGATGCAATGAGCACTGCATCGTCTGCATATAGCAAGCAATTGACCTTAAGGTCACCTACTTTCACTCCTATGTCACTGTCTTTCACTAATTGGAGACAACTATCCAAATACAAATTGAACAACCAAGCTGACATAGCGCAACCTTGCTTAACACCCGATTGGATGTCAAACCAGGGCGACATGCCAGCTCCTACTCGCACACAGGCTGAATGATCTCGGTAAAGAGACCTTACAGCCTGTAGCAAGGGTCCGTTCACATTGTATCGGGGCAGTATCTCCCATAACTTCTTTCTCACAACCCTGTCAAACGCCTTTTCCAAATCCACAAAACCACAGAAAACCTTTTGGTTTAGGGCCAAAAACTTTTCCGTGATCATGCGGAGGGAAAAGATCTGATCTATACACCCTCTTCCAGGTCTAAAACCTCCTTGGGCCTCCCACAACTGCCTTTCAGATCTCTCTTGCATTCTTCTCGCTAAAATTTTAGCATAAACTTTACCGCCCAAGCTAATCAAACTGATGGCCCTATAGCTTGCACAGTCTATCTGTGAACCTTTGCCTTTATACAAAGGTACGATGACTGCACTTCGCCAATCGTCTGGGACCTCCCCGGATTTCCAACATAAATTGCACAAAAACCAGAAAAAGTCCCAGACGCGTGGCCCACCATATTTGATCATCTCGCCAGTAACTTCATCTGCTCCCGCAGCCTTACCACATTTCAGACTTCGAATCACGCTCGTTACTTCTTCCAAACTGATTTCACCATCGGCTACATCTTGACTCAGCATAACGCTTGTAGTCAAGACCGAGGCGTCCTCACGTTCATACATCTCCTTATAGAATTCCGCCCACCGCTGCAAAACGTGTGCTTGCTCAGTTAAAATTTTACTGCTCTTTGAAAGCACCCCTTTCATTCTACAGGTTACCAAACAACCCCGGGAACCACTAACTTCTCGCCAGAAAACCTTCGCGTTTTCCCGGAAGTTGTTCGTCAACCTTTCATCCCTTTCTCTCTCAGAATTTTCAGGCTTCATATTTATAAGTGCTTTCGTTTTGTGCTTTTGCAGCTTGTCCGTTCTTTTTCTTATCTCTCTCATACTTTTATCCTTACCAAAGGCTTTATAATCCAGCCATGGTTTCTTTTTTAACTCTACAAAAGTCCAAAATAAGCTTTCCAGCCTCATTTACCCTCCTATCACCGTATTTGCCTAGCACGCTTTCGTAACCGCTTCGCGTGGTTCCAACCCATCCATTCATATCTCCACATACTATCAACTTTTCATTATCTCTGACACTACTTAGAACACCCCTGACATTCTCCCAAAACTCCTCGAGCTCGCTCATTTGAGCTGAGGATACTGGCGCATACAAGGCTAACAAGAATACACTTGTTATCCCCAGCTTAAAGCGAACCCAAAGAAGCCTCGGGTTGATCGCCTTGTATTCTACCATTGCATTAACCATTCGAGAGGACAATAATACGCCTACACCTTGGCAACCTCGCTCACCCTCTGGAACCCCAGCCCAGAAGGCGACGCGGTTGCCAGGCAAATCGGTCTGTTATACGGGTCCTTCGAATTAAGTTTTTAAAAAAAACTATTTTATTTAATTAGGTGATTTATTTCACACACAAATTAAAAGGATTAATTATTACACTTAGGACTTAAGATTTAGCACAACCGTTCCGGAAGAGAGATGAATGCAGACTGACTTACACTTTAGTTTGGTACATTAAGATTGACACCTGATATATTAAGAATACGATAAACAATTATAACTAAACTAATAATGCGGTTTGTTGGTCATCTTCAGCATAAACCTATACATTTAAGGGATATAACACCTCCCCCTTTTAGAGGAGACTTTAGGGTAAAATCAAAGTCTCTGTTTATATGTTAATTCTTATTGGAGCAAAATTACTAGTACTAGGAGTGATTTCAGAATCTGTTTGTATATCTGTCATTTCTAGAATAGGCTGAGGCTGAGACGACATTTCACATTTATTTATTTTAGTTTTACATAAACGTTTTACATTTACAAATTTTCTTATACACTAAGTAAATAAGAAATAGGAATATAAGAACTATAATTACAAGTGTTAAGATCGAAAAGTGTGTCCCATACGTAACAATGTGTGGAGTTGGTGGGTGTTCGATGGGTTCAAGGCTATTTAAAATAAATTTTTCTTTATATTGTAATTAGTATGAAAGTCATCTAGATCTATGTTATTTAATTCAACTGTGGATATATTATTGACATTTTTATTAATTTTATTTATATTACAACAGGAGTCGTTAATTATGTTAAAATCTTGAAAATGTCTGATTGGTGAAGTTACATTAAAGTATTATGTTTAGGTACAAGTGTAGTAGTCTTACAATAAACGATACAGTATTTAGGAATATTAAGTATTCCCGTACCTGAAATAGTAAGTTCTTGTAATTTAGAATTTAAACATTCTATTGATATTTTATTAGATTCTGAATGGACAAAGATCCATTTGTTATTAATAAGGAGCTTCCAGATATTCACATTCCCAATTAACAATTTTGTATGGCATAGGGTTGGTTTTATTTTAATTACTTTTGACAAACCGATTCCTTGGAAAAACAAGGCCAAGTACCTAGGAGTGACGCTGGACAAACAGCTAGTATTCACTTCACATATCGAGGACGTTCGCAACAGAGCGGCCTTTATTCTAGGGCGACTTTATCCCCTGTTAGGCAAGCGGAGTAAAATGTCCCTTAGAAATAAGGTCACACTTTACAAAGCCTGCATACGCTCCGTCATGTCCTATGCAAGCGTTGCCTTCGCTCACGCGAACCTGAAGCCCCTTCAGGTGCTTCAGAACAGATTCATGCGGCTCGTCACAGGAGCACCGTGGTATATGCGTAATATCGACTTGCACAGAGACTTAGATCTACCGACGATCGCACAGTATTTCAAGGGGCTCTCCAAAAGCTACTTTGACAATGCTGTGGGACACCTAAACCCGCTGGTGGTTAAGGCCACAGGATACACGGCCCGTAAGACTCCTAAAGTCAGAAAGAGAAGACCCAAGTCGGTACTTTTCGACCCGGACGACGCGATTACGTTAGGGAACGCTACGTAAAAGCGGCAAAGCGAACATAAATACTACACATACACACACACAGCGTCTTCGCCGGCGAAGACGAGGTCTCCATCCAAGCACGTTACTCCGGCGTTCTGCCGTCGGAGGACGTTAGTGTCAAATTCTAGCCCACATCCAACCCTCGCTTTCCACCTAACGGCGTCCTGAGCCTTGGTCCGAGCCTCACAGGAGGCGCCCTCAGGACGCGCGTTCCCCTGGGGCCCTTCAGGCCCCCCTTTTCAAGGGCGGGTCTCTGCACCCGTCCATTACACCGGTGACGCTGTCACAGTAGGGCTAACAGCAGAGACAAACAAAAAAAAAGAAAAAAAAAAAAAAAAAAAAAAAAATTTAATTACTTTTGTAAGAAGTTCACTTTCACATGTATGTTTGGCATCGGTAGAATATACATTTTCAATGTCACAGATATAGTTTCCGGTAGTGATTGTTTTACAAATTTCTAAACTATTTAAAGTACAATAGAGGGATTTGTCTTTCGTCATTGCTATGTATTTATTATCTGGTACAATTAAACTAAAAGTGTTCGGGTTCAAGGTATCATGTGGGGTTGGTAATGCAATATTATGGAACAACATATATTCTTGGGTTTTTACCATTGGCACTTGTAACAAAAATATTATCTTATCACTAACATAAAAGCAGCTTAATCTAGAAATTCTTAAAATAACATGAATAGAACTTATGTCTAAAGATACAGGCAACTCGAGGTCATTAGGTAGGTAACCTGTAACTATTGGCAAACTCTTGGTGAAGTTGTATGGGTGATGCTATTGTTGGATGTAAGATATTTTGACTGCTGAATAAAATGGCGTTAATAATGTCTTCTAATTGAAAGGATAAGGTTAGCATAGATATTTCGATTGCATTAATTACTTCATTAACATATGTCTGTATTCGTAAACCGTTTGTAGTTTCAGTAATATTTGCGACATTCACTAAGAGTTGGTCAATGGCTTCCTTTACATGAATTTCGTTTTCTTTTATTTTGGTTAGAGTAATATTATTTTGGGTTAATACTGACGTTGTTACCAGTATGTTTTGTTTCATTAATGAAGCTATCGTTTTGTCATTAAGTTGTAAGGTCCTAATGGCTTCATCATATCGTAAACCATCATTTTCATCTAAATTGCCAAATATTGTTTTTAGAATTGTACCTGCACCACCGATCCAAGCGGAACGTTTTATTCTATTATCAATTAAATGTGAAATCGTTGTAAAGTCTCTACTCATATCATGGAAACGCACTGTTAATGGTTTAAGGTCGTTATAACAATTCATAATAATTTCTACAATTCTAGTATGGTTACATAATTTCTTAAAATTTAAAAGAGCTGATTCAATATTTTGTATATGTGGTTTGAAATGGGATATATCTACGGGTATAATTACATTTAATTCCATACTTTTAATTCTTAATTTTCCTAAATAATCGATGTACAGTCCGGAACTAGAGTTGATTGGCTCGACGAAACTCTGGTAGGGTTGACTCTGAGCCGAACTGTAAAAATAACCTATCTTGAGTTTGACTTAAATAAAGATTCACTTTTTTTTTTTAACTACTGAGCTGTTTCGGCTGGTTTTATTTGGTCGTAATGATGATTAATATGACGGCGGTTAATAAGCAATGTCAATGTGTTGATTCCATTAATTTTAACTACTTTGTAAGGCCCTTTCCACTGTGGTGATAGTGGCTTACACAGTCTTAAATGATTTTTTAAGTATACGAAATCACCGATTTTGTATTTCGCAGGACGAGTACGAGAGTCATAATATGTTTTGGACGACTCCTTAGACTTTCTTATAGATTCTAACGCTTTGTCTCTGGAATGTCTTAATCTATTTTGAAGCATACGGACATAGTTTGGGTAAGTCGCTCCAGGGGCTTCATCATATATCTTTGGGATTACAGGTTTATTTCCGAATATTAATTCGTATGGTGTAAAATGGGTTGTAGAGTGGACGTATGTGTTATAGGTAAGCATAGCCGTGTATACATATCGAGGCCAGTTGGACTGTTCTTCATCTACGAAAGATCTAAGATACTCCTTGAGAGTCGAATGACTACGCTCAAGGGCACCTTGTGTATGTGGATGGTATGGAGAAGACCAAAGATTCTTTATTTTGAGGAATTCGCAGGTTTTGCAAAATAGACCGGATGTAAAATTAGTTCCCTGATCTGTAAGGATCATCTTTGGAATGCCAAAGATGGATATATAGTGGAGTAAACATTCACTAGTTTCTTCCGCAGTAGTACTTCGAATCGAATATGCGGACGAGAATTTTGTTAAGTCATCTTGAATGGTCAATATATATTTCAACTTGGCTGGTCCTGCTTCGGGTAATGGCCCAACTATATCTATAGATATACGTTGAAAAGGTTAGGTTGACGTGCTTGTTATCTGCATAGGAGCTCGATTTACTTGTCTGAGAGCTTTGTTGATCTGACATTGTGTGCACTTCTTGACGAAATTTTCAATGTCAGCTCGCATGTTTTTCCAATAAAAGGTCTCTTGGATACGTTTGACCATTCTATTGCTACCGAGATGTCCGGCAATAGGAATATCGTGGTTTTCTCTGAGTATTTTAGGGATTTCAGATAAGGATGGGTATATGATCGAATCTTTATATATATGTACATTTATGTTGCTATTGTTAAACAAATATAGGAACATATTATATATCTTAATATATTGATGAGTGTCAAATGGGTTTAAAATCCGTTATACAGATATCAGGGTTTGATTCCAAATCGAGTTTAATAACTAATTCATTTCTAATTGTTTTGAGACTTTCATAAATGTCAGGATAACTGGATTTGTCATAATGATGGACCTTGAAAAATAGGAAGTAGTATGTCTTATCTTCATTCTCGAAGGAAATGAATGAGTTTAGTGATCTTTCTTTATTAATTATTTCTGAGCTATTGGACATGTTATCTATAATATTTTGGACATATGGGTTTGAATCATCTAAGTCTATAGAAGTGGGCAAAATAATTGTTTTAAATTTGGATTTGGTTATGTCTTCGTTATGTTCATGAATCGCAGTATTAAAATTCATATTATCTTTTTGTGCTATAGCTTTTAGAAAAGCAGGGTAATTATTGTCGGGTAAGTCAATTAATTCATCGTTGCTTTCGATGTTACTATCTGGATGCTGAACCGGTGTGGTCTCAGTTGGGTCGTCTGAAACTGGAAGGTTTCTAGAAGAAGAAGGTAGGTTCTTTATATTTTCATTCACGATTTCAGGAGATTTTATATTAAGTTCTATTTCAGGCAAAGGAGGTAAATCGTCGTCGTTCAGGGCAAGGGGATCCGAGGTAGGTTCATTTAATTCCTCTGGATGAAACGAAGGTGGAGATATTAAGAGATCCATGAGGTCTTTATCTATCGTCTGAGATGATTCTTTTTCCATTTCAATTTCAGGATTAGGGATATTTTCTGGTTGAACTGGGTTGACAGGAAAACGAGAAAGGGCATCGGCATTCGAGTTTACTTTACCCTTTTTTTATCTTATATCGTACTCGAATTCTTCTAGTTTGAGTCGCCAACGAACTAGTCTCGAACCGGGGTCTTTGCAATTGAAAAGCCATTGCAAGGGTTTATGGTCAGTTACAACAGAGAAACGATTACCATATAGGTAAGGGCGGAATATTTTAGTGCCGAAGATTATGACAAGACATTCTTTTTCCGTGACTACTACTACGCTATAATTACATTCGGCTTTGTTCATAGTACGGGATGCGAAAGCTATAGGTCGGTCCTGGCCTATTTGACCTTGGGACAGAATCGCGGATATTGAGTAATTTGTAGCGTCACAGGTAAGTATGAATGGTTTGGAGAAATCAGGGTAAGCTAAGATAGGGGCGGAAACAAGTTTATTTTTTAGAGTTTCAAAGGACAGTTGTTGGGTATTTTCCCATATAAAGGAGACATCCTTTTTAAGCAAGTTAGTTAAAGGTTTAGCTAATTTGGAGAAGTCTTGTATGAAACGTCTATAGTATGAAACAAGACCCAAGAATGATTTAATGTCTTTAGGAGATTTGGGTGTAGGAAAATCTGCGACAGCCTTGATTTTGTCTGGATTCGGTTGGACGCCATTTTGGCTAATGATATGCCCTAGATAAGTCACTTCTTTTCTAAGAAATTCGCATTTTTCTGGTTGGAGTTTTAGGTTAAAATTACGAATTCTTTGGAATACTGCCTTAAGGTTATGGATATGCGAGGTTAAATCATAAGAATAGACAACGATGTCGTCGAGGTAAACGAAACATCTGGAACCTTGGAGACCCGTTAGACAATTATTCATTAATTTTTGAAAGGTGGAAGGTGCATTCTTCAGACCGAATGGCATCCGGTTAAATTGGAAATGTCCTTGCGGGACTGAAAATGCCGTTTTTGATGCGTCTTCTGAAGAAATGCGTAATTGATGGAACCCGGATGCAAGATCGAGAGTAGTGAAATATTTACTCTTACCCAATTTGTCAAGTATTTCAGATATCTACGGGATTGGGTAAACTTCACCTATAGTAATATCGTTTAACTTTCTATAGTCAATTACGATGCGCCATTTGCGTTGGCCTTGGGAATCTAATTTTTTTGGGACTATCCAAATTGGTGAGTTCCATGGGGAAGAAGAAGGTTCTATTATATTGTCTTTTAACATTTTATCAATTTGGGTTTCCACTTCCTTTTTGTGGCATTCTGGGAATCTGTAGGATTTAGTGTGCACGGGAACGTTACTATTTGTCTTAATATTATGTTCGAGGGCTGATGTGTAGGTTAATTGATCGTCAGGGAGGTGGAATATGTCCGAATACTGCGAGCAGATTTCTACAAGGGCAGATTTCTCTTCCTTGTTGAGGTGATCTGTTCTAAGGGATTCCAAAACTTGGTATATCCGCTCGACGATCCCTTGGGAGTCTGAATTAATTGGGAAAGAAACGTGATATAATGCCATAGAACGGCTAATTTTAGGTTTGGTCTGACGTATGCGAAGTCTTCGGAAGTGTTAGCAACAGTGAGGTTAATTCTATTGTTATTTTTAATTTTAACGATACAGTTGGGAATTAGTAGGTTACTGGATATGTGTTGGTCTGTTACGATTACTTCTTTAAGGTCGGTTTCTTGGACTGAACACTCAATAACGGATTCGGTACGAGGAGGAATGATGTAAAAGGGTTTAGAAAAATTTAGTTTTATATTTTGGTTATTTATTTTCAAAATATCATAGGTGTAATCTATTTTGCAACCATAAGTCGTTAGGAAATCTGTACCTATAATACTATCATAAGAGAGACGAAGCTTCTTAGCATTCCATGGATTCACCGTGCGGGTGCCGGGCCCATCGCGTTGCAAGAAGAGGAGCGCAAACAATGCCTGGGACTTGCGACCCAGATGTAGGTTTAAGGGGCCCCTTTACTATGCGCATACACGCTCACCTTCACTGTTTACGCTCCTCTCCCTACCTAACCAAATATCGTAAGAACCTAATAAAGCCGCCTTTGAAATACGTTCCAGAAATGAACTGATGATCGTTCTAGAAAGGCCGAGGTCCTTAAATAAGTTGTAGAGAGATTTTGCTGTTATACCTCTCGCTCCTACTTCTACAGCGTACAAATTAACTATAAATTTATTCCTGATCAGTTCGTTACACAGTTCGTAATACTTGTTAAGCTTAAATGTATGATCTTTGGGTATGTTTGTTTCCCAGGGTACAGTAAGCTCCACAAGTATAACGCGCCTTAGTTGTTTTGAATACAGGAATAAGTCCGGCCTAGATGACGAAACACAAACATCCCCGGGGATTTTGTATTGCCTTTCATACGTGTCCATCATGAGAGTCCAATCAGGAGACGCGTCCAAGATGGAATAAGGTTTTAATTTAGATTTTTTGGACGAACCTGCCTTTACGAACTCTACTGATTTTTTGGTGGTTGTTATACCCCTCTGCGCTCTTGCTACAGAAAGACTAACCGCTTCTCGTATGATTTCTAATACTTTATCGTGGCGACGCGAGTATTTACCTCTATTTAATAGTACCCTACACCCTACTAGCAAGTGTTTCGCGGTTCCTACTGCCTCCCCGCAGATGTTGCAAGATTTTTCGGTGGCTTTGCCCCATCTTACTAAGTTACTTTGATCTGGGAGAGTCATTTGGAATGCATTAAGATAAAATTTTAATAATGCTGGGGACCAATCATGAAGCAGGGTGCGCCATCGTAAAGCTAATGGAATACAAAAATCTCCTATGGTCACCCATTCGTTTTGCAATTCTAGGCTCATCGCGTGCAACCGGTAATTATCATTTTCATCGTGCCGAATAAAGGATTTTATTATTTCTATGTCTGGTTCTTTCCTATTTGATCCTAGCCCTGCTTTATTTGTTTGAGCACCTATCATAAATTGTTTATGGAATTGAAGTCGTGACTCCAGCTCTGCGGCAATTTTATCTTTTGGGAGAGATGTTACAGTATCATCATTCGACTTTGAGATGATATGTCTCTTGGTCACTCTTAGGTGTTTATAGAGTTCCGATGGTTTCTTTAATTTTAACCCAAAATTGTGTCGGTCTCTAAATAAGGTAGAAGAGTCCGCTGGATGCGCTAACCCGAGCCATGACTTCAATGTCCTTATGACGCTTGCATCTAACTTTAACAAAAGGGTCTTATTAATATCGTAAACGAGGAAAGGCCAATTTAAACGTGATGTTAAATAATTATCGTATATCCAAGCCTTTTTGATGTTACTTATTGGCTGATTGTCTACCTTTTTAAGATCATTCTAAAAGCTATCGACTATTATATCTAAAGATGGAGTACGCCCTTGGTAATCGATTTTTTTGCCTAAGAATTTGAACGGAGCTGCGTCGGTAATAGTAGTAACGCACTTACCGCCTATTATAAGACCCGGATCGTAAGAGGTATATCTGGTGTTCCGCCTACCCAGACACAGACTGTAGCATTTATTGGGTTTTGTCCTCAATCCGTCCGTCCAAGCACAGAAATCCTCCACAACATTTAAAAGTAGCTGACATTGTTTTGGATTACGTGTCAGTATCGCGAGATCGTCTGCGAATGCTAGTATGGATTCTGTGTATTTATTGTTCACCTTAAACCGATAACCCCATTTCTTTTCGTTTTTAATTAATTTATCTATTAAAATATTGATCACTATGTTAAATATAATTGGAGAAATACAACAACCTTGAAATAAACCTATGTTGTAATTTAATGGTTTGGAATGATTTTCATTTGTGATTATGGAAAATTTTAATTTTGAATAATATGATGCAATCATGTCACTTACTAACGTAGGAAAGTTATACCACCTTAGCGCGAACATCATCAGTTCATGTTGTACCGACCCGAAAGCGTTCTCTAAGTCTATCCAACATACCGTTATTTGTCTTTCACTATTTCTGGCATCTTTAAGGCTTTCCGATAGTAACGTGTTATGTTCGAGGCATCCAGAAATGCCAGGCAAAAACCCTTTCTGGTGATAAGGCCCGAAATATTTATTATTTATCATGAATTGCGTCATTTTTGTTTGTAAAAAAGAAAAAAATATTTTTGATATTGTATTTGTTAGAGCTATCGGTCTAGTGTCCCTAGGATCCGAGACATTGTCGCTTTTGGGAATGAGGACAAAAAGAGCATTTCCGAATGTTACCGGTTAATATCTTTAACCACATGGAATTTAAAAGGATCGGATTTGGTTTTGGATATTTTTAATTTTAATTGGAAATGACCTTCAGTGGTCGTAGGTTCATCGTCTGGATGGATACCTTTGAGTTTGATCGGCTCTTTATTGAGCCTAGGATGTTTACTGATCGAGGATTGTTTCAGTAAACAGATTGCCGAGCCGGAATCGACAAGTAAGGAGAGCGGTATTTCCGCTACTGGAGAGTCCAACAGGACATGAGGTAACAATCTTTTCGTTGTATCGATATTGATTTCATAAATTTTAAGGTCGTCGGATTGGGATATATAATTGGTGTCTGTTTTCGGGGTCAGCCTCGAACGACACTGACGCGAGGCTTTTAATAGTTTAAATTTTCATCTAAGTTGTTATGGTCAGGAGCTTCGATATGCTCGTCTACGTGTGTCACGCGAGTATGATGATAATTATTAGGGTTACTAGGTTTCTGATTGCGGCGATTGTTATTCGCTACACGTAACTCGCAATCCTTGATATCATGCCCAGTGGCTTTACAGTATCTGCAGAATAAGGACGATCCTGCGATCTTAGACGTATTGGTATTATCAGGAATGACCTTTGGAAATGATTTTAAGGGGTGATTGGAATTGGATTGACTATAATATGATTGATGATTATAGCGGGGCCTTGGTGGGCTGCTAGGCAGTGCCTGTGCTGCTTTTCGCTTAGCAAATTGACTATTTTGTATCTTCTCTTCAGACATAGCCAGATTAACAGCACTATTAAGATTTTTAGGGTTGCGAGCCCTAACCAGGTTCGAAATTCTTGGTAACAGCCCCATTAAAAAGTGATGGAGAGCGAGATCCTCCATGGAAGCTATACGGCCAGGCATTTCCTTTTGTGGATAGTTGGCTAAAGAAATTTCTGTTAATAAGTTAAAAACAGAAGTTTCGACGCGGAGTGAGAATTGGCTAACAGTTTCGGTAGCCCCTTGATTACTTTCTTGTAATTCGGTTAATAGATGTGTAAAGTGTTTGTGTTCACTAAATTGGGTTTTTAGGAAATCTTTTAATTGACTCCAATCGGAGAATTCATTAATGGCACATGTAGTTGCAGCTTTGCCTTCTAAGGAATTTACAATATATTTAAAAAGTATCGGTTTTTGCGTATCGGAAGCTAGATCCATTGCGTTAGTGCATTTTATTATAAATGCGTTTAAATGTTCCTTACTCCCATCGTAAGGCTTTATAAATTTAAGTAGGGCATTAATATCCATTTCGATTGTTTTGGATCGAGATCTGGTGTTCCTAGATGGGGATGGTTGACGAGATGATTTGCCTTTAGGTTCTATAGCCTCGTCGGATTTATCAAAAGATGGCTCCTCGAATTTAGTTCCTAGCATAATTACGTAAAACCATTAATAAAAAACAAAATATTTCAAATTAGTTTTCAAACAAATTCAATATGACAATAAAAAAAAATAAACTAATTCTTTACAAATTATTATAATAAAATTTTAAAATTATTACAGGTGTGCCAAAAGGAACTCTAATTTGTTATTCAAAACAATGACCAAAGACTTACTGTATTATTAATACGTGGGCGGCCGATAAGAGCATAATGACGCTAGCCGGGAACATTCCGATGCTCGATGTACAGCGAATGAGTTGTTTTGCGATTTTGATTCTTCTGATAGGATAAGTTACGGCTTCCTTTTCAGGACACGATGAGGAATGCCGATGTTGAGCAGTTGTAACTCGAAGGTAGAAAGGTCGAAGATGTCCTCTACATAGGATTCTTCTGAGGATATTTTAACGATATGTCGTTTTCTTTCACTGACAGGAGACTGAAGTTTATCTTTTACGACGGTCACTATCACTTGGTTCAGAATTCGTAGTGTGGTAACGAAACTACGATAATACACTGAGTTTTTATTTATTAGGATTTTGCGAGATCCGGCGCGAGTCTGCGGAACGGGCACTGGAATTTCCGGATCCCACCGCTGCCACCAAAATGTTATACGGGTCCTTCGAATTAAGTTTTTAAAAAAACTATTTTATTTAATTAGGTGATTTATTTCACACACAAATTAAAAGGATTAATTATTACACTTAGGACTTAAGATTTAGCACAACCGTTCCGGAAGAGAGATGAATGCAGACTGACTTACACTTTAGTTTGGTACATTAAGATTGACACCTGATGTATTAAGAATACGATAAACAATTATAACTAAACTAATAATGCGGTTTGTTGGTCATCTTCGGCATAAACCTATACATTTAAGGGATATAACAGGTCGTATCATTGCCTTTTCGCTTGGTCTCAGACACGCAAATAACATCCAGATCTTTGTCATCCATCACATCTAATAATTCATTCATTTTCTGTTCCATTCCTCCTCTTACATTCCACGTAGCTATTTGTAGCTCCGTCCTCTACTTCCCGCCGTTCGGAACATAGTGTTTGATTGAACATGGCGTGTTGGTTGGAGGTCCCCAACGCCGCAATAAAATAAAATATAAAAAATAAAATAATATTAAAAATAAAATTAAAATAAAGTATTTATAAAATAATCCTTGTTAATACTAATCCAACCCTTTCCGTTACCTTATTATCATCACGCCGATACAATAATAGATCCAAAATAAAAAAAACCTATCGTTACCTCTTTTACGCTTACTTCATTTTATATTGAAGTGATCGCGAAAATGGCGATGGTCATTTTTATTTAGCAAGTGTACAGATATTACAGACGATTCAAATATATACAGCTAGTGCATTATTTTACAGCGTTTTTGTATCTATCAATTTCTCAATATTTTATAGATGTGCTGAGATATTCTATACTTTCAGAACTGTTCTTCATTATCCCTTTAACACTATTTATGTATGTAAGTTATTGGTATTAACGTCTACATTGAAGGTCTTTGAGCTCTCGATGATAGATTACTAGAATACTATTTAAGCTGCAGCATGTGATTGAATTTTACCAAAACAAAATAATTAATTTAAGCTATACTACTAGATTCTTTTTAATTTTTCCGTGTACTCATAACGTAATTAGCGACCTGATATTTCACTTCTTGAAGTATTGCTTTTATCCGACAAACAAAAAAACTAACTAGTAGTATTTATACAACTGGAATTTGACATCGTATAATCTTACATATCGTCATAGCGATGCATTTTTTTATTTTGATTTAATTAAATTTATTTATAATAATTTTAATATGCACAAAGGTACAATGTATCTGCCTCTGTATTACAGGAAATAAACTGCTACTTTAGTAGCATTTACTTAACAAAATTTAGTTATAAGGGATGTAATGTAATTTAATTGTAATAACAATAATATGGCTGTAAGAAAAAATAATCCATTTCATTTTAAACTGAATAATAACAAAGTATAAGCCATTTAATATTATCTATCAAAATATACCAGTCTAAGGAATCCCAAACTGGAACTGTTTGTTAACATTAGTGTATCACAGAGCACAGGTTGTCAAAAAGCAATATTATTATAAATATAGAAAATTACAGATTGTCCATTTCCTTCTGTAGAGAAAAAGCTATTCGCAGTGCCTCACTTATCTTAGCTCGTAGTGACGTAAAATAATAGGCCCTTAATTCATTATGAAATCGAAAAGCCTCAAAATTTTACTTGCAGACAGCTAACAAAAAATACAGTACTTTCTTTTAAAAATAACGTTGCGTAAATAGTGCTTAAAAGATAATTGACGACAATCCAAATAAATTATATAATAAAGTTATTGATTTTCTAATCAAAAACGATAACAAAATACTGAAAATTTTAATTTAGTGATTGGGCTACCGTAGGAATATACAGGAGCAGAGAAAAATTATATGATTTATATGGTGAGAAGCAATGGAATCATGATCCGGTGTACTTGAATAAAGTTAGGAATTTCTCTAGAATATTTAAGAACATTTGCGTGCAAGCTAAGTCTATTTATACTAGAAATAAAATCTTAAATTCAGAAGATAAACTAAGGCAAGACTTACATACTCAACTTAGTAAAAACATTGAACAGATAGTAAATCTAGTAGATAGTATCACTTTTTGAGACTCGCATGATTCACACTGACACAAGCACAGCTACATTTTGATTGCTGAATTGAATTGCAAGAGACTGATGTAGAAATCCCTCTTTATGCCGCGTCAATAACTTCAGCTGCTTTCAAACAGGTTTGATAACTATGAAATGCTAGAAATAGCATAAAAGTGCTTTTATTTCATGGACTTCCTGAAGATAAGAGTGACATCTCTCTGCAAATTAATGCTACTCTGTGCAACCAGATGAAGCTTTCAGCTCTGGACCATACTTGTTCATATATTTGTTATCGTTTTGATGCTAAGGGAAGCAAGCCAAGACCTGTTTTAATGTATTATACTAGTCTGAAATTCTAGAATACTGTCTGGAATGTAATACCCCCTTAAGGAGTACAGGCATCACAATTATGGAAATTCTCAGGAAGTCTAGAACAGAAGTGTATGTTTCAGCCAGTAAATCTTTTAGTATGAAGAACTGCTGGACTTCGGATGGTGTTATCATCTTTACTCTGCCAGATAAAACTAAAAATAAATATTAATTCACTGGAATGGCAGCGCATTATTGGTACTTATCCCAAAGTAGAACAAGCTTCGCTAGATCCCAAGTCAACAAGATCTCGTCGTGTTAATAAAAATTTGGGTAAATAATGCTTTGGTAAATGATGTTACGTATAATAAACTCGTTCAGAGTTTATTATACGTAACATCGCAATCTATGTTCTTCACTCTTTCTTAAAAACAGTACACACCAGCGACAACCGCGGCGCCCGCGCTTCTGCAGTGGAGAAAACGAAAACATCATCAACAGATATTGTTATAGTTTTCTGCTATTCAGTGGTAGTGCTAAATCGCGCTCTTGAGTGTTAACATGTATGTAAACCGGAAAGGCCGACGGCATGGTACGGAAAACATTCGGTAACACAGCATCGGCCTTCTTAAATTATTAGGTCTACAACTTTGCTCCCGCCGTTTTCCAAAAGACGGCGCTAGTAGCCAGTAATAGTTCTAATAAATAAATCACAATTGTTCTCCATCAGTTTTGACATCTATAAATATAACCTTACATCGATATTAGTTAATTTTTGTTTGCGTCATATAGTTACACTTAATTAAATATGTCAACCTATAAACCGAATTCACGTCATTTGCGGGAGATTTTACTTTTTCATTTCAACATGAAAAAATTGGCGGCTGAGGCTCATCGGGTTATTTCAAGTACTTATGGTGATGATATTATTAGCGAAAGAACGTGTCGCGAGTGGTCCCAACGCTTTAAAAGCGGTGATTTTGTTGTTGAAGATCGGCATAGCGGTGGCAGAGAAAAAACTTTTGAAGATGATGAACTGGAGGCTTTACTTAATGAAGACTCGTGCCAAACTCAAGAACAGCTATCAAAATCATTGGGAGTAACTCAGCAAGCAGTATCAAAATGCCTGGAACAGCTGGGGATGATCCAAAAACAAGGATACTGGGTACCGTATCAGTTGAAACCAAGAGATGTTGAGCGACGTTTATTTGCTTGTGAACAGCTGCTTGAAAGACAAAAACGAAAAGGATTTCTTCATCGTATTGTTACTGGGGACAAAAAATGGGTGCACTACGACAACCCTAAGCAACGCACATCATGGGGATTGCCCGGCCACACTCCTACGGCGACACCTCGAAAGAATATTCACGGATCCAAGGTCATGTTGTGTATTTGGTGGGATCAGCTTGGCGTAACTTATTATGAGCTGCTAAAACCTTCTGGAAAAATTACTGGTGCACTTTATCGAACGCAATTAATGCGTTTGAGTCGGGCATTAAAAGCAAAACGGCCGCAATATGCTGATAGACACGTAAAGTAATTTTGCAACACGACAATGCTCGACCTCACGTGGCGAAAGTAGTCAAGACGTACCTCGAAACACTGAAATGGGAAATTCTACCTCACCCGCCATACTCTCCAGATGTTGCTCCATCTGATTACCATTTATTTAGGTCGATGGCACACGGCCTGGCGGGCCAGTGCTTCGATTCTTTTGAAAAAGTGAAAGAATGGATCGATTCTTGGATCTTATCAAAGGATGAAGAATTTTTTCGACGCGGGATTCGTTTGTTGCCTGAAAGATGGGCCAAAGTAGTGGAAAGTGACGGACAATACTTTGAAACATAAATAAGATACCATTTTTTTTTATATAATTTTTAAAATTAAAAAAAAAACGGCGTGAACAAAGTTGTAGACCTAATATCTGGCTGGAGCTGCCCTTGATTCTTATGTTGGTGCACATATGGTTTTATACTACCACTTATCCTCTACTACTTTTGCGAGTCATATTTTTTAAACATTTGAGTACTCCTCTGAGAGCGAAACAAGGGTTTATAAAATTCTGTTTATGGTGCCACGAGTATGAATAGTTTTTAATTAGTATAATAATATTCCGTATTTTTTTTAACTGCCATTATCAAGAGTTTTGTCAAAACCTCAATAATTATTATTAAATTTATGTCCTTACTCCACCCACCGAAATCTAAGGAATTGCGCTATTACTTCCAGTTATAACTTTTCAATATAACAAATTATACTATAAATGAAATCATATGAATACAAATGTTATATTCTTATTTCTATTTAAATTTTTTCGTGATTAAGTTTCAAATATTCACGAAAGCAAAATCGCACGATGCATACTTAACACAATATTCACAGTATAGAAGAATGCTATAATGAAGTGAATATTTTAAACAACTCGATAGTAGAATATACTGTGAAGGTAGTCTCATAAAAATGTAAAACAGTCTAGATTCAGCGATGTCCCAGATAACCTGCTTAAATTTACAAGATATTATCAGGATTATGGAGATAAACTTCATTTCTTCATAATTCTTTATGTTTCTTTTTAACTTTCACTGTTAAACCTTTTAAATCACACATATACCATATATATGTAGTTAATCTTAATAACACTTGGCACAAATTGTAAACATTCTTTCATTATATTCGGTTTATTTGACTAAATTATATAGAATGCATGGTTTCCTCCTGTTGTTATCTAAACTAATGTTGTTCTTTAGTTTATATTTTACTTTCCTATGGTTATTTTACTATAAAGTTGATTCTTTATTGAATGGCCTTTATTATGTTTTGAAAAATTGAGATATTTATTGTGTTGGCCGTATTAAGTAATATTTTTCCGTTATTCGCTATTTTCTGCTATTAAGTAATACCTTTATATTAATATTCATTTGATAATCATTCTATAATATCTTAACACATAATTTTCGAATTATTTATATAGATTCAATTCTTCTGTCCCATCGCTTTTCTGGCAAAAAGTCATACAAATACAGAACATAAGACGGTCAGCGATACTTGTAAACTTTTACAGTTGCTCGGGGTACTTACCTCAATTTTATTGTTTTAAATAGAAGTATTGCTAAGTGTCTACGAAAAAAAAAGTTTTTATTTTAAAACGTTGTATAGCTATTCGATTCCATATCGCATCATAACATTTAAATACCTAAAGCTTAATAATGAATACAATACACGAACCTCTACTACGATATCTTTACTACGGTATGATACCAACTGGAACCATTTCAAGGACACTTGGAACAGGTGCAATTTTTGAAATTGTCGTTTTTCAATCACTTTCATCCTCTACAGCAATATCAAATATCACAGGATCTCTTTTATAACTTTCCTGATATCTCACTTATCATCTTTGATCATTGTTTTGTGTCATTGAGAGAGAAGTTAAAAAAACAATGCATTTGATGCAATGCAATCGAATTTTGTCGGCTTCGACCACATTACCCTATTTTAATATCGTGAAAGACGGTATTTTTTTTTATGGAAGAGGAGGGCAAACGAGCTGGCGGGTCACAGATGACTTGTGATCACCGTCGCCCATGAACTCTTGCAAGATCCGAGGATTTACAAGAGTGTTGCCGGCCTTGTAGGTAGGAGTAGACGCCTTTTTTGAAGGTATCCATGTCGTACCGATCTAGAAATACCGCCGAAGGAAGTTCGTTCCACAAGCGAGTGGAACGTGGAAAAAGGTCCTTGAAAACCGCACAGTGAACGAGCGCCACGCATCCAGGTGGTAGGGATGGTAAAGTCGATGGCGCGCTGTGCGGTGATGAAATTCAGCGGCAGGCATCAGGTCGAATAGTTCTTCGGAACATTCCCCGTTGTAAATGCGGTAGAAGACGCACAAAGAAGCCACGTTTCTACGCAATGCCAAAGAGTCCAGCCGTTCGCAGAGCACTGGGTCCCCGACAATCCGAACGGCTCTCCGTTATACGCGGTCAAATGGTAGAAGCTGATATTGGGGTGATCTGAACCAGAGATGAGAACAGTACTCCATGTGTGGCCGGACCTGCGCCTTATAGAGCGCAAGCGATGGCGAGGCAATGAGGGGAGTGCTCTCGAAGAGCGGTGATACGACAAATGGGGTTTTCTTAGTGGTAAACGCGCAAACTTGTGTCTTTAGGGGATTGAACTGAACGTGGTTCCTCAGAGATCATCCCCAAGGAAGTCTCTATAGAAGACACAAGTTTCTTTCGGCACTCGTAGACGTTTTCCCGAGAGAGACCTGCACGGCCGGAATATACCGCATCCCCAGTGCTGTCATCCGCATAACAATGTATGTTGGAGATATCCAACATATCATTGATGTGCAGGAAGAACAGAGTTGGGGATAGCACGCAGCCTTGGGGTACACCAGCATTCACGGGCTTGGGGTCCGAGCAAAAACCGTCGAGAACGACCTGTATGCTCCGCCCAGTGAGGAAGCTGGTGATCCACTTGCATAAACTCTCGGGAAGCCCATAGGAAGGTAGCTTCGAAAGAAGCCCCTTGTGCCATACACGATCGAAGGCTTTCGCCATATCCAGACTAACTGCCAGACCCTCTCCCTTGCTTTCAATAACAGCTGCCCAACGGTGTGTAAGATATAACAGAAGATCACCAGCCGATCGACCATGGCGAAAGCCATATTGCCGGTCATTGACCAACTGGTGATCCTCGAGGTAGGTTAGGAGCTGTTTATTGATAATGCTCTCCATTACTTTGGAGAGCAGAGAGGTAATGGCGATAGGCCTGTAGTTAGCTGGGTTCGAGCTATCACCTTTTTTAGGGATCGGATGGACTTGGGCACGCTTCCATGAGACCGGGACTACGCCTTTCAACTCAGGGGCACATGTTCGTATCACAACTGGAGAGATACCATCTGGCCCACTCGACTTATGAACTTCCAAGGAAAGGAGGGCTTTTCGAATGAGTTTTTGCCGAAAAACTATTTCCGGTATTAAGCTTGGACATCGCGGGATGATAGGCAGTATCTTCCCCTGGTCGCCCAAAGTCGAGTTTGAGGCAAAAAGAGTGCCCAAGAGATCGGCTTTCTCTTTTGCCGTGTGGGCCAAAGAGTCGTTCCCAGTCTGCAATGGCGGCAGGGAATGCTGACAGAAGTTTCCCAGACTGGCTTTGGAAAGCGCCAAGAACTTGCCGTGCCAGGTGGATACTTTGCCAGTTGATCCACAATTTGGACGACATGCTTGAACTTTGCTCTAGCAATTTTCTGTTTAAAGAATCTGGAGGCACGATTATACTTCCTCTTCAGAACTCTAGAGTTCGGATCCTTAGTAACTAACGCATTAGCCCAAGCTTGATAAGCCTGCCGTTTGCCAGCTGCTGCAGCCCTGACAGACGCATCAAACCAAGGCCGCGATCTGCCATCAAGTGGTACCACAGAGCTTGGTACAAATAGTTCCATGCCCTGAAGTATCAAAAAGCAAAAATCTTTATTGAAAATAATAGTTTCATACAAAACATTTTTTCATTATCAAAGCTACCACCAGCTCGGAAAAATAATTCCTACAGACCTGAGAAGAGCTGGCGACAGAAACTCAGCGGGATTGTCATGATTTTTTTTTAATTAGAACTTAAATTCATTACATAAATACATTACACAATACTAAGTATATAATCTTGAAGTAGCCTGACAGCGATCGCTTCATACCCACGGTGCATTATCCTCTAGGTATTCAGATACATTGTAGTATCCTTTTGCACACAAACGTTCCTTAGTTATTCTCTTAAATTTGTTAAATGGTAATACTTGAACGTTTGTTGGAACTTTGTTGTAAAACTGTATATTTTGCCCTATGAAAGATTTACTCACTTTTTTAAGTCGAGTAAAAGGTAGCGCGAGCTTGTGTTTGTTCCTGGTATTTATAGTGTGTATATCACTGTGCTTAATAAAATTGACAGTATTTTTATGTACATTAAGATTTTCAAAAATATATTGACTGGCGACCGTAAGTACATTAATTTGCTTAAACTTATCTCTTAAAGAATCTCTAGGGCCCAGGTTGTAAATTGCACGGACAGCTCTTTTGTGTAAAACGAAAATGGTATTTATATCGGTAACACTACCCCACAATAGGATACCATAAAACATTATACTATAAAAACTATAATACACTAACTTAGCAGTAGTCTCGTCAGTTAGGGATCTAATTTTTTTAACAGCGTACTTGGCAGAGCTAAGTTTACTCGCGAATCCAGCTATATGAGGGTCCCATTGTAGCTTAGCATCAATAGTGATTCCTAGAAAAACTGTGGATTCCACCACTTTCATCGCTTCCTCATTTAAAAGTACATTAGTTTGCACCTGTTTAATATTAGAAGTTGAAAATCTAAGAAGTTTAGTCTTCTTATTATTAAGCAACAGGTTGTTAACACTAAACCAATGCACTATTCGAGAGAGAGCCTTGTTTACATCGTCAAACATTACCTGATGCCGTTTTACTTTAAATATTAAAGAAGTGTCATCAGCAAACAATACTATCTCATTATGTTTGTCTACAAAAGTAGGCAGGTCATTTATATAAACAAGGAAGAGAAAAGGGTCTAAGATTGAACCTTGAGGAACCCCTATATCAATCGGAGCCCCAGCCGATCTTTTTCCATTAACCTCTACCCTCTGAATTCTATTAGACAAGTAAGAAATCAAGAGTTTGAGATCAATGTTCTTAATGCCATAGTGGTACAATTTCCTGACCAATGTTTCATGCTGAACACAATCGAAAGCCTTAGATAAATCACAGAATACTCCAAGAGCATCCTGTGACTGATCCCAGGCCTCATATATATGCTTTATAAGAAAGACGCCGGCGTCCGTAGTAGAGCGACCTCTAGTAAAACCGAACTGTTTATTGTGAAGCAATTTATATTTATTAAAATGGTCTAACAGCTGATTAAGCATGATTTTTTCAATTTTTTACTAAACGAAGGCAATACTGATATTGGTCTGTAATTAGAAGGATCTGTATTATTGCCTGATTTTAATCACATCTGTATTATTGCCTGATGTTGATCACATCAGCTACAGCCGCAGCGCAGTCACTAGGATCATTGGGAGGGAAACAAATCGCCATGGGTAGGATGCAAAAAAGGATCGCATTCCATCCCAATCCGCTGACTTGTAGTACCAAACGCGTCGAGTCGCAGGCCTTGTGCGAGCTGGGCATTCAATGGGCACTACACTCCGTACCAAGCAATGATCAGAGGACCCTAAGGGAGCCTCGACAGTGACTTGGTACTTTCCGGGATGTGTAGTCAGCAGAAGATCCAACAAAGAGGGCATATGGCTGTCCACGTCTAGTAGACGAGTGTGCGTCTTTACCAATTGGGACAGACCATTTGCCAGAGCAAAGTCAAACACAGACCTCCCCGAATAGTCGGTAACTACAGCTAGGCTCTACCACCTATCGTTCCTAATTCTAACCACTATTTTAAATATCACAGTTTCCATTGGTATATTTCATTTCCTTAGCCTTAATTAATAAATTTTAACTTTGCAGTATTGGATAATACTTAATTTCTTCAAAGCTGGAAAGATTTTCCCACTATATTTTTTTTTCAAGGAGGGGTTAGGCTTCCGAATTATCTCACTCACCGATTTACCATAACCAACTGTATTTTGTTACTACACGTAAATCTTCTGTGAGAGGGTGGTTCCCGGTCGAGCTAACTGGAAATCTCGTAGCCTTACTTTAAGGTGAAGAGTATCTTTACAGAATGACTTATTTCGGTAAGTATGGTATCAAAATAGGCACTCTTGTCCCTCCCATTTGACGTACACAAGTGATCACTGGTATTGATTCAAAGTGGAAAAGATATAAATAAATAAATAAATGTATCTGCAATCTCAATTATGGAAGCAAAGTAATATCTATAACATTATATGGTAGATCTCGCGCCAAAACCAGGCCACAGTAACCTATTTATAACTCAACAGTACTCTAATCAGGGCTGAACATGTTTATGGTAAATTTCAACCATTATTTGTTTTGAAATGTTTTAATTATTTTTCTGTATTGCAAACGATTTTTAAAGAATGCTCCATCCTGATAAAGACGATTTCACGTCAAATGTTAGACTCATCGAGGCGACTAGAGACACGGTATATCAATTAGCAGAGCGACGGGACGCTTCCCTAACGGTATCGATGTTCTTTTAATTATTTAAATGACCAAACAAAAGTTTAAATTATTTAAAATACAAAAAATAATAAGTTTATCTGCGGCTTAAATTTTGAATAACTAAACCTTTATTTTTAGTTTTAGACTATATTTTTAGTCGTTGTTTAAAGTATTAGTCGATGTCATTTGTCTTTAACCTGTAGAATGTAACGTTAACTAAAACGCTACCAAAATGCAATCCACGAGAACCCAGCTTGAATTTTTCACTTACTCATTTTATTTCACAATTTAAAATTCCTAAAAAAAACTGTTTGAAACTAACAAACACCCCGTCATTGTATAGTGTATCGTAATCGGGATTAAAGGAAAAGAGCAAGGTGGTATTAAACTTCAAAATGTAATTGAGTGGATTTGGTAATTTAAATAACCATCGAATTTTTATTATTATTAACATAAATTATATTTCTTTATTTGTTATAAAAGAGAGCTAATGTTTTCTTTACAATATTTACGAATATATATTACTTATTTAACTTTATTGTAAAATGAAGCAGAAACACTCTGAAACAGTAAAGTGTCGTTAGTATTCTCGCCGTGCTCCGAGTAAATAAAAATCTGAAATAGCACGCAGATGCTCCCTACATTAACAGGCCACGTTCCGTACATACTCACGATTTATTTCAATGCTTAAAAGCCTCGCGAAATATGACTACTAAATTGTTTATCGTATAAATGTCATTTAATAGAACCACTTGAAATAATATCGATACGAAGACAGCATGATATTTTATTATATATTATAAAAAAAGGTAATCGTTTGTTATCTCTTCCACTCGCCCACTCACTCATCAACAACGGAATAGGTTCTCGCTGAGTAGAAATATTTTTATTAACAATTACATAAATATATATTGTCTTATATATGGTTTTTCAATTTTCATACTATCTATAAGAAACATTATTTTATTATCCCACTGTAAATTATTTAGAAACAGTGGCTGTAAATGTACTCTATAGAATGTTAATACATTTTTCAATATTATTTATCCGATCTGACGTAATTAACTTCCGATCCTCTTATAGCGTCCATTCCATTTTTAATAACGTAAATTAAATGTCTCCTAAAATCAATATAAACTTTTTTTTTTATTTTTACAATAGATTTAAGAGATTTCTATCCAACACATAAATCTCACTTCACGCGTTTATATTCTGGGTATTTTGGAAGATGGATGGATAACTGTATGACATATGACATACCGATATCGGTATTCTTATATAACTTAATAAGTAAGTAAAAGTAAAGTAAATAAGTAATAATAATACGTAATTCTTATAATATCTTCAAATAACTACAGCACAAGTAGTCTAGTGCCAGTAAGTTTGGGAACCGAATTATTAAATTACTTTAAAATAATAGTGGAATAAAATTAACTGCTATGAATTCACTTCACTCATAGCGACGTCTTACTCTGAGATCCTCGATGGAAAGACTGACGGTCGTAAATAAATAAATATATTGAATCATATAATTCAAACACTATTGACCGAACACTTATTTAGTGATATTATATATTCTCTTGTGAGTTGAGAACAGCGTCTATTAATATACTGTTTACATTATTTGTTAACAGTAAATCATAACCACATGATTTAACATCTTGATATGATTAAAATCCAATAATTTTAAAAGCTAAATATTTTCCGATATTATCTTAGTATATATGCAATAGAATACATTGAGGTAACACGTTATATTTATAAGAATATTAGTAAGAAAATAAAAAGTAATTGAAAAGAGGTAAAATGGCGAAAATTATATATTTTAAAAAATACTACAAAATCAAATCACCACGTTGCATTGCATATAATTATTAATTATTTACTTGACCTTTTCACAATTAATATCTCATTATATTTGTTTCTGTTATTAAAACACCTCTCCTTACTAAATTAATAATGACATTAGTTTAGTTTATTTTTGTTGGCTAAAAAATTCATCCAAAATTTACACAAAAAACTTGATGTTTTTAAGATATACATATAACTTGATACGACATGTTAATGGAACCTGTAGAATATAATATATATATATATATATATATATATATATATATATATATATATATATATATATATATATATATATATATATATATATATATATATATATATATATATATATATATATATATATATATATATAATAAGTTTTAATTATTATTTATTGTGAATATATATTATATAATATTATATGTCAGAGATAAACACATTCACATTATACCAGGTTATAATATATTCTCTTTAAAAATCTACAATCACATAACTTTAGGATTGAAGCGTTATAAACGTTATAAAACGTTATAAAACAAATACAAAAGTATTTGATACACTCACTCTTTCCCTAACGATTTGGAAATATAGATTATTAATAAGCAAATGCTGTTTTCTAGTTCTATCCAATTCAATTCAAAGTTTATTGTTCTGTCACATCATAATGTAGCCCATAATATCAATCGAAGTACGTGCGAATTAATTCTATATATTCTTTTATAACCCGTGTTGTATTGTTCTAGCTAAATATATATTACTTTGTTATTCGACTCATCGTTTTATTTAATTTATTATTGTGACTCAGAAATGTATAGCACAATAGACGTGTAGATGTACGTACGGTCGGTTGTAGTATTTTGCTCTCGCTCGTCTATTGTAGGTCGTTAGTGATCAGCGACAGCGGAGGAATGTTTTTGTCTTGTTACGTTTAACAAAGGGAAAATATTACGTAGGATTTATGTAATAATGCCATAAAAGTTTGATTTTATCCACAAAATATGATACATTTGGTCGACATACACGCAGAGGTAAAAAAAAAATATATAGGATAGTAATAATGAGTGTTTTTTAAATTTCTATAATAAATAAACAAACGGTTCAACCATTGGCAAGCGGCAACACAACATAGAGAGTTGCTTTAGCGTGGGAAAACGGAAGACGTTTTTATTCTGTATCCTTCGTTGAAGCCACACTTCTACGAAAGAGTTGCGTCTTAATTTAGTTAAGCAACATCCACAACTACAGATACTCATTAACTGTAACTAACTATGCTGGATAAAATAATTATGAGCAATATTACGACTTAAGACCGACATATGCAAAAGGTATCCTTATATTTTACTGCTTAGTGCTAGTACCAGTAAGTAGTAGTACTTACCCTGAACCTCTCATGTGTAGGAGATGCTCAGTACAAGCATATTATGTAGTAAAAAGATTGATATTATTAATATGTTATGTTTGACGGGACATTGTTTGCATAAACATATAACTAATAACATTTATTAAGCATAGTTATTACTTTCATACAATCAATATTATTATCGTATAATATCAATGCACAATTAATTACATATTACTTTCATAAATTTATAAATGTACAAAGTAATTATTTTACGTAAACATGTTTAGTATTTTATAATAATCGAAACAATACTCTATTTGTAAAGCACTTCTAATATAACTTTGGTGTGCTGACGCCACACTTACATAAACCTTTAGGAATAATATTTCAATTTTCTCTATATGGCAAATGGTAGCCGATATCGCAATTGATGTGTTTGTTTGTCATGTCTTATCGGATGGCTTGTATGAAGAAGGGGAATGTCGTCCGGTAGTTTTTTGAAACTTGTTTTGTTTTTTCGAACTTTGACCTTTTATATCATAACGTATCTACATAAGAAGCTCTAAATGAATAAATTTTGACTATAAAATACAATAGTTATAATTAATTATAATATATATTTTCTTTCCTAACTACCAAGCCGAACTTTAAAAGTGGTCATCAATATTACAATAAAAATCAATTATATTAGGTACATATGAAACATCTTTACATATTATTAACATTACTTAATCGGCACAATAATTAAGGGTTTTTAAATCGAATCACTGCCTGTGATGAAAAGTGGATCCTCTACTATAATCAAAAGCTCTTATCGCAATCGCTGGACCCTGGCAAGCCAGCCAAACCTAACGGAAATTTACCCAAAAAGTTACTTGTAAGCGTTTGGTGGACTAGTGCCGGTGTCGTTCATAACAGTTTTCTTAAGTCTGAGCAGACAATTACGGCAGACGTCTATTGTCAGCAATTGCAAACCATGATGGAAAAGCTAGCTGCTAAACAACCGAGGCTTTTCAATCACTATACACCACTGCTGCTTCACGACAACGGTAGACCACACCCTGCACAACAGACGGCTACCACATTAGAAGAGCTTCAATTAGAATGTATAAGCCATCCACCGTATTCCCCGGACCTTGCTTCCACAGATTACCATTGTTTTCGAAATTTGAATAACTTCTTGCAAGGGCGAAAATTCAATTCCGATGGGGCGGTAAAAAAACCTTTAAAAAATTTATTGATTCCCGTTAGAGTGGTTTTTTTACTAAAGGGACAAATTAACTACGAGTGAAAAGGCAAAAGTGCATAGATATAATCTATACTTTGTTTATACTTTAATTAAATAAATATATTATATAAAAAAATATTTGACCTTTTGTTCCTCCCAGACTAAACGCCAATTTCATATGCAAGAATCTAACATTAATTTTAGTGGTTACACAATAGATCTTGTAAATTGTAAATTTTATTTAAGCTATTTTACGTCAAAGGTACATTGCAATGAAAAGTTCGGCTCGCACAAGATCAGCGATTGTAGGCTTTTTATAATACACGTGTATGAATTGGGATGGAATGCTATCAGTTCTTGTATCCTCTCCCATGGGGACTCGTTTGTTTCAATTCCGCCTCTTTATTATTATTAATTGTTTTAAATTAAAATTCTCCTCTCTTTACCCGTTTCTTCTTGTATTTATTTTATATAATTTTATTTTATTTAATACTTGCTTAATAATAAACAGTTCAAAAAGGTCCATCCACTACTGATGCTGGTGTTTTTTTATAATACCAAAATTTGAGACCTGGGTGACATCACAGGATGCTCTTGGAGTGTTCAGTGATTTATCTAAGGCATTCGGTTGAAATGAAACACAATGATCTTAAACATTATTTCTATTATTATTATGATAGTTTAAAACTGATTCAATCTTCATCAGTTCTACAATCGTAAAACCATCTCAAATTAAAAATCAAAATACTTTTACTCAAGTAGGCAATTATACGCACTTTAACAATGTCAGATATATATATTACAATATCCATCCTGCAAATGAGTTAACAGCCGATATACCACACATTTCGATCAACGAAAAGTTTGGCGTTCGTAACATTATTTAGCAAAAAGCACCTCCGATATTGAAGAATTCAATACAATATTAATTAATTCACAAAGAAAGAGCGCTGGGCAAGAGATTGATTGAGATTTCCTCTTGTACTGAAGTGATCGATACTTCACTTAAGTGTACATCTTTTATTCCTACAAGTGAAAATAAATTGTTATTGGAAAAATAGCGAATAAATATAAAATGAAAATATATACGGCTTACACATATAGTTTCTTTGATTATTAAGTTATACTTTCATAACTTATACTTTCTAATGTATCTCTGTAATACTGTCCTCTTAACAGCGTTCTGTTAGAACTCGATTTTTAAGAGTCTTTTATAAAAGGAAACTAATTTCATAAAAGAATAGTAAATATATTTTCTTTGAATAAACTTATTCAATTACAATATGCGAGAGTTCATGGGAGAGAGAAGTGCGCGACGGGAATATTAGGAGGCGACTGATTGTGAGAGTGATACATGGCTAGGGACGAGTGCTTAGATGATTAGGTGCTGAGAAGGGGTGCACTCAAGGAATGTAACAACCCCCCGGATAAGAGGAAACTTACGGGTGAGAGGTAAGTTGACGATGAGGAATGAAAAGTAAGTTCAATTAAGTTAGGTTCTACGGAGTCTGGGAGCAGGGACATCATCATCAAGATCGGAGGATCTTATTTCTATAGGTTCTTCAGGATCGGGATTACATGTATGTATCTTAACTAATTTACAATATTTAAACAGCTTATAAAATACGGACAACATTATAATAAGGACTATTACAATAATAGTATAAGAATAAAAATTACCATACATATGAGGTTTTTCAATTAATTTACTAAGTCTAGTTTTAATTAGTTCAGTACATTTATCATAATTGGTAATAAGAGAATCCAAGTTATCTATATTCTTTAAATCTATAAAAGAAGCTTTAATGCTGTCCTTTAAGTAACATAGATACATTGATTGTTGTGCCACTTATGAAAGGTTTCAAAGTTACCATTTATAAATTCCTTATTACAGATTGCTGGAACAGAAGTTAAAGCTTTTCCAATTATTTCAGTTTCACATACAGGTATAAAACTGATGCAGGATATACCTTATGTACTTCACAAACATAGTATTGTGTATGCATATCTTTACAATATGATAGGGTAACTTATTTAAAATAAGACGACTTATCTTTAGTTATGTCTAAATATTTAGTTGAAGGTATAATACTAGAATACAATGTATTGTTTACAATTTTAAGATTTACAGGTTAAGGTATGATGTGATACAAGTCCAATTCTTTTGTATTTACCAGTGGTATTTGTAGAACAAATATTGTTTTGTTATTCGTATAACAGCATGAAACATCGGATACATTTCCTAAAATATGCATTTTGTCTAAGACTAACAGAATAGGTAATTGCTTAGAACTAGGAAGAAATATATAATTCTTTACAAGGTCAGAAAATAGTTGCTTAGGAGTAATAATAGATGGATACAAAATAAATGATTTGCTGAACATATTAACATTTACAATATCGTCAACCTTAAAAGATAATATTAATATTTTCAAAATGTGGTTGAACGAATGAAATATCTATTTGAATAATAACGTCAAGTGTTATCATCAGTTATTTTTACAGAACCAATGGGATCGAAATGTATACTGGCGTTATTATATTATTGGATGCCGAGGTAAAATATATGAAACCAAGTCTAGAATGGGTGTACAATTAAATTATAATATGCTAAGGTATTACTTAATTGTCGTAGTAGTAGCTATTTTGATTTCGTCAAAATGATGTTTAACGTGACGTCGGTTTATTAAGAGGGATGCAGTATTGTTTCCATGGATTTTGACTATTTTGTAAGGTCCTTTCCATACGGGTGAAAGAGCTTTTCTCAGACGTAAATGATTTCTTAGATATACTAGATCTCCTACTTTGTATTTCACTGGTCGAGAGTGTGTATCGTAATAGGATTTCGAGGTCTCTTTCGATTTGTTAATATGTTCTATTGCTTTTCTTCTAGAAAATTCGAGCCTATTTTGAAGGAGTCGGATATACTCAGGATAAGTAGCTCCTGGGACTTCATCATAGATGGAATCGGGTATGAACGGTTTATGTCCGAATAAGAGTTCGTAAGGAGAGTAGTGAGTTGTGGAGTGGATAGCTGAATTGTATGCGAGCATGGCTGTATACACGAAACGGTGCCAGTTATTCTGTTGCTCATTTACATACGACTTAAGGTATTCTTTCAGAGTGGAATGGCTCCTCTCGAGAGCGCCTTGGGTCTGAGGATGATATGGGGTGGACCACAATTGTTTGATTTTAAGCAGATTACAGGTCTGTTTAAATAATTGGGCAGTAAAGTTTGTGCCTTGGTCGGTTAGAATGGATTTGGGGATACCAAATAGTGTAATGAAATGGACTAGACATTCGGTAGTTTCCTCTGCTGTAGTATTACAAATAGGATAGGCTGCTGAGAATTTAGTTAGATCGTCTTGAAGTGTGAGGATATATTTATATTTATCATTACCGGCTTCGGGCAGTGGACCTACTATATCAAGAGCTAGGCGTTCAAAAGGTCGAGTGGAAAGAGATGTGATTTGCATAGGGGCACGATTAAGTTGTCTAAGTGCTTTGTTAGTTTGGCATTGTGGACACTTCTTAACGTAGTTTTCTACGTCTGGACGCATGTTTTTCCAGTAGTACTTCTCTTGAATGCGTTTAAGCATTCTATAAGAGCCTAGATGACCGGCTATTGGAATATCGTGATTTTCTTTGAGAATTTTCTGTATTTCGCTTAAGGACGGATAAATAATAAGGTTTTTATAGATATGAACTGTTATTTTAGAGTTATGGAATAAATATAGTATTATATTATATAGTTTAATATACTGATGAGTATCGAAAGGATTGTTTAAATCGGATATAGCTACTTCAATGTTATCCTGGCCAGATAAAGCACTTAATAGTTCATTTCTAACAGATTTTAGACATTTATAGATATCTTCATATGAACAGGTATCAAAATGGTTTACTTTAGTAAAAATAAAATAATAGATTTTATTATCTATTTCGTATTTAAGGAATGAATGTAATGTTCTCTCTAATGAGATAAATTCATTTTGGTTAGGAAAGTTAGATGTAATTTCATATAAGTAAGGATTGGATTCATCCATGTCTATAGACGTTGGAATAATGATGTGTTTTTTATTAGTTTTGCACAAACTTTCATGGTGTACTATAATAGTTGCATTAGAATTAAATTTTTTTGAAGTGACTTTGTGAAATTCTGAATAGTTACCATCTTGGACATTTGAAGTAGTGGGACTTGGAATGTTTGCAGGGGTTGCTGGATTTGGAGAGTCAACAAGGGGTGAGGGTAAATTTTCGTTGTTATCTATTATGTCATCTAGATTATCAATGTTACCTATTTCTGGTAAATGTACAGGTGAGGAAATAGGTTCAACAGGATTCACAAGCACTGTCGGAGGGTATCGGGATAATGCGTCTGCGGCATTATTAAGTTTTCCTTTACGGTAAATTATTTCGTATTCGTATTCTTCCAGTTTTAATCTCCATCTTTGGAGCTTACTGCTGGGATCAGTGTGATTGAATAGCCAACGCAAAGGGCGATGATCAGTAATTATTGTAAATTTTCTACCGTAAAGATATGGGCGAAAGGTTTTACAACCGAAGAGAATTGCAAGCAATTCTTTTTCTGTAGTGCTGTAGTTACACTCGCTTTTATTAAGTGTACGGGATGCATAAGATATTGGTCTGTCTTTCCCTGTTTCTCCTTGGGACAGAATAGCACTTATTGCATAGTTAGATGCGTCACAGGTGAGAAGGAATTGTTTGGAAAAGTCAGGATAAGCTAGTAAAGGTGCTGAAGTTAATTTATTTTTTAAGGTTTCAAATGATAGTTGCTGTTCGTTTAGCCAAATGAAATCAGTATTTTTCTTGAGCAGACTAGTTAAGGGTTTTGCAATATTTGAAAAATCGGGAATAAATCTTCTATAATAAGAGACAAAACCAAGAAATGACTTAACATCTTTAGGGGATTTCGGTATAGGAAATTCATGTACTACTCTTAATTTTTCAGGATTAGGTTTTACACCTTTGTCTGTGATGACATGTCCAAGGTATGTGACTTCTTTACGCAAAAATTCACATTTGTCCGGTTGTAATTTTAATTGAAATTGTCGTAGTCTATGGAATACATTGGAAAGGCTATTGACATGGGATGCGATATCAAATGAGTAAATTATGATATCATCAAGATATATAAAGCATTGGATGCCTTGAAGACCAGATAGTGCTGAATTCATTAACCTCTGAAAGGTTGATGGAGCATTTTTGAGTCCAAAGGGCATTCGTGTGAACTCGTAGTGTCCTGTAGGGACTGAAAACGCGGTTTTGGGGGAATCGTTTGGATTCATATTAATTTGGTGAAAACCGGAAGCTAGATCTAGTGTACTGAAATATTTACATTTACCTAGTTGGTCTAATATTTCAGATATGTTAGGAATGGGGTAGGAGTCTCCGATAGTTATGTCATTAAGCTTGCGGTAGTCGATTACTACTCGCCATTTTCTTTGGCCTGAGGCATCAAGTTTCTTGGGTACGACCCAGATTGGAGAAGACCATGGGGACATTGAGGGTTTGATGATACCTTGTTCTAACATTTTGTTTACTTGGGATTCAACTTCCTTTTTATGACATTCAGGAAATCGATATGTCTTTACGTTAATGGGATTATCTGAAGTGGTATTTATTTCATGTTGGATTGCATTCGTCGATGTTAATTGATCATTGGGTAAGTGAAACACATCCGAAAATTGAGAACAGACAGAGTATAGAGCTTCTGTCTCTTCGCTATTGAGGTGAGATACACGAAGAAGTTTCAAAACTTCTTCAGTGCGTTCTAGAATGTTTGGTTCAGATATACTAGCTATTGGAATAGAAGAATTTGTTTCGAAAGGTTCAAGGTTTAATTGAAGGTTAGATTCAATAGTTGCAGGTTTCTCTGAGGTATTAACGACTGAGATATTTACTCGGTTATTTGTTTTTACTTGGACGATACAGTTAGCTACTAACAGATTTTCAGATAAATGTTGGTTGATTATTAAACCTTCTTTAATATCGGGATTCGATACTGTGCACTCTATTATGGTTTCGCTACGTGGTGCAATAGTATAAATAGGATTATTGAAAAACATTTTAAGTGTTATATCCTTTAGATTTAATGTACCATGCATATAGTTAATTTGACCTTCCATGATGTTAAGTAGGTCGTTACCGATTATTCCATCATAGGGCAAGTTAATATTATCAATTAAATTAAATATATGGGTTAGACGTTTGCAGTTATCATTTGATTCATTATATATTATAATTGGGATTTGACCTAAAGTTAAGGTGGGACAATCATGTTTCGAGTCTATGCCTTGGATTTTGAATCTAATTGATTTATTAATATTAGGCATATTTTTGATTGAAGATTTTTTTATTATACTTATAGCTGCGCCAGTATCGATGAGCAAGGATAAATGATTAGAAGACACGGGAGAATTAACTTTTACATGTGGTAAGTATTTATCGAATATATTAGATGTAAACTCGTATACTTTATGACTGATGATATTTTCTTTAATAGGTTTTTCAGGATTCAATATGATCGAGTCTACGGTTTGGGGCTGGTTACCCGGTTGCTTGACTCTACGAATTTGATTTGAGCCTACTGTTTGGGGCTGATTACCCGGTTGCTTGACTCTATTTGAGTGACCTTGATTTTTGGGCTGGTTACCATGTCTATAGGTCCTTAAGGGAAGGGTTTCTGTAGGAATTTTGGTGTCGTCTTTTAAAGAGGAAACATGTCCCGTGCGGCACCTAACCGGGACACTGCTTAGTTTAAATCTTGGCTGGAAACAACGGTATCATAACTTTCTTCTTCAGTAACAAAATTAATTTGTGGTTTAAATTTTATTCTGGGCTTAAAACTGGATATACTTGGTCTTAGATTTGGATTATTAAACCTGTTACTGGTTGCGTATTTCTTGTTGTTATAGTCGCGTAGTTTGCAATTTTCTAACACATGACCGGATTTTTTGCAGTATCTGCAGAATAAATCAGAGAAGGACGAGAATTGTTTTTGTTGATTTTTAAAATTATTATTATTTGAATTACCTGTATTAAAACCAGGTTTATTAGGATCATTGTGACGGAATTGTGTTTTTGAATTAGATATCATATGTTTAAATGTGTGTTGTTGGATTTTCTCCTCCGATATTGCATAATTAATGGCCTCGTTTAAATTTTTTGGATCCCTACATCTAATAATATTAGAAATACGTGGATTTAGGCCCATTGTAAATGTATGAAGGGCAAGATCCTCCATCGCGGCCACTCTACCTGACAGTTCACTTTTTTTATGATTCGTTATATATATTTCTGTTACTAATTTTGATAGACACGTTTCCACTCGAAGCGAGAATTGGTTTACATTCTCCTGGGAACTCTGTCTACAGTCTTGGAGGTCTATCAATAAATGGGCATAATGTTTTCTTTCGCCAAATTGGTTCTGTAAAAATTCACGAAGTATTGGCCAAGAATCGAAACCTTTAATGGAGCATGCTATTTCAGCCTTGCCATCTAATTGACTCAAAATATATTTAAAAACGACGTTTTCTTGATGTGAAGAGGCTAGAGAAATTGCGTTATCGCAATTATTAAGAAAAGGATTTAATTTTTCACGACATCCGTCGAATCGTTTGACAAATTTTAAAATAACTTCTAAAGAAACTTGTTCTTTGGAGGCCTCTTTAACGTTCTTTGAATCTTTAGACATTTTTGAAATATTTTATAAAACACAATAAAATAAAATAAAACTCTAAACAATAGAATAAAATAAACTTACAAGCAAACACTGGAAATATTAATAGTTTATAAACACGATAAAAGGATTTCGGTTCGTAGATTTGGAGATAAAGTGTCGGGCGTCAAGTGTTTAGTCAAGTACTAAACATTCACAAGTTTGATAAGACGTTGTCGTCGAAAGTTAAATAGTATTTTTAGAAACACGGGTTTAATTATTTATATTTTAAATAACTCACAGAATCACGATGCACATATCTTTTATGATTTCACTAGGTATATGGAACTGGAACAACTGGAACTTCTTGTGATTACTGTGGTTTGGAGCCTGGATCGTCGTAGACCTGGTCGGTGCTGGGCTTGGAATCACTTGGGAGACACTTTCTGTGTTATTTCCTTGTCACTTACTGCACAATGGACTGGGTATAGTTGGACGGTTCCGAGTCGCTTTTGGCTCAAAGTCGATTTGGCACTTCTCTATGTACACTGTACTTGCGGGGAACCAAGGATTTTACAATCCCTTGAGCGCTGCCACCAATGTTAGAACTCGATTTTAAAGAGTCTTTTATAAAAGGAAACTAATTTCATAAAAGAATAGTAAATATATTTTCTTTGAATAAACTTATTCAATTACAATATGCGAGAGTTTATGGGAGAGAGAAGTGCGCGACGGGAATATTAGGAGGCGACTGATTGTGAGAGTGATACATGGCTAGGGACGAGTGCTTAGATGATTAGGTGCTGAGAAGGGGTGCACTCAAGGAATGTAACAGTTCGCAGGTTTGACTTGACTCGTTTTGATGTTTTGTCATCCCACATTCATTCTTTTCATATTCTATGTCAATATATATATATATGATATCAATCTTAAAATTATTTTTTTTTCTCAATAATAAACCCAGAATAAAAAAACATTGTTCAAATATTTCATGAACATAGAAGAATGTATATCTGTAATAAAATATCTTTGAATATATACTTATGCCAATATTGAATTCAGAATTCAGTTGAATTTAAGACATTTTTACTATTGTGCACAAAACGCGTCTTCACTTATTCTTAATATAAAACTTCGTGATCCTATTTTTTCGGGTTCATTCTGAACTGATTATTTCTGTAGCATGATTTATTAAGACAAACTTATATGGTAAGAGTACCACAGTATAACATCCTACATATTGATTGATTGATTGAATCAGATCGGATAAAAAATTAAATAGATTTTCTACTACTGAGTTCAACCAAACAAGTGCAGACATCAATTTGAGTACACATTGTATAACATATTCATAACAATTCTCTTCAGGACTTATTAAAAATAAAAGATACTTACTGTAAGTACTTCACAATAAATACATAAAGTGGTTTGAGGGTTTAGTTAAGCTATCTATCGTATTTTAAATATTAATGGATAATACAGATCAGAGCTTAATTGAAATCAATGGCAACACATGGAATGATTTTGTTCTCAACATATCTAACTCTAGTAATTCATTATTTTTCTTTCACGTCAATATACTTTCCAAAAGAAACAATTTTGCTCAATTAGAATATATTGTATATAGCACAGAAATAATACATGTTAAATATTAAGATTGATACTGCATCAATGTAAAACCTAGAAAACTATGACTTAATTACTAATTTACGAACTAAAAGAAAGGGCGGGGGTTTATTATTATATATTCACAAATCATTTACTTTTATACAGAAATGCATACGTGTTAAAGAATTCGAATGTATCACTGGAGAGGTAGTAATCAAATTCAAATTCAAAATATCTTTATTCAAGTAGGCATTTACACGCACTTTTGAATCGTTAATTATTAGAATACAAAAAAAAAGGTCAATGTAGTCAGTCCGAAGTGATATCTAATATTAAAAACAAGTGTAGTGGATTTATAAACAACTGAGTATCGTAATACATTGTGAACAAGGACCAAAGACAGTTTTTACAAGAGAAAATCAGTGAAGTGCAAAAGACCTCAAGTGAGTCACTAAAAGTGAGATTTCCCGTGCTGTATTTATAACAGTGGCTTTCAAACAAAAATAGATTTGCAAATACGAAAATTAAGACATTTGAGCGTAAAATTTACAAAAATAAAGAATATTCATAAAAATAAAATCATCGATCGATTGCATTTCTGAGCAATAAAACAACGCCACCTAGGGAAATTGCTCGAAACCAATAATTGTCCAGCTATCTGGTCGTGCCAACAGAGGGCGGTACATGTATTAAAACCATTGCAAATCTACTACGACATTTGAATATCGTATATCATAACTGACAAATTATGGAGGAAGTTATGAACATGGTCAAAAAAATTCAAAACGAGCTGAACGAACAAAAAGCGATAATTTTACAGTCAGCCAATAAAGTTACGGAACAAGTAACGAGAAATGTAAACTACACATTGGAAGAAAAGTTCAAAGCTATAGACTTAAAATACGAAAACCTCAAAGAAAAACTGGATAACCAAGAAAAAAGATTATATTTTCTTGAAAAACAGAAAAATATTTGGATTAGCGGAAAATGAGAGAGAAAGCTATTCGCGGTGGCTCACTTATCTTAGCTCGTAGTGACGTAGTTTTTAAGTCTCGATCAGACATAGTGGCGCTCTCTGTCGAGAGAATTATTGAGCTATCCTGCATTGAGTTCAGTGAATGTATTATCTTATGCGTGTACCGATCCCCCTCTGGAGACTTTGATGAATTTGAAAATAAAATGGAGGATATTTTAACAACACTTTGTAATAAAAACAAGTCGGTGATAGTGTGCGGCGACTTCAATGTAGATATATTACAAGTAACTTCGTCTAGTGTTCGTTTATTAAATTTGTTTAAATCCTATAACTTGTTAAACGTCTTTTCGGAACCTACTCGAATAACTAGTGTTTCCGCGACTTGTATTGATAATGTGTTGTGTCACTGTAACGTATATGAAGAGAGGATAATATCGAATTTAAGTTCAGACCACTGTGGTCAACAATTTTCTCTCTTAATTAATCATGAAATTGCAAGACCCCAAAAATTCACTTGTAGACCAATAACAAAAAATAGAATGCTCACTTTTAAAAAAAATGTTGCAAAAATAGTGGTTAAAGAAAATGTAACCAATGATAATCCGAACAATTTATATAATAAAGTTTTTGATTTATTGTTAAATGAATTTAATAATATTTTTAAGCCAAAAACGTTTACGAAATACTTTAAAATTAAATTTAGTGATTGGGCTACCGTAGGAATATATAGAAGCAGAGAAAGATTATATGATTTATATGGTGAGAGGCAATGGAATCATGATCCGGTGTTCTTAAATAGAGTCAGAAATTTCTCTAAAATATTTAAGAACGTTTGCGTACAAGCCAAGTCCATTTATATAAAAAATAAAATTTTAAATTCAGAAGATAAAATAAAGGCAACTTGGGATGTTTTATCTAGTTTTACTGGAAAATCTAGGGCTCCCAATGGACCTATAAAGTTAAAAATTGATAATATTGAAATAAATAAAGAATCAAAGGTTTTTGTTTTTGAGACCTTTTTTACTGAAATCCCAATAACAGTCACACGTAATTTAAATTCCTCATCATCTGTTGCAATCGCGGAATTGAACAAAAATGTTAAAGTCAATAATAAATATTTTGCTTTTAAACCTGTTTCATCAGATGAAATAGTTAACACATTTAGAACCTTAAATTCTAAGAAAACCGGTGATCTCTGGGGTATGTCAGTTAAATTGCTTAGCACTATTATAAATGATATTGCCCCTCAATTATCCCTTATTTTTAACAAATGTATCGAAACCGGTATATTTCCAGATTTGATGAAAAACAGTAAAATAGTTCCTTTGTTTAAAAGTGGCGATAGATTGGATCCCGAAAATTATAGGCCTATAGGTTATACCGACCTTGAGTAAGGTCTTCGAGAAAATTATTTTAAATCAGATTTCAGAGTTTATGTATAACAGTGGGATCATGCATAGTGAACAATATGGTTTCACCAAAGGCAAATCAACGACTGATGCGGGTGCTGCGCTTCTTAAGCACATTTACGACGCGGGGGAGAAGTCGCAGAATGCAATTGGGGTGTTTTGCGATTTGTCCAAAGCCTTTGATTGTGTGGACCATCGGACGTTACTATGCAAACTAAACCACTACGGTGTACGTAGCGCTGCGCTTGATCTTATTGCCTCTTACCTGAATCTGTCTTAATCTTAAGGGTCTGTGTGACATTGTATTCTTTGCTGATGACACCTCGCTTATTTTTAAAGTTGAGCGTGATAAGATTAATTATGACGAAGTAAACAGTACTTTGTCACGAGTCCTGCATTGGTTCGAAATTAATAATTTAGTGTTAAATGCTCTATAGGTGGTAGAGCCTAGCTGTAGTTATCTGACTGCAGCTCGTATTGGGCTGGCTCGACCGGGGAAGGACCACCCTCTCACAGAAGACCGACGTGTAGTAACCAAATTCATTTGGTTATGTTTCGTCGGTGAGTGAGAGAATCCGGAAGCCCCACGCCAAACATGAAAGCGATGCCTACAAGAAAAATACCCCAGGAGGGTACCGGCTTTGATGAAGCCGGGGACCCCCTCCCCGAGCAAAATCGGGGAAATGATTCTCGGATTTTGCTCGGGCTGCCCGTCGTATCTGGGGCGGGCAAAGTATCGCCTTTTGTGTTTCTTGAGGGCAAACGACGAGTCAACGCAGCAGCACCCCGACCCACTCTAAATGTGGACTTTTGCAACATCCGGGGACTTCATTCCAACTTGAACGCCGTCCACTATCATCTAGAGACGGCGCAGCCGGCCTTGTTGTTTCTGACGAAGACGCAGATATCTCAACCTAGCGACACAGCGTACCTATCATACCCCGGGTATAAACTAGAACATCATTTTATACCACACGCCGGGGTATCTGTGTTCGTAAGGGAGGATATCTGCTACCGTCGCCTTCAGGTTTTTGAAGGTCGGGACCTGTCTGTACTCTGGCTGTGCGTGGACATGGACGACCATGTCAGAGTCTACGCTTGCCTCTACAGGTCCCATAGTGGTAATGCAGAAACGGATCAACTCTTAGGCCATGTTCAGGCGAAGATTGACGATCTGTTTTCACAGACTCCCTCCGCCGAAGTCGTAGTCCTCGGGGACTTCAACGCGCACCATGCCGATTGGCTAGGGTCACGTGCCATCGACTACACGGGGAGATCTGTGTTTGACTTTGCTCTGGCAAATGGTCTGTCCCAATTGGTAAAGACGCACACTCGTCTACCGGACGTGGACAGCCATATGCCTTCTTTGTTGGATCTTCTGCTGACTACACATCCCGGAAAGTACCAAGTCACTGTCGAGGCTCCCTTAGGGTCCTCTGATCATTGCTTGGTACGGAGTGTAGTGCCCATTGAACGCCCAGCTCGCACAAGACCTGCGACTCGACGCGTTTGGCACTACAAGTCATCGGATTGGGATGGAATGCGGTCCTTTTTTGCATCCTACCCATGGGGGCCGATTTGTTTCCCTTCCAATGATCCTAGTGACTGCGCTGCGGCTGTAGCTGATGTGATACTTCAGGGCATGGAACTATTTGTACCAAGCTCTGTGGTACCACTTGGTGGCAGATCGCGGCCTTGGTTTGATGCGTCTGTCAGGGCTGCAGCAGCTGGCAAACGGCAGGCTTATCAAGCTTGGGCTAATGCGTTAGTCACTAAGGATCCGAACTCTAGAGTTCTGAAGAGGAAATATAATCGTGCCTCCAGATTCTTCAAACGGAAAATTGCTAGAGCAAAGTTCAAGCATATCGTCAAAATTGGGGATCAGCTGGCAAAGTACCCACCTGGCACGCGCAAGTTCTGGGCGCTTTCCAAAGCCAGTCTGGGAAACTTCTGTCAGCCATCCCTACCGCCATTGCACACTGGGAAGAACTCTTTGGCCCACACGGCAAAAGAGAAAGCCGATCTCTTGGGCACTCTTTTTGCCTCAAACTCGACTTTGGATGACCAGGGGAAGGCACCGCCTGTCATCCCACGGTGTCCGAGCTTAATGCCGGAAGTAGTTTTTCGGCAAAAACTCATCCGCAAAGCCCTCCTTTCCTTGGAAGTTCATAAGTCGAGTGGGCCAGATGGTATCTCTCCAGTTGTGCTACGAACATGTGCCCCTGAGTTGACACCAGTGCTAACGCGTCTATTTCGGTACTCCTACTTGAAAGGCGTAGTCCCGGTCTCATGGAAGCGTGCCCTTATCCATCCGATCCCTAAAAAAGGTGATAGCTCGAACCCAGCTAACTACAGGCCTATCGCCATTACCTCTCTGCTCTCCAAAGTAATGGAGAGCATTATCAATAAACAGCTCCTAACCTACCTCGAGGATCACCAGTTGGTCAATGACCGGCAATATGGCTTTCGCCATGGTCGATCGGCTGGTGATCTTCTGTTATATCTTACACACCGTTGGGCAGCTGTTATTGAAAGCAAGGGAGAGGGTCTAGCAGTTAGTCTGGATATGGCGAAAGCCTTCGATCGTGTATGGCACAAGGGGCTTTTCGAAGCTACCTTCCTATGGGCTTCCCGAGAGTTTATGCAAGTGGATCACCAGCTTCCTCACTGGGCGGAGTATACAGGTCGTTCTCGACGGTTTTTGCTCGGACCCCAAGCCCGTGAATGCTGGTGTACCCCAAGGCTGCGTGCTATCCCCAACTCTGTTCCTCCTGCACATCAATGATATGTTGGATATCTCCAACATACATTGTTATGCGGATGACAGCACTGGGGATGCGGTATATTCCGGCCGTGCAGGTCTCTCTCGGGAAAACGTCTACGAGTGCCGAAAGAAACTTGTGTCTTCTATAGAGACTTCCTTGGGGATGATCTCTGAGGAACCACGTTCAGTTCAATCCCCTAAAGACACAAGTTTGCGCGTTTACCACTAAGAAAACCCCATTTGTCGTATCACCGCTCTTCGAGAGCACTCCCCTCATTGCCCCGCCAAGTATCAGAATACTGGGTCTCGACATTTCCAGCGATTGTCAGTTTCGTGGTCATCTGGAGAGCAAGGCCAAGTTGGCCTCGAAGAAATTGGGAGTGATTAATAGAGCGAGGCAGTACTTCAGTCCTGGCCAAAGACTTGCGCTCTATAAGGCGCAGGTCCGGCCACACATGGAGTACTGTTCTCATCTCTGGTCCGGATCACCCCAATATCAGCTTCTACCACTTGACCGCGTACAACGGAGAGCCGCTCGGATTGTCGGGGACCCGGTGCTCTGCGAACGGCTGGACTCTTTGGCATTGCGTAGAGACGTGGCTTCTTTGTGCGTCTTCTACCGCATTTACAACGGGGAGTGTTCCGAAGAACTATTCGATCTGATGCCTGCCGCCGAATTTCATCACCGCACAGCACGCCATCGCCTCCAATACCATCCTTACCAATATAATAGGTTACCAATATAAAAAAAAAAAAAAAAAAAAAAAAGAAAACTAAATGCGTAGAGTTTACACTTCCTAATGTAAAAAGTAAAAATTGTAACTTGCTCCTTAACAATGAAGTGTTAGAATTGATTGACTCAACAAAATTCTTCGGTTTAACATTAGATAGAAAGCTCCAGTGGAACCCCCATCACTCAACACTCGCAGCCAAACTCAGCTCCGCCGTCTTTGCAATTAGAAAAGTTAGACAATTAACGGACATAAATACGGCTCGACTTGTTTATTTTAGTTATTTTCACAGTATTTTATCTTACGGTATTTTATTATGGGGCAGTGCTGTCGAAATTAATTCTATATTTATTTTACAAAAAACAGCTGTGCGGGCTATTTATAACTTAAAAGCTAGTGATTCTTTGAGAGATGTTTTTAAAGAAATAGGTATTCTTACAGTAGCTTCCCAATACATATTTAATAACATTTTATATATACGTCAAAATTTAAATAGTTATATAAAACATTCGTGCCCGCAGAGGGACACGCGTGGGTAGACCTCGTGTGTAACTCATTTAAAATATAACTCACTACCTAAGAATAATACATGATGCCGTTGTTTACATCAAAAATTTTCAAGCAAAAAGCGGTTTTAATTTTTTTTTCTCGGAAAAGGTATCTTTTTTGGAAATACTTTTGGTACTTAGATTTAGAGTAAAAAATAACCTTTCTATTAAAAATATTTGCGAGGAGGGAATGTTTACCAGAAAAAAGTTGCCGTGGTTTTACCTACCTAAAACTTACAAGCTAAAAGTGGTTTTAATTTTTTTTCTCGGAAACGGTACCTTTTACGGTAAAACTTTTGGTACCTAAATTTAGAGTAAAAAAATAACCTTTCTATTAAAAATACTTGTGATGCAAGAATGTTTACCAAAAAAAAGTTATGATTTTTTTTCCAAAAATTTTTGGTTTTTTTACCCCTACCCCTAAGTTATTGAAGTTAGGTTTTCGGTTTATCTACATTAGTTATAGGTATTTATCAAAAACATCATATAATATGAACGCGATTGATCTCCTTTGTGTAGGGACAAAGTTATGGTCGAAAAACTGAAATCAGAAAAAGTGAGGCCCTAGCGCCCCCTGTGACCGGATTTCTCTGGTTAACGAACTTGACCTTTATTTTTGGATGGTTGATTTTTGTGCAAAGTTTGAAAGCGATCCGAGCAAAACTGCGGCCGCTATCGTGCTGACAAAAGTCGAATCTGGACGCACGCACGCATATATATATAAACTTTTTGACCAATGGTCATTTCGGACTCAGGCGGTCATAAGAAGACCTCCTGTGAAGAAATTTTTCCAAAATTCGAAAGTAGGGGACAAATGAATGGGTAGACCGAATTCTTCGAGGTCTACCCAAAAACAGTGACAGACACGCGATAAATACGAGAAATAAAAACAAACTCGTAACGCCAAAGTTTCGGCTTCAAAAAGTTAATAAATCCTTCATGGGTTTGAGTATACGCATATATAATAAAGTTCGACAAGATATCTTAGACCTTCCATTTCTTAGTTTTAAATCTAAAATCAAAAGTTTATTGTTAAATAAAGCTTATAATAACGTTCAAGAGTTTTTAGTGGATCGAAATATGTGGAACTTAAGTTGTTGAATCATTTGCAGGATTTATATTATATTATAATATACATCACCTATTGTTATATTTCTTGTGAAAAGAGCAACTGTTGACTTTCTGGCCGGCTCTTCTCAACAGAACAGCATTCCGAGCCGGTGGTAGCTTACTTACGGACTGACTACACTAACCTTTTTTGTATTGTAGTAATTGACGATTCAAAAGTGCGTGTAAATGCCTACTTGAATAAAGATATTTTGAATTTTTGAATTTGAATTTTTGAATGAAACATCATATGCAAACTTAGAATAAAACGTACTAAGTTTCATAAATCAATATTTCTCTACAGGACTAGAACGCTGAGACATCCAAGAAACTAGGAGAATAGGGAAGAAAGGAGAAAAACCCCGGCCGATTACTGTTACATTATACATATACAAAATAGAAATCTTTAAACAAAGGAGAGTATAAAAAAGATACCGCTTTTTATATAAAAGAAGACTTTTCACAATATGTTTTAGAAAAAAGAAAGGAATTGCAAGACCAACTTAAAATTGAAAAAGAGAAAGGAAACTCCGCGTCTATTAAATAAGACAAACTGATAATACACTCAAAGAACAGAACAACACTAAGTAACAACAAAAGACCTCTACCAATATCACCAAACTACAAAGATTTTCCAAAATCACAACCAAAAGTACAAGCTCATAAAAAGAATAAAACTCTAACTGGATTACAACGGTCATCGAGCAGAGGGAGTTATTAAACCAGGAATACTCAATTTTCTAACCACCATAAACCAAGACAACCAACCAACCGATCAAACAATTAAAAATAATAAACAATAACAATTACCGCTCTCTCTCACGGAAAACATATTAAAAACGAACACTACGAAGCCACATCTTCCAAGCTGGTTGGTCTCCGTGGAAGATCAAGACCAAGACCCTCCAGAGGAAACAAAACCTCGTTCAAATACCATAAACAACAATTGTTATAATACCATGTACATAACAACTTACAATGTCAAAACCCTATCGACTTATTCACGTCTACTGGAACTAACAGAATCTTTAAGAAACATAAAATACGATATTATCGGTTTCTCAGAAGTTAGAAAACTCGGTACTAAAATAGAAGAACACGACGAGTTTATTCTCTACTATATTGGAGAAACGCCAGGATTATATGGAGTAGGCTTTATTATTAAAAAACACCTGAAAAATACATAAAGAGTTTGAAAGGACTGTCATAAAGAGTAGCGCTACTCAGAATGCAAACAAATAAACTATTTGTTTGACTTAAGCATCATTCAAGTATACGCGCCAACAGAAACATCGAAATGTTATATCCCTTGTATTTATGTAAATAATGTCTATTATACAATATTCGTAACTCTGTATTCCTAGTGTACTTTTCCACATTATTGTGTCAGCGCTTTTAATTATATTGTTTTAAATGTACATCATATTTTTAGTTCAGTTGTACTCTGGACGTCGTTGAGACTGGTAGTGGTCCCAGTAATTGTAAAACCATATTTTAAGTTTCCCAAAATTGTGACCATTTAATAAACGGGTGTGTTAATTAAATTGAGTTTTTTTTAAAAAGTCTTTCGGGGTCGGCCGTCTTACAAATTGGTGTCAGAAGTGGGATGTCAGACAGAAAACCTTCAAACGGTACTGACATCTCGAATTACAAGGCCCCCGAATTTTGAGACTAGTTGGTCGACAATAAGACTTAGCCGCGTCTAAGCCTGCACCACGAAAAACTCAACGTCAAGAAGACAACGACAATTGGACGACGTTAAGTCTCCGCTTCTTAGCGTGAGCCCGCTCCAACATCCGCAGCAGCAGACTTATCGCCAGCAAGGTACAACTCATCTTCATTCCTTCTTCACCTACATTCTACATTTTCTATTTTCCACGTGTACGACGACGACCGTGCTAGCGACGGTGCAACGTGAGCCGCAGCGTCGGATTACAGCGCCTGGGAACACGGCGTTACACAACGTTTCCGCGAATGTCGCTGACTCAAATTTTAGTAATCCTGTAAGTTACTAAACTTATTAGATATATATATTTTTTTTCTTTTTGTAATATTTAAAATCGTATTTTCTATATTTTTGTTTTTCTATTTTGATTATTTCACTGATTATTTTTGTAATATGTCGCTAAAAGTAGAAAAGGAAAGTGTAGCCGACAAAATAACCCTTACTTTTTTAACAAAATTTATTAAAACCTACAACGGTGACAAGGAAGGTCTACCGGCTTTCCTCACTAATTGTGACAATGCTATGTCTCTTGCAAGTACCGAACAACAGTCAGTACTTTGCAAATACATTCTCTCTCAATTAGAAGGAAAAGCTCAAGTAGCCTGTAGTCTAAAAACATTTGAAAAATGGCTAGATTTAAAAGCCTTTCTAAGGAAAAATTTCGGTGAGAAAAAACATGCCACGCATTTATTACTTGATTTACAAAATTGTAAACAGGAAGCATCCGAAGATGTTACTAAATTTTCCTTAAGAATTGAACAGTTTCTTACTCGAATACAATCAGATATACACTATAACTGCAAAACCAAGGACGAACTTCCTGGCAGGATAGCCGCCATGGAGGATCTAGCTCTCAATACATTCTTATTAGGTTTACGCTTTTCAATTTCAAATATTGTAAGATGTAGAAATCCCTCTTCCCTTGATGAAGCCGTACAGTTAGCTATCGAGGAAGAAAAGATATATAATTTACAATTAAGGTCTTTTAAGACGAATAAAAAGCAATGTTCTAGCTGTAATAAGCTTGGACATACAGCAATTGAATGTTACAAGAAAAAGCCTTATAATTCTAATTTTAATTCTAATTCTAATGAAAATACTACTCATAAATCTTCTACATCTAGCACAAAAATTTGTAAATATTGTAAACACATTGGGCATACCATTGACCAATGTCGCAAACGAAAATTCAATATGCAAAATCGCGAGAATTCTTACTCTAACCCTTCTACTTTTAATTCAAAGCCTAGCTCTAGTAGTCCTCCTGTGAATTTAACATATCTTTGTGCCGAAACCGAGAATTCAGAACATTTAAACTAAATGGAATTTCGGCTACGTGTCTACCGAAAGTTCCTAATTCTAATGACACGATTATTCCTCCTAAATCTACTATACCTCGGTTACCCTATAAGGAACCGAGTCCTAAATCTACTATATCTCGATTACCCTACAAGGAACCGAGTCCTAAATCTTCTATATCTCGATTACCCTATAAGGAATCGAGTCCTTATGAATGTTTTTCATCTCAGTTACCCAGCGAGGAACTGAGTCATACTAAATCTAATACTATTTCTACATCTCAAGAGCCCAAAAGGGAACTGAGCCCTACTAATTCTAACTCTCACACGAATTTTTATAATAAATTAGATATTAATCTTTCTAGTTCCTATAATTGTAAACTCGATCCAACTCCTATTTTTGAAACGAGTATAAACACATATAAAATATCCTTACCATATACAAATATGCTTACTAAGAATTCAAATAAACCACTTACTTTTCTTATCGATACTGGCGCGAGCATCAGTATTATTAAATCTTCAAGTTTAAACATTCCTATAACAAATTCTGATAAGGTTAAAATAAAAGGAATAAATGACAAGGATACTTACTGTGAATCCTTAGGTTCTACTTACTTAACTTTGCTTATATCTCCAAAGTCCTATGAACATAAATTTCATGTCATAAATGATACGATTAATCTAAAATTTGACGGTATAATAGGTACAGATTTTCTTCGAATTTTTAAAGTTAATATTGATTATAATACTAAATTATTAACAATAGATGGTTGTAAATTGCCCATTATGTTTTATCAACCGATTTATATCATTCCGAGGTCGTTATCGAGTGCACTGTATCAAATTACTCTGCCGAGCTTTATCATAACAATGAAGCTCTCGTACTAGATCAAACCTTATGTGATGGTGTTTATGTCGCGAATTGTGTAGTATTTATCAAACCAAATAAAAAGGTTAATGTTACTATATTAAATACCACCGACACTGACCTAGAATTCAAAGATTATGTAGTAGAACTGTCACCTATTGAGGTGTTTAAATACTCCGAATCTTTTCATAAGATTAATTCTATATCTTTTTCTAAATCTAATAGGGCAGATCACGTTTTAAGCTTAATTCGCTCTTCACATCTTAATAATGAGGAGGAAAAAGCTCTCCTTGATTGTTGTTCGGAGTATACAGATATTTTTTATGTCGAAGGTGAACCTTTATCTTCTACTAATGCTGTCGAACACAATATAGATACAGGTAACGCACCTCCTATACATGTTAAGTCGTATCGCTTCCCCGAATGCCATAAAAAGGAAGTTGACACTCAAATTCGTAAAATGCTAGATCAAAATATTATTCGCCCTTCTATTTCACCTTGGAGCGCCCCTGTATGGGTAGTTCCCAAAAAGCTAGACGCCTCTGGCAAAAGAAAATGGCGAATAGTCATCGACTATCGTCGTCTTAACGATGTCACTGTTTCCGAGAGTTATCCTTTGCCTCTCATCACTGATATCCTTTAATACCAATTAGGTCACTCTAAATATTTTAGCACACTAGATCTGGCTAGTGGCTTTCACCAACTTAAAATGTCCCCCAAGGACGCCCCAAAAACGGGTTTCACAATAAATTCTAATTCAAGCATATCTGAACATTATGAATTTACCAGAATGCCTTTTGGGCTGAAAAATGCTCCTGTAACCTTCCAACGACTCATGAACACCGTGTTATCAGGTTTACAAGGTATACATTGTTATATATACTTGGATGATTGTATTTTGTACAGTTCGACCTTGGAATCCCATATACAAAAGCTAAAATTAGTATTTGATAAAATACGAGAATATAATTTAAAACTCCAGCCTGATAAATGCGAGTTCTTGAGACGTGAAGTAACTTACCTTGGCCATATTATTACCGATAAAGGTGTTTCTCCAAATCCTGAAAAAGTCAAGGCCGTCTCCCAGTTTCCAGTTCCTAAAAATCCTAAGGAAATCAAATCGTTTCTAGGTCTTATAGGTTATTATCGCCGTTTCATAAATAATTTTTCTAAACTTACTAAGCCACTTACCTCTCTGCTAAAGAAAGATGTAGCATATCACTGGTCTGTCGAACAGCAAACTGCTTTCGATATCCTGAAAGAAAAACTACTTACTGCTCCGATTCTGCAATATCCAGATTTTTCACAACCATTCTTAGTTACCACGGATGCTAGTAACTACGCTGTAGGCGCTATTCTTTCTCAAGGTTTTGTCGGAAAAGACAAGCCGATCGCGTTTGCTTCGCGTACACTTAATCGCGCCGAAGGCAACTATTCCACAACCGAAAAGGAATTATTAGCTATTTTATTTGCTGTAAAAACATTTCGTCCTTATTTATATGGAAACAAATTTAAAATAATTACAGACCACCGTCCTTTAGTGTGGTTATTTAATGTCAAGGACCCAGGTAGCAGACTCATTCGTTGGCGTCTTAAGCTTGAAGAATACAATTATGAAATTGTTTACAAACAAGGTCGACTCAATACAAATGCTGACGCGCTATCTCGTTGTCCAGTTAATGCTATTGATATTTCTAATTTAAATAACTTGTCTTATGAAAACTATTTCAAGGCTCAATTTACTAACCGTATTTCCACATCTGATACTGTTATCGAAGAATGCACACAGGCCTTACATTTAACTAAATTAAAAACAATAGTCTGTCCCGTATCATTAGACTTCGATTATTCTATTCCTCACTGTGAAGAGATATTATCTCAGTTAACAAACCGTGATGAATTATTAAACTCTGAACGTGAACCATTCACGATTCGATCTGTAGCTGATAATAATAAAACTTATTATTTATTGTACACTAAAATTCACCATTATGAGGATACCAAATTTAGAGATATTTATAATCTGTTAATAAAACTTAGAGATAAAATAATAATCGAAAGTCCTGAAATAAATGACCTAGCAATATCTGATTTTTCAGATCCTTTTTCAAAACTAGCTTATACTAAGGTCTATAATATGATTTCTTACGTTTTTCATAGCACACATATAAAAATTTATATTTATAAAAATAAGTTGATTTACCCAACCCCAGTTGAAGTGCCTAAAATTTTAAAAGAAAATCACGACTCCCCTGTCGCGGGTCACCCAGGGTCAAATCGAATGTTTAAAAGAATCAAAGCTGCTTATTACTGGAAAGGTATGCGATCTGACATAGAAAACTATGTTAAGAAATGTCAATTATGCCAAATAAATAAACCATTAAGAATGTCAAATAAAGCTCCAATGGAGATCACATCTACTTCAACTAGACCGTTTGAACGTCTAGCTCTTGATATCGTAGGTCCCCTACCTGAAGCGGGTTTCCAAAAGTTTAAATTTATTTTAACGCTCCAGGACGATTTGACTAAATTCTCCTCTGCTTATCCCATGATAACAGCCACTAGTGAAGAGATAGCACGAAATCTTGTTCATTTCATATCTCTCTTCGGCTTCCCTAAAACTATTTTAACCGATTTAGGCACATGTTTTACCTCTGACTTATTCAAACAACTAACAAGTATTTTAAAAATTAAAGCTCTTTTTACTACTCCTTATCACCCCCAAACAAATGGCGCTTTAGAACGCTCTCATGCGACTTTAAAAGAATATTTAAAGTCATTTATAAACGAAGACCAAGATGATTGGCACTGTTTTTTATTTACCGCTATATTAGCATACAATACTACTCCTCACACTACAACTAACTTTGCACCCCATGAATTATTATATGGTTATAAACCAAATATTCCTAACTCTTTATACGATACTAATACTAATACTACGTATAATGAATATATCCGAGCTTTACAATATAGAATGCGTTTTAGCCGTGAAAAAGCTATACAAAATATAAATAATAGCAAAGGAAGATCTAAAAAATATTACGATCCTAGTTCACGTGAAGTAACGTATAAAGTTGGCGATTTAGTTTATCTTAAGCATCACCACAGACTCCGTAAAGCCTTATCCCCAGTATGGAAAGGTCCTTACAAAATCATAAAAGTACATAATAAGCAAAATGTTACATTGCAAATTGGTAGAAAACATGTAAAACACCATGTCAATGAAATTAAGCCCGCTGTATCTTCATAATCTTTATAATATTTCATATAAATATTTATTTTCAGAGCTTATTGCTATGGATGCCACGCTGAATCAAGTATCATCCCCATCATTCATAGTCCAGGAATTTATTTTGAACCTATTACGCATATACAATTTTATAATGATTATTGGAAAGTTATTACCCATGTGGATATACTTACATTGGATCCATATCTTTACAAAATTGAAACATTATTACAATCAACTCTAGATCTTTGTAATAAAATTGAACCTGAAAATTTATCACAGTGTAAAGATTTTTCTAGCCCTGCTGAAGTTCTAATACAATCAAACCAAATAAAGTTACAATCTCTTTCTCATATTATCTGTAATAATGCCAATAACAAGGTCAAGAGATCCTTGGAATTTGGTGGTGAAATTCTTAAATTTTTCTTCGGCACTTTAGATGCTGATGATGCCAGAAAATACGATGCCGCCATAGCATCTTGTCAAAAAAGTGACTCCGAATTATTTCATTTGTTTAAAGATAACCTACATATAATTAAATCTACAATTAATAACTTTAATCGTACAATTTCTAAATTAAACCAGAATGAAATAAAATTAAATACACAAATAAATACTATGAACGGTATTTTATCTCAAATAACTAAAAGGGATAATTTACTATTTTATACTTCTAAGATTCATAACTTGCTTAATATTATTGAAAGTTCGTTAATGTCTGTTTCTAATTTGTTAGAGACAACATTAAATGCAATTTTATTTTCTAAGTTAAATGTTCTACATCCTAGTGTTATAAGTCCTACTTATCTTTTAAGTGAACTGTCTAAACATAGCAATCAGATTAATAAGAGATATGATTTTCCAGTTCCATTAGATATTGATCATATCAGCTCATTAATAGACGTTTCCGAACTGAGTTCTTATTATTTTAATAAGAAGATAGTTTTTATTTTGCAAATTCCGTTAATAACAATAGAAAAATTTATTGTTTACAAAAGTATTCCATTACCGACTCCTCATGATAATTCTCAATCATACTCTCCTACTTTTGCTCTTATCCAACCTTCACATTCCTTTATTGCTTTAAGCGACGATAGGATGCATTATACATTTTTAGATAATTTAAATACTTGTAAGTTTATAAATAAGAACTACTCTATTTGCGGATTAATTTCTATATTTTCTACGATAAATTATCCTAGTTGTGAATCGAAACTATTAACTGAAGTGATTCTCACACTTCCATCAGAATGTAATACTAAATTTTTAGTTGGTAAAATAGACATATGGCAGAAGCTACAAAATAACAAATGGATTTATGTTCAATCCAACGCTAATAAATTAACTGTAAAATGTGACAATCATATAATTGACTATTCTATTTCTGGCACAGGAATTGTTAAATTAACTGAAAATTGTATTGGATTCTCAAAAACTATTCAACTATTGCCAACAAGTAGTTATACACTAAATATAAAACATAAGTTTTGATATTACGTCAGATGACTGTTTTTTTTTTTTTTTTTTTTTATTTATTTATTTATGTACCAGGAAAAAATACAATTTACAATCTAAATAAAATAAAATGTACACAAAAAGGATGACTTATCTCTTAAAAGAGATCTCTACCAGCAACCCTTTATTATAGGAGAAAATATTTATGTAGTTGCGGTAAAGGTACAATAAAAATAAATATAAATACAAATATATATATAAATGATAAAAGTATAAAAAGATATTTATAAATATATTAAATACATAAAGATTACATACATACACATTTATAAATGAGTATATAAACACACATATTACTTAAATGTACATAAATATAAACATAATACATACTTACATAAATTTAATATATATACCGAGAACATTTTAGAGGGAGAGGTAGTAATTCTTCAGTCTAAACTTAAAGGAAATAATAGTGGGGCAATCTTTGTACAAGTGACGAGGTAACGAGTTCCAAAGTTGAGCGGCGCGAACAGAGAAGGATTTGCGGTATTGGGCAGTGTTATAATGCGGCACCTCAAGAAACTTTAAAGAAATACAAGAGCGCTCTGGCAATTGTCTAGGTGGACATAGTTGTAAGAGATCTTGCAAGTAAGAAGGAGAAGATTTTTGTAGAACTTTATAAAGAAGTGTTAGTACATGCACATTCCGGCGAAAGCGGATAGGGAGCCACTTTAACTCACGGCGGTATTCCGAAATGTGATCAAATTTACGCAAGCCGTAGATAAAGCGAATGCATAAATTCTGAAGTCGTTCGAATTTATCAAGCAGCTCCTCAGTCGCATCTAAATAACAAATGTCAGCGTAGTCAAGGTGAGGAAGAAGAAGAGATTGGGCTAGAATAATTTTAGTTTTAAAGGGAAGAAAATTTTGAAGACGTTTAAGTGAATGTAACGATCGATATAAGCGCTTGCTTATGTCGCTGAATTGAGCCACCCAAGTGAAATGGGAGTCTAAGGTTAATCCCAGATTTTTTACGGTATCTAGGTACTGTAATGGTGTACCATCGTAAAAAATGCAAGGCAAGGTCGAGAAATTAATTTTGTTGCGAGATTGCTTATTATAAATTATAATAGCTTGCGATTTATTAGGATTAACTAATAATCCATATTCTTCTGCCCATAAGCGTATGCTTTCAAGGTCGATGTTCATTGATGCTATTCCCTGTTCGATTCCAGAAAAAGTGACGTGTCTGTAAAGCTGCAAATCATCTGCATAGAGATGGTAGGGAGAAGATATTATTTTAGAGACTTCGTTTATAAACATAGAGAAAAGGAGAGGAGATAGTACGCCGCCTTGAAGTACACCAGCAGAAAGATCCATCCAATGAGAAGAACTGTCATCGGATTTCACAATCTGCCGACGCCCGACAAGATATGATTTAAACCAGTTTAAAACGGAAGGAGATATAGAGAAAGTTGAAAGAATGCCAAGCAAAATATCAAAGTCCACTGAATTAAATGCGTTAGTAAAATCAAGAAGAACGAGTATTGAGAGCAGTTTGTTATCCATCGCATATCGGATATCATCAGTGACTTTGATTAGTGCTGTGGTAGTGCTATGATGAGGACGAAAACCGGATTGGAAAGGACTTAGAAGATTATTACGGTGAAGGAATTGTGAGAGTTGCTTCTGTACAGCATCTTCAAGAATTTTTGAAAGGAAAGGGAGTATAGATATGAGACTGTTGTATGAAATCCATATTTAATAAAACGCTACCATTTCTAACGCCTCTTTCTCTAAGTAAAATCGACTTAGAATCTTTAAAATATCAAAATCATCAATTAGATAATCTTGAAAAAGAACTTAATAATTTAGAAGAACAATCGCATTTTATTAAGTATGGACACTATTATTCTACGTTTACTTATATTGTAATTGTAATAATATTTCTAAGCCTATTTTATAAATTATTGCGATGTTACAGAAAACGAAAAAATTCATCCAATTATTGTATCCAAATATTTAATCAATGTCACAATAAGAAATTATCCAAGTATAATTCTAAAGTATCAACTTCTATTGAAATGAATGAAATCTCAACTTCCGATGATGATGTTAACTCAATTAAATCTTTACCTAATCCAGAATATTGTAAACCTTCTCTTAAAATTAATAAATGTCAATCTCCCTCAAGCAGGAACTTATGTAACCATTAATTTGAAGTTATTATTTTACTTATTACTATTTCGTAATTTACTTATTACTAGTTTTATATTCAAGACACACCTTGATTAAAATGATTATTTTAAATTGTAACTTCGCATTCATCTTAAGTTCGGAATGCTCCGTCTTAAGGGGGGAGGTGTTATATCCCTTGTATTTATGTAAATAATGTCTATTATACAATATTCGTAACTCTGTATTCCTAGTGTACTTTTCCACATTATTGTGTCAGCGCTTTTAATTATATTGTTTTAAATGTACATCATATTTTTAGTTCAGTTGTACTCTGGACGTCGTTGAGACTGGTAGTGGTCCCAGTAATTGTAAAACCATATTTTAAGTTTCCCAAAATTGTGACCATTTAATAAACGGGTGTGTTAATTAAATTGAGTTTTTTTTAAAAAGTCTTTCGGGGTATTTTCTACAATACTGGCAACAAAGCCATAAGACTATCAGGAAATAATATAATAGTCATGGGAGATTTTAACGCTAAAATTGGTCAAACTAAACCAAGCGAAACCATCACTAGAGACTATGGCTACGGTAATAGAAACTGTAGAGGAAATAGACTTATTGACTTCGCACATGAGTACAATCTGGCCATTATGAATATTTTTTTCTAAAAGAACAACAAGCAGAGATGGACTTGGAAAGCACCTGACGGCAACACAAGAAACGAAATAGACTATATTCTAACAAACCTTCCGAGAAATGTAGACAATATACAGATTTTAAATATCAATTACCCTTCAGACCAAATACCTGTTAGGGCAGCTTTCAATATACTTTCTAAGTCAAAAAATCGAAGTAAGTTTGGTCAATGCCCCCAACCCCAGATAAAGAACTAAAAAGAAGTGCAAACATATATTGAAGCGTTGAAAAACTGTACAAAAAATTTGCTAGACGTCTGGAATGACACAGACATAGTTCAGAATTGCTACGATAAAATAACTCACGCAATAGACTACAGCCTGAAAAAAGTGCAAGACTTAACAACTAACACAAACACAGAGAAAAAGCAAATCATATCAGCACACACTAAGGCATCAGCAGAAGACAAGAATTACATAAGACTAAACCGAAATCAAGGGCAACGAAAAATGAATTAAAAGCTCTTTATAAACTTATAAGTAAATGAATTTACCACGACTATAAGGTAAACCGCACACAAACTGTTAAAAAGTGTCTTCAGGCCACAGGTAGAGCTAAGAAAGCATACTTTTTGATACTTTTATAGAATATTATCTTCAATAATTATTAAGAAATAAATAAGGACACTTTCACAGACTATCCACTTCTACTTTCAATTTCAAACACTTCAGACTGTAGCTAACAAACGAATGGCCGATATTTATATAAACTACCGACTTTATTGTGAAGTCGTGCTGGAGTCAAAACAACATCCATATTTTTAAAATATCCAACAATTTAAGAACACATTTATTAAATTATATTTTATTTTCACGTGAAATATTTAGCTAATATAATTAAACATTTTTATAATACCGTCTAAAATATATTTGAAAGATTTTATGTAAGTTTCTATGATTAATACGTAAAGTCGGTAACACAGGTTACCGAACAACCCCGGGAACCAGTAAGTTCTCGCCAGAAAAGCTTCGTGTTTTCCCGGAAGTTTTTCGTCAACCTTTCATCCCTTTCTCTCTCAGAATTTTCACGCTTCATCTTTATAAGTGATTTCGTTTTGTGCTTTTGCAGCTTTTACGCTCTTTTCTTATCTCTCTCATACTTTTATCCTTACCAGAGGCTTTATAATCCAGCCATGCTTTCTTCTTTTACTTTATCTTTCACTTGATCGATGAATGGTGGGATACCATTCATCGCGCTTTTTACTAAAACTATTTTCCTCTTACCACATACTTCTGTCGCTACTTTCACCATACCATTCCTAAGGTTCTGCCAGCATACTTCAACACTTTTATTTCCAGAATCACTGCTTTCAAGCCTCTTGGAAACCCTTTCTTGATATTCCTCTCTGATCGGTGGATCTTGAAGCTTCCAGCTTCTTATGCAATAATTCGACGCCAAGCTTGGACACGTCGTGCGGCTGCGCCAACCTGCTAACAGACCTCTTATTCTAGCAACGACTAGCTAATGCTCCGTTCCCAGATCAGCACTCCTGAACACTCGCGTGTCCATAACTTAACTTCGAATACGCTGATCCACTAGGAATAAATCAATCATACTTCTTTCTTCCGCTCGCTCCCATGTGTACATGTGAATTTGTTTGTGATCAAACATCGTGTTTGCCACAAACAAATTTCTCTCCTTACAAAATTCCAAAATAAGCTTTCCAGCCTCATTTACTCTCCTATCACCGTACTTGCCTAGCACGCTTTCGTAACCACTTCGTGTGGTTCCAACCCATCCTTTCATATCTCCACATGCTATTAACTTTTCATTATCTCTGACACTACTTAAAACATCCCTGACGCTCTCCCAAAACTCCTCAAGCTCGCTCATTTGAGCTGAGGATACTGGAGCATACACGGCTAACAAGAATACTCTTGTTATCTCCAGCTTAAAGCGAACCCAAAGAAGCCTGGGATTGATCACTTTGTATTCTACCATTGCATTATCCATTCGAGAGGACAATAATACGCCTACACCTTGGCAACCTCGCTTACCCTCTGGAACCCCAACCCAGAAAGCGACCCGGTTGCCAGGGCAATCGGTCGTGTCATCGCCTTTTCGCTTAGTCTCAGACAAACAATTAACATCCAGATCTTTGTCATCCATCACATCTAATAATTCATTAATCTTCTGTTCCATTCCTCCTTTTACATTCCACGTAGCTATTTGTAGCTCCGTCCTCCCCCTTCCACCGTTCGGAACATAGCGTGTTGGTTGGTGGTTCTCAACACCGCATATAATACATATACATAATACATATCGTTATAAAACCAATACGTACTCGCAATATAGCAACACACGAAAAACATGGGAAATAATTAACAGTCTAAATGAGCGGATAGTAAATAGTATAGATGACACATTAATTAAACATTTTAAACTAGCTCCATCTATTATAACAACGAACCTTGCCGAATCTTTTGATAAAACTACCCAAAATAACACTACTTATTCACATTCCTTCCTAGTCACTTTCCGATGCTCGATGCCTTAAAGTACGAAATTACACCCGAAAGGTCAATTAGGATCGAACCAGCTACTAATGAAATATTTGAACGAATCCTTATGGATATGAATGATAAAAAGAGTCCGGGATATGATAATATTTCTATAAATCTACCAACCAACTACCGGCCAACTACCGGCCTATAAATCTACTCTCATCTTTAAATAAAATACTCACTAATAAATTAATCACATATTAGAAATATCGCATAATATAATAAATCAAAAACAATTTGGATTCCAGAAAAAAAAGCACAACACAATTATTACGTAAATTTACCGACGAAATTAATGATTAGCTCAATAATAAACTTCACGTATTGGCTTTATTCATTGATTTCAGCAGGACCTTTTTGATATACTAAATTATAACATAGTATTCGAAGAATTATATGGATTCGGTTGTCAATTATGGGTTAAGTAGTTATGGACGAACCTACAAAAATTTATCTCAAAGAAATTTATAAAATTCAGCTAAGAATATTAAAATAGTTGGTTCCCAGTAGAGCAGATTGAAATATAACGATAAAGAATTATTTAAGTATTGTTATATCATGAACATTTATGACTAATACTGCTACAAAATATTTATTAAGGGAAGTTAACGATTCATCTTTTCTTACAGAAAAAACTAGACCTTATAATCTTAGAGCAATTGAATATACTGATAAGTTTGTCTAAGGTTAATAATATATATTGTACAAGAATGTTAAAAACTCTTATACCATTTTAAATAACGTATCAGATTATTTACAAAAACATTAAAAATGTAAAAACAACGAATATTTCAATGCGCTCAAAAAATACTACTTAAATCAGCTGTAATTTAGTGAATGAAAATACTGTTATGTTTGATAAAAATGTATTATCGATTAAAAACCTAGAATAAATTAACTTAAATACAAACTAAAATTTAATACATAAGATAACTACTATTAATGTACTTTACTTAGAAGAAATACTTTTCTTGCGAACGATCACTTGCCCAGATAACTTCTGAGAGGGTTTTGTGGCAATTTACTTTGTATGATGTATGTCAGTAATTATTATATATTTTTCAAAAATGAAAAAAAGAGGAATAAGAAAAAAAACATTGGCACAGGTAGGTGGCGTAAAGATACATTAATAAACATACATACATATAATAACATACTGATACTGAAATTAAGAAACATAGCTGCTATAAAAATCCCGTGAGGATGGTCCTTCTCCGGTCGAGCGGGCCCAAGAGGAGCTGCAGTCAAACCGCGGCTGAGTACTGCGCTCTACCACGAGTAAATTATCGATGTATTATTGTAGATACTTACTTACTTACTTACTTACTTACTTACTTACTTACTTACTTACTTACTTACTTACTTACTTACTTACTTACTTACTTACTTACTTACTTACTTACTTACTTACTTACTTACTTACTTACTTACTTACTTATCTTCACGCCATAGCTCTTGCGGGGTAGCCAGAGACGACGGAGCGCCAAACACAACGGTCCCTGCATACCTCTTTCGCCTCGGCCACAGACATCAACCTCTTCATACATGCCCTCCGAGAGGTCCTCATGCTTTTTACGTGACCTTCCTCCTGTATCATAAATACTGTGTTTTCGAAGGTCACTCGAGGCCTCCCCCTGTCTTACTTACCGCTCACTTTTCCTATATAAATCTTTTTTACCATTCTTTCATCAATCATTCGTTCGACATGCCCAAAACACCTGAGCACGTTCTTCTTCATTCTCACCGTGACATCTTCACTAGTATATGACCCCGCATATTCTGCGAAGAGATCGCATCTCCATAGCATTCATCTTTCTTACATTCTTTTTCTGTGTTACCCACGTTTGGCTGCCGTATAACAGCGTCGGTAGCAAAACTGCATTGTTTACAGCCAAACGTGCAGCTATGCTGACGTTTTGCCATCTCAACAATACAGTCAAAGCACCGTTGACTTTGTTACCGGCAGCAATACGCCTTTCCACATCCATTTCGTATCTTCCGTCTCTGCTAAACATACTTCCCAAATATACCACTTCATTCACTTGTTCTATTATCTTATCATTCACGTTGATCTTACATTCTGTTCTTTCTTCATTTCTTTCAAATATCAGAACCTTCGTCTTATCTACATTCAGGTTCAGATCATCAATTTCACACCCATCTTTCAGAGTGGTGACCAATGCCTGAAAATTGAATTCTGATATTGATTATCAATTGACCTTATGGTCACCTACTTTCACTCCCATGTCAGTGTCTTTCACGCCTTGGAGACAACTATCCAAATACAAATTAAACAACGAAGCTGACATAACGCAACCTTGCTTAACACCGGATTGGATGTCAAACCAGGGCGACATGCCAGCTCCTAGTCGCACACAGGCTGAGTGATCTCTGTAAAGAGATTTTACAGCCTGTAGCAAGGGTCCGTTCACATTGTATCGGGGCAGTATCTCCCATAACTTCTTTCTCACAACCCTGTCAAACGCCTTTTCCAAATCCACAAAAGCACAGAAAACCTTTTGGTTCAGGGCCAAACACTTTTCCGTGATCATGCGTAGCGAAAAGATCTGATCTATACACCCTCTTCCAGGTCTAAAACCTCCTTGGGCCTCCCACATCAGCCTTTCAGATCTCTCTTGCATTCTTCTGGCTAATATTTTAACATAAACCTTACCTCCCAAGCTAATCAAACTGATAGCCCTATAGCTTGCACAGTCTATCTGTGAACCTTTGCCTTTATACAAAGGTACGATGACTGCACCTCGCCAATCGTCTGGAACCTCCTCTCATTTCCAGCATATATTGCACAAAAACCAGAACAAGTCCAAGACGCGTGGCCCACCATATTTGATCATCTAGGCAGTAACTTCATCTGCTCCCGCCGCCTTACCACATTTCATGCTTCTAATCGCGCTCTCCACTTATTTTAAACTGATTTCACCATCGGCTACATCCGGACTCATCGTTTCGCTGGTACTCAAGGCCGAGGCGTCCTCACGTTCATACATCTCCTTATAGAATTCCGCTCACCGCTGCAAAACGTGTGCGTCTGTTAAAATTTCGCCGCTCTTCGAAAGCATCCCTTTCATTCTACAGGTTACCGAACATCCCCGGAAATCACTAATTTCTCGCCAGAAAAGCTTCGCGTTTTCCCGGAAGTTGTTCGTCAACCTTTCATCCCTTTCTCTCTCAGAATTTTCGCGCTTCATTTTATAAGTGTTTTCGTTTTGTGCTTTTGCAGCTTGTACTCTCTTTTTCTTATCTCTCTCATACTTTTATCCTTACCCGAGGCTTTATAATCCAGCCATGCTTTCTTCTTACTAAAACCGCTTTTCCTTTTACCACATACCTCGGTCGCTACTTTCACCATACCATTCCTAAGGTTCTGCCAGCGTACTTCAGCACTGTAATTTCCAAAATCACAGCTCTCAAGCTTCTTGGAAACCCTTTCTTGATATTCCTCTCTGATCGGTGGATCTTGAAGCTTCCAGCTTCTTATGCGATAATTGAACTCCAAGCTAGGGCACGTCGTGCGGCTGCACCAACCTGCAAACAGACCTCTTATTCTAGCAACGACTAGCTAATGCTCCGTTCCCAGATCAGCACTCCTGAACACTCGCGTGTCCATAACTTAACTTCGAATACGCTGATCCACTAGGAATAAATCAATCATACTTCTTTCTTCCGCTCGCTCCCATGTGTACATGTGAATTTGTTTGTGATCAAACATCGTGTTTGCCACAAACAAATTTCTCTCCTTACAAAATTCCAAAATAAGTTTTCCAGCCTCATTTACTCTCTTATCACCGTACTTGCCTAGCACGCTTTACAAAACTCTTTGAGTTCGCTCACCGGAGCTGAGAATACCGGCGCGTTAACGGCTAACAAGAATACTCTTGTTATCGCCAGCTTAAAGCGAACCCAAAGAAGCCTGGGGTTGATCGCCTTGTATTCTACCATTGCATTAACCATTCGAGAGGACAATAATATGCCTACACCTTGGCAACATATCCATCACATCTAATAATTAATTCATCTTCTGTTCCATTCTTTCTCTTACATTCCACGTAGCTATTTGTAGCTCCGTCCTCCACCTCCTATCGTTCGGAACATGGCGTGTTGGTTGGCGGTCCCCAACGCCGAATTTGTTCATGTTATATATTTTTTTAGATTGTAGGTAATATATATTTATTTCGTTTTAATTTTTTGAAACAATAAAAAACCATCTCAATTGTGCCTGATATGGTTATTTTATAATTAGAATAATAAACTGTGGTGAAAACGCTCACTAACCTCAAATAATGTGAATGTAGTGGCAAACTGAAATTGTTTTTTCGAAATAGCAGATAGAATAGAATAGAATAGAAGAATAATAATAATTTAATGAATAACATGAAATAAAAAAATGTTTGCTACATTTTTCTTTTATTAATACTAATTATTCTTAGATGTTGCTAAACAAGACGAAGAATGGGTACCAAGGTGGCTTTTATGAATATTGGACATTCAGTAAACCTTTAAATTCTAATTCTAATTCAAAGTATCTTTATTCGAGTCAGCATTTACAAGCTCCTTTGAATAGTCAATTATTAAAATAAAAAAAGTAAGTGTAGTCAGTCCGTGAGTAAGTTAATAGCGGCTCGGAATGCTACTCTGCTGAGAAGAACCGGCCAGAAGCTCAACAGTTGCTCTTTTTTAAAGAAATTTAATTGTGTTAGATGTATATATTATAATATCGACCCTGCAAATGAAAAGTCGACAACTTAAGTTTCATACATTTTAATCGACTAAAAATCCTTGAATGTTGTAATATAATAAGATGTATTTCATAATACACTTTTAATATGACATTTAAAACTAAGAACAGAAAGGTCTAAGATATCGTGTGAAACTTTATTAATTTGATACGCACACTCAAGCCCATATTTTTTTAAAGGTTGATTGAGGGAGAGAGATTTAAAAACTCTGAAAACCGTAGCCACGGTCCTTGGAGGAATGCTTCGCAAACGATTTAAGCCTCACTTGAGTAGTGTAAGGGTAAGTAGCTTATAGCATAGCATATCTCAGCGTTACTTAGGTTTAAGAAAGTACTATGGAATGACTTGAATCTTTTTATAGTAAAGGAAATAGATAAAAAATTTACAATGACAGCCACAAGGGCTACCTGCATTCCCAAAAAAAAAAATAATTAAGGATGGTCAAATAAAATAATTTTAAAAAATATATTTGAAAAGCTATAAAGCCTAAGAGTAAATAAACATTGTGCAAGTGGACTAAGTCTAATGTTTGGTTCTTTTAAATTTTATTTTCCTATTAGTTCTTATCACAATATTTCATATTTAATAATAAATATATTCTGTTTATTTGAAAAAAGACGCGTATTTGAAATCGTATTCTTCGTATAAAATTATTTTATTAATAAAAGAGTAGCTGTTAATAATCAGATATCAATTTTTTTATAGAATTATCTGTCAGTTGCAGTTTATAGATATTTATAAATAGAATCAATATAAATTATATATTTTTAATACTCTTGACTTGACGCAGACTTGATGTAATGTAATATTTTATATATTTTTATATATACTTTGTAACTTTACAGCTTACACTTTTGAAATCACAAACTCTCGTATCTTTCAATTGTTTACGGAATATTAATATAAGCTTTGCTACACTGTTTCTATAAAACTTTTATATAAATGTAGATGAATATCATCTTTGAGATGGATATTCGAAGTGGAGTTGTATATCGCATTTAGTGAAAATAATAAAATTTTTGTACAAATTCTTTTAATTGATTTTAAATCTGCTCTTTCTCCTTGGCCTGGCCGAGCCATTCTGTAAACTCGATTGTAAACTTAGATTTAATAAAATAAGCCGATTGAGCGACATTTAATAATAACTGCAGATTTTTGGAATTGCATTAATTTATAAATAATAATTACCTATAGTCATTATTTTCTCATCGATATTTTAAATTGATTGCTAAAATAAAAGGTATGTCCATAAAGACCTATTTGTCACGTCATGCGTTTCTTATACCTAGATGCTGTTTTCTATAGCCAACAGCCTAATATTTAATAAAGATATTAGTATAGGAATCATGTAACATAATAATTTAAAATCAGTAGTTTTATCGGTGGATGTAATAATTGTTTATTTTGTCTTATCTTTATACAACAACATGCATTTAATGAACTAATAATTAAAAGTAAAATATAGGCAAAGGATTGCTTTTAATCCTACGCCATATTAATATTTAATAAAAATCTTTTGTCCACTTGACGAATAAAAGGCAGTGGAAATTTTTGAAAGTTCAAAAGATTTACACGGCATATGATTATTTATAATTGTTTATTATTTATAATCATATGCCGTGCCGTATTATTTATAATCATCATCATCGCTTAATAGCTAAGAACATTTTTACACTAAGACGAAGCTTCTTAGCATTCCATGGATTCACCGTGCGGGTGCCGGTCCCATCGCGTTGCAAGAAGAGGAGCGCAAACAATGCCTGGGACTTGCGACCCAGATGTAGGTTTAAGGAGCCCCTTTACTATGCACATACACGCTCACCTTCACTGTTTACGCTCCTCTCCCTACCTAACCAAATATCGTAAGAACCTACTAAAGCCGCCTTTGAAATACGTTCCAAAAATGAACTGATGATCGTTCTAGAAAGGCCGAGATCCTTAAATAAATTGTAGAGAGATTTTGCTGTTATACCTTTGGCTCCTACTTCTACAGCGTACAAATTAACTATAAATTTATTCCTGATCAGTTCGTTACATAGTTCGTAATACTTGTTAAGCTTAAATGTCAATGCTTAAATGTTAATCTTTGGGTATGTTTGTTTCCCAGGGTACAGTAAGCTCCACAAGTATAACGCGCCTTAGTTGTTTTGAGTACAGGAATAAGTCCAGCCTAGATGACGAAAAGCAAACATCCCCGGGGATTTTGTTTTGCCTTTCATACCAGTCCATCATGAGAGTCCAATCAGGAGACGCGTCCAAGATGGAATAAGATTTTAGTTTACGTTTTTTGGACGAACCTATCTTTACAAACTCTACTTATATTGTGGTGGTTGTTATACCCTTCTGCACTCTTGCTACAGAAAGACTAACCGCTTCTCGTACGATTTCTAATATTTTATCGTGGCGACGTGAGTATTTACCTCTATTTAGAAGTACCCTACACCCTACTAGCAAGTGTTTCGTGGTTCCTACTGCCTCCCCACAGATGTTGCAAGATTTTTCGGTGGCTTTGCCCCATCTCACTAAGTTACTTTGATCTGGGAGAGTCATTTGGAATGCATTAAGATAAAATTTTAATAATGCTGGAGACTAATCATGAAGCAGGGTGCGCCATCGTAAAGCTAATGGAATACAAAAATCTCCTATGGTCAACCATTTGTTTTGCAATTCTAGGCTCATCGCGTGCAACCGGTAATTATCGTTTTCATCGTGCCGAAAAAAGGATTTTATTATTTCTATGTCTTGTTTTTTCCTACTTGATCCTAGCCCCGTTTTATTTGTTTGAGCACCTATCATATATTTTTTATAGAATTGAAGTCGTCACTCCAGCTCTGCGGCAATTTTATCTTTTGGGAGAGATGTTACAGTATCATCATTCGACTTTGAGATGATATGTCTTTTGGTCACTCTTAGGTGTTTATAGAATTCCGATGGTTTCTTTAATTTTAACCCAAAATTGTGTCGGTCTCTAAATAAGATAGAAGAGTCCGCTGGATGCGCTAACCTGAGCCATGACTTCAATGCCCTTATGACGCTTGCATCTAACTTTAACAAAAGGGTCCTATTAATATCGTAAACGAGGAAAGGCCAATTTAAACGTGATGTTAAATAATTATCATATATCCCAGCCTTTTTGATGTTACTTATTGGCTGATTGTCTACCTTTTTAGATCATTCAAAAAGCTATCGACTATTATATCTAACGATTGATATCGCCCTTGGTAATCGATTTTCTTGCCTAAGAATTTGAAAGGAGCTGCGTCAAATTCAAATTCAAAATATCTTTATTCAAATAGGCATATACACGCACTTTTGAATCGTCAACTATTCAATAATAATATAATAATAATAATAATAATAATATAATAATAATATAATCGTTATTATACAATACAAAAAAGGTTAGTGTAGTCAGTTCGTAAGTAAGCTACCACCGGCTCGGAATGCTGCTCTGTTGAGAAGAGCCGGCCAGAAACTCAACAGTTGCTCTTTTCAAAAGAAATATAACAATAGGTGATGTATATTATAATATAATATAAATCCTGCAAATGATTCAACAACTTAAGTTCCACATATTTCGATCCACTAAAAACTCTTGAACGTTATAATAAGCTTTATTTAACAATAAACTTTTGATTTTAGATTTAAAACTAAGTAATAGAAGGTCTAAGATATCTTGTAGAACTTTATTATATATGCGTATACTCAAACCATGAAAGATTTATTAACTTTTTGGAGCCGAAATTTTGGCGTTACGAGTTTGTTTTTATTTCTCGTATTTGTCACTGTTTTTTATATAACTATTTAAATTTTGACGTATATATAATATGTTATTAAATATGTATTGCGAAGCGACTGTAAGAATACCTATTTCTTTAAAAACATCTCTCAGAGAATCTCTAGCTTTTAAGTTATAAATAGCCCACACAGCTCTTTTTTGTAAAATAAATATAGAATTAATTTCGACAGCACGGCTCCATAATAAAATACCGTAAGATAAAATACTGTGAAAATAACTAAAATAAACCAGTCGAGCCGTATTAATGTCCGTTAATTGCCTAACTTTTCTAATTACAAAGACGGCGGAGCTGAGTTTGGCTGCAAGTGTTGAGAGATGGGGTTCCACTGGAGCTTTTTATCTAATGTTATACCTAAGAATTTTGTTGAGTCAATCAATTCTAACACTTCATTGTTAAGGAGCAAGTTGAAATTTTTACTTTTTACGTTAGAAAGTGTAAACTCTATGCATTTAGTTTTCTTAGCATTTAACACTCGTGACAAAGTATTGTTTACTTCGTCATAATTAATCCTATCACGCTCAACTTTAAAAATAAGCGAGGTGTCATCAGCAAAGAGTACAATGTCACACAGACCCTTAACAAAAAAGGGCAAGTCATTAATATAAAGTAAAAACAAAAAGGGGCCCAAAATAGATCCTTGTGGAACACCCATCTTTAGGTGAGAACCAGACGATTTATAATTATTTACGTAAACTGTCTGGACTCTTTGATTCAGGTAAGAGGCAATAAGATCAAGCGCAGCGCTACGTACACCGTAGTGGTTTAGTTTGCATAGCAACGTCCGATGGACAAATCGCAAAACACCCCAATTGCATTCTGAGACTTCTCCCACGCGTCGTAAATGTGCTAAAAAGCGCGGCACCCGCATCAGTCGTTGATTTGCCTTTGGTGAAACCATATTGTTCACTATGCATGATCCCACTGCTATACACAAACTCTGAAATCTGATTTAAAATAATTTTCTCGAAGACCTTACTCAATGTCGGTAAAACCGAGATAGGCCTATAATTTTCGGGATCCAATCTATCGCCACTTTTAAACAAAGGAACTATTTTACTGTTTTTCATCAAATCTGGAAATATACCGGTTTCGATACATTTGTTAAAAATAAGGGATAATTGAGGGGCAATATCATTTATAATAGTGCTAAGCAATTTAACTGACATACCCCAGAGATCACCGGTTTTCTTCAAATTTAAGGCTCTAAATGTGTTAACTATTTCATCTGATGAAACAGGTTTAAAAGCAAAATATTTATTATTGACTTTTAATCAATTTTTAACTTCATAGGTCCATTGGAAGCCTTAGATTTTCCAGTAAAACTAGATAAAACATCCCAAGTTGCCTTTATTTTATCTTCTAAATTTAAAATTTTATTTTTTAATATAAATGGACTTGGCTTGTACGCAAACGTTCTTAAATATTTTAGAGAAATTTCTAACTCTATGTAAGAACACCGTATCATGATTCCATTGCCTCTCACCATATAAATCATATAATCCTTCTCTGCTTCTATATATTCCTACGGTAGTCTAATTCCTAAATTTAAATTTTTAAAGTATTTCGTAAACGTTTTTGGCTTAAAAATCTTATTAAATTCATTTAACAATAAATCGAAAACTTTATTATATAAATTGTTCAGAGTATCATAGGTTACATTTTCTTTAGCCACTATTTTCGCAACATTTTTTTTAAAAGTGAGCATTCTATTTTTTGTTATCGGTCTACAAGTAAATTTTTGGGGTCTTGCAATTTCATGATTAATTAAGAGAGAAAATTGTTGACCACAGTGGTCTGAACTTAAATTCGATATTATCCTCTCTTCATATACGTTACAGTGACACAACACATTATCAATACAAGTCGCGGAAACACTAGTTATTCGAGTAGGTTCCGAAAAGACGTTTAACAAGTTATAGGATTTAAACAAATTTAATAAACGAACACTAGACGAAGTTACTTCTAATATATCTACATTGAAGTCGCCGCACACTATCACCGACTTGTTTTTATTACAAAGTGTTGTTAAAATATCCTCCATTTTATTTTCAAATTCATCAAAGTCTCCAGAGGGGGATCGGTACACGCATAAGATAATACATTCACTGAACTCAATGCAGGATAGCTCAATAATTCGCTCGACAGAGAGCGCCACTATGTCTGATCGAGACTTAAAAACTACGTCACTACGAGCTAAGATAAGTGAGCCACCGCGAATAGCTTTCTCTCTACAGAACGAACTTGACAATTTATAATTTTCGATATTTATAATATTGTTGCTCTTTGACAACCAGTGCTCTGTAATGCACAATAAACTAATATTAAATTTTTTAACAAAAAGTTCCACTTCTGACTCCTTGCTACTTAAGCCTTGTATATTTTGATGGATAATATTAAATAGCTTAGGCTTTGTCGTATTATTCAGTTTAAAGTGGAACGAGTATTTTCTATCACAGTTATATTATTGTGATTAATGTCATTTTTCGTTATATCCCTTATAACGAAGTTTTTTATATTAAATGCTACTAAAGTAGCAATTTGTTTTTTATAATACTGAGGCAGATACATTGTTCCTTTTGTCTTTCTAAAACTATTATAAATAAATTTATTTATGTCAAAATAAAGACAAGCGTCGCTATGACGGTATGTCAAATTATACAATGTCATATTAAGATTATATATGTATTTGTTTTGTTTGTCCGTCGGTAGTCGTAGTAACGCACTTACCGCCTATTATAAGACCCGGATCGTAAGAGGTAGGTATATCTGGTGTTCCGCCTACCCAGACATAGACTGTAGCATTTATTGGGTTTTGTCCTCAATCAGTCCGTCCAAGCACAGAAATCCTCCACAACATTTAAAAGTAGCTGACATTGTTTTGGATTACGTGTCAGTATCGCGAGATCGTCTGCAAATGCTAGTATGGATTCTGTGTATTTATTGTTAAAGTTAAACCGATAACCACATTTCTTTACGTTTTTAATTAATTTATCTCTTAAAATATTGATGACTATGTTAAATATAATTAGAGAAATACGACAACCTTGAAATAAACCTATGTTGTAATTTAATGGTTTGGAATGATTTTCATTTATTCATTTTGAATAATATGATGCAATCATGTCACTTACTAACGTTGGAAAGTTATACCACCTTCATAATTTGATAAAGCTAACGAAGAAGGTATTTAAAAAAATTATTGATGTTAAAAGAATTACTTTCTAGTTTTAAAATATTTATAAAATTGTATCAATTAAAATACTCAATTATTTATTTCTATAGTGTTGAAATATTTTAAAATAGTTATATTTTAATTTCTCATATTAATATTTGTGGTCTATTTAGTATATTATTAGTGAATATTATGTTATTATAACTTAAATTGATTATATCTTTTACATTATATATAGTTTTTATCCTACGAATTATTTATACTTGATTCACATATTGTGTTTAAGTTTATTAATTGGTGTTTTCACTGTGAAGCCACCTCGACTTACATTATTATGAGGTCTTAAAGAATTTTTTTAATTGTAATCTTAGAACGTTTTAATAGTTAACATTCATTTGAATATTTTAGCAAATGTCAATTACCAAATATTTTAAATATTTAATTTATAAGTTTATTATGGAAGGTTTTATAAAAAAAATCTTTAACTTTAAAGTTTGGTCTTAGAATAATAAAAACTTTAATTATTATTTGATAATTTACTTTTTCTCTTGTTTGGATGCAATGTAGTTTGAATTTTATATTTATTTTTTATTAGGGTCAATAGATTATTTAATTGTTTGGTTCTTGTACATCTAGTTTTATTTCTTTATTATGGAGCATCAAATAGCTTGTAATCTGCTTCAAAACCGTGAATGGCTAAATGAGGTTGTAATTTGGTATACAAACTCAAAGGACACCGTTGAAGAATTAGAAGCGCAGATAAGGGAGTTAGCTTCATCAATTCTTGCAGGTGAGGTCATAGGATAAAATTTTGATTCGTCATAGGAAATTAATATAATTAAAATAAAGTGAACTGAAAATTTGAATGCTTTGTTAACTTCTTCCCTTCTTTTAAAGACTTAAAATGTTTCATCTAATTTTTAGCCGGTCGCTTGGCAAAATCACTTAAAGCTTTATAGTTCTCAAGACCTACGGGTCTATTTATTATAAACTTTATTGTGGTCTATTAGACACAAGTTCAAGTATTTATTTTAGGTTCTTCTTTAGGATATAACTTAATTGTTCAAGTGGATTGCAGGTCGGATCTGAATTTCACATCTTTTAATAATTTGAAGTCACGTCTACTTACTTATTTCTACCCGTTACACTGAAGGGTATAATGAAATGAACCTTAATAAAATTTAATATTGTTTCTGATGAATCAACGCCATTGCTGTCAGGTGTTAATTTTTTTAGTGGTTTTAGCGTCAGAATTATTTTTTAAGGTTTCCATGAACCTTCTTAAACCCATGAACTAGAACTTAGATTTTTAAAAACATTTATGAACCTTAAAAAATGATTAAATTTTAGTATATTCGTCCGGACAGCTGAGATTTGTAGAATGTAACATCGGTTTTAAATACCTTGATTTCCAGTATCTATTCAAAATAACAGATATCTGTTAACAAGTGTTATTTTTTATTAGTTTCCATTTAGTTTTTTTTTATTGAATACGGATAGTATTATTTCTAGTAGCTCTAGTAGCATAGAAATGCCTTAATTTCCAGCTATATAAGATATAAGAATAATATATATCTTTTGTAAAGTGTTATTTATGGTTAGTTTTTTTTGGTTTATTTTGTTCTTTCCTGCTGCCTAGAAAGGAATTATAGTTATCTGTGTCTAATGTTTATTTTCTTATTTAATTAAAATTATTATTTTAAGTTACATTCAGTTTGTTGTGTAAAACAACATATGTTATCTGGTAATAATGTTACACTTGGAACCTTATTTGTTAGTAATTGTCTGTACTTGTACAGATGTGGTATCTGTCATGTATGAAGTGGTTATTGAAACCACTACTATAGTCTTTTTAGTGACTAATTTTGTACTTGAAGCGAGGTAGTAAGTTGTCTCAGTTTATCAATTTCATTTCTGTTATTGATTGAGTTGTTGTGAGTATTGGAAGGAGTATGTTCTGCGGTTGATAGCAGTACGCTGGGGGTAGTTTGTTTGTTCTATTTCTTTTAAGTACTGTTTGTAGGAGTATTTATTTTTCGTTTTGCAGTAGTTACTATATGTATCTTAAATTTTATATTGCTGCAAAATTGTTTGTTTTATGCTATCTAAGATAGTATTGTTAACTTAGCTTCTGTTCTTATTATTATTTAGATTATTCTATATTTTTAATTCATGTAGGTTCTCACCTAATAAGTTGGGAGAGCTAGCTCGAATTTTGTTCTTTCATCGTCCAAAATTCTTCCGGGAAGGGAGGAACTGTTACGTAGAAATTTCATTTCTTTAGTAATTTAAATACTTAGTCACACATTATAATTTTTATGATGTTTTGTCAGTGATTAGGTTCATTAATTGTTTGTTGACAGATAATTCAAAATCTCTAATAATCTATGACATTTCGTACTGTCTTAGAAATGAGATGTTACCAGCTTGAGGATGCTTTGGATTCCTCGCAACATCATACTGTGTTATTCTTTTGTTATAAATTATATAAATTGGTGGTATACTTCTGTATACTATTTAAAATTTGCCGACATTTTTGATATCTGGACGGTGACTACGTTGTCATTTTGATATATTTAGATTAGATTAAAATGTTTTCAATTAACGACAGGGTTACCCCAAGGTAGCGTGTTATCTCCTCTACTATTCGCAATTTTTATTAATTCTATCTCTGGATTTATCATTTCTTTCTATCACTTGTTTGCAGATAATATGCATATCGCCACTGATACCATGAAAATCTATTTGCCTGTATATCACTCATGGATAATGAGTAAAACCTGAGCGCTATTTATAAATTGAGTGCGCAGTACGGCCTGAAAATAAATCCTGCTAAATCTCTTATCACAAACATTATGAAATGATTGCAAGGGTTGATTGCCAAAACATATCTTCTATTTTATACAATAATGTAAAAATTCTGGGTATCTTCTTGGGTCAAACCTTATCTAGGACTACATAAATCAAAGAAGTTATTCAAATTTAACCGAGAAACATCGAAATAAGCTTGAGTGACTCCAAAACAATACTATAGTTGGCTTGTATTAGGTTTAGGTTTAGGTTGTTATGACCATACATCTGTACGCTATCGCCGGGATTCACATGTTCTTTCTCACCCAAAACACCCTCATACTTGAAGGAAAACTTATAGTGTTTAGGATCACCAGCTGAAGTGTAATCATCACGGTCGTTAATTATCAGAATGCCAGTACATAGCACCAAATTATACAAACAATATTTCACAGTTCATTTTATCAAATTGTATTATTATTGAAAATCGAAATCTCTAATAATATTTAAAAAATCTGTTAAGGAATATTTTCTACCCAAGGATATCTAGGACGACGTATATATTTTTTCCCACATATGTTTATAGATATGGTATAGTTTAAAGCTTAATATATATTATCGTATGTATTTTCAGAAGGGTTATTTATTATTGTTCATTTACATCACCATCTGCTCTATATAATTTTAAATGTATTTCAACATTAACATTGGGATTCTGGTACAAATTGCCGTTAGACGATAAGACCGCTTTGTGTATCTCCATATATATTTTTTACTTGTTTTTATGATATATATGGTGTGCATAAAGGAAACAAATAAATAAACTAGGGGCACCAACAGACTCTCAATTTCTGCTTGCTGCGCTGGCGAAGTCTCGGATGCTGTTTGCATATCGAGCGAAGCGAGCCCAGTGTAATGTCTCATCGTTGTGGAAAATGTCGGTAATGTAGGAGATTTCAGATTAGACTGACAGTCGCGTAAAGAACATAATCAAGCCATCATTTTTTGCACGAATTTTTGTTCCCATTGACTTCAATGAGATATCAGTTTTGTGACGATAATTCCTCAACGACATGATAGTTTCAAATTTTTTTTTAAACCATCCCGTAATGTCTCTTTGATTGCAAAATTTCATAATTTTCCGTCAAGTAGTTTTCGAGCCTATTCGTGATAAAGAATATGAAAAGCCTCCGGTACAGCGCTCCGCTCGCTTCGCTCAATATTTCCACTATAAGATCGCAAAAAGAGAAACAGTCTCCATAGGCAGGATACAAGCGGAATTCCATCCATTTCATCTTAATCTGACCTGTACTGTCAGATGGGCGATTTCAAATTGTGCAATTTTGCTATTTCATGGGCACTACACTCTGAGGTAATAGCGAGATGACTACAGGGTAGTTCTTGGACCCCCGCATTACGCGGTCGCGTGTGACTTGGTCTTGGACTTGATTGATGTCGTTTTATCTTACAGTAGACTGTACAGTCCAGTACAGTATAGTACAGTACAACTCCTTTATGGTTATGTTTAACAAAACAGTTATTTTTAGGGCCACACTTAATTAGTAAAGTTATGTTCGAAATATTCCCAAGTTATTGTAAAAGAGTTTTTTTAGAACTACACCTGTATTAATTTAAAAAAAGTTTTGGTTTTTCCTAGAACACATAATTGATGACTAAGTCTTTAGATGTACAGCAAATTTTATTGCTTTTTTATAAGTATTGTGTAAGTATCTCTATCTAAATTAAAACAACTCATTGACTGTATTTTCAACTTAATTACTTAATTTTTAATAAATTTTATTGATATAGGAAATATGTCTAAAAAGGAAGATTACAGCTCTGAATGATATTTGGCACAGAAATAGACTGTGACCTAGAGCAACCCAATCTACATTTCACATCTGAAAAATACCTCATCTCCAGGAAAAATTTAATAAATCAATATTTTTAAAAATTTCAATAAAAATTAAACGGAACTTATGTATATATCCAACGCGTATGTATATATCCAATAATGTATTAAAATATATTACTAAAAATAAATTCCTGACTCGCTCGTCACACTCATGAATTTTATTTATTACCTCAACAATGTTTATTTATGTTGTTTATTTTCCTACATTTTGAGGGCGTAATTAATTTCTATTTAAATTAATCAGAACACCAGTATCAGTAGCAGCCGAAATAAATATTCACCCAACAATACTAGAATAAAATAAATCTTTGATTGATTCCAAGGACTTATGCACGGGTGGATTATTTTCATAAATAACTCAAGAAACACATTAATTCCATTAATTATTAGCAAAACTTAGATCATGATCGATTATTCATTCCAGCATTGACAGCATTTTCAATCCGTGAAAGTCGAGCTTTAACTATCAACACAGACTAATCCGTGTAAGTATAACATATTATAATGACTACTTTGTTTCACTGTAATACGAGTACCTGTGACATGGCGTTTGCTTTTGCCTTGTCAGTGATATCCAATCACCGAACAGAACTTCGTTTTAAAAACAGCAACAATGTTAAGTAACACCAAACTAAATATTATATTAATTTGTAACGATATATGTACCTTCAAATTCATATACGTATGAATTGTTTTTACACGTTTAAACCGACATTTAAATTAGTCTGTGATCAATTGTAGTAGGACAGCGGAAATATCGCTAAGATTTATTATGGCGTTTCCTCAAATGTGTAAAAACTTGTAAACTTTATAGCAAAATATAGAATACAGTTGCTAATAGCCTGCTTTGTTACTCGTGGTACAATTGAGTCACTTGTTCGAAACACACGGCCGCGTATGAGCTACTAGCATTGCATAGCATTGTTAGTATAAATTCATAACACCGGACGTAGTAAGCTTACTATTATAATAATATATGACTTTGAATTTAAGGAATTCACTTAATGCCGACTTGAAAATAACTAAAGAATACTGTTACAGCATTTTAAAATACTTTTGTTTAAGTTTTCATTTGTGTTTTAAAATTTTACAGTAACTTTTGTATATATTTGTTATAAAATATAATTAAAATATAAAAGAACTTGGAACATAACAATATTTCACTTAATTAGTAATGCTACTCTTGCAGCGGATGCGCGCTTAATGCGGTTACAAGCGCGATGTTGAACCTTGCCACAACGTGTACATTGTACGTTGTACCTCTAGCTGTGGAGCTCTACAATATAATAATTATTTAAAGTGCTTTGTATTGAGAAATGTTTCATAGAACATTCATTTGAAAATAATATATTTTAAGATCGAATATATCTACATTATTGCATTTCAAGAACTATTATTTGAAGATTGTTAAACTAAGATTCTTAACAAATTACTTTTCTATTATTTAGCAAATATAAAAGTAGTTTTTAAGAATCATACATCATACATCTCTAAAAGAAAAGTAAGTTTCCCCGCATTTAATCCTTACTTGCCTCAAACGTCCAAATAGAATTAACTGTCAACAATCACACATTGTTATAATACTAAAAAAAGAAAAAAAAACATATAGTATAATGTAAATTATAATTATATACCTCATGCATTATAGAAGCTATGCCTAAGTTCTGCAAGGTAATATAAACTTCTCCCCTAGAGAGGAGTACAATATGCAGGCCGAAGCACATATTGTAACCTTTGAAGAGTATTCTTGCAAGTGAAACTTATACCACATACAATATTAAAGTATTGGCTAAACCGTCAACCATTGCTTTATTTTAATGTAATGAATGAAAATTCAAAGGTGCGTGTTAGTGCCTACTTAAAGATATCTTGAATCTCAATTAAGTATTAAAAAAATCAGGTAAAGTCGTTCACTCTACCCTAACATTAATATTATTTTACACTATGAAAGTACAATTACTTTTAAAACTATTTCAATAATTGTTATTTCACTCTTAATAATGCACATGAGTTTTAATTAATAGAACTCTGAACAAAAGTATTATATCTGAAAGTTTAAAAAAAAATTCTAAACCATTTTGGAGCAAAAATCTTTGTTTAGTCGCATTATAGACCCGTGTTGCGAATCAATAATCGGTCTTTTTTGCCAATAAATATAGTTCTTATATAAATTGCTGAATGCTGTATGCTGGTAGAAGATCTAACTGTAGTCAATTGACTACAGCTCGTATAAGCTGGATCAACCACTGTACCGAAGAGCTATTTAATCAGATGCCTGCCGCCGATTTCATTACCGCACAGCACGTCACCGCTTACATCTGTACCACCTGTACTTGCCTTCTGTACCACTTGATTGTGTAACGATATTCCTTCGGCGGCAAATCGAAACGACATGGGTACCTTCAAAAACGGCGTATACTTCGACCTCTAACCTCTCACCTCCTCTCCTCTCAGACCTCATAACTCGTTCGACCCTCTCTTTCATAAAAAAATCTATAAGACGCAATTTTATTAGGTACAAATACAAATTTATTTTTAATTAATAAAACTAATATAGGTGTTGAAGACATCAAATATCATATGTCGCTACGCTATACCTGCTAAGACATACACGTATAATAATAGAGTTCAAGTTCTTGTGTAGAAAATGCCATATATATTTTATTCAAATAGACTTTACTAAAGGACTCAAAAAGCCTGTTTTATTTTATCCGTTTATGCTTATTACATAAACTGCCTACGATGAGGTTAAATATTAATAAATAAATAAATAACAAATAAAAAATATATTTTTTTGTATTTAAACCTCAATATCACTAATTAATCTAAATATTGGTCATAATAATAATAATATTTTCATTAAAAATGTAGAGTCATGTACCTACTTTAACAATCGTTTTAATAATGAACATGAAAGGAACTTCAGCTCTTGTAGTTAATTAATGATCCCGAGCGGAGTTGAATATGAAATGTATTTGGGAAAATGTAATCCAAAGGGAAGCAGGCATTTACTCCACTGTACTTTTCATAATTTGGTTCAGACGTTTTAAATGTTTTAGACTTTGATTACACTAATACTAATAAAGCTGTTAAAATCCACATTAACCTATAGTATATCATTTTCTCTTTAATTACCCACATTGTTTCCCCTAGTACATTATTAAAGCAAAGTTTGTATTTATAAACATTGAATATAAACTAACTCTAAACTGGGTTTCATATTTTTAAATAACTAATAACAGTGGCATTTGGTATGGAATGGTGTGGTGTAGTAGCGAGTATGGTATAATACAGCAACTACAGGAACAAAGTCGAGATAAACAGTGTATGTGGGATTGGTTTCCGCCAACATTGACCCAATTATACTGAAAATATTTCTTATTCATGTAGTATTCTTTTTTAAAGGTTATTATATTATTTAGCTTCACGTCATATCCCTTGCAGTAGGGGTAGCCAGAGACGACGGAGCGCCAAACGCTTTCTTACATTCTTCTTCTGTGTTACCCACGTTTAGCTGCTTCTGTGTTACCCACGTTTAGCTGCCGTATAACAGCATCGGTAGCAAAACCGCATTGTGTACAGCCAAACGTGCGGCTATGCTGACGTTTCGCCGTCTCAACAATGTAGCCAAAGCACCGTTGACTCTGTTACCGGCAGCAATACACCTTTCCACATCCATTTCGTATCTTCCGTCTCTGCTAAATCATCTTCCTGCCCTTATCTCATTTTGGGATCGGCACAGTATGTTTTTTCCTTCCATACTCTCCTGTTACTCGTCATCTCTGTACACACTCCCTTCTTCTCCATATCGTCTTTTACGCAATCCATCCATCTTTTCTTCGGCCGTCCTCTACCTGTCCATCCCTCCACTACCATACCTAGCACTCTTTTGGCCACGTGCCTTTTATCCCTCCTCATAACATTCCCATACACAGACAGACAGACGGCTACCTCTCATTTTTTCTGTCACTAGCGCTACTCCTAAGCTTCCCCTAATATACTCATTTCTTATTCTATCCCTTCTTGTCACCCCACACATCCATCTTAACATTCGCTTCTCCGTTACATGCAAACGCTTTTCATCCATCACCTTCATCGCCGAGCACTCAGATCCATATATGACGACAGGTCTAATGATGTTTTTATAAATTCTCCCCTTTAGTTTAAGGGGAATTGGGGCATCACATGTCTTCCCAGTGACTTGTCGCCATTTCATCCATCCTGTGTTGATTCTGTGCTTTACGTCCCGGTCAATATTGACATCGCTTTGAATCACAGAACCAAGATAGCGAAACTCTGAGCAGACTGGTAACGGTACTCCGTCGGACAAAATAGGAACAAAACTGGAGACACCGCCGAAATCGCAGAACATATGCTCTGTTTTAGTTCTGCTCACTTCCAGGCCGACACTCTCCAGCTTTTGTTACCATTTTACCAGTCTACTCTGCATCTCAATTCCATCCTCGCCGACAAGAACAATATCATCAGCAAAAAGCATGCACCAGGGTGCCTCTTCCTGTATGTCCAATGTCAGAGCATCCATTATTAACAAGAAGAGGTAGGGACTCAGAGCCGACCATTGATGCAAACCCACTGTCATATTGAACTTGTCGGTGTTTCCAGCGGCCGACCGGACTTGTGTACTAAATCGACTGTACATTGCACGAACCAACTCCACATTATCCTTCTCTTTCGAAGCCCACCATATCACATTACGGGAAACCCGGTCGTATGCCTTCTCGAGATCAACGAACACCATGTGCAGGTTCTTGTGGGCTCGTCTGTATTTCTCACTCAACTGACGAAGAGCGAATACAGCATCCGTCGTACCCCGACCAGGCATAAAACCGAACTGGTTCTCCGAAACATCACTCTCGTCTCGCATCCTTTTCTCTATCACTTTCTCCCACACTTTCACAGTATGTGACATGAGCTTTATACCCCGATAACTGTTGCAGTCTTGTATATCTCCTTTATTTTTATAGATGGGCACTAGGCCACTATTGCACCATTCATCAGGGATCATTTCTTCATGCAACAACTTATTGAAAAATAAAGCCAGCCACTTATACCCATATTCATTTAAAACCTTCCATACCTCCACTGGTATCCCATCCGGCCCTACAGCTTTTCCATTCTTCATACCTTACACAGCCGCTTTCACTTCATCATCGGTCACTTCTTTCAGTAATCCTTTATTTACGGGCAAGTTTTTTAAAATTCCACTCCAATCATTTTCTTCATTCATCAATGTTTCAAAATATACCTTCCATCTCTTTTTTATATCCTCATCTCTCATCAACACCGTTCCAGTATCATCTTTTATGCATTTTACATGTATGACATCTCTAGCATTCTTCTCCCAACGCTTTGTTATGTGGTAGAGTTCCTTTTGACCTTCAGGAAACTCTAGCGACCTATATAACTCCTCTTGCACCTCAGCTCTAGCAATGGCTACAGCTACTTTCGCTCTCTTCTTACATCTTTTATATAACATTTTTTTCTCCTCTTTCATACTTTCATTATCATCCGGTACTTCCTGCTATTGCTTAAACATATCTTTATTCTCTTTCAGAACCTCTTGCACATCTCCATTCCACCACCACGTTTCCTTATTTATCACACCTTTTCCTTTCGTTTCGCCTAATACATCCGTTGCCACAGTTTTTATCCATCCCGCCATTTCGTTTCAACTATCGTTCAAGGATTTTTCTTCTACACTACTCATATTTATAATTTTATCTGTCACTCTTTTTTTAAATTTACTCGCACATTCTTCCTTCTCTAACAAAAACCTTTTTATTTTAGGTGGGGGTCGTTTCTTGAACATATTTGTACGCACTACATGTTTAATTTCCTTGATGAGAAGCTTATGCTGTGATACTACAATTTCGCCCGGCAGTACACTGCAGTTTTTGACGAAATTGATTTTATTTCTTCTTATTAAGAAATAATTAATATGCGTCATATGGCGGCAACTTTTGTATGTGATTAAGTGTTCATCTCTTTTTGAACCAAGTGTTGGATATAGCCAAATCAAAGGCTAGCGCGGCCTCCAGCAAGGCCTCACCCTCGTCATTACGGTGACCGAAACCCCAACTACCATGTACTCTTTCATAACCATCATTCATATATCCCACATGCCCATTAAAATCACCTCCTACATATATTGCTCATTGTCCGGAACATCCATCATCACAGAATCAAAATCTTCCCAAAACTTCTCTTTCATCCTATCATCACACCCGGTTTGAGGAGCATACACACTTAATACATTAATGATTAAACCTTCTAAAATCATTTTCAGAGCAATGATTCTATCACTCACCCTGTTATCTTCCGTCTGTGCTAAATATACTTCCCAAATATACCACTTCAATCACTTGTTCTATTATCTTACCATTCACTTTGATCTTACATTCTGTTCTTTCTTCAATTCTTTCAAATATCAGAACCTTCGTCTTATTCTTAATTCTAATTTTTAAAGGTTATTTTATTTATTTTATACTTTCTCAGGCCATTTTATACTTTTTTATAAAATAAAACATTATTAATAATTAATCGAGTAGTGATTTTATCAAAACAAGTAGATATTTTTTTATGTAAGAGGAGGGCAAACGAGCTGGCGGGTCACGGATGGACGTGATCACCGCCGCCCATGAACTCTTGCAACATCCGAGGATTTACAAGAGTGTTGTGTCAAGAAACAAAATGGGTCACATCGTATGTGTATAGCTTACAAAGAATTAAATTTAAACACTATGCCAGACCGCTACCCGTTACCGTTAAGATACTTTCGAGATTTTATGGAGCAAATTATTTCACGAAATTAGAGTGCGCTGGCTTTTTCCACTTAATACCAGTGCAGGAAGACTACATCGAGCCTGCTGCTTTTATTACACCTAACGGACAGAACGAAGTTCTGATTAAAGGTGGGTATTCTCTTAATTAAAAAACATGTTCCTTTCTTAAGACACGAGTGGACTTTTCTGGTTATGATATAGAGTCTGTTGAGATCAAACCGAATAAACGCAAAATTGAGGCTTTGTCGTCTTTACTATCACCACAAACTTGTACTCAGGTAAGGTTTGGCATCTTACTTTCGCCCGTTTGTACCAAACTTCTCTTGTATTATATCTCCACTCTATAGGCTGACATCAAGGAAGTGCCCCTTTGAGTGGAAGAATAATTGTGAAGAAGCGCGACTAAAGGCAATTACAATTTTGACAATATTCAACTGAGCTCCATACAGACTTCAGCGCCGAAGGCTTCGGTGCAATATTGTTTCAAGTGGTAGACGGTAAGCTTAGTACGGTTACCTATGTTAGCAAGCGCACAACACCACCTGAGTCTCGATACCACTCTTATGAGTAGGAGACCCTCGCCGTTGTCAATGCGGTAAGACATTTTAGGCAATATTTGCATGGTCGAAAGTTCACAGTTGTAACTGACTGCAATTCGCTGGGATCATCAAGAAATAAGGTCAACCTTACTCCGAGAGTTCACAGATGGTGGGCGTTCTTACAGTCGTTTAATTTTGAGGTGAAATATTGGGTTGGTAAGCAAATGGCATATGCAGATTTCTTTTCTCACAATCCTTTACCTATAGAACCATAATAACAACATCTTCGAAGAATCTAGCAAAAAAATGGGTAAATATGACTGAACTTTTTGATAACTGGCTTCTAGCTGAGCAGAAGCGAGACAAAGAGATCCAGAAACTTGTCACTGCTTTGAATGAGGACCAACTTGACGATGACATTGCCAAAACCATTGAGGTAAGATCGGGTGTTCTTTATTGTAAGGTACAGCAGAGTGGCCGTACGAGGTCTTTGCCTATTGTTCCTCGAACAATGAGTTAGTCTTTCATCAATAATATCCACGAGTCCATTATTCACTTCGGATTGGAGAAGACCCTGGAGAAGCTCTACAATCACTATTGTTTTTTTTTTTTTATCTAAATGACCATAGACATGTCCATGCCTTTCGTTGTAATTTTAAAAAAATTTTGTTACGATTTTAATTGCGATGGTAACTTCGCAGGAAAATGTACACCTGAACAAGTTTTCGAAAGCTATTTTAGAAATTAATAGTAATAATAAATAAAGTAAATAGTAATAGTAGTAAGCTAGGTTATTAAGTTCACTAGCTTTTTCATAGCCTCGGAGTCACGGTGAGAAATTGCCATCTTGAGGTTGTACTCTACAAGGTTTCTATCGGAGGTATCACCGGCCCGCCTAATGAATCTCACAATGGCGTCTTCGTCGATATCCGTGTAGTACTTAGAACTTCTTGTGTGTCTAGATATAGCCACCACTGCGTGTGAGACACTTGTCAGATACGATTTTGGTTTGGATTTGGTTTCGCTGATTATTACCGACTCGTATGTTAATCCCTGAGCTTCATTGATGGTGAGGATGCGAGAGTTTTCCCCTTTTCTGTACCCTAGGTTTGTAAGGTCCGCTTTTACAGTCTGTGTGTGGACCAGGTACAGGGTATTAGGCAAATCAGCTTCGATGGTAGCACCCATAAACCGGACTGTTCTCAGAGAGCGAGTCAATGAATGGGCTGAGTATATGCAATGGAATACCTCATTTAGAGCATAGCTTACGTCCAGGGGACATCTGTAGGTTCTTAAGAGCTCTTGACTGATAGACGTCACGGTCACGACGGCTATTATATTTCATATGGAACAAATTTAGCCGGTCTATATAAGGAATCTGGTTTGTGTCTCTGATTAGTGTGACTGCTTTGGTCTCTGTTAGTCGGGCCGCCATAATGATCGCTCCGAAATGGTTCATCAAGGCCTCGTCAACGATAAGTCGACAGGCTTTTCTTTAACGCCATTTATTAATATTGAAGCGATCGTTCGGACTTTGGTCTTCCCGTCCTTTGGACAGCTGAGGGCGAGTTTATTCCTGAGCTCTAATGCTGCCTCAGTCGTCGTTGTTGCTATCAAGTCACTTTCAAATACGAAGTTGTTTACTACCCAAGTCGATCTTCCACATCCAGGAACGCCGTTGACCCAGTGGAAAATTGGTGCTTCCCATTCTTCCCAGGGTCTTGCTGAATCCTCTACGGCTGTAGCCATTTGGAGGATGTTATCTTCCAGCGAGACCTCCGTGCAGCGGGCTACTACAAGTATTGAGTCTACGGCTGGTGTTAAATACTTGGGCAGTCCAGTTACTCCTTTGGGGGTTTCAATTATTTTAACGAATCCATTTTTAATGCTGTAAGCCTCCATGTGGGGAATTTTAGGGGTTTTTCCCCTTACATATTCAGATGTGGTGTTGTTGTAAATGGCGGCTTTTTCTTCCTTGAGTAATACTTTAAGAAGACCTTCGTTTTCAAGTTCGAAGGTCCGCCTGATCTTTTCACAGATCGCAAGGTTGGTTTTGATTGTTTCCCTTATAGATGCTGTGTACTCAAGAAACGCGTTTTGCGTATGTTCGTTGGCACCACTGGCGGATGGTAAATCGGGTGCACTTGTTTGTCCCATGTCGGCTCTAGTTCTGTTCTTTTTATGATATTTTTGCTTCGGTTTTAGCATTGTAATCATCTTCTTAAATCCTTTCTTAGTTTTTAATTTGTCCTGTGTTATTTTGTTGGATTGAATTTCGATGGCAATTTTCTCTTGAAGGCGTGCGGCGCTGCTTTGTAGGCTCTGGTTGCTTGGTTCGCCCCAGGTGTTTTGGGGGGTCGTAGTCCTATTTGGTGTTTTTCTTATTTTAAGGAACGTTAGGTCTTCTCCGCGGTCTTCATATACAACCAGGTCGTGGTACCTTGAAGTATTTATAGATCCTATGAGATTTGCTACAGTTCCTTTGTTATAGCCAACTCGCATAGCGTCAACGCTTATTGTTTTTGGACTCGTGTTAATATTTTCAGCTCCTAGTGTGCTCTGGTCGATCGAGCATCTTCGAGAATGACATATTGCGTGGAACGAACCGGTCTTTATCGACGCGTCTTATGCAAATCGAGCTGCAAAGATGTACCTCTAATGTTGAAATATAATACGTTCCTGAGAATAAAAATGAAAATCTTGTTAATACGGTGCAGCAACTGGGAACTAAACTACACTAAACTAAACTAAACACTAAAAGTCCTCGACCACGAGCTATTTTAGTGAAATTTGGTAGTCCTAGATTGCGTGATGAATTTATGGCGGCCACGTTAAAATTCAACAAAAACAATCCGGATAACAAACTAAATACTGGCCATTTGGGTCTTACGAGTACAAAAAAGACACCGACATATAAAGCTAAAAATCTATCTCCAGAAGGAAAAGCTCTTCACGCTGCAACGCGGATAAAAGCTAAAGAAGGAACTTGGATTCAAATTTGTGTGGTTTCGTGACAGTAAAATTTTTGTTAGGAAAAATGAGGATGCGGAATATGTGCTTATTCGCAATCATGATACTTTAAATGGTTTGTCATAGTGTGCCGCTAAATTAATTTATTATATTTGTTGCGTAGGGCAACATTGATAATATTTCTGTTTATTTATTTGTTTTTATATATATACTTTATTGTGCAACACACGAAAAAAATAATTACAAAAGAAACAAAAATAAAATAAACATTGGGATCATACAAAAGGCGGTCTTATCGCCAAACGGCAATTTCGTCCAGACAACCTTAGGGTTAAAAGAATTGTAGACAAAAATCGGATGATATAGGTAGATGCAATATTATATAACAATATACATAACTACACTCTAATATGTAAACCTAATACATATATATTTATATAAAATAAATAAATACTTAATAATAAACTAAACAATATAAAAATAATAAAATATACACAATGTATATGTAAAAATAAAAAGTTTTATATAATATAAAGTCATCAAATGCAAAGTTTCTATCATCATTTGATAAATAGTGGTTCTTTACAGATTTTTTAAATATCTTTAGGGATTTCAATTTTCTAACAGGTAGAGGCAGTGCATTCCATAATTTAGTTGCTTGTACAGTGAAAGAGTATTTATAAAATTTATTGTTATGCCTAAACATTCTAATAATAAATTGTTGAGATGTACGCAAGTCGGCTGGTAAACCTAAAAACTGAAACTTCTGCTTTAGATAAAAATAAGTTTTTGGAGAGAACTATACACAGTACAGAAGAGAGAACATGTAAATCCCGGCGACGGCGAATGGAAAGCCACTTGAGTTTTTGACGAAATTCAGAAATATGGTCATATTTGCGCAAGCCAAATATAAACCGTATAGCAGTATTTTGAAGTCGCTCAAATTTATTTAAATAATCCTCGGTTAGATTAAAATAGCTTGCATCCGCATAATCAAGTATAGAGAGGAGGAGAGAATGTGCTGACATAGTTTTGGTAGGAATCGGAAGAAAATATCGCAGTCGTCGAAGAAAACTTAGTGCCGCGAAAGTTTTCTTGCTAAGTTTTTTAACCTGGACAGACCAAGATAACGTTTGATCCAAGTGGATACCAAGATCTTTAACGGTAGAACAAAGAGGTATAACTACACCATTATACATAATCGGGGGTAGAATTCATAAGTCAACCTTCGCTATCATGCCGGGACTGCCAATAATAAATAATTAAACACGTATATACAATAACGAAAAAAAAATACAACAATAAACAAAAATTTTGATAGAGTAAAAAAAAAAAATAAGAGAGAAAAGAAAAAAAATAACATTAAGGATATTATTTATAAATCATTAAGCATATTTCTAAACCTTGACAGTTCACTTGAAAAAATATCAAATTTCGCATTACATTCGGGATGCTTTACGAATTCTTTATAATAAGAGTTAAAACTCATTACAAGTCTATTTATCGGCGAAAGGCGTCCCTGATGAGTGCGTGTAAGTTTATCCACAAATGGAGTAAATGAAGTTGGCCTTACTAACCTTAAAGGGGCATGAAAATTTAATTTGCTTAGTAAGTCCGAACTGTCAACAACACTATTACCAACCTATTCAGAAACACAAGATCGTGGAGACGGTTTCGATTCGCAAGTGGGGGAAGATAGAAATATTTGAATTTGTTCTCGTAACCTTTGAGCGACCTAGGAATACCGTGATAAAATGAGAGGTGCTGTATGAATCTTTTCTGTACCCTTTCTATTTTTTTACAATATACATCATAATATGGATTCCACACGACTACCATACTCCAAGTTGCTACGAACTAGGTTTGAATAAACAGTAATTTTTATCTGGGGCTTTTTAAAATCCCTACAATTTCGGAGTACAAAGCCAAGAGTCTTAAAACTTTTGCCGACGATATTACTAATATGCACATGAAATCGGAGTTGATTATCAAGCGTTATCCCCAAATCACGCACTTGAGATACCCCTAATAAAATTCTTCCCTCAAAAGATGACCTTTCAAATGTGATTTTCTTTCTAAAGAAAGAAATAACGCCGTCACATTTTTTCTTCTATTAATAATATATTAATAATTTATCCACTATTCAGATGTGGAATTTCTTAAAGTCACTAGGTGTGGGCAAAAACCGGAACAGATCAAATATTTCTATTAATTTAAACTCATTAAATAAACATTTTTCTACTTCTCCTATGGAATTTTCTAAACAATGCAAGTCTGAGACAATTCAAAAACTAAAAGATTCCGCCCCACCTATCTGTGATTCTTTCTTTTTGTTCCAGAAAGTAACGGAGGGAGATGTTAAGAAGTCTCTTTTATCCATTTCTACTAAAGCGATAAGGCATGATAATATTAATAGAGAAATGCTTATGCCCTTAATTGAAATCCTTCTGCCCATAATCACTCATATAATAAACTTTTCGTTACACACTAATACCCACCCTATGGCCTGGAAAAGTGCACAGGTCATGTCATGTAATACCCTTACCAAAAATATCTAACCCTACCAATCCTTCTCACTATCGACCTATGTCAATACTGTCTATCCTCTCTAAGGTTCTTAAAGACTTAGTTTTTAAGCAACTTTCCGACTTGCTTTACTATTAAGTCTTTTCCAATCCGGTTTTCGACCTCATCATAGTACCAGCACTGCATTACTAAAAGTAACCGATGATATCCATTATGCTATGGATAATAAAGAACTCTCCATACTTGTTCTTCTTGATTTCAGTAATGCTTTTAATTCAGTGTCAGCTGTTCAGCGTCCTATCTCCATTATTTTTTCAATTTTCATAAATGAAGTTTCCAAGATTATATCTTCTAACTACCATCTCTATGCAGATGATTTATAGCTATATAGACATGGCAAATTATCTGAACTAGCAGAGGCTATTGATGCTATAATCATCGATCTTGAAAAGATACACTCTTGGATTATATATTTTGGATTGGACGCTCTTGGATTTATACTGAAAAAGCACCTATTTATTCTTTCCTCGTATTAATCGGCATCATTAATTTACTTATAATATATCCATTGCTTATATGTATTTGTATAGACAGTTGTGTATTTAAGTATATATATATATATATATATATATATATATATATATATATATATATATATATATATATACTTAAATAAATAAATATATATATATATATGTATACTTAAATACACAACTGTCTATACAAATACATATAAGCAATGGATATATTATAAGTAAATTAATGATGCCGATTAATACGAGGAAAGAATAAATAGGTGCTTTTTCAGTATAAATCCAAGAGCGTCCAATCCAAAATATATAATCCAAGAGTGTATCTTTTCAAGATCGATGATTATAGCATCAATAGCCTCTGCTAGTTCAGATAATTTGCCATGTCTATATAGCTATAAATCATCTGCATAGAGATGGTAGTTAGAAGATATAATCTTGGAAACTTCATTTATGAAAATTGAAAAAAGTAATGGAGATAGGACGCTGAACAGCTGACACTGAATTAAAAGCATTACTGAAATCAAGAAGAACAAGTATGGAGAGTTCTTTATTATCCATAGCATAATGGATATCATCGGTTACTTTTAGTAATGCAGTGCTGGTACTATGATGAGGTCGAAAACCGGATTGGAAAAGACTTAATAGTAAAGGAAGTCGGAAAGTTGCTTAAAAACTAAGTCTTTAAGAACCTTAGAGAGGATAGGCAGTATTGACATAGGTCGATAGTGAGAAGGATTGGTAGGGTTAGATATTTTTGGTAAGGGTATTACATGACATGACCTGTGCACTTTTCCAGGCCATAGGGTGGGTATTAGTGTGTAACGAAAAGTTTATTATATGAGTGATTATGGGCAGAAGGATTTCAATTAAGGGCATAAGCATTTCTCTATTAATATTATCATGCCTTATCGCTTTAGTAGAAATGGATAAAAGAGACTTCTTAACATCTCCCTCCGTTACTTTCTGGAACAAAAAGAAAGAATCACAGATAGGTGGGGCGGAATCTTTTAGTTTTTGAATTGTCTCAGACTTGCATTGTTTAGAAAATTCCATAGGAGAAGTAGAAAAATGTTTATTTAATGAGTTTAAATTAATAGAAATATTTGATCTGTTCCGGTTTTTGCCCACACCTAGTGACTTTAAGAAATTCCACATCTGAATAGTGGATAAATTATTAATATATTATTAATAGAAGAAAAAATGTGACGGCGTTATTTCTTTCTTTAGAAAGAAAATCACATTTGAAAGGTCATCTTTTGAGGGAAGAATTTTATTAGGGGTATCTCAAGTGCGTGATTTGGGGATAACGCTTGATAATCAACTCCGATTTCATGTGCATATTAGTAATATCGTCGGCAAAAGTTTTAAGACTCTTGGCTTTGTACTCCGAAATTGTAGGGATTTTAAAAAGCCCCAGATAAAAATTACTGTTTATTCAAACCTAGTTCGTAGCAACTTGGAGTATGGTAGTCGTGTGGAATCCATATTATGATGTATATTGTAAAAAAATAGAAAGGGTACAGAAAAGATTCATACAGCACCTCTCATTTTATCACGGTATTCCTAGGTCGCTCAAAGGTTACGAGAACAAATTCAAATATTTCTATCTTCCCCCACTTGCGAATCGAAACCGTCTCCACGATCTTGTGTTTCTGAATAGGTTGGTAATAGTGTTGTTGACAGTTCGGACTTACTAAGCAAATTAAATTTTCATGCCCCTTTAAGGTTAGTAAGGCCAACTTCATTTACTCCATTTGTGGATAAACTTACACGCACTCATCAGGGACGCCTTTCGCCGATAAATAGACTTGTAATGAGTTTTAACTCTTATTATAAAGAATTCGTAAAGCATCCCGAATGTAATGCGAAATTTGATATTTTTTCAAGTGAACTGTCAAGGTTTAGAAATATGCTTAATGATTTATAAATAATATCCTTAATGTTATTTTTTTTCTTTTCTCTCTTATTTTTTTTTTTTACTCTATCAAAATTTTTGTTTATTGTTGTATTTTTTTTTCGTTATTGTATATACGTGTTTAATTATTTATTATTGGCAGTCCCGGCATGATAGCGAAGGTTGACTTATGAATTCTACCCCCGATTATGTATAATGGTGTAGTTATACCTCTTTGTTCTACCGTTAAAGATCTTGGTATCCACTTGGATCAAACGTTATCTTGGTCTGTCCAGGTTAAAAAACTTAGCAAGAAAACTTTCGCGGCACTAAGTTTTCTTCGACGACTGCGATATTTTCTTCCGATTCCTACCAAAACTATGTCAGCACATTCTCTCCTCCTCTCTATACTTGATTATGCGGATGCAAGCTATTTTAATCTAACCGAGGATTATTTAAATAAATTTGAGCGACTTCAAAATACTGCTATACGGTTTATATTTGGCTTGCGCAAATATGACCATATTTCTGAATTTCGTCAAAAACTCAAGTGGCTTTCCATTCGCCGTCGCCGGGATTTACATGTTCTCTCTTCTGTACTGTGTATAGTTCTCTCCAAAAACTTATTTTTATCTAAAGCAGAAGTTTCAGTTTTTAGGTTTACCAGCCGACTTGCGTACATCTCAACAATTTATTATTAGAATGTTTAGGCATAACAATAAATTTTATAAATACTCTTTCACTGTACAAGCAACTAAATTATGGAATGCACTGCCTCTACCTGTTAGAAAATTGAAATCCCTAAAGATATTTAAAAAATCAAATATTTCTATTAATTTAAACTCATTAAATAAACATTTTTCTACTTCTCCTATGGAATTTTCTAAACAATGCAAGTCTGAGACAATTCAAAAACTAAAAGATTCCGCCCCACCTATCTGTGATTCTTTCTTTTTGTTCCAGAAAGTAACGGAGGGAGATGTTAAGAAGTCTCTTTTATCCATTTCTACTAAAGCGATAAGGCATGATAATATTAATAGAGAAATGCTTATGCCCTTAATTGAAATCCTTCTGCCCATAATCACTCATATAATAAACTTTTCGTTACACACTAATACCCACCCTATGGCCTGGAAAAGTGCACAGGTCATGTCATGTAATACCCTTACCAAAAATATCTAACCCTACCAATCCTTCTCACTATCGACCTATGTCAATACTGTCTATCCTCTCTAAGGTTCTTAAAGACTTAGTTTTTAAGCAACTTTCCGACTTGCTTTACTATTAAGTCTTTTCCAATCCGGTTTTCGACCTCATCATAGTACCAGCACTGCATTACTAAAAGTAACCGATGATATCCATTATGCTATGGATAATAAAGAACTCTCCATACTTGTTCTTCTTGATTTCAGTAATGCTTTTAATTCAGTGTCAGCTGTTCAGCGTCCTATCTCCATTACTTTTTTCAATTTTCATAAATGAAGTTTCCAAGATTATATCTTCTAACTACCATCTCTATGCAGATGATTTATAGCTATATAGACATGGCAAATTATCTGAACTAGCAGAGGCTATTGATGCTATAATCATCGATCTTGAAAAGATACACTCTTGGATTATATATTTTGGATTGGACGCTCTTGGATTTATACTGAAAAAGCACCTATTTATTCTTTCCTCGTATTAATCGGCATCATTAATTTACTTATAATATATCCATTGCTTATATGTATTTGTATAGACAGTTGTGTATTTAAGTATATATATATATATATATATATATATATATATATATATATATATATATATATATATGACGGCGCGTCGATTGAAGTTTATTTTAAATTATAAGTTACGGAATTGTATTATTTGATTCTGTAATGGATTATTATAAAAAATATTAAAATATGAGCGCATAATCCCGAATAGGGTAGTAGGTGTCGTCACTGGTAATGGCGGTTGTCATGGAGTTGACAGCTGTTGCAAGAAATGCACATTTGCTAACCTATTGGCTCTAAATCCAGTTTAATCTTATTGATTGTGTGTAATATTTTGTTAAACAGTTAAAAAAATAATAATAATAACGTTTTGAACAATACGAGTGTACTTCTTTTTCTTAATTCCTATCGTTACAACGCCCATTATGAACAATAACAGCCAAGACCGCTATGACGCTTCTCCCGACGCTCTTACATACATATATGTATATCTATTTATATATTAGTATGTAAGTATATAAAATATTGATATATAAAAGCCATTACATGTTATTTATGCTATATGTACCTATACCCCATATCAATAAATATCTCCATTAACCAAGGGTTTCTGGCAGAGATCTATTGCAAGAGATAAGTTATCCTTAGTGTAAATTTTCTTTGTTTATAATGTCCTTTTTAATAGTTTAACATCAGCATCGGAACAATGGGAGCCTTGTGGTACCCCTGATCTAGTAATGAATTTAGAAGAAGCATAACCGTTAACGACAACAGTAGAAGTCCTATTTGTGAGGTATGATTGGAACCAAGCTAACAGCGGTCCATCCATTCCGATGATATTCAATTTATTTGTCAACACAACATGATCAATTCTGTCGAACGCCTTACTAAGGTCAGGGTAAATAGCATCAACAGAATTGCAGCCATCGAGAGCCCCGACAACATTTCTCAACAAAGGTAACCATATTCGTGGTTGTTGAATGAGCTTTTAAGAAACCGTGTTGTTCTGCAGCTACATGGTGTTTAAAATTCCATGAGATAACACGACAAACGAGTATTTCGAATACTTTAGTGAACACCGAAATTGTAGAAATGATTCTGTGATTTTTAACTTTCTTTCGATCCTCGTTCTTAAACAATGGCAATACCAACGCTTCCCTCCATAAAGCTGGGTATGTGCTAGTTTGAAGCGAAGTGTTAATGATTATTGTTAGCGGTAAAGCAAGCGCAATTACAGCCATAAATCGATGTTACCATCCGCACCTGCCGCCTTAGAAGAATCCAGTCTTTTTAACACTTTCGACACAATCGATGGCAAAGTTGAGATATTCAACGATTTATTAACTCAACTCTACGATAGACATGCACCTGTTAGGCTAATAAAAAAATAAACATCTTCCTGCTCCCTGGTTAACCGAATGGTTGACGACGTTAATAGAAGAGAAAGCTAAAGCAAAATTTAAATTCAAAATCAAAGATACTGCAACCACTCGTTCTAGATATCATAAAGCTAGAAACCGCTGCAACACATCGTGGAGAGATGCACAGCGACGTCACATTCATAAATCCCTCGAAAATAGCGATGGCGCCAGAACCTGGAAACTTATGGAATCGCTTGGAGTTGGTAAATTACCTCACACTTCTATCTCTCTATCTAACTTCTATAACTGTCGATGTCGAACTCCTTAACAAACATTTCTCCTCTTCTGAGCTAATTAACACCGCCGATAAGGAAATGACACTCAATTAATTATCTTTCATCTCTCCCAACTCCAGAGTTTTTGCCTTTTAATTTCTATTCTTTCACTGAATGTGGTGTTAAGAAAAACGTACTATCCATTGCTTTGAATGTCGTTGGTGCTAATAGCATCAGCCTTAATATGATCCTACTTATCCTAGATATCATTTTACCTACATTAACTCATATACTTAACTATTCCATCAGCACCAGTAAATTCCAAGATACTTGGAAACATGCCCAAATTGTACCTTTACCTAAGAAGACTGAGCCTTCAAATAACAATGATTTTCGTCCTAACTCTGTTCTATCCTTCCTGTCCAAAATCCTTGAGAAATTAATTTATGAACAATTTAGTTCATTCCTCAATTACCATCGCCTTCTAAATCCTTTCCAATCTGGATTTCGCTCTAGTCATAGACGGTCACAGCGCTAGTTAAGGTTACCGATGACATTCGATTAGGATTAGGACAATGGATAACAAACAGCTTACTATATTAACATTGATGGATTTTAGTAATGCGTTCAACACTGTGGACAACGATATCCTCCTATGTATATTGCGTTCTCTTAACATATCTCCATCAGTGATAGATTGGTTTTAGAGTTACCTCACGGACCGTCGGCAGCGCACCCGGATGAAAACTATATTCTCGTCCTGGTGTAATGTCACGGCAGAGGTTCCTCAAGGTGGCGTGTTATCTCTTTTACTAATCTCAATTTTCATCAATTCCAGAAGTCAATATATCACTTCTCTCTATCACATGTATGCAAATGATATCCAAATATATCGTCATTCAGAACTTGAACGTCTTTCTTCTTCCATTTTAGCTGTTAATAATGACTTAACTACAATCTACAAGTGGAATAAACAATATGAATTAAAAATAAACCCTGAGAAATCACAAGTAATTATATTATTGGAGTGATATTAACACCTATAATTAAACCAACGCTTAGCTTGTATGATATTTTGTATTTTAATGTAACTGTCTATTGTGAGCGTCTGTGTTGTTGGTGTTACATAAATAAATAAATAAATGTAAGATTTAAGACGAAGCTAAATGCGACCATTGTACCTCCATCGTATACGTCTTTTGAAGTTGTTCATTTAGATTTAATAACTATACAAAGTGAAAGATTCTGACTATCGTTAGTGCGAAATTCAAAATACGCACAAGCATATTATTTAAGAAAGGGAACAGCAGTAAGTGTAGTATAAGCGTTACTAACTTTCTGGATTCAACATGGTGTACCTTACACTTTAGTAGGTAATACATAACGGTCCTGAGTTCACCAATCTATTTATATTTGTTGCTGAATTTATAAGAATCCTTAAAATCCAACACCATAGAATAGCGTCCCACACTCCGAGTAAGAATGGAATTTACTCAACAATTTTAAAACATTAATGCATATTCAAATTGAAACAAAGAAATGATTCCATTCCTAATTTAATATCACAATGCTCTCCCACTCTATAACAGTTTCATACTCAGTTTGAGTAAAGGAAGACCAATTGATATTAATACTAATCATTTTTATCCACGAGATTAGATATAGATTTACCCACATATTTACTTCAATAGTAAAGGGTAGAACATAAAATAAAAGGATCAAAGCTTATATTTTAATTCATGAATCTAGCTCAAGTCACAGGAACATGAATTAATAGACGCTCATAATAAATCTAGAGAGATAAAAAATCAGTACTCTCCCGAGCAGTAAATATTTGTAAAAAATCCCTTTCCTGTTCGTCAAAAGTTAGCCGCTGTAAAAGAGATCTCGTAGCCGATCTCGGTTCCGTAATAAAAATTATAACTCGTAACCTTAATAAAACCACTGCAAAATAACGATAACAAATTTTTAACGAAATTTTATTATCATGTTAGCATGACCGAAGATTGGAAAACTCAGCACTCTAAGAAAATAACTAGGGGCGCCAACAGACCCACAATTTCGACTCGTTGCGCTCGCGAAATCTCGGGTGCCGTTTGCATATTGAGCGAAGCAAACCCAGTGTAATGGCTAATCGTTGTGGATAATGTCGCTAATGTAGGAGATTTCATTGTAAAGCAATTTTCTTTTCCCATTAACTTCAATAGGATATCATTTTTTGACGATTATTTCTCAACGACATGACATTTTTCCAATTTTTTTTATAACTATCACCTAATGTGTGTCTGTTTGATTGCAAAATTTCATAATCTTCTGTCAAATAGTTTTCGAGCCTATTCGTGACAAAGAATGTGAAAAAGTCTCCAGTAGAACGCACCGCTCGCTACGCTCGCTTCGCTCAAATAGCGTAGTAGATAATCAGAAAAAAATGACAGTATTAGTGATAAACATCAGTCAAAATCTAGAAAAAGGAAACCACGAATTATTTGAATTTACTCACTTAGCACAAACTATTCTCCTAACTAACGATAACGTTGATAGTTAACCCTTGGGTTAATCTCTTGAGATATCTAAGTTACATAATGATTTAGCATGTTTAAGAACGTCTACGGCTCACCATGACGTTATCAGATGAGACTATTAGAACTACAATTAATAAGTTACGTAATATTTACGGTCGTAGTAAAATATAGGAGCCAGAGAAAATTATGATATAATTAAGTTCATATTATGTAGGTAATAAAATAGTCATAGTATAAACATTTCAATTATACTATCCCAGACAATTTATATGAGATATCCATAGTCCCTAACAAGAACCATGAGCATCTTGTCCCTCACTTCCAATTCCTTTCAAACCATCTGAAAGATTTAAAATACATAGGGGCGGAATTCCTACGAGAAACTTGACGATCGCTATTACGCCATCTACTTCCCAGATAAGATACGCCTATCCTGCGGGCAAGATCTCTACAAGATGCTGCAGGGAAGTTATCGTATATAATTTCCTGCAATTGTTTCATTCAAACAACAAAATTCACCATTTCATCGGTTTAAGGGTGAAGCCTTGAACATAATATATGTCCCTTAAAGAAGGTATATTAATTCCACAAGTACAGTCAATATTCAAGTTAAATTGCAGTCACAAGTACACTTCAATAAGAACAACGACAGCAGCCTTTATCATACAACAATACTACTGTTTAGACGACTGTTTGGTGCCTGTGCACACATTAGCGGACTCGCAAACCGAAGATATCATCTTAAAGAATATCATCATACTGATAAACATTATTTAAGAAAAGCTGTCAATCGTTTTAGATGCTGCTTACGTTATTTTATTGACATATTTAGTTTTATATACATTTAATAATATTTATTATGTTTCTTTGTTTTCAAAAAAAATCTATTCTGCACTTTAACATTATTCAATTAATTATTTTCATTGGTGGTTATTTTCAACAGCAACACCACATGTGGTGAGTGAGTTGTCGTTGTAATTTGTGGTCTTATTAACGATTTTTGTCGCGGAAATACAGAAAAGTTAGGGCTCCGATTTAGAATTTCATTTTCCTGATCTGTGACTATTTAGGTTCCAATTGTATTTTACTAATCCTCATCATAATATTAAAAAGTTATCTGATGATATAGAACTTTAGTACAAGAAGACTTTCTTGTACTGACAAACAACGGGGCCGTGTATATGTCTTCGCTTGTCCATTGTCAGTTGGCATCTTTTTTAAAGAGATTATAATATTAAAAGTCTTATTTAGTAAAAGTATTTGCACAGTTTATCTCAGGTGAACCACCGCTGAGTCTAGCTGACATATTTTCTTTAAATGTTTTTGTTAATCATATTAATAAATTAGTTAATGAAGTTTAAACTAAAACTTTATTTCAAGCGACCCACCGTTTACAAACGCAGTGATAAGGATAAGGATAACAAAATATAATATCACGACTTGGCCATTTTTTTTACTCCCTACCCTACTCTTTCTCCAGTTCCTTCGAACTGAATAGTATTAGCATTAAAATAACGCTAAACTCATATAACATTTTTGTCTTATCATGTTTATTATCGTAAATCATCTGTGACCGTGTTTTAGTTTTCATTGCAAGTTTATGTTAATCTAATACTTCGAAAAAAACAAAGACAACATATGATTGATTGTTATTAAACTATGTAGTGTTTGTTTTAAAAGTGATCAAATAACAGATTCATTTTCGTTTTAATACTATTGATCACATATATATTTGAAGAAAATTATGTATCTTAACAAATACATCATGTGCAATCTTTATCGTTATATTATTAATAAATATAAATAGGTCTTTATATTCGCAACTTTACGGGTGACATTTTTTTCAGTTCAGCTGATATCTCTGTTTCGTGATTTCAAATCATTAAATTATGTAAGTTTCGCAATACCCAAATTGTGTTTACAGAAAAACGTTTTTTCCTTTTATATTTGTATATAATCTAAATTTATAGTAGAACCTTGTTGCAGATATCCAGATTATCATTTTTTAATTATCGAATAATTTATTTTTTACCATTTATTTATATAAAATATCGTTAATTTTAATCCTCCTAGCATTTATCAATAATGTTATATTAAATATTATTATTCAACCCTTTTATTAATCTAAAATCATTTTGAATTAACCACAAATACAAAATCTCTGAGGCGGCGCGGGGCGGTCTCAGTCGCTGAAGTATTTAATATTTTGTCTATAGTTTTATTTGTTTTGAAATCTATATTGAGTCATAATTTGTATTTCAAATTATTATTTGATTACGTTAATCAATAATTATTTATTAAGCTAAACGTAAGCGAACCTCTTAACCGTTTCGGAAACTTCTTTTTGAAGCAACATCACATAAAATCTACTGAACCGATTGGAATGAAAATTGTCAGAGCTTTAGAGCTTGGGAGTGGGGATATTAAAAAAAATAGAATTAAAATATCTCATTCCGTTTAGATATGATGGTCAAAAAACGCTTTCTCCCATAGACGTAACGTTATCAGAACCTCCGCGAGCTTGCCGATTGTCGACCTAGAAATACGCTTATAAGCAACATCATATAAAAACTGCTGAATTGATGTGAATTAATTATTTTATATTAAATTAAAAATAATTCTTAATAATAAGGGAGTATTAGCATTAAAATAGCGCTAAACTCATAAAACATTTTCTTCTTATCATTTTTATTATCGAAATGGTAGGTAAATGGTATGGTAGGGACTACTTCAAGAGGTTAAGAGAGTACCAAATGTTGCCATTGTCCGGCCGCAGACAACTCACGAACTTGACTTTTTTGCACAAGCTTTTAAACAATACAATCGATTGTTCCCAGCTTCTTTGTTTGATTGGTCTTAGCGTTCCATCTAGAAAGCCAAGAAAACAAATCTCATTATTTGTTATTCTCCAAACTTGGACCCAGCTGGGAAGACGTTGTCCTGTTAACAGAATAAAACGTACATATAACGATTTGTCTCAAACCTGTAAAGACTTGGACATCTTTCATATCAGTCACAATAGTTTTAAAGGTTGTGTTTTCAAAATATTACTCTTGTTATATTAAATAAAAACATAAATGTTGATTGAGATCTTTGAATATTTATTATTATTATTATTTTTTTTTATTTCGGTACAATATCGCTTTTGGTATTGCATTTTGTCACTAATTTCTCAGTTAATTAATTATTGGATTTATTTAAACAATTAGTTGGCTTTTAATTTTTGTGAAAATTGCATCAGATATTATTATTGCCATTGTTATTACTATTATTGCTATTATTATTGTTGTTTTTTTTTGTAATTTTGGCATTACACTTATAATTGCAACATTGCATTAATTTTTGTTAATTTTAATATTTGGCGGGTAGTGACGGTAGTGATCAACAATCATTATCACCCTATCTTTTTAATTCCATCTCGTAATCATTGACTAAATTATATTTTAATTCTGTGTTACTTAATTATATTAATGTTGTATAAAATTATATTAAATTTCGTGTGTAACTTGACATTATTAATTTTGCATGTTGTGGTAACCTGTAATTGAAAGAACATTCAGATACTATTATGAGCTCGTATATAAGAGGTCATTAATAATGTATCTTTTGTTGGTAGTCCTTTATAAAAAAAATAAATAAAACAAAAAAAAAAATAAAATCATCTGTGCGCGTGTTTTAGTTTTCATTGCAAGTTTATGTTAATCTAATTTACGCTCTTATACGGCAGCCAAACGTAGGTAACACGGAAGAAGTAAGTAAGAAAGATGAATACTGTGGAGATGCGATCTCTTCGCAGAATATGCGGAGTCAGTCTAGCTGACCGAATCCGCAATGAAGAGATCCACAGAATGGCAGGTACTATAGAAGATGTCACGGTGAGAATTAAGAAGAACGTGCTTAGGTGGTTTGGTCACGTCGAACAAATGAGTGATGAAAGAATGGTAACAAGATTTATACAGGAAAAGTGAGCGGTAAGAGAGTAAGGGAGAAGCATCGAGTGACCTTCGAAAACACAGTATCTATGATACTGGAAGAAGGTCACGTAAAAAGTATGAGGACCCCCCGGAGGGCATGTATGAAGAGGTTGATGTCTTTGGCCGAGGCGAAAGAGATATGCAAGGACCGTAGCGTTTGGCGCTCCGTCGTCTCTGGCTACCCCGCAAGGGATATGGCGTTAAAATAAGTAAGTAAATAATTCTTATGCACATTTCAGAGCATTCAAAAGGGGAGGGGGCTCAGATCAACTCCCGCTGCGCACGGTTGCTGATTCTAGTTTAAATATTTGGTTTTATATTGCAATATCAATAAACAAAGCAATTGAATTCGTGAGTATATTTGAAATATAAGTGTTATTATTAAGGTTTAATAAAATTAGACTTATCACATTCTTTGTAATAATATAGATCACATCTTTAATATTAGGTCCGTCCCTTAAGTAGACCCTTTCGATCTCTAACATGTTGGCAGTTGCTTGGGAGTTCTAAATTCCAAGTTCAAAAAAATTAAAATTTTGAATTTAGTACATTTTTGAAAAATTTTAATTTTATTTCTTCTTGGCATAAATTTGGTCACAAAGAGATATACTTAAAATAAAGTATTATTTAAGCCCACGAGCTCCAATGAGGTTTAAACGCTACAGAAGCAGCCCGAAGAATTCATAATATAATGATGTATTATTAATGATTTATTGATATACAATAATGATGGAAATAATAGAGAGAACCCTGGCGATGATTGCGTATTGCTAATTTATAAGCTTATGATTTTTTTTTAATATGACCCTTTATAATCATTAATTAAATATTTTTTGTAATTAAGATATCAATGAATCGGGATCGCTAAGTTTTGAGATTAAACGCTCATGAGCTTTGGTAATTTGGTCCTAATTAATTTTGGCATTATTTGTTTCAAAATATTGTTTCATTATTCCGACGATTGTATATCACTGGTGCCTTATAAGTATAAATCATTCATAACACACGTCTGTTGTTCTTATAAACTTAATAACAGCTGTCATGTTAATATGTCACAAATTTATTTCGTTTATATTAGAATACATATAAAATATTTAACACTAAACCTACCAAGTACCGGTCAAATTGACCGTTCTTAAACTTTTGTAAAACTTACACATTTTTAAACGTTAGAATATCGTTATCAAACTACATGACAATTCTTAGAATATGCATATAATATTTTCTTCACTTTTTACTTTTAGTTATTTCCATTATTACCTGCGTTATATAATAAAATAACTTTTAATTACCGGTCAATTTGACGGCGTGCGGTAGGAACATGTATACAAGAATTGTCGGTAGGTTTAGTGTTAAAAACGTTAAATATTCTAACATTATTATTCTAAAATTACTAACAATAACTATTCAATTAAAATATTAGACACTTATTAATTTTTACCCTTAGTTTTACTTGCGTTCCAAAAAAAGCCGTATGTTAAGATAGCAAATATGTAAGTAATCGTTATCGATGGAAAAAATACTATTAATAAATCACTGACACTTCATTTGTACGAATATTTATATACATGCCTCGTTCTACGTAATAACTGACCCAAAAAACTATTTAACATCTGTTTTACTATAAAACTGTTTTACTAAAAATAATATTCTATAAAAAATACCCTGGCTGTTTCAATTACCAAGAGGAGACCTTCAAAAATTGAGTGGAATGTAAATGAAAGCCCGCGTGTCCTGAGTCAATACCACCTTTTCCCGCGACCTCACTTCAATTGAGATTCTCTGAAATGTAGTTTCCATTTCACTGCTTTGTTTCTGTGCATTATGCTGATGGATAAATTTGATATTCAAATAGATTGTGTATTTAATTTTGTCGTTGTTTAAGCTTTGTAGCTAAGCTTTCAAATAGAGTGGTTTTTTTTTTGTTAATATATAAGCTTTGGTACGAAATAAAAGAAACTATATTTGAGCAGCAGTTTGATTCCTCCATTTACATTTTGGATCGACAAAAGCGTCATCCAATCTAAAACATAAACACAAATAAAAAAGGAACATACCTAATACACCCAATGCACCGTGCGTTACTTAATTTATATAAAAGTATTCCAATTTTAACATGCATACAATTTTAGTTGGTTAAATTTAGTACATAATAAGTGAATAATTTATTTATTACTCACCTATATTTATTTATTATTGTATTACATATATTTATGAAGGTATTATATATTGTACTTATTTGAAATATGTATATATGATTAGTGCATTATGTGTATGGTTGTGCAAATTTATTTCTTTTTTTTATTTATGTTTTTTTGTAGCCTTTTGCATTTTCGGTTTACCCGGTAGAAAATACCCTTAGTATTAAGTAATTGTAACTTATTTTGTAAACATAATTTAATTGAATATTATATGCTGAGGCATAATAATATATAAAAAAACATGATTCCCTGACGTCCAAGCTACCATTTCATCCCAATCCGCTAACTTGTAGTGCCAAACACGACAGGTCGCAGGTGGTGTGCGAGCCGAATGTTGAATGGGCATTACACTCCGTACCAAACAGTTATCAGAGGACCCTAAGGGAGCCTCGGCAGTGACCTAATGCAACTGAGGGACGTGTAGACTCAGACATGATCGTTTGAATCGATGAACCTGCCCATTACGAGCTGCAGTCAAATAACTACAGCTAGGCTCTACCAACTACATAACAGTATGAAACAGTGTACAGTTAGTTACAAAGTAAATGAATCCTCAAGAATTATTGCAAGTTATTTATACTTTAAACCAACGGAACGGATATGAAGTCACTGACGCTAGCTGACTGGTTAAGCTCACAAGCTATCGACTTCCTTAGATTTTTCGTTACAAATAATTATATATTTTATGAAATCTCCCTACTTTTTATTGTACGTAAAAGATTTTTGTATCCAAGACTCAATATATGATATTTGATTTCACCTATAGCCTATTTGTGTACTGTACCACATTTTATTTATTTCTAAAGCATTCCACATATAACATTTTTATATTAATATTTAATTACTATTTATTGTCAAAATATCGTTCAATTTGTGCATACATATGTGTTATTGTTAAAAAGGGCTGATATAGACAGAACAAACTTACGTAGGACTGACATAAAAAATCCTATCTGGATATTATATTGCTATAAGTAATGTCAATACTTAAGGTAGAGTCCACACAAGGACATCAGATAAAAAAGTAGATTGTTTTATTGTAATAGTAAACATTTACTAAGTGTTGTAGTTGGGCTACTATAAGTAATTCGCAATAACTGATAACATTTAATAAGTGTCGTGTAATGGCAGGTTGCTTCTTATAGGCTAGACTAGCGAAGTTAGAATTGATTTTAATTTTATGTTTATTTTTAAAATAATTAGCACATATGTTGTTTTATAATTTAAATAACTTTAATGTGAGCGATTGTGTACTAGAAACGAGTTGAATATATCGTATTATCGACATTTAAAAAATTATCATATTCTGCTGCTTTTACTCATACTGTTTAATTTGTTTGTGGCTTGTGTTATCATTGATACTTAGTGTCAGTTCCTGGGTTACTCCAGGGTTGCACGTTTAGTAGATAGAGTAAATAAATTAGTTTAAGTGTAAAATTGTCTTTGTTTTTATTTATACGAATATAGCCTATCGAAACGCATTTTCTTGAAGAGATCTTAGTATATGTAAGTTCAAATCCATAATCCAATGACTTACGATTCTGGATGTGGAAGGTTATCAGCCATATAATATCTAGTGCTTAACTGTCCTGGCACTTATCTGTACAAATCATAGTAACAAGAAACCTTATACTTAGGGAATAAATTATAAGTGTTCTGTAAATTTGGTTTGAGTTGAATTTTTTTAATACTTTATATCGATATAACACGGCGCCCAACGGAAAACTTATAATTGATCCTTGGTTTTAATTTGAGTAACTTGATAAAGGAAACCCAGTGCTATAGGTAGCTATTATTACGATCAGTTGGAATTCATCGTAACTTACACAGAGCATAAAAATAATTTAAGATTGCAAAGTATTAATTTCCTCTAATTGTTTTTTTTTTTATTACAAGTTTCGTTCTCTATATTGATTATTTTTAATGGTTGAATCTTTAGCAAGGATTTCAGAAATGGGTTATATAAATGTAATTTTACATATAAAAAAAACAAATTAAGTAATTGATACAGTAGAATGTTTATAGAACTTTTGTGTCAATGTCATTTGATACGTTTATTTTCCCAGGAAGAGTATGATAAATTTTTTTTAGCACTGGGCATAGTGGAAGTAATTTTTTTGCTTAAAAATGAGTTGGAATTCGAACTTCCTAATTGTGGGGTATATATTAAAAGTTTTGTACCAGTCATGAAAAAATTATTAATAGAGTTAATGGCGTCCGATCCAACTCAAGAAATAATGTTTTACCAACTTAAAGTGAAAGGATTAATGAACTCTAGAATGTAAAAAATTATACAGATAGAATTCTGTGGCGATTTGCAACCGATTTGTTTGACTGTTGCATTAAATTGGCATAGGGCCAAAGAAAATATATCTCCAGTTTGAAGGAACTTACAATTTTACTTAAAATAACGTTTTAAAACATGGTTACCAGAAGAAAATTTCAGAGGAGACAACAGTTAAAGGTAAAAAAGGGGAAAAAATGTCTGTTATGCTTTCTTTATCTGTCGTACAAAATATGTTTAATAGATTGCCGGAAAGAGTTTTGGAAGAAAGAATACTAAAGATAATTTAAGAAAAGTAAACTAACTAAAATGTAACTCTAGAAATAAAAATAACTGCAATAAGTTTCCAGAACCAAACTTTTATGGAAACAGACTGTAACCTTATCTGGCCTATAACGTTAATGAACATCCATGGTTGATGATAAGAATCATATGACTAAAGAGGTATTTGACATTCCACTGTCATTTGATGGTATCCAAATCAAACCAAATCCAGTACAACGGTTAGTACTGGGAAGAATTTGTTTGATCAATGTGGGGTAACTTTTCACTTTAAAGGAAAAATAACACTCAATAAACTGGAAATAAATACATCAAACAATCAATTATTATTTTTGGGTAATTATTTCATCAAGACTTAACAGCACTCTGTCTCAGCCTTAACAGCACTCAGTCATTTAACGTCATGGATAACATGATAAATACTATCGACTTTGATCTAGGAAAAAACAATTTACCTAGCCATGAGGTTAATGCTGCAGAAAATAAGCCAATTTATTAAAAACTATATAATTTCTTTCCCATTAGAAAAGAAATTGAAAAGTAACTAGACGACATCCTGGATAAAGGTGGTATTGAAATAACATATATCGCCTTTATTAATAGTCAAGAAAGATATTGTGTCTAGATAGTAGGATAAAATTACAAAAAGGACTCAGAATTTATGCTATATTGAACAACTTACGAGAATCCAATAAAGAAAAAACGGTTTATGCGATTTCAGAAAGCGGATTGTTTCAATTTAATGTGAAGCCTTTTTGTTTTGTAAATGGTTCTCAAACATTGAGGATATTAATAGATATTTTGTTTCAATCAAACGATGAGAAGGTATAGGCTTACTTGTATGAGTTATGTTCATCTAGCTTGGAAGAGTATTATTAAAATTTAAGATCTTTATTTTATCAAATATTATAAAAATAAAATACAGGATAACCCAAACATATAAGCATAGATAGGTATACTTGATAGCATGGTAACGATAAAAAAAAATATTCTTCATATTGATATAAAATTCGGCGACCACCTATTGTTATTAACGATCTCGCGATACTGACACATAGTCCAAAATAATGTCAGCTACTTATAAATGCTGTGGAGGATTTTTGGACTTGGACGGACGGATTGAGGACAAAACTTAATAACTGCTATAGTCTATGTCTGGATAGGTAGCTCCATTCAATTTCTTAAGTAAAAAATCGATTACCAAGGGCGCACTCCATAATTGGAAACAATAGTCGACAGCGTTTCGAATGATCTTAAAAAGGTAGACAATCAACCAATAAGTAACTTAAAATTGGCCTTTCCTCGTTCATGTTATTAATGAGCCCCTGTTATTAAAGCTAGATACAAGCGTCATAAGGATATTGAAGTCATGGCTCGGGTTAGCGCTTCCAGCGGACTCTTCTGCCTTATTTAGAAACCGACACAATTTTAGGTTAAAATTAAAGAAACCATCGGAGCTCTATAAACGCCTAAGAGTGACCACAAGACATATCATCTCAAAATTGAATGATGATACTATAACATCTCTACCAATTGCCACAGAGTTGGAGTTACGACTTCAATTCCATAAACAATTTATGATAGGTGCTCAAACAAATGAAGCAGGGCTAGGCTCAAGTAGGAAAGAACATGACATAGAAATAATAAAATCCTCTAATCGGCAAGATGAAAATGATAATTACCGGCTGCACGCGATGAGCCTAGAATTGCAAAATGATTGGGTGAAAATAGGAGATTTTTGTATTCCACTAGCTTTAAGATGGCACACCCTGCTTCATAATTGGTCCTCAGCATTATTAAAATTTTATCTTAATGCATTCGAAATGCCTCTCCCAGATCAAAGTAACTTAGTAAGATGGGACAAAGCCACCGAAAAATCTAGCATCATCTGTGAAGAAGCAGTAAAAACCGCGAAACACTTGCTAGTAGGGTGTAGGGTACTTTTAAATAGAGGTAAATACTCGCGTCGCCACGATTAAATATTAGAAATTGTACTAGAAGCGGTTAGTCTTTCTGTAGCAAGATCGCATAAGGGTATAACAACCACCAAAATATCGGTACAGTTCGTAAACGCAGGCTCGTTCAAAAAGTCTAAACTAAAACCTTATTTCATCTTGGACGCGTCACCTGATTGTATTCTCAAGATGGATACATGTGAAAAGCAATACAATATCCCGGAGGATGTTTGTGTTTCGTCATCTAGGCCGGAATTATTCTTATTCACAAAACAACTAAGGCGCGTTATACTTGTGGAGCTACTGTACCCTGGGAAACAAACATACCCAAAGATCATACATTTAAGCTTAACAAGTATTACGAACTATGTAACGAATTGATCAGGAATACATTTATACTTAATTTATACGCTGTAGAAGTAGGAGCGAGAGATATAACAGAAAAATCTCTCTACAACTTACTTAAGGATCTCGGCCTTTCTGGAACGATCATCGGTTCATTTCTAGAACGTATTTCAAAGGCGGCTTGAGTAGGTTCTTATGATATTTGGTTAGTTGCGGAGAGGAGCGTAAACAATGAAGCTGAGCGTGTATGCGCATAGTAAATAGGGGCCCCTTAAACCTACACCTGGGTCGCAAGTCCCAGGCATTGTTTGCGCTCCTTTTCTTGCAATGTGATGGGCCAGGCACGGTGAATCCACGGAATGCTAAGAAGCGTCTTTGCCCTACATTAACATATTATTATTAATTTAATTTGAATAACCCAACGATTTTTGTCTTCTTCAGTTTTTTTCATGATTGTAGTTACACGATCCGAGCTTAATTCAAAATATATACTTACACACTAGATACAATTTTATAATTTACGTGGATATTATAATGATAATAACAAGATAAATTACAGTTTTCTTTTATTTGAGAGATCGTTTACTTTGTTATGATGCAAGAAGAATGCCATACACACTATGTCGCTTTAAAATACCAGTTTCCACAAGTCAGTTTTCTGGACCCTCGTCATTATAGTCATTAAGAAAATTTCACGAAAATACAACCGTAATTCCAAGAAACAAGTTCCCAACTCGTATATCTCTTTATCAATTAACAAGGGCATTTTAAAACAAAGTCTATCTGACATTTCACTTGTAACACGACAGTGCGTGTTAAGTTTTACGTCACGTCACACTAATAGTTACTAAACTGTTTCTGTACTATTATAATATTTTTCTGTATTTTCTTCGCTAATATATGGAGCGTCATCAAATATAAATACAATATTTTGCATGTGATATCTCATTTAGGTACTTTTGTTTTATTGCTCACTAATTCACTTAAAAAGTTATAACTACAAGCCTTTATATAGTACGGTGTATGCGGACAATGTATACGGATAGACGCAAGAAAATATATGGTTTAGTAATAAACTACCACCGTCCTTCTCATATATAGTTATACAACTTCTTAAGTTTGTGAAGATCAGATGATATTATAATTCTCAACAAACTGAGTATACCTACTTTATTGAATACAAAAGATAACATCAGACAAGTCTACAATGTATCAATTTAAGTATATTCAACTTTTGTAAAGCACCACTATAACAATAGTCAATATTTCAATTTTCATTTTAATTCCGTTCCGATTAACTGTTAAGCCGCCAAATTTATGGTATATTTTATTCAATCTTTAGTAATCTTCATTAATTGGAGATTAATTAACCATACATTCACTGAATAAAAAAGTCTGTGGTAACTTAACATAATCATCAGAATTCCATCCATTTATCTGGTTCCGAAAGGTGAGCAGGACTGAAAGAAGGAAAATAAAATTATTTCTTAGGATCTAGGAAAAACTATTGTAAGCGAAATTCAATTTGAGCACAGGCTGGAGCTAGAATACTAGAGAGTCAATTTTATCGCAGTGCTTTAAACAATTTATTAGAAAATAAAATATAACTAACTAACTAAATGTTTTTTTGTCTGATTATTTGGATTTAAAATCTAGATCATATTTAAATAAAAACTTGTAAATATTTTATCGGCAATTAAAAAAATTGTTCTCGTCAAAAATGTTTTCAATAGATCCAATCCAATTCAATTAAATTGAAGCTTGTTGCGCTGCCTTGTTACGTTCATTACCAAAAGATTAAAGGAAACGTGTTTGCTGTTGGACAAATTGTATAAAATATTACATTTCTTTCTCCGTTTTGTAAGCTATGCTTTGATGATACATTAAGTTAAGAAGTGAGTGACGTTAATAAATAAAAGATTTAAGTTTGACAAACATGATACTTTTATAACTTTGACCTTATAATGATTACTGGCGTTTGAAGATATTTAATATAATAGTACATTTATTAACGATAATACCATTTATATATTTAAAGTAAGATTATACATATATTAAACTTGTACTTTTTTACCGACAAGTTAATGTTAACAAAGACTTTTCAAGAAGTTGGATATTTGAGTTTTGTCTTTGCTATATCTAGTAACATTAACCACACACATCGCACCTCGAATTGACGAACATTTGAGAACGAACGGATTCTTAAATCATACATACACATTTCGTTAAATACACAAGGGGTACAGACTTACTTGCTTATGACGAAATTACGTTGATTCAATTAAAATAATAATATCATGTAAACTTAAATTCTTAAGAAAGTAATACATCGTACAAAAGTTACTAATACATTTGTGTCACTAATCATGAACTATTTATTTTTATTTTCAAAAAATATATTCAAATCGATATAATTAAAAATAAATCAATTATTATAATTTGTATTTAATAACTTCTCCACTTTTCTAAAGTAGCGATCATTTCAATACCAGGCGAATTCACCATCAACAGTTAATTATTCTGGAGATGGTATGTTGTCAATTTACAATTTAATGCTAAAATTATAAAAACATTTTTACACAAGATAAAGTTAAGTTAAAAACTTGTATGTTGTTCTCAACAATGAACCTAAAAAACGTTTACTTATGCTTAAAACTATACTCAAAAAACAAACATAAATCTATAAATATTTATTGTATTTGTATTTTATAAATTTAATAATATTACCTTAACAGCTACTCTAATGCCAAACTTTATTAAATAATGACACGTGTGCCTTCCTTCTTTCTAAAGGATGTTACCGGTTGCTATGACAATAGATTGTTCACAGCCAGTTCAAGACCGGGGAAGCGGAAATCGCAATCTCAAAGCACTGATAACAATACACAATAGCGAACCGTCCACATATATGCCATATAGGATCATGTAAAAGTAGAAAGTATATAATTTACATTTAATATTTTTAATTTTCTTTTGTATATCTCACGGTACACTTTTCAAAAACACATATATATTGTACTCTTAATAAACTTTCTTCAAAATAAGTAATAGCTGAAAAGTTATTATTGATGAACAATAATCCTTTTACTCGTATATCATCTACAAGTATTGCAACATTGAATAACAACTAAAATAAGACTATATAGAACATTGTATAGAAATTATAATAAGCCAATAAATAATAAGCCAAACAATTTTCTGACTACATTTTAAAGAACAATCTTTTAAGTCGTTTTCAGTCTGGCTTTCGTCCTGGTCACAGCACTTCCACTGCTCTACTCAAAGTTACTGAAGATGTTCGAGAAGCGATGGAGCATTCTCAATTAACTGTTTTAGTTGTAATTGATTTTTCTAACGCTTTTAATGCAGTTAATCATGACATACTTCTGGCTCTTTTAAGGCATCTTAATATTTCTTCCAAGGAACTAAACTGGTTCTCCTCTTACCTTCGGGATCGCCAGCAGGCCGTCTGCATTGATAAAATTTTGTCAGAGTGGTGCATCTTGGTATCTGGTGTCCCGCAAGGTGGTATTCTCTCCCCGCTTCTTTTTTCTGTGTTCCTAAATTTTATTACTTTTAATCTCTCTTCCTCTTACCATTTGTATGCCGATGATCTACAAATTTATGCTCATGCCACACCTGACTCTATTAACTCAGCTATTTATTGTGTTAACATGGACTTGCTTCGGATCCATGATTGGTGTAACAACTTTGGAATTAATGTTAACCCACAAAAGTGTCAAGCGATGATTATCGGCAGTATACATGGTTTAAACAAGATAGACTACCTTGCACTAACACCAGTGACTTATAATTCTGTTAGAATACCACTCACGCAGTTCGTAAAAAATCTCGGCCTTCATATTGTGTGTGTGAGTGTGTATACAACTGAGTTATGTCGAAAAGTTACGTACTCGTTACGTTCACTTTATCGGCACTAAAACATTTTACCCATTCGAACCAAAACTCTGTTGGTGCAGTCCCTTACTCTTCCACTTTTTGACTACGCTGATGTATGTTACTCTAATATCTATGAAGCCAATCTAAATAAATTGGACCGTCTCGTCAATAATTGCATTCGCTTTATTTTTAACTTACGTAAATATGATCACATATCTGAATACCGTTCTAAGCTGGACTGGCTTCCCATCCGTAAAAGAAGAATTTCAATAATTCTCAGTCAGTTATTTTCTATTTTAAATGATTCATCCTCTCCTCTGTACTAGAAGTCCAAATTTCAACTACTGAGGACAACTCATAACTTTCATCTCCGTTCATCATCGAACTTAAGTTTATGTACTTCTCGCACCATACTGGTTTTATGTTTAATTCCTTCACAGTACACGCCATTAAACTGTGGAATAGCCTTCCTGATACACTTCGTCGTGCTCCTAACCGACAAATATTTAAGAAGCGCATTTGCGAATATCTTCATGAGAGAACGCAGTGAATATTTATTGTTCATCTACTACCTGACTATTAAATTTGAGTATCTGTATTTATTTACACTCTCGTATTTAGTTTATTTTATAGCGATAAGATAATTATGTTGTATTTATTATTCTTTATTTCAGTAAAGTATAGTATATTATTATTTCAGTATAGTGTAGTATATTTTTTTATAAGTGATTTTCTTTCATTCATTTTCTTTTTGTTTACTTGTTACCCTCATTGTTTTTATTTTTTCTGTTAATATTGTTGGGTGACTGGTAGATAATGCCTAGATAGCATTAAGTCCGCCAATTGTACCATTTTGTTTGTGCAATGAAGTTTTTAATAAACTAGGGTCGCCAACAAAACCCTCAATTTCGACTTGCTGCGCTCGCGAAATCTCGGGTGCCGTTTGCATATTGAGCGAAGTGAGCCGAGTGTATTGACTCATCGTTTCCCATTGATTTCAATGAGATATCAGTTTTTTGACAGGATAATAAAAAAAAAATCAATTTTTTTTTATTTTAAAACCATCACCTAATGTGTGTCTTTTTGATAGCAAAGATTCATAATTTTCCGTCAAGTAGTTTTCGAGCCAATTCGTGACAAAGAATGCAAAAAGTCTCCAGTAAAACGCTCCGCTCACTTCGTTCGCTTCGCTCAATAAATAATAATAAAATATAGTCAGGTTGAAATAATTAATGTTAAAATTTGCGTCACAGCAAATATCATTATCATCACGTCAGCTTATATATAGCTTCATACAGTAAGGCATAGGACTCCTCTAAAGATAGCCACGAGGATGGCTCTTGTGCTACTGCACATACAGCGACTTCCCGCGATCTTGACAATGTCCTCGGTCCATCAAGTGGGGGCCGACCCATGCCGGCTCGTAGTAGGCAGTCGAGAACCTTAGGCTACCATCGCCCGTCGGAAAATTACGAATGAACATACGTTAAATAAATACCAAAAATAAAATATACCTGCTAATGCATGCAAGTAGTCCTATTTTCTCTCTTATTCAATATCTTATTTAAAATTTATAAAATGTTCTGTGTTTTTTGCAGTAGTGAAGTATTAATGAAGCATTTTTTTACAGTTTTGGTATATCTAGAATTTATAACAAAATATCTTATAAATAAATTGCGTACCATTTGAGTTTCTACCTTGAGGGTTATCATAACACGTGGAATAAAACAATCTTCTATGCAACAAATTAACTCATGGAAGAAAACCTGCATAAGATCTACACAAATAATTTTATTTAGGAATATTTATCTTTACTTTCTGCATTGACTGTTAGCGGAAAGCGGTAAGGCTCCCTTTTTCACATTAAAGAAATTGTTCTGAAACAAACGTGTTATTTTGTTTTTCAATATTTTACGTATATATTAGCTATGTATAACTTTGTTTCAATATGTTTATAGTTCTCTTGTGCTAATTAACCTAAGCAAGTAAAGCGAGCGGAGCTCTCTACTAGAGACTTTTTCACATTCTTTGTCACGAATAGGCTCGAAAATTACATGACGGAAAATTATAAAATTTTGCAATCAAAAAGACACACATTAGGTGATGGTTTAAAATAAATAATTGAAAAATGGCATGTCGTTGAGGAATAATCTTAAAAAACTGATATCCCATTGAAATCAATGGGAAAAAACAAATTCGCGCGAAAATTTTGCTCAACAATGACTTTGTCCACAACGATGAGTCATTACTTGGCCTCCCTTCACTCAATATGCAAACGGCACCAGAAATTTCGCGAGCGCAGAGACTCGAAATTGAGGGTCTGTTGGCGCCCCTAGTTTATTAGCTAAGAAAAGCGATATTCTTTACAAGATAACTAAATATATTAATTTATCTATTTATTTATTTTTTCCACTTTGAATCAATATCAATGGTCACATGTATACGTCAAATGGCAGTGGTAGGAGGGTTTATATAGATACCATCCTTATCGAAATAAGCCCTTCTGTAGAGAAACTCTCCAACTTAAAATTAAGGATACGAGGATTCCAAACACGCCCTAATTTGAGGAAAACCACAGAACAAACTTAGTCACGAATTTCTTTATGTGATCACTGCTCCACAAACGTCAATATTTAGTGAGCAATTTACGAACAACTAGAATTATCGCAATCAATTCGATAAGCCAGCCTAATGAGTAGTTAATAATAATAATAAAAAGGAATCCGTGATTAGTATGACGACTAGTAAGCACCGCAGTACCGCAGCCATCACCCCCTTCGCCATATTAGAAAGAAGGACAGGGACCGATCCCTACCTCAAGTGATGACTTCTAACATCATCACAGTTTTTATTTACATAAATATTTTTTTCATAAATATATTGATTGCACACAGTATGAATTTTGAATTCTTTTAACTTCTTTCTTAATGGCTCACGTAGTCTCATGTTTTAGATTGCTCTAAGAGCTCTCATCTGTAGTACAAAGGTAGTATCCATATCTACCTTTCTGTGAAACCGGAGTATTCTTTGAAGTGCATATGCGACAGAACTAAGTCTATACGACAATATGACACATATATGATGGCCTCATTGCAATTTTACATCTACGGTAATGCCCAAAAATTATTAATTTATTATCATATAAACATTACTTAATTGTACTATTATTTTGACCTTTTTGATATTTGGTAAGATAAATTTATTATATTCCTTTTTTTTCATTCAGCAACATCAGAGACAGCATTGCTTACATCATCAATTACTTATTACTGTCTATTAATTTTAAAAGTAAGAAAAGTATCATCCACGAACATCGTTTCCATCCCTCAGTAAGACAAGTAAATAATTACATTGATTACATGTAGATTAGGAACAAGAAAAGGTCCTAATAAAGAGCCTTGTGGCACTTGGACTTTTCGCTCCATATATATATTATTTATGACAAATGATATTTGATCACGAACGAACTTTGTTCGTTCTGTATTGTTTTCACTTTTCTCCGATGGATGGATGGATGTATGGATGGATGTCCATGGACAGGAAAAATTTTCTAAGTTCTGAAAATTTTAAGGGATTTTTTTTTATACAATCGAAAAACATCTATAGGGTCTTGCTGAGTTTAATAAAAAACTTTTTTTTTAGTGTATATAAAAATTAATGTAAAATTTTTTACAATTTATTTTTAGTTGTAGTCTATGTTATCTTTAATGATTATTTTTAAACATTTATTTTCATAATCATTTTACTTCAAAATTATTTTTTTTTATTAACATTTATATTTTCGTCGAAGTTCGTTCGGGAAATACCCTGGCTATTTGTATCTTCACTGGTTGTTCATTTTGTTTTCTTTAAATATGACCTGAAGCATACAATATATTTTATACTGATGTACATATGTAAGCCCGTTAACGTTAACTTAAATACACATAACATTAGGTATGTACTCGTACCTTATAGCTATTTATATTAAATGATAAACACTAGAAGTTATAGATGTAATCTGGTATTGTTGTTAGTGTACTACTACACCGCGTTGTACACTGTAAAGTCCGCACATGCGTTCAACAGTAGAAGATGAATGATAATATGATACAATAATCTATGAAGTGATTAAGTAAAGGTTTTCTCTAACAACGGTGCAATTACTAGAACGAAATTAAAAATTGTATTAAATTTTAAAATCAGTTACAAAATTTAATTCGTATCTCGAAGGCATGTATGGATGTATGACCATCGCTGATCTATCCTAGACAATGCACACCGGGGTGATACAAGCTATTGTTAATAGGTTGGCTTGCAACTTCAGTCAGATTTTGCAAAACAACTACACTGATTGTTTAATATACCGCCGCTGCCGCTATATTTATAACTGTCAATAGCCCGTTACTAAAGAAGTATCGATGACCATCGTGGAATGATTTGCTATCGGGCAAGTGATCAGCTTTTTCTTCAAGTTTAAGTTGTTCTGACCTTTCTGTAAAGTTCATTAAAAAGATAGTCTAGTATGTTAATTACCTAATATAAATCTTCGGCAATGATCAATTGAACATATGATAATTTGATTTAATTTCGTTGTGGAAAAAAAGTAAAATCACTTTCTTTCTCGATATATTTAGAATCAATGAATACGTGAATTCATTAACTGCTTGTTGTAATCTGATCTTCTCATATTATTCGAATTGTATAGTTATAAACAATAAAATGTCAACGGTCTATTCATTTTTATCCATATGTTTTTGCACGGAATTTAGTTTAACAATTTTTTTTTATATTCTAGCCACTAAAACTTTTCTGTATGCACTTAAATGGTTTATTGGATGTAGTAATTTACACAACGCCTTATTATTACATTGACAATTTGGAATTTCATGTAAAGAAAATGTGGTAAAAACATCTCTCTTTAAGTACACAACCACATAATTATCTCTAGGAATAACTTATGCCATTTATTTGTGGTGATTTATTTTTGAACAAACATTATCTAAATAATTCGACGATTTTATAAAAACTTTTGTGCCCGTCCAGTAAATAGGGCTCCATATCAAAATAGTTTACTAAACTGCATTTGTTTCGAATAAGTTGTACAGCTTAAATAGGATCGAAGTGTAGAGACTGATTATTTTGTATACTGCTGATATTTAATGAACACGACGTCATTGATTATATGTTAAGAAATAATAGTAATGATATGGCCAATGGCATAAAGTTTGAATATATGAATGTTTTAATTTACTTAGCCCTATTGCTGATTGTTCACTTCTGATCAATGTCTGATTGCATGTTCTTTTGATAGGGATAATATAGACAATTTAATGATACTCCTAAGGCTTTTGATATATCCTTTTTTTAAAGTGATATGAAAACCAGATCAAACTTGCCAGAATGAAGGTCGATATTTTTATTTTTATTTGTTTTTTAATTTTTTTTTTATATTATCTAGGTTATTGCTTCACTACATTTCACCAGATCTAAAGTGAAAATATAGTCGTAGGTGGTAAAGCGTATTAACTTAGTAATGTATTCATTCTTCTTTTGAAGACACCCACTTTGTATTTGGACGGAAAAACCGAGGCAGGCAAGCTGTTCCAGTCCTTCGCTGTACAAATTAAAAAATATAAAGCGTAGCCCTTCGTTCGGACAAGAGGAATATCCACACCGTTAGGATGGATACCTGTCATGCGTCGGGAAGTCCTGTGATGGAAAGGAGACGGAGGAATTAATTCGTATAATTCCAGTTCACACTCACCAAAATGTATCCTATAGAATACTGTGAGGTTAGTAATTCTACACCTATGTTTAAGGCTGTGGAGGTTAGCTTGAAATAATTCAGGGTCGCTTATAAGCCTCTTTGGCCGCCTCTCAATTGAATCCAGAACCGCAAGATGAGACTTTACGGCACCAGCGAATATGTGACCACAGTACTCCAACCCCGACCGGATCTGTGCTTTGTATAATACAAGTAGCTGTCACGGTGTAAAGTAATGACGGACCTTCGCAAGAATTCCAAAGCAAGCTTTCCTGCAGCTGCTCTTTTTTTTGACTCAATACACCGACCAAAGTTGAGGTTCGCGGAAATCTCTAAGCGTAACAAACCAGTCACTACCATATATTCCAAAGATACAATCTGGAAAGTAGGAGCCAAGGTGAAAGGGCTCCTTTTGACGGTGAACAGACACGTCTGCGTTTCGGTGGCGTTGAATTTAACAAAATTGGCATTGCCCCATGAGAAGACTGTCTGAAGAGGTCTCTTGTTCATAAAGTCCGTTACCCAGCTGATCAGAGCAGGAGATATACCGTACGCTAAAAGCTTGCTTATAAGGCATACATGCCAGACCCTGTCAAATACCTTTGAGACGTCTAGAGAGACTGCGACCGCTTATCCATTCTTCTCGATGGACTCGCCTAAAATGTGCGTTGCATATATTAGAAGGTCCCCAGTGGACCCATTTCGGCGAAACCCATACTGTCGGTTGCTTAGGAAGTCGTTACCTTCAAGGTAAGCTAGAAGGCGCGAGAAATACTCCATTGTCACTACAATTATATATCCTTTTCACTTTTTATAGTATAATAATACAGATCATCAACTTGCTTAAAAGGTAACTCTGTACTCTCACTGCCAAAATACCTCTTTTTAAAAAATATTTAAGATTTAAATATTTAAGAACGTTTGCGTACAAGTTAAGTCGATTTATATTCTAAATTAAATCTTAAATTCAAAAGATCAAATAAAGGCCACTTGGTATGTTTTATCTAGTGTTACTAGAAAAGTAGGGCTGCCAATGGACCTATAAAGTTAAAAATTGATAAAATAGAAATAAATACAGATACAAATGTGGCGGCTATTTTTTTAACCAAAATTCCAATAACAGTCACGAGTAACTTAAATTCTAAATCATTTGATGCAATCGCCGAATTGAATAATAACGAGAGAGTCCTGTACGGCCGATATATATGGCACCCCCAGGTCTATCATCTGCATAACAATGTGTTGGAAGCACATCATTAAAGTGCAGGTAAAATAAGATTGTCGATAGCACGCAGCCCTGGGTCAGCGGTCTGATACACCAGCGGCCATGGGCTTGGGGTCTGAGTAAGAATAGTCAAAAATAACCTCTATGTTCCGGCCAGTGAAAAAACTGGTGATCCACTTGCATAAACTCTCGTGAAGCCCACAGGAAGAAACTTTGTAAGAAGTCCCTTATACCATATATAACCGAAGGCTTATCCATATCCAGACTAACTGCGAAATACTTTCCCTTGATTTTAATAACCACTACCCAACGATTCATGATACCCACCCCTAACAACCATGGCTAAAGTCATGTTACTGGTCATTAATTAACTAGCGATCCTCGAGGAACGGTAGGTGCTTCCGGTTAATGTCGTAATTTATCTCTCTCTCTTCTTCTTCTCCTGCTCTCCTCCTCTCCATTATTTTGGAGAGAAAAGACATAATGGCAATGGGTCTGTAGTTAGCTGGGTCCGAACTATTACCTTTTTTAAAGGATCGGATGGACAAGGCGTTGAAGGCGTGCTTCAAGAGACGGGAACTACACCTTAAAAGTAGGGGTGCCGAAATACACCCGCTAGTACTAGAGTCGACTCAGAAGCACATGTTCATAGCATTATTGGCGTAATGCTATCCGGTTCACTAGATTTAAGAACGTACATGGAAAATAGACTCCTTTGCATGGTTGTTTGCCGAAAATAATAATTGACATTGAGCTCTGACATTGCGGGATAGTAAGTAATATCACAAAAAGTCTTGATCGTCCAAGACTGCCAATGAGATCGGCTTTCTCTTTGGCCTTATGGACCAGAATGCAATGGGAGTAGGGACGGCTAGCAAAAGTTTCTCAGATTGGCTTTAGATAGTGCTATCACTATCATTTTAAATTTTAAATATACACCTAAAAAGTTTTAATTGATTAAAGAATATCTTCTTTTAAAAATATTTAGTCTTATTATATAAGTACGTACGACTTTTTTCGTAAACTGCTTTTCCCAGTCTCCATGACAATAGATTGTTCACAACCGCCGCCGACGTGGAAGCGGAAATTGCACTTAGAAAGGACTGATAACAATACACAATATAGTTCCAGATAACTCCAATATAAGGAGGTGATACTTATTTCTATTCTGAAAATTAGTATTAATTACTGTATTCTTTTTTATTTGTATCGATATTTTTATTAAAAAAAAATGGCATTCTGAAACATATACCAAAACTGATAGAAGTTGAAGTCATAAATAATGAATTTTTAATTTTACCCGTTAAAGAATAAACTTCCTCTCCTTTCTCTCAAACCCCCGAGCACACATTAGCCTTTAATAATAACTGAGCGAACTGTGAAACAGTGCTCGGCTTGAATATCTGCTTCCGTCAGACCGTCTACATTATTCAGACAAAATTCTGTTCGGAAGTTATAATTTTGTACTTGACTTTCAATTACAATTATAATATAATGATTGGTTTTAACAAATATATCACCCAATCTATTTTATTATTTGTGTACCTATCTACATACTTACCACATTTTCTAATCAATATTTCATTAAGTGTTATTTTATTGACTATCTATATTGTGGCTTGTACATACTAGACGATCCAAAGTTGTAAATATAATCACTGAATTGTTATAGTAATATTATATACTTTTTACTTACTTGAAGTTACAAAATATAGAACTAAGTATATAACGTCGGACAATGGGAGGCTTTAAGTTAGCAAACTTTTGTTATATTCAAGGATTAAACTTCGCTTGTAAAGAATAGGGATAGGACATACATACGAAGAGTTTCACTACATTTTATATTTACAGTTGCTGTTTTAAATAATAACGGAATATTGTTTTACATGACAAACTCATGTGAAAAAGCTAGTACATAATTATTGTATAACACTTAAATCCTGTTCTAAATCACGACTAATTATGACAAAATTTTATTTTTAAGCTTTTTAGCCGAGCTATTATTAATAAAGTCGGATATCTGGCCACCAAAATAAGTCATGGAACACCAAGTCGTAAAGCGGCTGGCTCATCTATATTTATAAGATTTCCTTTACGTATGAACGAGAAAGACATGTATTCACTATACCTTTCCGTGTATGCTAATTTTCCAACCTTCATCAACCTTAATCCGTCCCTCGCTATTCTTTAAAGGTGGCAAGATTATTGCAATTTTTGCGACTATGAGCGACAGCACTTACTATCGCTTATTACGCTTCTTACTAAATAAAATGTACAATTTATAATATTGTGCAAGAACTAATAAATTAAAATACTATAAATGAATTAAATATATTAAAACATAGTCGAACAGAAAAACATTACGTATCTCACTTAACTCTGGAGCAGTCGTCAGTCTTGGCGCTAATGTACCGGATATTCCTTAATGCCGCCTATGTTAGCGACTCGATGCAGAAAATGCAATAATTTGATTCTTTATCTTCCAGAACAACAAAGAAAAGAATACACAATTCCTAATAAATAGTTTGCAACTATAATGTCTTACTTCATAAATTATTTAATAAATACTGAAAACTAAAAGATAATTGCCACTGTACTTCTATCCTGCTCTACTAAAGTGTGTTATAAAAATAGCCTTATGACAACTTCAGATCGGACAAATCATGTAATATACTAAATGTCTTATATACCCTTTGACATTCAAATAAATCTTTTTCTAAATTTCAAACTATTTTCCAATATCATGAATATTTCTATTTCTGAAAAGATGCACTGCTTGCTAGTCATTTTAATTTATTGTCTGATCTCCAAGTTCGTAATTATTAAAGCAATACTTTTATTATCTGTTCCGTATCAATATTTGGACTCCATCTTGAGTCAAACGCCTATCTTTCCACCTTTAGTCAATTTTTTAGTTTACCCTACCTCTACGATAGTGGCGCCCTCTAGTGATGTAGTTTTCTACCACTTTTGAGGATCGCGAGCACCAATAAAATTTTTGTCATTATAGCGTCATTTTTCATGATGTGCAGTAGTCAACTAAGAACTTACACAAAGTATTTTTATTTTAAATTTTAAATAAAAGTAAATGCACTGTAGCCTCTCCGTTTCTACATTATTATTATAGAGAAAAATGATTTCTTTACGAAGAATACCAGGTCTTCCAATAGTCTACATAGCGATTCAAATATGGAAACGGCTTCAAATATTAACGATTTAATTTTACATCGACCTACATTATATGAACCTTCTGGTTTCAAATTATTTTTTTATTTAACTTTTCTCTTTATTTAGGAAAGAAACAATATGAACAACTAAAAATAAAATAAAAAAAAACAATATTGCATAATATCAATAAAGTTGCCACTGTTATATTTATTGGAATTACAAACCGTCAAAGATCCTATTTATATGCGGACAAGTGAGTCATATCTCAAAAACTTAATAAATTAGCAAAGATTTAATTATGATTTGAGGATGTTCAAAGAAATATTTAGCAATCTCTGGTTTTGGTCGAGTTGAGTGTTAATGATTCCTTAAATCGTTACGAAACTAATATGATACAAGATGACACTCGATTATATTTGATGGAAGAATCATTTGCTGCTTTAAATAACTCCATATTATACCAAAAGCATGAATTGCAAAAACCGTTGCAGTCGTTACATAATTGAGCCTATGAGCACAAACAGACCTTGTTAATAAATATATTATTTATTATAATAGAAGCATTATTTTCGAAGGAATCTTTATACAACAAAGTTACAAATAGTTTGCGGAAGGCGACCAGATTTAAAAAGTTTATGCTGGGACACATTATTATGTAACATTCCTGAGGATTTTCATAGCGATTTTTTTATAAATATCCCCAAGTCCGGAGATATTATTTAATGATCATTTGGTTTAAAACTACCTCCAACAAATTTATTATTTTGCAACGATCTTTCCCTCGTTTTCAAACAAATGCAAACTTCTATTGTAATCAAAAACCTTCGACAAGTTCACAAGCAAATAAATTATTTTTTCGTCTAAACACAATGTAAAAGAAAGAAAAATAATAGTATTAAAAACAGTGAAATAAAAACAAAATCTTCTCCATTGCTCAACGATTTTTGTGTAACAACATTTCTACAGAACCACGATAGGATGGTAAAGCTGGACCTGCGCCAAGCATAACTTTCACGTACCTGCTGCCCATCATTATCGCAGATTTCTGATGTTCTATTATCACCAAATCCAAATAAGCACCAACTGCTACAAATGACGTGCCTGCCCTTTAGTCTTCCTTCGACTTCCAGAACATATGCCTCCTTGACCAATTGGATTGCAGAATTCAGTTTAATTGGACGGTTTTCTATTTTCAAATTAGTCGCGGAACCAACTGTCCGACGATATTGCTTATACTTTGAAAAATATGACTCCATTAGTCTGGACAATAAAAGTAGAAAAATCTGTTATGGTAATGACACAATGCCTCAAGTTTCTTGGAATAACCTGAGATAACAAAGCTCTTGTCAATATCGAAGTGTCCAACGCTACGTACAGCAGTTCGAACAGAATACAAGAAGGCAGTTCGTCTCTCTAACAATATCAAATCATAATGGGGAGACTCAACTTTGCTATTTTTGTAAAGCCGAGAGGTCGGCTAAACTGTCGGACGCTTCAGTTCTTCAGTAGACAGCTGCCGAATGACCACCCTTATCAATGAAATATGTGTCAATATTTCATTAAAATATGTGTCAATATTTCATATGTGTAGCATAGATATTTCCACCTCCAAACTTAATTCCAACGGATCAGAACTATTTGATTCAAGCCCGCGGACTATACATTCTAATTGCGCCCAAGCGGAACAAAACATTTTGGCGGACGGATATTCAGCAGAGGGCTCTATATCCACCTTATCTGATTCCAGATCTAGTACACGTTTTAATAGACGTGATAACAGGTATCCATCCGCTAAAGATTTAAGACCTGCAGCTGGAAGCTTGGCTGATTTCGTGTGGCAAGATATTCTAACCGGTTGCATGCATGTTATGTTGCTATTGAAAAAATAATAAAACTCCCTATTTGGAATGCTAAGTTACTGTTAAATTATATTATGAGATAATCCAGATGAAAACAATATTTACCACGTATCGAGACTGACAGCAACATTATTGTTATTAGCCTCCATCTGTAGAATTCGTAACCTTACCTTAATCCGTATAGAACAGTAATAACAGTTTTATGGATGAAAGTGATTATACTGTGACCAGCTTTTGTTTCAAAAACGGATAGTATAAATCATAGGCAATCTGGGCGGAGGCTTAGTGAACATTCGGTAAAAAATTTAAATTTAGTATTTTGGATACGAAATTTACTCAAAATAACCGTTTATCGTCGAAAGAATATAAATAACCTCTATTACAACTACAGGTGACCCTAAGCCTGCGACCAGAACTGTTGTTAATGGATGGATCAAATCTATTTTAAAAGTTGCTGGTATCAAAGCTTCACCATGCTCTATAAGATCCGCTATAGCTTCTTTGAAAACTTCTAGAAAACTTTACCATTGATAAAATCCTAGACTGGAACTGGACTGGAAATTGAAAAACAGTGCAAAATTATTATCAAAAAGCGTTAATTGATTATAGGAATCATAATTCTCTTCATTCAGTGGCAAAATTATTCTCAAATTATTTTGACTCTTTTCATAATTAAGAACTGAAATTGTTTATTTTAAATTAAATCATAAACTAGACCTAGATCTTGTTGTTGATTAATACAATGTGGATACGAGTACATGGATACTAAATAACAAAATTAGTATTTTATGTTAATAAATGGAGAATAAATTCTAAAGTCTTTTGTAATTAATATATATCTACATAAAAACACATTACATATAGCATCTTTAGCAAGCTTTATGATATAGCTTAAACACCAGGTGACAAGAAACATATCACTCAAGATAGATTCTGGATATTGAAACGAAACAGATAATAGAGAGTTCTACCAGACAATAATACTTACCTGTTATCGTTTCTTCATTATATGGAATCCACGTAAGGTCTACCTGGCGCATCATGAGTACTATAATGATTAAAACTTTGCCTGGTGCTCGCGCTCCTCAAAAGTGGTAGAAAACTACATCACTGGAGGGCGCTACTATCGAAGAGGTAGGAGAAACACTGAGTAAAGATAGAGAGACACGTGCTTGACTCATGATGGATTCCGGATATTGAAGAAAAGATAATAGGTAGGTTTTAGTTTCCGGTAAAACTCTATATTTTATTGATTTTGTATATACACTAATATGTGTATTTACATGATTGCATGTATTTATTAAATGATGTTGTACTAATTAACTATTATATGCTTTTGAAGTATGCAAAATGTCTTTCTGGACATCTGTTATAAAGAGTCTTTGGAAAAACGTTTTAATAATAAATGTATATTATGCATGGACTTATATTCTTTGTTTTCAACTGTCACTTCTTCTTTTCTTTCTTAAACTGTTCTTCACTTGTTAAAACTGTTTCCGTTATACTTCATATAGATATAAGCTATTTTGAATGTCAGAATATAATTTCAACTTACATTTTGTTACGGATAGTATAGAATTCGCTAATAATATGATGGGAATACCTTTTGATGTTTAGCCTCTATATAAGTCACTCAAATATATGCTGTAGCAATACTGTGCTACTTCCAAAGGTTTCTTGTTTGTAATTTTTTTTGGTGTGCAATAAAGAATTAATAAAAATTAAATATTCTTAATAATAATGTAATAAAGAAATATTTATGTCATAAAGGCATTCCGATGAACCCTCGTTGCTTGATTGGGATCGACCCTTTTCTGGAGTAGTTCATTCTCGATAATTTGAAGACCTTATTATGAAGCATTTACAATTTTTATTGAGGTCTACTTCTTCATAACTTAATAAATTTGTTATTTCTTTGGTTACTTTGAAAACAACATTAATATGATTTAATCAACTTTTTATTTATTATAACAAAATCTATATACTCGTATATGTCGCGGCGTTGAATATTATTGAAAAAACAAATTTATTGATTTACATATTTAAATTTCGTCCGAACAAGAGTTACTTAAATATGGTGTTTGATAGTGTTATGTGAAAAAGTATTGTAATTGACTAGCAACGATTCACTTCAAGAGAGAAGAATTTTTGTATAAATAATTGAATAATAAAAAAAAATTAAAAACCCACGTTTTACAAATGCACTCTAAAGAAGAAAATAATTTTGCCCTATGGCAGCTCTGAGCTCCACGTCTGCCTCACTCCATCACCCCTCCTGCAGCTGTTGCCTTACTTTGTGTCACTCGTAATCTTGTACTAAGCTGAAGACTGAAAACGTGGAACGTGAAAACCAAATTTACCACACACACACGCACGCACGCACGCACACACAGTGGTTCCAACTTATAGTTCTTGAAAAGGAATCGTTACAGCAAATTATTTATTATTTATTTATTTATCTTCACGCCATATCCCTTACGGGTTAGCCAGAGACGACGGAGCGCCAAACGCTACGGTCGCTATATACCTCTTTCGCCTCGGCCATAGACATCAATCAGCATACATGCCCTCCGGGGGTCCTCATGCTTTTTACGTGACCTTTTGCTTTTTACAGCAAATGTAAAACTAGATTTTTGGAAAAGTTTGGTAAAATCTGTCTACTTTGGATAAAGAATTACGAAATTTGGTTTTGTAAAAAAAATAAAATTAGACTGTATTCCAATACTAACAATTAACCGAATAAAAAACAAATCATTTTGTGAAACATGGTATGAACATAGTTATATTTTCTTACGAAGCGTTCAGTTGTAAAAAATATTAATATTAACCTACTTAGTTGTAATAGTTTCTATTTAAAATTTGCTATCAATACTGCAATTGTGATTTTTTTCACAAAATTTTTAGATATTTTTTTTAAAGCAGAAAATATACGATTTTTAACTATGCAAATCTTCTTTACACAGATAAGATTGTAATCTTAAGATGTATACAATGAAATGTATACTTTATACCATCTACATTAATGCTTGACTACATTCCACCTTATGGGAAGTGGAAATGTAGCCATAGGTGGTAAAGCGTATTAACCTAGCAACTTATTCACTCTTCTCTTGAAGACAAAAAAGGCAAGTTTTCCTGCAACTGCTCTTGCTCTGAACTCAATACACCGACCAAAGTTGAGGTGCGAGGAAATCTCTAATCCTAACAACTGAAGCCGGTCACTGTATTCAAATTCAAATTCAAATTCGAATTCGAATTCGAACTCGAACTCGAACTCGAACTCGAACTCGAACTCGAACTCGAACTCGAACTCGAACTCAAACTCAAATTATCTTTATTCAAGTAGGCATTTACACACATTTTTGAATCGTCAATTAATGCAATACAAAAAAAGGTCAGTGTAGTCAGTCCGTAAGTAAGCTACCGCCGGCTCGGAATGCTGCTCTGTTGAGAAGAGCTGGCCAGAAACTCAACAGTTGCTCTTTTCAAAAGAAATATAATAATAGGTGATATACATTATAATATAAATCCTGCAAATGATTCAACAACTTAAGTCCCACATATTTCAACCCACCATTCCAAAGATACACTCTGGAAAGTAGGAGCCAAGATGAAAGGGCTCCTTTTGGCAGTGAACAGACATGTCTACGTTTTGGTGGCGTTGAATTCGAAACGATTGGCATTGTCCCATGCGGAGACTACCTGGAGTTTGTCACTCAAACGTTGCACCATGGCTTCTCTTTCTGACTGAACCTGATCTCTACTAGCCTGACTACTCGGCAGATATCTTTCTAGAACAATGCTATCGTCTGCATACCCATAGATACCGGGCTTCAATATATATATCTATTATATAAAAATGAATCGCAAAATGTGTTGGTAAGCGCAAAACCCAACAACGCATGGACCAATCTTAACAATTCTTTTTTTTAAATGTTCCTTGAAGTCCCAGGATGGTTTTAACGGCGAGAAAAAATAGAATAATTTCCAGGAAAACCCTAAAAGAGCCCTTTTTTTTTTCTATACAAATATTTTCTAACTAAATGTAGAGTCAATTTGAACTGTATTGCTATTCAATAAAGTTCATATTAAATTACAAGCACTCATTGTTGTCTAAACAATGTCGGTGTGTTGCTAACGTCGAAGAGTCCATTCGCGCTTTATTGTCTCTGCACAAAGTTCAAATTCAATCAAATATATGTGTGTGCCCGTTCACGCAAAAGTCATAATATCGTGAACCCGACCAAATTGAAAAGTCAAAAAATGTAAGACCTATAGATTTGATTGGCCTTGGAATATTCTTTCTTTTGTTTTAGTTTCGGAATGCGACATAAATTGTCATCAATTTTCACGTCATTGCATTTGTCAAATAAACTGCGTTAAAAAGCGTTTATAATATTTAATAATTAATTTTTATTGTTTTATATCATGTTTTGCGCAAAGTGTTTTAATACCTGTGATTAATAACTATTTCATGTGACATAATTTAGGTAAGTATATACGATATGCCTCCTATAAGACGAAGTAATTTAGGGAGAAGAACCCGAAATACTACAAACCAAACTAATTACCGATCTTATCATACTGCACATGAACGTGACGACCGACATGAACGCGAAAGAATTCGTATATCACGAACGCGGGAAGCGAGAGCGAGAGATTCAACTAATAATCGCAAAAGTTTGAATCGAGCTGCTTTCAATTATGATTTGTCAATTGACTACAGTAACCACCAATATGTTACTATTGGATCTATGAACTTGGTTTGCTCTTATTGTAAGGCATTGAAATACAAAAATGAAGCAAATGGATTGTGTTGCGCAAATGGGAAAGTGAAATTGATACCATTGGATCCACCACCAGAGCCAGTGTACTAATTGGTTTCAGGAATAGAACCAGATTCCATACACTTTTTGTCAAATATTCAACAATATAAAAATTGCTTTCAAATGACGTCATTTGGGGCAACAAACGTAGTTCGGGAAAATTTCATGCCAACTTTTAAGGTATGTATTATAGCAGTTAATCGTTATTATTTTAATGAACAAAATTTCCTGTTAACTAAGTAAATATGTGTCATTAACCTTCAGTTCCTTAAACCCTTACACATACATTACTTAGTCATAATATAATTTGGTAATTCAGTATTAGCAACACTTTTATTATTTTGAAACACAATATAATTATTTGGTGATGGATATTAGTTACAACTAATTATTACATATTGACATACCTAAGCATATCAATTATTACTCGGTGATTCAAATTAGGAGACCGATATACTTTTTAGGAACAAATATTATTTATATTTGGCAAAAATCTTTTTTTTTTATTTACAGGTACAAGGCCAAATATATGATAGAAGAGCAGGCTCACTGTTACCAGTGCCAGATAGCAATTACAAATTTCTGCAAATTTATTTCATGGGCAATTCACCACAAGAAATTGATGTGCGTTTACATAACAATTCACTAAAAAGGTCTATTGTAGAACAATTACAAACTTTATTTCATGAGCACAATCAATTGATTATGTTGTTTAAAACTGCACTGGATCTAATGCCATCTGATAATCACAAAATTATAATCAGAGCTGATAAAACACCTGTTGGCCATGCAAGACGTTTTAATGCACCAACTATTGATGAAGTTGCTATCGTTGTAGTTGGAGAAAATTTGGAATCCCGTGATATTGTTTTACATCGTCGCGCGTCGGAATGATCAATTACAACGTATAAAGGAAACACACCGCTCATATGACGCACTGCAATATCCCATTATATTTCGGCAAGGTGAAGATGGCTATGATTTCTCAAACAAGATGATAAATCCCATTACAGGTAATAAAAAAATATTTTTAGTTTAGCTATGGAGATATATTATCAGTCACTATATTATTATTTTTTTTATTTTCAATGTTATGAAAACAAAAATCTATTTTCAGGTTCTGAAACCAACAAAAAAGTCAGTTCAATGAACTATTATTCCTACCGCCTAATGATTCGTGAAAATGAAGACAATCACATACTCAAATGTCGGCGATTATATCACAAGTATGTTGTAGACGTGTATGTTAAAATTGAAACGGAGAGATTAACATTCATCAAGTTGAATCAAACCAAACTCAGATCTGAAGAGTATATTCACCTTCGAGATGCGATTAATACTGATGGAAATGCACAGAATGTTGGTCGGATGACTATTCTTCCAGCAACATATATCGGAAGCCGTCGACATATGCGTGAATATGCTCAAGATGCCATGTCATATGTTCGTCATTATGGTACAGCAGATTTGTTCATCACATTTACATGCAATCCACACTGGATAGAAATCAAGCAGGAGTTATTCCCTGGGAAATCACCTATTGATCGTCATGATATTACAGCCAGAGTCTTTAGACAAAAGTTGAATTCTTTAATGGATTTCATTGTGAAACATTATGTGTTTGGAAATACACGCTGCTGGATGTATTCTGTGGAGTGGCAGAAACGGGGATTGCCACATGCACACATTTTGATTTGGTTAGTTGAAAAGATAAGGCCAAATTAAGTTGATGCAGTAATATCAGCTGAAATTCCTAATGTAAAAGTAGATCCTAGATTGCATGAGGTAGTTATTAAAACATGATACATGGTCCCTGTGGAACTCTTAATCAAAATTCACCGTGTGTGGTGGATGGTAAATGTTCAAAGCGATATCCGCGGACATTAATATCTGAAACAATCACTGGTAATGACGGTTATCCTTTGTATCGTCACCGATCGACAGCAGACAATGGAATGGATCAACAATTGTCAAATTAAATCAACAAGATAATGAAATAGATAATTGCTGGATTGTTCCATATTCATCCATTTTATTAAAGACCTTCAAAGCGCACATCAACGTTGAATCTTGCCATTCAGTAAAATCTATTAAATATATTGCAAATATGTAACCAAAGGGAGTGATATGGCTGTGATTGGTATTAATGCGAAGAATTCCAATGATGAAGTTACCCAATACCAAATGGGTCGCTATGTTAGTAGTAATGAAGCAGTTTGGTAAATATTTTCTTTTCCTATTCATGAGAGACACCCTACTGTTGTTCATTTAGCTGTGCATTTAGAAAATGGACAAAGAGTATATTTTACAGCACAGAACGCAGTAGAAAGAGCTGTACAGCCACCATCTACTACATTAATCAGTTTTTTTGAGACATGAAAAAAGGATGCTTTTGCTCAAACATTGTTATATTCTGAAATGCCAAAATATTATACTTGAAATCAATCCTCAAGGAGATTTATACGACGGAAGCAAGGTAAACCAGTTACAGGATACCCAGATGTATATTCTACCGATGCGATTGGTCGAATTTATTCAGTACATCGAAGCAATGATGAATGTTTTTGGCCCAACATCGTTCCAACATGTACGAACTGTTAATGGTGATTTGTGTGGATCATACAGAGAAGCTTGCCAACGTTTGCGATTGCTAGAAAATGATGCTCATTGGGATCAAACTCTCAATGATGTTGTAATATCATCACAAGCTCATCAAATACGAACATTGTTTTCTATAATCATATCTACATGCTTCCCATCAAACCCAAAGGATTTGTGGATCAAGTACAAAGATAATATGTGTGATGATATTTTGTATTAAATACGGATTAGAAGGGAAAATCCAAATATACAAATAAGCAAAGAAATTTACAATGAAGTATTGATTTCAATTGAGGACATGTATGTGCTTGATGATGTCAAACAAACTATTATTTCAATTAGGCCTGGCCGCGCCCAATCTTCCAATGCATGATGCTTTTAACCAAGAGTTGCACCGAGAAAAACTGTATGATCTCAACACTTTGAAAGAATTAATTCAATCAAACCTTCCACTATTGAATGAACAACATAAGTATATATTTGATACACTTATGAAAATAATAAATGATAAAAGAGGAGGGATTTACTTCTTAGATACACCTGGTGGTACAGGAAAAACTTTTTTGATTTCATTGATATTAGCAACAATTCGCTCTCAAAATAAAATTGCACTTGCACTCGCTTCGTCGGGAATCGCAGCAACTTTGCTCAAAGGTGGTCGAACAGCTCATTCAGCACTAAAATTGCCATTAAACATGCAAAGCAACGAAACTCCAACCTGCAACATTTCGAAGAACTCTGCAATGGCAAGGGTTTTGCAGCAATGTGAATTGATTGTTTGGGATGAATGCAAGATGGCACATAAAAAATCTTTGGAGGATTTAGATAGAACCTTACAAGATCTACGGAGCAATCATAACCCATTTGGTGGTGCAATGATTTTATTAACGGAAGATTTTCGTCAAATGTTGCCAGTGATTCCACGACCAACGCCAGCTGATGAACTTAATGCATGTTTAAAGTCAAGTCACTTAGGCAAGAATATGCGTGTCAAGTTGCAAAATGACCAATCTGGAGACATATTCTCTAAACAACTCATTGACATTGGTAATGGCAAATTTCCTATAGACACCTTGACTGGTTGCATTAACTTTCCTCAAAGTTTTTGTCAGTTAACTAGATCAAAAGATGAGCTAATTCATAAGGTGTTTCCAGATGTTGCACAAAATTACAAAAACCATGATTGGTTGAGCGAACGGGCTATATTGGCTGCAAAAAACATAGATGTGAATGAATTAAATTTCAAAATTCAAGAACAAATTACGGCGAATTGAGGATATATACATTGATTGTTGATTCAGCTACTAACCAAGATGATGTCGTAAACTATCTGCCTGAATTTTTAAACTCGCTGGATTTACCAGGATTGCCACCTCACAATCTTCAATTAAAGGTTGGATCGGTAGTTATAATGTTGAGAAATATCAACCAAACGCGTCTTTGCAACGGTACACGGTTAGCGTTAAACTAGGCATTGTGTTTGATGCCACATTTCTGTATGATTGTGCAAAATTTCAGATAATTTGGATCGACAGATCTTCAACAATTAACAGAACTAATTTAGTTCGATTAGTGGCTCACCATCGCGCGCCTGCTAGATGCACGAGTTACGAGTAGATTGAAATCTAAGAAAGTTTGTAACTACTCTCATACATAGCAGAACTGACTATAAATTCGTCAGAATGCTAAATACTTGAATTTCTTATTCGACTCTGTCCCTCAATATAATTGCTCCACAAATAAATCATTAAATACTTATTCCTATGTTGATTTCTATCCCAGTTACGGGAATCGCAAATTTGCAGGATGCCTGATAATAACTCTTTTCTATTTGTCCCCCTCATTTTAACAAAACTAGAGGTGCTAGAACATTCATATTTAGCACGAATAGCAGCAGCTATTGCAGCTGCAGATGAGGAAAACTAAATATCATGAAGATATCATTGCTTATTTTTGGGATGGAGTCAAATTCACAATTCTCCATAGGGAATTCAACTTAAGTGGCTAACAGAATACCCAAGCCATGTCTGGGTAATATTATGCATCTAGCTAGTTTATCGTAACGTTAACTTGATTCTTAAATGAAAAAGTCACTAAATAAGATCTAGAGCCGTCTGCTAGGAACTCTATGTGAATCTGCCATAGGCAATTGACAAAGTTACTATTGTTTGAGAACGTGCCACGATATCATCATAATAATTCGTTTTATCCCCAAGGAGGCCGAATGCTTTCTACTGTATCAATAGTATCGCAGTGGACCTGATTGTTTCAACGTGATGCCATTACGAAGGGCGTTATGAGCAATTCTGTAGAAAATTTTCCATTTAAAGACCTGAAACGAATATCAAGCTTGACATGTTTGGAAACTGATTTATTAATAATATCCTATATTTCCATTTAACTCTCTTAGCGTTTGTAAGGACTAAGCTAAAGAACATCGTAGTAAATAGCCTGCCTTGCACAGAGCAAAAGTTAGCTCAGCTCACGACCCCGCTTGCGTGACCTAGTAATAATAGTAATAAATAATTAATTATCTCCATGTTTTGTCATTGAAGCACCCACTTTATAAATATTTGTCACCTTTAGGTTCCCACTATCCCTTTAGATTATTTTTTCAATCAGGTTTGAACCTTATGTTCCCTTCTTAGTTTGAATCCCTCTGGAAGACATCCCAGTCAGGGTTTTTAGTGCGTCTCAAAAAGGTGGCCAAAGTTCGTGGAGGCGAAGATACTTAGGTCATCCGAGCTGACCTTTTTCTTTAATTCTTCTGAACAGAACCGTCACCATAATGATAGGGCTATATGTGAGGGTCAGCAGAGTAAAAACATCTTAAGGTCGAAATATAAACTGTCACATTCCAAATCTATTTGACAGAACGAAGTCTGCCGGGTTGTATAAAAATTGTTGTATTTATTATAAAAATGTATGTTTTTTCATTTTTCATGATTTATCTTTTAAAATTTAAATGTTTTGAGTTAAACTTTTATTATATGCATTAGTAAAACCACCAAATATTTTTAATTATGAACATCTTATTAAAATGATAAAGTAACATATTAAAAAAAGGATAATTTTACGATTTATTTATCATATTATTTAAAATATTAAATGATAAAAAAAAATCCACCAGAATGCTTAATATATATAAATCACGTGCCACGTTGTTTGTCGACGATGGACGCCTTAACTACTTAACCGATTTTAATAAATTTAGACACCACGTACAGTTTGACCTAAGTTAAAAAAATTTCAATTTCAAATTTTCAACTCAATTCATAGTCGCAATATTATTTTATTGCAAATTTTTTGTTTATTATTTTGCAGTTACCTCCTAACAATTCTAAAAGATGGCGGTATCTATTGACTGAATTGAGTAATTACGAATGAGATATCTACCCTACCTACCTTATTCGTAAGTTTAGTGATCCAAGTTATTTACTAAAAACTTTGTAATGTACAAATAGTGTTATAAATTTGGATAAAATTAAAAAAATAAAAATAATTTTGTTTTGTTTTTTGCTTAATATCGACTGTAAGAAAACATTATGGTTTTCATGAAAGATGTACTCTGAACGTTACCCCTTAAATATTTTACTACAATGTAATATATCAAAAACAATAGTCACAGCAACGCGTGACCGGGTCTGCTAGTATATATATATATATATTTCACATATATCTTTATCACTAGTTATTGTATAATAACCAATTTTGTTTTCTTTTTCAGGGTTAATAATTATTTACCCTGAAAAAGAAAACAAAATTGGTTTTATGTTAATAATAATAATAATTTAAATTTTATCTTTCTTAATATAAATCAATAATATAGCAACAATTCAGTATGCAGGTTTCTGACGATGGTTTGACGGAAACGAAGATATACCTTAAGTTCTACAATGCACTTATTGTTCAGTTCGAAGGTTGTTTCTTTCCTTAATTTGTATACGTTTGTGTGTTCAATCATGTCATTAAGACAGGTAATGGTCTAAAATTATAATAATGACAAGTATAATATACTATGATAAGCATATAATTCTATCTATTTATCTGTCAAAATATTTAGGACGAATTTGTCTGTAAGCATTTTTATATTTATGTTAAGTTAAAAGAGGAGACGGGTTACATGATAAGAAAAATGCCCACAGAGACGAGATGCGTCCTCAGACCACAGCTATCATTTGGACATAACAGTGAACAAACTGTTTTTATTCGTCAACTTTAGTACCAACATACAAACAGGCTTTCGAATTAAAGTCACAACAATTCTTTTGACTTTGCCGAGGTTTAGTAAAATAAGACTATATTATATTAATAAATAAAATTAATTTAAACGACTAAATTGAATAAAACTATCTTATAATTATATTTTTTATTTTTTATTGTTTTATTTATCTTTTTGCATTTTGTAACCGTCATACATACATTAGAAAATACAAATATTATCGCATTGCTTTATTATAAATACTCGTACTACTTAACATACGGCCAATAAAACATATTAATGAGACAAAGTTGATTCACAACGAGACAATAATAGTTGAGCTTGTACTGTTAATAGCCTGTTAATGTTTGAATGGGGTTAATACCCCATACGTCAATATATAATGTTTAATAAATCCGAGCCTTTTATTTATGTGTTAATAATAATACGCATCTGCATTATTTAAACTACGATACTAATTTTAATAGAATGTCAATGTTTTTCAATTTTAAAACTGCACGACTAAAAAAACATTTTTACTAAACATTCAAGGCATAATTTCAAAATAAAAAAAAAACTTTTTTAAAGGTCAGTTTTGTACAAAACATTTTTTTTCATTGTCAAAGCTACCAGCAGCAAGGAAAGTCATTGACCTGAGAAGAGCTGGCGATATAATATCAGTGGCCTTGTCTTATTCCTTTTTTTTAAAGCTATAATTTACCCCGGCTCCATTCTCATAGTTCCTAATCCCGCGGGAATATGGAAATAAAAAGTAATCTATATGACTCGTTGTAGCTTTCGACAAATGAGGAAAATACGTTAGTTGTTATTGCGTCTATTTAATAAAAACATAATTGATTATCTTTAATATTAGTACAGATAGTACAAAAGCTTTATTACTTTTAATTGAAATCAGTTATTAAGTAGCTCTTCCTTTGTAACAATTTATGTAATTTATAAAATAGAAATAACATAACATATGCTTTAAAAGATAAAAACAAAGAAAAGTAATATTTATTAACGGCAATAAATAAACACCGTCTCGCCATCTTATTACATTATATTTCGTGAACAGTATCGGGGATATTGTCACGCATTTTCCTGCTTTTCAGCTTAGTGTTGATTTTCATCTTTCTATTATTTAGATTGATATCCTGTCTTTAGCTCTTGTACTAATGGATAAAGGAATATAACCCACATTTCGCTCCACTAAGTATAAATACTTTGTTTTTGGTCGTAACAATAGCGACGAGCTGTAATAAAGAAAGAAGCCCAACAAAACTATAACATTCACCATAAATTCATATATTGAAAATATTTTAAATTAAAACTTCACAGAGAATGCAAACAGAAAAATCCTAATAAATGTCAGGCAATTGTTATTGGCAGCAAATAGAGGCTCTCCACGTTTTGTAGTTGTAATGTAAAATCAGTAAAAACAACTAACTTGTAACTTTCTGTAAATAGCGTATGCCATGAGTAAAAAAATTAGTAAATCAAATTATGCCGAAAAGTAACGTATTCACTACGATCTCTTTATCAACATAAACACTTTTTACCCATTCCGACCAAAACTTTGTTAGTGCAGACCCTAATCCTTCCACTCATTGACTACGCTGATGTATGCTGCTCTAATATCTCGGAATCTAATTTAATAAAATGGATCGTATTCTTAATAGTTTCATTCGTTTCATTTTTTATCTCCGAAAATTTTACATCTTTCAGTACCGCTCTAAGCTTAAATGGGTACCTTTCCGCGAAAGAAGACAATCCAGAACTTTATTTTAAGTATTCTCTATCCTAAATGATCCAACTTCTCCTCGATACTTGAAATGTAAAATGCACCTACTGAGGTCAATTCACGTCTTCCTCTTCCAAGAAACTTCGCATAATACCTTCCTAGTATAAAGTTTACTGTTGTGACTAACAGTAAATCTTTACATGTGACTCGCCAAGTCTATAGTAGGCTTACCTTCTGATTTTTGAGTTTGAGGTTATAAAAAAAAGATAGAAAATACCGATGACAGATGTCAATTTAATTTTACACAACTAGTTACAAGACTAAAAAGTTTTAGTTTCCATTACTGGGATGATCCAGACCTGAGATGAGGACAGTACTCCTTATGCGGCTAGACTTGCGCTTTATAGAGCGCAAGTCTTTGGCCAAGCTTGAAATACTGCCTAACTGTGCGTAAGATATAATAGAAAATCACCACGCAATCGAGCATGACAAAAGCCGTATTGCCAGTCATTGATAAACTGGTGAACCTCGAGGTACATTAGGAGCTATTGATTGATGATGCTCTCTATTATTTTAAAGAGAAGACATGGCGACAGATCTGTAGTTAGCTGAGTCCGAGCTATCACCTTTTTTAAGGATCGGATGGACAAGGGCACACTTCCATGAGACCGGGACTACGCCTTTAAGGTAGGAGTACCGAAATAGACGCGTTAGCACTGGAGTCAACTCAGGGACAAATGTTCGTAGCACCAATGGAGATATGCCAAACTCACTTATCTTATAAATAGAAAAAAGACAGGAACTTTCCAATTTTTCTTTACTCATGACTATCATAATAGTCAGAAACAATTTCTTTTGGTATTTCTTTGGTTTTAGATTAAAACACGTGGACATGTGCGAGCAAGATGGCCTGATCGTGATTATAAAGTAAATTAATTAAATTTTTCTCAACATTCACACGGAATTACACGGAAAAATACGTGTATGTAAGTACAACCACTATATGATTTTTGCAATAATAATAACTCCCGAAGATATGAATTACAAAAAATTTGCATGAAATTATTAAAATCCCCTTTAATGAATCCTAAAATTCTGGTCAGTCTTGTATCTATTCAGTACTCTTTTAAAATAGACCTAATGTTATTTATTACATAAGCTAAAGGAAGTCCTGAAACGAATTTACCTATAGGTAAATGTTCATATAACGGTCTACTTGTAAGACAGTTTAGCAAATAGTATAACATAAGAAGTTTTTAAAGGTTAATATCAGAATAATAAATAACTTTTTATTACTTTTTGTAGAATAGTTTTAATTCAGAACACTTGTATTCTTTTATAATAAAATACATCATTTGTTGAGAAAGGCTCCAACCTTCGCAATGAACACTGAAAAGGGTTCTTGTCGGATAACATTTTGTTAATAAATGAATCGTCAAAGCCTGGCCAAAGACATGCGCTCTACAAGACGCAGGTTCGGCCACACAGGGAGTACTGTTCTCTAGTCCAGATCACCCTAATATCAGCTTCCATCATTTGATCGCATACAACAGACATCCTGTGGGATTGCCGGGAACCCGGTGTTCTGCGAACGGCTGGACACTTTGGCATTGCATAAAGACGTTGCTTCTCTGTGCGTCTTCTACCGCATATACCACTGGGAGTGTTCCGATGAGCTATTCGAGCTGTATGCACAGCCAAATATCATCACCTCACATCGCGTCATCGCCTCCAATACCATCCGTACCACCAGGATGCGTGGCGATCCTCTTCTGTGCGGTTCTTATAGATATTTCTTTCACATACCACTCAAATGTGGAAAGAACTTCCTTTCGATAGTATATCCAGATCGGTACGACATGGGTACCTTTAAAAAAGGCGTTTACTCCTATTTCCAAGGCCGGCAGCGCTCTTGTGAATCCTCGGATGTTGCAAGAATCCATGGGAGGCGATGATAAAAAAAAATCGTTCGTGATGAATGATTTCAATTTTTAATGATCCAATATTTAAAGTTGCAGAAACTATTGAAACACATAAATTGAATCTAGCCAGTCTTTTTCTTAGAATGAAGGGGGTATCGAACCTATTACCTCCTCCATGTAGTTAATTAAACTCGTTGATTCGAAATAAATTATTTTTTCCGCGAATGCAGATCTTAAAACCACTCGTTTTTATAAGAACTGAGTAAAAACTACTAAAATATTTTAATAACTATAGGTACATAGTTAAACATTCGTATAAAAACGCATTTTTTTTAAATGTCCAGGAAACGTCGATATTTTATAATACTTTCAATTGTGTTATTGTGCAAGCTGCATGACTCAAGGTAATATTTTATATATACGAGTAGATGTCTACAAATAGATCTTAGCTTGAAATACTATAAATAAATATAATTTCATGTTTTAAAATTAAGAAAAGTATTAGTTTACCGTGTTAAAGTAGGTAGGTGGATTCCAATAAGACGCGAGGACTCATTTATTTATTTATTTATTTTATTTATTTAAACTTTATTGTATAAACGTAAAACTAAGGAATAAAAAGGGCGGACTTAATGACAGTTGGCATTCTCTACCAGTCGATCGGTGGTGTTGGTGAGAGGGTGTAGTGGGCGCACACAATAGACGTTAGTAACTAACGAAAATTAACTTAATTAAAAATACCAGTAATAATAACAATAATAGTACATTATTATTAAATAATAATAATAAATAATAAAATATAGTTTAATAATAATAAATAAAATAAATAAATAAATTTAAATAAAATTAAATTATAGTAAATAATAATAAGATTAAATAAATTTAAATAAAAAATAAATAATAATTCTTATTATGAAAATAATATAATAGAAATAAAACATTACTTTAGGAATATATATAATTTATACATACTAAGCGTGTTGTATCAGACGTTGTCGGACCTGTCGCTTAAATGACAACTTTGTCGGGGATTTTCTGATATCTAAAGGCAAGGAGTTCCAGAGTAATATATCCTGAACAGTGAAAGAGTACTAATTCTAGTAGAAGAGCGTAGCTCTGTCGTGTGTTGAACAGAGCAACTGAAAGTTATCCAATAAATAAGAAGAAGAAGTTGAATTATTAAGAATAGAATATATCGTGGAAAGTATTCTGGAGTTACGCCTTTGTCGAATAGGAAGCCAATTAAGTTGTGAACGATATTGAGAGATATGATCATACTTTCTTAGACCGAAAATATATCTGATACAGTTGTTAAGAAGACGCTCCAGTTTATTAAGAAGCTCTTCAGTTAGGTCTGAGTAACAAACATCTGCATAATCAATGATGGGCATAATTTAGTGTGGGAAGCATTTAATAAAAACGATAACTTCTTCAAACTTGTTGAAAAGTCAAATGTAAATGTTTATATTTAATATAGTAGAATACGTTGCAATTTGTTCACACAAGATATGTCACCGCATCACATTCAAACGTACACTAAGAGTGTAATCACTCCTGCAACACACAAGCAGCGCAAGTTGAGAGTAATAAATAACACACTTTTGAGCTTTGTGTTTTGTGACCAACTAGTCTCGCTTTCCTCGCCCTGAACCTCGCTCCCGAGTACCGCATACAGCAGTTCTGAATAATAAGTGAGTGAACTGAACAACAGCGCTCGGCTCAAATTTCTGCTTCCGTCAGCCCGCCTACATTATTCAGGCACATTCTGTCATATCATGAATATCGTCCGATCTCCTTTAGTACCAGTTTTAATACCATATCCACATACGAGTACTATACATCGAAATATGACTCCAACTCTTACACTCAATACTTTCAACTACAATACGAGCATGTAATTATAATTTGACTTAGTTATCGTATGATATTATTTATTAAATTTATTTTTAGTATTTTCACTGCGTTATATTGTCTTCAAAACTCTATATAGTTAAGAGTGAATGTTTAGTTTGGTAATTAATGTACACGTCAGCTTTATGAAATCCAGTTAAACAAATTGGATTAAATTTTAATACACAGTTTATTGAAGGACGTTTGAATAAGACTTCTGGATGGGGTGTGCTGATGATTCATCATCTGTGTGTAGGTCGATCTTATTATACACTATATACGTACGTACTAAACATGTTGTATCTTCTTACATTCCGGACGTGATCTTTGTACCAACGTGGTATTATCTGGAAAAGTTATTAGTTGTACAAGTTCAAGAAAGTAACATTTTAAGAATACCTATTTTAGTACCTAAGAAACTGGCCAGGAATCCGAAACTGAAAGACTAACAACAATAAACTTTTATGAAGCAATCATCAATTATAAAGCTGCTTATTTCACAGTAATAAACAAATTAGAAATTTGTTTAAGTGTATTAATATATATTTATAATTTAAAAAGTGATCAAATTAAAATTTTGAACATTTTATAGAAATAAAATAAACGTTAAAATTACTAAAAGAATGTAAAAGTCGACGATAAAATCTGTGTTCTATAAAACAAATGTTACTTCGTTTGGTAGTTTGCCGACGGAATTGTGCCCTAGACAACCTAGACAACATAACAGGTCAATTTTATTATATCTTTGGATATCAGCCTTATATCGAAGGATACAATAACTATTTTTGAAGAACATTATTACCTGTCCCTGACCTTCTTCCCAATGCAACTTCATCGCATTAAATGATTAATGTGAATATTGTTTGTTTCCATTACGAACAAAGTTATTTGCAGTGTCACTTATATAATGAAATCACATCTAACTATAATTAATATATAATACTCAGTGACTTCATTGTATTCTAAGTAAATGTTCTATTGTGTTTGGTGTCTTGCTTTTGTTACCAAGAAATTGATTGATGTGATCTTATGGTATTAATTATATCAGGTTGATCAGGTTCAATTCGATAGCCACGTAATAACGATTTAGAATATCGTTTACAGCATAACTTTAGTGACCAAATAAATTCAGACTACTTTAGTAACTTTAAATAGAAACAATTTAACCGGAAATTGTTTCTATTTAAAGTTTCTATCTATACATACGAAGCAAGAGAAACATTTCCAATTCTTGCAACTTCTTCGTTAATTATATAATAAGTAGTTTCAAGCTACTGCTAAAAGTAAACAATACCCAAAATATATTTTTCTTAACATTGTTAATTCGAGATCGAAACGGACCACCGACCACTAACAATTTAGTGATTATTGTTACCAGAAACAGAGACGGGTATATTATATGGAAATAAGCTGTACTTTATACCAATCTACGTAATGCGAGAGACTTCCCGCTTCCTGGAACCCTCTAACAGATAGTCTGTAGAGGGCATACATTTCGCTTAGTATAAGGTTTACTTTTTGATATTGATTTTCTAAAGTGATTTTTTGTTAGGAACCGAACGAACTGTAAATGTTGAACTCCAGAGAGATTTTATTGTATTTCCCACTAGCAGGTTACCCGTGCTTCGCGATGGGAATAAACAAAAAAAAAACTGACTTTCGTGAGTATTGAACCCATGACCCTACCCTTCACACATACACGCTCTGTCCTCCAACCCATCATGACTCGCTATCAGTGCGAGAAAGCCTTCAGTTTGATAATTACAGAGGTTCATTCCTATCGGGTATAGGTACACTTTTGTTTCTCACATCGCAGCGTGTTGAGAATAAACATAGTGACTGGTCAAATAATTTTAATTTTTACTGCAATAAAATGGGAAAAGAGAGGGAGCGGGGGGTAAACCTAGGAGGTATCAAACAGGCGCGTTATATTTTTTGCAGTTTTTTAGCTGTTACTTTGGAACGGTTTGGACCTTTGCAAAAATCCTTTCTTATTGCACCTATTCAATATGTCAGAAGTCTTGTGTCCAAATCTCAGCATTCTAGGTATTACGGTTTGGGCTGTAGAGCGATGAATGAGTCAGTGAGTGAGTGTCTTTGTGCTTTATATATTAAGATATATTTTCTTTATCATATGATCTATCATATCTTTTTAAGTAATTTATGTTAAAGTATATCTAAGTTAGCCTAAATTTAGTTTCTTATTATTTATTCACTTCAGAAGCTAATCAAGAAATCGTTACTAAAGTTATACGTTTTATTGTACCTTTTCCTGACACGAAAAGTCATAAAATTAAAAACGGCATATCGCCTGTGGCGCCGTAAAGACAATTAAAATAAAGTGGATTTGAATACCTGCGATAACATTATCTGCATTATTTTACAACCCAGTGATCGCGAAGTGAAAGTGTTATAATCTATTTTTTCTTCTCCAAGTATAGCACTCATAAAAGTAGTATAACTTTTACCCCTCAAAATAATATATTAAATATTAATTTTTCTTTCATTATTATTTATTAAATAATATAAGTACTGTTTATATATTATAAAAAACTGTTCTACATATGAAGTATTAATAAATAGTGTAATGCTATATTAGTCCGAAATTTACATTAAAATATATTGTATCTTTAAAATATAATTACAATGTTTGATTCTCAATAATGTACATACATTTAGAAGTTGGATACAAAGTAAGAAGCTTGGAAAATTATGGAGTTGACAGTAAGCCATTGAGCGTTATTTTATTATTAAAAATAATATTAATAATAATAATAGTAATAGTATTGTATTTAATGCCTCGTCACTTAGTACTCGATGTTTAAACATTCTTCGTACTAGACAAGTGCCTTTTTAAATATTAATCGAAATTCAATTCTTAATGTTAACGGTGTCGTGACGTTTGGATATTTCTATCAACACAAATAATGTTTGCATAAAAACCAAGAAAAAGACAAGCAAATCACCATTTTTAGGGTTTCGTAGTTTACAAAGTGATAGAATAAAAACTTTTTCGGGTTGCTCCTCTACATGTATAGTGGGGTTATATATTTTTTTCTCAAGTACCTCTTAATGTGGGGTATCGTACGATAGGTCTTTAAAAATATAAATAATAGTAAATAAGTTTACTAAAACCATCTTTCGATTTATTAATTTGTTTACTACTCCTAACTCTGCCAATTAATTAGTTGATTTTGGACGTGTGAAAATTCACTAAAGCAGTGCATATAAAGGAAAACTAACCCAACTAAATAGGCTTTACCAGATTGCGAGTAATATTTTTGTGCGCGTGTAATGCAAACTCCAACTGAATGAGAAGATAGATTAAAATAATGTACTATAGAAAGACTTAATTATCTTATCTTAAAATTTTCTTCGAAAAGTAAGTGAATTCATATATGTATGAACCCTACATTACGCGTGGCCGGTTTTTGTTGTTATAATTTGTGAACGAAATGTTTGCATGTAAACGTGCATATCCATCGACGGTGCCTCAGTAGATACTAAGGTTTTATATGTCTGTTTGTCCGTGACGTTAGCTCATAAGTTAAGATGTCCATTTAGTATAATACCGATAAATCAAAGCCGCTTTTTTGAAAAGAAAATAATAACAATAATAAAATGAACATGGATTCAATATAGTTAACAAAAACTTAGTTAAAAACATTAGGTACGTTGGATTTACAGATTTATGTCATTTTTCGAGATCGATTGTTAATACCTAGAAAAACATAAATTATATACTCGTATAAAACTACGGCAATATGATTATTTGATAACAATTAAAATGAAATAGTAATGTTGATAATCTTATTTCCATACTCAAATATTTTAAATAATATTTCGAAATAAAGAAAAATCACCTTAGCACAATTCTTTTTAGCTTTGCGGTCTAAGTACTGCCTAGTGATGCAAAATTTGTGAGAGTTTTTCCTTTAAAGCATATACATAGTAATAATATTATAATGTCACATAAATCAATCAATCTAATTTTATATAAATTAGAAACTCTCGCCTCAACGACAAAACATTTCTATTGTAAACTTCACGCGTGTGAAGCTGCGAGCAAAAGGTTATTTTTAAAATATGTAGAATATTTTATTTTATACATTACCCAAAATTATTTACAATTTTGACAACAATAAAAATTGTAAAAGCTATATCAAAAGGTTCAAATTAAGGTCGACAAATCATTGAAACCGAACGACTCCAAAGAAAGATGGATCGAATACACCGACCGGCGGCTTTCTTTAATAGAAATTGATCTTCATCATGCTTTAAAGGTTTAGTTTTCCTTTTACCTCAATTTTATTTTTGTATTACTCATAATATATTCAATATAGATTAATTTGAACTTAGTGAATCAAAATATTTTTATTTGCTCTTTAAAATTATGTAAAACTCTTCACAGTTTGAAAAAGAATTCTGAAATAATTACTTAGTTTTCTAGAATCGGTGAAGGTTAGTTTAGTAACTTAGAACATTAAATCATTCATTAATTATCACAAGTAAGTCTAACCCAAGTCGTCTTTGTATTAACGCTTCGTTATCACTATGGAGTACGTGTTTTACTCGTAGTTAAGTTGCAGCTCATAAAATTCTTATTTCACAACACGTCAATATTATGAATTGATAATGTCTTTCGGAGTCTGTAAAGTTCGTGATTGAGTTCGGGCTGTTTTAAGGGTTTTTGGGATTAAGATAAGAGCATTATTTAACGAATTTATGGTTAAACAGTTTCCTAACTCCGCCAACTTATGGATAGAGGTTCCCGGTAGTCTTTATTAAAAATTAGTTGATATATTTTTTATATGGACCTTATTATTATTAAAATAAAATTAATTATAATTTAAATATTAGCTTGATTATAAAATTATAAATTGGTGTGATTTATATGATATCTTACAATTATAGGCAAAAATAATACAAATTATTCAAAAACTTAGCTATCAAGACCAAAATGAAAAATCATTTTATATCATAAAGACAACAACAACAACAACAACAACAACAACAGAGCCGAACACAACAACACAGTTACGGAAATGACATTTAGACAAGTGAACAAAAAACAGTTAACATTTTATAGGAAACATTGATACCTTGTTAAAACTCGTTGCGGTTTTCTCTATATACATTCAGGCAGACTGTTAGTTACTTCTACAGATGGTTTGTGAAAGTCAACTGGTAACGCCGCTCTCTCGTCATTGAAATTCTTTGCCATATTTGTGTGTTTAGTTTTTATGTTAAATGATGAAATAAATATTCCTCATATACTTATTGTTCACTGGCGGGAACAGAACTTGGAATTTGTCAATAAAAAATCAAGTATCGATCGACCTCGTCTGGCGTAAGTATCGGTAGGTATCAGGACGCCGGGCGGTCGTCATATTTAGGAATATTTATTTCTTTCACTGGAATAACTGTTAGGGTTGAAGGGGGGAATCTATACAATAACGTAAATTTATCGGAAGTAAAGAGGTTTTATTGTTTTCTCAAACTCTGCATTTATTTGCTTGAATGTATTTTGTCTTCAAAGTAAATAATGGTGGGTAACAATGTTACGTGTATGACAGTTTATGGTTATTTATGTTGTCATGAACTAATACAACTGCATAATATTTATTAACATAATACAATATGATAACAAAAGTATATCACCAATTTTTTTTGGATATTCAGACAATATTCATAAATATTTGCACATTTCTACTCAGCCACTACATTAATTTCAGAGTAATACAAAATTCAAATCATACCTAAGTTTGAAGTTTCAAAGGTATCCGGTGCAAAGTTACAAGGTATCGATTACAATTAATATTAATAAGAGAATCCAAAGGTGTCCAAATCAATTATAACTTGAATCAATGTTAAATATACTCAGACTGGATATTAAATACCCCCAATTTCACTCTCACGAATGCTATTAAATAACAGTACAAAATATATAGATTTAGTTACATCAGTTTTATCTGGAATTTAAAAAAAATATAGGCTTTGTACCCATTAGAATATCAATGGGCTATTGATAGTAGCAGCTGACCTATTGTTGTCTCGTTGTGAACCAACTCTCTGTCTTTAATATGTTTTATATGCAGTGTTAAAAGATGTGTTTGTAAACTATTGTTAGAGCTCGGCGGTAGGGATTATGATAGTTATTGTTAAGTGAAAAAAATGGATATGGAATGAAAGAATATCACTACCATATTTTGAAAAGGGGCTGCAAATTCGAACTAAAATGCATTGTTCTACTGTAATTGACCGATTGTCATTATTGTTTTTGAAATGTTACAATCAGAATATAATATAATCTAGAGAGAAAAATAACTTACTTCACTGTTATTCCATTTCAAAATTAGAATATAGAAACAAAACTAGCAATTTTCATACTAGCAAAGATAAACTAGATAAGTTTGAGAAGTATTTAATAATACTACTCAGACTTAAATAAACCTAATAGGTTTATAAGAAAATATTCAAGACGTAAGGGATATCTCAATAACTTCTTTAAGTAAACATAATAACAGCTAAATAAAAGATTGCACAATTGTATATCAAACTATTGTCCATATGACCATTTAGGCTTAGTCAAGTGCTTTACTTTTTAAAACATCTGTGTCCCAAACAATTAAAACACGTTGACATTTTGTATTGTGACTAAAAACTTAGACCTTTTCACAAACATTCTATATTACAATCTCATATTACGTAACATTTAGGGTTAACGGTTATCCCCATAAGTTTTTTCTTTCTTCGGGGATAGTTGTAAAATAGAGTAACGTTTAGATAAATTTTGGATGTCCCCATTTATTTTATTTTTTTATTTAAATTATTTTATTACATGCACAAATAATAACACATAGAGATTACAGAATCAATAATACAATAGGCAGATTTATCACTGAAGTGATCTCTTCCAGGCACGATCAGTGGCACAGTCAGGTTTCGCACTGATTCTAAGGTTTACACCTAGGTGTTTTATTCTGTCATAGGGTTACATAAGGCTTGTTTTTTACTGCTTTTAGTTCTAATTTCTATTATTTTGCGATAACTCCTAAGATATTCAACTAAAATATATGGAGTAAAGGTTTACATAATGTGTGTGAAATACTTACGGAAACATATTTGCGTTTATAAGGGTTGCTGCTGAATCTGTCTAAATTGCTTGCCAATTATCATATTGTATGTAATACATTTTTTAGAAGAAGTAAATTGGGTATAATAGGCTATCTATATTAAAAAATACATATAAATGAAGACTATCCCACCATTTTTTTTGTTATAGTAGGCAGTGTTTCCAGACATTTTTAACAGTCATATCTCAATTTATTTACCTAAAACCTCATAACCAAAAATGCAGACCAACTATAAATCTACTCAGCAGTTAAGTTTATCGTGAATAGACAGACAGACAGACGCAGTGGGAGACTATTTTATAAGCCTTATGCTATACTTAGACAACTACAGATTAGTATACAGTTGTAGTTGTACATTTCTGTTTCCAACCCTTCTAGTATACACAATAAGATCAAAATATCCAATCAGTGTTTGGTACTTAACAATTTGAACTATCAGTACCTAACATGCGCGTAGACCTAGACGATCGAGACAGGGCCTACGTGTGCCTCAACAGATCCAATAGTGGTAGTGCAAGAATCATCTCTTGGGCCCCTTCCAAGCGAAGAATGACGACCTGCTTCACAGACATCCCTCCGCCTAAGACGTAGTCCTTGGTGAATTCAACGCGCACAATACCGTTTGGCTAGGGTCACGTGCCACTGAATGCGCGGAGATCTGTATTTAGCTTTGGTTTCGCAAATGGTCTAGATAAACCGCACACTCGTCTACCAGGCGTGCCTTCTTTGTTGGATCTTTTGCTGACTTCACACCCAGAAAAAGTACTAGGTCACTGTCGAGGCGCCTCTAGGGTCCTCTGATCATTGCCTATAACGTAGTGCTTATTCAACATCCGGTTGGCTCAAGAGCCACTTCCCAACCCATTTAGGACTACAAGTCAGCGGATTGGGATGGAATGCTATACTTTATGGCGTTCTACTTATGGAGCTGATTTGTTTCCCTTTCAGTGATCCTACTGACTGTGCTGCGGTAGTAGCTGATGTAATACTACAGTATATTTGTACCAAGCTCTGTGGTACCACTTGGTGGCAGATGGCAGATTTAGTTTGATGTGTCTGTCAGGGTTGCAGCAGCTGGCAAATGTCAGGCGCATCGAGCTTGGGCTAATCCGTTAGTCATTAAAGATCCGAACACTAGAGTTCTGAAGGGGATATATAATCGTGCTCCAGATTCTTCAAACGGCAAAATCACTAAAAAAAGTCGAAGCCTATCGTCAAAATTAGAGATCAGCTGGCAAGATACACGCCCGGCATGCGCAAATTTTGGTCGCTTTCTACGGCGACTCTGGGCAACTTATGCCAGCCGTCCCTACCGCCATTGCACAAAGGTGAAATGCCGGTCTTATGGAAGTGCGCCCTTGTCCATCCAATCCCTAGAAAAGGTGATAGCTCGGACCCAGATAACTATACACTCACCGCCATTACCTCTCTTCTGCACAAAATAATGGAGAATGTCATTAATCGACAGCTCCTAACGTACCTCGACGATCGCCAGTTGATCAATTACAGGCAATATGGTTTCGTCTATAAAAACGCCTATATTCTATTACATCTTACCCACCTTTAGGCAGCTGTTATTGAAAGCAAGGGAGAGGGTCTGGCTGTTAGTCTGAATATAGCAAAAGTCTTCGATCGTGTATAACACAAGGGGCTTGTTTCGAAACTTCTTTCCGAGAATTTATACAAATTAATCATTAGCTTTCTCACTAGTCGGAGCATACAAGGCTCTGTGCTATCCTCAACTCGGTTCCTCGTGCACATCAATGACACGTTGTATATTTCCAACATACTTCATATCATTGACCCAGACCCGGTTCTCTGCGAGCGGCTGGAACCATTGACATTGCGTAGAGACTCCTCTGTGCGTATTCTAACGCATTTACAACAAGGAGTGTTCCGAAAAGCTATTCGATTTGATACCTGTTGCCGAATTCCATCACTACACAGCACATCATCGCTTCCAATATCATCTATACCATCTGGATGCGTGGCAATCTCCCACTGTGTCGTGTTCAAGGACCTTCCTTTCTCTTGCCACTCGAATGGGGAACAAACTCCCTTCGGTGTTATCTCCAGATGGATAACACCTGGGTACCTTAGAAAATGGCGTATACTCCCACCTCCAAGGTGAACAACGCTCTTGTGAATCCTCGTATGTTGCAAGAATTCATGGTGATCATGTATCACCAATGACCCGCTAGTTTATTTGCCCATCTAGAAAAAAAAACTACGATTTTATTGTCAAAAATTTGTAACACTTCAGAAAAAAAACAATGGTAGCAGGTTTATAATATTGCAGTCACACCAAAAAAAAAGACAAAAAAAATTTTTTTTTCTCTTTTTTATTGAAAGTTTAAAGTTTTATTGAAATTGTAGTTCAAATATCAATATCTTAACACGTACATTTATTATTCACCCCAACGTGGGATGACTAATTAGCGACTATTAGCTCGTCGTAGCTCGAAATTACCGTCCTACTCTTTTAAACCTTTGTTAAAACCAGTTTAAATACATTACCATTTTCTACACTTGTCTACTGAATATTTTCAAAATAAAAAATATAAATCAATTTCTGCACTTTTTAACGTACTTACCTAAATTATTTAACCTCTGGCTCCGAAAGCTTGATTTGTTTTTTAATGATATTTTTTTATATTACAACATTAATTATTATTTGGCTAAGTCATTGAGAATCAAAATTATGTTTCTGAAAGAGACGACAAAAGTCGACATTTCGCTTACGCTTCGTACTGTTTGCAGTCGTTCTTAAAATGCTATTTAAAGTAGCGTCGATGTCGTGAAATGGAATGTATTTATCTTGAAGAATATAAATTGTATTGCCGGCAAGCTGACGTTACCTATTACTTGACTTCAAATATTTATCTAATAATTTGTCACGTTAGTCCTAGCTGGTCCACATACACAGTAATAGCTTTATAATATTATTGGATTTATAATTGAGCGAAGCGACCGAAGTGAGCGGAGCGTTTTACTGGAAACTTTTTTACATTCTTTGTACGAATTGGCTCGGAAACTACTTGACGGAAAATTATGAAACTTTGCAATCAAAAAGACACACATTAGGTGACGGTTTAAAAAAATTGGAAAATGTCCTCAATTTTTTTTTTGTATCATGTAAAAAACTGATATCCCATTGAAATCAATGGGAAACGATGAGTCAATACACTGGGCTCGTTTCGCCCAATATGCAGACGGCACCAGAGATTTCGCAAGCGCAGCGAGTCGAAATTGCGGGTTTGTTGGCACCCCTAGTATTATTTCATTATCGTAAACATACAAGATAATTTCTATTTTATGGTATCTTGAAGCTACGGGCGATACGCGATTTTCCATTTTATGGGTTTTCCTATCTTAAATGATTTAAATAAATTCAGTAATAACATACAGTTACAATATCATTTAAAGCTTCAAAATATTAGCTAAATAATTTATGCTAAGCTTAATTTAAGTTCACGTACGTATATGAAGTAAAAGGTTTAGAAAGATAGCCATATAGGTATCTATGACATAAAAAGTAGATAATCATATCACGTATCCATAGAGTTGGTGGCACATCTGGTAAAATGTATGATGAAATGGAACACAACATTTACAATTCGTTAGGTTCCCGACAAAAAAATATTTTACATAATCAATATCAGAACGTGAACCTTGTACTAAGGAAAATGTATCCCCTCAACAGTAATAACTGGTAGAGGATTCCAGGAAGCGGGAAGACTACCGTATTACGTAGATTGGTCTAAAATTTAGAAGTTTTGTTCTTATTTCCATATAATATGTCTCTAGTTTTAGTCACAATAATGACTGAAGTTGTTGTTGATGCCTCAGTCGGTGGTCCGTTTACCCCTCGGTGTAACAATATTAAGAAAAAAGATATCATTTGCTTTTACTATTTTCACTTAACATTTACGTAGTCATGAGGGATGTACTTATAGTTAAAACTTAACCAACTTCTTATATAATTTACTATTATTATTATTAAGTTACATTGTTATTTTCATACAATGTATTTTAATTTTGGCCAGAATAATCACTAGAGTTGTTATTCGTGTTTCAGTCTGTGGTCGGCTCGGCCCTCGGGTCCTCAATGTTAAGGAAAATAATTTTATGGGATCATCTTTTTTCGCCCATTCATTTTCTTTCTTTCTTAAGTAAAATATATTAGCTTTTAATTACATCGAAAAAAAATAACGTTGAGCTAATAATTATAAATAAACTTGTATTTTGAAATTATCATTAAATTATTCTGTAGTTATAAAACGTACTTCCTTTACAGTTCTTTAAATATTAACTTATTTATTTGAGAAATTAATATTTCATAATATTCATTTCCCGAGTTAGCTTTACTCTTTAAGGTAATTTGTACCTCATGTTGTTCTTGACTGACGGCGGCACTCCCGTCCAAGTAAGTGTTCTGTTTGGTCGATCGTTTAACCCAAGAAGCAAAGCAAAAGTACCACAACAAAGTATTTTAAATAATACGTTGAAATTTTGTAACGAAAGTTGGCTCTCTTCAATAAAGACTTATTGCATGAAGCCAACATTTTATTCCTTTAGTCAACTATTAAGAAAGTTCCTTATATGTATACATATGTATTTACATTTATATTTTGTATGAATAGTTAAATTGAAACTGTGAACTATTCGTTTATTTCTAGACCTCGGTTTAAGTTTTTATTCAAATTAATGAAGTATAACAGCAATTCATTTCGATACAATACGGCATTGTACAATTATTATCAAAAAAAGGTAAGAAGAAACTGGCTGCGTATAAAAAATTGCTGTTTTAATTTACATAAATATTCTTTTGAGGCGAACAAAGCTATGCTACAGGTATAGCAGGTCAAGTTATAGATCTTAGTATTATATAAATTATTACTATTACTTTAGCTACTTTCATAGTGTCATGACATACGGCATACTTTTATGGGGTAATGCATCAGATATAGATACGATCTTTGTATTGCAGAAGAGGGTTGTTAGAGCAATATACAATATATATGAGGCCTCGAGAGTCATTAAAAAATAAATTCAAAGAATTAAAAATTATGACTGTGTACAATCAATATATTTATGAAAATTCAGTAAAAATTGTGATGTACACAAAATTAATACTAGAATTAAAAATATACTTGCTATGCCCATCAATAGGCTCCATAAAATAGGTAATTCTTTTATAGTTAATTGTATACGTTTTTACAATAAACTCCCCAGTAAAGCCTTAAATTTGTCTCGAAATAAATTCAAAATATTATTATAGAAAAAAGTTATTATACTCTAAAGGAATACATTAACGAGGGTATGGCCTGGGAATAAATTGTATTTTAGCGAATAAATAGTGCCTAGGAAATTTTTTTCTGACGCTGTTTGTTAATCTCGTTCAATCAACTGGCTGCATCACACCGTTCCCTTAGAAGTCATTACTTGCGGTAGCGATGGGGGCCGGGTTGCCCCCTTCCCTCAATTATGGCGAAGGGGGTGATGGCTGACCCTTGTGTTATGCTCGTGAACGGGTGCTGCTTGCGGTGACTGGTCGTATTGCTAGCCACGGATTTCCCTTCTTATTATTATTATTATGACAGCTTATAGAAATGATTGCGATGGTTCTAGTCGTTCGTACATTGGTAACTAACATAAATATATTGACGTTTGTGAAACAGTGATCAAAATAAAAAAATAAAAAACCCGGCTGAGTTTGTTGTGTGATTCTTCTCAGACCAGGGCGCGTTTGGAACCCTCGTTATTTTAAGTTAAGCCTTATTTTAAGTAGGAAAGACGACCCTGAATTGGTTGAAGCCAACCTCCACAGCCTTGAACACAGGCGTAGAATTGCTAGCCTCTCAGTATTCTATAGGATACATTTTGGTGAGTGTGCGCAGGAATTACATGATTTAATTCCTCCATCCCCCTTCCATCACAGGACGTTCCGACGCACGGCAGATATCCATCCTTACGTTGTGGACATTCCCCCTGTCCGAACAAAGCGCTTTGCTTCGTCTTTTTTAGTTCGTACAGCGAAGGACTGGAACAGCTTGCCTGCGTCGGTATTTCCGTCCCAATACGATGTGGGTGTCTTCAAGAAAAGAGTGAATAGGTTACTGGGTTAATGCGCCTTACCATCTATGACTACATTTCCACTTCCATCAGGTGGAATGTAGTCAAGCACTAACCCGGAGGGTATAAAAAAAAAAAAAAAAAAAATGTCTTTACAGAAGGGCTTCTTTAATACAGATGATATCAAAATAGACTCCTCTCACTTCCATTTGACGTATACAAGTAAGCACTGGAAAATATATAAATAAAATATATATATTAATATTCATAGGTCATGTAATACTTAGTAGGAAATATAATATGAACTCAATTACATACATTTTAAGGCTGCTACTTACAACCGATATTATGAATGTAAAATAAATCCTAACGGATATGAGGACACAACATTTAGGAGTTTTTATAGTAGTAACATAGGTTTGAAAGATGAAAAGCACAGTATGCTTAAGACAATATGTAAATATTGCCAAAAATTATTACCATTGTCTCATTGCGAACTCTTATTAATATTTCTAATGGACTGCGTGTGTGTAAAGCAGCGTCTGTAATACTTTTGTAAAGCAAAATTGTTTTATGAAGGTATATACTATTTTTTCATTCTATTTATTCTATATAAATCGTATCAGTTAAATAAAAGTAAACTTATCTTCACGCCATATACCTTGCGGGGTAGCCAGAGACGACGGAAAGCCAAACGCTACGGTCCCTGCATACCTCTTTCGCCTCGGCCACAGACATCAACCTCTTCATACATGCCCTCCGGGGGGTCCTCATGCTTTTTACGTGACCTTCCTCCAGTATCATAGATACTGAGTTTTCGAAGGTCACTCGACGCCCGCCCCTGTCTCTCTTACCGCTCACTTTTCCTCTATAAATCTTTTTTACCATTCTTTCATCACTCATTCGTTCGACGTACCCAAACCACCTGAGCATGTTCTTCTTCATTCTCACCGTGACATCTTCGCTAGTATCTGCCATTCTGTGGATCTCTTCATTGCGGATTTGATCATCTAGACTGACTCCGCATATTCTGCGAAGAGATCGCATCTCCACAGCATTCATCTTTCTTACATTCTTCTTCTGTATTACCCACGTTTGGTTGCCGTATAACAGCGTCGGTAGCAAAACTGCATTGTGGCAGCCAAACGTGCAGCTATGCTGACGTTTTGACGTTTCAACAATGCGGTCAAAGCACCGTTGACTCTGTTACCGGCAGCAATACGCCTTTCCACATCCATTTCGTATCTTCCGTCTCTGCTAAACATACTTCCCAAATATACCACTTCATTCACTTGTTCTATTATCTTATCATTCACGTTGATCTTACATTCTGTTCTTTCTTCATTTCTTTTACATATCAGAACCTTCGTCTTATCTACATTCAGGTTTAGACCATTAATTTCACACCCATCTTTCAGAATGCCTGCAAATCACATTCTGATGATGCAATGAGCGCTGCATCATCTGCGTATAGCAAGCAATTGACCTTAAGGTCACCTACTTTCACTCCCATGTCACTGTCTTTCACGCCTTGGGGACAACTATCCAAATACAAATGGAACAACGAAGCTGACATAGCGCAACCTTTCTTAACACACGATTGGATGTCTAACCAGGGCGACATGTCAGCTCCTACTCGCACACAGGCTGAGTGATCTCTGTAAAGAGACTTTACTGCCTGTAGCAAGGGTCCGCTCACATTGTATCGGGACAGTATCTCCCATAATTTTTTTCGCACAACCCTGTCAAACGCCTTTTCGAAATCCACAAAAGCATAGAAAACCTTTTGATTTAGGGCCAAAAACTTTTCCGTGATCATGCGGAGGGAAAAGATCTGATCTATAAACCCTCTTCCAGGTCTAAAACCTCCTTGGGCCTCCCACAACAGCCTTTTAGATGTCTCTTGCATTCTTCTCGCTAATATTTTAGCATAAACTTTACTGCTCAAGCTGATCAAACTGATAGCCCTATAACTTGTACAGTCTATTTGTGCACCTTTGCCTTACACACACACACACATACACAGGTACGATGACTGCACCTCTCCAATCGTCTGGAACCTCCTCTGATTTCCAGCATAAATTGCACAAAAACCAGAACAAGTCCAAGATGCGTGGCCCACCATATTTGACCATCGCGGCATTAGCTTCATCTGCTCCCGCAGCCTTACCACATTTCAGGCTTCGAATCGCGCTCTCCACTTCTTCTAAACTGATTTCACCATCGGCTACATCCGGACTCAGCGTTTCGCTGGTACTCAAGGCCGAGGCGTCCTCACATTCATACGTCTCCTTGTAGAATTCCGCCCACCGCTGCAAAACGTGTGCTTGCTCTGTTATAATTTCGCCGCTCTTCGAAACCACCCCTTTCATTCTACAGGTTACCGAACAACCCCGGGAATCACTAACTTCTCGCCAGAAAAGTTTCTTGTTTTCCCGGAAGTTGTTAGTCAACTTTTCATCCCTATCTCTTTCATAATTTTCACGCTTTATCTTTATAAGTGCTTTCGTTTTGTGATTTTGCAGCTTGTACTCTCTTTTTCTTATCTCTTTCATACTTTTATCCCTACCCGAGGCTTTATAATCCAGCCATACTTTCTTCTTTAACTCCACAGCGTCTTTCACTTCATCATCCCACTATTCATCGCGCTTTTTACTAAAACCTCTTTTCCTTTTACCACATACCTCTGTTGCTACTTTCACCATACTATTCCTAAGGTTCTGCCAGCGTACTTTAACACTTTCATTTCCAGGATCACAGCTTTCAAGCTTCTTGGAAACTCTTTCTTGATATTCCTCTCTCAACGGTGGATCTTGAAGCTTCCAGCTTCTTATGCGATAATTCGACTCCAAGCTAGGACACGTCGTGCGGCTGCGCCAACTTGCAAACAGACCTCTTATTCTAGCAACGACTAGATAATAGTCCGTTCCCAGATCATCACCCCTAAACACTCTCGTGTCCATAACTTGGCTTCAAAAACGCTGATCCACTAGGAATAAATCAATCATATTTCTTTCTTCCGCTCGCTCCCATGTGTACATGTGAATTTGTTTATGATCAACCATCGTGTTTGTCACAAACAAACTTCTCTCCTTACAAAATTCCAAAATAAGCTTTCCAGCCTCATTTATGCTCTTATCACCGTACTTGCCTAGCACGCTTTCATAATCACTTCGCGCGGTTCCAACCCATCCATTAACATCCCCACATACTATCAACTTTTCATTACTTCTGACACTACTTAGAACATCCCTGACACTCTCCCAAAACTCCTCGAATTCGCTCACCGGAGCTGAGGATATAAAAGTAAACCTCTAATGAATTTACTTTGTAATCACCTGATACTCAATATTATCAATTATGATATGCAAAAACAATAGTCTACTCCTACTTAACAAGGTAATCAGTTATTAATATGCATATCTGCTCACCGCATGTTAATTAATGTAATATACATATAATGTTAAAATTATTAATTACTACCTAACAGTGAGTAATCGAATCGATGCCAGTCACTTGTAATATCTTTAAAAATTTAATATATTCCTCTTATTATCATTTTTATTAATGCCTTTTCTCCGAGACATTGATTAGATCAGCCCTTTCTTTTTCCACGAGCGCAGGTAACACTTACCAGCTAAAGAAAAATATAATAGGGAATGCACGAACACGAACAAGACTCAAACCTACGATCTTGTGAAGCCGTCGGCGTCGCTCTGATGACCGCTCCGTGGTGTCGATAGTCGCCGTGATAAATTAGGCATTACATATATATTTACATATAATCGGGAAGTTCACAAGAGAAAATAAACATAACAGTACTATTTATATTTAGTACAGTTTTTTTATACATAATGAATAGTAAAGTTATTAAAAGTGATTTTCACGATTGATTGGCTGAGTTTTGATCATATGTGTAATGTAAAAATGTGTTAAAGGAAACAAGGGCTTGTGTGGAAGTCAGCCACGCTGGTGTTCAAATAAGAAATATGGGCGTTGATTTTTATATGCATTTCAACATTAAACTTTTATGTAGAATGAAATAGGTAAATTACTTAAAAACGCGCGCGACGCCGCGGGAAAAGACAAGTGTATAATAAAAGATTAATAACTTTCTGATAAAATATATCATTATTTGAAAGAAAGTTGTCGAATTAGTCACAATTTTTAAACTTTTCGTGTGAATTTTATCTTCCATCTTATCCAAAAATGACAAAACTCCTTCAACCTGGTTAATTAGCATTTAAACAGATCAATGTGAACAGAAAATTTAAGAGAATATTATGAGAATCATATTCATAAAATTATAAATTTTATCATTTTTTCCCAAAGTGAATACGACGGGTTCTTATTCTAAGCTATTTCCGTATTCCAAGAAATAGTTTGTTTTCAGCCGTGTATAAGGAAATCGCACTCACAAAGGACTGATAACACAAAATACTATGAGATATGATATTGCCTTCTTTATTTGCTGTACAATATTGAATTGATATTTGATTTTGCGACTTTATTGCCAGTTTTTATTAATATTCTAGCCCTAATAAAATAAGCAAAATTTAATTCCTTTTTCTCTTATATATAACAGTAATTTTCTATATTTACTGGTTTTTTTCATACTACAATACATTCAAGCATAACTACAGTCAATCAATCCCTCTCTTTTCCTTTATTTTTGACTGTTCCTCGCTAAAAGCAACTCATCTACAGCGAATGCTTTAATAACATATACTTAGAGACTACCTACTACTACCTTTTTACTATCATATAGATGATCGGCTTGTTTTAGAAAAAACATTTCCTTAATAGTAACAAACTGTCCTCGGTTATTAACATTAGAATTAAAAGCCTTAATATACTGTTGTTTAGTACTTTAAAACCGACACACTTATTCAGAGATTAGAAGGTGCCTCTGAACATTTGTTAGAGACTACAGTAGGTACTTTACAGAAAGTGAAAAAAGGGTAGAATATTTCTCCAGTAGAGATAATTTTAAGACATTAAAAATCCATAATTCTACGAATGTTCAAAAATATTCTGTTAGATTTATTTATTATGAAAGGATTTATTCAACTGCACCATATTTACACATAATATTTTGATTGAAAGGAAACAAATATTTATTTAACAAGCAACAAAAATGCTAAAGTTAGTTTTAATCTGAAATATAAAACTGAAATCACCGTCCCGTGCAGCGGTGATTGATGATATCAGATCAAAACGGTTTTAATGACTTTTGTGTCGAATCTATTGTACTTTACGCATTCAAGTACTCCACTAAAATTATTGAATTACTGAGGATTTATTGTGGATTATTATTTATCTTTACGTATCAGATAATTATATTCAGTATAACTTATATTTTTAATTGATAATTGAAAACTTTTACGTTAACAAAATGTTTAGGAACCAAAATAAACAAAAACTTATCACAAGCGGCTACAATTCATAAGTACGTAATAAACAACTGTCTAATATTCCGCAATGCTATTATCCTATCGATATCCAAAAATATACTAAAAGGAAAACGGAACAATATACTCGATAGTTCTCACAACATGCCGATACAAAGAAAATTGAGACACGCATTTTATTTATTGCTGTTCAAGAATATTATTTTTTCCTTTTATGTTACACTTTTGTGATAATCCTTATTGCTTTTTTATCACATACTAATAAAAAGTTAAGAGGTAATAATGCCAATACTATTTTACCATTTTTGCTATACAGAGCCTTGGTAATCCAAATACAGGAATAATAATAGGAAACTTTAAGCAGTAGCTGAAGATTGAAAATGTATATAAAAACATATCATTTGATGATCTTTGTTTGAAAAATATTAAATGATTTAATGCTATAAAATTCCACCACCGTTATATTATGAAGATGAGTTTTTGATACATATTTTTTATTAATTAATTATTCGTAATTTCCTCTGCTGTACAATTATTGCTTTATTATAAATATAATTAAAACCAGTTTTAACGCTTTTTCATTACTTTCAAGAATATTATACAAGCCTAAGCTATCAAGAAATCAAATAAACTGATAAACACAAACAGATAAAAATTTCAAACATTTGCATTGTCAAAGATACTTAATAAATATTTTTTTTAGTAAATGATTTTCTACTCTACAATTTCAAAAAGAAGGGAAGAAAAATTTTTTGTCTAGTTTTTAGTATCGAATGGGCTCCAAAACTGCGGGACTGATTATAACTAATTTCTACTAATAGAAAACTACATTATCAGGACGTAACATAGTCTATAATTTATTTATTTCTCAAAATCTTCGACAATTGCAAAAGTGTATTTTTGCAGGATCAGGAACTCTAGAGCTCTGAAGAAAGAAGGAAATATAACCGGACCTCTAGATTCTTCAAAAGGCAAATCTCTACAATAAAGCTAAAGCATGTAGTCATGATTGGGGATTAGCTGGCAAGATACCCACCCACCCGACACCCATAAATTCTGGGATATATCTAAGGCCACTCTGAGCAACTTTTTCCAGTTGTCCTTACCACCATTGCACATAGTAAATTACTCTCTGGCCCATACGGCAAAGGAGAAAACCGGTCTCTTGGGCACTATTTTTGCCTCAAACTCGACTTTCTAAGGGAAACACCGTCATAACGCAGTATCAGAGCTCAATGTTAGAAATAATTTTCAGTCTCTATTTTCCTTAGACGTTCAGCCGAGTGGGCCGAATGGCATTTTACCATTGGTACCGACCATTGGTTACGAATATATACCCCTGAGCTGACTTCAGTGCTAACGCATCTATTTTGGTACTCTTAAAAGCATAGCCTCAGACCTATGAAAGTGGGCGCTTGCCCATCCCATCCCTAAAAAAGATGTTAGGATCCAGCTATATCGTCTGTTTTCTCTCCAAAATATGAGAGAATATCATTAATCGACAGCTCCTAACGTACCTCGAGGAATGCCACTTGATCAATGACCAACAATATAACTTTCGCCATAATCAATCGGCTAGTGATCTTCTGTTACGTCTTAGGCTCCGTTGGCATGCGTTATATTTCGGCCGTGCAGGGCTCTCTTGGCGAAAAGTCGATGACTGCCAAAAGAAACTTGTCTCTTATATAAAGATCTTCCTGGGAATGGTCTCAGAATTGGATGAACTGAACCGTATTCAATTTAATTCCCAAAAGACACAAAATACATAAATACATTTCAACACTTCGCTTGTGGAACGAACTCCCTTCGGCAGTATTTCTAGATCGGTACAACATGGGTACCTTCAAAAAAGGCGTCTACTCCTACCTACAAGGCCGTCAACACTCTCGTAAATCCTCGGATGTTGCAAGATTTCATGGGCGGCTGTGATCACAAGTCATCTGTGATCAGCTAGCTCGTTTGCCCTCCTTTTCCATAAAAAAATAATAATAATTGTACATTTACCAATAAGAATACCATTTCTCGTATCAACTCTCTTCGAGAGCACTCCTCGCAATGCCTCGCCAAGTATCAGTATACTGGACCTCAAATTTCGAGTAAATTTCTATTATCTGGAAAGCAAGTTGGACCACGTATCATCTGAAACCCGCAAACTCGTTCGCGATCTTCTAACATATAAAAAAAGAAATGATGAAAAGTAGATATTTTCGTGTCTTCACGTCATAAAATCATTGTTCAATGCGTTGAGCAAAGATTTAATTATGAACATTTAACTTCGAAGTTATCATTAGTTTAAAAATGTTATACACGAACCGTTTCCGCGTTTAACAACCCAAATTTTATTCTTTTATTCACGGTAAAACTATCTTTATTAGAATTAATAAGACTCATTGACTTTATTTTCAATAATTTTTACTTATTTTTATTTTAGTACTGTAAGTATACCTAAAAGAAGATCGTAAATAGAATATGACATACTACTAGGCAACTTTTTAAAGCAGGAAAATACCTAATAAGTCAATATTTGGTAAGTAGATGGCGCCTTCCATACTGCTAAGTTAAAACCCGTGTAAAACACAACGTTCACGCGGACAAAGCCACATGGATAACCTAGTATTTTATATGTACATATTACGTCTAGGTCTAAGAGGAGATTTTTGTCGGTCACTACAAATTTTGAGGATGATAAGCGAGTCATTAACCACACAGCTATTATATGAGAATTATAATACATTGAAAATGGCTTGCTGAAAATTTCAACACTTCCAATAATTATCGTGTTCACTGGCGTTTCAGGTTATTCCTTAATTGCTAATAAATGTAAAATAGTAATGTAAATCGAAAATGATTTTTTTTGTATTGGCTATATTATGTAAGCTAATTCCTACCCACAAGGTAGGAATTCGGAAATCGTGCAATAGAAGGCAGTATTAAAGTACAGCTCGGACACGGTTAGGTAATCGCTTAACTATCCCCTAGCACATTATTATATCTTAAAAATAAGATTTTTTTTCCCACTTTAATGTTAAAATTTACTGTAAAAGGAGTCACAAAAATCGATTTTTATAACTATATATAATTATTACAAAAAAAAATATTTATAGAATGATCCATTCGTGATAAGTATTGGTTTAAGGTTCAAAGCCCGTCATAGCTTTATTTTTAAATTGGAATGTGAAACTCTTGATTTAATACACAAACCTCATCACAATTCAAAAACAGATCTAAGTTAATTCATGTTAATTCAAAACAGTACATAATACTAGTCACGTTTCCCAATATCAAAAACTATTTGTCATGTTTAGTTTAAAAGCTTTTTAATGAAAATTCAAATTTATGTCAAAGGATGCTAAAAGCTTTAAGACCATTGTATTTGGAATCGAATGGAAACATCCATTTTTCGCTTAAAGTCATTCTTCTGAGAGAGTAAGTACAATTGTACGTGTTCATTACGAATAAATAAAATAACAGACAAATACTTTACACAAAAATGTATTTAAATTATTGTTAACTTTATTTAGTAAGGCAGGGACAAAGCCTGTGTATACAACATTAATGGTGAATTACATAAGCTGGTTGTAACTGTTTGTTGATAACAATAATAAGAGATGCGACAGTCGGCGGCTCGGCGTGAGTGCTCCCCGCTATGGACAGCTGCTAACAAACATATATTTAAGACAAACAATTCCTGTAACGAACATACAATCGAGTGTCCTGACGTTAAATTGCGAGGAAATAGGTCAGTGCTTAGTACAATCTAGAGTATATTGTGTTTCTTTTGTAACATTTAGTAATACTATTAACTGAAAGTATAGTTAGTAGTACACTATTTATTTTCATTAAAGTTGAGACAATAAGATATTACATCAGATTCAATACACACAGAAGCGTATTCTCATATATTTTGTCAATTTATACATTAGATTTCTTCCAAGACCAATATAAAATTCTCAATAAAATATGAAATTAAAGTGTACTTATATATTTTAAATAAATATATTATTTATATGAATTTGGTATAGAATGCTCTATAGCATTACGTACACCCTTTGTTTAATTTTTTAGCTCAACAAAGATTTAATAAATAAAATATATAAATATTTAATAAAAACGCAAAGATAAATGAAAAATCATAATATTGTTATACGAAAAGAAAACTTTGAAAAAAAATGTAAATTACGGAGACAGGAAAATATTATATTTATCACAGTAAAAGTTTATACGGAGAAGCATAATATTTGATAATGTACAAATATTAAAAAATGCGTTTACAGTATCTACGTCTTTCAGTGTCAAATAGTCGGAAAGAGTTAATTGTCGCCTGATAAATGTGTATAAAAACTAAAAACTATGCAATTATTATAAAGATATGTGTCGTCCCAGACTTCGTGTATATTGATGATTAAAATTAAGGTAGAATTTCGGCCACTGGGTAACTATTGTTATATAAAATTATTATAGATGTTTATGTTGTTGTTCGAATATTTGTTATTTTATTTTATTTAAATACGTTATTGTATATATATTGTAATAAAAAGATAACAAGGAAGAACAATAAAACAAGAACAAAAATTAAACCCGTGCAAAGGCGGTCATATCGCTTAAAGCGATCTTTTACGGACAACCTTTGGTGATGATTAACAAATAAAGATCAAAAGGAATAATGCCACTGGTAATATTTATATTCCTAGATAATAAACATATACTAGAAAAATATGTGTATACTTTTATATTTATCTATAAAATATGATTTTTATATACAGATAAAGTCCAAGATTTTCTAATTCCCAAGGCAAGAGCGTTAAGTTTTTACATATCAAGAGGTACAATAAGTTTATTACCAGATTGTTGGTCAGTAATTTCAATTTTGATTCATTAAGAGAAGAGACTAAGAACCTAATCAAGTAAAGAGCTCTTTGAAGTAAGAAGGAGTTAAAAGGTGAAAGGGGCTGGTATATAAAACCTATAATTTTCCTAAATTGTAGATGAAATGTATGCAGACATTTTATAAACGTTCCAGTTCGTCAAGGATTGCCTCAGAAAGGTCTTGGTAAACTGTTTCTAATCAGACGATGATATAAAGAAGAGGGCTTATTATCTAAGGTGATTTTAATATGTATAAGTAAGAAATGTCTCAATTAATTAAAGTTTATGCTAAAATATTAGCGAGAAGAATGCAAGAGAGATCTGAAAGGCTGTTGTGGGAGGCCCAAGGAAGTTTTAGATCTGGAAGAGGGTATTTAGATAAAATCTTTTCCCTCCACATGATCACGAAAAGTTTTTGGCCCTAAACCAAAAGGTTTTCTGTGCTTTTGTGGATTTGGAAATGGCGTTTGACAGGGTTGTTAGAAAGAAATTATGGGAGATGCTGCCCCGATATAATGTGAACGGACTAAAAGCAAATAGCAACATTTACAACAACAACAGTTGAATTTAAATGGCAACCTCTGCTACTTTATGTCGGTGAAAAAGGTTTTATGATGTACGCTTTGTAGATGGGCAATCAATTCTTCGACTGAGTCGATGTTTTCGAGACACAGGGAGCAAGTTAAGGCTGTGATGTCTAATTTGATACACACTTGATGTAAATCACGGGGGATCTTCATTACTGAGATTACGAGTGTGATAGTCTAAATTATGGGATTTTAAATCAGATGGTACTGCGTATTGGTTTATACAAAAACTGCATCCGTAGCCACTGTCGCTGTGACCTCATACCGGGGTAGCGTTCGAACTCTGTAATATTTCTTTTATGTTTGCACGATGTTTTTGTCTGTCAGTCTGATGCCCTAATAGTTTTTTAATTGCCACTAGCTTTATTTGTTTTGGATTCTTCTTTCCCTTAATTTCTATCTTTAAGGCTTGCTTTTTGGTGACACATTTACCTACAAAGAAAATAGTCTAATAATTTTTTGTCGAGCTAATATATTATACTCTTGGCGTCTTTCTATTTATAAAACAATAGGTATTTTTGCTAAAGGCTGTAAAGTCTCTTTACAGAGATCACTAAGCCTGTGTGCTAGTAGGAGCTGGCATGTCGCCCTAATTTGATATCCAATCGGGTGTTAAGCAAGGTTGCGGTATGTCAGCGTGGTTATTCAATTTGTATTTGTATAGTTGTCTCCAAGGCGTGAAAGACAGTGACATGGGAGTGAAAGTAGGTGACCTTAAGGTCAATTGCTTTCTAAATGCAAATAATGGAGTGCTCATTGCATCATTAGAATGCGATTTGCAGGCATCGGTCACCACTCTGAAAAATGGGTGTGATAATAATGGTCTAAACCTGAATGCAGATAAGACGAAGGTTCTGATATTTAAAAGAAATGAAGAAAGAACAGAATGTAAGATCAACGTGAATGGTAAGATAATAGAAAAAGTGAATGAAGTGTTATATTTAGAAAGTAAGTTTAGCAGAGACGGAAGATACGAAATGGATGTGGAAAGGCGTATTGCTGCCGGTAACAGAGTCAACGGTGCTTTAAATGCATTTTTGTCAGCATAACTGCACGTTTGGCTGTACAGAATGCGGTTTTGCTACCGACACCGTTATACGGCAGCCAATTGGGATAACACAGAAGAATGTAAGAAAGATGAATGCTGTGGAGATTGTGGTGCGGTCTCTTTGCCGAATATGTGGACTCAGTCTAGCTAATCGAATCCGCAATGAAGAGATCCAGAAAATGGCAGGTACTAGCGAAAATGTCACGATGAGAATGAATAAGAACGTGCTCAGGTGGTTTGGGCACGTCGAACGAATGAGTGATGAAACAATGGTAAAAAAGATTTATAAAAGAAAAGTGTGCGGTAAGAAAGACAGGGGGTGGCCTCGAGTGACCTTCGAAAACACAGTAGCTATGGTACTGGAGGAAGGTGACGTAATAAGCATGAGGACTCCCCGGAGGGCATGTATGAAGAGGTTGATGTCTGTGGCCGAAGCGAAAGCGGTATGCAGGGACCGTAGCGTTTGGCGCGCCGTCGTCTCCTACTACCCAGGAATATGGCATGAAGATAAATAAATAAATAATAAAATAATAAATATAAATACACTGGATGAAAACCCGACTCTGCTTGGTTGAAATGTGACTCATAATACACAATGTTTCAGAAATCTAAAAACAATAATTAAAATTAAAATAAAATGAAGACTAAATTTGTTTGTTCTGACAGTTCAATCAAAATTGACTCGTTTACACACTTAGAACACTGATACTAACTGACAGGGCACCGCCACATTTTTTATGAACGCATAAAAAATGTGGCAGTACTTTTCTGGACCGTACAGAACTGTGACTTCACTGTTACTTGTGAATCAGTCTTAACGTACTCAAGATGGCATCCGGTGTGGGTGTCCGTTTCGCTAGAGAGAGAGATGGCGACTTAAATTTGTCTGTCAGCACCATTACAATTTAACAATATACTCGACAATTCAAATTTCGCGGATATATGTTTTCGACAATTAGTCAATTGAAAACAATCATTATTTTTTTACGTTTTATTAATCAGGTAAGGTTTTAATCGAGTATAACGTTTGGCGAAATTATTAATATAGATTCTAGATTATGTGACTGTCACCGACTTGCACTATGTATCCTAGTGTGTTTATAGTCATGATATAATAATTTTATTCATTATTTGAATTTAGAATATTTACCCGGCCATTAAATTTATGTCAGGCATTATAATTTACCTTAAAAAATAAAAACGTAAAAAAATTATAACTTTGTCGCACGTCATGTGAGCGTCCGTCCAAAGAGTTAAATGAAGTTTATTTCAAATGATTTAGGTATTTTTAAAACTAATCTTTCTTTTACGTTTAGCAAAGTTTATCATTAACATTTTTTCAAGGATCTTTAATGGTTTCTCATCTATTGTCTTCGTACTTGCCTTTCGATTATTCTTTTTTGTTTTTTATCATTTGTTTCCTGAAAACAAAATTGTTAATTAGATTATATATTTTTTTCTTTTAGTCCCTCCGGCATCGGAACTGTTATATAAAAAGAACAATAATGAACCCTAAGATAGGGTTATTTATGTGAATAACAACATATAATTATATTGTATCAAAAACAAATAATTTCTTTCTAAAGCTTACATTTTAATACCAGATCAGAAGATTTTCTTCCTAGTCTTTGCACGTGACTTCTTCCAAGCGAAACAATACAAAATACAATCCTTATTATAAACTTATTCATGATATTTTAAAGTATGAAGCATTATAAATCTATAGCATAATATTATAAAAAAATCGTCCAATATATAAAGGATAGGTTTTTGTTTCTTTGTTTTTTATTAAATAATAAAAAATAATAAAAGGTATATATTCTAAACAGTCTGAGATTACTTGAAAAGACGAAGGAAATCAAACCTCACCGTTGCTTTCCAGAGATTAAAACGAAACACTACACACTGATCAAACGGTGCATTACGATACGAACTTTTAATATCCATGACGTTTTTCTCAATTTCAAACTATTTGGCTGCTTCATTTTACATGAGAGTAAAAGCGGAATTCACGCAGAACAAAAACCTTTAGAAGCCTTTTGAAGTTGTAACCTGAATGGTCAAAGAAGTTTTCAGTTAAAGCACATTAACGCCCCTCCATCCTATAACGTGATGAATAGATGCACTTTTTGTGGTGCAAGTTATAAGTTTTACAATTTTATTAAGTATTCATTATTTATTTGATTTATAGATTATACAAGAAATCGTATTCAAATAACCACTATAATATTTAACCAATAGCTGAGGTGATAGATGTTGTAATTATATTTTATTTTAGAAAGAGACAATGAGTCACTGAGTCAGTCAATGAGTTCTTACTATATTAACAAGTCGTCCACGGCGTTAGATTCTAATAGTAGTACTACCAGACAATAATAATAAATATAAATAGCAAATTAATGATTAAGTTATTATCATCTCTGTAATTTTTCGTACCTTGTACCAAGTCCATGCGCTTCGTGCATGCGACTGCCAGCAATACGATACACATATGCTAATGTCGGCGATATGGCAACGATGCCTAACAGATGTTGTAATATTTTAGAAATGACAATTCAATTTTTATATTATTTTTAGATTATTACAATATCCTATTGGTATAACAAAGGGATTTTGGAGCCATATTTAGATTCATAACTATTTGGAAAGATAAAAATAAATATTAGTAAAACCTAAACACATAATACTTTAAAATTATTTACAATAATATAGCAAACTTAACTCTTATTGCTAAAATAGTATATCTTTTAAGTTTGTAAGACATACTCATATAGGCATTAGCATATTATATTAAAACTTATTAATAAAACGTGAACTAGAATACATCGTATATGAAGAAGTTCTCTCGCACACCGAGCGCTACTGACATTAGGAACAAGAACAAGTCTAACTAAATAAAATATACGGTAGTGTAATTTGCTCTCTGCACGAGGCATCCCTATTTTATTTCATTTTGGAAAATATAATACTTATAGACAATGTGTCTTAATAATAAGGTGTTATCTTAACATTCTAAACATGATAGTGTAACAGTTTGTATTGCAATGTTTGTATTTTAGATTATTAAAGTTGGGTCAGGTAAGCTTTTAAGTCAACGCCTTATTTAGAATAATTTGTGACTTAAAGTGGTAAGATAGCATCACTCCTGGTTGCTTGCAATAATTATGTTTTGCAGAGTACCTACAGTTTGACTGCGAGTGGTGAGTGGTGAGTGGTGTGTGGTGCGTGGTGTGATCGCTAAGCTACCTGATATTATAAAATAAATATGTACATGTTAATATGTAATTGTTTCTTCTACATCTATAGCAATATTCTTCTACTGATTACGTTTTAAAGTGCAATATACATCCGTATGTTTATTATAAGTTGGTTGTCGGTTTGATTCCATTGTACGTGGCATTGTGAGTTGCCATAACATAATAAATACAAATTGTACCGGATATTGGAGACTCGTGCACTAACTTACACGAGTGTTATTGACTGAATGACTCACTGGATGTCGTTGACGAATAGCGGGTTTAGGGATTGAGGTTCATTATGAAAATAAGGAAACATGATCATTGCTTTGCACAGCGCCACTTTACGAGTATATTATATTTTGACAATGCCTTAACAAAAAGGTTTGAATATAAAGACAATTTGAAATTTTTACAAAACTAATGTTAAAATAATAAGATAATAAAATAAAAATTAGGTACAAAAAATTATATGCACGGGCGTGTCAAGTAAGTATACGAGTACATACACAACACACTTTAGTGTAATCTCTGTAGTCGTAGAGGCGATTCACTTCCAGCTTTGATTCAATTAATTTTCTCAAATAATCTAATAAGTCATTACTCCGCAGTTCAGTCTGTACAATTTGTATCTTGATTCTAACTGTAGTTTTGTAAAATAATTATTAGTTGTAATTTTGCTCTCAAAAAAAAAACTTTAAATTGATTGTTAATAGTTTCTAATTCTTAATCGATTGTTAGTAGTACGAAAATTCGTAAGAAGAAACTATTAACATTCAATATTATTAATATTCTATTTAGTATAATTTAATTAATTTTTAATTATAATTTAATTTAATAAGCTATTTTTTTTTAATTTAATTGTATTAAGCTAATTTTTATACAAATAATAAACGGTTCTACACGATTCCAAAGTCTTCATTTGATTTTTCCGCCTTTATTGGCAGAGCGCTGGCGATGTCGAATTAGATTTCGATCGCAATACCGTCTGCGTGTCCGTTCACTAATATTTTCTATGTGTACATTATAACCGCCGCACTTACACAGATCATATACATTTTGTCTCCTTACCCAGTTACTAAATATGTTTTTAAATGAATAATATATTATTTTGGATTTTGATTGATTGAATATAAAATAATCATAAATGTAAATACGCCTTGGCCAAAAATATCCATATCCTGAAGACCAATTTTTATAAAATATTCAATGTATTTTATACAATTGCGATACACCGTGTAATTAAACCTTATTTTTTTAATTTTGTCACAACAATGTCGAGACAAAACCCAATTAAAACTTTTAACAAAGATTTCACATTAACTAACAAAGTAAAATGTTTTACTACGAGAATGTAGAGTATTTTGAAAGGTTATAAAACTGCTTCATTTAACTTTGCTTTAAATTACGTCCTTGTTTTTCAAGAAAAAAAACTCACCAGACTTGGTGTTTAAATTATTTATTATATTTTCTTTGCGATTTCTTCGATTTAAATTGCACTGAGACGTCAGGTTCTAATTATAATCTATCTACCGACGATCGCACAGTATTTCAAGGGGCTCTCCAAAAGCTACTTTGACAATGCTGTGGGACACCCAAACCCGCTGGTGGTTAAGGCCACAAGATACACGGCCCGTAAGACTCCTAAAGACAAAAAGAGAAGACCCAAGTCGGTACTTTTCGATCCGGACGACGCGATTACGTTAGGGAACGCTACGTAAAAGCGGCAAAGCGAACATAAATACTACACATACACACACACACAGCGTCTTCGCCGGCGAAGACGAAGCCCCCATCCAAGCACGTTGCTCCGGCGTTCTGCCGTCGGAGGACGTTAGTGTCAAATCCTAACCCACATCCAACCCTCGCTTCCCACCTAAAGGCGTCCTGAGCCGTGGTCCGAGCCTCACAGGAGGCACCCTCAGGACGCGCGTTCCCCTGGGGCCCTTCAGGCCCCCCTTTTTCAAGGGCGGGTCTCTGCACCCGTCCATTCCACCGGTGACGCTGTCATGGCCAGTAGGGCTAACAGCAGAGACAAAAAAATATATATATATATATATAATTGGGTATACCTTGCCAGAATAAATATATATAATATAAACAAAGTAGGTATTGCAAAAAAATGAAAAAAAAACTAAAAAAAATAGGCCTAGCTGTAGTTATTTGACTGCTCACTAACTTTAAGTCTAAAATAAAGTCTATGACTTGTTTTTATTAAAATAAAGATACTTATACTGTGAAAAAAGTTATAATTTTGGGTGAAGTTAGGAGAGACGGTTCGTGTATTACATTTTTATATTCAAGATGTCTCCGAAAGTAAATGGTATTTGCTCAAAGAATTGACCGATTTAATGATGTAAAAACAAAAAAATAACTACTTGAAATTATTTAGACGACGTAATACTTTAATTTTATAAGAATTCCTTTCATCACATGAAAACATAAAATATAAAATAGTTTTTATGGCTTAGATGTTATAGATATTATACTCGTAGATATGTTCCCTCGGGAATGTCTCTGTGGATCGTTTTTAATCCTACAGTTCGTTAGTACATCATTTCGTCTAATCTTTAACCATTTAAGCACCGTAATTAAAGAAAGGAAATAATTTACGTGCCGATTTTTTTAACGTCCAAGTTTTTTTAATAAATTGTACCCTGTTCCTTGTTTGTATGTTACTTCCTGGCAATGTAGCTTTCTATCAGTGCAGAAATAGTTGAAATCGGTCTACAGTTTTGGAGCCTATTTGATACAAACAAATAAATGTTTGTTTACAATATTAGTATACATTTGTAAGTCTACTTTCACCTTCGAGGAACAAAAATTATACTTAATTTATAAATTTATATTCAGCGCCTCCTACATTGCAGTTTATAATAATACTGTAAAAAGATAACAAACATCATTTTACGAGTCATTTTTTATTCTTCTTTTATTTAAAATGTCCCTAATACCGCTCAGATGTACGTAGGTAATAAAAATATTTTCATAAATGCTAACCATTTTTTTTACCTAAGTACATTTAACTTAAGTACTTTTAAAGAAAAGTTTTGTTATAAAAAGCTCCTTCTACTATAAAACCTGCCACTAAACACGTAATTCCCGTTCTCCGTCGGTGTCGTTAAGCAGACACTGCCCAGGGAATAAAACCGTCTTATTAATTGCAGAAATAGCCAATTTATTATTGCTGCTGTTAACACGCTCCGGGCTCAGATTACATCACATTTTTGTAACTTTGCTGTTGAAAAAACTGACACATTAATTTGTAGCCACATTTGTGAAATATGAATTGGAATTTGTAAATATAGATAACATTGATTTAGCCCGGTAGTGTATTCTATGAACTATGACTATGAATATTTTAATTTGAGTAAATTCACGGATGTCAATACTTTAATTTATAACGTGTCAAGGAAAAGTTTTAATGTCTTTACCATACCATCTAACTCATTTCAATAGATTGGAAAATATAATTAAACCCCTGAATCAAATACCATTACATTTTAATATAATGTGTCGTAAGTAATCTTTTTTGTTTTACAAGAAAGAAAAATAATACGTATTATTAAAAAATGTATTAAATATATTGTTACATTGTATTCACATATTTGTTTTATTCTTTAAAACGGTAAGCAGCTTTAAGCAGCTGTATTATTTGTCATACTGAAGTAAAATTAATTATATATACTTATAAATATGTATATTTTGATGAAATAAAACGCGAAACTTGCAAATTTGAAAAGTAGTTTGTATTAAAAACTCATTCGAACATATATGACGTTGGACAATTGCGCCGTCTGCATCAGTCATCGTCAGAGTGAGTGTTCCTCCACAGCCGCCTACTGACAGCGGCTGCTCCGTCTATTGGGTACCTATTTTCATGTATTTTGTTATAATATGAAATTTATATTTTACTGGTAACATCATAAGTTTGAACGATTTAATGTTTAATTAATATGTGAAAATAGGTGTGCTCTGTGCAGCCCTTTTACTGAATGGAAAGTTGAAATAAAAAAAATATAATTACTTATTAAAAATATTATTATGGTGACAAAATAAGACTATAGTGACTTACGAAATATACAAGATATTTTATATAAAAAAATCTTTTATATTCAAAAATCATGTTATATATTTTTTAAATAACAGTATTATTGTTAATTTGAATATTTGTCCAACTGTAATTACCTCATATAGCATTTGCAATTGCTTCTAAATTATTTTATTACTTAATCCTAGATATATACACAGAATAAACGACATTGGGATGTTCACACTTTTAGTGTTATTTTACAACTTGGTTTTACTGCTTGATTTGCGTGTATCTGCAGTCAGTGTTACGGTTACGAGGGCGCGGTCGGAGTTTGCGCGGTAATATGGAACAGAATAGCATACATCGTCTTCCAACATCGTTATAACGCTGAGAAGGTAGATCTAAAGTACACACAAAAAATATAATATACTTAGTATATTATATATGAGAATAAACATCTACTTCTTGTAATGAAATACACATCATTTGAACATCGTATAAATTAATTGAAATAAAAGGTACATCTCTCAGCTTCGTTCGTAGGGTTGTCCCTAACAAAGACCCCGTCCCTCAGTCGCTGTGCCGCTGGGCCGCGTGTATTCACGTTGTCATACCGTATTCATGGGATTAAGAGATATTGCCTCCGACCTCAGCCTCATTGTGAAACTTCTCAACGAATATGACGTTTCTTTATTAAAATTGTACGCGCATTGTTCCGACTGAATATTTATATAGTAGATTTTATTGCGACGTTGTCTGAGCCGAAATGAAACAAGTGTATATTAAAAAAATATGAATAGTACAGACTGACTCGCTTTAATATACACACATACGAACTACTTCTTCTTATTATTATTGTATTGTTTTTTATTTATAGTTTTTTCGAAATCAAACATTAAATAGTTACATTTATAAGCCGTTCTCTTATTTACTTATTTCTATAATCTTACATTATTTACAGTCAAGCTCCTGAAAGTTCATTAATTGATTTTAAAATTCCTAAAAAAAATTTTAATATTACTACGCTTAAAATATGTATAATAATGATAATAATTAATTTTTTACCTCTTTCAAGATCATATTTCAAGAGAATCATATTTCAAAATCACAAACAGTGAGTTTTAATATTTATACCTACGTAGATATTATTAGATGAGATGTTCTGAGAACATCGCAACTTGTAAACTCTCCAAAAGAAACCTAAGAAAACCGCAAAGTCTTAGTTGAGGGACATCGCCGCTCCTCACCGGAGATCAGTAAAGAGAGGACAAATAAATAAAACAATAATCGACCTCTCCAACATCACTACAACTATAAAATCTACAAATATAAGGCGTGACTAAAAACGAGAGAAAGGGTAAAGAATCTATATGAAAGTTTGTCATTTTCAATAACAAATTTTAGGAAAAAAAAATCTTTATCGAAATTATACAATAATTTAATTATTTATTCATTTAAATTAAAGCAATAACGATGATTCCTGCATTTGGGTATAAATATAAATAAGTCCTCAAAAACCCGAAGAATACCAAACAAAAATATACCCAGATTTCTCAATTTCTCACATGTCCACAATCTCGACTTAAACATTAACATTGTGCCCGACTCGAGCCTAGAATAATTGATGCGACCGACAAAGAAACACTTGGGTTCTGGCTTTTGTAGGGTTTTTACAAGGTTTTATTACCCTTTGTGATGCGGGACAGGGAGGTCCTTTTCGGTAAGGTAGAAGTAAATTTGATTTCATATTTATGCAGCTGGCATAACGCGCGACCACGTATCGTATTCAGATGAAGGCTTTAAGAACGTACATCGTACATCTTTCATTGCATTTATCTCGGGTATAGTACTGCTTAAGAGCGACCGAACCGATTCGGTTTAATAGTCCACCATTCATCCGATTGCGTTCTTTATTAGAGTGCAATGATGGATTTTGATAAATAGACTCACAGAAATAACTAACATTTTCTGGATTTTTATTATTATCATAATTCTAAGGACATCAGTAGAAAAATAATTATTGTATAATAAGCATCTTTGAAATAAAAACAGGTGAATGTCATTCAGATAACAATTGTTATTAATAGAAGACTCCTACAATCATTTTCGGTAGTTAATAATATGTTCATAAGATTTTAAACAATATACATACTGTTACATATTTAATACTACTTTTATTACTTTAAGTGATACTTAAATTCAAACGTTAAAGTTGTAAATTTAATAAAAAAATAAGTGACTCATCTCTGATGGCAGACCTTTATCGACAAAAGTAATGGTTAAAAACGTGAAGTTTACCAAGAATGACTTTGAAATACTTACCTTTGAACTAGAATATTTAAAAAAACGGACAAGGTGCTAAAATATATCTTTTATCACTTAGCAACCCTTGTGATTTAACTTAACACTGCCAATGCACGAACACGCTTCAGTGTCACCTTTTGCTAAATATTACAGAATACCACCGTAACCATAATCTCACACTAAGTAATGATTCACTGTTGATACTCGTATGTTAAGTACGTGAACTTCATCTTCATTAATTCATCGCCACTAATATTAAAATTTCATTTAAATTGTGAAAACCACTTGTTATTGATAATAATATTTTTATATATTTAAATATTCTTTGATTTTTAATAGTAGTTCAATTAATTTAATTAGTTTAAGTTTTTGTCTTTAGTAAAAAGTACTAGTAAGTACTCAGAATAAGAAATTTAATATAAATTCTTTATTTCGTTTTCTTGTTATCAACAGGTAATGTTTGTGAGAGATTGTAGGTATGAGTAATCTTAGAAACTTCTGACCCAATTCTAAAATCCTTTTATCACTAGTATGATACATACTCGTACATGTGTACATGTGTGTGTATTGTTATGTTGTAACAAGACGAAAAGTCGGCTTGTCTATATGTTCACTATTTCTCTGGAATTCACAGTTTTAGGACAAGCACGAAATTAGTCGTATAATGAAATAACAATAATTCATTAATTAAAATATATTACCTAAATTACTAACAAATTAGATGTGTCCAGGATGACGGCTTTAATCAAACTGACTTGATTTCTAAATTCAAAGTCTTAAATAGCCATATTTATAGCACTTAACCTGATTCACTGAATGGCGTGACGTCAGGTGTTTACTCTTTTATCTTGCACCTGCATAACACCTGCGCAACACCTGCATAACACCTGCATATCACCTGCATAACACCTGCATAACACCTGCACAACACCTGCATAACACCTGCATAACACCTGCATAACACCTGCATAACACCTGCATAACACCTGCACAACATCTGCACAACACCTGCATAACACCTGCATAACACCTGCATAACACCTGCACAACACCTGGTGTGACGTCACTCTCAGTTGTTTACTTTATTATTAATAATTCCCGATGATATACCAAATACAATAATGTATCATCATATGTTTTTTCATATTCTATATGATGATATCTATCTGTATGAAAAAATCTATAAAAGTTTTAAATATTAAAAAAAATGAAATTTACAGAAAATGTAACAATATTTTTTATGAAATACCGAAATGACTTTTCAAATGAATAAGAATTTTTTTCTTAATCTTAATTGCAACCGTGCGAAGCCGGTGTGGATCTGTAGGTACAATAACATAATATATGTTATTGTAAATAATTAACTAGTACAAATTATTTATATAAATTTACTTTCAATCAGTTTTCTTTCTTTCTTATATTCTACGAGAACAGTCGCCGGCACAGCTTGTTTCCTTAATAATAATATCGTTACATTAATACACGAACAGACAGCCCTCACAGTAATTAACTAATTCTTATTATCCCGAGGTTCAGCAAAGAGCGGACCACATTGTGTAATGAATTATTCATGATCTCATCAAATAATGCTGACGACAGCTTTATTCGAGATCTCGATTCTATTGGAGAGATTTTTATATCAAGCTTCAGTGAAGCAATAACGTTTTGTTTCTCTGCGAGTTGCGATGTGATGTTCGATTAGAACTTAACCAGATTTACATGTATCTCGATACAGTTTAAACCTACAAAACTGTTTAATGTTCATTGATAGAATTCATTGTAATATTTTATAGTAATTACTGCCGTGACTTTTTTGCCGTTCCTCACTCTTCAATAGTCCATGACGGACCTACAATATCCATACAACCATATATTTTTAGTTTAGTAGAAAAAGTTTAAAATTAAAAGTTCGCAAAAGCGTCCTTTACATTGACACAGCTACTGAGATGAGAGAAGATAACACCACACCCAATTTCATCATAAAATATTTCTACCCTATTGGAATTATAGCCAAAGTGATTTTTTGTGTTCCTGTGAAAATGAAACAATTTTTTTGGAAAAAAAGTTATCAACAAAATTTTATCAAAATTCGACCAGTATTTTCGCGAGATGTCTACACGGACGAACAGATACGTAAAAAAACATCTTTGCATTTTTATTATACTCATACACTATAGACTATCTGTTCCTCTTGATTCCGTCCGCAATGATTACGAAATATAAATAAAATTAAATATAACTAAATTTTTAAACCTTCGTGTAACGAATTCCGTCCTAAGGACTACAACACCAGAGCACATTACAATAAAGTCGTCATTCTACAATGTATAAGTAATATAATATTTTAACTATATTATACATATTTTTTATCTTTTCAAATTTATAAATATTTTTAGGCATATATTAGAATCTTGCAATATTTTTATTAGAATAAACGTAACGTAGATCACATAATTAACAAATGCTGATTACGGACTACTTAACAGAATACTAGAATATTCATTAATACGACATATATATATATATATATATATATATATATATATATATATATATATATATATTTGAATTACAAAACAATTGGTGTAATTCATGTGTTTGAAGCAGTTTTTGAGTTGAGAGTTGAGTTGAGTTGAGGGTTATTCAAATAAATTACAAAAAACGAATAAATTTAAATGAAAAATAAATTAATTGCTAGCAATACTTTTTTTTATATAATATTTATATGGTATTTAGACCTGAAAATGTTTGTAAGCAAACATAATATTAATTTTGATATTATGCTAGGTTTACTTCGCTCTGTTAATGTCACACCTCCAGTAATCAATTAGTCATGCACGTCGGCAGTGAATCTGTACAGATGAGGCCTACTCAGACTGGACAGAAGTCTCTGCTGGCGTACTACAAGGCGACGTTCTATCTCTTCTTCTTTTCCCTTTGATCATTAATGAAATCTCTAAAGTCATTTCTTGTCACTGCCACCTCTATGCAGACAATTTGCAGCTTAAAAGCTTAATGCTGCTGTTGAAGAAGTTAACAGTGACCCAAATGCTAGCACAGACTTTTCCTTCCACTTCTAGACTACGCTGACGTCTGCTATCTAGACGCATCATTAATATTTTTAATAGCGCTTCTCCCCTCTCCTTGCATAAGCATTTTCATATGACGCCACCAAGGACAAGACCATCTTGTGAATGCGTTACTTCGAAATTCGATCGAAATAGTAGTGTCTGTTTACAACTCCATATTTTTTAAAAAATCTTTCACTATTGTTGCGGCTCGGCTATGGAACTCTCTTCCTTAGAGCATTTTGGATGGTAATCCTTACCTTAACTTTTTGAAGCTAAGAATTAAGCAGCACTGCCTTTTTTCGGATATATAACTAGTACTTATTTTTATTTTTTAAATTTTGTATATTCGTATTTATTTATTTATTTAAATATATATCGGCGCATCAGTTATCGCAATCATTTGTGAACAATTAGTTGATTTAAAATAACACTATTATTACACAGGCACACAAAAAAAAAAAAACGTCATGAACCAGAGGGGAGACCCCATTATTCCTAGGTTTTTGGGATCGCTGAAACCGAATATGACAATAAAAACTAATTTTAAATGCCAGTTTTCCCGCTAGCACCCCCTTACTACCTCTTAAGGGGTGAAAATTGAAATTGTTGTAAAAAATCAAGATAGATGTGTCTTTCTACGTTTTTTGGGATGCTGAAACCGAAAATGATAATTAAAAATAAATTCATGACCACTATCACCCCCTACCATCCCTTACAGGGGGTGAAAAATTCATTTTTTTCTATAAAATCAAGACAGATGTGTATTTCTACGTTTTTTGGTATAATGAAACCGAAAATGACAACCAAAAGTGAATTTGATAGCTCTTTTACTCAATACCACCCCCTAACTACCCCTAACGGGGGGGAGGGGATGGGGGTAGTTTCAATTTTGTATAAAATCAAGATGTATGAAGAAATTTTGACGATTTACAGTAAATGACATGTTTATCAAACTAGTTTGAAGTTACTCTTAGCTCTTATATTAGAAATTCAAATGCTTTATCGATCAGAAGTATCTGATATATATTCATGATTTAATTCTATTCTTAGCGTAACCCAGGAACAACGGCGTGGACGTAGTAGATTTCTGTTCCCTTTTGGAGTGCTGGATTAAAGTGAGTCCCCTTGCCTCTCACTATCCGGGGTACTGAATTAAAGTGACTCCCCTTGCCTCTCACTATTCAGCGTCTACCTGTTTCTACGATAACGAACTCTCTTGTTGTCAAAAGTTCTTCTAAGTGGTTGCCTTTTATTGGTTCTTTTCTGTTCTGGCAAATCTCTTTTTAAATTCCAACAGTAGTCTGCTAACATATTGACATCCCATTTACCCTGATAGCGCTGTTCCATTGTCTTAAGATCCTGTCTGATGGAACCTTTCACCTTGCTCCTCACTATAGTCTCCTAAATTGGCCGAAAAATAGTAACCTTTCTATTTCGGAGGCATAGAATTAGGTTCAGCATCTTTTAAGCGTTTTACAAGACTGCCTGATGGATAACAGTATAAACAGAATTAAATAGAAAGCAAAAAAAAACAAAAATGAAACAACTTGTTAAGAATAGGACAAAAATCATGATTCAGTCTTAGTATCATAATAACAAATATATGCATACAATAAGGTTACCATATACTTTATAATCCTTTTTTCTCTCAGCATCTTGAAAAACATAGAAATTCACATATTTTCGGTTCCAGCTTCCTAAAAAACGTAGAAATACACATCTATCTTGATTTTATAGAAAAATTGAAATTTTCACCCCCTTTAAGGGGTAGTAAGGGGGTGATAGAGGTCATGAATTTATTTTTAGTTATCATTTTCGGTTCCAGCATCCCAAAAAACGTAGAAATATACATCTATCTTGATTTTATAGAAAAATTGAAATTTTCACCCCCTGTAAGGGGTATTAGGGGGTGATAGTGGTCATAAATTTATTTTTAGTTATCATTTTCGGTTTCAGCATCCCAAGAAACGTAGAACTACACATCTGTCTTGATTTTATAAAAAAAAATGAAATTTTCACCCCCTGTAAGGGATGGTAGGGGGTGATAGTGGTCATGAATTTATTTTTAGTTATCATTTTCGGTTTCAGCATCCCAAAAAACGTAGAAAGACACATCTATCTTGATTTTTTACAACAATTTCAATTTTCACCCCTTAAGAGGTAGTAAGGGGGTGCTAGCGGGAAAACTGGCATTTAAAATTAGTTTTTATTGTCATATTCGGTTTCAGCGATCAAAAAAACCTAGGAATAATGGGGTCTCCCCTCTGGTTCATGACGTTTTTTTTTTTTTGTGTGCCTGTGTTATCGGAGGGTAGATTGCTCTGATCTCACTGTATAAAAAGACGTGCCAACCGCTCCAAGATTCAGAAGCGAGTCAGTCGTTGGACTAAGCGCTACTCCTGTGTTTGTAAAATAACACTCTGAATCGCTGCCGGAATATTGGAAAGTGTTTTCATCTTGTTATCATTATTTTAAATGATTAGTTTTTATATTAATTAGTCTTTTGTTTTAAAATGAATTATTGCTTTATATTAAGTTTAAATAACTTATAATATTGTATAAATTTAATTTTCTAATAAATGTTTTAAATTAGCAAATTGATATCATAATTGTATTACTGTTTTATTAGATTTATTTATTGGCATTTTAATTAAGTTCACAGTTTATGATTGTAATTGTAATAAATTATTGATTCATATAGTGTCTACTCCTTTATCAGAAGCCGGGACGACACAATTACGCCATGGATAACGAAGAACCATCTAGGTCTGTGCCATCCAACAACATGCACCTGTTTATTAATACATTAAAGGATACGATGACTGAGATGTTATCACAAATGGCTTGTGAAAACCGTGCGACCATTAGTGATATCTTCAAAATGGTACAACCATCGGAACAAACTGTGCGTATCTCTGATGTTTACTTTCCAGCATACAATCCAGATAATGGCATGGATGTAAGAGAATGGGTGGAATTAATTTCTAAAACGCAAAGTGAATACAAATTAAAAGATCATGAAGTAAGGTTGAGGGTTGCTGGTGTTCTACAGGGAAGAGCCAAACTATGGGCCGATGATTGTTTATTAAGAACCACCACTTGGGAAGAAATGAAAAATGACATGTTGCAAACTTTTGAACCTGAGTCGCGATACTTTTCAGAGGTCTTAAAATTTAGACATTATACTATTGATTCTGTTGCCAGCATTCCAGAATATATTTCCAATATATGGAGGATGTTTAAACGTATTGTTAAACCTAATCCCACGGAGCAAGATGCTGTTGAGTTTGTTATAGGAAGCATCACGGATGAAAGACTTCGTACAGAATTGTTAAATAGTAAGTGCCAGACAGTTCCAGAATTAATAGCAATTGCAAAAACAATGAGGAAACGAAGACCCTTACCTCAAGCAAGAGATCTAGTACCATCGAAGAAGTTGCGAATCGAGAACGTTACTGAAAGGTCAGATAAAAACATGACTTGTTTTGTATGTGGTAAAATTGGACAACGAGCCCGCTACTGTAGCCAGAATGCAATAGTCAAAACGAAGGAGTCGGATAAAATAAGACGGGAAAAAGAATGTACTTTCTGCCTTAAGCCCGGTCATACATATGAAACGTCCTTTAAGCGAATAGCATCGGAAAAATCAGTCAATGTATGTATGTATGTCAATGTATGCGAAAAAGGTAAAGATCCAAGTAATTTAATTACTGTGACTATTGGCGATAAACCTATTCAAGGTATATTCGATAGTGGAGCCGATTGTTCTTTGATAAGAGAGTCGGTCGGACGTTCCATTCCCGGACCACGTACACATAAGTTGACACATTTGAAGGGTATTGGATCAGTAGTAATTATATCAGTTACCCAGATTTTAGCTACATGTTGTATTAATAATATTACCATTGAAATTTTATTGCACGTTGTATTAGATCATGAATTGCCTACTGGCATAATTATTGGAAAGGATTTATTGAGCGTTCCAGGTATCGAAGTTCATATAACGGACGATAAAACTGTAGTAACTCGCCGCACTTTAACAAACCCTTTAAAGCAGATTAATCATGTTAGTTTGGACTGCCTTAATACGGATATTACAGAGCTGCATCAACTTGAGAAACTTCATAAGTAACTCGATAAACATCACATATCATTCGTTGAAGGGATTTCCGGTACAAGAATCACGACTGGTGAGTTGACAATTAAACTTAAAAATCCAGACAAAATTGTAGAGCGACGACCTTATCGACTGGCACCTGTGGAACGTGAAAAGTTGCGGACTATCATAAATGATTTATTACATAAAAACATAATCAGAGAAAGTGATTCACCATTTGCAAGCCCAATCATTTTAGTAAAAAAGAAGAACGGCGAAGATAGACTGTGTTGACTATAGGGAGCTGAACTCTAATACCATCAGAGACCATTACCCATTACCTTTGATTGGTGATCAGTTAGATAAACTAGCACATGCTAAATATTTCACGTGTTTGGATATGGCAGCTGGTTTTCATCAGATTCCAATCTCACCAAATTCTATTGAAAAAACGGCTTTTATAACACCGGACGGTCAATATGATTACCTCACAATGCCATTTGGTTTGACAAATGCACCTTCTGTTTATCAAAGAGCAATCAATAAAGCTCTTGGTTCTCTAAGGGATAATGCTGCCTTAGTTTACATGGATGATATTCTTATCCCTAGTAAAAACTTTGACGAAGGCCTTAACAAATTGGAAAAAGTTATTGACGCTTTAATTACTGCAGGTTTTTCGTTTAATGCAAAAAAATGTTCTTTCATGAAAAATTCAATTGAATATCTTGGCTATGTAGTAAGTGAAGGTAAAATGAGACCGAGTCCCACGAAAATAGAGGCACTTGCGAATACAGCACCACCTCAAAATGTCAAACAATTAAGACAGTTCAACGGATTAGCTAGTTATTTTCGAAGATTTATTCCAGACTTTTCTACTGAGATGGCGCCTCTTTACGAATTAACAAAGACTGATGCAAAATGGGTTTGGGCAGCAAAACACGAGCAAGTGAGAAACAAAATTATTAACTATTTGACATCTTCACCATTGTTGACTATTTTTCAGGAAGGCTTGCCGACAGAGTTGCATACAGATGCAAGTTCTATGGGTATTGGTGCAGTCCTTATACAGATCAAGGAAAGGCGACAACATGTAATTGGTTATTTTAGTATGAGGACAACGAAGGCCGAATCCAACTACCATTCCTACGAACTAGAAACACTTGCTATTGTGAGAGCTGTTAAGCATTATCTTCATTATCTATATGGACGCCAGTTTACTATTATAACAGATTGCAACGCAGTAAAAGCTTCGCGTTATAAGCAAGAGCTGTTACCTAGGATTCATAGGTGGTGGGCATTTTTGCAAAATTTCAATTTTGAAGTAGAATATCGAAGAGGAGAACGGTTAAAACACGCGGATTTCATTAGCAGAAATCCTACAGGACTAGTAATGAGTATCATTCACAACCATGATTGGCTATCGATGGAGCAACAACGTGATCCAGATTTAAGAAAGTTATGCACTAACTTAAACAAAGATTTACAACTAAGTGAACAATACGCGCTGAACAATAACATTCTGTGTCGCAAGTTAGAAAGAGATGGTAAAATTCAACTACTTAAAGTAGTACCACAATCTTATCAATGGAGTCTTATTAACAAGTTTCATGAATCCCTAAAACATATGGGCTGGGAAAAAACATTAGCAAAAATTAAAGAACATTATTGGTTTCCTAAAATGAGCAGTACCATTAGGTATTTTGTGGAACATTGTGTTACTTGCCTAACTCTAAAGGGAACGTCCGGTGCAACACAAAGTCGCCTTCATCCCATCGAAAAAGTACCAGAACCATTTCATACTTTACACATTGACATATCAGGAAAACTTAGTGGTTCTGCTTCACAAAAAGAGTACGTATTTGTTGCCATTGACGCGTTCACTAATTTGTTATATTAAGACATTCTAAAACTAAAAATCAAGATAGTGCTCTAAAACATTTGCAAGAAATTGTCGGTCTATTTGGTGCACCTAAAAGAATAATTGTAGATGGCGATGGTGCTTTTGCATCTCATTATAAAACTTATTGTGATAATTATGGAATAGAACTACATCAATGTGCCGGTTACGTTAGTAGAGCAAACGGACAAGTAGAGAGAGTTATGAGAATATTAAAAAGTGGATTGACAGTAATAAGTAATCTGCAAAATATTCACTGGGCGAAGTCTTTAAACAACCTTCAGTTAGCTATAAACTGTACATTTTCTAAAGCTACAGGAAAAACACCTATTGAGTTACTTACAGGTAAAAAGGGGGCCGTTCCACCTGAGCTAATTTCAATAATTGACCATACTAACGATCGTGTGGACCCTGTATCAATAAGAGCTTCAGTCCTAGGCAGGATGGTCGAAACTGCAGAAAGAGACAAAAAACGATTTGATAAAGGCAAAGCTAAAGTAAAACGGTTTGAGAAAGGTGAATTTGTTCTAGTCAAGGAACCACCAAGATTGGGTACGAAGCTAAGTCAAAAATTTAATGGACCATATGAGATTAAAAAAGTATTACCACACGACAGATATGAAGTTCGACGAATAAACGGTCGTGGAAGATCCAGAAAAGTTTGTCACGAAAACTTGAGGAATACTCCAAAATTTGGAGTTCAAAGCGATATTGCCGTATCGGCGATGAATAGTAACCTCATTTCAGATAAAGAGTTACAATCTGGTGTTATTGAAGAAGGATCTAAAGATTCTTTAGGTACGAGTCCTGTTGAAAAGAGAACATAAATAAATAAGAATCCATAATGTGTATTTCTCGGGTTATCAGTTTAGCTGCAGATGTTGACTTGTCTTTTCTTTACGTGCTTTATAAGACAGGTAATACGGGAAATATGGTACTGTGCCAAAATTAGCGCTGAGGCTATGAGGCAGCTTTATGTTTAATATTTTGTTTTTCATACGAGACGGCTGAATGGACGCTGAGGTCCTGAAGCCTAACCCAAAATTAGCACTGAGGCTATGAGGCAGCTCTATGTTTTCCATACGAGACGGCTGAATGGACGCTGAGGTCCTGAAGCCTAAGTCAAAATTAGCGCTGAGGCTATGAGGCAATTCGCGAAATTGTTACTGTATTAAAGAGAGTAACTCTAACATAATTTTTGTTATAGATAATGTGGAGTAGGCGCAGGGACGTGCCACTCATCAGAATGGCCGTATCGGCGCATCAGTTATCGCAATCATTTGTGAACAATTAGTTGATTTAAAATAACACTATTATTATCGGAGGGTAGATTGCTCTGATCTCACTGTATAAAAAGACGTGCCAACCGCTCCAAGATTCAGAAGCGAGTCAGTCGTTGGACTAAGCGCTACTCCTGTGTTTGTAAAATAACACTCTGAATCGCTGCTGGGATATTGGCATTGGACGAAACACTGCTCCAGTGCTATCATAAAGAAGATACTGAATCGCTGCCGGAATATTGGAAAGTGTTTTCATCTTGTTATCATTATTTTAAATGATTAGTTTTTATATTAATTAGTCTTTTGTTTTAAAATGAATTATTGCTTTATATTAAGTTTAAATAACTTATAATATTGTATAAATTTAATTTTCTAATAAATGTTTTAAATTAGCAAATTGATATCATAATTGTATTACTGTTTTATTAGATTTATTTATTGGCATTTTAATTAAGTTCACAGTTTATGATTGTAATTGTAATAAATTATTGATTCATATAGTGTCTACTCCTTTATATATATATATATATATATCTTTTGTACATAAATATGTATATATGTGTAGACATAAACACGTCTAAATACTTTATATGCTATTATAAGCAGTCAGCTACTACCCTCACGAATACTTGTATCTTTCTCTATAAAAGGAGCAATCAGACCGCCGCGTGCCACTCAGCTTGTAGCGTTCGTAGTGTGCAAACCGGTCGTGTTGTTTAGTGAGAGTGTTTAATGATGAAGATTTTGTTCCTTCTATTTAGTTGATTATTGTTAAAATTACTTTTTAAGAAATAAATAAATTATTTAAGTGGTAAAATTGGTTTTTTAAATACATCTACTTCTGATTTCCAAAATCAGAAGTGGGATAAGTAACTTTTTGCCCACAAAAAGGAGGAACAAAGTCTCGTGCACATTTCTCAGTTCTCGTGTTATTTTAACATGGCTAGCGGATCTAGCCATAACAAGCGTAGGTCGCGACATCGCTCTCGTAGCCGTACGAGTAGTAGATCGCGATATCGCTCGCGTAGCCATTCTAATGTGTCAAATCATAGCCGCCAGTCGTGGTGTCGTTCGCGTAGCAGAATACGAAGTAAAAGTCGTGCCCAGTCTCGTAACACGTCGTGTCGTGATCGTGTACGCCATCGTTATCGCCACGATGATAGGTCTCGATCCCCGCGCATGCAAAATACCACGGATGTGTCTATTCACATTACACTGAATTCGATCATGAATCGTTTAACATCGATCGAAAATAGTTGCGTAACAAGTGTGCCGAATAAAACAATAGCGCGTTGTGATCCCAGAGCCACGTGTAATACCGTTGAAGGCGAGTTGAACACATCACCATCAAACGTGTCCAGATGTTGCACGCCGGAGCCTCGTTCGGGTACCCATGACACACGAACTACAAATCATTTATCGAATACCCGCACATTTACACCACAAGCAAATAATTTAGAGATAGATACTTCCGACTCAACTAGAGCCCTAGTAGACGCTCTTAAATTATTGCAACCGATTAGGTCACACAATTATTTTATCTCAAACTTTGATCCTTCTATTCATTACATAGACTCATGGTGCGAAGTGGTTGTTCGTGCTCAAGAGACTAATGGTTGGACTGATTCTGAGTGCTTATCGCGTATTGGTTCGTGTCTCAAGAGTGACGCAAAAATTTGGCTAAACGAATGGGTTACGACAGACCGCACGTGGACAAATTTCAAACGCGAATTCAAATCACTCTGTCCGCGCAAGTTGGATTACGCCAACATTCTTTTTGAAACCATGAATACCACATCCGATAAGTACGTTACATTTGCGGAATATGCACGACGCACTCTTTTACGTTTACGAATAGTTAATGGTTTAAGTGACGAGCTTATAACTTTAATAGTGATCCGCGGTATCGACAACCCTCAAATAAGAGCTGCCGCGGCTAATGCCAATTTGAATCCGGAAACAATAGTTTCGTTTTTATCAATCTATACCAAACCGGGTCGTGCAAAAACTGATACCCACACTTCAGTATTAAACAAACATTTTAATCAACTGAATCGTAACGAAAAGAAGTGTTTCTCGTGTGGTCGTAAAGGACATTTCAGTCGTTATTGTCGCTCAAAGCCAAGCACAGATAATAAAACACCTTCCTCTAGCAACACGAGCAGCATTACTTGCACTTTTTGTAAAAAGCCAGGCCACAAGGAAGAATATTGTTTTGCTAAAAATCGTTCTCAACCGCGAAACGAGAGAAATGTTAACCTTTGCGTGGACAATAATTCTAGAAACGCAGGTGCAAGTGATATTGTTGTTGTTATGGTTGATGGCATTCCCATGGACGCTATTATTGATAGTGGTACCCTTAACGTGTCGCTCATTTCATCGGATGTGCTGAGGTACCTTGCCTGCCAACCAAAGTCTACCCATTGTGTTTTAAAGGGTATAAGCGACAGAAATATTAGTCAAAGCTTACGTGACCGTTACTCTCGAGTTTAATCAAATTTCAATTGAGGTGGATCTACTTATAGTCCCTTCTTCATGTATGAATGCGCCGATTATTGTAGGAACAAACGTAGTAAATCGCGACGGTATCGTGTATATTCGCACTAAAGATAATCAATATTTGACTAGGTCTACCGATTCCCCGATTCAAATTAATGCGACGTATTGTCTTGAAGTAAACACGCCTCTTAAGGGAGATAGTTATGAATCGTTGTTTAAAATCACCCGTGAAATGAATATTCAAATATCGAATACAACCCCAGTGGTTTACCGACCCTATAAGCTTTCCTATGATGAAAAGCTCCGAGTTCGCTAAAATGGTGGGTTGAATATCTTAGACGAGTGGTAAGTCAGGGTCAGGTACGGCCGAGCCCACGTAAGGTCGAAGCTCTCGTAAATTTACCGGTCCCTGAAAATGTACGACAGGTGCGCCAGTTCTTAGGGCTTGCGGGGTACTTCCGGCGGTATGTTAAAAACTATGCTACCTTAACAGCGTGCATTGCTAATCTGACTAAAAAAGATGGATGGTGGATTTACCTCCAAGATTTCAACTTTACGATTGATTACAGGAAAGGGGTAATGATGCCACACGCGGACTACCTTAGTCGAAATCCTTCGGTGGTTGCGGCGAACCAAGTTTCAAGGCCACGCAACTGGGCACAAATAGCTCAGTCCGCGGAAAATGAGACATAGGGGTTGCTGCAACAGCTGAGGGATGGAGCATTAGACTCCACACGATATGTTACCAAAAACGATATCCTGTGTTACAAGTATTCGCTTGTTGTTGGTACTCAACATCACGAAGCGAAAGACCACCCAGGCTTCACCCCTTAAATTTGGGATTGATGATTGGGATGGAGAGAAGCGCTGTGCGAGATGCATCGACACCGAGCTAGACAGTTGATGGTTACAAACCAACAACGACAGGACGACTACGCTAACCGATTGAGACGCCAGCCTCGCCAGTTCAAACTTGGCGACCTGGTCTTCGTCATTAAATACTCACAGTCCACCGGAAAACTCGACCCAGGCGTACGTGGACCTTACCAAGTTGTGACAGCTCTACCGAACGGACGTTATAAGCTCAAATTACTCAGCGGCAGCTATGGGAAAACCAAACAAGCAGCGGCACAATACATGGTGCCTTGGCGTGGCGAATGGTGTCCCGAGTCATGTGCAGCCTTCTTTGAGGATATGTACGAGTTTTTGATGTAAGAACTACAGGCCTTCTTGGCCTTGGCGTTCAGTATTGAGACTTCAGGCTCAAGGCCTTGGCGTCTATTTCCGAACTTCAGGCGTAAGGCCTTGGCGTTCTATTGTCGAACTTCGGGCAATTTGCCCTGGCGTTCGTCGAACTTCAGACGTATTGTCTTGGCGTTCGTTGAACTACAGACATACTGTCTTGGCGTTCAGTGTTGAGACTTCAGGCTCTAGGCCTTGGCGTCTATTCCCGAACTTCAGGCGTAAGGCCTTGGCGTTCTATTGTCGAACTTCGGGCAATTTGCCCTGGCGTTCGTCGAACTTCAGACGTATTGTCTTGGCGTTCGTTGAACTACAGACATACTGTCTTGGCGTTCACGGAACTTCAGGTATATTGCCTTGGCGTTCTAGTTTTAGTACCACAGCTGGCGGGCAAGAGATGCGGCTTGATTGGAATCTACTACCGTGAAGGAAAGCGTCTAGACTCAGCTTGTTGTTTTAAGAGACGTCTCTGTTATTATTAAAAGAATACGTGAATTCTATGTGTGATGTGGATGTGTATGTAAATTGTGTGATAGATGATGTTTGAATTGATTGAATGATGATGTGTTGAATGTCTGTAAGATTGAAAGTGTCATATAGGCTAACTAAACTAAATTCCTAATAACGGTAACTGATTTATAGATGAGAATAATAACGAACACATGTCACCGGAAAGAACACCATCTTCGAGGACAGGTCTTCCGATGCTTCCTTTGAATAAAGACCCAGACCCCGAACCTGTTGGCGTCGTTGGTCCCAGCGGTCTGGTATCGCAAGCTGAGGTCGGTCTTTCGATGACCTTGTTGGATGAGGACGTCGAAGAGGATGGCACTGAATCAAGTGGCGGCCGCTGAAGAGACTCGTGTCGAGGACGACACTATATCAGGAGAGGCCGTATAAGCAGTCAGCTACTACCCTCACGAATACTTGTATCTTTCTCTATAAAAGGAGCAATCAGACCGCCGCGTGCCACTCAGCTTGTAGCGTTCGTAGTGTGCAAACCGGTCGTGTTGTTTAGTGAGAGTGTTTAATGATGAAGATTTTGTTCCTTCTATTTAGTTGATTATTGTTAAAATTACTTTTTAAGAAATAAATAAATTATTTAAGTGGTAAAATTGGTTTTTTAAATACATCTACTTCTGATTTCCAAAACTATATTATGCAGATACTTAAAAGATATACTCTATTTCCAATATCAGTTCTTTATTCTCTTCCATTTGTGTTTAATGTAAGTGTACCGCGCTGTCTTGCACACCCTGTCTCACACCAAAGGGTAACTGGGAGAGATCTTTACAAGAGATAAGTAGTCCATTGGACTACATTGTTTTCTGTTTTTTTATATTTCTTATTTTTATTAGTAATGTTAGTTATTTTTATTAGAGATATGTACTGACTATATGTTCATCTTTAAGACAATTAGAGTTTTTCTTAATTTTGCCTTAAAGCTACCGTTGGATGGACATTCATTACGAAAAAGCTACAAATAAAAAGTAATTATTGTATTAAGTTAAGTTTTCATGCTCTTTGTGGTCATTGGAATAACAAACCGGTAAACAGATTATATAGAATGTAACGAATGAAAGTCTTCAGAGGGTTAAATGAAAGTTAATGAAGATTACTAAAAGCACACAAAGGCTTTTTGACTAATTATCTAGACTTGTTTAAGTTTAAACCATTTGTTAAACTCTAACTTAAATATTTGAACACTGTTTTCTCGGCAAGATAAGGAGAAACAATTACGGCCTAAAGTGAAAGTTAGTTGATTTTGTTCATAAACGCCGGCCGACCTGCAACTATCAAACACGAACAATAAACATATATATTATTTTTAGTTCCACAATTAATAAGAAAGAATATCAAAAATTAGAAAAATAAAATATATATAGATCGCGATACAAACAAATTTAATAATAAAATTGAATAATGTAACACTGTAAGATTAAAATTTCACAAATTCATCTAAATAAATAAAATATTCCTACAGGAAAGCTTTTTACAGAAAGCTACAGCTTTGGCGTAGACTTTATCAGAAAACGTTTACGAAGCGTCTTTAACCAACAACGAAGTGTACGTTGTATTGACAAGCAAAAGTGTCCAAAGGTAATCCGGAGTGCAATTATCGCAGTGGAGCAGATGAGCTTCGATGTCACCCGCTCGATGAGCGCCGACTACAGAGAGGTGGGAAATTGTAGACAATATTAAGACTAAAATCTAGAAATTTATTATAAACGATTGTGCTTAATATGTGTAGTAGTAATCAGAAGTTCAATTATCTTAAGCGAAGTGTCTGTTTCACATCGCCACATTACTTCGTTCTTACAGATAAAGAATAAATAATTATTTTTAGAAATAAAGCTATTTTAAAAATATTTTTTCATGTTTTGTTTAAATATCATATCCACTACTTCGCAGCTTCTCTCTCGTGTGGCATACTGTCAAAATGTCGCTGTCAATTGCCACAGCGGCTTACTGGCGAGCGACAGTAGGCCTGGCACGAACATTACAGACCATAGAGCGTAGCGCAACAATAAAACGCAAAATCACTTGTCCATTGATAGTGATGTTCATAAGAATATGTTCATTTCGATTAGTTATATTTTTTAAAGGATTCTATCGAGAATAGTATTTAAAATTATTTAAAAGAAATACTTCCTATGTGTTAATTACATTTCAAATATAATAACAATCGTGGCACAAATCCGTTTATTACAAGAACAAATCCAACTTCAAATAATCCGACAATGTATCAGCCGATAATATTTCTTCTTTGTCTTACTAGAGCTCTATAAATATATAAAATGAAGCCAGACGCGAAGACTGCCGTCTCGCCAATTTGGCGAGTGTAATGTAAATGTATCGCAGCATCTGGCTCCGACCCATTGAGCCAACCCGACCAACCGACCGGCGCACACACAGCCTAGTGTACTTCTTTATAATTAAATTGAGATTTAAGCAAAGTGTGAGATGTAACCTTCTGTGAGTAGACTTCTCAACGTGTGAAAAATAATTATTACCGGAGTAATATATAATTCATAAAGTATCCTTAAAATATGAAACAAAATTCAGAAGGTATTTTTTTACGGAAACAACAATGAAATAATTTTAATATTAAATACAAAGGATCTCTAATAGAATAGTTTACGAGCACTTCCTTTAGGACCAACAACAGATAAATAAGATCACATCGATAAGTTAGGTAATAAAATTTACCCTTTTATTTGTGTTCCAGGAAAGATTTCTCAAACATCGAACGTCCAAACGTCTTTTCTCAGCCTTCGAATAAAAAATATACGAGGATTTGTAATTTTCCAAATTTAATAATGTAAAATAATTCGGCAAAATACACTGATAGTTCTACAAGTATAGGAGCGTTTGGATTACTTTTCGGAACCATATACTACTGTATTACTGAAGTATAGTAACACAAGTAAATATGGTGTTTGTTTAGTTGCTTCGTCTTTGTGTCATGTCCTATTCTGTCCGGTCTTGTTTATCATAGGATATGATTTCATGAATATCCTCTGACAGATTTAATAAATTGCCACAATTGATAGTCCTTCCAGTATCTGAAATTACAAAATGAACAAGACAAGTAAAAATACATAACACACTTTATATTGCCATAGTAGATATTATAATTAAAACAAGTTCTTACTGAGCGTCCAGCCAAAGTCGAATTTGTCTTTACTCTAAAGGAGTTACTTAATACTAATAGAACACAAAATAATTCCATAAATATGTCTATCGAATCTGAACAGAGAGGCCGGTAGTAACGAGAGCAAGGAAAACACCGTAGTTAGGCATGTCGCCAGTCCAATATTCCAGATTTATGGACAATTTCATTAGAGGACTGTAGTTGTGCAGTTCTCACACCGCAGCAGAATTTTAAAGTATTTATTATCTATATAAATAGTTATAATTTTAGTGAAAGTAAATAAACTTATAAGCAAGTGACCACTTATACATCTATTCTGTTATTGACTTAGAATATTAAACTTTTATTTTTCTTTAAATTTTTCGATTCCATATTCTAAAAGTTAAGTAATAACAGGATATGAACCATAGTAAGACAAAATACATAATCTCATAGCTTCTGTTTCTTTCGTCTCTGCTCTACCGGTTAACTAATTAAAAACATTTTGAACTTTTTCGCAATAAAGATAATATAATTTTTAATAAAAGTAATTAAGGAAAAATATTTACAATCAAAATAATTCGCGAAAAATAAATACAGTAAAATGATCGGTGTGACGCGCAGCCTGCGGCGCTCCGCCCGAGCGTCCTGCATAATGCATGAAGGTATATTTTTACCGAGCCCGCTATGTGCAATCACTTAGTATGGTGCTCAGCTATAATCGCCAATCTTCAAGTTCTTCCACTGTTTCCGGAATTTTGCTGATGTTATTTTTTGTCCGATTTATCTTCTTTTTTTAATTTGAAGCAAAAGTTTTATTGGAATTGGGTTAAAAGTTATTTTATTCAAAATATGGCATCAATATTTTCCCGACTCGGTAGCCTAGTTGAGTCTTCTGATATTTTTCTGTCGAAGTGTTGTTAAAAATATAGTGATCCAAACGGCACTTGTAAACGTACATTTTCCGATTTCTTGTGACCTAAATAAAATGAAAAATATTAAATTATTCAGAACAGCGGTTATCACGCGCTGAACTACTGAAGAGGTAGAGGTAGAGGTAGAGGTAGAGGTAGAGGTAGGTATTCGAGTATCAACTGCCGTTTTAAATATTGTTATATCTTCATCATAAAATACCAAAAGTATTTTTATAGGTATCGTATTATTCACTTAGATATGTTTCTTTATTTTAATTTAATTTTGTTTTTCTTTTTATATTTGTATTTGTCTGTTAATAAGGAAAAAAATAATTACAGAATGATAAGGATACAATGTTCAAATGGGAAAAACGCTCAACAATTTCATTTCTCCAGAGCTTACGTCAATTCACAGAACTTAAATTCTTATCTCGCTTCAGCATTAGAAATCTATAAAAAATAATTTCACAGAAAATAGTAATTGTCCAAGATGTTCATAATTTCAAACAAAATAAAGGATTTTAAGCTGTTAAGAGCTGTATATCCTTCATTATTTAAACGCGCTCTCAAGATATTTAACTTAAAATTACTTAATTTAAAGAAATTCAATATGTTCACCGAGAAATGTGGTACTCACAGCCGCACTTTTATTTATTTCAATAAATACCTGGAGAGTAAAGAATAATGCAACAGGGATTGCCTTGAGCCGGTCAGTCTAATACTCGTATTTGCTCGGTAACATTGGAGCCGAGCTGGCGACCGGCCATTGTGGAGCACTGAGATTACATCTACTGAAGATCTTTTAAAGTCTTTGAAGAAGAACTTTTAATTTTTATCACTACGTTATATTAATTTTTATTACTACGTGACAATCAGTAAGAGGAGTAATTTGTAAATGAAAGAATAATAATATACATAATAAATGTATAGTTACACTTAATTACCCGTCATATATTTTACACTTGTTTTTTTATTACATTTTAATGGTTTAAAAAAGGTTTCCTAATTTAAATTATTCCATTAACTTGCAAAAGAAAAGTAAAAACATATAGCATCTTTTTATATTATGAAAGAAACAACACTACTTTCTTTACTTAATGTGATTCCATACAATATAATTTGTTAACGGTACAACATCAAGCACAAGTTTTATTAGATATATAGATTCGGCCGTGTATATAATTGTATTACTAAATGTCCGGGTACTTACTGCATTATTGATTGATTATTGATTATTGAAAAATATTACTGAATAAAGATATATAGTATAGTATAGTATATTTTCAATTCATTTATTTAATAATATAAAAATATATTGGAAGACAAAAAAGCTTCAAAAAATAAAAAGTTTAAAATTTTGCTATTTTAATTTGTTCCCTTAAAGTTAACATTTTTGTATATATACAAATACAAAATTGAGCATCCGTTTCAGATGCGAGTTATATATTTTTATGAAGAAGGCAAATATAATATACATACGATCTTAGTTCTAAGCTAAAGCAGTGAAAAACCACGCTCATACAATGTATCAATGGCTCCACTGAGCCCCCTCGGCCGCTGGCAGCGAGCCATCCACGCACTCACATAAACCCTGTTAACTTATTACATATACTTTTATGAACACACTATTTGCTTTGATTAAATTTAAGAGTCATATAATAGATCCTGGTCCATATCCTCGTTGATAATTACACCTTAAAGTTACAATTAGGACGTAAAGTCTGATTGTTATTATTAGTAACAGTAGCAGTGGTAGTGGCAGCAGTGGTGGGAGCAGAAGCGGTCGCAATGGCAGTGGTAGTCATTAAGTAGGTTACAGCTTGTACCCGGCCGCTTCATTGGGTAATAGACACCAAGTTACAGATCAGCATAATATTCATCTAAGCTTCTTTAAGAAGTACGGTAAGTGAAAGTTGCGGATTCCTAAATCACTTTTTCCTTTGCTTCCCTTAAATATTATTAACATTAAACCTACCAAGTACCGGTCAAATTGACCGTTCTTAAGCTTTTGTAAACTTACACATTTTTAAACGTTATAATATCGTTATCAAACTACATGACAATTCTTAGAATATGCATATAATATTTTCTGAACTCCTTACTTTTAGTTATTTCTATTATTACCTGCGTTATATAATAAAATAACTTCGGTCAATTTGACGGCGTGCGGTAGGAATAGGTGTACAAGAATTGTCGGTAGGTTTAGTGTTAATACATTTCACTAACTTGATACACAATACATCTGAAAAACAGTTATTTTTTTATTTAAAGCAGAAAGGTTTATTTATGATGATGATGATGATGATGAGTTTCCTTTAGAAAATTTCATCGACTCCAGAGTTTTTATATCAACAAATGGTAAGCTTATGTATGCTTTCACAGGATATTTAGTACTAATTACTGTGTTGATATTAACAGAATTCTGTTTAGTTATTTAATTATGAAAAATGAGAAGCAAATTGAAAATAAATAAATAAACACACATCTTAATCACTTCATAATTACTTTATTATCATTAATATTAAATCCAACTGTAACGCTCTCTTTTCTCTCTGATTCTAAATATTGCAGCAACTAATCGAGCTTCGTCCGTCTCAGTCACATGTCAAAGTTCCTTTATTAAGCACTGTTTGAGTCACTGACTGAGTCACGCGTCATACAAATAGAAGTGATACTTCCCGTTAACCTAGAAAGATAGGATTCGGTTCATAATTAGGTTTTAGTGTATACACAAGGATATATTACCAAAACTTTGAAAATTGAATACGTGAAGTACTCGATGTGTATCACTATAGAACAGCCAGAGTATCGGAGAAACGGAAAAACGTTTTCTAATTATTTTTCAGAAAATAAAATAATATACGTATTTATTTTATCTTCACGCCATATCCCTTGCGGGGTAGCCAGAGACGACGGAGCGCCAAACGCTACGGTCCCTACAAACCTCTTTCGCCTCGGCCACAGACATCAACCTCTTCATACATGCCCTCCGGGGGGTCCTCATGCTTTTTAAATGACTATATATATATTTATATAAAAGTAAATTATAGATACTTAGTAAATACTAAAGTTTTTAAACCTGGCAATAAATATATTTCTTTTAATTATCATAAAATTCGAATCTCGCTTAGTTACGGTTGCTAACCTTTCCTTATAATCAAAATATTAAATGCTCTGAAAAAGCCCATCGAGACAGGGAGGGGTCTTTGAGGAAGCTCGCAGCTGAAACGCAGGAACGTGTATAAATCAAACGCAGAAAATGGAGCTCTACCTACAAAAAGAAATGAGATCCCATCAAAAAGATAACATGTAAAAAATGTCCAAATCTCGCTACGCAGTAAAAAGTTATGAAATCTAATCTAAACCAAATCCGTAAATGCAGCATTACCAACGACGGTGTCATAATTGTACTCACTTTACTAATAACATGTTATTATCACTATATCAATATTACCTTTTTTACATCTTAATGAATAGAGTGATTTAGAAAACGCAAGCGGAAAAAGACCAGACTAATAATATATAACAGCAACGAATCTCTCACGTCATTTCATAACATAACGTGGCATGGATACGCTGGAATAACTTTCTTTAGACAACGCATTGATGAAACACAAAGCGTTCTAAATTAGAGTACGGGGGACTTAAAAAAATATTATCCACAAGCAACTGTATTATGTAATAACTAGGTGTGACCACGATGTTTACAAAAGGCTTAAAACTGTTTATGATATTTTATTCGCATTTTTAATTGTGTAATAATAACGGTTTGTATGACAGCTATTCTAACATTAAATGTACTATTACCATTCCCTGTGCATAATCTTGGGTACTACTAGAGCACTACTCGTACGTTTTAGTACCTATTTTATATTACCTTCCATGATCTCAAGTTAAAATATAGTTTGACCGTGATACAATTATATGATTTTTTTATATGAGTGTACTTATTCATTAAGAAAGTAAAAAAACTGTATTGTCTTGTACTTTTCAATGATGTCAAGCCAAGTCTTATAAAAAAAGAGTGTTATCTAACACGAAATCAAAACTTTTCATTATATAATTACAATTAGGTACAAGGTAACATTAGAAGTGTAGTGTAGTGTGTAGTGTTCAATTTTAATTGGTTAAGATAAAAAAGTTACTGTATTTTTATAAAATGCCGATAAAAAAATAATTGTAGGCTCAAAAGCTGAGTAAGTCAAATACACGTCGGCGCAGCAACCGTCTCATGATATATGAATGGAATCTTAGCATAAAGGAAACTGTAACAAAAAATAAACTAGCTCTAGTTTTCCAGATTTACTACTAAATAATTCACTTCACCCGGAATTATTTTACTTTCAAATTCTACGTGAAAAGGAAACAGCCTCCGGGATCTTATAATAAAATCCTGTAAAACATATTTGTGCTTGTAACTTCGTTGCTTACACTACCCATTACCACTACTACACTACTACACTACTTAAGTTAAAAATACCCAACTATTTTTTTTATTAATTTTACAAATTAATAAAACTAATTTACTAATGAAAATAATTAAAAGTTGTAAGTCATTTATGAAGCCACCCGTCACGAGGTACGGCGCAGTAAGCTTTCCGTGAAATAATTCTTTGCTTTAAAAATATAGAAAACTGAAGGAATGGCAGTAAACATTACACAAAATCGAGTTCCTCATACTAATTTCTTACCGAAAATATATAACAACGAAAATAATCTCTATAATTTCGATAAAATTAGTAGCAACAGCTGAAAGAATCGAGTCGATTATCTACGCCAAAGAATTGTAATGTTTCTTATGACAATAATTGCATGCGATGTCATAATTTGTAATATTTATAATTATTTTCCTGAGGCACAAACAATTTATAAATGTTATGTTTAAGAGTCACCACACTCACATTAATTTTACATTAATTCTTTGACTCCGACAACATCGCATAACGTAATGGTCCAATACATTTTTAAAATATTATATTTTATTATTGCAAGTATATTTAACCAACATTCTTTATTTCTCAAATTCAAATGATGTTACAGTATTGGAGCTACTGTTTTTTCAATACAGGTATCAGTTTATTGTAGGAGGGTAAAATATTAAATGTATTTATATTAAAGATACCGAATAGAATAAATAGTTTTACTATTATAATGGGCATGTTAGAAATGTATTGAATAAATTTAATAAAACAATTACGTACTATAATCATTTCTATTAAGTACTCGTAAGATAATATAACTCACATTTATCGCCAACCACCATTCTGTGAATACCTGAAGTACGACCATTTATGGATTGTTCCGAGCAAGTAACCGCAAATAATTTATTTTTCCCTACTATCGTAGCTGTTACCGTAGTTTTTACGATTTTATTTGTGCATAACCAAACTAAAATGTGATATTTCAATACTTATTCTCATCATCTCAGAGTTAGCGTTAGAGTACTGTCAATACAACGACGAAGATAATTTAATGTGACTTTTTGCTATATTACATTGTAGTAAACTATTTAATCGGTAGCGGTAAGAGGACGTCTGTGATGAGAACATCCATGTTTTCTTACAGTCAATACTTAGCAAAATAATTAATTTTAAATTTTATCCAGGCTTGTAACAAATACGTACATTAAAAGTTTTTAGTAAATAACGTGCAACATTTAAATTTATGAATGAAGTGGGTAGGGCAGATAGTTTAAAACTTTTAACAATAATATTAATTATTTTAAATTTAAAATACTTATAATTCAATTTCAATTTAATTTAGCACTAATCGGTTAACAATATTTTTGGTTAACCTGTCTTTAGCTAACTCAAATAGATTCGACGGTTTTCCTACACGTGAACCATTAGAAAAATCATGGTTTTTCCAATTCTAAACCACAAATATAAATAATTACTCACTCCAGTCTACAGATCTTTTACAAATGTTTGGAGGTAATTGAAAATTGTAACTGAGAAATAATAAACAAATAATTTGCAATAAACTAATATTGCGACTATGAATTGGGATGAAAACTGTCCAGGAGTCTATCGCGGACAAACAACGTGGCACGTAATTTATTTATATTAAGATAAATAAAGTGAAACTGAAATACAATTGTTCATAAAAGTACTCCTCAGATGCATGTTCGGGTATCGGTTCACACGAAAGACATCGCGGGCACATCTTGTGTATTTATAACAGTGTATATTCTTTTGTATCAGAATACGAAGTTACTGATATAAAATGAACTGCAAGTTCTGTTAGAATATTTCATTACAAATCAGTATATGGGAACCGGATACTACGTCTTCGCCAAATCAAATATTGCTGAGAAAAATCTTATTTTCTCAGTGTATTTGCTCTTCCATTACTTAAATATACGAAGCTATTATGTAATTGAGAACGGGATTTCATTATGGTGTATATTTAGACAAATATTAAACTTTTGGAAAATCATAATTTTTTTGTGTTTTTATGACAAAGGATATTAGGACATATAATTTTAAGGCAGAGAATAAATAATGTTCTCATAATTATATTAAATACAATAATTTAAACTGACTACAGCTTATAAAGAATAGACAAGTCGGGCCAATGTATCTAATTTGAAGACCAAAACTAAGCTTTACCAATATTACCTATACCCAAAGCTGCAAAAAAAACTCACACGTATAGACTATTTATCAACAGCTTCACTAAGCCGTTGGCAGCGAGCCACGTCAGCCACGCGTATACTGCCATGGAGCCTTGTTTATTTATTATTTCTACTTTCATATCCTATTTGATTAAATCAGGGGATTGTATTGATAAATAGCTAAACATGGTTGTAATGTTTTGTTTAAAAACAACATTATTAAAACGTATTTTATTAGAACTTCGAAAAGTTACAACTGCAACTAGAAAAATCAACTCGTGCAAGCAATATCACATTTTCATACACCAAATAAATTTTATGGAACGAAAAATATCAGTTAACGCTAAACTAAACAAAAACAAGTTAAGTCCTACTAACTACATAAATGCCAAAAATATGGCGTTAATAAATAGAGAATACACTAAAACATATTTATTGATTCCACTTAAAAGTTTATCAAAGTATAACATGCTATTTACTACATATGTAGACAAAATTCTTATTGATGAAATTTATATTTTACGTGTGTTGAACAAATTAGAGCGCAGGTACTTTAATTGTTGAAGACTAGACACTCTAGAGAGAGATTTAGATTCATTTACTTTTAATTAAATTAGTTGATGCCTTATTCACATGCTATATACATATTGTATGTTTTGATAAATCTTCTAAATGCACTCATTATTTGAATGTTTTGAAACTTTGAACTCCGTGGATAGAGTTTCTCAACCATCCTGAGCCGGAGTTCGCATGAACGTCGTGTGTGTGTGTGTGTGTGTGTGTGTGTATCCACTGTTGTAATATCTCACGTCGCTACGACGCCATTACCATTCATGTAACTTATTAGTCATATTTTTAACGAATGATCTTATCTTAAGGTAGTGGTCAAGCCACCTTTGAAAGATTTTACAAATTATATGGATGAACTAAAAAACGGCTTAAAACGTATCTCAGTATAGTAATATTTTGATCGACAAAGTAATTAGAAACGTTTGACAATGTCATCGTACTCCAGGTTGGTATTAAACTAATTAACTTCAGAACTGTAGCAAAACTTGACTTCACTTCTTCCGTTATTTATTAAGAAGAAAGAAACAATAATAACATGAAATAATATCAAATTTAAAATTTTATAGCTTAAAGTAATTAAAATGAAGGAGATGAAATAGAAATTAATTCTGTTGTAATCGGTTCATTAGATGTGCATTTATTAAATGACCGCGCCGAATAGTCTTGGTTTCAATTCCTAAGTGAAAATAATCTTCATTTTATGTTGTGCACGGATTGTTAAGTTCTTTGATTGGATTTGCTAAATAATCCACAACCCTAATTTTATAGGCTGTCTATTTCGACACCTATTTCTGTTAAACAATGCACTTGCGGATAGCATTCGTTATTATTCCTAAAAGCGTATATAAGAATAATACTATTTATATTAAACATAGTAATAAATATACTATAAAAATGAGGAACGAAAATAGGTTCGCGTTAAACCAAACCAACACTTCTAAAATTCTAAAATTGTAGAACTAATTCTGAATTTTAATTATTTATATTTAGTATATGATACATTATGCACGTAGGGAGGGATCGTTTCGATGCACTTCGGGGAAAGAAGTCTCTATCTCTGCTTATCAGACTGAGAAACAGGTTACAACAACATCGTATCTATGTTTGCGAATGCCACGATGACCCGCTAGTGTTCGGTCCAGTCAGTCTCATAAGATCTCTTTTACGTATTTTGAACTATTAAATTGTCTTATTATTTGTTGTATGTATTATCAATTTATTATTTTTATCGTATATTTATATTTGATTGTTATCTGCTTTTTGTTAAATTAATTTGATTTAATGAGCCTTTGTTGTCTAAATAATAATGAACAAATACCGACTTACACGTCTCAAATAAATAAATGCAGTTGTATAAGGGAACGCGCGTCGATGAATTAATTTTACATGTAGTATTGTTTGTTAAAAGCCGCCGTCACCTGTCTGTTGTCAGCGAACAGATGACATTTATATTGTGTCATGTCAAAATGAAAAAATATTTGATATTATTATAATATCATCATTATAATAACAAAATGTTATTGTAATAAAATAGTAACTCAATACTACGTCCACACATCACATACAGAGTTTACCGTCTCGGAGTAAATCACCTGAAATAGAAAACGCTCCCATAAACAGAACCGGTAAAGCCTTCAATGTTGCTATTACCTTGATTTATAAGGCACTGAGCTTTGAAAAGTACAGTTAAAGAAGTTTTTGATATACCTCAGACTTTAAGCACTTTACAGTTAATATATGACACTAAATTGTTATTTTAATTCCATTCAAAATGAATACATAAAATATACTTGTACCTACTCATTATAGTAATGATAATAATATTATTAGTTATGCTGAACTTTGGGATTGTGACTTCTTTTCCTAGTATGATTAAATTAAATTTAGAATGTATGTATATAGTTTAGTTTAAATGGTTTGGTAGTTCGCCGCCACGCGCCCATAAACTGACAAATTTCCATAACAGTTACTTTCAGGCCATTACATTTAATATCGGCCGAAGCAGTCAGTCTGTGAACGAGTTATGTTAAAATATTAATGGCGATTGTATTCTATAATGATCTTTATACCGCTCGTAATATAGTTCAAATTATATTGCTGGGCACAATAATCGTTGTAAAACCATGATTTAATTGTCTTCACGTTTATGGTTTAAAATCTTTGAACGTCACTGCATTATAGAATAGAAACTAAGTATAATTACCTAGAAAAGATAAACCTCAATTATTATGTTTCATCCTATGGAAAAGGTTTCAAAATTCATTTAAGAAAACAACAAAAGTACAGGCACATTGTGCTGAGCCCTCATCGACGACCGACTAACACAACTTGAAGAGTACGGTAGTCTTACGCAATAAAACTTACTGCTGAGCTTGAACTGATATTAATTTAAAAAACTTAACTCGTAGATTTTAAGGTTAACGGACACAAAAAGAAGGGCAAACCACACTTACAGTTTATACTCGAGATCTATAACAGTAATTGTAGCGAAAACGATAGTAATTTAATTATTCCAAATTTCTGCTAATTTCAGGTGTCGTATGAAAATGCTACAATAAAGAAGCAAAAGAGAATAAATAAATTATAAACAATAATGCAAAACCTAATACAGCTCTTATTAGGTTTACATTTATCCATTATCAATAAATAATATCGTTTTTCCAATTTGAATATACGAGTATATCAACGACCACTGTACAGTCACCATGGCATTAAAAGGCATATTCAAAATAGATATAGAGTTCTTTGACAATAAGCAATATCTACTTTAATATTGTGTAAATTATTACTCTCAAGATATTATTAATCTTATTCAAATTCAAATTCAAATTCAAAATATCTTTATTCAAGTAGGCATTTACACGCACTTTTGAATCGTCAATTATTACAATACAAAAAAAGGTCAGTGTAGTCCGTCCGTAAGCAAGCTACCACCGGCTCGGAATGCTGCTCTGTTGAGAACAGCCGGCCAGAAACTCAACAGTTGCTCTTTTCAAAAGAAATATAACAATAGGTGATGTTTATTAATTATAATATAATATAAATCCTGCAAATGTTTCAACAACTTAAGTTCCACATATTTCGATCCACTAAAAACTCTTGAACGTTATAATAAGCTTTATTTAACAATAAACTTTTGATTTTAGATTTAAAACTAAGAAATGGAAGGTCTAAGATATCTTGTGGAACTTTATTATATATGCGTATACTCAGACCCATGAAGGATTTATTAACTTTTTGAAGCCGAAACTTTGGCGTTACGAGTTTGTTTTTATTTCTCGTATTTATCGCGTGTCTGTCACTGTTTTTATATAACTATTTAAATTTTGACGTATATATAAAATGTTATTAAATATGTATTGGGAAGCGACTGTAAGAATACCTATTTCTTTAAAAACATCTCTCAGAGAATCTCTAGCTTTTAAGTTATAAATAGCCCGCACAGCTCTTTTTTGTAAAATAAATATAGAATTAATTTCGACAGCACTGCCCCATAATAAAATACCGTAAGATAAAATACTGTGAAAATAACTAAAATAAACAAGTCGAGCCGTATTAATGTCCGTTAATTGTCTAACTTTTCTAATTGCAAAGACGGCGGAGCTGAGTTTGGCTGCGAGTGTTGAGAGATGGGGGTTCCACTGGAGCTTTCTATCTAATGTTAAACCTAAGAATTTTGTTGAGTCAATCAATTCTAACACTTCATTGTTAAGGAGCAAGTTACAATTTTTACTTTTTACATTAGGAAGTGTAAACTCTACGCATTTAGTTTTCTTAGCATTTAACACTAAATTATTAATTTCGAACCAATGCAGGACTCGTGACAAAGTACTGTTTACTTCGTCATAATTAATCCTATCACGCTCCACTTTAAAAATAAGCGAGGTGTCATCAGCAAAGAGTACAATTTCACACAGACCCTTAACAAAAAAAGGCAAGTCATTAATATAAAGTAAAAACAAAAAGGGGCCCAGAATAGATCCTTGTGGAACACCCATCTTTAGGTGAGAACCAGACGATTTAGAATTATTAACGTAAACTGTCTGGATTCTTTGATTCAGGTAAGAGGCAATAAGATCAAGCGCAGCGCTACGTACACCGTAGTGGTAGAGTTTGCATAGTAACGTCCGATGGTCCACACAATCGAAGGCTTTGGACAAATCGCAAAACACCCCAATTGCATTTTGCGACTTCTCCCACGCGTCGTAAATGTGCTTAAGAAGCGCAGCACCCGCATCAGTCGTTGATTTGCCTTTGGTGAAACCATATTGTTCACTATGCATGGTCCCACGGCTATACATAAACTCTGAAATCTGATTTAAAATAATTTTCTCGAAGACCTTACTCAAGGTCGGTAAAACCGAGATAGGCCTATAATTTTCGGGATCCAATCTATCGCCACTTTTAAACAAAGGAACTATTTTACTGTTTTTCATCAAATCTGGAAATATACCGGTTTCGATACATTTGTTAAAAATAAGGGATAATTGAGGGGCAATATCATTTATACTAGTGCTAAGCAATTTAACTGACATAGCACATTAAAAGCAAAATATTTATTATTGACTGTAACATTTTTGTTCAATTCCGCAATTGCAACAGATGATAAGGAATTTAAATTACGTGTGACTGTTATTGGGATTTCAGTAAAAAGGTCTCAAAAACAGCCGCCACCTTTGATTCTTTATTTATTTCAATATTATCAATTTTTAACTTTATAGGTCCATTGGGAGCCCTAGATTTTCCAGTAAAACTAGATAAAACATCCCAAGTTGCCTTTATTTTATCTTCTGAATTTAAAATTTTATTTTTTATATAAATGGACTTGGCTTGTACGCAAACGTTCTTAAATATTTTAGAGAAATTTCTGACTATTTAAGAACACCGGATCATGATTCCATTGCCTCTCACCATATAAATCATATAATCTTTCTCTGCTTCTATATATTCCTACGGTAGCCCAATCACTAAATTTAATTTTAAAGTATTTCGTAAACGTTTTTGGCTTAAAAATATTATATATTTATGTCAGTTTTTGAAAAGCTTAAGGTTTTTCTGCGAGCAATAACAATCACAATACATAAATTCTGGTTTAATATAAATGGACTAGTCTTATATGGTGTAATAGATGGTTGGATGGTCAACCCCAGCGGCTGTAATGATAAAAACACAACTTAAAATGATGATAATATCATTATTACCTTTTCATATAAATAAATTGTCAAATAGTGAATGGAAGACATTTTGAGAGTGCTATGTTTTCCACTAATGCAAATGTAAAGCAAACAACGGTCCACGTTACAGTTCACTCGGGAGGCCGGGATGGCTGGGATGACATGACAGTTTGGGGTTACTTTGATAAATCTTGTAATATCTCCCTGGAGTCCTCTGCGGCCGCCTTTTAAGGGAAATTGTTTTTAATATCGGTTTTTGTTTCAGGAATATAATATCAAAATTAGGGTACTAAAGCCTAAGTACCTCCATATAAAATGTAATTTATTTGAAAAGTTTAAAAACTATATAATGTATTTCCACGTTAGACGACAAGCGATAGCAACAGAGCTCAATGAAAGCTTATTTTATACCCTTCTTCTAATAAAATGATTCAAATTATATACCTTTAGAGCAGCGGAAAAAACTGACGTGTATAGTATTTATCAATGGCTCCGCTGAGCTCGCTGGCAACGAGCCGAGCTCATCCCGACACAGAGCGTTATTTATTTATTATCTATATTTATTTTGACACCTTTGAATACATTTGGATATTGATAAATTAATACATAATATTCTTAACAAATAGTCAAAGGAGAGGTTTCAGTTTCGAGTTCTCTCCGAACTGACGATATTTTTCGTCAAAATTTATTTAGAATACAAATATTAACATAACATATACCAATATAACATTAATAGATATTTTTTTAATAATCTTTAGTTTTAAACTTCAAACATCATTTTCATTTTCTGCAATAACTATTTAAATTTATTGATTACAATTTATAATAATAATATTGATTACTATTATAATGTAAATACAGCAGCAGAACAACATTTTCAATTGAATAGTATAGTGATAAATTTCAATAATGAGTTTTAAGCACACAAAGCGCTTAATTAAGTGGAGTAATTAACGAAAACATCAAAAGCAATTATAAATGAATATTAAATAACGTCATTCCTGAAAAAAATGAGTTGAATGAATAGAATATTTAATGAGGAAGTGTATAAAAAACTATGCAATGATCTTAACGCATCTGCTGTTAGGGTACCGTGGAGGTAAATGTATCGCTTCAAACCGGTCTAGATCGGGAGATGGGTGGTGAGAGCGGTAGTACTTCGCAGTGGACCAAAGTCTTGCGCTGTAACGGCATAGTTTTTTATTTTCATTTCTCTTTTATCTGATGAGTGCCACCAACTTCCATTATCACACTGCACACCATTCGCTATATTGTTTCACAGTACGGTGCAAAACAAGAAATGCAAATGGTATGGATTGATTTTCCACCGGCGTTGTTTCCAGCACGATGACGCGATGCTGCGGCAACAAATTGTGTTCTGTGATGATCACCTGCAACCAGATTACTTAAAAAGAATATTTCAAGTATACTGAAATGAATATTTTGATAGAATATAAAATACCCACATAGGGTACTTAAATATTTGTAATGTACAGAAAATAAATATTGTTTACGTCTTATTAACACTCCAAATTAATTAAATAACCGAAATTACCTAAATTTAAAAATCTCGTCATATACTGAACATTCAATAAAACACATTTTGCTCTTGACGTATTAGTAAAGATATTCGCAATCATTAATGGAACTGAATATCAGCTTCCCAGTAACGACGAGAAGCACTCCGCGCGTGATTACAAACAGGGACAACTACATGTACCGACTGCATTGCTTACACTGTGACGTGTTTGTGTGGAGGCAAGTTTTGACTGGAATTTTCATTTTACATTAACATATAGTTAAAATAAAAAATATACATAAAAATGCATCCGTGGAGGTACAACATCACAACCGACTAACCTTTATCTTGTTTTGTTGAAATTACTACATAGATATATTATAAGTTAAACATAAAAAAAATGATATTGTGCTATTTTTCTGTAGACATATAAAGGGGACCTATTAAACGAAAAATATTCTTTTATATGTCAAGTGGAGTAATAGACTGTTTTTAATGAACGCTGTCAGGCGTCTCCACGTATACCAACGTTTCTAACAATTATCCTCCAACTTTAACTAATATACACAAAGTCCTCAAACACTCCACACATAAACCTTCACCCTGAATAACTCTGTTTATAAAAATATGTTCAGCAGTTTACGATAGCATAGCATAGCATGTTTACGATAAACTCAACAATAGTTTATCGTAAATAGTCAGACAGTAGTGATAGTTGTAGTTATACTAAATTCTGTTATAAAAAAGCAATGAAATTTGGCATTTTATTTAGTTATATCATATCAGATCAATTCATTTCTTATGTATATTTTAGAACTTAACATTTAATCTTTAAACGCTTTACGCTGATGCTAACGCCTAACATATTCGTTATAATTGACTTACAAACTAAAACCTACATTATATGTTTGTAAAAGGGCAGTACAAGATTTTGGTTTGTTGTTTCAAAACTTACGATTTAAAGTTCTAACAGACTTAAAGTAATCATTTTCGTAAAAGTTTATTCAAGAAAAATTCTTTGGTGTTGCCAAAACATACGATACTCCCGTTTTGAGATTTTATTAACATTAGCCAATATCGTAAGTGAGTAATGCAAATATAAATAAGAATATATAAATAACAAAACCATCAAGCACGATTTTCTTTAAGTTGCGCCGCCAAAGGCATTGAAATCCGAATATTATGTAAATATCGTCCCTTTAAAGCTTAACTTGAACGATATGAGGGGTGTTTGTCATTACTTTAAGAACTTGCCTTCAATTTTCTTAGATATTTTATTTTCTTTAATTGTATCTACGAATATAAAAATATAGACTTTAGAAAAGAAAATATATTTTCCATTCAACCTCAATATGTCTTGTTCATTGTTTGTCCTCAGATAGATATTAATTTTTTTTATTACCGTTATTGAAAATCCACCCTCTGTACTCCCGTAAGCGTAAATGTAAAGCGTAAATGTTATAAAAAAAAGTCAACCGACGCGGTAACGATAGCTTAAAAACAAAATTAAATTTTATATTCTTAAAGATACCTCGTTTTAAAAATATGCATCTAATATCTTCAAATAAAGTATTATTAATATCTTTAATATTATTAAGGAATAAAATAAGCCTTTTTTTCAATTGATACGAACAAAATTAATATCAAAGAGACCTTGAGCTTATCACGATATTATTAATACACATTTACTGATATTTTTGTAAATATTTTTTTACTAAATTAAATTTCTAATATTCAAATATATATTTAGATATTCAAAAATTAATAATAATTTAAAATATTTATTATTTACAGGATGAAGTATAGATACGCACACTTGCGCCAGCCATTCACATGCATCCAATCATAACCTCACTAATAACATCCACTTAAAATAAACCCGGAAAAGTGCATTTCCCACAAGAATTGTATACAAAATAGCTTCTGGGCTATGAAGATAACGTGCAGTATAATGTGAATATTAACAGGTGAGAATAAGTGGTAAGAGCAATTTGCAAAGGTTTGCAAATTTATTAATATTATTACAGTTTATATTAAAACTAATTATAGTAATGTATAATTTATTCAACACCACAAATAATAAAATACCATACTAGAAAAAAAAACAAAAAAGCTTTGCGTAAGCCGAATGCGCAAATATAAGCTTAATACTAAGCCTAATACCTAGTATATTTGTTAATGGTACGCCTCGTATGCATATCATAGAGAAAAGAGATATTATGAGTAACCAATTAATGATATTTAGTAATGTAGTATGTATGTAGACAGACACATCCTCCGATCGATACCACGATATTTAAACTACGAAGATAATAATTCGTCAATAGGAATGTGACACCGGCGTCCATGTAGATAACTATTTCCAAGAACAGAAGGAATGCATTATGAGATGTAAGATATGAGTTGCAAACGAAAACAAAATTACTCTTGTCAACAGGAGACAGTTTTACGGACAGACAGTTTATTATCTCGGTTATGTCCTTTGAGCAGACACATGTATGTTTAAATCCCCATTATTATATAAATTTTATTTATTACCCTTCATTATTTTTATTAAACAAAAGGTGCCTAGTGTATTCTCTCCCATTTAACCTCTGTATAATGTGACCCAGATCTGAAAGTCATTGGTCAAGTATATAACCTGGTTGCGTTATATACTTGACCAATGACTCCTCATGTAACCTTTATGCATTAATTGCAAACAGTCTCTGAGTAAATCGGCGCTGAAGGAAATTTTATGTATAACATTGGCGTCCGCCGCTGATGATTTTGCATACGCTGCCGCTGCCGGAGCTTGTGTCGCCGTAAAATCAACTACAAAAAGTATAACTATTGGTGTTGTGATTCGCTGCAATTAAAGAATTGTAACAACGTATTTAATACATTTATTAATTATCTATCTGTCTGATATAGATATCTTTCCTCTACTTGGGAATCACAAGTTTTCTGATTTTAAAATAGGTTTTTAAATTTATACTAGTATTAGCAAAATATAAAGTATTTGGAGTATATAGATAATAGATGTTGTATTAACGAGTTCTGAAATCAATGGTACAGAAGTAAGTAAATAAAACTATTTACTATTTCACCGTGTAAACTATTATTTATACATTAAGAATTATATATTAAGAATACGGGGTGTGTCTGTACTACTTCTATATTAATTTTTGAAATTAAAAAAACACTATTGTTTGTTGGTTAGATTTTTTCTTTTTGAAAAAACCTAAAGAAAAGATAAAAAACTGTATGCAGCAGCAAATGATAGAACTTGATAATAATGATTGAAATGAAGCATACGATTATGGTATGTGGCTCTCGATAAAATCGAAACGAACGGTGTTTTTGTGGAATGTTAAAATAAATTCATCTTCGTGAACTTGAAAAGGAAGTAATTAATTAACTAAAACGACTATTTTCTGGTTTAGATTCATCTACATATACACACAGGATTTTGGTGAATATCAAAAAATCGGATTTAAAAATAGAATTGATTAATATTTTTAAGAGATTTCGATATATTGTCAACATAATGGAAGGTCCATGTACCTGAATAGAATTACTTGATTGTCTATTTCAATGTGTCTGTCCAAATAATTAAAACCAAAAGGTGAAATAAGAGTATCATTTTTATTTGCATATATATGAGAGCTTATTAAGTAATCTGACGTTCTTCAAAAAACAAGGAATGAGCAAATGCAATCTAGTTTTCTTCCTTAACTGCAATGTCCTCTTCTAATATGTTTCTAGCGATGTCTCAAATATTCACAAAAAATAATAATGCCTATAAAAATTAAATGCAAATGAAGGTGATGGAATTCGAAAATAGATTTAATTTTTTCAGATGACCACGAAACTGACAATCGCTCAAAATATTGAGGACCAATATACTGATCCTACGCGAGGCAATGAGAGAAATCTTCTCGTAGAGTTGCGACGCGACAAATGGGGTTTTATTAGTGGTAAATAAACCATCCTCAAGGAGGTCTCTATAAAAAACACAAGTTTCCTTTCTGTTTACGGACTAAAATGTAAGCTCCACAAGAGTTAACAACAAGTAAAAATAGCAAATCAATTCAAAATAGTTTTAAAGCCTTCCAGTGATAAATAAATGTAAAAAGAATTTGCTTTACATACTCAATTATAAACCGATCTTTTATAATAACCTATAGAATATTGGCGAATATAATAAGTAAAAATGAGCCTAATTTTTAAAATGATTAAAGTTTTGATATGAGTAAGTAAGTATATTCTCATCCGAAACCCCAACACCATCAACCACAGAATCCACAGTTTTTATTAAATATATCAAACAATTTGCATACATTATTTCTAAGTCGTGGCGTGAGAGAGCATTGAAATCCAAATATTATGTAAATATCTTCCTTTTGGAGCTTAGATGATACAAGGGCCCTCCCAGAAAAATCATGTCCAAATTTATTTTTCAAATAAACAGTAGCATAGCGCTATTGTCTTAGCATCCATAAATTTTATTACATTCGACATGAGTAAAATGAAATTAACTTAAACGAAGCAACTTAAAAATAATTGTATTACAAAAGTAAACGGGCTTCAGAATATACAGAATTCATAATTTGAAATTAATTAACATTGTAAAATTGATATAGATAATATAATGAACATCTGCTATCTAATTGTTGCAAATAGTTTTAAATTAATTTCAACGTTCTATATTGCCACTATCATTAAAAAGAAAGGTAGCGTTGGTTCTATCAGGTTGGATAATCTTTATTCGCGATATCTACCGCTGTAAGTACTAATCACGTAGCGTATTTTAATCTATATCACCTTTATTCTCTACTCACGCCAAATTTCAAATGTTTCGTATCAGCGTTGTTTTTAATTTTTTTTTTATATTAAGCTTTTGTTTCCTTAGCAGTTGTCAAAAGTGTAACTTGGCCTCAATATTTCAATTGGATCCTTATGACATCGGCACTTTAGGATAACGATACGTCATTCCCACACAATTTGAATAATCATACCCAAGTTGATTTTTCATATTGATTATCGTAATAAACTTGAAAATGTGACGTTTATTTAAAATGTTACATGGAAATGACATCAATTATATACATCACCGTACATTCGTATTCTCAAAATAAACTTTCTCTATCTCGTTAGGATGTAAGAAAAAAAAAATAAGTTAACGTAACTTGGTTAGGTTAGGTTAGAAACCGGCGAGGGTGCTGGGCCTGGACGAGGTCCTCAGGCGTTCTGGGGTTGGGAATAGACTTCCCCAGGCGTTTGGGTTCCGGACCGGGCCTGGCTAGAAGAGGGCTTCGGCCTTCTTCTTAAGGTGGGCTTGGGTGGGGGGGAGGGGACCCCCCCGCGATCTATCAAGCCTGCCGACTATGGAGGGGGCCTCTCGTTGCGGGGTGCCCTCTACGTGGTGTCCGTCGGGGCGCCGCGGTTGTATGCGCAAGCGTTCCCGCGGTGTCCCATCATGACGGCGACGGCAACCGTCTGGTTTAGTGAGTAGGAGTCTCACATACCCAACGCCTTCCTCCCCTGGAATGCGGTGGGACCCATGATGGGTTCCAGACGTTAAAAAAAAAAAAAAAAAAAAAAGGTTAGGTTAGAAAACCTGTAGTTTCTATATCAATATTCTAGGCTTCTCGGCAACTATGTCTATACAAGTCTAAACAAATATTATAAAGAGGAAACATTTCATATTTTTGTATATGTGTATGTAACGAATTAGTTCAAAAACTACCGGACGGATTTAAAAAATTCCTTCACCATTTCATACTATAATATCACTGATCAATACAAATTATAATTTGTTTAAAAAAAATTTAGACATGTGCTAAAAAAATAGGTTATGTTAAGGTGTAAACAAGCGTCTCAAAATTACCTTTATTCCTACGCGCTGTTTAAATGCTTAAAGATAAGTCGAAGTAAATAGCAGGACTAGAAAAGATCATAAAATAAGTCTTCGATATGTTCTATCTATAGATAACAGATAAGTTATAAAAAGCGTTTTATATTTTAAAATTATTAAATAACACTACATGCTTTACATTTTTTTTCCATGCGATAATATCAATTCTTATGAAATTAAAGTGTTTCATCATCGAGATAATGTCAAGTAGATATTTTTTTATCTTCACCTTATTGAAATGTGTCATTTCGTTTAACAGATATCATTTAATTATGAGTATCTTATTTTTAATTCTTGTTATTTTAATGCTTATAAAGAACACAATTTTAAGTGAGATTTAATACAAACATAGAATATGTCCTAGAATAACACATAGGTTGCTTATTAAAGTGGGAAAATACCCCACCTCAAGGAAAATGTAATAAGTCAATACCGGTAAATTAAGGCGCCATTTATACTGTTAAATTACACAAAGTTCAGTCGGGCAAAGCCGCTCAGGTCAGCTAGTATTTAACAAAATAGTAACGATCTCGATCGGTACATAAAATATATAGAAAACATTATGACACAGAACTTCAGAACTTTTGATTTTCATTTTGTTCCTTTTTTTCTAATTTGTTCTTTGTTGTTTCACCCAAACTCAACTGGATAAATTTTGATTTAGTTATTACTCCGGGAAATTATATACTTTTACCCGAAAATGATATTTAAGATTGTACTATCACTAATAATTACAATGATTATAATGCAATAAACTTGCTACCTGCAAGTACCTGCCATATTGTGGATCTCTTCATTGCGGATTCGGTCAGCTAGACTGACTCTGCATATTCTGCGAAGAGATCGCATCTCCACAGCACTCATCTTTCTTACATTCCGTTTCTGTGTAACAAACGTTTGGCTGCCGTATAATAGCGTTGTTAGCAAAACCGCATTGTGTACAGCCAAACAAGCAGCTATGCTGACGTTTCGCCATCTCAACAATGCAGCCAAAGCACCGGTAACTCTGTTACCGGCAGCAATACGCCTTTCCACATCCATTTCGTATCTTCCGTCTCTGCTAAACATACTTCCCAAATATACCACTTCATTCTCTTGTTCTATTATCTTACCATTCACGTTGATCTTACATTCTGTTCTTTCTTCATTCCTTTATATAAATATCAGAACCTTCGTCTTATCTTCATTCGGGTTTAGACCATTATTTTCACACCCATCTTTCAGAGTAGTGACCATTGCCTGCAAATCGCATTCTGATGATGCAATGAGTACTGCATCGTCTGCATATAGCAAGCAATTGACCTTAAGGTCACCTACTTTCACTCCCATGTCACTGTTTTTCACGGCTTGGAGACAACTATCCAAATACAAATTGAACAACTAAGCTGACATAGCGCAACCTTGCTTAACACCCGATTGGATATCAAACCTGGGCGACATGTTAGCTCCTAATCGCACACAGGCTGAGTGATCTCTGTAAAGAGACTTTACAGCCTGTAGCAAGGGTCCGCTCACATTGTATCGGGACAGTATCTCCCATAACTTATTTCTCACAACCCTGTCCCACGTGTTTTCCAAATTCACAAAAGCACAGAAAACCTTTTGGTTTAGGGCCAAAAACATTTCCGTATTCAGGCGGTGGGAAAATATCTGATCTATACATATTCTTTCAGGTCTAAAACCTCCTTGGGCCTCCCACAACAGCCTTTCAGATCTCTCTTGCATTCTTCTCACTAATATTTTAGCATAAACTTTACCGCCCAAGCTAATCCAAGTGATAGCTCTATAGTTTGCACAGTTTATCTGTGAACCTTTGCCTTTATACAAAGGTACGATTACTCTACCTCGCCAATCGTCTGGGACCTCCTCTGATTTCCAGCATAAATTGCACAAAAACCAAAACAAGTCCAAGACGCGTGACCCCCCATATTTAATCATCACGGCAGTAACTTCATCTGCTCCCGCAGCCTTACCACATTTCAGACTTCGAATCTCGCTCTCTACTTCTTCCAAACTGATTACATTATTCATCGGCTACATCTGGATTCAGCATGTACCAGCGGTACTCAAGGCCGAGGCGTCCTCACATTTATGCGTCTCCTTGTAGAATTCCGCCTACTGCTGCAAAACGTGTGCTTGCTCTGTTATAATTTCACCGCTTTTTGAAAGCACGTCTTTCATTGTACAGATTACCGAACAACCCCGGGAATCACTAACTTCTCGCCATAAAAACTTCGTGTTTTCTTAGAATTTTCACGCTTCATCTTTATAAGTGCTTTTGCAGCTTGTACTATCTTTTTCTTATCTCGAAGCTTTGTAATACAGCCATGCTTTCTTCTTTAACTCTACAGCGTCTTTCACTTGATCATCCCACTATCATCGCTCTTTTTATTAAAACCTCTTTTCCTTTTACCACATACTTCTGTCGCTACTTTCACCATACCATTCCTAAGGTTCTGTCAGCATACTTTAACACTTTCATTTCCAGGATCACAGCTTTCAAGCTTATTGGAAACCCTTTCTTGATATTCCTCTCTGATCGGTGGACTTTGAAGCTTCCAGCTTCTTATGCGATAGTTCAACTCAATGGTCCGTTCCCAGATCTGCACCCCTGAACACTCGCGTAGCCTTAACTTGACTTCGAATATGTTGATCCACTAGGAACAAATCAATCATACTTCTTTCTTTAAACATGTGAATTTGTTTGTGATCAAACATCGTGGTTGCCACAAACAAATTTCTTTTCTTACAAAATTCCTAAATAAGCTTTTCAGCCTCATTTACTCTCTTATCACCGTACTTACCTAGCAAGCTTTCGTAACCACTTCGCGCAGTTCCAACCCATCCATTAATATTTTTTTTTTTGGGCGGTAGACAGAGAAAAAGTAACATTGTGCTCTCATATATAATTTTAATTTAAATTGAATATACTATATTTTTTTTAACAAATATAGAGTGTTTAATTGAAGTTAATTGATAATAGTTACTCACTAGTGTTTGTAGCCTAATAAATGCAGTAATCACAATTTCTGCACTGCACTGCACTGTCCTGTGAATACCACCTACAAGTTATTTATTTTAAATTGATCCTTTCGAGTCACAATTTGACTAATAATGGATAACTACACTGCTGTTTTAAAAACTCAACATGCCTTGGAGGCCACAATTATGAAGAAGTTTGCTGATCTGGAATCCCAGTTGAAGACCTCAGCTCCTCGTAGCGGTGATCTTACTCTTCAACGGTTACAGGAAGATATCTCTTCTTTCAAGACGAATGTCAGTGACATCCTCAACCTTCTTCAGCAACAAATTGCAGATATTGCGCGCACAGTTGAAGCGGGTGAGATGAGACACCGCAGGAAGTATCTCCTGGTTAGCGGTGTTTCAGAGGATACCGAGTGTGATCTTGCTGAACACATAGCCAAACTTTTTTGTGATAAGCTTGGCTTATGCGGCTTTAAGCGCGATAAATTCAAGAGCTGTCATCGTCTTGGCACACTAACCGATGGTAAATGTCGTCCTATACTCGTCCGTTTTCATGAATTATCTGACAAAGTTTCTGTGTGGAAGAAAAAGACTGCCTTTAAAGGCACTCCTCACGTCGTATCAGAGTTCCTGACCAAAAGCCGTCAATCCCTCTTCATAAGTGCGCGTCAAAGATTCGGTATGAAGAACTGCTGGACTGCAGACGGCGTCATCTTCGTCAAGCTGCCGAATGGGTCCAGGCATCGGATTCTTACCGAGGTAGACCTTACTGATTTATCTGAGATATCTATAGATGATTCCAACCAGCCTCGCTTACCATCTTCGGGGATTGAACCTCAACCTGATACACGGTCAAAGTCGAAGCGTGTGTTGAGATATAAGAAGTAAATTCACTGTTGACATCTCAATTGCGATATGTTTACCTTTAACTATCAGCTTTGTTTACCCCCAACTAACTTGTTGTTTTTATTTTTTAATTTTTATATGAACAGAGGGTAAACTGTAATATATTCCCCGCCATAATTGTGTTTTTATGCTTTTAAATTGTACAAATAACAATTACATTAAATGTAAAATAATTATGAACTTTTGAGAGATTATTGACGTGACACTGACAATCATTTCTCTTTGTCAGTTTGCATACTTTGAATAGTGATACCAGCATATTTAACTGTGTTCAGATACTAGTAAAATCTCAGATACACGGCATCGTAACATTTAATTTACATTACTATCTTTATGTCGTCATCAATGCCGATTTCATTTATTCTTTTACTACATATACATCTTTGTAGTAGCTATACTACCTAGGAGCATACTTGTATTTAACTTTAATATATGTCGAATAGTATAGCGATTTTTTTTTTATCATTCAAGCCTATGTAGTTACCTATTCAATCTATGCTCCTTTTAAGAATTATGTGACGTCCGCTAATCTCAATTTAGTAATTTTTAAATCTACTCTGTTTTCTAATTTGTTATGTTTTATTGTTATTGTTACGTTGTTCGATCTATAATAACTTATCATACTTGTAACCTTTTTATTTTATTTTTTTAATATTGTAATCATACCGGCGGGACGTGCAGTCAGAGCAGCTAAATATTATACTTGTTATAATCTGTTTATACATTACATTAATATATTTAATGTATTTTTTCTTTTTTTTTATATATATTATTATTTTTATTATTATCATTATTATTATTATTATTGTTATTATTATTATTATTATATATCTACACATACTTATTTGTACGCATATTAAATATTTCTTAGTATGTCTAATAGTGACTCATTTCACTCGGCTTGTGAAAGTATTATGTCCCAGTCGAGTGTCGATTCATTTAGTCAACCTTATACCCTTGGCGATTCACTGAGCAAAGCATTGAACTACCTACCAAACTCCTTTAATGTTTGTCATTTAAACGCACAAAGTATTCCTTCACACTTTACTGGTCTCCTAGATACCTTTTCACAAACATCATCTGTACACGCTATCCTTATTTCCGAGAGCTGGCTTAAGCCATCTCTAAACTCCTCGTTCTACTCTTTCCCAGGGTATGTCTTGATTAGAAATGATCGCGTTGGTAAGTGTGGTGGTGGTGTTGCTGTGTATCTACGTAGTGACATCTCTCATACTATTCTTGCTTTATCGCCGAATCCCTATACTGCAACGTGCGAGTACATTATTCTTGAAGTCATCTTGGGGGGAGTCAAAGTCTTGCTTGGAGTCGTATATTGTCCTCCATCCACTAATTATTTCTCTAGTCTTGAAAAAGTTCTTGAAGATTGTTGCTCAGGGTACACACACAATATAATTATGGGTGATTTTAATACAAACATCTGCAGAAATTCATCAAAAACAGCCAATCTTCTCAAAATATTTAATTCACTCAATCTGTCCCTTATTTCAACAAACCCCACACATCATAATATTGACACTGATGATACATGTCTTGATTTAATGTTTACTTCCTCTATCGACCTTGTCATGACTCACGGTCAGCTACTAGCTCCCGGGTTCTCTAGACATGATTTAATCTATCTGACCTACAAAGTTAAACCTCCGAAGTTAAAACCGGTAACCGTTTGGTTGCGTAATTTTGCAAAGATTGACCTTCCTTCGTTACGAGCTAATGCTGAAAGCATTAGCTTCCCCTCTGTGACAGCTGCATTGTCAGTAGATGAAAAAGTCTCTGTTTTAAACAATATTATCCTGAAGTTATTTAATAAGCATGCGCCACTTAAACCGGTGAAACTTAAACGCTCGCCAGCCCCGTGGATCACTCAGGGTGTCAGAATGGCAATGAGACGTCGTGATAAACTCTTTCGTCGTTTTAAGCGTGACAGGTGTGACGAGAACTGGAATCTATACAAAGGACCTCGCAACAGATGCAACCAAATGGTAAGATCAGCAAAGCGTCGCTATTTCTTCGATAGTATTTCTAATTCTTCCTCTGCTGAAATATGGAAGTTTTTACACTCTCTAGGGATTGGTAATACTTCTCCTAAGGTTACTATTGACTCCTTTTCTGTTGATGAGTTGAATAAGCACTTTTCTTCTACTTCTTCTCTTTGTCCCCTAATTAAGCTTAAAACTATTTCGGAACTTGCTTCCATACCTCAGTCTGCTACCGACCTATTTTCATTTTCATCAGTGTCTGTGGATAATGTTACTAAAACCATATCTTCTCTTAAATCCAAAGCAGTCGGGTTCGATGATGTGAGCAGAGCAATGATTTTTCCCATTCTTGGCTATCTGGCACCTGCTATTACTCATATTGTTAATTTTTCACTACTGACAGGTTGTTTTCCGTCTATTGTGAATTAAATTGTGAATTAAAATCTGGTGTTCCACAAGGTGGCATTCTGTCTCCATTACTTTTTTCTATCTACATTAATCTTATTACCTCTTTTCTTGATTGTTCTTATCACTTGTATGCAGATGACTTGCAAATTTATACGCAGGTTCCTGTCTCAGACATAGATGTTGGTCTGAAAAAGATAAACAACAACCTGTGCAGAATAAATTCTTGGTCGGAAAAATTTGGGATCTGCGTCAATGTGTCCAAATGTCAATCCATAATTTTAGGTAGCTCACGTCAATTATGTAAAATTGATCTAGACTCTATTCCTCCTGTCATGCTTGGTACTTTGACCATACCGTTCTCACCAACGGTAAAGAACCTCGGTATCCATATAGACTCATCATTTACATGGTCTAAACAAGTAAACGAAATTAGTCGGTCGGTTTTTGCAGTTTTGCGCTCTCTGTACCGTTTTAAGAATTTTTTACCTACCACAACAAAAAAATATCTTATTGAAACCCTTGTTCTTCCTATTATTGATTATGCGGATGTATGTTACTCAGACTTAACTGAAAATCTTCTCAACAAGCTAGATCGTCTCATCAACTACTCAATACGTTTCATTTTCTGTCTACGCAAATTTGACCATATCTCCTCTTATCGTCGCCAGCTTAAATGGCTCCCCATTCGTGAACGTAGACAGTCTCATATGCTTAATTCACTTTTCTCTATATTAGTCAATCCTCTCTCCCCTGATTACTTAAAAAGCAATTTTCATTATCTCAGTGATTCACACGAGAGGTGCCTACGTTCTCCTAATTGTCTCCGTTTAGCTTTTCCTATTCACCGCTCTGGTTTTGTATCCCATTCTTTCACACTTCAATGTATTACACTTTGGAATTCTCTACCCATTGATGTCAAGAAATCTAGCACAAAGCTTATGTTTAAAAGAAGAGTCTACAGACACTTTAGTGAGAAACTTTTATATTAAAAATGAATAGTAATATTTTTATTTTATTTTTTATTTTTTCTTTTTAATAGTGTTGTCCTTTACATTATCTGTTTTTATTTTTGTATCTCTCTATATTTGTTATATATTTATAATCTGTGTACAGCCTTTTCTTAAAATTAAAATAATAATAATTAATACTCTGGAAATACTGCTTTATTGTACCGTCTTTTAAGATCTCTGCACATTCCCAAGGTTGACTGTCAGAGAATGCTATTTAGCATTAAGTCCGCCCATTGTAAAATTTTGTTTTTGGAACAATAAAGTATAAATAAATAAATAAATAAATATTCCCAAATACCATCAACTTTTCATTACCTCTTACACTACTTAGAACATCCCTGACACTCTCCTAAAACTCCTCGAGTTCGCTTACTGGAGCTGAGGATATTGATGCATAAACGGCTAACAAGAATACTCTTGTTATCCCCAGCTTAAAGCGAACCCAAAGAAGCCTCGGGTTGATGGCCTTGTATTCTACCATTGCATTAACCATTCGAGAGGACAACAACACGCCTACGCCTTGGTAACCTCACTCACCCTCTGGAACCCCAGCCCAGAAAGCGACCCGTCGTATTATTGCCTTTTCTCTTGGTCTCAGACCCACAAATAACATCCAGATCTTTGTTATCCATCACAGCTAATAATTAATTTATCTTCTGTTCCATTCTTCCTCTTACATTCCACGTAGCTATTTATAGCTCCGTCCTCCACCTTCTGTCATTCGGAACATGGCGGGTTGGTTGGCGGTCCCCAACGCTGCATTCGTTCATTTAATTAAAATTCAAATTACATTACAATTAAAACTTATTATTATACAATTACAACAAATTAAAAAATTAAATTAAAATTAAAGTTAAATAAACAATTACAAAAAAATTTATAATAATGTTAAGGCTAATAAAGTTGGATACACAGATCTAAAATATTTCCACTGTGTATGTCTTGCCAAAAGCCTTGCAAGTCATGACCCACAACTAAATCCGGATCCAACTTCCAGATCTTTTCTGATGACGGTTACAGCTTTTTTTACACAAAACTTCCAACTTGTACCAGGACCAGGACACGTGTTAAAATAATTCAATTTGACAGACTGCAGTTGCAGCATACGTACGCAGAAAATGGGGAAATGAAATATATTAAATTCATCAACGAAACACAATTCTTTTGCTTCCTTTAGTGATATATTTGGGATTTTCAGCTTAATTTGATTACATCTTTGCCATGATTCTTCAAAATGCACCATATTTTAATTAATTACTAATTTTAAAATAAATTAATTAATAATTATAATATCTGCTAGTAAAATGTCTTTGGCTAAGAAATAATAAATTTACTTAGTAATAAAGTACGAAGACAAATATAACGTGTTTATACCAATGTTTGTTGTATTGCTAACGACACTATGTTTATTTTTAAAGCTAAGCGTAAGAGGACTAATTATGACGAAGTAAATAGTGTTCCGGCACGTGTTCTTTATTGGTTCGAAATTAAATGCATAGAGTTTACACTTCCTAATGTAAAAAATCTATTAATATATATAACTCATATATATGTAACTTATATATGTAACTCAACGATTTTCTTAGTTATAAATTTAGATAAAAAGCTCCAGTGGAACCCCCATCTCTCAACACTCCCAGACAAACTCAGCTCGGCAAAAAAAAAAACAATTCCCTGAGAGATGTTTTAATAATTGTTTATTTATACGCTAGAATTTAAATACTTATATCAAAAACAATAACAGAAACACGATAGATACAAGAAATAAAAATAAACTCGTAACGCCTAAATTTCGTCTTCAAGAAGTTAACAAATCCTTGGGCTTGGTGTACGCATACACAATAACATTCCAAAAGATGTCTTAGACCTTCCTGTTCTTAATTTTAATTCGAAAATTAAAAATATTATGAATAAATCATATTGTAGCATTCAAGAGATTTTAGTTGATCGGAATGTGTCGAAGTTATGTTGTTGACTCCTCCTACATCCTAAATTTTTAATGAATTCTTCAGTATATTTTTGTTCAGTTTTTATACCAGTACACAACATGCTAAGCATATAAAGAATATGTTGTAACAGACTGCCGCTCGCTCAATAAGTATCAATATATTATATTACAGGAGGAATGCGTCCCGTGTGCCTTTATCCACAATTATTTTTCCTTAACTATTAATCACAAAACAAAACACCATATAGGCAGTAAGCTCTAAGTGTTAAGTTATGTACTAGTCGCAATATTATTGTGGATATAATGCTCTCGTTCAAAACAAAGTTGATATCTTGGATACTTTAAGTTTAATGCTATCTGAACCAAACTTATGCTTTTGCGTTCTTGGAAGATGTTTTTATGCGGGCCACATACGGATGTACGGACATGAAGTTATTAATTCAGAACAATAGTAGGAACTCCCTTTCTTATGTCTAAGAATATAACGGCATGGATGAACATCGATTATCTTTCTAATGATTTTATTCTTCTATTCTTCAAGAATAGAATATAAATTCTATTTGATTAAATACAATGTTTTTAACTATAATATAATAAAACTAATGCAGTATGAATTTGTACAAATTGTATATAATTATAATAAATTTGAAAAGTATAAAAAAGAATTACAGATCACACAATATCATAATGTATACTGTACTTAACAGTTTTAAGATTACGGTCAAGAAATGTGTATTGTATAGTGAAGACTATTCAAGAATTTTTATTTTTAATTTAAGTAATGTACATTTTTATGAAACAAAAATTGAAAAAAAAAAGGAAAATTTAGGGTTGTATTGGGTAGACTTCGAAGAATTCGGTCTGCCCATTCATTTGTCCCCTACTTTCGAATTTTGGAAAAATTTCTTCACAGGAGGTCTTCTTATGACCGCCTGAGTCCGAAATGACCATTGGTCAAAAAGTTTATATATATATATATATATATATATATATATATATATATATATATATATATATATATATATATATATATATATATATATATATATATATATATATATATATATTATATATATATATAATATATATATATTATATATATATATATATATATGAGTGCGTGCGTCCAGATTCGACTTTTGTCAGCACGATAGCGGCCGCAGTTTCGCTCGGATCGCTTTCAAACTTTGCACAAAAATCAACCATCCAAAAATGAAGGTCAAGTTCGTTAACCAGGGAAATCCGGTCTCAGGGGGCGCTAGGGCCTCACTTTTTCTGATTTCAGTTTTTCGACCATAACTTTGTCCCTATACAAAGGAGATCAATTGCGTTCATATTATATGATGTCTTTGATAAATACCTATAACTAATGTAGATAAACCGAAAACCTAACTTCAATAACTTAGGGGTGGGGGTAAAGAAACCGAAAATTTTTGGAAAAAAAATCATAACTTTTTTCTGGTAAACATTCTTGCATCACAAGTATTTTTAATAGAAAGGTTATTTTTTACTCTAAATTTAGGTACCAAAAGTTTTTCCGTAAAAGGTACCGTTTCCGAGAAAAAAAATTAAAACCACTTTTAGCTTGTAAATTTTAGGTAGGTAAAACCACGGCAACTTTTTTCTGGTAAACATTCCCTCCTGGCAAATATTTTTAATAGAAAGGTTATTTTTTACTCTAAATTTAAGTACCAAAAGTATTTCCATAAAAGATACCTTTTCCGAGAAAAAAAATTAAAACCGCTTTTTGCTTGAAAATTTTTGATGTAAACAACGGCATCATGTGTTATTCTTAGGTAGTGAGTTATATTTTAAGTGAGTTACACACGAGGTCTACCCACGCGTGTCCCCCTGCGGGCACGGATTTTTTAGTCTTGTCTTATCGTTAGGACTAACTTTAATTTAACATGCGACTATATAACTTTTTATTATATTTATAAACTAATTATCTTAAGTATGTTAAGAAATGAGTTGAAATATTCAGCGATTACAGATCATATAATTATAACATAAAATGTTTTACTTGGCCCCCTTTGACACTTAACTGTATCAGTAAGAAATATATACTTACTAATAACAATAGTAATAATAACGGTCGTATATTTTTATTATTAAAAAATATATTTATATATTTTTATTTATAAAAAATATATACATATATAGTGTTTTTATAACTGACACTGACCGACGTTGACGACAGAATTGATAAACTCTTTATCGGGGCCATTTATACAACGTTTTTTATTATATTTTATTTTACCTATAGAATGTAGGTAGTGTGATTCTGATTCAAACAAACCAGCCGTCCATTTTATAATTAAGTGTTCTGAAAGCAATCAATGTTACCGATTAATGATCATTGTGGTCGGCTCAGTAGCCACTAAATAATAGTTAATTTGTAAATTATATTAGTATTATTTTTATTAATATGCTAGCTCGCGACACCTGTCCTGTTTCTATCCGATAGTATACTGGCAGACGTAGTTGACAAGAGACGGATAGATGGAGCACGTTTTCATGAGACGAAGTCGAAAGGTGCGAGAAGGATAAATAATTATTCATGACATACCGTCATTTTGATTGTTAATATTTTTTTTATGAATTAGAAACATGAATAGTATTTTTTTGACATTTGTTAGTATTTGATGTTGTGTGTGCACATTATAAGTATATTATTTAAACCTGCAAGAAGTAGAGTATGTAGAGACAATAGGATTATATTTAAACATTTATGGCCTTAATGAAATTTATTATTATTCATTTTTATTATTACTAGTACCTTTATCTGCATTTATAGAAATAAAATAATATTTGATGAATAGATTTTAAGGCAATACTTGAAGTACCCATAGCACCCAGTAGAAGTAACAGATTACTTCTATTGTAAGTGAAACTTATAGTAGTGCGAAAGCCTTAAATCAGATGGTATATTAACGTAAATATAAAAGATTTTACTAAGTTAATAATAGACATGTATAATATGAATGAAATTACAGCGAAGTGCAGTAAAATATATTTTCGTAAATGAAAAATCGGTGATTGCGGCTAGAGGATGGCTAAGAAGAGACGAACGGATTTTATAATAATGACATGAGAAGAGACCTATCATAAGGCGGAAAAAACTAGTTGTGCCGACCTCACTTTCTTTGCGTTGGGGGCTTATGTGGAACTAGTTGGTTGGGGCGCAACGGTATCTTAATCTTAGAAGAAAATATATTTATTTGAACAAAACGACATAATAATTATAACATGATAAGATATAATTATGAAACTAATAATGTCACTATTACAAATAAACACACACACAATGTGGCTGTCTAGTATCTGTCCTAATAACTTATTATTTTACATAGTTATTTCTTCTTTATACTTAGTTTTTTTACATAGCTATTTCTTTCTTATCTGTCCTATTAACTTAAAATTTTATATAGTTATTTCTTTTGTGACGTAGACGTCCACTAAGAACGGATTTTACGGAATTCCTATCCCAACGGATTTCAACAAATTTCAAGTCAATTGGTCTTACAGCTACAGAGGTTTCATGATGATTGTGTACATAGATGAAAGTAAGAGTTACTATAGCAACGGTTACCATACCAATGTTTAAAATACCATTGTACCACACCAATGTTTAAAATACCATACCATTGAATGCGAATCACCAGGAGTCCATGACCATCCGGACGCGTCTTAGCATTCCCAATATTAGGCAATCGACATGGAAAATACATGACCAAAATATAGCGGACCTGTTAAAGCATACGGGCTCAAACCAGGTATTCGACGCGCAAGTAGATACACTAGAAAATACAATTTTTGACTACTTCAATGAGCACTATCCATCTTCAAATCGTTACGCTTTCAAATATAAAGAAAATGGTTTTAAATTGAAAATGAGAAGGGAAAAAAGAGACCTCATAAAGAAATTTCGTAGGGTCAGAGCCATGGGCGACAATCAACTTAATCACCAACTGTCTACGGCATTAAGGTCAATTCTTAAATTAATACAAGGCATATTATCACAACAAATAACAAAAAACCGTGATAGCTTTAACCGGGCAAAACACGAAATAGACTTTGATAAAAATCTTTTTAAGTATTCTAAAAACATTTTCAAAGACGAAAAAGGTAAGCTTCTCTTGACCAACGAGCAAATTTTTGATTACTTTAAAAGCACATATGAAGTGCCTAAAAATCAAAGGCTGTATGGGGATCCCAACGAAAGAAAACCTGAGAGTCCTTCCATAGATTTTCATGCCAACCCATCAAGTTTGGAGGAAATCAATAAAATAATTAAAAAGAATCCGTCCGGATGGTATACCTTATATAGCTTATAAAAAATGTCCGCCGATCTATAAACATCTATTTAATATATTCGGTAAAATCTGGTCAAGAGGACAAACAGTAACATTCGGAAATGCTCTTTTTGTCCTCATTCCTAAAAGCGACAATGTCTCGGATCCTAGGGACACTAGACCGATAGCTCTAACAAATACAATATCAAATATATATATATATATATATATATATATGTATATATATATATATTTTGCAAACAAAAATGATGCAATTCATGATTATTAACAAATATTTCGGGTCTAATCACCAGAAAAGGTTTTTGCCTGGCATTTCTGGATGCCTGGAACATAACACATTAATATCGGAAAGCCTTAAGGGGTTATATACAGTTAGAATTTTAAAAAAATCGATTTTTTTTTAATTTTATTTTCTTAATGTACATATATTTAACAATACACACAGAAAATTTCATATCGTTCCGGTGAATATTTTCGAAGTTACACGCAAATTTAACAGAGCGGTTGGAAGCATAAGGCCGGAGCGGCAGCGCTTTCCTGGAATGCTGTCTCTTTTGTGCGCCTACCTATTGTTAATGATCCCTCCTAATGTATTTAGATGGGTAAAGCATTAGTGTGTTGTAGTAATTTTTATACTTGAACGATAAATTTTAATTTTGTTCTCCCTAATCTGGAAAGTATTTAAGAGTGGTAGTCATTATAAGCAGTTAAGCCAAGCAGTGAACTTGTGAGTTCGTGAATATTTTTTTTTGTAATTTGAAAATGAAGGCTTCTAGAGAATTGAGAAAATCTCTTAACATACGTAACTCGAGACCAAAAAAGCGAAAAAAATGTTTTTAATACAAAAATAGCCGAAACGGATGAGAGTAGTTTCAGTGCCTCGGCAAAAAAATTTAAAGAACAAGAGGAAATCTCAGTTCCACGTGATCCGTCTATTGAGTATCGCATTTTAATAACAGTGTTTGTGCAGCAATTTCTGAATATGTGAAATGTAAGACCTGTGACGGAGATTTGAAGTTTCAAACTGCTTCAGAACGAGGACTTGGTTTTAAAATTGTTTTGCTGTGTGATAAGTGTACAGATCGTAACATAAATTCATGTCGTTTTGTCGCGCACTCTTATGAAATAAATCGACGAATCACACTTGGACCCAAAGCGCATTCATATGCTGAAAAAGAAGATGAGAAGCGCGTGAACATTTCCAATATCAGAGCGCGTGAGAGCACCCGAGATGGAAGAATGGCTCGCAGACAACATCAGCTCGAGTTATTAGAAGCTGTCGAAGCGTCTGAGGGTTTATTATATGGTCCTAGAATAGACGACTCCATGTAAGTTGAAAAAAAAAATTTTCCATCCTAAGTAAAGTGCTTTTCAAACTTTAAACGCGTTTTTCTCAAAATGGTGTTTTCAAAGTCGGTGACCAACATTACTCAAAAGCGGCTTAACCGATTGATTTCAAACTTTGACACAAGCTTCTTAAATATATTTTTTAGTAGTTGATCGAAGATCTTATCTTTCCGATTAATACTTTTTTTTTATAAACAATTTAAGGCCGAAACTTTGGCCGAAAATCGATTTTTTTTTTTAGACCGCCATTTCGTCAAAAAAAAATATTTTGCTTATTCCTTCGATTAATCACTAGATTTTACATTACTTTAACGAAATTTGTTTGGTTTTTTAATTTCAGAGCATCCAGTTCAGAGATATAGTGGTCACCGCAAAACATCTTTTTCGAGAGGAGCTCCCGGAGATCAGCTGTAGCTCATGTCCAAATAAATATTTTTACTAGTACTAAGTCTGAAAATATTGTTAAAAGATACCATAATATGTGTTCAAATATTTAGATCAATAAATTTAAAAGGTTTCTCAAAAAAAATTCTGAAAAATTCGCTTTTTTTCGGCCTTCTAAATGTATATAACCCCTTAAAGATGCCAGAACTAGTGAAAGACAAATAACGGTATGTTGGATAGACTTAGAGAACGCTTTTAGGTCGGTACGACATGAACAGATGATGTTCGCGCTAAGGTGGTATAACTTTCCAACGTTAGTTAGTGACATGATTGGCTCATATTATTCAAAATAAAAATTTTCCATAATCACAAATGAAAATTCTTCCAAACGATTAAATTACAACATAGGTTTATTTCAAGATTGTTGTATTTCTTTAATTATATTTAACGTAGTCATTAATATTTTAAAACGAAAAGAAATGTGGTTATCGGTTTAAGTTTAACAATAAATACAAAGAATCTATACTAGCATTTGCAGACGATCTCGCGATACTGACACGTAATCCAAAACAATGTCAGCTACTTTTAAATGTTGTGGAGGATTTCTGTGCTTGGATGGACGGATTGAGGACAAAACGAAATAAATGCTACAGTCTATGTCTGGGTAGGCGGAACATCAGATATACCTCTTACGATCCAGGTCTTATAATAGGCGGTAAATGCGTTACTGCGATTAATAACGCAGCTCCGTTCAAATTCTTAAGTAAAAAAATTGATTACCAAGGGCGCACTCCATCGTTAGATATAATAGTCGATAGCTTTTTGAAGAATCTTAAAAAGGTAGACAATCAACCAATAAGTAACATCAAAAAGGCTTGGATATATGATAATTATTTAACATCACGTCTAAATTGGCCTTTCCTCGTTTATGGTATAAATAAGATCCTTTTGTTGAAGTTAGATGCAAGCGTCATAAGGACATTGAAGTCATGGCTCGGGTAAGCGCATCCAGCGGACTCTTCTACCTTATTTAGAGATCGACACAATTTTGGATTAAAATTAAAAAACCATCGGAACTCTATTAGCACCTAAGAGTGACCAAAAGACATATCATCTCAAAATCGAATGATGATACTATAACATCTCTCCCAAAGAAAAAATTGTTGCAGAGCTGGAGTCACGACTTCAATTCACTAAACAATTTATTATAGGTGCTCAAACAAATAAAGCAGGGCTAGAATCAAGTAGGAATAAACGAGACAGAAATAATAAAATCCTTTATTCGGCAAGATGAAAATGATAATTACCGATTGCACGCGATGAGCCTAGAATTGCAAAATGAATGGGTGACCATAGGAGATTTTCTGTATTGTATGTATGTATTCCACTAGCTTTAAGATGGCGCACCCTGCTTCATGATTGATCCCCATCATTATTAAAATTTTATCTTAATGCATTCCAAATGCCTCTCCCAGATCAAAGTAACTTAGTAAGATGGGGCAAAACCACCGAAAAATCTTGCAACATCTGTGGGGAGGTAGTAGGAACCGGGAAATACTTGCTAGTAAGGTGTACTTTTAAATAGAGGTAAATACTCACGTCGTCACAATAAAGTATTAAAAATCGTACGAAAAGCGACTAGTCTTTCTGTAACAAGAGCATAGAAGGGTATAACAACCACCAAAATATCAGTAGAGTTTGTAAAGGCAAATTCGCTCAAAAAATCTAAATTAAAACCTTATTCCATCTTGGACGCGTCTCCTGATTGGACTCTCATGATGGACACGTATGAAAGGCAATACAAAATCCCCGGGGATGTTTGTTTTTCGTCATCTAGGCCGGACTTATTCCTGTACTCAAAACAACTGAGGCGCGTTATACTTGTGGAGCTTACTGTACCCTAGGAAACAAACATACCCAAAGATCATACATTTAAGCTTAACAAGTATAACGAACTATGTAACGAACTGATCAGGAATAAATTTATAGTTAATTTGTACGCTATAGAAGTAGGAGCAAGAGGTATAACAGCAAATCTCTCTCTCTACAACTTATTTAAGGATCTCGACCTTTCAGTTCATTTTTGGAACGTATTTCAAAGGCGGCCTTAGTAGGTTCTAACGATATTTAGTTAGGTAGGGAGAGGAGCGTGTATGCGCATAGTAAAGGGGCCCCTTAAACCTACATCTGGGTCGCAAGTCCCAAGCATTGTTAGCGCTCCTCTTTTTGCAACGGGATGGACCTGGCACCCGCACACTGAATCCATGGAATGCTAAGAAGCTTCGTCTCAATTTTTTCGTGGTAAGTGGTGGTAAGCGTACTGGGAATCCCGCCATATTACATAACGGGAACGCATCCCAATACATAGTACCTCATAGGCGATGTGGAAATCTGTATATTCCCTGACTGGTATTATATTTCTCGATTTAAATATTTAAAAAATTACACTAAATATAAAATAGAAATAAAACATTTTGTCTCTACAAGAGGTTTAGACTTCTTTCACTTCCAAATTAATAGTGTGCCAAACGAAGCAGCTACTAATGTTATAAAATAAGTAAAATGACACTAAAAATATATTACTTCTGAGAGGGAAATTGTAGGTACTTACTGTATATACGTGTATCGGCAAAAATATCAAATTTTACAATAATCTTTCACTTTAAATAAAACCAATAAATAATAGATTTTAGGAAATGATTCCTTATAAAGTTCGTGTATAACATAATGTACACCGCTGGCACATTAAAAACATGTTTATTTGTTAATGACACTCCACATTGATCTCTCAAAAGCCCAAAAGCCTAAGCACAATGGCGCTGGTGTCTAGAGACGATATCATCAATCTTAAAATATTGCTCCTCCGAACATGTCACAGTGACTATACTTTTGATTATCTTTAGGATATTTAGTAATAATACTATACCGTAACTTTGTAATTTATTATATATTTATAATTTATAATATATAATTTATAATATAAGTTATAATTGGAGCGTAACGTTATTAAAAATTTAATAATAAAATATTTTCCGAATACAATCATACCCATGTCACTCCATAACCTGTTAAGCAGAAATGTAATGGTTATATGTTGGTTTTACATCATTTAACAAAAACACGAGAAAGTCCTAAAAAAGCTATCACAGAACTAATCCCGCGACATGAAGCGCGCCCCAACACTAATACGTGAATTTCCCCCGAGCCTTCGTCCGCTAAATTAAAAACTCCGTGACGTCGTGACGTTCTCGTCTTTAATAATGTTGCTTTTAAAATGTAGTGAATTTATCTATTTAGATTTCAAATAAAAAAGTCTTGACAAAACAATTTTTAATTTTCCAAGGGTTATTATCAATTCTTTGGCACTTCGGTGAAGTTGCAAAGTCTGTGTTTTTAATTATAACTATTTCTTAGTAACACTTTGTTTTCTTTCCATTTTCCATCCAAAGTGTTAATAGGATAGTCAGAAAACGGCATACAATTTTGTCATGACATAAATCAACCCTCATTATCACCACACGTTAAACATTCGAAATAGTCTTAGATAACAGCAATGGAACGACAGTTTGAACCACAATTCATAAATTGTAATGTGTATATCCACCCTCTGTTCTAAACCCCAAACATAATTACACACATATTATGATATAACATTCTCTCAAAAACATTCTTTGTTATAATAACTAACATGCCTCCAATATGAATAGCCCAAGGCGAACCCTTACTGAGTTATCAAAAATCGCTTTTAGACAGACTATATATCATTTGTATTGTCGAATCGCGCAGATAAATAAAAGCGGAGAAAGGCGTCATCCCACTCTCCGCACTCTCCAGTTTTGTAAATAAATCATGGTCACGTGTCTCCGCATACGAAGTAGAATTCGCGGCGAAAACGCTCGGAAAACACTCGCGCAGCGCCGACTTGAATGCAGATGGAACCGTGGAAATATACGGATGTTATTTATTATTAAGATCGCTTCGATAACTTTTTATAAAACCTTTCGAAACGTACTAAAATAAATGATATCTTGTTATAACACTATTTCTAGTCCACGACTATTATACAATCATATTGTATTATTATATAAAAGTAATTTCCGTCGTCAGAAGAATTTTAATGAAACTTATTACATTTTTTGTCGTAACTGCGACATGACATCCGTATGAATGTTGCTGTACGTTTGCACGAGCTTTTCAACTTGATAGCGATATCAAATACTACTTTCCGCTAAAGCTCCCGTGTGTTTCCACTTCGGAATTGGCAGGGCGCGTGAAGGTCTGAATATTTGAATGAGGTGTTTGTAATACGAAAAATCAACTTTTGATAGTGGGACGTGATAGAAATCGAATTACTTATAAGAAAACAAACAATATACTTAGAATTTTATATATAATTTTTGAAATACTTTGGTTCGTATAATTTAATCTTTTCTATTTCTAACAGTATCTAATTGATCATCATTCGATATTTAATATCTTCTAATTAAGGAAAGTGTAATTAAACTGAAAATTTAACTCTAATCATATATAGAAAAAAAAATAACAGATCGTCAAGAGATTTGATCCATCTTCATAAGAAAGGTTTTAAAAAATCCTTCTGAAGTAGTAAATGTATTTATATTTTTATGAGGCAATATTACCTTTATGGTTTGTTATGTTTGGCGTCACGTCCTATGTTACGTATATATATATATATATATATCTTCGGCAGAATAATTATTAATTTTTGAATGATTTGTTTCAAAATATAGTCAAAATTGATAATCTATAACTAATAATTATTTTAATAGAATTTTTATTAAAATTATCGTAAATAATTATACATGTAGTATATAATGTATCCGATAAGTACAATCATTCATAAAGGTAGCGATGTAACATATCTAATCCACATCCTCATGATGGGTATGTTGGTGTAGACTCCGGGCCTGTAGGGCGCCGCACACCCCACACCGTATGATACCAACCCCACCAGCTTACCATTGAATACGGCCGGACCACCAGAGTCACCCTGAAATAAAATGCACTGTTTTGTAATAGGGCACAGTATTAAAGACCTTATTATACAATACATAATATAACACTTGTAGCCGACGGCTGCATTATTCACCACTTAGCCCGCTTAGTGCTAGAAACATAGCGAGCAAAAAAGAGGAACAGAATCAATACTTGTTTGTTCCTAATAAGATATTTTCCTTAAATATTTTAAATACATTTCGTACCTGACAAGAGTCTTTGGTACCATTTAAGTATCCAGCACAAAACATTCTTGGGGTTAAATTCTTGTACCCCTCGTCGGGCATCATCTTACACTCCTCAGAAGACATTATCGGTACTCGCACTCGGTGTAACGCGTCTTGCATTTGACTCGTCTGTAAGATTTAGTACGATAAGTTTTTGGATTTTGTGTACAATACATCGAATAAAGTCAGATATTAGTGTATATTTATCTACAAAATGTCTGATTCACGTGTGTCAGAAATATAAATGAAATTATTAACGCTTACTTTATAACCCAAATGTCCCCAACCGCTGACGGCAATCAGATTACCGGGTTTAATATCATTAACAGTACCAATGGCTATCGGTCGAGCCAAAGAATTTATTGGAACCGGTCTTTGCAAGAGCAGGAGCTGGTAATCAAAGTCGTGTGAATGGAAACTCGAGTGATTCCAGTAAGGGTGGACGAAGTGTGCACAAATCTTGTAAGGAGTCGCGGTGCTGCGGTAAGTCGACCCGGCGTACACGTACTGATAGCGCTTTCTGTAATCGTTGACTCGTTACTATAATTCCATTAGAATTAGTAAAGTGTTAATGTGTTTATCATTTGATACAGGGATGTCTCAAAATACTATCTATACCTGTGGAAAGTTACACCTTATTTAAATATATTTTTTTAAATATTGTAATTTAATATAAACAGCAGCAATAAAAGATTAATTAAGCTTCATTTTTTTCGATACACCTTTATTTGCGATATATATCATAATTTAATCAAAAAGTCCTAATATAATATTATGACATAGAATGAGAACGACATTATTAACCGGCTATGTATTAAAATTAAATTTAATTATCAACCGTAACTAATTAAGTAATTTGCCTATTAGTATGGTAATATTTATTTTAAAATAAAAATTCGATTCCAAAAAAGCGACATATGTTAAAAACTACTTACTTACAATGAGCTGCTGTGAGAACCCAGCTGGGAGCTAGCAGTGTTCCGCCGCAGTACTTTCCATATAGAACCTGATAAGGGGCTTCTTGTATTGCTATTTTTTCGCCTCCTACTATCCTAAATCCAATCTGAAAATATATAATTTTAGTTGAAGAGATGTATGTCAGTTATTTTATGATGGTTTGTTTATAATCTGATTCAACAGAATGGAGTATGGATATCGGAAATTAAAAAAAAACAATCTAGAACGTTCTTACTTCATCACCCGTAGAATCGTCAAGGTTCCCAGCGAGTACCTCGTGGTAATATCTATACTGACGCGGAGGAACAGACTTCAAGATGAACGTATTATAATAGTTAGCGATACACTGCTCTGTAAGAAGTCCTGTAACGGTATCTAAAATATAAGAAGAGTAATATATTCTAAATTATTGTTTAATATTATATAAATAATAATAATAATAATAAAAATTCCTTTACAGGACCAGGTGGAAAAGGAACGCACGGTCCATCTGATGGTCCACCGGATGATCCACCGGATGGTCTACCAAATGGTCCACCGTTATTGGCTATTGATTGACATTTAAGAAAGACTTAAGAAAAGGAATGGAATGATTGAAGCTGGGAAAGGGAAAGGAGACGTGTTTGGCTTGTTTAGACTTCCGTCACTGTCGAATGCCTTTACGAAGCTAAGCCATAATAGCTACTTTATGCCAACCTTCATAGGGGTGATCATTTTAGATTCTTAACAAATATCGATAAATAAGACGTCCGAAATTGATGCTTATTTGTACTTGTTTTAACGAAAAGCATTGTTTTTATTTTTACTGTAAACATACTGAATGATCCTAATATAATAAAAATCATCGCGATGTTACCCACTTAAACAAAATTTATAATGTTAACTGATTTTTACATCTAAACTCAACCTACCATTAAAATCTACGGCCATCGCAACACTTAATATCACACTAAACACGAGTAGTTTACACATATCTGAGTTACTTTTGCTCAAGAACTGACATGAACTCTGGTATCGATATTAATATGAAGCTGAACTAATGATAAATTCACGGTTGCCGTTCACAGCCTTAATTACAATAACTGAAATAAGTATAAATATATGATTTATTTGCACTTATCCGTTCATTATTTATAATTTCTGTGGTTTTTATTATGTGTACAGGTTGACACTTGTAATAGTAAAATAACAGAGGCTTTTTATTTTGAGATAAATGTGAATCGTCAATTTAGAAGTTGCAAATATATAGCTCTTGAGTTTAAACTGCAATGATATCGATCGAAATATAAAAAGGCAATATAATAAATTAAATACATTGAATTACATTTCGTGTTATCAATGTCACAATGTCGTCACAAGAACAAGTTAGCATTGTAACGTAAATACCGTGAACTTTAATCACGTACACGAAACAGGAAATAAATTAACAAGTTTAGATAAAGATTATTATAGAGAATTTTATGTCCGTAAAAATTTGATTATATTAAATGAAAAGAGAGGACGGAAGCATTTTACACATTTATAATAATTTAGATCAATACCAAAATTTTATTATCAGTCTGTAATCTTACCTGTTCTGTATTATGCGAATGCAAGCTACACCAAGCTCAACGAGGACCAACTTAACAAATAGAAGCAAATTCAAAATCTGTTAATAGAGTTTGTATTTGGATTCTGCAAATTCGATTGTATCTCTTCTTTTCTCTTACAGCTGAAGTAGTGACCCGGGTGTTTCATGCGTAATAAACACAAGCTCACTTTTAGGTACTGTCCGTTTTTGAACAATTGATCACCTCCATATTTAAATATAAATTTTTAGTTCTTCGGCACCCATAATAGAAATTCAAAGATCTTCTGATAGTCTGACCATATGTATATATATATCATCACATTTGTCAACAAGTCGCTCACTATCGGTATGCAGGTAATACCCGCTGGGAATAAAGAAATCCTAATCATTACCTGGCCGTAGACCCTCAATAAACTTGTATTTTTTTACTGGTAAATATATATATATATACTACGTATTGTATTAGGAAATATATATTTATACAATTATAAGAAAGTTTATCATAGAAGTATGTATGGTTTTGGTTTAATTGATTTGCTATACAAGTATTAGGTATGTATATTAGCATGTATGTTTATACGTATATATACCACCTATTTGTTTTATTCTTCTTTTGTGATTGGTTTATTCTGTTACTTTTGTTTTGTATATATTTGAACGGTGTACAATGAAGAATATAATAATAATAGCTTTAAATGCTTAATTTATAAAAAATTAATGAACAATTTATTAAACATATTCGTAATTTCGTTTATTTTTACGCGAGAAGGCTTATAAAGAAGTATTTCAAGTACAAAATCTGATTCAAGCAAAGCTAATAAAATTCAATAAGCACATAGTGTATTACAAAATGATCATAAACCCGGACACCGTAACTAACCCACGGGTGTCCCCGACGTTCGACAAACGCGAGAATCAATTCCACTCTTATAATAAAAACATGTTTACATCGCACTCTAGCGATCGTCTTTTATGTGCGGAGGCGATATTGTTTTAAGGATAAGGAGAGTAACAATAAGTGGTGAGACCCTGTCGTGTGAATTAGGTTGTTATAATAAATTACGCAATAGTTTCTTAGTTTCTTATTGTGTAGTACAAACAGTACTTACAGTTTGTAACCACGAGATAGTGTGGTTTTTTCTGAATATTTTAACTTGTATTAGTCTTGTCGTAGAAATATTGTAGTTACAGGCTTTTAGGTTCGTAACAGAAATTATTGTAAGAGATTGTGAATTAAATATAAATAATAAAGACAAAAACATAAAAAATTCAAAAAAAGTCGTTTCGTAGTGATGTAAATGGGACGCTCCTAGGGCTATCCGTTATATCGATAAGAAGTAGTTTGTTCCAGCCCCTCGTAAAATGAAAAGGTTTTTCAATAGAAGGGCAAAAACTATGATATGCTAATAATAAACCGTTCACACTGAATTTAAAGTTATTTTTAAAATATTATATTTATAATATTATATATATAATACCTGGTTTCATAAATCTCATAAGATTAAGTCAAAATTTAAAAGTAGAGAGTATAAAAATAGCTACACCAATTTAATAGTTTGGAAATCATACATTCCTATTTAACAGTAGATAAGTGAATTTTATTTAACTATGACATCGCGTCCGCCTCCTTTAATTCGATAACTAATTAATTACAATACCAAATTGTAAGAAATTTTTCTATGTTGAATTAAGTTTCTATCAAAAATAGAATTATACCTTCATAGCCAAGAATCAGCGGACTTAAGATATTTAATATTTCCTGAAGGTAAAATCGTTTTAAATTAAGTTCGTTAATTATTAATAATAATTAGTGGTGCGTTGTAATCGTACTCTGACTATCGCTCGCTTCGAAGCGTTTTATGCTTAAAGCTCACGAGACATCAATGTCAAACATTTTTATCAAACAGGACGCTTTTAAAATTGAATTTTTAGAATATTTTGTTAGGTACGTTTAACTAAGTTTTCTTTACAAAATAAAACATACTTGACAATCTTTGAAGTATTTTGAGAGCTTCTTATCTGACGTGGTCGTGTTTCAATCAATTGACTTTGAAGTTTGTTTATCTGAAAAATATCAACTTATTTTTATAAGAAAATAATATACTATTTTTTTTATTAGTACACACGTTTGTCAGTTATTTCAATTCATTATTTCCCAGTTTGAAAACCATTCTATAACATACGTTCACTTGGTAGTCGACCTACTGAGTATCGTGTGTTCTGAAGAATTCCCAAGTAAAAGCTTATAATTGATCAGATTAATAAAAGCTATACAATTTATTTAAAACACTGTTTAAGTTCTTTGTCATGTAGAAACAAGAAGTAATTATGTTGTACAAAATAAATTTACCGCCGGTAGTATTTTGTTAGATGCACCTGTTGGTGTTTTGTTGTATGCGTTTTAAGAAATAAAATCATTTTCAATTGAGAATCATTTGTAAATCAACCCGTGATAAAGGCAAAATAAACGTTGTAATTACCCCGAGGGTTTCACCGTCACATTGTAAAGTGAAGCAGTAATAAACAAGTACTCCATTCACCCTCCGGCGGCGGTTGACTCGAGGGCTGGTCGCAATTATTGCGCTGAGTAGGCTTAAAATTAAATCGAAGTGCTTTGTGACGCTTTTTCTCGAAATAAATCACAATTTTAAATATGCAGTTTAAAAATAAACTTAATTCATTTAACAGTGCTAAGACAGTGGATGAGATCGAGATGTAGTCGTTAGTCGACCGGGGTGGTGCCACCCTCTCATAAAAATGGTCGTAAAATGACTTTCACTGCCACAATCGTATGACGACCGATAGCCGGGAGATCAAATACCCACCACTCCCCTCATTTTCGTCATCTCCTCATTTCTTTACTTCTTAAAATGTATCTCTATCTCTCTCTTACTCTCAACCATACAATTCTCTCCTCACACTTCCTCACCTATAACAGAAAATATTATATAAAACAATAACCCTAATATTCTCAAAGTGATGTACCGCAATCAATTTAATTATTTAATTAAAATATGCAATTTATGTATTTTATAATTATGTTTAGAAGTAAATTAATACAAATACATTTCTAAAATACTATTTCAAAGATACAATAGATACAAGTAGTACAATAGATAAAACAAATCGTCTCAGATATTCCCAAAGCACTGAAGTAGTTGTTTTGTAAAGATGCAAGGTAGTAAATTATTATTAATCTTGATATTCAGTTTTCACCAAACATACATATAAAATATGTTATTACAAAAACATCTTTTTTCGTACTATCTGTAAGTGACTCTGCGAATCTCGATTTGAAACCAATCATACAGCTGTAAAGACCTAATTGCCACCTTCGCAAACTACTCTCAATGCTAAAAGGTACTCGCTGGTTCATACGATACTGACCTTTATTGCCATGGCTGACAAGCTATTTTGCTATGTCTTATAAATGGGGGTTTGGGGTTTTAATTTTGAAGAAAATGCACCGTTCAGAGTTCTTTAAGTGGATGTTATTAGCGAGGTTATTATTTTAAGGTTTCTAAGAATAGTTAAATGGAGATTTGTCTTTTCTTAATTGTATTATTTTGTGCTTTTGTAAAGCATTCATAGACAATATTTAAAAAACGCAATAATATCGTTTAAATGGATATGTTAAAGAATTTATATTTTAATTATACATTAGCTAATTAGTTTCGGGTAATTATGTTAGTTGTGTCTACATTTTTATACTAATTGAAGTCCTAAGCGGATTTAAGCCGTTCGGCGGACGTCGCCTCACCGTCTATCGCAAGTAGTAAACTAATAACCCGAAAACTCAAACGGGTATAATTTGGTGATCAGAATCAGCTTCTCGTAACTGCAATACTGTAACTGCTGCTTTACAATGTTAAGTTAACTCTTAAAATGAATAACATAAAACTTGCGCTCAGAACATGGCGTATTACAATGACAAACTTTTGACTATAGATCAATTAACTACGAAATATGAAAAAAACATACAAGTCTATATATTACGTTTATAAAAAATTCCTTCCGGCAGGTGTCCATCGTCTGTAAGGAATCAAATTTTAGTTTTGTAAGAATTGTAAGAAGTCGTTGGTTCCGATTTGTACTTTATAAGATTTACTCACCTAAACCCTTCAAGGGTTAACGAGATTGTCAGGAGAGGCATGTTTTTACAGGATCTGAGTTTGCAGAAGGGAACCCGCTTCAGCGTAAGGTGATTTTATTTTTATATTGTTTAAAAAATAGTTAAATTTCGATCACTGGCATTATTTAATAGTCACCCTGGATATCGGGAGCTAGTTTACTTGTAACGACAGTTTTTTAGACACAGGCCAAGTAGTCTATGTCGAAAAATATAAATTATATAAGTCTACTTTGTGTTAAAGTAACACCCGAGGCGCTTCTCTTCACTACAACAGATACTGATATGTTACTAAGTGTGAAGAAGTTTAAAAAAGTATGCTAATTGTATCAGAATTGACTTTTAAAAAAATTCTGCAAATTATATCTTCAGTATCGTATATGATATAGAATTTATGAAAACCGTTCTTGTGGATGTTGTGATAATTATAATTTAGAAGTTATAATATTTCAAAAACAAAATGAGCCCAAAAGTCGCTTTAACGTAATTCATTTTTTTGCGTCCTTGCCGTGACTGTGACTGTGAAATGTGACATTTCAGTTACTTATTACAATAACTTCTATAAAATCATTTGATATGAAACGGCATACAAATAATATTTTATAAATAGAAAATTTACATTACATTTAGTAATTTAATGAATTATTATTAGAATCAGTAAACAAGTTTAAAACTCGAAACGCCTATCTATAATTTACACGGACGAAGTCGCAGGCAACTTCATGTATGTTAATTCATAAGGTGAACAAATGAGATAAAAGTAAAAAAAAACAAAAAGTATATAATTTAAGAACAATAATGTCCAATAAACTGTAAATGTAACAGAAGAACAAAAACATTGAGGGAGAATAAACGCAATTCCCCGCTATTCCCCGCTATTCCCCGCTGACCCTCGCCGGCGGGTCGTTAAGATCGCTGCAGCTTTTTGTTTCACTCGTTGTATCTCCGGTGTATCAATTACGTTCGCAATATTTACCTGCTTTTAAAAATATTCAATTATAATTGCACTTGTTGTTTTTGTTGATTGCTTCAGCCGATTCATCGGGTTGATTGTTCCAACTTAATTATATTATTCGCTATATTTGTTGTACTAAGAGATATGCTTGTAATATTAACTATATGGTGCTTTATAAAAACACAGGAGACGGAGAACAGAGTGTGGTATTTTGAGTTAATTCACGATGCCAAATAACGTAGAGTACATACTCGTATGTATCATACGACGATTGACAGGTAATCAATAATAGATTTCATCATTACTCTCAATTTCTGTTGTTTCGCTTCCATATCCACATGTGCTCAACCTGTACATTTCATCAGTGCTTAGACATGGTGATAACTGCTCGTTTAGTATATTCATAACATTGTTTGTGTAAAATAAGTCTTAACATTGTTATTTTAAAATTTACTATGATTTAAGAATTCTCCAAACTGCAACAAAATTTTACCAAATAGTGTATATTTTAAAACAAGTGTGTCTAAAAACTAAACAAAGTTTTATCAAATGTATGTCAAAGAGCTTAGTTTAGCAATTTATAAATTGTGTACACGCTTCAGTGCCATTCGACGTTAAAATATATCTCTCGTAGTTCCATGTATTCTAGCCTTATTAATTGTCTAATATACCAAAAATTGCTCATAAATTTTTTTATCTGCCAATAGAACTTAGGTTCTCTAAGAAACTTTGTAAATGGATAAAGTATAAGTAACACTTACTTTGTATTAGTTTAATCTTTTTTATGCGTCATTCATTGCATGAGACGTGTAACGACTTTAATCAGATGTTGCATGTAACAGTCATTACATTACATACTCGTAACATACGAGTATATTATGACAAGAGCGTAAGACGTAAGCCATGCTACCCGTCATTAATGTCATGTTGTAAGGCGCTGTGGCAGTTATAGAATAAACACTCGTTAATCTCTCTTCAAATTCGCGTAAACGATATTATTATTTAATTGTATTAAGTGTGTTAGCGTTTCAATTTTGAGTAACTGAAACACAATTTACTGGTTTAATTTCCGCTTTATTTGATATCAAAAGTATTATTTAACTATTTTAGTAATAAATCTTACTAATGTTAAGTTAATCTTTGCACTTTTTCGTTTATTAGCTTTGAGTAAAGATGAAAAATAATTAATTTATATTTATAAATATAAATCTAAAGAGGATAATATTGACTATTATCAGAGGTAATAGACGGTTCTCAAACTTTATAATTAAACCAAGTGCTAGCGAATTATTTATTTATTTATTTATGTACCGGGAAAAAAAAAATTTACAATCTATATAAAATATAATGTACACAAAAAGGATGACTTATCTCTTAAAAGAGATCTCTACCAGAAACCCTTTATTATTGGAGAGAATATCTTTATAGTTGCGGTATGGGTACAATAAATATCAATATATGTATATATATATAAAATACATACAAATTACATACATACACATTTATATCTGAGTATATAAACATACATATTACTTATATGTACATATATATAAATATAATATATAGACCGAGGACATTTTAGAGGGAGAGGAAGTAATTCTTCAATCTAAACTTAGAGGAAATAATAGTGGGGCAATCTTTGTACAAGTGAGGAGGTAATGAGTTCCAAAGTTGAGCAGCAAGAACAGAGAAAGATTTGCAGTAATGGGAAGTGTTATAAAGCGGCACCTCAAGAAATTTTAAAGAAACACAAGAGCGCTCTGGCAATTGTCTAGATGGACACAATTGTAAGAGATCTTACAAGTAAGAAGGAGAAGATTTTTGAAGAACTTTATAGAGAAGTGTTAATACATGCACATTCCGGCGAAAGCGGATAGGGAGCCACTTTAACTCAAGGCGGTATTCCGAAATGCGATAAAATTTACGCAAGCCGTAGATGAAACAAATGCATAAATTTTTAAGTCGATCGAATTTATCAAACAGCTCCTCAGTCGCATCTAAATAACAAATGTCAGCGTAGTCAAGGAGAGAAAGAAGAAGAGATTGGGCTAGAATAATTTTAGTTTTAAAGAGAAGAAAATTTTGAAGGCGTTTAAGTGAATGTAACGACTGATATAAGCGCTTGCTTATGTCGCTGAATTGAGTTACCCAAGTGAAATGGGATTCAATGGTTAATCCCAGATTTTTTACGGTATCTAGGTACTGTAATGGACTACCATCGTAAAAAATGCAAGGCAAGGCCGAGAAATCAATTTTGCTGCGACATTACTTGTTATAAATTATAATAGCTTGCGATTTAATTGGATTCACTAATAAACCATATTCTTCTGCCCATAGGCGTATGTTTTCAAGGTCAATGTTCATTAATGCTATTCCCTGTTCGATTCCAGAAAAAGTGACGTGCCTGTAAAGCTGCAAATCATCTGCATAGAGATGGTAGGGAGAAGATATTATTTTAGAGACTTCGTTTATAAACATAGAAAAAAGTAGAGGAGAGAGTACGCCGCCTTGAGGTACACCAGAAAGATCAGTCCAGTGAGAAGAAATGTCATCGAATTTCACAATCTGCCGACGCCCGAAAAGACATGACTTAAACCAGTATTTATATTAGTCAAAGATGTCATGATACATAAAGTCGATTCGGTATTAGCCATATAACTTTACAATTCTATTAAAACTAATATTAATTGTAATCTATTATGACCTTTACATCTCCGACCACAAACATAAACCCTTAAGCTATTCCCTTAACGCTCTTTACATCTTTTATTACGTTTAACCATTTTGTAGTTAGAACTCTATTCGATAGCTCTTAAGGTTCATATTCAAGTAACACAAAATATTACGGATAGAATTAAAGGAACTCGTTTAGAGACGGACAGCTTCCGCCTATGTTAAATATAAAGGTCTAAAAGTAATAATTATGTAAATTTTCGTGAATATGGCGAGTGGAGTGGAGCGAATAGGTTGAAGTGTATATTAGAAAATTTTTAAATTGCACTTTTCAGAGCTCAGTGTTTTATGAACACAGTTAATGGCTACATTGAAGGTTTTACGAGCCTTTTTTGTTTCACTCGATTTCCCTGTGTGGTGAAAAATATACAAGTTTTAGATAAAAATAATAAATACATTTCAATTTTAGATTATATTGAACCATTGTTATTTAGATTATAAGAAGAGAGTGAACATCGAGTTTGTGTTTACAACGATATAGAAATAGATTTACACCATTATAAAATATATATATGTATATTATATATAATATAAAAATATAATTATAGCATTATACAAACTTTTAAAATTGAACAAAAATATGTAAGAACAACATATATGACAAAGTGAAAGGCTAGTAAATTTATGACAATATGAATTTATGACATGACATTAACGTCTACTCAGTTATGTCAGTTGAAGAAAAGAAGATAATCGAATTTATTAAAATTATTTAAAATAAAAATTATTAATTTGAACTTTGAATTAAAAATTAATTGTGTATAAAAATAGTTCAATCAAAATAAAACATAATTAACTTAAAGTAAGTAGAAATCAAATTGCGACTCATTAAGTTTAATCACAACCCAAACCTTACGGATATGAAAAAACTTTTTAAAAGCGTTCACAGTTCTTTCGTAACATTTCTTTATCCACCTCTAAATTGATAGCAATTATATAAATATTTTTTTGATAAAGACCATAGGGTCTTTATCAAAAAAATATCTATTAAGAGACAAGGTAACTAGGTGCGATACACTTCTTTGGACATAATTTAAAATCTCAAAACTTTCAGCCCAAAAAAACATGTGACGTACATTATATGTCTGTTTAGGGACAACGTCTGTAAGTACATAACATTGTAGATACAATTGCACCACACCGGGCTTTGATGTTTAATACATTTATAGATTCAGAATTTTTTCCTGATCTCATTAAACAAAGGCAAAATTAAAATCTCTTTTTAAGTCTGAAGATAGAAATTATCCAAGTAATTGCAAAAACCCATTTCTGTTTTTCCAGTCTCTTTGTTTTGAGAATAATTTTTGAGAAAATTATGTTTTACATTGAATAATTTTCTTCATCCTGGATAATAGATGTCACTGCGAGACTCTCAAAACATATCTTTAACGCCTGGGAACAGTCACAAGATGGTGTTGGTGTCTTTTGTGATTTACCACAGAGCATGAAACACTTTTATCTAAGCTGAGTCATTATGGGTTTAGAGATAGAGAGAGAGCACTTAATCTCAGTGCCTCTTATCTAATAGACAGAGTTCAGAAAGTATTTCCAAATGATGTAAAGTCATCCCTGATTCCCTGCTATAGGTTTTATTTGTTGTTTGATGATGACATATTATTAATTTATAAAATTAATAGAAACAAAACTTTGACAAAATAAATAGTGCTATATCGCAAGTATCTCATTGTTTTCGTGCAAATAACCTTGCTATAAATGCCAAAAAGACTAAATGTGTACGACTAACGTGAAAAAGACTGTTAAAAACATTAACTAATTAATTAATTAACAATAATTAAGTAGAACATGCGGTAGATACAACTGTAATTTAAGTGTAACATTGGACACTAAGCATCACTGAGGAGCACATATATTAATCCTCTCCAGTAACCTTAGCTCTGCTACTTATGCTGTAAGAAGACAAGGCAACTGACTGTTGTAGAATGGTTAGACTTGTTTATTTGGCCTACTTTCATAGTGCTTTGTCTTATGGCATTCTACTTTGTTAAATATGTTTGATTCCTTTCGTAAGAAAATTTGAAAAATAGGTATTTTAACCGTGTTTTCTCAATATATTTATATTTATTTATATATAAACAATAATATGTTTGTAAGACAAAATAACCAGCCATATGGTAAAGATAGCAGGAGGACTAATAATGGAGATATTCTTATAGTACGTTTGTCATGCCTTGGCAAAATTCAACATTCATTTGTGGGGTTGAGAGTACGCTTCTATAACAAACTACGTGACGATCGTCGACGACTTTTTTGTTCTACTCGCATATAAGAATTATACAAATCAATTTAAAGCTTAATTGTGAAGCCAAGAGGTTACGGCATGTATAGTGTATACTGATTCTCTCGACCGGTGTAGTTTTACCCTCTCACAAATTATTAAATCTTTTATGAACTGTGGCTTTAATTTCAAGTGTAACAAAAGCTTTATCTCAAATATAAGGCGTGTGGTTTGGAATTTGAAATTTAAATTAATTTCAAATTTGCAACCCTAGACCCCATAGATACTTCACAACAGACGATCCCTAAATTAGAGAAACTGCGATTGGAATGTCTCCGACACATCCTCTCCGGACTTTGCTCCAACAGATTACGATTTTTTATGTAATTTGGTAATCCTTATTGCAAAAAAGAACAATTTTTTTCTTCTTCTTTTTCTATTATTTGAAGCGGTTTCAGTCGCTTTCGAAAATTTTATTAACACAAATTTTTTTTAGCAATTGGATAAAACATATATTTATTTTTTAATTAAAACGCTAATTATATATGTGCAGATCTAATATCAACGTGATTCGCACTGTGATCGAGAGAGCCGGGTTCACACAAAAACACTTTCCTCACCCTTTCACAACTTTTTTCACCTCTGTACATTTCTCAAGTGTAGCAACGCAGTTGCATCTATATTTTCAAATGTCCATGTGTCCTCCTGTCCCGTGAAAAATATTTAAAAAAATTTATATTTTATAGATATTTTTATACAAAATTGCTGATATTTATTTTGTGGTATTCTTTTATTTCAAAAATATGAAAATATTAGTTCTTATTTCCTTAATTAAGAACTCAATTTCAGAGACAATATAGGATACTAAAGTTAATTAGTTTAGTACCAACACGTGCGCGGTTACTTTGTCCCGTGGTCTAAAGTGCACGATCAGCTACGTATAATAACTTTAAATGTGTTTTATCATATGTATAGTTAAAAAAAAAAATAAAAGTCGTTAAAATAATTTATTTATTTAAAAATAATAAACAAATTATTTTAACAGTAATGGCTACTGTTTCTGTGAATTATTTCAAATTGTTTGATTGTTCTATTATTAAATATTTTATTTATTGCAAGTAATGCCTCAATTGTTGTAGCCGAGTTACTACATGTTATAACGAGTGAAAAGAAAAACTTTAAGGCGATTTTGATAATGTTTGAAATTTAGTTATTTTTTTTATTGTTACATATAAGAAAAAGGGAGCCTTCAATTTTTTTCTGTGAATATGTCTTCATTTGCGCAATCATCGCTGCGATCGTCAGAGCACAATGGAAACGTACCTGATATACACAGTATAAACTACGGCTCAGAATAGTTATTAAACTTAAACTTCATCTACGGAGTGTTCCGAAATACTGACATAATCTGCTTCCGTGCGTTTCAGAGATTTATCAAACTTCATATATTTATAACTAGTTGGTACCGCAGCTTAGTCGCTGCAGCTATTAGCATCGTCGGAAAACAAAAGTAAACTATGATTTTGTTTTATATCATAGTGCATCATACAAGAAGAGACTTACATATCAAGAAGTTAAATAAACCCTTTAAGAAAAATATAGATGTTATATTATGAGGTTTGAAATTTTATTCTTAAGCCGAGAATCTGTACAGTACGGTGAAGTCTGTATTACGAAAATAATATACATATTTCAATATATATATTGATTTATTTTATTATATTTATTTTATTATATCACTCTTGCAATATCGCCGTGAAAATAAAATAGTTATCAACTTTAATAAGAACTAACCATAATAAACTAATAACTCATAATAATTAATATAAATTGAATTAAAGTTGGGTTTTAATTAAATATCTGAATGACTTATAAATTACAAGTTAAGACTATCGTCCTACAGCAATCCCTCCCTTCCTATCCAAGATCCTTGAGCATCTTGTCCAAAAACAATTAAGCTGTTTCCTCTCTTGGACTACTCAATTCCTTGCAATCTGGTTTCCACCCCGGTCACAGTACGAGTAGTGTATTAGTTAATACTAGAGGTGGCATGGAACACAATAACGCATTTAGAATTATTGACTTTGATTTACTTCTAGCTATTCTAGATTCTCAGAAATAATTAGCGAAATAAATCCTACAAAAGTTCAGTAATTTATTATTGATAGCTCTAGACTTTTATCAGCAATAGACCGCTTGAAAATACCACCTACAATATTTGACGGTATTTAAGTACCATTTACTAATTTAATTTAAAATCTAGGTGTTCCTTTCGATCAGAACCTTTCTAGGAACCAATAATGGCAGAGGTGAACGAAAAGACGTTTGCTTCCTTAAGAAAGTTGCATATTTTTTTCTTCGACCAAAAATTGCCCTTTTCCAAATTTTATCCTATCTATTCTTGACTAAGCTGACACTGGCTCTTTTGACCTTCCTGGAGATCACCTAAATAAAATTTATGTATCAAGTTTATATTTGGTTTATGCAAATATGATTATTTTGCACTATTTAGCAAAAAACTAAAGTGGCAGCCGATTCACTCGCAGGTGTAACCATATATGGTACTTTGTCTTCTCTACTCCATACTGTCCAATCTAGTAACTTCTTCTTTCCCAAAACACGGTTTGAGTTTTAAATGACTCGCATAACTGTGCACTTCGTTTTAGGAATAACGTATCTCTTAAAGTTTCTTCTCACTTTACTAGTTTTACACAAACTCTTTCACAGTTCAAGTATCTCGTCTCTGGAATTATGCATTTATCGAAAACGGTTAACGGCTAACAAGTTTATAATCTATTTTAACACAAGTCTCCAAATTCACCCAAATAATAGCTATAGATTTAAAAGTTTACATTGCAAATTAATACAATTAATAAACAGGACTCTAAATCAGTACACTCGTAAGCGTGGCTCGCTGCCAATGAGTTCAGTGCAGTCTTTGATAAATAACTTGTTTAAGTATATTATGTTATTTTCCATGTCATTTAACTCCGGGTGTAAGACCGTAATTATGATATGTGTTATTTAGACATTATGGACTAGTATTGAAATTTTATAAATAGATATTAGTTTTCATATATGCGCTTATAAATATACACATTTATTTAAAAATATTATATTTTGTGAAATATGAATATTTTCTTTCATATTTCTGTTTTTATAGGTCCGGTACGGGATGCCTTCGTCCATGGACATTGGACAGGATGCGACAATACTTATATATTTTTCATCCCCGTACTAATAGACAATTAAACATTCAAATAAAACTCGCAGTGCGTTTTGTAACAATACAATGTTACGTTTATTAAATTTGCAGTTCCTTAAAAAAGTATAATATTCTTCTTCCATCTTTCTTAATTATTCATCATAGTAAGTATCTTAGAATTTTGAAAGTTCAAATATTTGTTTAATTATATCATTCTCCAATTCTAAAGTTCTAATATATGGATAGCTTTAATAACTGCTATGGGACGTGATGGCCGAGCGCCAGCTATGGTCCGCTGTAGCAAATATTGTGTTGACTTCATCAAGCATGTCCCGTCCCATTATAGACTATCAATTAAATGAATTATCGTAAGTTAATATTTTTAGACTAATATATATTGTTTGATTGAATCTTTAACTTTACAGCTGTTTTAAATAAGTCAAACTTCATACAAATATCACATTATGTGGAAAGTTATGCTGAAGATATTTATGTCTGGCGCCATGGTTTTTAATTATGTTTTTGTCTTATTTGGTTTTGATAAATATATGAGATAAAAATGTAACTTAACAAAATAACACTATACAATACGTTTCAAACAATACTCCATGAAAATAATTTTTTAGTTGCTAATTACGGTCTGAGTAAACTTGCACAACTGAATAAAAACAATACAATATTTTACCCGCAGTAGAGTTTGTTTCTTTTTGATAAAATTAATCAAATGTATAATTTAAACAGTACTTTAGGCCCTCGCCGGAAGGTCAAAGACCTTCAATAAACAGATATTAAAACTAATGACTTTTACAAATTATTGTTTTTAAAAGAGTTAATGATAAGCCATCCTTAAAGTAGATACAGAGACGCTGTACAGTAATGTAATGTAACTTATTTATGTTTATATCGTGTTTAATGTGGTATCAATACCTATTTTCGCTAAATATTTTTACACTTAGCAACAAGTCACTAACTATAGCATACTGCTAATTAAAAACTAATTGGACAGAGTACACTCCTGGTGCTGTGTGCAAGAAAACGATTAAGCGAAATGTTTAAATCCTGATTTCACACCAATACTATTTAAATTAGGATTATTCATCATTTTCATAAAAGTAAAGAAGTCATTTATTTATTTGTAATTACGAAATAACATTAACAAAGTTTCGTATTGCTAATGAAAAGTTGACAATTTGTCCACATTTTACGAGATTGTTATAAATTGCATTATCAGAGTTATTTTGTGGTTGTTATAGTGAAAATATATAATAATAAATAAAAAGTGATCAGTGATTAACTCACAAAGGTACCTGCGCTGTTGCCGCTCTTCTTAGTTCAGTGACCCATGTCATCATCACCATCACATGGGCCCCAATAATGTATGTATTTTTTTCATTTGATTATTTTTCATATATTTTTTCCTTTCCCTGACTGTAGGACAATATTATAAGGAAAACCATTGCAACCTAACGAATATAAAAAAATCAAGGTCTGCTCCTCAAAGTTTGAATATAGTTTTCGGCAAAGACAAGTTTTACCACACTCTATTCTTCAGAAATTTAAATAGGAAAAATGTAAAAGATCTGAACATGGCATGATAGTTTCATAATAATCGAAGTCATATTATATTAAGATTTTTAACGGATGTGCCTTTCAAGTTAAATCAGTTATTTAACGTATTGAAAATATTTCATCCACTGGCGGACAACTAGTCTTGTTAATAAATCACTTTTAACAGGGAAGACTCAGGTATCCGGGTTTCACAGTTTATTTTTAGGAATTTGGAATGAGCAGATTGCAATTTCTTTCGCACATGAGTACATATATAGAATATGTGCGTAAAATGGCTATTACATATGTTTTGTTGTAAATTTCGATTCTTTAAGGGTGGTAATAAGCCCGTGACTTCCCTGATGTTCAATCTTTGTCCCAAGGGTAGCAACTATATATATTTATATTTTTAATTATGTCATAGGTAGGCCGTGTGGTCATTTAGCACCTTGTTAATAAATATTATAATACATACACATTGATGCAGCGACTACTCCTACAGATTAGTGATATACAAAGTTACTTTCAAATTTTAGACGAAGATAAAAGAGGAACCGAGCTTTTAATATTTTTGTGAGATAAATCTGAGTTCCGTTAAATAAACCTCGCCATTTGAGATCTGAATCTTTGCTTTCTGTAACCATTTTCTTTATTTCTAAATTAATATTTAAAAATAAACAATGTAAGGGATGCACAAAAAACATACAAAAACCAATCGACCGCGGAACAGACACACGATAACACACATTACAAAAAATCAGTTTATAATACAATCAGTTTATTTTTTTGCAATTGTTATTTGCATCTGGATGTTATTTGTGTGTCTGAGATCAAGCGAAAAGGCAATGATACGACCGATTTGCCTGGCAACCGGGTCGCTTTCTGGGCTGGGGTTCCAGAGGGTGAGCGACGTTGCGAAGGTGAAGGCATATTTTTGTCCTCTCGAATGGTTAATGCAATGGTAGAATACAAGACCATCAACCCGTGGTTTCTCTGGGTTCGCTTTAAGCTCGGGATAACAAGAGAATTCTTGTTAGCCGTGTAAGCGCCAATATCCTCAACTCCAGTGAACGAACTCGAGGAGTTTTGGGAGAGTGTCAGGGATGTTCTAAGTAGTGTCAGAGATAATGAAAAGTTGATAGTATGTGGAGATATGAATGGATGGGTTGGAACCGCGCGAAGTGGTTACGAAAGCGTGCTAGGCAAGTACGGTGATAAGAGAGTAAATGAGGCTGGAAAGCTTATTTTGGAATTTTGTAAGAAGAATTTGTTTGTAGCAAACACGATGTTTGATCACAAACAAATTCGCATGTACACATGGGAGCGAGTGGAAGAAAGAAGTATGATTGAATTATTCCTAGTGGATCAGCGTATTCGAAGCCAAGTTATGAATACGCGAGTGTTTAGGGGTGCTAATCTGGGAACGGACCATTATCTAATCGTTGCTAGAATAAGAGGTCTGTTTGCAGGTTGGCGCAGCCGCAAGACGTGTCCTTGCTTGTAGTCGAATTATCGCATAAGAAGCTGGAAGCTTCAAGATCCACCGTTGAGAGAGGAATATCAAGAAAGAGTTTCCAAGAAGCTTGAAAGCTGTGATCCTGGAAATGAAAGTGTTAAAGTACGCTGGCAGAACCTTAGGAATAGTATGGGGAAAGTAGTGACAGAAGTATGTGGTAAAAGGAAAAGAGGTTTTAGTAAAAAGCACGATGAATGGTGGGATGATCAAGTGAAAGACGCTGTAGAGTAAAATAAGAAAGCATGGTTAGATTACAAAGCTTCGGGTAAGGATAAAAGTTTGAGAGAGATAAGAAAAAGACAGTACAAGCTGCAAAAGCACAAAAGGAAAGCACTTATAAAGATGAAACGTGAAAATTCTGAGAGAGAAAGGGATAAAAGGTTGACGAACAACTTCCGGGAACACACGAAGCTTTTCTGGCGGGAAGTTAGTGATTCCCAGGGTTGTTCGGTAACCTGTAGAATGAAAGGGGTGCTTTCAAAGAGTAGTGAAATTTTAACAGAGCCAGCACATGTTTTGCAGCGGTGGGCGGAATTCTATAAGGAGACGTATAAATGTGAGGACGCATCGGCCTTCAGTACCAGCGAAATGCTGAGTCCGGATGTAGCCGATGGTAAAATCAGTTTAGAAGAAGTGGAGAGCGCGGTTCGAAGTCTGAAATGTGGTAAGGCTGTTGGAGCAGATGAAGTTACCGCCGAGATGATCAAATATGGTGGGCCACGCGTCTTGGACTTTTTCTGGTTTTTGTGCAATTTATGCTGGAAATCAGGGGAATTCTCAGGCGATTGGCGAGGTGCAGTCATCGTACCTTTGTATATAGGGCAAAGGTTCACAGATAGACTGTGCAAGCTATAGGGCTATCAGTTTGATTAGCTTGGGCGGTAAAGTTAATGTTAGAATATTAGCGAGAAGAATGCAAGAGAGATCTGAAAGGCTGTTGTGGAAGGCCCAAGGAGGTTTGAGACCTGAAAGAGGGTGTATAGATCAGATCTTTTCCCTCCGCATGATCACGGAAAAGTTTTGGTGGATTTGAAAAAGGCGTTTGACAGGGTTGTGAGAAATAAATTGTGGGAGATACTGCCCCGATACAATGTGAGCGGACCCTTGCTACAGGCTGTAAAGTCTCTTTACAGAGATCACTCAGCCTGTGTGCGGGTAGTAGCTGACATGTAGCCCTGGTTTAATATCCTATCGAATGTTAAGCAAAGTTTCGCTATGTCAGCTTGGTTGTTTAATTTGTATTTGGATAGTTGTCTCCAAGGCGTGAAATACAGTGACATAGGAGTGAAAGTAGGTGACCTTAAGGTCAATTGCTTGCTATATGCAGACGATGCAGTGCTCATTGCATCATCAGAATGCGATTTATAGGCATTGGTCACCACTCTGAGAGATGGGTGTGAAAATAATGGTCTAAACCTGAATGCAGATAAGATGAAGGTTCTGATATTTAAAAGAAATGAAGAAAGAGCAGAATGTAAGATCAACATGAATGGTAAGATAATAAAACAAGTGAATGAAGTGGTATATTTGCGAGGTATATACGGCGTTGGGGACCGCCAACCAACACGCCATGTTCCGAACGGCGGGAGGTGGAGGACGGAGCTACAAATAGCTACGTGGAATGTAAGAGGAGGAATGGAACAGAAGATGAAGGAATTATTAGATGTGATGGATGACAAAGATCTGGATGTTATTTGTGTGTCTGAGACCAAACGAAAAGGCAATGATGCGACCGATTTGCCTGGCAACCGAGTCGCTTTCTGGGCTGGGGTTCCAGAGGGTGAGCGAGGTTGCCAAGGTGTAGGCGTGTTGTTGTCCTCTCGAATGGTTAATGCAATGGTAGAATACAAGGCTATCAACCCGAGGCTTCTTTGGGTTCGCTTTAAGCTGGGGATAACAAGAGTATTCTTGTTGGCCATTTATGCGGCAGTATCCTCAGCTCCAGTGAGCGAGCTCGAGGAGTTTTGGGAGAGTGTCAGGGATGTTGTAAGTAGTGTCAGAGATAATGAAAAGTTGATAGTATGTGGAGATATGAATGGATGGGTTGGAACCGCGCGAAGTGGTTACGAAAGCGTGCTAGGCAAGTACGGTGATAAGAGAGTAAGTGAGGCTGGAAAGCTTATTTTGGAATTTTGTAAGGAGAGAAATCTGTTTGTTTCAAACACGATGTTTGATCACAAACGAATTCACATGTACACATGGGAGCGAGCGGAAGAAAGAAGTATAATTGATTTATTCCTAGTGGAACAGCGTATTCGAAGCCAAGTTATGGATACGAGAGTGTTTAGGGGTGCTGATCTGGGAACGGACCATTATCTAGTCGTTGCTAGAATAAAAGGTCTGTTTGCAGGTTGCAGCAACGGTGCCCTGACTGCATTGTTGAGATGGCAAAACGTCAGCATAGCTGCACGTTTGGTTGTACACAATGCAGTATTGCTACCGACGCTGTTATACGGCAGCCAAACGTGGGTAACGCAGAAGAAGAATATAAGAAAGATGAATGCTGTGGAGATGCGATCTCTTCGCCGAATATGCGAAGTCAGTTTAGCTGACCGAATCCGCAATGAAGAGATCCACAGAATAGCAGGTACTAGCGAAGATGTCACAGTGAGAATGAAGAAGAACGTGCTCAGGTGGTTAGGTCACGTCGAACGAATAAGTGATGAAAGAGTAGTAAAAAAGATTTATAAAGAAAACATGAGCGGTAAGAGAGACAGGGGGAGGCCTTGAGTGACCTTCGAAAACACAGTAGCTATGATACTGGAGGAAGGTGACGTAAAAAGCATGAGGACCCCCCGGAGGGGATGTACGAAGAGGTTGATGTCTGTGGCCGAGGCGAAAGAGGTATGCAGGGACCGTAGCGTTTGGCGCTCCGTCGTCTCTGGCTACCTCGCAAGGGATATGGCGTGATGATAGGTAAGTAAGTAAGTTTATAATACAAGTCAACTTTTGGTGTTATTAAAAAATATGTCAATAAAAAAATATAGGTAATGTTAACTTACATTATGAGCAAACAGATAAATATACAGACGATATATAAACTATTGTTTAGAGGTCTGTGTGATGCATTTTATATAATTAAAATAAAAATATTATTATTGTCTTTATTCTCTAAGGAATTAAATATTTCAAAGCATGCCTTCTGTGCACTAAAATTCTCTAAGAATTAATTCTAAGATGAAAAGTTGTTGTAATAAATAATGGTGAAACGGTGGAATAATGCACATTAGCACTGTTTTAATTAAACAGTTTTCTTCTCGACTTTCTAATCATGTCTTGTAATAAATGCTTTTGTAAGACTTGCTTTGAAGTGCCGGCATAAAGAAAGAATATGAAAAATAGTATCTACCTTAAAAAATTACACAAGCCTTCCCTTGAGAATATATTACTAGATATATAAAAGAAACTTAAAACCGTCACCTCACTTCAGACTCCAGGGACAGCTGCGAAATAGAGACTGTCTGTTATTATGTGAATCAACACGGAACGAGATAACATCATACTCGAAAACCGAACAAGCACGTGTCGGTCCTCATCAAATCGTAAGGTATTATTTAAAATGCTTCGTAAATAACTCGTCATTTTATAAAATATAAGTAGATATATAGATACAAAATGGCTACTGTGCGTATTTCTTGGGACTTTTAACTTATTGTATATGAAGATATAAGATTCTATAGTATATATTTTTTCTATCTTCTAAGATTTTGCCGGCGATTGCAAGGTAAGCGGGTTAAAACATAAATTTTAATATAAACTACTATTATCCGTAAATTTGTAAAGACTAAAAATGATGACAATCTTGTAAAAACTTCTTAGTTGTAATAGTAATATTTTCCTTTTATACTCGTTATATGTACTACTATATTGATCTTTTTCACACCTCCATAATCAGTGCTTTAGTTACAGGAGGAGGAATCGATTGAATCTACCAAAAATTTGCAATTTCAATCTTAATATTTCACAAACGAATTACTGAATCGAAAACGTTTTTGTCATTATTTAGACTATGAAATGATAAACCACGTCGTGGGGTACTCGAGAAAACAATTCAACCCCACGTATACGCGTAGAGGAGCTACCGCAAAGAAAATGAACTACGAAATATTTTATAACGCTTTAATATTAGTATCGGTATGTAAATCTGACTCCAGAAATTGTTATTTTAATTTCACATTAAATAAGGGTCGATCATTTGTTGTGGTCGATTTTAAGATAATAGGGTTTGTGTTATTTTTTCTGTATTTAGTAGTAAAGTTCAGTTTTGTTCAAAAAAAAAAGAGCAGAATTGAATATATATAATTAGGCTACAATTAAACACTGTGAAAAATTTTATTAAGAAATGATTTATTAAAAATCTCAATACGGATTATACAATTAATGGTGTAGTCGGATGTAATTTATCTCGTATTGAAGATCTCGTCCAGTCGTTAGTCGCTCGATCGACCACGAATCACCTCCGAGACACACAGCTCTCTGCTGTCACAAGCTTTCGTAATTATACAGTTGAACCTCTGAGTCAACAACAACGGAGACAACAAAATAATGGAATTATAGACTTTTCGCCTCACGGAGGATGTCGCCCTCGGCGGATTTTGATTCGACATAAAGAGATTGAGATCGATTCTTGGAGTTAGTTCTCCACATCGTCGGCAAATACTTAAAGTCGATAACATATTATGCGAACTATAGAAGTAATCATCAGTTGTAAAAGATTATAAAAAAATGTATTGTTGGTGACACAGAGGTCCAATTACATTTAGGTTAGGGAGAATATGTACCAAAATGGCTTGCATGAACTTACTGGTTATATCGACTATTAAAGGGTTGAGGTTTCAATTAATGGAAATTATGCTTTTTGAAGGGAAAAAATATTTTGTACCTATTTTTATGTTTTTTTTTTTTTTTTGAGAGCCAAAGAGTCCAGCCGTTCGTAGAGCACCGGGTCCCCGACAATTCGAACGGTTCTCCGTTGTACGCGGTCAAATGGTAGAGGCTGATATTGGGGTGATCTGAACCAGAGATGAGAACAGTACTCCATGTGTGGCCGGACCTGCGCCTTATAGAGCGCAAGTCTTTGACCAGGTTTGAAATACTGCCTCGCTCTATTGATAACTCCCAATTTCTTCGAGGCCAACTTGGCCTTGCTCTCCAGATGACCACGAAACTGACAATCGCTCGAAATGTCGAGACCCAGTATTCTGAAACTTGGTGAGGCAATGAGTTGAGTGGTCTCGAAGAGCGGTGATACGACAAATGGGGTTTTTTTAGTGGTAAACGCGCAAACTTATGTCTTCTCGGGATCGAACTGAACGTGGTTCAGTTCACCCCACTCAGAGATCATCCCCAAGGAAGTCACTTTAGAAGATACAAGTTTCTTTTGGCACCCGTCGACGTTTTCCCGAGAGGGACCTGCACGGCCAGAATATACCACATCCTCAGTGCTGTCATTCACATAACAATGTACGTTGGAAATATCCATCATATCATTGATGTGCAGAAGGAACAAAGTTGGGTGTAGCACATAGCCTTAAGTTACACTAGCGTTCACGAGCTTGAGGTCCGAGCAAAAACCGTCGAGAACGACCTTGCTTGCTTAAACTCTCGGGAAGTCCATAGGAAGGTAGCTTGGAAAGAAACCCCTTGTGCCATACATGATCGAAGGCTTTCGCCATATCTTGACTAACTGCCAGGCCCTCTCTCTTGCTTTCAATAACAGCTGCCTAACGGTGCGTAAGATATAACAGAAGATCACCAGCCGATCGACCATGGCGAAAGCCATATTGCCCATCATTGACCAACTGGTGATCCTCGAGGTAGGTTAGGAGCTGTTTATTGATTATGCTCTCCATTACTTTGGAAAGAAGGGAGGTAATGGCGGTAGGTCTGTAGTTAGCTGGGTCCGAGCTATCACCTTTTTTAGAGATCGGATGAACAAGGACACGCTTCCATGAGACCGGGACTACGCCTTTAAGATAGGAATACCGAAATAGACGCGTTAGTGCTGGTGACAACTCAGGGGCACATGTTTGTAGTAAAACTGGAGAGATACCATCTGACCCACTCGACTTATGAACTTCCAATTAAAGGAGGGCTTTTCGAATGAGTTTTTGCCGAAAAACTATTTCCGGTATTTAGCTTGGACATCGCGGTATGATAGGCGGTGTCTTCCCTTTGTCGTCCAAAGTCGAGTTTGAGGCAAAGAGAGTGCCCAAGAGATCGGCTTACTCTTTTGCCGTGTGGGCCAGAGAGTCGTTCCCAGTGTGCAATGGCGGTAGGGATGGCTGGCAAAAGTTTCCCAGAGGGGCTTTAGACAGCGCCCAGAACTTGCGCGTGCCAGGCGTGTTCTTTGCCAGCTGATCCCCAATTTTGATGACATGCTTCAACTTTGCTCTAGCAATTTTCCGTTTGAAGAATCTGGAGGCACGATTATATTTCCTCTTCAGAACTCTAGTGTTTGAATCCTTAACATTTGGATTTGCAGTTTAGATGCATTAGCCCAAGCTTTATAAGCCTGCCGTTTGCCAGCTGCTGCAATCCTGACAGACGCATCAAACGAAGGCCGCGATCTGCAACCAAGTGGTACCACAGAGCTTGGTACAAATAGTTCCATGCCCTAAAGTATCACATTAGCTACAGCCGCAACGCAGTCACTTGGATCATTGGAAGGGAAACAAATTGGCCCTCATGGGTAGAATGCAAAAAAGGACCGCATCCCGTCCCAATCCGTTGATTTGTAGTGCCAAATGCGTCGAGTCGCAGGTCTTGTGCGAGCTGGACGTTCAAGGGGCGCCACACTCCGTACCAAGCAATACTCAGAGGACCCTAAAGGAGCCTCGATAGTGACCTGGTACTTTCCGGAATGTGTAGTCAGCAGAAGATCCAAGATTAAATTAAATTTTCAACTAATCAAGATTGCATTACGTAAAGTAGGTATGGAGCCAAAATAAATATTTTTTCAATCCTCCATACCCTGGTATTAGGCAAATGTTTGTGATAGCTAAAGATCTGGCCGTCCACGTAGTGTTCGTAAGAAAAAGGCAATAAAAGCAGTGAGGGAAAGAAATCAATGAAATACGGTTCGAATAGAAAAAAAAATATCTCGACAGATGAAGATAGCACCTAGAACAATGTGACGTAAAATGACTTAGGACTTGCAGCCCATAAGAGACACACTGGTCATTTTGTAACTAATAATTTAAAAAGAAATAGGGTGGTATAATCAAAACAACCACTTAAGCGGTACACAATGGGAAGTCACAGAGAAAATTTTTTTACGGATGAAGAAAAAAAATTACAATTGAACAATATTTTAAGAAACAAAATGACCGTATTTATGTTGAAAGTTCTAAAGAAGCCTCCCGATTTGTGAACAAAGTGCAACGTGGCCATTATACGACTTCAATGATGGTTTGGTGGGGTGTCAGCTGTGAAGGACTGACTGAGAAAACGTATCAAAATATAGAAACAAGTATTTTAAAATACCATTCTTGAAAAGGTAGTTAAATGCCTTAACAATAAGATGTTCAATAACCAAGAATGGTCCTTTTAGCAAGATTCAACGCCGGGTTGTAAAGCTTGATCCACCCAATCTAGTTAGAAACGTTCCGGATTTCATTAGAATTAAAGGCTGGTCGTCCTCATACCTGACCTAAATGCACTGGATTATGATTTATGGTCACTTTTAAAGAGTAAGGATTGCCCTAAAGGCCGTGATAATTTGAAGTCCAAAAACAATCCATACGATTGGCAGTGAAAAAAATATTCAATAGAAAATGTACGTGCTGCTATAGATAACTATAATGTTTAAAGGAATGTATTGCAGCCAATGGAGAAATCTTCGAATAAGCTTTCTATTTTTAACGGTTTTATGTTATTGTACTAAACAAGCTGTAATAAATATAACGGACAATAAAAACGTTTTATTTTGTTTTGTTTGCAAAACCAAGTATATTACATAGTAAGTTTTATTCTAATAATTATAATTAGTTTTAAATTTGGATGATTTGATTTTGATTAGATTTTGTTTATGGCCTGCTATAAACTGATAACCAAAACTAAGTTTCAAATTACCGATAGAGCAAGTGTCAACATAAGATAATAATAATAATAATAATAAGATGTACCTCTTATTACCGGTTTTGGTGGATAACAAACGTCCACCAAAACCCATAAAGAATGATTCAAATACTAACCGCGTCCTAAGCTCTTTAGATGTTTACAACATGTTTACAGAGGTTTACGTGCATTATACCTGTATAATTAAATAACACCCATAAGGGTAGTTCAAAGATGGCGGCGTCTGTGAGTCGCTAATTTGTGAAGCATGATGTCGAACCAATCATAGAGTAGACAAAATCTAATTGCCACCTTCGCGAAGCGCTCCTATTACTTATCCTCATCCTGTAACACTCACTCGATATTGAACTGTAAATCTTCAGATTAGAAGCCATTTAGGCAGAAATTATCAACGTTTGGAGGAAATTTTTGTAATATGCACTTTTTAGAATTGTTGAATTTAAGTGTGATTAGCGGGATGTTATTTTTCTGATTGTTTTGCATTAAACTAAAACAATTTATGTATTTTGTTAGTCATTTTTAATGTTGGAGTTTATCGATAGGGAAGTAATTGAGGATAACATTTGTTTAAAGTACTGCCATTCTTAGTACTATTCTATATTATATTATAATTATAATTCTATAGGATAAAAATAGTCTAAGGAGACTAGTTTTATCCTAATCAATTAATTATATATATATATATATATATATATATATATATATATATATATATGTTCGGAATAGTTATTAATTAAATTGTACAGTTGCTAATAGCAATCGTCAGGCGCTAAATATATTTTAATTATTAACAAATCGAGGGTAGATGTTACGTTTTTGGTGGTGTGACAAACGCACGCGTAACGGTCGAGACAGTTCTCGAAGATAGTTCTCGGTGAGCGGTTCTCGGTGAACCTCGGTGCTTAACGATTTTGCGGAGTATTCATTATCGGTTCTAGAAGTTTCCAAAAGAGTAAATTACATTAGTGTCGAGTGTTTGAATTGTTGGCTGCAGCGCCGAATTGGTGGCCGCCTTCTCACTCGAAGTGTGCGTGGAACCGAAGGTCACGCGACGGAACACTTAAGTATCAAATTATTTGTCCCATAATTATTTCCCTTTTATTAATTTTATACAATTTATCCTATTCTCTGGGGAACCCCAAATCCTTTACTAGTACAGACTGACTATGTGACTTCCTTCTTTGAAGCATAACAGAAGCAGACAGGTAAGTCGTTAGTTTTAATAAGCAAATTAGGGAGTAATCGTATACGTAGCTATTGATGACGTTGCCCGTTTAGAGGTTGTGTCGTGGGGTCAGCCGAGCCCCTTTGTACGATACAATTGCTGGTAGCAGAGCGTGGTTGTTAATCGAGTAGGTTTAAAACATTAATATTCGGTATTACGGGTTGCATAATCAATTGATATACGTTTGTTATACGCGGCTATTACTAATTAATTATTTTGTTATTTTATTATTAAGGGTTATTTGTTATTAACGGCTAATTAATATTTAGTTGTATAATTTCTATTATTTTCGTAAAAATAAATAGCTAGGATTACTTTCTTTGTGACGTTTATAAAATCGTTATACGCTTACTCGCTACGTTACATATTTTTAAACCGGTTTGTTAATTAGTGTAACTTAATTTATTTTCAATTTAGTTGTTTCAGTAAGTAATTAGTTAGTATTATATTATTCAATATAATCGTTGGTTATTGGCTCACATATTATTATTTTCGGGAATTCTTTATTTTGGATTTAAATTTACTTTTTTTATTTTATTTGATTTTTATTTTTATTTTTATTTTCGCGATGAGTGCTAAACATACCGCACGAATTGCCGGCGTATTGCGTTGGCTCGGCTCCGCTGTTCTAAATATTGAACGTAAGGATCGTGCTCAGGCTTTATTATCGCGTTATAAATTATTAGATAGTCAGTTGGCTGATTTGTATGATGCGTACCGGTCTCTTTTGGAAATGGACTTGGACGGTGACGTTCTGAGTAAAATCAATTGCGACGTTAATCAAGCGGACGATCTGGCGGATCAATTACGTCAGGCAGTAGGCAATATCAATGCTTCTAAGATAAATGATCCTCGCATAATTCCGGATGCGGATAGTTCGCCGGCATTAATTAGTAGGTTGCCAGTCCTTGACTTACCGCACTTCAGCGGCGATTTAGGACAGTGGGTTGCGTTTAGTAACTTGTACGATAGCTTGGTACATTGTCGTAAGGATTTGACCCCTGCTCAAAAGTTAGCTTATTTGATGGCTTCATTGACTGGTGAGGCTAAAGGGTTAGTGCAACACTTGGAGCTCGTCGATGCAAATTATGACATTTCTCGGGACTTACTCAAGCGTAGGTACCAGAATGTTCGACGGCTAGCAGATAATCATGTTTCTGCCATTTTAGGTTTACCAAGGATCATTGGAGCTCACGCCTTACGAACGAAGCTTCTTAACCCGTTGTTAATTGCACTTAACGGTTTAAAGGGATTAGAATTGTCAGTGACGAGTTGGTCATTTTTGTTATTACACATCGTGTTAAGTAAATTATCACATGACTTAAGAAATCGGTTCGAATTGGAATACGGTGGGGACTCCGCCACTCATCTTCCCCAGTTTGATGAATTAATTGTTTTCCTGGAGGAGGAGTGTCGTCGTATGGAGAACGTTCCTCTACCCGGACCCTCAGTTGCTTATTCTCGTATACGGCCCGCAGCTGAAAATCGTCAGATGGTTCGGCCGCGTGAGATACCTCGTATGTACACTGCGGCAGCAGCACAGAAGGATGATCGTAGGTGTTCATATTGCCGAGATTCTGGACATGGTGTTACGAGCTGCCCTAAATTTAAGAATCTTCGTTGACAGGCGCGGCGCGGTATTGCACGTCAGCGTAACTGGTGTTACAACTGTTTAGGCAGCCATCTCGCGTTTCAATGTCAGTCGGCCCGCCCCTGTGCGCAGTGTAGAGGTAATCATCATCTCCTGCTTTGTGGCAATCGCAATGGATCTCCTCAACCAGTTGCTACGGGTCGAGTATCACCATCAAATTCTCCAGGGTGTGATATAAGGAACTCGCCTCAGCCTTGGACCGGAGGCGTCAAGTATGTTTCACCACGAAATAGTAATTCGTTTTCTAATCGAGATGACAATGGTGGTCGTCGTTCACCACCTCGTACGGGCGGGGGTCCTCACGGTTCTCGGAACAAGGCTGGTGCAGATACGGATCGGAGCTGCTGGATTGAGCCACAAGCGCAGCTTCCTTATATAGATCATCCTCGCTTGGGGCAACGCAATCAACATTCTCATCGACGTTTGAAGGAAGGGTCTGGTAACGTTCTCTCACCGGACAGCTGTAATCGTGATCAGGATTGTTGACTCCTTCCTCGTTCTCCATGCGTGTCTCCATCTTCTCCTATAACCGTTTTGCTACCTACTGCGTATGTTCGTGTTGGTTCTCTTCGGAGCGAACAGGTTACCGCGCGCGCGATTTTGGATTCAGGCTCTCAGGGGTGTCTTGTGTCAACACGGTTGATGAAGAAATTATCTTTACATGTTGCTCCTGGCGCGAACTTTATTCATGGGGTTGGTGGAGTCAAGGTGTCTGGGTTGGTGGGGAAAGTCTCACTATCCTTTTCTCCACTTCATTCCCCTTTTCCTCGGATCACGACGACAGCGATCGTCTTGGATAATATTTTGGGACAGCATCCAGTAGTTTCATTACCTCCAGGCGTCGTAGGTTTAACGTCTAAACTCTCTCTTGCTGACCCAGGTTTCCACATTCCGGGACCAGTTGATGTTCTACTCGGAGCAGATGTTCTTGGATTGTTACGGTTGGAAAGCAGTAAGCTTCTTCAAGCAGGTGGTCTTTCTGCAATAAATACTGATCTTGGTGAAGTCATTATGGGTCCAGCATTTCCAGTACTCTACTCTCCGGATAACGCCAGCTTTCAAGTAGGTCTATCCCTCGCTGACGCAGTTCAGCGATTTTGGGAAATGGAGGAACCTCCTACAGCGCCTCGTGTCAACCCGCAGCACCAGGAATGCGAATTATTCTTCCAGAATAATACCGGTCGGCTCCATTCAGGTCGGTTTGTGACACGGTTGCCCTTCTTGCCCTCTCGTTCTCCCCTAGGTCAGTCCAGGATGCTGGCAGAGAAAAGACTAATCTCCATGGAACGTCGTATGAAACGTGATGTGGCTTTCAAACAAGACTATTTAAATTTCATGAGGGAATACCTGGAGTTGGGCCACATGTCGGTTTCCAAATATGATTGGCGTTCTAAAGAGCATTATTTTATCCCTCATCATGCTGTGTTTAAGGCAGGAAAGATTAGAGTAGTTTTTGATGGTTCAGCACCCACCTCTAACGGTATTACCTTAAACCAATGTTTGCATGCCGGTCCAAAACTGCATCGTGATATTTCAGACCTCTTAACCAGCTTCCGCCGACATCAAGTCGTTTTTGTTGCGGATATAAGGATGATGTTTCGTCAGACTCTTATTCATCCAGATGATCGGTGTTATCAGCTCATACTGTGGCGAGAGGATCCATCTCATCCAATGACTGTATATGAGCTAAATACGAACACTTACGGACTCAAGTCTAGTCCGTTCATTGCTATAAGGTCTTTACTGGAACTTGCGGATCGCGAGCGTATTTACTTTCCCAGGGCAGCCGCTATTTTATCAAGCGATGTCTATGTCGATGACATATGTACAGGTGCTGCAAGTGAAGAAGAGGCGAAGGTTTTAAGAGATGAGCTGATCGGTATCTTGAGGTCTGGTGGGTATTAATTAAGAAAGTGGATATCCAACTCGCAGGTTCTTCTTGAAGATTTACCGGAGGAACACCAGCAAGCCCCACATCTCTTTCAAAATATAGAAAATCCTAACGCAGTCACTCTTCTCGGAGTACAGTACCAACCGGTCCCAGATGTTTTCACATTTCGTGTACAGGATATAACTATCTGCAAGGTTTGGACTAAGCGTATGGTACTGTCAACCGTAGCTCGGATTTTTGATCCCAATGGTTGGTTGGCGCCGGTTGTGTTTTGGGCCAAGTGTTTCCTTCAGAAACTTTGGTTGCAGGAATTGACGTGGGATGCCCCTCTCATTGGTGAGTTGCTCCAGGCTTGGTCTCGGTTTGTAACATCTCTGCCAGATCTTGAATTTATTAAAATAGACCGAGCCTTCTTTCCGACGTCTAAATGTCGTGTCAGCCTGCATGGATTTTGTGATGCTTCCGAACGAGGTTATGCGGCTGCCGTCTATCTTCGTGTTATGGACCCGAAGGATAATGTGACTATTAAGTTGGTTATGGCTAAGAGTAAGGTCGCTCCTGTGAGATCAAAGCTCACGATTCCGAAGTTAGAATTATCCGGGGCAGCCCTTTTAACAAGACTTCTAAATCATTTGAATTCTACTTTGGGGCAAGTGGTGGAAATTGAAAAGGTATTTGCTTGGACTGACAGTCAGATTGTTCTTGGTTGGTTAAGAGCATCTGTCCATGCTTTGGAGGTTTTTGTGGCTAACCGGGTATCACAAATTCAAAATTCAAATGCGGTTATTAATTGGAGACATGTTCCCGGTGATTTGAACCCTGCAGATTGTGCGTCACGAGGCTGTGAATCTCCGGGTTTGGTTGACCATCATCTCTGGTGGGGACCAGCTTGGCTTTGTGAACTTGAAAGTTCTTGGCCTCATACGGTTCTGGATATTGTGGAGCCTTTACCAGGTTTACGTATTTGTACGGTACAGAAGGAACTTACTGGTGATTTGCAACCTTTACTAAATCGGTTTAGTTCTCTTAATAAGTTATTGGGAGTTACGGGATGGATTAAGAGATTTATTCGAAATTCACGGCAAAGGTCTAATAGGCTATCATCTCCGGTGCTCGATCCCGAGGAGCGTCGCGAAGCCTTGGTTTTCTGGGTTCACGTAGTGCAACTTGAAAATTTTAAATCAGTTATTTCCAGTTTGCTGTAGCTCGATTGAATCCGTTCCTCGATGACAAGGGTTTAGTTCGAGTAGGAGGTAGATTGCGTAACGCAGATTTACCTTATGAGGCGCGACATCCTCTCCTACTGCCAAAGGGTGGTTCACTTGTGAACCTTTTAATTGTAGACCGACACGTAAGAACTGCACACGCGGGGCTAAATACGCTGCTAGCTATCCTACAGCGGGAATTTTGGATTTTGTCAGCTAGACGGGCAATTCGAAAAGTTATTTACCGATGTATGCCGTGTTACAGGTTAAAAGCTACCCTTACTCAACCTCAAATGGGAGACTTGCCTCCAGATAGAGTAAAGATTTCTAGACCTTTCTCTGGAGTTGGTACGGATTTTGCGGGTCCGTTTATGGTCAAAGCTTTTACTGGTCGAAGTGCTCGAATCTGTAAGGCGTACTTGTGCGTGTTTGTTTGCCTATCTACTAAGGCCGTACATTTAGAGGTGGTCTCAAGTCTTAGTACTGAGGCTTTTATAGCTTGTCTGTCTCGATTCGTCAGTCGGCGCGGTTTACCTTCTTTGATTCGGTCCGACTGTGGTACAAATTTTAAGGGAGGAGATAGGTATCTCTCAGAGGTACACAAATTTTTATATGAAAGTCAGGATTGTATAGGTCAAAAAATGTCTCAGCAGTGTATCCGGTGGAAATTTGATCCTCCAGCATATCCTTCTTGGGGTGGCATATTTGAGGCGGTTGTAAAGGTCGCGAAGACACATCTTCGCCGGGTGATTGGAGATACGGTACTCACCTTTGAAGAATTGCAGACGGTGTTTTGCAAAATTGAAGCGGTCCTTAATTCGCGACCTCTTTGTTCAGTCTCTTCGGACCCAAATGATTTGGATGTATTGACTCCAGGTCACTTTTTGGTCGGTGGTCCACTCACAGCTCTGCCAGAATATCCTTTAGAGAATACCCCACTTTATAGGCTCACACGTTTTGAACTGTTACAACAGCTATCTCAAAGTTTTTGGCGTAGGTTTAATTTAGAGTACTTACATTTGTTGCAACAGCGTGTACGATGGACTGATAAAACTGAGCCACCTAAGGTCGGTGATCTTGTCTTAGTTAAAGAAATGAATATGCCTCCACTCTCCTGGAGACGGGGTCGTATTCTAAGGTTATTAACAGGCGCAGATGGAATTCCAAGAGTCGCAGAAGTACATGTGGGCAATTCTGTGTTAAAGCGGGCAGTAGCTACTCTCTCTCGGTTACCAGTAGCTTAGACACTTTTCAGGTGTCTGGCATTAACTTTAGACTCAGTCAGGTTTCGCCTGGCTGGGGCGGGGGATTGTTCGGAATAGTTATTAATTAAATTGTACAGTTGCTAATAGCAATCGTCAAGCGCTAAATATATTTTAATTATTAACAAATCGAGGGTAGATGTTACGTTTTTGGTGGTGTGACAAACGCACGCGTAACGGTCGAGACAGTTCTCGAAGATAGTTCTCGGTGAGCGGTTCTCGGTGAACCTCGGTGCTTAACGATTTTGCGGAGTATTCATTATCGGTTCTAGAAGTTTCCAAAAGAGTAAATTACATTAGTGTCGAGTGTTTGAATTGTTGGCTGCAGCGCCGAATTGGTGGCCGCCTTCTCAATCGAAGTGTGCGTGGAACCGAAGGTCACGCGACGGAACACTTAAGTATCAAATTATTTGTCCCATAATTATTTCCCTTTTATTAATTTTATACAATTTATCCTATTCTCTGGGGAACCCCAAATCCTTTACTAGTACAGACTGACTATGTGACTTCCTTCTTTGAAGCATAACAGAAGCAGACAGGTAAGTCGTTAGTTTTAATAAGCAAATTAGGGAGTAATCGTATACGTAGCTATTGATGACGTTGCCCGTTTAGAGGTTGTGTCGTGGGGTCAGCCGAGCCCCTTTGTACGATACAATATATATATTTAGAATTGTTATTTTCAATAATAAAAAGTTCTTGGTAAATTGTTAAACCTAAAATACAATCTGAAAACTTCTAGCTAAAACCGTTTCCTGCTGAGATTGCTTTTACTTTTGATGGAGTTTAAAATATATTAAGATGTGATTGCTTTGTTTCTGTAATTTTGATATAAGCAGACATTTACTCGTCTAAAGAAAGAAAGATGTGTGTGTGTGTACGTCGAGATACAAAATTACCATTACAAACTATTCGCATCTTTGGAAATCTCTTATCTAAAACATACCTAAATGTTATGTACGTAATGACTGAAGTAAAATAATTGAAATATAATCAAGTCCTTTGATGCTCTCCTTGATTATGTTGTGGTTTTTGGATGAAAATTGGTAAGGGCTGGCGTTTTAAGCATTAATTTAATTGTCACGCGGGCGTGTGCACGCACTGAAGGCGTAGTAGCGTGTGCGCGTGATAATTTACATCAGCAATTTGACTCAAAACTAATTTGATGCTTATAATGGACGAAGTTATAATTACATCATTTTTTTCTTCTCGTTGAATCATTAGTGTCGTTTAATCTTTGTAGTCAGTGTTAGGTCGTACTAGGCACTGCCATTATTGAGGTCATCTTTGGTTAAAGAATATAAGTGTGTATATATATGTTACGTATATACTTTACTACTACTACTACTACTACTACTATACGTATATCTTTTAATATCATTCTTACATTCATCAGTCATGCCTTTGGCTCTAACTCTAATTCATCTTTCTTTGTTTTAATTTTACCCAAACCATTTATTCATACTTGTCAGTTTCAGTCATTATCAATTGTAGTTTCAAAACATTCTTCAGTAAGTTACAACTATGACTAACTACCCTTATTCACTTTTATTGCACTTTTATTATCAGCGGTAATTAACCTAACTAAATATATTATTGGTTTTTATGCGGCAATTTGGAATTTCAATAAAGAATACTCATTTAGAAGAGTTCGAGTTAAGTTTTTTGGTACATTATTTGCATATAAAGAATCATTAAAAACAGCGTAAAAAGGAGAGGAGCTTTAATTTCAGTAAGATTTATGATTTCAGTCGGTGACCGCGACGATTAGTCAAGCTCATTCTATTTTGACCTAATTTATTTTCAGTAAAACTAATTATACAATGTGAGGACGTCGGTTTGTTGACAACGGACGGACGACGGTCGACATCTAACAACAATACCTACACCATTGTATAAAAACATCGCAGTTTGTCCTCAAATGAGGGGATTTCTAGAGTATTTTACAATTATTGTTTTAAAAATCTGACTTGTCCGTCTTTCCGTCTTTCCATCCACGTATGGGGTCATACTGAGGTGTGCCGTTAAGAGTAAATATAAAATACGGTTAAATACTGTTAAAGTTAGAACTGTAATAATTTGAGTGAAGTCGACACCATCACAAATAATGCTACTAATATATACTACTCTACTCTACTACTACTACTCGTATATTTCATATTAACAAATGAATATTATTCACAGGATATCGAAGTTTGACCTAGAATTATAATATTTGGGCCTAGAATGATAGTGCCAATAAGTAGGTACAGACTGATATAAAAACTACAAAGATATAAGCTATTTGCGACTTCGTGCACATTAGGTACCAGTGACTGAGTTCGCCGAATATATAAAAAATTAAACATAAGCCTCCATCGGACTTGCACTCTTTTTTTTATACTAATGGAGGGCAAACGAGCTTGCGGGTCACCGTTGATATGCGATCACCGCCGCCCATGAACTTTTGCAACATTCGAAAATTCACAAGAGCGCTGCCGGCCTTGGAAATAGGAATGTATGCCTTTTTTGAAGGTGCCCATGTCGTATCGATCTGGAAATACTGCCGAAGGAAGTTCGTTCCACATTCGAGTGGTACGTGGGAAAAAAGTCCTTGAACAGTTGAAGATCGCCACGCGTCCAGGTGGTATGGATGATAAAGGAGGCGATCCTGAGCTGTGCGGTGATGAAATTCGGCGGCAGGCATCAGATCGAATAGATCTTCGGAACACTCCCCTTTGTAAATGCGGTGGAAGACGCACAACGAAGCCATGTCTCTACGCAATGCCAAAGAGTCCAGCCGTTTGCAGAACACCGGGTCCCCGACAATCCGAACGGCTCTCCGTTGTACGCGGTCAAATGATAGAAGCTGATATTGAGGTGATCCGGACCAGAGATGAGAACAGTACTCCATGTGTGGCCGGACCTGCGCCTTATAGAGCGCAAGACTTTGGCCAGGTTTGAAATACTACTTCGCTCTATTGATCACTCCCAACTTCATGGAGGCCAACTTGACCTTGCTATCCAGATGACCACGAAACTGACAATCTAATGAATCTGCCTTGCCAAGTATTCTGATACTTGGCGAGGCAATATGAGCAGTGCTCTCGGAGAGCGGTGATACGACAAATGAGGTTTTCTTAGTGGTAAACACGTAAACTTGTGTCTTTAGGGGATTGAACTGAACGTGATTCAGTTCACCCCACTCAGAGATCATCCCCAAGGAAGTCTCTATAGAAGACACAAGTTCTTCAAGACAAGACAAGACAGAGACCTGCACGGCCGGAATATACCACATCCCCAGTGCTAATATCCGCATAACAATGTATGTTGAAGATATCCAACATATCATTGATGTGCAGGAGGAACAGAGTTGGGGATAGCACGCGGCCTTGGGGTAAACCAGCGGTCACGGGCTTGGGGTCCGAGCAAAAACCGTCGAGAACAACCTGTATGCTCCGCCCAGTGAGGAAACTGTTGATCCACTTGCACAAACTCTCGGGAAGCCCATAGGAAGGTAGCTTCGAAATAGCCCCTTTTACCATACACGATCGAAGGCTTTCGTCATATCCAGACTAACTGCCAGACCCTCTCCATTGCTTTCAATAACAGCTGCCCAACGGTGCGTAAGATATAACAAAAGATCACCAGCTGATCGACCATGGCGAAAGCGATACTGCCGGTCATTGATCAACTGTTGATACTCGAGATACATGAGGAGCTGTCGGTTAATAATAATCTCCATTATTTTGGAGAGAAGGGAGGTAATGGCGATAGGTCTGTAGTTATCTGGGTCTGAGCTATCACCTTTTTTAGGGATCGGATGGACAAAGGCACACTTTCATGAGACCGGGTCTACGCCTTTAAAATAGGAGTGCCGAAATAGACGCGTTAGCACTGGAGTCAACTCAGGGGCACACGTTTGTAGCACCAATGGAGAAATGCCATCCAGCCCACTCGACTTATGACCATCCAAGGAAAATAGAGACTGCCTGATAGTTTTTTGCCGAAAAATTATTTCCGGCATTGAGCTCTAACACCGCGGGATGATAGGCGATCTTCCCTTGGTCGTCTAAAGTCGAGTTGGAGGCGAAAAGAGTGCCCAAGAGATTGGCTTTCTCTTTTGCCGTGAGGGCCAGGGAGTCATTCCCCATTTATTTATTTATTTAAATTCTTTATTGCACAACAAGGTAAAAAAGGATGGGCTTAACGCTAAAGCATTTTCTACCAGCCTACCCAAAATGTGCAAGAAAATACGTACGAAGACAGAGTGCAATAAAAAAAACATATATAAATTGTATACATATATAAACGTACATAAATACTAATATACATACTTACAAAGCTACAAATATATAAATAAATAAGTTTTATACATATACTTATATATACTCAGATGGGAAAATAAAAGATTATAAGCAGCTGCTGTTTCACCTGTTTCAACGTGCTGTTTCACCTGTTTCAACTGTTTCACCTATCTCTTAAAAGAATTTCGTGAAGGTGCCTTACGAATACTCTCAGGTAATTGGTTCCAGAGTCGGAGAGCGACAACAGTGAAGGAGTCAGACGTGAAACCAGTTTGATGAGTGGCAACAGTAAGGAGTTGGTTTTCACTCGACCGCAGAGGCCTTTCATGGGCATGCGAACGAAGGAGGAATTTATTTAGAAGATATTTGGGATAAGAGGGATTGTGAAGGATAGAGTATAAGGTGCAAAGAATTCTTATGTACCTACGTTCACGAAACGGTAGCCAGTTTAATTGCGAGCGATAACGCGAAACGTGGTCAAACTTACGAAGGTTGAAAATAAATCTTATAACAATATTCAACATGCGATCAAACTTGTTGAGCAACTCTGCATTTAAATTCACGTAGCAAACATCACCGTTATCAATCATCGGCAACAGTAAACTGTTGGCAAGCTGTATTTTAGTTTTAACAGGAAGAATATGTTATGAGGCGCATAAGTGAATGTAAACAAGCATAAAATTACCGAGATACTTCTTTTATTTTGACAGCTCCAGCCAAGACAACAATCCATCGTTAGGCCAAGATTTTTTACATGGTTACAAAATGGTATAGAAATATTGTTAAGTTTTAAATTAGAAGAACAGTCATTAACTTTTGATACTTGCTGTCGGCTACCAATTATAATTGCCTAAAATTTGGAAGCGTTTATAGATGTGCCAAATCGATCAGCCCATATGCGCATGAGGTCAGAATTAATGGAAGAAATAGTTTGAACAAAATTAGCGACAGTAGTGTGTTGATATAGCTGCAAGTCTTCGGCGTAAAGGTGGTAGTGTGAATGAATAAAAGAATTAATAGAATTGATAAATGTCGAAAACAGTAAGGAAGATAATATTCCGCCGTGAGGAACGCCAGTAGAGATCTCACACCAGTCAGATTGCTTCTGTCCAAAGCGTACAGACTTCTTGCGCCCTCGAAGATAGAAAGAAAACCATTGTAGGGCAGAGTCTGAGATATTTATTCGGGGGAGAAGAGCGAGGAGAAGATCATGATTAACAGTATTAAGGGCATTACTAAAGTCAATAAGAACTAATATAGTCACATGTTTATTATCCATGGCTTCGCGGATGTCTTCGGTAACTTTAAGTAGGGCAGTTGTCGTACTATGACCAGCTCTAAACCCTGATTGGTATGTATTAAAAATATCGTGTTTAGTGAAATGAGAGGAGATCGGGTGATAAACAATAGATTCGGCAACTTTAGAAAGGAATGGAAGTATGGAAATAGGGCGGAAATGAGATGTCAGGTGAGGATTTGATATTTTAGGAAGTGGAATTACAAATACCTTACGCCAAGTATCGGAAAATGTGTTACAAGATATAGAAAAATTAATAATATGAGTAATTATGTCTAAAAGAGAATTTAAAATAAAAACTATCATAGGGCGACTAACTTCGTCACACCAGATCAGATCTGTCTACAGGTGAAAGGTGAAACTTTTTTAAAGGAAAGATCGACAAGCTGAATATAAGCGGCCAGGGTTTGGGATTTAATCGAAAGGTTAAAGGTTAAAGAAGAAGGAGAAATTGATATTTTAAAGAATTGATGTCGATATTGAGATTAGATTCGGTAGAGTGGAATGTGCAACGGCGGTAGGGACGACTGGCTAAAGTTGTCTAAAATGGCCTTAGAAAGCGCCTAGAATTTGCGCGTGCCAGGCGGGTACTTTGCCAGCTTATACCCAAATTTAATGACATGCTTGAACTTTGCTCTAGTGATTTGCCGTTTGAAGAATCTGGAGGCACGGTTATATTTCCTCTTCAGAACTCGGATCCTTTGTGACTAACGCATTGGCCCAAGCTTGATAAGCCTGCCGTTTGCCAGCTGCTGCAACCCTGACAGACGCATCAAACCAAGGCCGCGATCTGCTACCAAGTGGTACCACAGAGGTTGGTACAAATAGTTCCATGCCCTGTAGTATCACATCAGCTACAGCAGCAGCGCAGTCAATAGGATCATTGGAAGGAAAACAAATCGGCTCCCATGTGTAGGATGCAAAAAAAGGATCGCAGTCCATTCCAATCTGCTGACTTGTAGTGCCAAACGCGTCGAGTCGCAGGTCTTGTGCGGGCCGGACGTAGAATTGGCACTACACTCCGTACTAAACAGTGATCAGAGGACCCTAAGTGAGCCTCGACAGTGACCTGGTACTTTTCTGGATGTGTAGTCAGCAGAAGATCCAACAAAGAGGGCGTGTGGCTGTCCACGTCCGGTAGATGAGTGTGTCTTTACCAGCTGGGACAGACCATTGGCCAGAGCAAAGTTAAACACAGATCTCTCCGCGTCGGTTGCACGTGACCCTAACCATTCGGTATTGTGCGCGTTGAAGTCCCCGAGGACTACGACTTCGACGGAGGGAGTCTGTGAAAGCAGGTCGTCAATCTTCGCTTGAACATGGCCCAAGAGTTGATCTGTTTCTGCAATACCATTATGGGACCTGTAGAGGCACGCGTAGACTCTGACGTGATCGTCCATGTCCATGTGCAGCCAGAGCACGGAAAGGTGGAGAAGTCCCAAACTTCAAAAATCTGAAGGCGACGGTAGCAGATATCCTCACTTACGAACACAGATACCCCGGCATGTGGTATAAAATGATGTTCTAGTTTATACCCAAGGTATAAGTAGGAATATGTAGGCTGTGTCGCTAGGTTGAGATATCTGCGTCTCCGTCAAAAACAACAAGGCCGGCTGCGCCGTCTCAAGGTAGTTGTGGACGGAGTTCAGTTTCGAGTGAAACCCCCGGATGTTGCAAAAGTCCACATCTAGAGTGGAGCGGGGTGCCGCTGTTTGCCGTCGTTTGCCCTCAGAAAACACAAACTGCGATACTTTTCCCGCCCCAGATACGACGGGCAGCCCGAGCAAAATCCGAGAATCATTCCCACAAAATTGGCCTGGGGGGGGTTCCCCGGCTTCATCAAAGCCGTTACCCTCCCGGGGTATACTTTTTCGAGGCATCGCTATCATGTTTGCCAGGGTGGGGGTTGGGCTTCAGGATTCTCTCACTCACCGACGGAACATAACCAATTTAGTTTCTACACGTCGATCTTCTATGAGACATCTTCTCCAGTAGTACATGTATCGTGTTGTTAGTTCATTTATTTAATAATTATTTTTAAATTTAATTATGTCTTATATACTGTATAATTTTAAGCAAAACAAAAAATGTCAGCGTACTTATCTGAAGGACACCTTAAAAAATTCAAAACGCTTGAGTAGTGGCCACAACGTAGAGTTGTACTAACACAATGGACGGATGTCCGGGACACGACACTCCATTTTATTAATTTTGAGTTGTTGGTACCAATATGATTAGTACATCATTGTCTGTTTCATATTGACTGGACATAAACACATTAAGTGACGTTATATATATTGTTGTGATCAAACGACACAACTTCTTTTATATATAACTTTTGAAAATAAGTAAATTTAATTGAATCATAAATAAATAATAGAGAAATGTAAGACGACCATAACCATTTTTAAAGTGAAGTAAGTAAAACAAATTGTAGACACTTAATTAAGTTTCCACATGATATGCCAAAACCTCGCGACTGAATTTAAGATAAAGGATATGACAGACTGTACTCGGACCCACACACTTACATATATCTAATCATACAAACATGTAAACTAAAAACATAAACCGGTTTATTTAAAAGTCAAGAGCAGATTCCTATTCAACTGGTCACTCCAGTCTATAAAAGCTCGTATTAATGTGTATATTAATAATGAAAATCCTTGAAGCAGATTCATCTGAGATTCCGTTTTTCCTCCGCGTTGGCTGATCGCCATCCAGAGCGCGTGTGAGCTGGCAAATATTGATTTGACCACTTTACAGATATCTTATCGAATTATGGTCAGATAGTTTATTTATCCATTGGAGTGAACAAATATATTTATATACTATCTGTTGTAGAGATATATATGTTATATTACATTTTATATTAAACTAGCAGGTTACACATGCTTCGCGACGGGAATAAACAAAAAAAAACTGACTTTCGTCAGTATTGAAATCATGACCCCACCCTTCACTCATACACGCTCTATCCTCCAACCCATCCTGACTACCAGTGCGAGAAAGCCTTGAGTTTGATAAATACAGAGTTTCATTCCTATCGGGTTATAGGTACACTCTTGTTTCTCACATCGCAGCGTGTTGAGAATAAACATAGTGACTGGCCAAATAATTTGAATTTCTACTGCAATGCAATGGGAGAAGAGAGGCAGCGGGGCGTAAATTTTGCAGTTTTTTAGCTGTAACTTTGAAGCGATTTGGACCTTTGCAAAATCCTTTCTTATTGCACCTATTCAATATGTCAGGAGTCTTGTGTCCAAATTTCAGCCTTCTAGGTATTACGGTTTGGGCTGTAGAGCGATGAATGAGTCAGTGAGTGAGTGTCTTTGTGCTTTATATATTAAGATAATGAAGATACTTCCAATTTAATGTTATAAAAATGTAAAATAATTAAAAAGCAAATAAATAAATAATAAATGCGCGAGGAACGTGTTTCAGACATCTTCAACAATCTATAGATTTAACCTTGAAGAGAACATTCGTCGTTGAGATGAAAATCGTGTTATTGTGTCTCGTGAGTGACATCACTGTCACAGTTCGACACGCCGGCGACAATCAGTGAGTACAGAAAGAAAGGTTTACTGTTTATTATTTAGAAACCTTGTTTCTAAATTTTACATTAAAATCTCGGGATTATGAAAGATTTTTGTGACGTTAAACTAAAAGCCCCGAAAAGAAACGAAGGGCTTTGGAAACGAGGCCATTTGCGATTTGAAGTCTTTCCTTGAGGGTTTTCTTATCCGACGTGATTGTGTCTTACTTTAATTGGCTCTGAAGTTTATTTTGTGAAAAATAGGATCTTTATCAAACAAAAATATATAATTTTTATATCCAAAACGTCTTTTAGTACATACCATGCCTTTATTTTATCACCACCTTATTCTTTATTATTGTCTATTTTTTTATGATTTTACTGTTTTCATTATCTAATATTTTTGACTGTTTGGTAAAAAAAATATATTCAACTATTTACGATAACATGAGGAAATTGAGGAAGGAAGTAACGTAGGAAGGAAGACCGTTGGTGTAATGTATGCTGACCCTGGCCGGTGAGCCAAAGGACGAGATTCCTTCTCGGTAATGTTCTTTGTACGATACACAGATTATTGTTCTTAGTCACAACAAAATACATCCAGTATTTTGATTCCATATATATGTATGCAAAAATCCTCGCGACAATGGTATTAATAAAATTACTCTTTTAATGGTTATTTTATTTTTATAAAAAAAAATAGACCTTACTCATTTAAACGAATGATCAGCTTTATCTTACAAAATGTTGCGTCTTGAAAGCATAATTTATTAATTTTTTGAACATTTCAAAATTCCATCTTAAACGTCAGTTCAACAATGTTGAAGATGGCTTGTGGGAACGGGATTTGATTTTCCCAACAGGTTGGCTTGTGTTAGGAGATTTTCTTTTTTTCATTAAGTTTGTATAAAAAACAAGTCTGAGTGTGGTGAATTATTTAGTAGTCAATCTAAAAACTTGAAGCTATTTCACATTTTGTTATGGAACTGCTCTGATACTGAGATTAGATATTTTATAAAATTTACTTCGCGGACGTTAATTAAATTTTTCTTAAACCAAGTGAATGACGAGTAATTATAATATGATTTAAGAACATTTTCTTACGTCATCGACATTAAACTGCCAATGATTTAGGCTACTTAGGTTAAATCTCCCCGAGTAATGACGCATGTCCTCCGTATCTTCCGAGCCGAGCTCCGAAAGGCCGGTATTTACATAATATTTATATTTCAATGCTCTCCCGAACTCGACTTAGAAGTACTGCATGCGAATCGTTTGATATTAGGTACTTATTTAATAACAACAGGGAATTCTGTACTTACTGCTCTTGTTTCTTGACGAGAGATTTGTTGATTCCTACTTAAGTATAAAATAACAATTTTAAACGGGTATCGCTCAGTAAGCTAATAAAGCAAATGTGATCAGCTTTAAGTTTTCACTATTACGGAGAAGTAAAACATATTAACTATATATTTCAATGTTCGTCAACTTAAGTTTTCAATCCTTGGGTAGCTTTAAACCTATTAGTATCTAATAAGATTTTTTGGTCATAAAAAAGTAGTCACTCTTTAGTCTCGACATTTGCGATGTTTTGGGTTTTATTACGTTTTACAGATATTTTTAAAAATCTGAACGGAATCCATGTGGCTCGTTATGGAACAAGGAGCGATAATATTAGCCTAACTCCTCAACAAACGGACTGCCTCGGTCTATATTCAATTTATAAACTCGGAGGACATAACTACGGTAATTTTATGGGATAGGCATCGATGTATGAAATCATGCAAAGTATCTAAGTTTCTTTAAAAAAATCAAAATCTTTATTGAAAGTAAGTTATATCCTAATAACCTTTAAAAAGCTGACGACAAAAACTTATCGGGTTTATCTTGTTCCTTTTTTTAAAGCTATGCTTAAGACCTAAATTACATTTATAATAAATTTTGAAGCAGCCGGGCAGCGACCGCTTCATATCCAGGGTGCATCATGTTCTAGATATTATGAAATACTATAGAATCCGTTAGCACACAAACGTTCCTTAACAAGTTTTTTAAATTTATTGAAGGTTAAAATCTGAAGGTTGACTTGGACCTTCTTGAAAAAGTGTATACATTACCCCTTAAACTAATTGCTCACTTTTTGTGACGAGTAACACACACGGCAAGCGAGCTTGTGTCTGTTCCTCGTATTTATATGATGTATCTCTGTGCTTAATTTTGTATTTTGTATACATAATTTTGAATATAGTTACAAGTATTCTATAATGAATGTGTTTCGAAAATAAAATCTATAAAAAAGTGGAAAGAAAAACCAAAAAATCTAAACTAGATTTATTATTTATTTTGACCTTTTAGATCACATTTACAAATGCTTTACGTGGAAACAACGCCAAAGACGTGACGGATCTGTTTCAAACACTGACCGGTGCAGACCGGCGTCGTAATGCACACAGTCGCAACTCCGTCCGGTGCTAACTTGAATACATTGATTTATTTATTCCCGTCACTGCGTCCAGTCGCACTAAAATAATCCGTCTATCGTTACTTAATATTATCACTGACACATATTTTAAGTTTTGTCCCTATAGGGATAAAAAAATCCGTGACTTAAAGGTTTTCCGGAACTTGTTATACATTATATTACCAAAGCAATACCCTGTACCCACACTATACTAGTAATACCCTGTACTCACACCATACTAGTAATATCCTGTACTCACACCATACTAGTAATATCCTGTACTCACACTATACTAGTAATACCCTGTACTCACACCATACTAGCAATACCCTGTACTCACACTATACTAGTAATACCCTGTACTCACACCATACTAGCAATACCCTGTACTCACACTATACTAGTAATACCCTGTACTCACACTATACTAGTAATACCCTGTACTCACACTATACTAGTAATACCCCTAGTAATACCCTGTACTCACACCATACTAGCAATACCCTGTACTCACACTATACTAGTAATACCCTGTACTCACACCATACTAGCAATACCCTGTACTCACACTATACTAGTAATACCCTGTACTCACACTATACTAGTAATACCCTGTACTCACACTATACTAGTAATACCCCTAGTAATACCCTGTACTCACACCATACTAGCAATACCCTGTACTCACACTATACTAGTAATATCCTGTACTCACACTATACTAGTAATACCCTGTACTCACACTATACTAGTAATACCCTGTACTCACACTATACTAGTAACAACCCTGTACTCACACTATACTAGTAATACCCTGTACTCACACTATACTAGTAATACCCTGTACTCACACTATACTAGTAATATCCTGTACTCACACTATACTAGTAATACCCTATACTCACACTATACTAGTAATACCCTGTACTCACACTATACTAGTAACAACCCTGTACTCACACTATACTAGTAACAACCCTGTACTCACACTATACTAGTAATACCCTGTACTCACACTATACTAGTAATACCCTGTACTCACACTATACTAGTAATACCCTGTACTCACACTATACTAGTAACACCTGTACTCACACTATACTACGAGGGTCAAACTGAAAGTTCTTAGAAAATCAAAAACTAAGCATTCTAGCAACTTATTAGTTTTATTGTAACTTTTCAAATTAGCGTCCATTTAAATCAATACATCGCTGCATTCGATGGAACCATTGAGAAAAGCACCTTGCCCACTCGGCCTTAGGGGTCTCTTCGACGGCGTTTTGAAACGCAGCCACTGCTTCTTCGGCGTCTATAAAACGTTTTCCTCGAAGTTTTTCTTTTATTTTCGGAAATAAATAAAAATCGCAGGGTGCGAGGTCGGGGCTATACGGCGGGTGACCCAGTAATTCCACGTCTGAGGTCACCAAATAGTCGATCGTTTGCCTGGCGGTATGCGACGAGGCATTGTCGTGATGAAGGAGGATCCTGCTGCGAGGTCATTTCTCTCGAACTATTTCCAAGACAAGTGGCAAACAATTGTTAGTATACCACTAGTTAGTATACTAACCGTTTTCTGATCCTCTAAGACTACTGTCGCGTAATGACCTGTCTTTCCGAAGAACGAGGCCACCATCTTTTTTCCAACACTTCGACCTATCTTCACTTTAGTTGGCAACTCTTCGGAAGGAAACACCCACTGAGCAGACTGTCTTTTGGTTTCCGGATCATAACAGTAAATCCAGCTTTCGTCACCCGTTAGTATGTCGAACACAGCATTTGAGTCACCTCCGTTAAATTTTTGGATCATTTCTCGGCACCAATCAACACGGCGGAGTTTTTGAGCCTCGGTCAAATTATGCGGTATCCAGCGGGCACAAAGCTTCCTGACCGCTAAATGTTCATGGAGGATTTTGTGCACTTGACTCATACCTATGCCTAGATTTATCCGAATCTGCTGATAGGTTACTCTTTTGTCAGTCTCTATCATACGCCGCACAACACTGATGTTATCTTCAGTCATCGCTGTAGAAGGCCGTCCCTCACGCAAATCATCGGTGAGATTAGTTCGACCACGTTTGAATTCATTAAACCAGTTTTAAACTGTGGCACGAGATGGGGCTTCATCGTGAAAAGCCAATCGAAGTCTATCATAACTTTCTTGTTGACTTAAATGACATCGAAAGTCATAAAAAATCATTGCACGAAAATTTTCTCGGCTTAAATTCATTCTGACGTGCACAGACAATTTTCAATTTGCCGCCAAATCGTAAAACAAATGACAAATGAATGAAATGTACACTCAATAATATTGGTAGAGAGTTCTATTTTCCAAAATTTAAACTATTTTTTTTAATATAATGCTTTTAAGTGGCCAGTTCTAAAAACTTTCAGTTTGGCCCTCGTAGTAATACCCTGTACTCACACTATACTAGTAATACCCTGTACTCACACCATACTAGTAATACCCTGTACTCACACTATACTAGTAATACCCTGTACTCACACTATACTAGTAACACCCTGTACTCACACTATACTAGTAATACCCTGTACTCACACTATACTAGTAACACCCTGTACTCACACTATACTAGTAATACCCTGTACTCACACCATACTAGTAATACCCTGTACTCACACTATACTAGTAACACCCTGTACTCACACTATACTAGTAATACCCTGTACTCACACTATACTAGTAATACCCTGTACTCACACCATACTAGTAATACCCTGTACTCACACTATACTAGTAACACCCTGTACTCACACTATACTAGTAATACCCTGTACTCACACTATACTAGTAACACCCTGTACTCACACTATACTAGTAATACCCTGTACTCACACTATACTAGTAATACCCTGTACTCACACTATACTAGTAATACCCTGTACTCACACCATACTAGTAATACCCTGTACTCACACCATACTAGTAATATCATGTATTCACACTATACTAGTAATACCCTGTACTCACACTATACTTCATCATAAAAAATCCGTCGGGTAGTTTTTCCAATTAACGGAAAACAAGTGTCTACAACTGATGCTACAGCAATGTCGAGTGTTTTTTTTTTAATTATTTTATTCAATAAAGTTAGAAAAATCTGTAGCATTACCATTTTCTTTTCCGATACTTCCAAAGCAGCGCAGCACTTCATAAAAACATACCCATTACTTTTTGTTAATTCTTAAATAATAAAAGATTCCTCAGTCTTGTCTGGATGCCAGTATACATTACACCCGAATTTGCCGATGTCTTTAGGTTTAATTTTTTTCAAAAAGACAGATTCACTTACATGAGAACAATATAATAAAGTAATAATTAAAATGGTCGCCATACAAGTACAAGTACTCAGTTAAAGGAATATAATGTTATTAAGTTGTTTTATATGTTTTAGATATTCTAGAAAGGGGTATTCTCTAGAATATATTTTGAGAGTTGGGTCTTGAAACCATTAACTGAGTTTACATTTTTTATAGAAGTAGGTAAATTGTTGTAAAGTTGTGCTCCATCGAAATCAATATTTTTTTTTGCAAATTTAGTTCTAACCTTTGGAAGAACTAGTAAACCTGGTCTACGGGTGCTACGTTTATTGTTTTTTTTATTAAAATTAAATTTGAGTGTATTGATCCACTAATAATTTTTCTAATAAAAATACAGGAATTATATATATAAAGTTGTCGTAAGTTCATAATATTTGTTTTCTTATAAAGTGTAGTAGTTGGTGTCAAAAGTGGATATCGAAAGAGTATTTTAATTAATTTATTTTGCTTTCTTTGGATTTTTTGTAGTTTTGTTTTGCCAATATTACCCCATATTTCTATTAAATATAATAAATGTGATTTTACTAGGGAATTGTAAATGTTATACTTTAATTTCTCAGGTATGCATTTTGAAATATTAATAAATGAACTAATTAAAGAAGAAAGTTTTTTACTTATATAGTCTATTTGATATTTGAAAGTTAAATAATTGTCTATTCGTAAACCTAAGTATTTTTCATAAGTTTTCTGCTCGATTGGAAAGTTGTCAACCGTTAATGGGTCATGCGGGGCAATGATTTTGTTTTTTGTTTTAAATATAATATAACAAGTTTTGGAAGCATTAATAGTTAGAAGATTTTGATAGAACCATTTATGTAAAACATCTAGATCTTGTTGAGCTTGAGAAATTATTTCATTTATGTTACTACCAAAATAAAATAAACAGGTGTCATCTGCGTACAAAGTCAGATGACCATTTAGTTTCAAAGACGCAATATCATTCACGTAAATTAAGAACAGAAGTGGCCCTAGAATTGAGCCCTGTGGGACTCCGCATGTCACAGGCAGCGCACCACTTTGGCTGTTTTCAATTTTAACGACCTGCAACCTGTTTGTTAAGTATGATTTTAACATTTCGAGTACAGCACCCTTGAAACCAATGTTCCGAAGTTTATGCAATAAGAGTTTATGGCTTACGGTGTCAAACGCCTTTTTTAAATCAATAAATACGCCCAAAGCTATGTTCCTTTTGTCTAGGTTCCGTCTTATTTTTGTTACTAGATCTACAATTGCAGCAGTAGTATTACTTCGCGCTCTAAAACCATACTGTCGTTCAGATATGTAATTAAATGAATCCAAATACATAGCCAAGCGGTTGTGAATTAACTTTTCTAAAATTTTTGAGAGGACGGGTAGTATAGAAATTGGTCGATAGTTTTCTGGGTTTGTTAAAGAACCAGATTTATGTATGGGTGTTATTTTTGCTATCTTCAAAGTGTCTGGGAATATTCCTTCAGACATAAGCTTGTTAAAACATAGTGCCAAATCTCTTGATAATAAATTGCATAAACATTTTATTGATTTTGTGCTAATTTTGTCAATACCGGTACTTGCATTTGAATCTAAATCCCTTATCAGTCTTTCAATCTCATCGGAATCGCATGGTTTAAATGTTCGAAGTTCATGATTGTTTTGTTCGTTGGTTGTATGAAACGGGTGTAAGATGTCATGGTATTGTGCTGGTATTCTTTTTGCTAAGAGGGAACCTATAGTTGTGAAATATTCGTTAAAAACATTACAGATGTCGTTCGTGTCGGAAATTATTTGAGATTCTACTATTAATTTAGAGGGAGCACCACTTTGACTTATTTTATTACTAGATAACTTATTTAATAAAGTCCAGGTCTTTTTAGAGTTCTTTGTATTGTTTGTAAATAGTTTGTAATAGTACAAATCTTTTGTATCTTGTATTAACTTAGCTGTTTCAGTTCTCTTTGAATAAAAAATATTTTTTATATTCTCGTTATTAGGATTATTTCTATACTGCGTCCATAGAAAGTTCCTGTGGCTTATCCAATCGATAATGTTTTTATTTATCCAGTCGTCTCTTATATTGTTCAGAATTTTGGTTTTAATTTCTTTGCAGTCATTAACATGTTGCTTTATTGAGTTTTCGAGTTCTGTATAGTTCTCGATTATATTAATAATTTGTGAAGACTCGAATGACTTATATAACTTTGCGTAATCTATTGACTCATAGGTGGTACGTATTTTTCTCGGAGTTTTAAATTTATTAAATTGTACATATATATTTTTGTGATCTGATAATGATGAATTAATAATAGCAAAGTTAAACTTATTCGTTTTTAAATTTGTGCTTACGTGATCTATGATTGATTTTTTTGTAGCCGCGTCTCTTGTGCTGTATGATACATTTATTTTGTTTAGCAGTCTATGTCCTGATTCTTGAATTATTTTTTTATATTCGCTTAATCGTTTGTTTTTCCAACAGGTTGATATTGAAATCCCCAAATACTATTGATCTTTTTCGTTGTTGTAGTTGTCTGTCATAGTCTTTAAGAAATTGTTCAAAGTTTGTATCACCAGGCTTATAGACCAAACCAACATCCACTGCGCATTTTTCAATGTGTACCCAAAGGTAGTTATTCCCACCTTGATAAACTGATTCAATGAGTCTGTGCTGTAGATTGTTATGTACATACGTTGATACTCCACCTCCCCTGGCATCTGTCCTGAAATTGTAGTAATGTGTGTAATTTTCTATCTGTAGTCGTGAGGCTTGGTCATCTGATACTATCCAGGTTTCGGAGAGTAGGACGACATGAACGGTCGTCGGTATGGATTTTAAAATACATTTTAATTCGTCTAGTTTCCCTTTTTTCTTAATACTACGGGCATTAAGGTATAAGAAAGATAATCGCGACTTTTCAGTGCTTAATTCTCGGTGATCATTTACTATTTGGTAATTTATATTGTCAATGGTATTTACGTCTATTGATGATGGTTGGAGTTTTTTGTAGGAGTTTTTACGATAGCCGGTACTCCGTTCACGTATTTAATTGTTATATCGGTCTCGCCATTGGATATACGCTTATTAAACTCATCTTTTATAAGTAAATAGTATTTATGTTGGGCCGGGGTTTGATCAGAAAATATTTTCAAATTATCAGGCAATTTTGTACGGCTTTTAAGAATTAATAATGCTGTCTCTGGCTTCTCAAAGCAGATTTTAATTTTACGTGCTTTTCCTGGATTGTATTTACCAATGCGAAAAATTGTTTTTGGCTTTGGTATGTCCGTAACTAACTGTTGTAATATTTTAAGTACTTTAGTCTCATCCTGAGAATTTCTCTCTTTCGTGTTATTGGAGTCGTTTTCATCAATTCCCATAATAATAATATTATTTGCTCTCTTCTTGCGATCTTGAATTTCAAGAATCATTTTTTCATTTGTGTATATGTCGGTGTTCTGGATCGTGGGAATGGGGATTGATTTTAATTCGCGCATGTTGGTTTCTAGTAATTCGATTTTCTTCTTATCAATATTTAGTGTAGTTTCTAATTGAGTTAATTGCGATTTTACATTGTTGTGTTCTAACGAGATTTTTGAAGTAGATGATTTAATATCCTGTATTTCTGAGCTGATTTTAGTTAAATTAATATCAAAAGAATTTTTAATTTCACCATGAGAAACCTTTAAACTGGAAATTTCGGTTTTTATTGTTGTAATACAGTCATTAATTTTTAACATCATTTGCGAATTAGTCGTAATATATGTTTCCAGTAAGGTACTAATGCGGTTTAATTCACTGCGTATCAATTTAATATCTTCCGAGCACTCACATTCCCGATCAGCTGGCTGTTTTCGTTTATTACGAAATGTTATCTGCGAGCTGGGAATATTCAGCTTTGATAGATCAGGCTGTGAACCACCACCAGTGACGGTAGGAGGTGATCGTGTTACGCTCATTATTTATAAGAATGAGTCAAACAATCGACAATCGTAATAAGTTTTTAAAATAATGTCAATAAAGACGATATTTACGTAGTATCAGCCGATGTAAAGACTTACTTGTGCCTCTTGCCAAACGCAGGGTCAGTGTGCGAGCGAGTCAAAAAATAGCAACCGCTCTGCTTTCGCGGGTGTGAGGTAGGTGGGTCCTCTTGCTGCACATGCACTCCGATAATATTTTTTCTTAATGATAGTTTATGCAGTTTTGATGATAGGTGTAATACACTCAAAGAATAGAATTGCAAGACACTTATTTACTAATTTGAGGAAGTAAGGAACACACGTCTACTATGCACAAAAGTGAGGCGATGAATCTCGCAATCTCTTTCAATGATTTGAGTCTCGCTCTCGTGCTGCGGCGGACCCTAAGAGAATACGGACGTACAACTTAATGTTAACGCCAGGCGTCCGGGCCCACTGCTTCATGACAAGTCTTACTTCGGTTTTTGAAATAAAAAAACTAATAAAACGAATATAATATTTTGACATTTATTTCCAACATGTTCTCAAAAATAACCATATATATATATATATATATATATATATATATATATATATATATTATATAAATACATAAAAGGTCTAACAAAATTTTTCTCTTACAACTAAATAAACCCCAACTTAAGCGTGTTAGAAATCACAGACAAGACACGGACACACCACAGTCACGTCAATTACGTGTTGTTAAATAAAAGTCCGGAAAAAATAGAAATTTAAAATATTCAACAAAACTCAAACATTCTTACAATGAAGTGGTCGCGGGCGGTTGAAGCTAGCAAGTTTTCTTTTGACATATTTCCTCGTTTTTATCTTCACGATGTGTAAAAGCTACATTAGTTTATTGTCAAAATGTTATACTTTGTATCAAAGACAAGGATCCGTCGCCTTGCCCGGCAGCCTACCACTTTACACAGACTGATAAATATTTATAAAGGCCATTAATAATAATTTAAAATTATAAAAATATTTTTAGTAAGTGTTAACGCGCGGTTTTTGATATGGTTTGAGATATTTCTTGTTATTTTGGCACATTTATAATAATAATCGGTTCTAATGGAATATTTTACGATGGAGCAGTGGATATACTTGTCTATACAAAAGACCTGCAACAATTAAAATTTTAACCATTTTTTTTTTCCAAAACAATCTGTACGTTAACTGATCAAAGTGCAGGAGCAGCGCAGCAGCGCTGGAGGGGCGGCCGTGTACGTGTGCGCAGACGGAGACGCGTCACATCACTGATTAACAATCACCTCCACCAGTAGCGACTCGCGTCTGCGTCGCGCCGGAGACTACTTCATTTGATTTGATTTCATTTTTATTTCTGGACTCGGATTTATTCGATTCATTGATATAATATACCTCGCGCGTTGTAATATCTGCCTTCGTTTAATGTAAATTTGTTGTCAGCGTCCGGCGCAGTGCTTACGTAAATTAACATAATTCGATTTTCTTAAACAGCTCCGCCGTCGAGCCTACGCTTACAGATACGTGACGTGAAATGATGTACTCACTTCATTAAGGCACTCTTTTACATAACCACAGAGACAAGATCATAAGATAAGGACTGCACGGGGCCGTGCGAGGAGCTACGCCACGAGCGGGTCCCACTTGAGGCCGCTCATGTCCAGGCTGTCCTCTTCGTCGCTGTGCGCGCCCCTCCCCTCTCTCCCCTCCTCCTCCCCCACGCCCTCCCCCGCCTCCCGGGCGTGTCTCAGGATGTGCTGCAGTCTCGGCTGGACGTCCCCCAGCAGGGCGCGGCGGTCAGGCTCCGGAGCCCAGCACGACTCCATTATCTCCCAGCACTCGTCCGAGAAGTGACTTAGACGCTCGGGGCGGAGCCCTGAGACAGAGGCACGAGTAAAGTCTACGTTCGTCAGATTAACCGGTGTCTTGTGGGCGACTATTGCCAGCTTAGAATCGAGGAAGCCGAGTTGAAAGGGAACGACTTACGAAATAAAACGAAGAATACTATTGTGAAACACACCTCGCTTAACTTTACTCCACAGCTGCTCTTTATTTTGGAATGTCTCGAAGGCGGATGGCAATTTGACGTTCCCCGCACACAGGTACCTGCGATGAGACGGAGGTTACGAGAATACACGGTACTTTGGATCGACGGGCGCCGACGGGAGACCACCCGGGGCCTAACAGAGCCCCGGGAGGCGCGACGGGGTCACAAATACTAAGAGTAAAAAGATAAGGATAAATATCCACCGACCAAAACAGCACCCCGAAGGCGTACACGTCGACGGCGGCGTGGTAGGCGCCGGCCAGCAGCTCGGGCGCCATGTGCACGGGCGTGCCCACCAGCGACCCCGACACCAGCGCGCCAGCCGAGCAGAACCCCAGGTCCGACAGCGCCGCGCGTCCGTTCGCGTCCAGCAGCACGTTCTTCAGCTTCACGTCGCGGTGCACCAGCCCCAGGGAGTGCAGGTAGCGGATGCCTGAACACGCCACAGATGACGACTTTTGGACCAATGGAGTTTTGTAGCGCAGCTAGTTAAAAAAATTGTGACGGTAGAGACCTTCGACGATGTCGCAGGCGACGCTAATGCGCGCGGCGAAGGCGAGGCCGTCTCTGACGGCGGCGTGCAGGTCGCGGGTGTAGCGCCGCGCCACCAGCAGCACCCCGCGGGACGCTCCGCGGGACACCAGCGACCCCAGCACGCGCACGATGCGGGGGTGCGGGGGGATACTCCTGCGAAACGAGCACGGTCACGAGGGGGGAATATAATAACCTTACTGTCCGGTCGACACGGCGGATGCAGCTCTATCCCGATCCCAACACCACGGTGTACTGCAGGGTAGTTACCGACAGAGGTGCAGGACACCGACCTGGTGTAGAAGAACTCCATAGCAAGCTCGAGGTAATGCCGCTCGTCGGCGGGCAGCACGGACTTGACGGCGGCGGGCGCGTGTCCGCCCCAGGCGCCGCGCACCGCGTACACCACGCCGTACTGGCCGCGGCCTACGGGACATACGTCATTTCACTAAACATCGGAATGCAGTGCACAACATATCGAATAAGAGACCCCAGAGAAGGTCTCCCCTTTTTCAAGCCTCATTTATCTTGCAGACTAGTACACATTTGTATCGAAATTGCGCGCGAGCGAGTACAGTATTGTCCATCAGGACCGGTAGCCAGTGTCGCCTCACCGATCTCGCGGCCCAGCTCGGGCATGCCGTGCGTCAGCAGGTCCCCCATGGACGTGCTCTCCAGGCACAGCCGCGCCAGCGACGGAGCGTATCTGACGGGGACGGACACATTCAATAATGCAATGACTGCTCCAATTGAGAGTTGAGCACATTTATAACTTGGGTTACCGTATATCTGAGCTATACGATATTAAAAATGGATTTTGATAATCGGATTTTTAGATTTTTGATAATTGGATTTTAAAATTTTTTGATAATTGTTTTTCCAATCTTAGTTCAATTATTAATAATAATAATATGCCTTTTCTATTGGTAACCAATGCTTTATAAATAGTAACCAGACACTTAAATCGGTTGACAATCAGAAAAGGAAAATATACAAGAAAGTGCCATCTTAGTTAATAGATACGTGCTACGAATACAATTTAACCTGGTGTCTATGGACAGTAGCTATCACAGGAGAACATATATTAGGTAATGCAGAATAAAAAATATTTAACATTCTGTGATCCGTCCCTGGACTGGGCCAACTCCGTTATAAAATACTGTAACGCTCCGCGTTCCACTCACTTCTTTCTGATAGCCAGCTTGACATCCTCGGTGTGGTTGAGGCGGCTCGCCAGCGCCGTCTGCAGCGACGTCAGCGCCGACTGGAACCGCTCGTGCGCCACCGCCAGCCTCTCTAAGATCTGTGGATATCAGCGTAGGTCGACCGGAGTCAGCGACAGAAATCAATTCACGTTTAGTACGGATACACACGCACACGCACACGCACACACACCTGCACGGAAATGATCCTGGCGAGTGTGTGAGGGTCGAGTCGCCTGGCAGCGGCGGCGGCCGTCCGTCGCCTCCACGCCGCACTCAGCGCGCAACACTCCGGCTCGGCGGCCGATCCCAGGCCAAGTCTGGAGGAAGAGTTCCCCTTGAGCTCCACCGTCGTCACCCCCTCCCCCTCTACCGTCGCTGTCGCCTCACCGCCGCAGTAGTCTGAGGACGGCGTCGAGCAGGCCCCGCAGCGCGGAGGCGGAGGCGGCGGGCGCGAGGTCGACGGCGCGCGCGGCGCCCACCAGCTGCAGCACCGCCTCGCTGGCGCCGCGACCCCCCGCGGACACCACCGCCGACTCCAGCGACGACACGCACCTGTACACGGGACACCGCCGAGAGGCCTTTGGTCACTGCGACGACGGTAGCGCTATCAATGAACCCTCACTGTTGTGAGAGTGATTCTAGCACGCGAAGTTCAAATTATATTCGGTGGTACTACATGTACATGTACATGTACTCACGAGTACAATAATAATAACAATCGCCTCATTTACTCGCTCTCTCGATACACCGACTGCGTACTCACCTCTGTAATGTACCGAAGTAGCTGTCCTTCAGGCAGTCGACGAATTTAACCAATTTTAGGCTTATTTTTCGACTCAGTCTCGAGAGAACTGCAAAAGTATTTCGTCATTTAATTTATTTTCAATAAATCATAATTGCTAGCTCTGCCGTGCCCTCACCCGTGCGCTGCACGTCCAGCGCCGCGTGCTGCTGCGACACGGCGCCCACGCACGACTCGCGCGACCACTGCGACTGCGATTGCGACTGCGACACGGACGCGGGCGGAGACAGGTTCTGGGGGAGGTGTAGTTATTCCTCACCAGCTGTTGACCGGTGATCTCACCACGTGCAATATGGTAAGATTGGTTCATTGAATATGATTATAGTTCAGCTCAGTTTTTTTACGTCGTGTGTCATGTATTTTTCTACTAACATGGTTAAAAAATTATAAAGTATAACAGTTTAAAAGAATAAGAAAAATAAAAGACAATAGTGACACCATTTTACATCAAGATGAAACGATGGATGCGACGTGGATTAATTTTTAATAGCCTAGTTTAGTTTCCAACCCACTACACGGACAGAAGCGTCCGCGTAAGGCATCTCTGCGACTCACCCGTCTAGACCCATCGCTGCCGCAGCTCTCCTCGTTGGAATGTATGATCTCGAAATCGTCAAAGTTATAACTATCGTATGACGCGGCTTCTTCGACGTCCGACAACGCTTCGCACACCTCCGAGTCCACCGGTACATCCGACTCGGATTCTGGTCTCATTTCCGACAACCGGATAGACATCGAAGGAGTACTTCTCGTAGAATAGAATATTGAGTTTGACAAAGTGTAACGTTTGTCTTGGTGACAGGGAAGATCTGGGAGCAACTCATATAATATTAATGTTTTAGAACTGACAAATGAAGAAAGAATGACTGTATATTTATGACAAGAGAGCGACCGACAAACGGGGATGGATAGCGTGAAAAATGATATGGCGTAGCAGGTCTCAAGACAGGGGAGCAATTGACGTAATAAGTCAACTTTAAATAATTAGGAGGGAGCCGGGGGGGATTTATTATTTATCTAGACTCAAAGTTATATTACTACTATCGTTTTCGAAAAAAAATCCAATTAACTGGATCATAATGAATGTTATTGAAGTTAACGTTAAAACGCCAATGAAGTAGTTATTTATAATAGGAGCGTATCACACACAAACACACACACACACACACACACACACACACACACACCGTCTACACTCCAGTCCATGTTCTGTATGTCGGTCTGCATCTCGTCCAACACCTCCTGCATCAGCTGGACAAGTTCTTGTTTTTTGTCTCCCTGCGAGAACTTGTCGTTTATAGCCTGGATAAGAAAAAGCAGGAGTTTATACAAATATTAGTCGGGGACTATCGGACGGCTCCTTCCCTACGGCCGCGTGCGTGCCCACTACACACGGACACACGGACACGGCCTGGAAAACAAACATTATTATGTGCACATTTGCAATATTTTTCTAAAGGCATCCATTTTATAAGTTGCATTTTCAAAGTTGCAAGTTGCAAATACATATTTTCAAACCAGATAATTAGTTATATGAGTGATGACATCGGCGGACCCCGCCCGAGTGCGGGGCGCGATGGCGCACCCACTGGTTGCGTATAATTTTACAAGCAATGGTTTTCTCCCTACTTCTGTTAGATATTGTAAGAGATTGCTTCTTTCATGTATCTTTGTCATAAAGAACTAACCCATACGTTTCGTTTCACGTCTTTATCTTAGTATATGTTGTACAAGTCCCGGCCGACGGACGAGCAGCATCGAGATGAAGAATCACATGACATAAACTATAACACATATTTTTTCCTCTTCAATTATGAAATGCTAAACATAGCATCTTTCAGCTTTATTATATTAGAATAGACAAAGAGATATAAGGACTGCTGTCGCGTCCCCGCACGATGCCCTTACATCTACGGGGACTTATTTTCTACAGAAGTTACTCTTCGACGTTTAAACGAATACTTCTGAATAGAAGCAAAAAACGGAACCCCTATTAGTGTTTAGATAATCAAGCGCTAAGGTTTGACGAGGGACGTGGGTTCGTCTGTTTGCGATGAAGTCGCAGGCAGTCGCGTAGATACAGTGTAGCGACCTCGTACAGCTGCTGTTCCTGTCTCGCTGCGTATTGTATCTTCCTCGGCAGCACCTGCAGCTCCCGCGCTAAGTCGAAGGAAGCCAGGATGAACCGCTGCAGGAGACGCACGTGTAGCTGCACACAGAACACCCGCCCATCATTACGCACACCATATAACACCCGCCCGTCAATACATACACCCCATAATACGCGCCCGACAATACATACAACCCATAACGCCCTCCCGTACACATTCTATACAATTCGCAATGCCCACTGTAGTGGCAACCGCCAGTATAGTAGACACCACGGTGTATACATCTGAGGCATAAAATAGCATCTTGGCAATTACGCGGATACTAATTACCGCCTCTGACTATGGTCAGCAATGCAATTATGTACCGCGTCCCCCTCGACGACCACAGAAACAGTGAAGCCATAGAAAAACAATCGGGAAATATAAAGGTAGTGAATCAGACTGGAGCCTTTTCCGTACTCTTCTCGAGGAAAACCGCAGACGTTGCATTGCGCCAATGCTAATCTACAAGACTTGCCCAAGACTTTTCAAACTCTAGTCAAATGGTGGACATAAGAACGAACTAAGGAGAAAGTCGGAGTACATAAAGATTAAGTCGAGAAAAGACGCCAAGCAAAGAAGTAAACTCTACATCATAGAGCAATACCATAGATGTCTTGAGGAGTGCAACGAGCGGATGAAGAATACAGGAACCGAGAATTGAAGACTTGTAACAAGCAAGAAGCGGATTTGACCTAACACACAACCTAAAGAATAGTCACACGAACCGACGGAACACACCCAGATCCACTATTAGCAGATTAATTAATTTATACCTTAAATAAAGTTGTGATAGATCCGACCACGCTCTACTTGAAAAGTGAAGCATGGCATCCAGTAGTGTTAAAGGAAGCAAGGAAGCAAACAAGAAATTAAATAGCCTAACCACAATGTCCGCTATTAGGACTTGTACACCACTAACAGACAGCGTTCTATTGGATACAACCATGCCACTGGACCTCAGAGCGCAAGGAAATGCAGAACTATACGAAAGGTGGGAGAAGCATCAAATTGTAAGAGAACGCCGGGGAGTGAGACAAATAGATTTACGACTAGAAAATGACTGCTCTGTCTACTACGTGTGCAATCGTGAAAATGTGCTTGCGAGTTTGTGCTTGCGAGTTATTAACAGGGCATCCCTGTTAATGACTCGCAAGCACAAACCGGAAGCGGTAAACAACATCTAGGACTCAAGATGCAGGAGTGCAGGTACTGGAGGGCCCAACGGCAAGCGTCCCCTAGAAACGCAGACGCGCAACCAATTAGAAGAGTTCAGGCCCCAAGGACGGAGATGAGGTTACTTAATTCAAGCACATTAGACATTTGGCTTTAAAAGGGAGTTAAAGAAAGCGAGAGAGCGGACGAGCTCGCCAAGAGATGAGCCATTACAAAGAAGGCAGGGGCAGCTTACAATCGGGTCTCAGTTTCACATTATAATGAGTAAGAAAATAAAAATAATATGAAAAATAAAAATTACAATGAAAACTATGATAGGCCAGGATAAATTAGACGGAAGTCCCACCCGTATTGGGAATAATTGACCGAAGAATGTTTGGGATGGATGAGGAACTGGTACAAAAGAGTAACTAACTCTCAGCCAATTAGAAACGTTAACATTCTCTTTTCACTTCCCTCTCTCATACTTCTTCCAAATTCTATTCATCTTCCGCTTAAGCTCATTTTTATAGTCTACTAAACTCTCTCGTGTCATCACATCTCTCTCAATATATACTCTCAGACGTCTCTTTGCCGATCCATACAAATGTGATAACTCTCCCTCTCTCTCTTAGTGTAAATGTAATTCGCATTGCGAGTGCAGTGTCTCCCGACCTCGCTCAGGCGGCCGCACTGCTCCAACAGGTACGTCTGGGAGCTCTCGGTCGCAAACTTCAGAACCGAATTAAGGAAGCCGCTTCTACTCTTAATAATTCTATCGGTGTCTTCTTTCTTTCTCTTATTTTCTTCCCTGCCGATGTTCTTGAACAGCTCTTTATCGTCTAGGATGGTCCATTGACTTTTCACGTTGTGCTTCTGCGGCAGACCCGCTGTAATAGGAACAACTATACAAGTAACAATAAACTCTGTTATAAAATTGAAATCTAGTCAATATCAGTAGTTATCATTACAGTAGAGAATATTTGTACGGTTGTGACACAAAAGTAACCAGACGACGACACGGATCGTCAATACAACTGACTGACTTACACTAACGGACGGACAGACGTACGCTGATATTGCAAGACGAGAGGAAACGTTCCTCTTGAAGAAAACTATTGTCTAGTACTTTATCGTAATTAACGGACTCGCGTACAACCCTGCAGACCTTCACGTTTATAATACTACTAAAATAGTAAAATATAATCTTACTGATAACCTCCCAGTGGTCGAGCAGCTCGTTCATGAAGGCGGTCTGCTCCTCGCGCAGGCGACCGCGCCCGCCCGGGGCCGAGTGGGCGGCGCTGCGCACGGATAACAACATGTCGTGAGTTATTACTTTATGTGGCGGCTCACCTCTAACGCGGTACTCTTATAATAAAAACTATAAATAAACCGCCTCTAAGGAGAAAAGTTAAACGTGAATCATTTGTACGCGACGCGTTATACGCTCATACGAGCGCGTTATACAATGATATTCCTACAACGCGTAATGTTATGAAAAAAGAAATGTAAAGAAGCGGGAAATTGAAACGGAAGCCTGCAGTTATACTTCACGAGATAACAGCCACTTCCGACTTATCTACCACGAACAAGCCCACGCTGGTCTCATTCAATTAGTGCTGATCGCCCGTCTCTTTCTACTCCTACCACTAAGGTATAACATCGTCTCTCTCTCACCTCCCCCGCTCGGCCTCGGGCAGCTCCCCCCCGCAGTACACGGACTCCGTGGATTCCGTGGCATCGCTCTGAGGGTCCCTCCTCTTCTCTTCTCCAACGCTGTCCGAGAAGAGAATGAAGAAGACTTGGGCGCTGCCGTCTACGTCCTTCACTTGTCGAAGGTCAAGGCAGCTCTGGAAGGTAGAAATGATATTAATTATTACTTTAAACCTACCGAGCCGAACTATTGAAGCGTAACACTGTATTTTGTAGATTTGAATAGAAGCAGTGCGGCTTTTTTTCCTTCTGACCTGATCCATAGACTGTTAACAAATAAAAATCGTGTTCAGCTAATTACGCTTTGGTGATAGCGAAGATTGCAATGAATACTTATAATTACTTAATACTCTAAAAGGCGATCCAGGTCAGCGATTGACCCAAGAATGCCTGTAGTGCCAGAAGTTTCCGGCTCGTTTTCCACCGCCCGCTACGACGCGGACGATGTCATCTTCGTTTCACATGAAGGTGCTGCGTATTTTTATATTCTGCACTTGTATCATGGGAATTGACTCGGTCTTTAATATTTGATTTTTCCCCGGCTATGCCTTCGTAACGAGCTAAATGACTTTTTGAAAAAAGGATTGTTATAGAGCATTTGAGACGTGCAGTAAAATTAAAATATATAATATAATACGTAAAACACTCTTATTTCTATTAATATGTAGCTAATTACATTAATAATTATTATAAAATCATAATAAAACTTTACCTCAGCACTAAAAATGGAATCCTCCGCTTCCTTCCAGAGGTCCTCGGAGATATCTCTCTTGTCCTCTGCCTTCTCACTCTTCATCGTGTAGTAAAGGTTAAAGGTCGACCAGAAGTCCTCCTCACTCCTCGACGCACTGGTCTTCGTGCCCGCGTTGTCATCAAATGTATGTCGTCCGTATCGGTCCAAGGCGTACAAGTACACGGGGCTGTATGTCTTTAGAATGCTCTCTCTCTTCTGGTATAAGTCTGCGTGCAGTTGCTTCAGTGTGTCGTAGTTGGAGTCGCCGGGGTCTATGATGTCGGGAGGAACGATGATATTGAGGCCGTCTTTGAGGAACGAATTGTTAATCTCTACCTCTAACGTGGTTCCGAGGTCGGTGTGCTCCTGGCGTGCGATGTCCTGCAATTTATTTAAGTTTGCTTTGGTAGTATGAAAATCATACTAAGATTGTTACTACACCGCAGCACATAAATATCCAATGGCCGAGGAAGGTTAAAGGTTTCTGAGTATTTGATATTTTTCCGTGAAGTTCCCAAATCCTCCAAACTCTAAGTAATAGTCAATACATAGCCCTCAGTAGTTATTGTAGTCACCTGTAAGGGCAAGGTGTCCCACGGTCTCCGGTTACACACGAGCTCCTCGACCAGCTCGAACTCGGAGTTTCCGACGGTCAAGTGCACTTGAGTCGTGGCTCCGTACTGTATGTGAAGCTGTAATATCAATTTTTTATTTTCATTCATGTATTACAAATTGTATAATTGACAAACATTTTCCCATTTTTTTTTCTAAGCCTTTAGCTTATAATGACATTGACGCGTAATACGATGACGTGTTTGCCTCATGAGGTAAAGAGATCGCGAGTCTTCAGGCACCTCTCGGACGAAGTATCCATGACCTTATTGCAATAGGTTCTCTAACTAAAGGTAAATCTCACATGGAATGTGCCACAATATAAGTAAATTGACATCGCACTCACCCATTTACATCCTCTCGGTAAATTTTCCGGCAGTAGACACTTTCCTAACAACGCGTTCACGAGTCTCGCTCGAGCGCGCGGGGAGCTCCCCACCACCACCAGCGCCGTTGGACGCGACGACCGGGCAATGAGATCCTGGACGGAACTTGAAACTGCCGGATCTAAATGAATTATATATCACTTTTTGTTTCCGTGGACTATAGACGCTTGACATAAAAATAATATCATGATTTAAAATATTCTACATAGAGGTACACATTATTAAATAAAAACACTTCAGTTATCAGATTGCCTCCAAAAGTTCAAAGGTAGCCAATCTCGTTTTCTCAAACAATTTAAAAATAAAATATCCACGAAGTTCTCTGTCCGTTGTTAGATCTGCTCCTCTCAGATCTTCGGTACCGCACAAGAATAGTTAGACTGATCAGAGTCCCACTGACCGACGGTGAGCACGTCCCGCACGTCCTGCAGCGCGCGCGCCGTGTCCCGCAGCAGCGCCCGCAGGGTGCGCGCCCGCGCCGCGCTACGACGCCATGCGCCTCCCGCCATGCACGCATGCGTTACTAGTACAATCAATATTCATTAATATTTTTATTTCATTTCTGAACACAATAAATAGACAGACTAGTGCAAGTCGCATACGAGTATGGACCGACTCGACCACACCTTACATTGACTTAAACTATTTTCTTCAATTAATGAAAAGCAGCTACAATATTTAATATTGCTGCATTCCGTAGGTACGCTAGCATCGGACTGCGCGTACGATCGTTCTTGATACTAGCCCGTACCATGTTTATTTAAATATAATATAAGGAAGGTCATTCACTGGCGTATCAACCGTTAAATTGATTAGAAATATTAAAGTTTCAACCAGCCGGAGATATTAAACAAATACTAAATACATAAAAATCCTCAAATTATACAGAGGACCCGTTAGAACCAAACTGCCGCAATTCAACAACATTACTGGACATGAAGGCGTTTAAAGAACCAAAGGCATCTTCTTCTCCCGAAAGTTCACAAGGTAAGGCTCCGAAAGCCACTTGAATATATTCGATTGTATAAATACATTTTACTTAAGCTGATGTCATTGAGCCAATGACGCATCTTATTAAATATTGCGAAATCCCCAACAGTCTCTGCAGGAAATTAACGACTATTCACTATAGCTTTAAGCGGTCCAACAACGCAAGCTTCACATAGCATTTATGGACACCCAATATTAATAAAGAATACTTTATTACATTCATACTTCATTGAATTTGTATGTTTTTATGCCGCAAGTACGTGGATTTACTGGATTCACAATATCAAACTTTACGCTCCGTGCACCAAATAATATGATATAGTAATAATGTGTGGTAAGCCGAGCTGTAATACCACTGAAGCTTCGTCCCAATTATTATTTACAAAGTCTATTCTCATAAAATCTTGTTGTAATTTATCGCATATCGAAAAAAGAACATTAACGAAATGAACTAATTAAATACTTAAAATGTCAAATCTAATTGCCACAGGGTTGCATTTGGTACGTATTTATTAATATATGTAAATGATAGCACTTAGCAGCCGAATTGATGCAAATGACTTAATTACTGTATCTATTATCTATTATGCGTCTCCCGCCACGGAGGAGTCTCTTTGTTTGTGTCATTGGAGTGTCTCTCGCTCGCGTAGCTCGCGTTCGAGATGCTCCAGGAATAGGCCTATCCTATTGCAACGCAAAATTAAATTGAGATCATTTGAAGTTTATTATAACCCGTCTTATACTTATGGTAATGAAATGAACTAATTAGCTCATAATAAGGACCTGCATCGTTTAATGTATGCCATATTTTTTGTAAAGGTAAATTGACAATAACAGTAAATAAACATAAAAATAACATTCGGAAGTACATACACTACATCGCTGCGGTCAAAGACTACTGGGTATGTAATCAATAATCAACATTGCACAGATAATAAGTACAAGGATATCTAAACAATCTTGAACAATATCGCATCGCGTCCTCGGGCCTTTGACCGCGCGTACCTCGACTCTCAACTCAACTCAACGTACCGATAACAGGGCTGGTGGGTCATGTGTCGTTGAGGCAGTGAGGTGTAATACGTATAATATTTTCACACGGTGACGTCACAGTAAACATTTATTGACGTCCAGATCGCATTGTGTGAATTTGTACAATTATGTAATAAGGAAAGAACTAAAGTAGTATACAAATCGTTTTTTAGTAGATTACATCAACATTCATTCTTTAATCTTGTTTAAAAAACTAATAATAAAACCTACAAAAAGGGCAAGGCGAGGGACAAGGTTCCGCTGATAACCTTAGGACTACTGATACAAGTTTTACTGCTCTGTTTACTTGTATACTATCCTTAGGACGAGGACATCTCTTCATCAAACACTTTACTATGTAAAATGTCTAAGATGGTAACATTTAGGAATTAATTAAGGATTTTCTATCATTATATGGATAAAGGTTCGCATAGATAGTTTCAATGGGAGCGCCCGCGCCCGCAGGCTCTGAGGGAAATATCTGTAGGGGTTACAATGCTCTTCAGTAACAATGTTATGTTAATTACAGTGTTCTTTATAATATAATAAAGCCACTGCAATTCTGTACCCTTATCTTATTGACAAACTGACGGCGGCACACCATACAGAACAGAACAAACACGCTATTATAATAAGAGTTTTTTAAGGATAAAATAACACAACATACCGCAATGACTGATAATAAATTAATTAATTACTATTATTATTAAATTATGTGTAGTGTTTCTCTATATTAAAAGATATAAAATATAGTATATATATATATATATATATATATATATATATATATATATAATGTGGATGTGAAATCAACCGTGTTTTAGGGGGGACTACTATATGTTACATATATTGTATTATAAAATTAATTTACTTTATTTTATCATCATCTATGTAATTTTGTTCCACTTAAATAAATATATATATGATATGTATTTGCTATTTAAGGTGACAAGAAACTACTTACAATAATAATATTCAGCAAGTCCAACCATTAGAGATATACATATCTTTTATCAAGCCCGTTAGATCAATAATATTTACCTTAATTCAGAATTGAAAATATCATCCCAAAATAAATAATAATATAATGTTATATATTTTGCAACTAATTGCAAATTAATGACCAAAATATTCATTTTTTTATTTAAAAACTATTACTTTTATTATTCAAGGATAAAATAAAACAAAACTATATTTATTAAAAAAAAGAAGTATTAAACTATAAACTACATTCAAAAATGAAGGTAAACAAAAAAAAAGTTATGAAATGTACCGCTCCAATGCACTCAAGTGAGGTCGTTCCAGTGAAAAAAATTTGCAATATTCTAGACACTGTTCGTTGTAAAATACGTACCTTCTCTATATTAATATACACCACATTCACAGCAATTTCATCGATGTAGGCACCGATTTCACACACAGTTTAAACCGAATATTAAATCTAAAATACAATAGATAATTAGCAATTAACTTTGCATTTTTGCAATATTTAGTTGTAGAACACTAACTTCTTTACAATAACAATAAAAAGATAAGTGATAAATATTTTCACACATACAAATCCTACGTCTGGCGTCTGTCAGCTGTCAAATTACAGTTTAACAATTGACGTTTAGTAAAAAAAAAGGAAGTGAAGTTAAAACTATTGCCAGATTATATTATCAATTTCAATGTGTAATATTGTATTTTTATATAATTATAAAGTTTAAATAACTACCATCATAGCAATATTAAAAATCTTTATGTAATATTTGGTCAAGTCAAGTGTAGCCAATAGTTAAAAAATATCTCGTTGTTATTTTTCATCATTATCATGAATACGTTTGGCCAAAAAACATAAAAATTTCAACTAAATATTTACTTTTACTGTTTGATATTACCAAAAAATTGTGATGATATACTTTGGGTATTAATTTGGTTATAATAAAATATGACGTCTGACAATATTACTTTTAATATTTAGGTAGCGTTTGGTTCTTGCATACTAACAATATACGCGCTCTAAAATAAAATTAATTAAATATTAATAAATTCTACTCTAGTTGCTAATATAAAAAGAAAAAAATTATCAAAATTACAATTGCAATAGAAATATTTAATTACTAAATAAATATAAGAGTCAGGTGCCTTTGGCTGTGATTGCCAATAAAACTGCTACAATATATTATCTGCCTTAAACACTAAACGTTATAATAGTATAAACATTAATAACGCAGAACCTCTTGACAGTCTTTTAATAACTAAAAATGGATTTTTTAAAGCGCCATCTATTATAAGCAAACAGATAAATCTGTACCGAGATGGAACCTCTAATCATCTGATTGCCAAGATGAAAGATCTAATGACCTAGTTCCCTCGACCAGTAAAAATAGCGGTTGACAATAGCTCAAACACTATTTTTAGAGCATATCACAAAATTGTCAATCCACACAGCCTTATCTCTTACCTTCGTAGTCTTAACATGGGCTAAAAAAGTCAAATCGCGGCGTCCGTACAGCGCAACGCACGAAGATACATGTATAACTATTAACTACCTCCAAAATCGATACGACTTTCAGTACACGTTGTTTTTCGGGCGGGCATTAGTGTGTATAGTTGTCGCTAGATTTTTTTAGTGTAGTAAACAAGGGAACATGCTTTAAATTAAAAGAAAAAAAAAGATTTAGTCATGGAAGCCAGTGTTAAAAGATATATAAGGAGTGATTCGGCAAGTTGCGCTCACATGGTCGAAGAAACTGCTGCGAACAATAGAAAGAGTACAGATCCCCATGAGAAGTTGAAGGCTCTGTTGAATTCTCCCGAAGATGACACGGACGACACCCTGCCACCCTCGGACGCTCCCAAATTCGGGACAGTCATACACAATAGAATTTTTGTAGGAGGTTTTTCATTGACGACTACAGATGAAGACTTGTGGAAGTTCTTCTCCGGCTTCTCCACCGTCACAGCCGCCAGGGTGATCTACGACAGAGCTGGCGTGTCCAAATGTTACGGCTTTGTTACCTTCGCGAGTCCAAGAGTCGCCAGATTAATAGTCAAACAGGTTAGATTTCTTTTTATTTGGCATTGAACTTAAATTTAAGATTTTTTGGTCTAGATACTTCAGATTTTATATCTAATCTAAATTTGTTATCTGATAAATTGTCAGCGCTGCGGGTTGAAGTGATAGCTCCATATTTATAAATGTTTTGTTACTTGTCGAGATAATTGTTTTGAAATTAATTGAATGGAATGCATTGTATTTTAATTGTGAAAACTGAATAATCTAAAAACTATTTTAATTACTAGAAATGATTACTATAATTTGTATAAGTCATATTAGTATAGCGAATATTTCAATAAGATTAACCGACGAACAATAACGACCCATATTCCAGACAAAGAATTTTGTAACCTCCAGGTTATATACGGTATATTTTAAATATCTAGGATACATTATATTTATTAGAGTATTATATGACAAGACACTTGTATATTACATATAAATGAATAATTATATGTTTATTAAAACAAAGAGTAGACGCCTTTTGCCCGAGGGAGCGTGGCGGTGAATTTACGAATTTAGGAAAATCAAATTATTTAACATAATTAATAATTAATTTTGAAATGTTATTATAAAACATGTACGATTTACAAAACTCTGCAGGTCATTATAAATTATGTGTAACTATTTCATCTAATTATATTTATGAGATAGTGATATGAGCTCTCAATTATTTCGCCGGAGATAACTTAGAGCAATACTTTTTAAATCTATTAATTTATAAAAGTGTCAGTGTAAACCTCCGACTCGACTTGGACGACTCTGAACATTTCATACAAACGGTTAAGGATATTATTATTTTATTTTCATAACATACAGTCGCCCACGACTTCGACTGCTTCCCCTTCTTCGTCGTTTTCAAAAATAAGAAAGACACCCAAACATCGAATATGGACTCTGAAAATTACAGAACCGACCTACTGTTACTATGTACTTATCTCTCTACTATAAAATCTGTCGGTTGCCGCTCACGTCTCGAGAAGCACATAAGAGACGGTAAGCCTTTGATGATTTTTAAAATTTTATTAATAAACTAGCGACACACACCGGTTTCACTCACAAAAATTTCGTAATAAAGAAAATAGAAAGTGCGCCTTTGTTGAATTTTTGATTTTATTCCATCTCCAATTTAAGTGATATACGAGTGACAGTAGTCAACGCATCTGATATTAAACTGAACGTGATATATTATTATTCATATTTTCATATGAAAATGACGTATTATCCTGAAGAACTTGTTACCATAACGCAAGTCCACCGGCCATCCGTGGATCTCCGGACAAAGTATTGTACTGCACATTTTGATCTAAAGTTACTTGTATTCTATTTTTCGAAGTCCATCGCCGAGTATGTACGTACGAGCTCTGGGCATTTCAAATACTTTGCATTTTAATAAAATACGCTGGAAATAACTAAAGTATCTCTTGAAGTCTTTCACGTCACTGAAAAGCGTATTTTACGTCTTTGACATTTCAGTTTCAATCCGCGCTAACTAGTTGCAGCCATCTATTATAAAGGTTATCTCGGGGACTTTAGATTACTTAACATTTTTAGGCACTTTCTACTTCCAACGCAGTTCCATATTCGTTCCTATACGACATTGATAATGCAATAGCTTATATAACTATATATTATCTAGTTATTAGCAGATTATAATTTTATTCCCGTGTATCTATATACAACACTTGCAACGGAGCGATGTCGAATTCGATAATAAAAATGCTTTATTGCTAAATAATCGTTTCTTCACTGGTATTGCATTCTGTATATTAGGCGTAATACAGACTGATTGGACGTGACGTGGGGTGATGAGTGATGAGTGATGAGTCACATACTTCTAGGTATGCGGTAGGTTTAGGTATTTGTTGCTAATATATATAATAAATAACGTCAATGCTTGGATATAAACACAGGTCCCGGATTTAAACACCGACCGTCAGAAAGTTAATTCTATAAACAATCCATATAATAATTATGTAACCTCATTCAGACCTCTCATTATTACAAAACCAGCATCGATACATCGGGATATCGATAGGCTACTTTATTAATTATCACAATAGTTAGACAACAATTGTTATTTATCATAAATTAATAGAAAACTCCATCCCGAGCGACGCGAAGGAAGCCAGCCCTCACTTCAATTATCACGTACACAATTACGTGTACGTATTTTAGTGTAAGAGGCACTTGACCGAATTTTCTCAGTCTGTCTTGGCTTAAAGTCAAGCTGAAGTCTTACGGGTGGCCGGAGTCGCAAAACTGTTCTAACATGAAATGCGCAAAGTTTTCAGATTTTTATAAGTTTCTACAAGGGACACTCTGGACGACAACGGCCTTAGTCGGAAATTATGCAGCACTTGTACGAAATATACATTAAAGACAAATATTGTTACCTAAAAATATATTTTAATGTAGCTACTGTTTATTCCTGTCTGTGTTCCTCGTATCAGGTGATCCGTTCGTCAGTGCGTCTGTGTCACAAGAAGCATCATTTTTTTTTTTATTTCGATTTTGACAAAGATTTTGCCCTGTCGATAGGACATTGTTATTTTTTTACGTTTAATAGAAAATACAAAGCTGATTTTTGCTACAATTACAATATTACAAAACTACTGCAACCATATTAATACCATTTTATCTGGTTTATTATTTAACTCGATACACACACTGGGACACTTCATAACAGAAAAACATATATTCGTTGGAATGAAAAAAAATAGTTTAGGCTAAACTTACAATAAAATAAAAAGTATGAAATTGTAAATGTTTGTGAAGGACGACTTTAAATGTAGGAAAACTATGAGGTCAGACAAGTCGCTGGCAACAATGATAATTTTTCTGATACTTTTCTTTTTCAGCAAACACACAATACATAAGTATATCAAGTGCGGACGGTTGACACCTGTCTCTCCGTTTGTCCCTTACAATCCATGTCATTTTTTGGTCCCTTTGGTCTCTAATCCCTTAATTCGACCCTTACCGTTCCTGAATTATAAGACACTGGTTCAAATATATGAATAATCTTTTCAAAGCTTTTCGTTAATATCTACCACGATGAATTAATAATAGTGTAGGAACTGTGACGTGAAGCACGAGACGATGCATCACCGCGCGGTGCTCTGTTCGTGTATATTATGTGTTCAAAAATATACACGAAGACATTTTGATATACATGTAATAGTAAAATCTGTAAATAAAATGCCGAAAACTCATTTGACATAGTTCGTCATAACTCCGACATTAAAAACATCAAAGCTTATCAGTATTTTTATAAAGCATACTTCTGCACAAAGGACTCTGTCATGGCATTTTATTAATTTGCGATGAAAATCTATTTCAAACGACGAACGAGAAACGTTGGGATTTTTAAGGTTTACCGAATTAAATAGATATCATATATGTAACATAGTAACGCGCGCGGCGACGCTGTCGTGGGTGGTTCCTATTCCACCTCAATTATTTAAAAGGTCGTGCATTCAAGTTTTTTTGCGGGTCGTCTTCTCGGAAATAAAAGTATATCTGTCCGTGAGTCTTATAATAATTTAACAATAGATAGAAGTCAAGTTTCGGAAGAATATTTACAGAAAGTGCCTATTTGTCTTGAATGCGGTGCGCGCTAAGTCGCTAATTCAAAATGAATTAAAATACGTTTTTAAAAAGTGACTTTCTCCATTGTCGATACCTACCGTCGACTCGGAAAAGTAATCGCGCAACTCCGACGAGAACTGACAAAGGAAGTCGTTGGTCTTTTCTGTTTTTTATTTATCGACTTCTACCATAGCCTATTGCAGTAAATATTAAAACCCGGTGACACCGCGTGGGCCGCGACGACCCGTCGGTCTCGTGGTTAACCATCCCGACTGCTGCTTCAAACCAATTCTCTGTAATCCATAGATTTTTGTTCTGTGTAAGTGTACTTTAATGTGCTATGTATATCTTTCGAAGTTGCCGCAACTCACCACTCGACTCGCTTAAACGAAAACAAATCGATTTATATATAATTGCTTCGTTAATGTTCTTATGAATTTGTCAAAAGCAATTATTGATTGATTGTATTAGTCATCATTTAGTTTAGAATTAAGATATTAATGAACAGACGATGTGATGTGTACATGTCGACTGTTGAGGAGTACGTGTCGTATCCTTCACATGGACATACGTAATAATAACAAGTGTGTTGTATAACCAACATTATACAGATTTTATACTTAAACAGAATATGCTTAAATTACATAGAATATATATAAAAATATTAATGAAGTCTCTGCTTCACTTAGAACCCTGTACTGTAAATTATATTATAAATAATTCATACTTACAATTATTATTTTAGTGTAAATATATTTTTTTATAACAAACCTATCATACATTGTAGTGATCACTGCGACGCCGCTCCTCGTCGGCGGCGGGAGTAACAGCTTATAAAACTTTAAAATAATATGTTCTTAACAAAATGTTATCGATAAAATATATAATAATAGGAATTACAACATTTGTAAGAACGGACAGTTTATAGCTCTTCATCCGTCAACGGAAGTAAGCTACTTGAAGGAAAATGTGAATGTCAGCTGAATATTTAATTGTGCGTGTGTGCTAATCTAATATTGACATAAAGAAAAAGTACTTAATTTTTGTTTAACAATACATATATAGAAAAGGTAAAAATCGTTTTCATACATTTATTAATATTTCAATATCTTTTTATTTACTGAATAACTTAAAAATAAATCCATCATATTCAAGATGTGTCCGAGAAAACAGAAGAGAACGAAGTGTCCAACCCGGTTGTTTCATATGTGCTCTCTCTCTCTCTCTCTCTCTCTCTCTCTATATCGTCTTTTCTCTCTTTCTTTCTTTGTTAATTTTAAACAAAAACTTAATTGGTGTGATATAGTAATGAAACCTGTTCTATTAACACAATGCTCGCGTGAAAAGTTTAAACATTGAGTTTAAACATTTACACTAGAGTTAGTTACATCAAAGTTCTGTTTTAATATTAAAAAGCACTGTCTATAAAAATAAGATAAATTATACACAGCTGCGGATATTTACGTATACTCCTGTGACTATGGACCCACAGCAGACACCATTACGAGCGGGAGATTTCACTTAGGAATTAACAGTAACATGTTAAATGTTTAATACATATATCGTATTTATCGTATCGTATCGCATCGTGTACTACTCACAACACAGTGATAAAGAGTATAAGCCTGCTACATTTCTGTCATCCACTATATCTCTTCTCAGGTCAGTGGCTATTTATTTTCTGCGCCGGTGTTAACTCCGAGGACGTAAATTGTTTATAAAAACGACCTTCACTAAGTATTTAAAATGTTATATGATCTGTTCTCATAATTAAGTCAATCACGTCAAGCTATTTATGTTATAATTTATACGTATAGACTGAGACAGACGTCCACCGGCGCAGGACTGTCACCGTAGGACAGAATCTATAGTTCAAACATTTTTTTGTATTTATAGGTTTTTATAAATAGGGTCTGATATGATTTGACAATAAACAATTCCTTTAATTATTGTAATAATTTGAGCTTATTACAATAATGTTGCATTACAAAACGATCGCGAGCGATTCAAGGCCGTCTTCTTATGACGTCACATTAAGGCTAAACAAAATCAATTTTGGTTTCAAAGGTAAGTCAGTTCAGAATATCTTCAGGATGCTCATATAAAACCAAATGTTCTACTGATCGGGTTGTCCGATGTTTCGATGAAATTAAAATTCAATTCATGCTGCATTTTAATTAAGAACAGTTGTAGGTATATTGTTATAATAGTTTTATTTTGACTCGTGCACTCCTACGAGTATAATGTCTGGACGACCTTTATTGAGGAGGAACGAGAGAAAGAGAGGAAAAGTAGGGGACGGTAGTGTGGAACTCTCGGCGGCAAAGAAGATGTTGCTTTTTTGAGGTACCTACTAAACTAAACGATTGCCGCCGCCGTTATAGACGTGACGGAACCACTGCACTGGCACAGAAGACGGTGACCGAAGCCTAAGATCAGTAAGCGTCCCATCCGACAACCGGAACGCTTGGGATTTGAATTTGAGTTCGGAATCATCAGTCGAGGCTACAGTTGCCGCGACAGAAAAAGCAGCCGGACGGGAAGTCCACCACGGAGCCAACAAGCCTCTTCTGCCGGCCACGATGGCCAGCCGAGTTTAGCAAAAAAGCAGCTCGAGTTGGAACACACCACGCTCAAAAGAATCATCACCGAGCACGATCGAGGTTTCGCGCTGAACAAAGACGGAACAAAGTCAAGACAACGTGCTTGGAAAAAAGAGACCCAACCAACCCAACCCTCACGGCCTCACGACGACGATCAGCACCCAGCAGACAAAATCTGATCGAAGGCAGTTCGCGCCAGGCTGTCAGGGACTCGACTGAACGAATCCACACTGGCCACGTCGACGGCGTCAATAGTGGAGGAATACGGGATGCTTCCGATGCTTGATATACTTGTCCTGCTAACCAGAAGGAAATTAATGCTTCAAAATTACACTGTGACTCTTAAAGTAGAAAAATGTATATTTTTTCAAGTAATTGTAATGCGAATCACGGACTGCAACATATTCAAAATATTTTTTAAGAATGAGAACCTTTTCATAATAAAAATTAACATATCATTACTTTCGTTTAAAAAGGCTGGTTTTAATAGGTTTAATAGGTGTAAGTAAGAATGGTATCGTATTAGGCCCTCCTGACTTTTCCGTTTGGTGATCACTGGTATAAAGAAAATATATATATAAACAGTCCATGTCTTTTTAATACAGAGATATATACAATATTTATAGATAACAAGATGTAACTATAAAAGGGAATTATGTTCTTTAGACATTTTCTCAAAATTAAAATCAAAAATTCAAAAAAACCTTTATTTATGTGACACCTCTTTATACAAAATAAAAATCATAAAAACAATAAAGTAAAAAAAAGTGATAATTAAAAATAAAGTAAAAGAAAAAAAGTGACAATCCATGCAAAAAATAAGATAATCAAAAATAATAACAAATGATAACATCAAAAAAATACAAAGAGAAAAACAAAAAAAAGGAGTTGCCATTCATAATAATACTCGGTTGACATTTGTAGCATAGTGGAAAGTAACTTTGCACGAAGATGTGACGCCATCTCAGCACTGATCTCAGCACTCAGTGTTACCCACCTCCTCGGCTGCGAACAGCGGGACAGTGATCGTTGCTCATAATTGTAAAAATAAATTAAGATAAATTAAATACAATATTATCCTTTAATGTATACAATTATTTAGTGTATATAATGTATAATGTGAATCATACATAACCTGTATAAAAAAAAAGTATAATAAATATCAATGTATAAAAGTTCTGAATACAAAACAATCGAAATGGAATTCTAAATAATACTCTATAATAATAATAATAATAATAATAATAATAATAATAATAATAATAATAATAATAATAATAATAATAATAATAATAATAATAATAATAATAATAATAATAATAATAATAATAATAATAATAATAATAATAATAATAATAATAATATGTTAATGTCTGTATAATAATAAATATAATAATATGCGTATATAAATTTACTTGTGGTAATATTAAAATATAAAATAACAAAATTCAAACCTGTAGTCCTAATTAAATCCAGTGCGGCGAAGTTCCTCGGATAAGTTTTGAAATAAAAATGTTAAAGTTACAAAACCTTACTTTCATTAGTATTAGTACATAAACTCTATAAAATTTTAAAGAAAAAGCAATTATATACTTTGAGAGAACTAAAAATAAAAAAAACACGGCATACAGAATGTCATCACTACGACTAGCTGTAAATTCTTTGAATTATCTTTTATGTTTATTTAAGTTATCATTGTTCTAGGACGGCCGAACTCTTATTACTACACAATATTCTTAGAGGTCGGTGGGTGTCTTGGTTAAATACTTTATTGTGTATATTGTAAAAGTGATTTTAAATTAAGCAACTGTTTTGTATTTGTTTATTTTTATTTATTTTTTTATTTTTTTGTTAGAGGAGGGTAAACAAGCTTGCGGGTCACCGATGATATGTGATCACCGCCGCCCATGAACTGCCGAATGAAGTCAGTTCCACGTTCGAGTGGTGTATGGAAAAAAATCCTTGAAAACCGCACAGTGGAAGATGGCCACGCATCCAGGTGGTACGGATGGTAATGGAGGCGAGAACGTGATGTGCAGTGATGAAATTCGAGCGCAGGCATCAGTTCGAATGGCTCTTCGGAATATTCCCCGTTATAAATGCAGTAGAAGATGCTCTCAAAACTCTAGAGTTTGGATCCTCGATGACTAGCGCATTAGCCCAAGCTTTCCAGCTACAACGGTAAACGGCAGGCGTATGAAGCTTTTCCAGCGGACGTTGAATGTGCACTACGCTCCGGACTCTAGAGGCGTTTCGGCAGTGACCTAGTACTTTCCTGGATGTGTAGCCAGGAAAAGATCCGTGTGGACAGCCACGACCGGTAGATGAGTGTGCGTCTTAACCAACTGGGACAGACCATTCATAAGAACATAGTTAAACACAAATCTTCTCGCGTAGTCGGTGGCACGTGACCCTAACAAATCGGTATTGTGCGCGTTGAAGTCCTCGAAGAGTACGACTTCGGGGGAGGAAGTCCGTGTTAGATACGACGGGCAGCTCGAGCAAAATCCGAGAAACATTATCCGATTTTGGTCGGGAAGGGGTTCTCCGGCTTTGTCAAAGCCGGTGCCCTCCTAGGATATACTTTTTAAAGGCGTCGCTTTCATGTTTGGCAGGGGCGGGGGGAGTGGGTCTTCCGGATTCTCTCACTCACGGACGAGCTACTGTCAAATAACTACAGCTAATCTCGGCCAGTTATAATTGTAATTCCTTATTTTTCCACGCAGAAAGAGAGCCACACCTATGTCCACTTCTCCCAAATCGCTCTCAGCTAGTTATAATAGCTCAATAACGGGTATTAGTGGCCAAGTACCTGATTGTTTACACCTCATCTTAAATTTAAATTTTAATCTTTTTACAATTGAGATCCCTGTATTAATTCTCATTTTATTATTATTCTTCGGATCTGTGTGTGAATAAAACATTTTTAAATCATTTTTCTGTGAAACAAAATCCAATTGAAACCCGGTGGGTCTGTCACTGTAAAAAAAACTCTCTAGTTTGAATGAGGCAGCCGAGTCCCTTACAGGTTATGGTATAGCCTTTGCGGCTAGAGTTTAGGCTCTAGAAAAAAATATTAAAACCTTATATTATTCAGTTGTCTCTGCAACATTTTTATACTGTACATTAGCGATTGCTAATAACTGGTATTTTTTGATACGCAACTGTAACGAAACGAATAATGGATCCTGGGGATAGCGGGACATGGACTTCTTGGAACAACTAGCCAGTCGAGTTATAGTCACCTTTAAAATTCAACTCTGTTACTCGATACATTCTAAAAACGGAGTAAAGTCATCAGTATGTTAGCTTTCTAACAGGATTTTTTCTAAGAGTTTGCTCAGGCATTGTTTAATTCCGTTCCTTTTTCGCTTTTCTACCACCGAACTGCAAGGTATCTTAAGGTTTTAATTCCATGCGGATTACTTACACTTAAAATACTGTAAATACATTTCGTCTACTCGTAGTAAGGATGTAGTCCACGTCCTGCATCTCCTGCTTATAGATAAGTGTCTTCAAAGTGAGAGTGCGTGAACATGCAAACGGGCAAACGCGCCCCACTCTAGATTTGAACCATACTAAAGCACGATAGACACCGAGTAAATAATAATTAATGTCATTTTATGATACAAGTGGAGGTTTGGTGAAGTTCACCTTTTTTAAATTTCTTCTTCTTTTTTTAAGTCTTTATAAAATATAAATAGTTTTATCAAGGTTTATGCATCTTTTTATGGTTTTACGAGATCACGAGTAAAAACTGATAACTTTGTATAAAAGGAATCAATTGTCAATAAAATACGGGTTATGTAAAGTTTACGAACATGCCCATACAAACTATTTGTTGGAGCTTTTCAAAACAAATGTATTGTTTTCTATAAAAAATGTTTTCTACATTTCCTCTCTTGTTATGTAAAAAAATTATGGATCATGTTAAGTAAAAATACAAAACGAATAAACTGGTATTTGGCTTGTTGGAAAAATTTTATTTGCTTTGAAAATTAATTTGAACGAGTGTTTAATTTTAGGAAATGTCTAGCGTTTACTTTTTAATGAAGCTGGGGGTTAAATAAGTTCTTTTCGTAAATACCATTTAATCTCCTTAATTTCTGATTTTTTTGCGAACTGGTTATCGTTACTTTCTTCGTCTAAAAATAATAATTTTATCTATCATCCACATTATTATAATTTTCTACTCAGATAATATACTAGGGGCGCAAACAAACCCTCAATTTCGACTCGCTGCGCTCGCGAAATCTCGAGTGCTGTTTGCATATTGAGCGAAGCGAGCCCAGTGTATTGACTCATTGTTTCACATTGACTTTAAGCAGATATCAGTTTTTTGTCATGATAGTAAAAAAAAAATAATTCTTGAGCACATTTTTCAATTTTATTTTAAGAACCATCACCTAATGTGTGTCTTTTTGATTGCAAAGTTTCATAATTTTCCGTCAAGTAGTTTTCAAGCCATTTCGTGACAAAGAATGTAAAGTCTCCAGGAAAACGCTCCGCTCACTTCGTTCGCTTCGCTCAATTACTGCGCTTTCCAATAAAGTTGCCATTTTGTTTGATACAGACAGAGGGATTAAGGTGTGCATCTTAGACGGAATGGATCTCGAGTGTCGACTTCATCGGCATTTTCATATTAATTCTTATTACGACTTTGAAATAAAAAGGTTTGTATTAAATAGTTAATGAACTCCCTTATTCAACACAACTAATAACATAAATAGAGTAGAAATTCTCAGAATATAATAGGATCATATTTATACCCAAGTGTGGAATAGCTGCGGTTACTGTTAACTGATACACCAAAGTTCTCGTAATTAATTTTAGTTGTTGGTTCTTCATATTCATGATAAACTTCAGAATGTGAAGACATTCCTAGACCTACCTACAAATACCTATAATATATTGTCTATGATTAATAATCGGAGGGTACTTCACGTGTATGTTTCTTTTCCTGTTTTAGCCTTGAATTTGAAGTGTAGAAACACAGTTTATTAGTTTTTATTTTATTTATTATTATTTTTTTATGTTATAGGAGGGCAAACGAGCTTGCGGGTCACTGTTAATGTGTGATCACCGCCGCCCATGAACTTTTGCAACATCCGAGGATTCACAAGAGCGTTTCCGGCCTTGGAGAAAGGAATATATGCTTTTTTTGAAGATACCCATGTCGTATCGATCTGGAAATACCGCCGAAGGAAGTTCGTTCCACATTTGAGAGGTACGTGGGAAAAAAGTCCTTGAAAACCGCACAGTTGAAGATCGCCACGCGTCCAGGTGGTATGGATGATAAAGGAGGCGATAGCGAGCTGTGCGGTAGTGAAATTCGGCGGTAGGCATCAGATCGAATAGTTCTTCGGAACACTCCCCGTTGTAAATGCGGTAGAAGACGCACAAAGAAGCCACGTCTCTACGCAATGCCAAAGAGTCTAGCCGTTCGCAGAGCACTGGGTCCCCGACAATCTGAACGGCCCTCTGTTTTACGCGGTCAAATAGTAGAAGCTGATATTGAGGTGATCCGGACCAGAGATGAGAACAGTACTCCATGTGTGGCTGAACATGCGCCTTATAAAGCGCAAGTCTTTGGCCAGGGTTGAAATATTGCCTCGCTCTATTGATCACTCCCAATTTCATCATGACCACGAAACCGACAATCGCTCGAAATGTCGAGACCCAGTATCCTGATACTTGGCGAGGCAATAAGAGGAATGTTCTCGAAGAGCGGTGATAAGACAAATGGGGTTTTTTTAGTGGTAAACGCGCAAACTTTGTCTTTAGGGGATTGAATTGAACGTGGTTCAGTTCACCCCACTCAGAGACCTTCCCCAGGGAGGTCTCTATTGAAGACACAAGTTTCTTTCAGCACTGATCGACGTTTTCCCGAGAGAAACCTGCACGACCGGAATATACCGCATCCCCAGTGCTCTCATCCGCATAACAATGTAATTGGAATTATCCAACATATCATTGATGTGCAGGAGGAACGGAGTTGGGGATAGCACGCAGCCTTGGGGTACGCCAGCGTTCACGGGCTTAGGGTCCGAGCAAAAACCGTCGAGAACGACCTATATGCTCCGCCCAGTGAGGAAGCTGGTGATCCACTTGAATAAACTCTCGGGAAGCCCATAGGAAGGTAGCTTCGAAAGAAGCCCCTTGTGCCATACACGATCGAAGTCTTTTGCCATATCCAGTCTAACTGTCAGACCCTCTAACTTGCTTTCAATAACCGTTGCCCAACGGTGAGTAAGGTATAACAGAAGATCACCAGCTGATCGACCATGGCGAAAGCCATACTGCCGGTCATTGATCAACTGGTGATCCTCGAGGTACGTTAGGACCTGTCGGTTTATGATAATCTCCATTATTTTGGAGAGAAGGGAGGTAATGGCGATAGGCCTGTAGTTAGCTGGGTCCGAGCTATCACCTTTTTTAGGGATCGGATGGACAAGGGCACACTTCCATGAGACCGGGACTACGCCTTTAAGGTAGGAGTGCCGAAATAGACGCGTTAGCACTGGAGTCAACTCAGGCGCACACGTTCGTAGCACCAATGGAGAAATGCCATCCGGCCCACTCGACTTATGAGCGTCCAAGGAAAATAGAACTGCAGCTAGGCTCTACCACCTACAAATATTATAAAACTACAATAATTTAAAATGTGTTTTAGATAATCTCATGCTACATTCTGCGAGATTTAGAAATATTGAATGTTATGGATTATCTCACTGTTATCTATGTGATATCTGTTGTAAATTATTTCCAAAGATATTAAATGTACAGCGTCCTCGGTTGTACGTAGTAGAATATAAAAGCATCGTCCCGTATCTAAGCCACACTCCAGAACACATTACTCATTCTGTCCCAGAGAAAACAATATTTTGTAAAAATATCGCTTTTGTGAACCACAAAGGATATTAAATGTCAGCATCCAAATATTGTGGATATTAGAAGGATTCGAGCGATCGGCACCTGGAGTCACCCCGGGGGGTAATGTTTTAAGTAAGGGTAATAAATTTCAAAATAAAGGAAAGGCAATTTGTTAAAGGAATTGCTCATTTGTGTAATCGTTTAAGAAAGTGGTTTACATTGCGATCAGACACGGATTTTTTTTTAATATAAACGTTGTTTAACTCACAACCTCTCTTTAAAGTAATAATGATGAGTGAAAGTATTAGAAGCGGCAGTAAATATCCAATACTGCGAACGTTAATCCCGCCGCTATTATATTTTCCGGTGCCAAAGGTCTCCGATTTCCTTTGTAACATCATTTCAGATTTTAACAATCTCTTTACAATGACTCGCAGACGAAGTTATGAATTCCTCTTAGGATTTTAATGACGCAACTTTTAATAACCCTATAACTAATAGGTAACAACAAAAGCTCGGTGTACTGAAGAACTACTGATTCGGACGAAACAAACTTAAAGGTAGAAAGAAGAATATGAGCTGAATAATTATTACACGTGGATGGGAAGAGAAAAAGATATAATAATAAATATATTTTACAGTGTTTTATCTGCACTATGCCACGTGGCCGACACGGCCGACACGGCTTGCAACTAAATGCCCTCCCCATTTAGTTGCAAGTCTCCGGTCTAAAAGTTTAACGAATATCTTATTAATCGACAAAACCTTTCCAGAGCCGATCCCTACCCTTCCTTTGTGGTCAAGAGGAAATCATTACGAAGGACTCTTTTGAAGGTTTCGTCGCTATTACAGCCCGCCCGGCGCAATTTACATATATCTCATGTTTTTTACTTATTACATTTATATACAAATTATAAAAAAACATAACGAGGCCAAATATGTATTATAAAATAATATTTTTAAAGTATTGTAGGAGATGGAGGGAAGCAGATTATTTAAACCTTACTTATTATTATTTATATATTAATTTACATATGACGTATAATACTCTTGTACATCAGTACAACATATTGTATATTAATAATATCTTATTATTGCAGGACTAGATGGACCAGATGAACATAACTTGTTGTAGTTCCAATGTGTTGTAATGGTGTTGTGCTGTGTGTTGTGTGTTAACTTAACTGAATACACCAACGAGTACCTACTGGACGTTGTATTATTTTCTATATCACCGTATTCCAGGAACTTTGATTGCCTTGAATCGGTCAAGTGTAAAAATTTAGATTTTAATTATTTTTTTTACTTACTCCAAGATTTATTTTTGAAAATAAGTAAAAGTTTTTTTGGTATGTTTGTGTGACAGTGGTGTTAGAGACTCGGGCTGACGAATATTAGTTTAAGCAGAAATAACTTTCTCACAGAAAGGACGCTTACATCTTTATAAAGATTTTTAGTGGAATATTGGTGTGGTTTAAAAAGAACTAATTATAATATTATCTTTTTTCGCGGTACAGTTCCTCAGATTTAAGATAATAATGCCAAATAGCCCTTAGGTTCAGTTAGTTATAAACATACAATATAATATTTAAAAAATATGATTCCACCATTCAATCCTTCTTATATTGACTTCTGTAATTTTTTTTGTGTTCATTCACACACCTAATACCAACGAAAGTCAATAAATAAACTTGCCAACCGTTAATCTTTACTCTTCCATATATAAGGCGATAGCCGAAAAGCTCGATACATATAATCCGGTCGACAATGCAGAAAATTTTAAAGCCGTGTGAGAAATAGTAAAGATTACTGAAACAATGGCAACCGTGAAAAGGCATGGAAAGAAAGACTCAAAGACTCTGAAAGCGGCACTTTGAGGCTGAGTGGAAAGCTGCATGCAAAGGAGAACTGTGATTTATTTTCAATGATTTTTACCAGCAGAAATAATTAAATAACTCTTAATAGACACAACAAATGCAACACACAAATCGGTGAAGTTTGGTCTGAGAATGATTCAAAACAACAACAAAAATATAATAATTATCATTACAGAAGGAATTCAACTTTACATTTCTATGTGATAATTAGATAATTAATATATTTAATAAATAAAATTATTTAAATAATTAAGAAGTAAAATCTCATTAACATTAAATATTATTAATTTATGATTGTCCTCCCTTTTATATATACAACAAGTAAAACGATAAAATAAATTAAATGAATTTCAAGTACGTATTACACTAAGAAAACAAAACAAAAAAGCTCTAATATTTTCCCGAGGAATTAGCGGGAGTGTCACGTTTTTAAATTTTGCACAAAACGTAGCTTAAAATAGTTTTACAAAGAAGTTGACAGGCATTTTACTTACACTTTAGTCTTTGCTAAGAAGAGCTAAACACATGCAACCATCTAGAATGAGCCCCGGCTCTCGCTGCATGTAACTGTTGACGATTTCCTTGAAAAGAGAAATACCCTTTTTGTATCACATTATTGTAGCAAATATTTATTATATTATATTCGAGTCCTCTTATCTATGTACGTCAAGTACTGATGGTCTTCGCACAGACAATACAACAAATAATATGTATTCCGATTACAAAGTAATATTATAGAAAAAAAATATATCAATAACACCAAAACATAAAACTCCTATATAAAAGAACATTGGAGTCCCAAGGGGTTAGATTGAATCAATTTATTTCGGAGTATTTGATTGGGTCAATTTAACCGTCCGGGGTGGGTTTGGCGTGCAGAGAAAACCACTTAGGGTTATTATGTTACACGCGCAATGGCTTTCAGGTGAGAGCCGAAGTAACCCCTAATGTGTTGTAATATGCATCAACTAAAATATTTGGGTATTTCGGTGGGTTGTATTGAAGTTTAGCAGGAGAAAAGTTAAAGGCGCGCTACCATCAATCTATTTTTGTAGAAAAATAAAACTTCATTTATACGTCGGTCCTTGGAAATGGTTAAAAATAAGCGCGCAGTCGTTATAAAAAATCTTAATTTAATTATTAATCTTTTATTTCAGAGTGGGGGAGTAATGTTTTCGCCTCTTGGTCGTCTTCGAGTTGCCCAAGCAGTCAGAAAGCAGGTACTTAAGTAGTCATATGTACTATGAAATAATTGAACAGAACATCTACAAAAATACGACCACACAGATGGAAAAAGGCCAAGTATCGAAGATGAATCACATTGCTAATATTGATTTAACCCAAAGTATCATGAATGTGTGCCTCGTAATTATGTCACGTACGTCATGAGCAGACTTGAATATCAAACCAACCTAACAAATATATACTTTTTATTTTAAATGGCAACTTCGTCGTAGATCTTATCAAAATATCAAAATATACCAATAAGTTGTGGTTTTTCGTCATCATTAACATGAATGTTAATGTCTATTATTCCAGATAAGCCAGATCCCAGTCCTCGCGTCCGAGGCAGCTCCACTGCAGGCTCCTCTCTGCTATCAGTTGATTTGTCCTCCCCTCGCCCCGCTGCCGACGTGTGCTCCGTGTGAGATGCCTCCACCTCCGTACGCCGTGTATCCTCTGCCGTTTGATAGTAAGTAATATTTCTTGTTGTTTTTATTCCATTAGAGTTATATCTTAAATCAAATAAAAATGAGGATTGTTTTCTAAAAGTTTCGGTCCCGATTTCCGGACCTCGAAGAAAGTCGCGCCGTTGTAATAATACTTTCCTTAAGTAATGGTAAATAGTAAGATGGCATTGGAGTTTTGCTTTGGGTAAATCAAAGTTACTTTGAGTTCTTGAAAGTAAAAAATATTTGCTTAGAGTTATATATATCGAGAATTTTAACGGTCTACTGAATTTACATTACTGGGAACCGTTAAGTGCCAGAGATCATTATATACGAGTAATATAATGAATAATATAACAATTTTTGTTGTTTGTAAAATACTATGAACACTTACCGATACCATTTTCAGATGGCGCTCACTTTAAATCAATTCTTTTACTCGTATCATGATCTCTTTCTTAACGGTAACCGAAGGACGACCGCTTCATTCTTCCAATGTTAGCGTCCGCACTCGAACTCTTCACAGCGGCGGTACACGGTCTCTTTATCGGGCGGCTCGGCCACAAGAGCTACTCATAGTCCATTAAAAGATTCATCAGGTTTCAAGTGATCGTAACCCGCGCCCTCGTTTCAGCGGGGGCGGCCCTGTATGCGCCACCCGCGCAGTACGCGCTGGTGGCGGCGCCGTACAGCGCGGCGTGCTGCGAGCCCGCGTGCTGCGCGCCGCAGGACAAGCCGCCGCGCCTCCCCGCGCCACCCCTGCACCCCGCCTTCATCTACTAGCCGCCGCCGCGCTCACCTTCACTTTGTATTTGGTCTATGTTTTAGATGATTCCTGATGTATTGCGTCGCCTACACTTTCGACTGTGACTAATACTATCATTTGATAAATAATATTGCCTCCGAAGCTGCTTTTTATAGATATTTTAAAAGTTGCGGAGCCGTTAATTTCGCTCGGGTCTTCCAGTCTTCGTTGTGCTCAATCGGACGGGTGGAGCTCCGCGGGTCGCTCCCGACGCCGGCGCCCGCAGTGGACGGTTAAAACTTTCAAAGTGATGCTAAAGAAGTGTTCATGATTATTAGACTCTCGTCTATTTGGGTGTGTTTTTGACAATTTTGTCTATATCTGGTTGTCTCTTAGATAAATATAATATTATACAATAATTAGCTTCAACCGAGTTACTGTAAGGGATATAATTGTGGATCTGCGTGCTATCATTAATATAAGATCGATGAATTTATCAAAATGCGTTATGTTCACCGGTGTATTGTCGTGGCACGGTCGTTACGCAGACACGACACATCGGTGTCGTGTGATCTGTCAGTGTTCGAGTACTTTTCTGTGTATTATAAATATTTTTCCTCCAAAGAAACCTAAAAGCTAAAAGACAAACAAAGTGTGACTAAACATAACGCGTTAAGATACTTCATAGGATAAAGTGTAATCTAAATAACAGCGTAGCGAGGCGAGTGCGGCGGATCGCAAAGACACATTAGAACATTACCTCGAGAAAAGACATTTGTTGATATCGCTTGTTATCCTTATAAAGGATTTTGTTCATCCATAGAATAAGATTGTTTGGTTGCCCTGAGACCTAGTTCAGAAAATAAAGTCTATTTTTTAACAGTTTTGTTACAATGCTATTGACGATGAAATAATTCTGGGTCCAAACTATTGTTAAATATTTTAAATTTTGCAACGTCCCACATCTAATATATTTGTGGCGGAACTGTGAGTACATTACTTGTGGCGGATGTTTCTAAATTTCAAGTATTCGTAATCGTTATTAACTGTTGTCTCGGAGGAGACTAGCGTAGAAAAAACTAACCTCAGAGCACTTAATAAGTGATTCCATTTATTATAAACGGCGCCCATCGAAATGTACTTTTGTCGTGCTTCAGAGATTTATTAGATCGTTTTCGGAAGAAATTAGAGAGATTTTTTACGCAACTTAAATAAATATAATAAAGAGTGTACGTTGGTAATCGTTGTAGCGTTTCCTTTGATCGTAGAACTTTATTTAAATGAAGACTCCGTTAAAGTAAAAGAACAACAGATAGGACCAAAAAGCAACGCAATTTATATATGTTGCCTCGTTTAACATTAAAATTTTGTTAAATATAAAAATATTACGTAGTTCATAATCATACGTACGCGTAGGACTTATACTGTATAGTAATCTATTTTATATCCATTTTTGCGTAAGATATATCGTAAATATAGTTCTCGTAACTCAATAGTGACACAGCGACGGCGACAGCCCGCTCCAGATGGTCTATATCTTCATTTATTTTAAAGATCTCTTGTAGTATAAAGATAGATTAAACGATTAGATTATATCAAGTTTCCCGTGTCTCTAACCTATCTCGATATTCACAGTTCTAAATGCCATTCAACGTCCCCGAAAACAATAACAATTTTAAACCACATCTTTTTAGATATTTCAAATAATTATAAATATTGTCTACTCCTATCAATAAAATAATATTGAGAATGTATGCGTATGTCTATTTAGATGATGTCTTAATTTTATTCCATAATAATGTTATTAATAATAATAGTAGTAGTAGGCCTTCCGCGTGCGGGCTCGCGGACGACTACTGCACTGCAACAGTATCAACAATACAATTAAATAATTAAATATTGTAAGATGTTCAATTAAAAACAATAATAGCATATTTAGACCAAATACAAAAATGATTAGCTCGATTACCAACTATCGTCGTATCGTATGTCGTATCTTCGCCGTGCCCTTGTAATGTAATTGAGAACGCTGTCAATTTGTTAACTTGGACTTTTACAACTATACTAGGCTGTAAGTGTATCGCTATGTCTATACACGTTTTGCTTAAATGCTCAAACTTTATTTCACTATCATATTTAAGTGCTAACAACCTTCCTCGTCTCGTATATTCTAGCGTTACTTGTACCACTTGGACTAGGATTATTATGATGGTTTCGTCGAGTGAGATATTTTTGTATGACGTCATTAAAGTTTCTGTTAGCCGAGCTGCAGTAGCACCGAGGCAGTACCGAGGAGTGCGGCTCGCGGTGGTTCGAGCCGGTGTAAACTATCAGGTGTCGACGCTTATACGTTATTGCCATAGATGACTTCCCGACAGACTTGAATTTTGAATTGAATAAAAATATAAAATCTTATTTTCTTGACCATTCGTGGCAATAACAATTATATCATTTTGTGTGGCCTAGACTCCACTGCCTGACATATCGGATATTAAAGTGACTTCGTTGTAGTTTTTATGTTTCTTATCTTCTATTCAATATCTCTCTAGGCGTATAGGTTCGTGAGTATAAAGCGATGTAATTTAGACAATATTAAGTTTAACGAAGTTAGATTATATTGATATGTAATAAGTATTATAATTAGTTTACGTAATTAGCCAGTAACGTCTGATGTCTTTGTATTTTAAAACAGAGCCTCTTCTGCAGTAAATTGCAACTCTAAAGTTTTTTGAGCAATTTTTAGATAATTTTACATATTCCTTGAGCGATCCCAATGATTCATATTCAACTATCTTTATTATTCTTCGAACCAATAAATATACATTTAGTACCTGAACTGAATTTCTTTAAAACATGTGGCACAAACCAAATCGTAGGAATAAAATAATCATAATATAACGCCATTGGTTTAGATTGCACCGAGTAGCCGTCCTTTTGTTTTCAAACCATTGAATCTTTTAAAGAGGGTTTGCTTAGGTACGGAACAATCCGTCGTTGGTAGCACGTAATGTACAGGGACTAAGACAATATCGTCGAGTTAGTGAATCTTCAGTAGAATGTTAAAGGGAACTGGATTTAATGATTTTTATTTTTTTCTTATAAATTAACAGCAATTTCTTTATTTCGTTTCAGTCAATAGAGAACTAAACTTCATCGTAAGCAGTTCAATGTCTCCCTTACAAACCTCTTAATGCTGTTCGACTACGATTTGCTAAAATTAAATGAAAGGCTCTGACAGTCTTTCGTGTATCCAAAGTTGGCGGAGCCGGCTCACATCTTACCAAAACTGCCATATTGGATCATCAAGTAAATAAATCATTCGGTATTATATGCTACAACTCAGTGGTCACTTCATTTACTACCAAAATCCTATTCGAAATGAATGTGAAGGCTTGTTAGTCGACCTATTTTCCCGTAAGTTAGTAACATTTTTGATAACTTTACAAGTTTATATTCCGAATTCATTATCTATTTAGATACTTATATCGCTATATATTCTGTTGTTGTAGATGTGTACCCCTGTACTGCTGTAGTATGTTAAACGTTGACTACTTTTAAGAGTTCTTCACATTGTTGTTCTGGCCTAACATCGAGTGTCGGCGCTTTGCCTAGTTGTTATGACGAACTACTATCTACCGCATCTTCATATATATCTGTATTCCGACACAGTTCAGTCTCAACAGTTTCTAGGACATCAAATACATTATCAAAGTTGTTAAATCGTCACATAGTGTTCATAGTGTCGCTCTGTGTCTATAGACTTTGTATCTGTACATGAGAATGTTAACACTACCTTCCTTTTTTGTATTGTATTTATCTTTTAATGATTGTTTGGTTTTGATACAAAATGTAAATGTCATTTTGGTTTTCAGGCTCCGTGCTGGTTACTTGTATCAATAGTCACAGAGATTACCAAACTATTATATTTAAGGTGCATACGTAATATTTTATCGTGTTTTATCTGAATTAGAAAGAGATATATTCCATTATCTGCGTGTTATAGGCTAAGCGTTATCTCTAGGTCACGCTCATTACGCACATGTAGCAACCTACGAGTTACTTACTGTAAGTGTGTGTGTAAGTGTGTGTGTGTGTGTGTGTGTACCGCATCACTCTCATCGAATGTACGCAGGTGACTGTTGTTTGTTGTTATAATTAATGATAAATTATTGTCTAGATATATATGTGATATTGTTATTGGAATAATAGATATTTTACGCCGATCTTACCGTACTCTTCTTGTTGACTTTTGTGTAATAGGACGGACCGCCGGAGTGCGAGGGTGCGAGGGTGCGAGGGTGCGAGGGTGACGTGTCGCTCTAGACTTAGATTAGTTTAATGTTATATATGCGTGTAATATCTCTAATACATATTAATATTGTAGAGATTAAATCTAAACTTTGGATGTTTTTAAATATAAATTGCCTGTGAACAATCAATTTTTGCTATTTCAGAGTCTACGTCTATTAATACAATACGCGCACTTCACCCGACTTGCTTTGTGTTTCGATTCCATTCGATTGAAGTCCGTTTAGTTTTCATAAAATCTAACGACCCTTTATTTATTAATGAGCCTTTATTTATTTCGTGTCCGGTTTACGAAGAACTTTAACCTGAATAAAGACAAGTTCATACTTCGAATACACAAACAAATATTCAGAAACTAATTGTTATTTATACTGTGTTCTATTTAATATTGATTTTGATTAATTTATAAGAAATGTATTAAAATATAATATCACAGAAGAGAAAAAATATTATAAAATGTATATCTTTAAACACAAAGCTTGGATGATATTAATTTTAGGCTATTTTTATAGAAATATGTTGTGTTTCTTCTGACTCCAGAAAAATAAGAAAACTGTTGAATGAAACACGATTTATTTACAACAATTTATTATAATCTTTACAGTAATGAGAATTAGAAACGATCAGAGCTTCACTTTTGAATACATCAAATATATCCAAATGTTTTACGAAATCCAAATAAATTGTTCTAAAATGAGTAAATTTTTCTATTTTTCTGGTGTTTTTGTCAGTCGGAACGCATTCTTCCCTACTTGTTGAAATAAGTACAATAAATATTGAAGCAATAACGAATAATTATAATAAATAAGTCAAGCATAATAAATTAATTATATGGTAGGCTCTGTTTCATTTGTGCCCTTCACCTCCCTGTGCAGAAAACACACGTTTTTTTTCTTGTCTTCAATTTTATTCTTGTCTTTCTACAAACATTAAATATCGCTAATAGCTTTTGATATTTGAAGTAACTAATATTTTGGAAATAAGAGCTCTTTAACCTCTCCCTCCATAATTAAGAAAATTAACAATGTGAAGAGTTTTATTAATCCATTTTCATACAAGACAATCCTAAATCTTTTTTCCATTTACATTATAAATGCCCCATTCTATACATTATAATAAAAAATACCGATAAATACTGATAAATACCGGCTGTAATACCAGTATTCATTTATTTAACACAAAGATCATTAGATTATTGAAGCTACACATAATGTACGTATACGAGTACGTCCGTTGTGATTATATGTTAGATCATGACTTAAACACTTAAAATTACACATCACGTGTATGAACACGTTTTATTCTTGCTCTCGTTATAACCAACAAAAAACAATAAAGTATTTCAAAACATAATTTTTAACTTGGAAGGAGGAGAGACACAACTAAAGAATTTATTAACTAAGTATTCCCTACTTACCTCCTTCCTTATCTTAGACTTCGTCTGCACTTTGACCCGTCCGATAGAACATTTTACGACACATTTATGCTAAACGCTAGTGTATTAAACCTTCACTAATATTTTATGTCTCGAATATTAAATACCGTAATTGATAAATTTTACAATTCCGCAGTCACATGACTTTGCACGTGTCCTCTGAGCTACGTACTATACTAATTTAATATAATATGTTTACAAAACACCAACCAATCGGATACCAACAGGTAATATCCGTAAGGGCGCGTCGCAACACGCTAGCGTATTTGCACGACACGTTACATTCAAATGAGTATCGTTACATTACATTTGACCACAAATCTAATAATGCTCATAATGATGGCTCCCAGTACTATACTAACACTAACAGATGGAGAATGTGATTTATTTATTTATAAAAAATAGCCCAAAAGGTAATTTAAATCAAGTTAGATTTTATTGGAGATGTATTCAGTAAAATACCACCCAAGGGTCATTTAAAGAGCAGCCTAGATAATACAACTTTCTCATTTTTGTTAAAGATATGTACTAAAAGATTGTAGACGAGTGAGACAACTAAAAATATCTAATGGTCTATCGAGGGGTGAGAGGATTTCATCTCATGTCTTACTTCTATTCTACTTTTATTCTTCTCAATTCTCAAGAGTGGCGATGTAGCCGCAGCATCTCATTCTGCAAATGTCCACGACGGTCACGTCTCGTGAACGTCTCGTGAACTGTCACAAGAAGGCACCAAGTTGAAACAAAAAAGTTTCACCTATTAGCAATAAATAAACGTTTGGTTTAAAGGTTTGTCAAACCAAAACGCATTCACGTCAATCACAAGTGAGGAATAAAACAAAGGCTATAAAATAATATAAAAACTATTCTACAATGTTACAAGTTTAGCAATTTAGGTTATAAAAGTAAGCCACTAATGCGTCACACGCGATGCATCAGATAGTAACTTAGTGCCGGAGCCAGTGCAGTGCAGTGCTGGTGGCGAGTTACCAGTGCCACTTGCCCATTCATTCATTGGCCAGAGTCCAGCTATACAGGATGCCGTATGCTGAGAATGCGGCATTTTATTTGTCTCTACGATTTTGTTTATAATTTATATTTTATTTCAATATTTTTAAAAAGTTCACAGTTAATTAAAATTTAATACCAATCACTATTCACAGTGAAAATACCGCACGAGCCTTACTAATGTGATGCCATGTTAACGAGTAAAATATCGTCTTGTTTTATTGCAACAAGAGATGACCTTTACCTAATTTTTTTAAGAGAACGAAATATAAAAATATAACCTATTGAATGCTATTATTTGGACGATGCCGCATCCACGACTTCCTAACGCACGCAGTCTGATCTCAAGCCAGTCTTAAAAATTATTAGACCGGAGGCAGCAATGTAAAATGTCAGAAATTATGTTTTTAATTTACAACGGTCACCTTATTTATTCTTAAAACATGGTGGTCAAGTCGCATGACATAAAGTGCTCCTCGTCCCGCGTTAAATTATACTGCAGATGCCAAGATGCGACTTAATAACGCCGGTTTAATGGTTGGCGAGATGGAATTTGTAAGTTTATTTTAGAGCGGTTAAATTATGTGAACTAGGAAGTAGTGTAGGACCGCCCGCACACGAGACGCTAAGTAGCGTCAAGTAGCGACCTAAACACTTTCTTTAAAAGAGATTACCTCGTCTACTTTGACTATTATACTGTATACCATATTTTTGTCACGAACAGTTTATTAAAACTAACTTTGCCACCGGTTTCGTCTGTCCTTCCCCTCCACCTTCCTTCTCGACTACATGTTTTGTAAACCATGTATTTTAATTCAAATTACATACAAATTTCTCAATTAATTAATCAACCAATAATGAATTATAAATCAGTATAGTATTGATACACAACGGATAAAATGTGCTTATAAGTCGATTACCTTACTGACAGTGAATGAAGTGAGTGCAGATCTCGCAGATCTCTACCCAGTGTCAGCTCCCATCATTAGCTCATTCATCATTAGCTTCATTAGCTCGCAGCTGTTTATAAATAATGTCCTTCGTCAGTACATCAGCTTGTCGTAGAATACCTTTAAAATAACGAGTTTGTCGAATTTAAAGTATCCTACGTGTTACCAGTGCGTGACACACGGTACGTGATGTCTCTTGTGTCTTAACAATATCCTAAATCAGTTTTTCGTGCTCATTAATATGAGAGCAAAATTCTTTCTATAATAAAAAGTATGTAAAAGTAAATTGGCTCGTTGGTCTGGCTTAAATCTATAATTGTATCAAAATTTAACCAAAGTGCGATATTGGATAACAAACCAACGGACAAATACAAATAAATAAAAATATGGATAAAGAAAGTGTTTAGGTATTAACCGTTGTCGGAAGATGCAGATATAGGTGGGAGTAGTTTGTACAAAGATGTAAATGAGTAACACACACACACACACACACACACACACACAGACACACGTATAGACATGGAACTATTAAGGAATAAAAGTAGCTTAATTTTCATCTTTCTTTCAAATAGACGTACATAGCACCGCCAGGCTCTCGTTGGTTCAAAGACACAAGGGACTCCACGGAGACTCGTCCCACTTATTTAAAATGATCTCTAGTATTTATATCGTGAAAACCTTTTTTTACGGTTTATTTTTATTTATTGACGAGATAAGAATTTACATTTATTGTGTATTTTTATTAAACTCTAGTCATAAACACTCATATTTGTTGCGTTTAAAAATATTTATTTTATTAAGATAAATTTACAAATAGTTTTAAAACCATTTTCTCATGTTACTTCTCTAAATCTTCAACCGAAATACATATCTGTCGTAAAGAAGTCCAGTCTGATATTTAAACGACAACCAACGCCATCTATCGAAAGACGACCGCACTGCGACCTCACCTCTATCAATCACTAACAAATGTGAAAAAATAAAAAGTTCTGCCAAGACTCGTGAAAAAGAGATGCAAGATAGTAAGCAATAGAAATAAAAGAAAAAGAGGATGGTCGTCTAAATTATAGTGTAATACATTATAATATTTGGGGAGTGACGTATATGGAAAATATAAAGAGAAAATGAACGTAACAGATTTCGATATTTAAAAATGTATTTTTTTTGTTTGTACTGTTTTGTTTTATGTTCGTGTAAATTAAAATAGGTATTTTTTATATAAACTGACTCTTAAAGGTATCTTATATGCTACGTTTGTGTGTTTAGTAATTTATTTATGAATTCATAGGAAAAAATATATCATAACCAAAAATTATCAATAAAACATAATATTTTTAACAAGATGTCTGCAACAGTTTTACATATACTGTCATACTATAATCGCATTGTCTCCATTTTCCCAGAGGACGGTTTGACCGAGCCCTCAACACACCCCCGTCATTGCATTTAACTAAAAAGAACCTTAAAACTATAGTGGCAAAATTTAAATTAACCTTGCACGAAACAAAATAAATAACTATTGAAAATACAACCTTATTGCCTTCAAATAAGGTCGGTTTCTTAGCTTAGAAGGACGGCGCATGGAATATTCTGACACAAGCTCCGCGGAGACCCGACGGCGCGGGCGGACGCACGAAGCCTTCATTTAAAAGCCGTATTCTTCGCCCGGTTCGCTTGTTCAAGGTCACGCTGTACAGATGACATTTGACAGCTCCGATCCACCCTCACACTGATGGAATTATTCATAAAGCGAAGGTAACTTTATTTTGAGGTATACTCCTGTGAATTATAAGGACTCTCTAATACAACATTTATAGATTTTTAAGCCTAAATAGTGCTTAAACTATAGTTTTTATTCTGCACACTTAACTTCACATATAGATTATAACTTTAAATATCTTACAATTAATATTGAAGCATATTCTTATTAGCCATGCGTTAATGTAGGTTGGTCGAGATGTATGTAGGTGCGCACACATATGTATAACATATTAATACCAGACAGACAGACGGTAGTGTAAATGTGGCGAAATGTCCAGACAACTTGATAGACAGTTTCCATAAGATAAGCTACAAACAAATTTATTATGATTCAAAATCAATATAAATCTAGGTTACTTCCAGTGGGCACACGTGCTGGCTGAAGGTCAGGCGGCAATCGCCCTGCATGAAATTGGATACTTATCAAAATACATTGAAAAAAAATCTTGCCAGAAAAAAAAATCATTTGGAATGAGCAGGTCGATCTGCCCGCACCCTCCTTTGTAACAATATACATTTTTAGGTAACTTGGGAGCTTGTAACACGCTCTGCCTTTGAGCGCAAGAGATTTCAATATATTTTTTCTCCGATACATATGTGTGGCTCCTGACGAAAAGTTTCAATCGATATGGAACTTTAATATAGCCACTGGAATCGCAAATAAATACAATAAGGCCAAAAGAAAGATACAAGACCTAAACACAACAACGTAAACGTAACGTTACGCCTACCGCAATTTCTCACCATCCACAAAGGTTAGCTGGTAGAGAATGCCAACAGGCATTAAGTTCGCCTTTTGTAATATTCAATAAAGGGTAAATAAATAAATAAATAAATAAATCTAATAAAATATTTGCATATGTAAAGAGAGTATAAATAGGACACATCACACCATAGCGCCGAGTGCAACCATTCAATATTGCAATAAGGCATCCTCACGTTTCATTATTAGAATATACGTTTGTTCTAAATTATATTTCTACCGTTTTGAGAGACCAAAAGATACGGCAATTTAAGATGCATTCTACTAAGTAAAAGTTTCTTAATATCTATCAATTGTTGATAGATATTAACAAGTTATACGCCGGTGGTAGAGTAACAACTGTTACGACCGAACAATATAATATTATAATATATGAGCTACAAATAGTAAGAATTTTATAACATTGAGGTTTCCTCCAGTGACGTCACAATGACTTTAGTACGTGAGGTGGAAAGTGACACTTCCGAGGCGCGAAAACAGCGCCGCGTCTGCGACTGCGTAAGTTGTACTTCAGATTTCTGGTAATATAATGTTCTAAGTGGTTATTTTTCTTATAGTATTTATCTTGAAATCAAAGATGACGTTCCAAACGTTCCAAATTAATATCAAAACAGGCTGTTAGTCCTGGCGAGTGAGTCTAGTCAAGCTGCAAGTAAATAACTAAAGCTAGGCTATGATACTTAATTTGAATTAACAAAGATACGAGAATTTGAGGCAAATTAGTTTTTTCCAGTAACGCTTATAGTTAATTGCTTAAAAAATCCGTTTACTTTATACCATATATTTGTATCCTATTTGTATTTGAATTTTTCAAACTGAATAGTAAAAAATCCGTGCCCGCAGGGGGACGCGTGGGTAGACCTCGTGTGTAACTCGTTTAAAATATAACTCACTACCTAAGAATAACACCCCTTGCGAGAATAAACTGTCATAATTTTATTTGGCTTAATCAAAGGAGTACCTAGTGCGTTGCCTTAAATTTAGAGTAAAAAATAGTCTTTCTATTAAAAATACTTGTGATATAAGAATTTATTTATTTATTTACCTTCACGCTATATCCCTTGCGGGGTAGCCAGAGACGACGGAGCGCCAAACGCTACGGCCTCTGCATACCTCTTTCGCCTCGGCCACAGACATCAACTTCTTCATACATGCCCTCCGGGGGGTCCTCATGCTTTTTACGTGACCTTCCTCCAGTATCGTAGCTACTGTGTTTTCGAAGGTCACTCGAGGCCTCCCCCTGTCTCTCTTACCGCTCACTTTTCCCATATAAATCTTTTTTACCATTCTTTCATCACTCATTCGTTCAACGTGCCCAAACCACCTGAGCACGTTCTTCTTCATTCTCACCGTGACATCTTCGCTAGTACCTGCCATTCTGTGGATCTCTTTATTGCGGATTCGATCAGCTAGACTGACTCCGCATATTCTGCGAAGAGATCGCATCTCCACAGCATTCATCTTTCTTACATTCTTCTTCTGTGTTACCCACGTTTGGCTGCCGTATAAAAGTGTCGGTAGCAAAACTGCATTGTGTACAGCCAAACGTGCAGCTATACTGACGTTTTGCCGTCTCAACAATGCAGTCAAAGCACCATTGACTCTGTTACCAGCAGCAATACGCCTTTCCACATCCATTTCGTATCTTCAGTCTCTGCTAAACATACTTCCCAAATATACCACTTCATTCACTTGTTCTATTATCTTATCATTCACGTTGATCTTACATTCTGTTCTTTCTTCATTTCTTTCAAATATCAGAACCTTCGTCTTATCTACATTCAAGTTAAGACCATTAATTTCACACCCATCTTTCAGAGTGGTGACCAATGCCTGCAAATTGCATTCTGATGATGCAATGAGCACTGCATCATCTGCATATAGTAAGCAATTGACCTTAAGGTCACCTACTTTCACTCCCATGTCACTATCTTTCACTCCTTGGAGACAAGATGACAAGATATAAGAATGTTTACCAGAAAAAAGTTATAATTTTTTTTATAAGTTATCGAAGTTAGGTTTTCGGTTTACGTACATTAGTTATAGGTATTCATCAAAGACATCATATAAAACGCGATGAATCTACTTTGTATAGGGAAAAAGTTATGGTCGAAAAACTGAAATCTGAAAAAGTGAGGCCCTATCGCCCCCCGTGGCTGGATTTCTCTGGTTAACGAACTTGACCTTCATTTTTGGATGGCTGATTTTTGTGTAAAGTTTGAAAGCGATCCGAGCGAAACTATCGGCCGCTATCGTGCTGACAAAAGTCGAATCTGGATGCACGCACGCATATATATATAAACTTTTTGACCAATGGTCATTTCGGATTCAGGGGGGTCATAAGAATACCTCCTGTAAAGAATTTTTTCCAAAATTCGAAAGTCGGGTACACCTTGAATAGGCAGACCGAATTCTTCGAGATCTACCCAAAATCAGTTGTGATAGTACATTTTCACCTGTTCTTAACGGTTCGCTAAAACATCTCCAAGATAATAGGATGTGAAGCAAGTAACATAGTTGTAATGAGTAATGACACATGACACGAGTGTGAAACAAGACTAATGTACATGTACAAGTATGCAAAGTGCGATATTCACTTCACAAGTTAGGAAGGCTTCGGCGCGTGTCGGCCGGAACCGTGTTTGGAGCTTCCGCCTGTGGGCCGTCGCATTCACAATTCTTATTAATTTTTATAAGTTATGATACGTTAATAATTGTAGTTTTCTTGAGTTATGCTTAGCCATTTTAAGCTTATTTAAGTTAATCTTTAAAAATAATAATAATTTTTCTAATTTTCTACCTTTCTTCCCTACAATGTCTACATTATGTCTACATTATGTCTACATATGGCATAACACAAATTTCCCAAAAAAAATGTTTACTAAATTAAAGGCAAAAAACTTTCTTTCATTATACAATATTTTATTGTAACTTTATTATAAACGAAAAAAAAAACTTTAGTAATAACTTTTTTATTACTTTTCGTACGACGCGTACTCGACGGCGTCGCTGCCGAGTGGATGCAAGAAATATACTTGAATGAAATAATAGCAGTCCGTAAGGCATTATAAATTTTATTACAATTACCGAGAGTTGAATTCAATTTACTCTACAAGTCTCATGAACGGTGACAAAATATAAAATACGGATGTAGTTAATGCTGTAATATTCTTTTAATTGTGGTTATGAATCTTTGGGTAATGAGTTGGGTTTGCTCGTCGCGGAGACACACTACTACCCACTACCTACTACCTACTACCACGCGTCCGCTGCGAGCGAAGGACAAAGAATAGATAAGTGTAACATTACAGTTATAATTATCAATATGTACGTACTTTTTATAATCTTTGGAACATTTAGGGATTTGACAATTATTAAAGATTTCGACGCGATCAACACGCACAGACACAAATATACTTACACGTATATGTATATATAGATACACAATTTCATCTTTGAATTCTCTTCCTCATCTTGCTCAATTTTAAAAGATATAGGTCAGAGGCCATTTTATCCTATCATAGAATGACTCAGTTAAAATAATGACTTAACTGACCATTATTACTGAAGATTTATTGAGGCCATAAATTTAAGAAAGCTGAAGTATTTTTTCTTTTGGCATCCAACTCCAAACAAAAATTATGAATATCATAGAAAAAAATTGTTTTCAGTGCTTTCTTTCACACGTCTATGAGAACGGAAGGTCAGGAGGAAGAGACTGACCACATCGGCTCGGAACAGAGCCGGTTCTAAGTTTATTGAACTGTGCAATGTATTTTTTTTATATCTTATGTGACGTCCCGCCGCTACGCGCCGTGTGCGCGCCACGAACGCCGTAGAGCGCCGTAGAGCGGAGATAGTAACATATATATAACATAATATCACATTTTTATGTAACAAAATTGATTTTGCTTGTAAATCACATTTGGTTTTAAGACAAAACTTGTGAAGATATTGAAAAACGGACTTATTATTTTTTATTTAAATATTTCCAGAATCCAGAGTTAAAAAAATAACAATAAAGTTGGGGAATATAAAGTCGTAAGATATAAATAAGACCCGCTAAAATCTTTATGGCTTAGGACATAACTCATGAAGATTGCGCATCACTGCAATAAAGCTTCGTTTTAATCGTGAATTACTATTTTATGTAAAACCATTAGTAAATAGGTACATGGCGGCTGTTATGTATTTTATCAAATCTTTTTTTTATTTCTATTTTATCTAACCTATAACATAGTACAACATGTTGGAATTAGCTTCTTTAATATTATTTGAATCCATTTAATTGACGTTTGTGGCAACTAATAGCCAAGAAGCACTTGATTGACATATTTTAACACTTACGTATCGTTCCCATAATCTTCTAAGGTACGATGAACGGTTACGATCCTTATTAAAAATAGAATTTGATTAAAATAGTCACTTTATATCTGAAACTTAAAGGACATTGCATCTCGGACGCGGCCGCCGGGTTCAAGGAACCGGCCAATGAGGGCTCGTGCAATTACCGCCTGAATCATGGCCAAAAAAGAACACTATGCGGCGTCCCAATTGCAACTCTGTGTTGTATTTTCTCCCGATTACCAGAGAGCGTTTGAAGGATGCAGCTGGGGGTGGGGGGAGAGGCCTCGCGGCGCCTCAGTTCAGTCGCGGCGGTCGAGCGAGGCGCACGCCGGGATGGTCCACTAGTGTACCAAATGAGGAACCCGCGGAATATAAATTCGCGAAAGTTCATTAGTTTCGATAAAACCGTCGGTTTCTGTTGACTGTGTGTTAATATACCGTCTAGGATAAGACTCCTTAGGACTGTTCCCGTTTGTGGCTAATGTGAGTTGAGATTTTGAAGCGTATGTCTGCAAATCACGTGCCCTAGATTTGGGGTGTCGTCGCTGGACCGCCCGAATGCTACATTTTTCCATTTATTTAACAGGCAATGCTTTTTGTAGTTGTAGATCTTTAAAACTCTCCTAGAATTAGATATACCTATTTGTTATAGTATATGACATATGTGTTATAACTTTACCAGAAGCACTGTTATATCCTGAACGCGTTCCACATGAATTTATGTCTAAAGGTTATTTTTTATGTTTATAATATTAATTGGTTTCATTATAATTTTTGTTAGTTGTACTATTATATTGTAACATATGTAATAGATAGTAATATAAGATATATAAGTAAGTAACCTAATAATAACCTTAAAATCTATCACCGATCGTTTTAACGTAACCACACAGAGTCTAGTGTCGCGCCTGACTTACATTTATATCATTCTGCACCATGTGAAATGCATTTCGGTTCGTACAATCACAGCATTAGAGTTGCTTTTTGCGAAACCCTGCCAAGAAGAAACATTAAACCCGAATGTCTGTAAATTTACTATCTTATTTCTTCATTTTTAGTTAGCTCCTCTGCAATGCCTCGCCAGTAGCTAGACTTTTTTATAGACACGTAGATGTAAGAACGGTTTTCTAGATCCAGATCAGTCGTAACGTCGATCGGTTTGTAAACGGCGATGCAAAGGGCGCATTACGCACGTGGGCTACCCTAAGGTAAATAATTGCTACCACGTGGCTCCGAGTTCAATTAACCTCCCCGTGAGGGGTCGGAGCGCATGCTTCCTGTAACACCAGACCTGCACAACAGCTGATATAAATAATAAACATTTTATCGGTTCGCTATCAGTAAATAATAAAGTAATTTAGGTATCTCGATTTATTAAATATATTACCAAAATTGGTTTATATCACATGTATCTCTGAATTATAACAGTAATGTTAGAAATAAGATATAACGGAGGTGTCTTTTATTAAAATAATGCAACTTTACTTCGTCAAATATTCGTAAATTATATATTCGTAATATTTCGTTTTAAGTTAGACTAGTTAGATGGGGAGGCTCGACAGCGTCAGATCAGCGTCAATGACTATCAGTTTTCAACTAGACAGACGAATTAATATTCGGGAACGGATCATTTGGCAGAACACATTAGATGAGATTGTCTGGGTGTGCGTGTGCCGCGTGTGGGGGGGTGTGAGTAGGGGGGACTGCGGGTAGCTGGACGATCGATGCGGCGCGCGTCGGCCGCGTATCATTTGCGTGCGACCCTTCACCCCGCGCCTCGCCTCACCCGACTACCGACTACCAACTACCGACTACTGACACTGGCCGCTTGTTGTTGGCGAGGCATGACACTCACATGGCACGAGTTATGTAATTATATGTGGACAAGGGAACATCATCATTGATAACATTCGGTTTTACTCTCAACCATCTTTAGTGAGTAATGTAACATTTAAATATACTTTTTATTAAAATTAAAATTATATTATTTTATAATTTTTATTTCGGACCAACACTTAATTTTTTTACTTCATAGTTTAAAATAAATGACTGCAAACTGTTTAATATAATATAGTAAAACCTCACTGACTGAAGTATGATCATTATTTACTAAAATATCTTTACATTTTCTATAAGCATTCGAAAGCGACCAGTGAGTGTGTAAGAGTGGGATCAAAATTGGTGATTAGTTTTTTCATATTTGTCTGATGTAAAGTTCACAAGCAGTTTGATGAATTCTGATCACAAACAAATTTTTGCATTTAATATTAGAGTTTTTTGGAGCGATTTTCCTCAACACTTTTCCTATTTAACATCATCACTCTTCCGGAGATCGCCTCTGTAACTCATGAGAAACGGCAAATTACACTATTTTCCGCCGCTCGAGGAATTATTTGATCAGTATTTACTTATAGTCACAGTAACCGTATTAAATATATAAATAAATATAGATTTGGTAAAATTAAATACAACATAAAAATGTATTTTAAGGCATTTCTAGTTTTATTCCCAAACTGTTTGAAATTGTTTTGGCCATATCACCCGTCTTACTAGGTAGTCTAGGAGGTAGTTTGTAATCTGTTAACATTGCATTCAAAATTTGAAGTCAGGCGTTCCGCAGCCATGAAACGGTACCGTCGCAACAACTTTGCTTCTAAAGAAATAATTTGTTTAATATTCGATACAATATAATTGATTTTATAACGAAGCGTATATAAATGTATTAAGTTTCAACTTTTTATTTTAAAACTAACATTAAGATTAACAATGATGTATAACCGCGTGGTCGGAGATCGCAGCAAAGCATTTTAATTATATTTTTTTAATATTAGCTTTCGGCGAATAGAAACTAAAATATAAAGAAACTACTAGAGTAAAGGTTTTTATTCCTCATATATTTTATATTATTTTTAAAATATCAATTTCAATTTCTGTACGAAATTAAAAGGAACAGGAACGTAGTACGAAATAAAAAGAATCTAAAAACATTTCATTTATAATCTTATCTCATCGCGTCATCTCTCCCGAGTCAGTCACGTGTTTTTAGCCAATTTTAATAAAAACGAGCGGTTCATTTGAGAAACGAAATCAAAATGATGGTTTACTTTTAAGTCATTACAGATCAGTGATGTGGTCAGTGTTTTACGCCCGTCCCACGTCCTTTGGGTCTACTTTGTATGTGTGGCTTGAATTAAAAGACAATTGATGTGTTGGCTTTATTGCAAATTGAAAAATCAACAACCAATGTGATAAGCTACTTAAACTCTAAATAAATATATTCCAGCGCCAGTAGGACTATGATTCCGTATAATATGTCTATCCAAATGTTCTGAATGTGCCCACGTGCAGCGGAGGTGTAGGTGTCTGTCCACTGGCCAGTGAACGGATCTTGGTAAAGTATAAATATATTATGAATATATATAATAAAACCATTCCCATCCCTTCTTTAAATTTAAAGATTAAGTATTATCCGCGATTTATTGTCTCTTGAATATCGCTTCTCTAACTGCAGTCGCAGTACACTCTAATAACATTATGTCATCTATTAGTTAATTAAAAGCAAGAAAATATAGAAATAATATAGATGTATAATTATCATAAAATTTTGTATCATTTTAAACTATTTGCTTCATCTCGTTTTATTAGAAGTTATAAACGAAAATCATGTGTCAGCATTTTTAGTAGAAGTTAACTGACTCGCTCCATTTCAGTGAAGCTTAAGGAATGTCTTTATTGTTGGCGTTTCCAAAGTATCTAAAAATTCAAATGCTTTTTTTTTTAATTCACAACTCTAGATCTTAAGTTTAAAAATATACACTTAATATATATATCATTATCGGATATCAATTATAAGAATTGTTCATTAAAAATTCATTAAAAATACTGCCTTTAACGAAGCCGGGGAACCCCTCCCTACCCGAGCAGAATCGGGCGAATGGTTCTCGGACTTTGCTCTGGCTGCTCGTCGTATCTAGGGCGGGCAAAGTATTTGTGTTTTCTGAGGGCAAACGACGAATCAACACAGCGGCACTCCACCCCATTCTAAATGTGGACTTTTGCAACATCCGAGGACATTACCACACGCCGGGGTATCTGTGTTCGTAAGGGAGGATATCTGCTACCTTCGCCTTCAGGTTTTTGTAGGTCGTGGACTTGTTTGTACTCTAGCTGGGCGTGGACATGGACGACCATGTCAGAGTCTACGCGAGCCTCTAGGATCCTCTTAGAATCCTCTGATCACTGTCTGGTACGGAGTGTAGTGCCCATTCAACTTCCGACTCGCTCAAGACCGGTAACTTGACGCGTTTGGCACTATAAGTCAGCGGATTGGGATAGAATGCGGTCCTTTTTTGCATCCTACCCATGGGAGCCGATTTGTTTCCCTTCCAATAATCCTAGTGACTGCGCTGCGGCTGTAGCTGATACTACAGGGCATGGAACTATTTGTACCAAGCTCTGTGGTACCACTTGGTGGCAGATCGCGGCCTTGGTTTGATGCGTCTGTCAGGACTGCAGCAGCTGGCAAACGGCTTGCTTATCAAGCTAGGGCCAATGCGTTAGTCACCAAGGATCCGAACTCTAGAGTTCTGAAAAGGAAATAAAACCGTGCCTCCAGATTCTTCAAACGGCAAATCGCTAGAGCAAAGTTCAAGCATGTAGTCAAAATTGGGGATCAGCTGGCAAACTACCTGCCTGTCACGCGCAAATTCTGGGCGCTTTCAAAGGCCACTCTGGGCAACTTTAGCCAGCCGTCCCTACCGTCGTTGCACATGGGGAATGACTCTCTGGCCCACACGGCAAAAGAGAAAGCCGATCTCTTGGGCACTCTTTTCGCCTCCAACTCGACTTTGGACGACCAAGGGAAGACACCGCCTATCATCCTGCGGTCTCAGAGCTCAATACCGGAAATAGTTTTTCGGCAGAAATCTATCAGGCAGTCTCTATTTTCCTTGGACGTTCATAAGTCGAGTGGGCTGGATGGCATTACTGCATTGGTGCTACGAACGTGTGCCCCTGAGTTGACTCCAGTGCTAACGCGTCTATTTCGGCACTCCTATCTTAAAGGCGTAGACCCAGTCTCATGGAAGTGTGCATCATGTGCATCCGATCCCTAAAAAAGGTAATAGCTCGGACCCAGCTAACTACAGACCTATCGCCATAACCTCCCTTATCTCCAAAATAATGGAGATTATTATCAACTGACAGGCCCTAACGTACCCCGAGGATCACCAGCAATATGGCTTTCGCCATGGTCGAACCGCGAGTGATCTTGTTATATCTTACGCATCGTTGGGCAGCTGTTATTGAAAGCAAGAAAGAGGGTCTGACAGTTAGTCTGGATATGGCGAAAGCCTTCGATCGTGTATGGCGCAAGGGGATTCTTTCGAAGCTACCTTCTCGTCGGTTTTTGCTCGGACCTCAAGTTCGTGAACGCCAGTCTAGCTTAAGGCTACGTGCTATCCTATCTTCCTCCCCCGCCCCCAAAAAATAATTTAAATTCAAAATATCTTTATTTACACGCACTTTTGAATCATCACTTGTTACATCAAAAAAGATCAGTGTAAAGATCAGTGTACTCACTCACAGACTGACGTCTGTGAGTGAGCTACCGCTGGCGCAGAATATTGCTCTGCTGAGAAAAACTGGCCTAAGTGGCTCTCGCTCTTTTTAAGTGAAATTCTCCAATGTTATATTTATATATTATAATATCAACCCTGCAAATGAGTCAGCAACCTAAGTTCCACACATTACCACCATCAACTGAAATCTCTTGAATGCTATAACAAAATTTATTAATACTTTTAATATTTAATTTCAAAGACGTTCGAGATGAGTTTGTCTGCGAGTGTTGAGAGATGGCGGTTGCACTGGAACTTTTTATCTAAAGAAGATCGTTTAGTTAGTCGGTTCTAACATTTCATTATTAAGGAGTAAGCTACAATTTTGACATTTTACATTAGGAAGTATAAACACTGTGTGTGTTTAGTTATCTAAACATTTAAGACCAAATTATTAATTAAGAACCAATAAAGGACACGTGACAGGACACTGTTTACTTCGTCAATATCAGTCCTATTATGCTCAACTTTAAAAAAGAGCGAAGTATCATCAGCATAAAGTACAATATCACTTAGAACTTATATGAAAAAGGTCAAGTCATTAATGTAAAATAAAAATAAAAAGGGACCAAGAATAGGTCCTTATGAAACACACATGTTGAAGTGAGAACCAGTTGATTTAGATTTTGATTTATTATTTATATCAACTGTTTGGAATCTTTGATGTAGGTTAGAGACAACACACCGATTACATTCTGCCACTTCACCAGTGCCACGTAAATGTGTTTAAGAAGTTTGGCATCAATTGTTGATGTAACTTTGGTAATTATTATTAATCATATTATTCACTATGCATGATTTTATTGTTTTAAACTATTTCTATCATTTGGTTTTGGTTTTCGAAAATCTCACTTAAAAGTGCGAGAGTGTTTCTATATGTCTAACTATTTAACCCTCCGTGACGGGCTACTCCGAAACCACCCTTATGGACCGATTTTTTATCGATAGGGCCTTGGGGTCAAGATTTCAAAAACATTTGTACTTATAGTTCAGTCATAAGATATATTTTTATATATACAGAAATACAGAGAGCGGATAAATATACTTATATTGTATTTATATTGCTTGGTCTCAGAAAATGTTTGTATCGGGCAGTATATTTGTTTTACAACTTTTTTAAAGGTTTCAGGGTGAAATTAAAGTCTGAGATACGAATACATCAAGAAATATCAAATTGACACAAAATAAAAATTTAAATTTACAACAACAACTTGAGTTATGAAATCAAGGTTAAGCAATCAATCAATCAAGGTCGAATGTCGATATTGGCTTAAACTGCGGCTAGAAGATGAATCATAAAATGAGGCTTCAAACTTCAAAATGTATGTCTATTAGACGTGATCAAATGAGGAAATAGGTCACGTGGAAAATGTTATCTAACTCCATTGCATCATATAATACATTTGATATAAATTAGTATAATAAAGCGCCGGCCAACTTTATGTACTAATCTTCAAAATACATTTTTGTGATCAAAAAAATAACAGAAAAAAAAAATTTGATTGTAATAAAATTGTACTTCTATCTATATTAGCAGACGTCATTGGTTTGTTTGACATCAAATCCGATAAAAGAAACTGTTTCTACTAAATATTTTTGAAACAAAACCATAGAAGGACTCTGAATATAACTCGTCGGACTTGTTGTTTATTATTCAACAACACACACACACACACACACACAATCTCAAATGTGGGTTAGCTTATAGAGCTATTAATTAGTATTCTAGTCACATCACATTTGATATATAACTTACAAGCACGGGACGGACAGACACATCGGCCGGATAACATCAAAACAACAGAATACTCGTTCAACATATTTCGAGTATCCATAAAATATTAGCAATACTATATGATTAGCTCAAAGCAATTGTACAAGTACGTTGACCTTGTTTGTTAAATAAATAATATTCCATTTTAGATTCAATGTAACAAATTGGTGAGGAGGAGTCACATTTACCGATGGCTGAGCTGGTGTTGCATGACATGCAGCCGATACTCTCTGCAGGTCTGCTCACTAACTTATACAGCTTCATCCGATTTTATAAATCCTAGCTCTGATTCAAATTAAAAATTCCCGAAGAAATTGCATTTCAATGTACAAAGAATGTTATTATTTATTAAATTGCGTGAATCGTTGTTTATTATTTACTTCAACCAAATACTCAATTACAAATGATAACATCCACTCTTATATCCAGTGCGGGTCTGACCTCCAGCCTCCGGGTCACCTCGTTGACATTGCGTCTATTGTGGATTACAGCTCTCCATCATGAAGGAACAAAAAACACTAGTCAACATAATACAACGAATCTCTTGAGACAAAAAAATAATAATACCGATTTCTTTATTGTTAATTAATATTTATGTATTTTCAAGAATATTTTTGATTGACTGCACTTGACTCGCGTGCAGGGGACCTGGTATTAAGTTCTGTAATTAAGATCAAATTGAGGTAATTATCTAACAAATAGACTCGTATGATTTTAATCGTTAATAGTTCAGAGTCATGTCTTAATCTCAATCGACGCATTAACCGCTGTTAATCCTGTAACCCACATTGCTTAGACTCAACATTGGTGGTCACATTTATGAGATTTATCTTCCAATTTGATAGTTTTAAATGTAACTACCTCTCTGAATCTATTACCGTAATAACAATTTAGTACTACCTAACATTAGTGTGAAGATAATATTTCAAGCACTATGTATGAACTATATAATTAGTTTATGTGTACCCAAAAGACGGCCACGGAAATATATTAAATGTGAGGTTGCGGCGGTTAATCTCTCACATTTATTCACTATGAGAATCATTTTACGATAGAGTATAGTTGAATGTATGTAAGTATAAATATTAAGCAACATTTTAGCACAACCCTACGGCCGCCAATAATTGGCTTACACAGAGAGCTATTGAATGCGTCCACCAAATCGATGGTTTATATCAAAAACTCCACAACTATAGCCATTATCCACATTTTTGACCATAACTTATAATGACAATACTTGAACGGTTTAAGTCTAGCCGCTATACAATAACTATGGTGTACCGAGTCGGTTCAGGGCGCCATTAAATTCACAATAACTACACAATTGCATTGCAGAGCCTCAGCGCCGCTCGCCAGGGCTGCCGCTCGCAGACACGGCGAGGGTACGTACGGAACTTAACGTTGTATCTATTGTTTCAAACAGAGGTTTGGGTAATTAACATTAATACAATTAAGTACGGCGGCCGATAACAAATGAACCTAACTTAATAATTTAAAAACTTTAATACTCTCGTGATATATGAAACATATTTGCATTTTTATACCATTTCATTCTACTGTAAATTTAGTGTATTGTACGTTATTTATGATTGCATATAAAATCTGATGCCAACACGCCTGTACGAGACAAAATAAACCCTGAGATACGCGTCTTAAAGTTCAAATCGCATCAAACAAAATACGGTATAAAAACTACAGTAAAATTGACCCAGTTATTTCATACAAAAAAGTACATTTAGACGAAGACCTAAAAAACATACGAAAATAGTAAATTAGGTATTATGACAAACAATTTATAAAAGTAATCCTTAGACATTACGAACCGAGTACATTGTTACAATTCTTGGTAATTATCCAAATGCGCAAATACTAGGCAATTTCATTTAAACAGTCACTAAACCATGGAATTTAATAAAATATTACTATAAAAAAGTGGCAGCCCTACTGCTCGTACTCACACACAGATAGTGTTATTCGCCTTCCCCCCTCCCTCCCATTCTCCTCTTGGCAAGCACTCAGATGTAGACGAGGCTGGGTTGAGTCCGTTTACTTCACCAAAATCTCGAAACGTTGACCGATTTGGCGACGCAGCTTCGAGAGCTGAGGCCCTCCGCGGTTTACAAACACCGAACTGTCAATACGTACTTTTACTATAGGTTTGATATGAATTTATAAAATCTAAATATATTTAATCAATCAGTAGACTCTTTTACTTAAATTGCAAGGTAACAAGTTTTTTTTGCAGTTTTATTATTTTCATATAGAATTATTAAGATACTTATTCATTATTTTATCTTTTAATGAAGGCAGGTTTGTTATAATCCGAATTGATCAAGTAGTCTGACAATTCCACTGTAAATAAAATAGAAGTAAGTAATATGTTATATATAGAATATAATCAAAAATGAATGTAGTTTCATTTACACTACTCCTAACTGTTGTATATTAGTGTGTAATATTTTAAATTGCAAGTAAACACGTGAAGGCCTTTGCAAATGAGAAGATCAGTAAACATTAAATTTAACTTTAACTTTGTTTATGAAACGTCCGGTTAAATATTAAAATAAATATAATTTACACTTGTAATGAAAGCGGTAACTCTCTTGCGTTATCCGTGGTAATTCCGGGATATTATTATTCACTCCAGCTTCGGCGCTTTATAAGATTCGAAATCCGTTTAGAATGTACTTTTAGGCAAGATTAAACTAACCACTAAGTTACAAATAAAATTATTTTATTTGAAACTGTGTGGAGGGTATCTCGTAAGAAAAACATTAATTCCCACTGAGATCACTCAACCCTGTAGCACCTATGATTTAATAATTAAGAACATTGCCGCTATCGACATACATATGTGTACATATACGTATCTAGTTGTATAAACGATTTGCCACATAAAGATATAAAAAGTAGTGAGTCCAGCGATTGCAAACAAAGAACCCTTTTAGCGGCGTCCTCGTCCTCGTCTCGAGCACTCGCAGCTTTTGTGCAATTATATTAATTTATCTCCGTTGAGTTCAAGTCGGTGCGACTCGGCTTCATAAGACAAAGCGTCACTCGTCAAGACACAATGATCCAATGATCACGTTCGCACTTGTGGAAATATTATAGAAAAAATTATATATATTATTTATAGTCCGGATTATTATTCCTGCAAATAATTGACTCCTCGTTCCATGAAATAAAATGTGTAATATTAAATACGCTTTTAATAAAACAATTATATGCGCGATCTTCCCGCTGTATCCCGACTACATTTATTTATCTGGGTTATGTATTTTAGTTCCATCGTAAGCAAAAACTATGCATACTCTTTGCATACACTTAATAACTTTATCTCTCAAATTTACATCTATTTTATTCTGAATTTTCGTGTTCGTACAAATCTTAATGTGGGTCAAATTGTTGTGCCGTTAACTAAACTTTATTTGTATTTCATTTTAATTTGTATTCCGTTTGTCTTAACATACGAAACTCTTTAATTAGTGCACCGATCTCGATTCGCGCGACGAATTTGCAGCTGAAGGCTAATAATGCGGAAGTTTCCATTTCGCCACAAATAAATAAATAAGTAAACGTTGATAGGTAATAGTCACTCTTGTATATATAATAATATACGATATCAAAGAATTTAATTTATTAAAAACTTACTCCAAAAGACCGTGTAATCTAAATCCCTCTGAGCCACGGGCGATTAATTACTCAAATATGTCAAGTGGCACTAAAACATGTCTTGAATTTCAAAGAAGCCCCAACAGGGGATTTCAGACCAGCTCCAGTCAGGCATTAGAGACAAGCCCATCAGATTAAGAGTTGAAATAATTAAACTGAGCTCAAATGACTTTTTTATGACAGGTAATAGTGTTTGAAACGTGTGTACTTTTATTGACTAATCTTATTTAAGTGTTTTCATATATATTGACTTCGACTCCCACCCACTTAACTTTTCCAAACGCGTATAATTGTGTACGCGTATGTGTCTGTGTCCATATACATGAGTATATACTTATGCAATCGTAAATCATTTTTATTATGTAAAGTACCAGCTGGTGCTCGCGAGTCCGTTGCTTCGATGACTGCAGCAGTTAACGTTCATGTAATGCATTTACTTAGTCGTTTATTATGTCATCAAAATTACATATATATATGTATAATAATATTGCGGTGACTAGTCGTCTTGCTGGCCACGGATTTCATTTTTTATTATTAACTAATCATTAGGTCGGCTTATCAAATTGATTGCGATGGTTCTAGTTGTTCGTAAATTACTCAATCCAGCCTTTCCTGGTAATCGCGTCTGGAACTCTGGTAGCCTTATTTATAAGTTGGAAAGTGTCTTTACAGAAGGGCTTATTTTAATAAGTGTGGAATCAAAGTGGTGGTAGGCTCTCTTGCCACTACCATTTAACGTATACAAGTGATCACTGATGTGGGTACTGATTCAAAGTGGAGGAGATATAAATAGATAAATAAATAAAATAATCGATGACACATAAAACTTTATTTTATTAAAAAGCTATAAAACGTTGGTGACACACATTTTTCCAATTAGTAATAATAAAAATTGTCATGAAACAACAGAATCAGTTCATAAAATAACTTGTTTGCCCCGAGTCATTCGTATCAAATGTCATATCGATAAATAATAAACACGCCCCGGTCGTAACGGTTTTTTCGTAAGAGAATTTACGGGTCGCGACCGTATTTACGATTTCAATTTATGTTTTTTTTTATTTCTGCAAATAATGAAGGACGTCAAGGGACATGATTGCTGAATATTGAAACATAAAACAAACCTTATGAATAAAATAAAACACTTTCCCTCTGACTTGTCTGACTGCATCTTTACATGCTACTCGTATTTACAGTAGCATGTAAAGATGCAGTCAGAGATTACGTGTTGCTAAAGAGGTGAGAGCTAACATACGAAAGTTATAGGTTTTTTCACATACATTACACTTAGGAACCGTTGATAAACTTTAGTTACTATAATACTAATAAACAACAGTTGGGAGTGGGTAAAGAGATGTAACATAGTCAAAATAATTTTATAATTGCCAGGTCAGTATACGAGTACTCCTTAATTTAACAGCAATCTTTAGACGTAATATCACATTTAAAATTCATCTTTGTTTCTCAATTGAGAAAATTCAAAGAATTCTACTGCCGAAAAGATTTTTGTTTCAGTGATTTTAAATGTAGGAATTATTATTATATGATTATTTCTAATGTTGATAATCCGACATTGTAATCACATTTTTAGATGTTTTGTTATAAACTCAAGATACAGGTCGGTTTTCAAAAGATTTTTTTAATTTTTTTAAATTGGATCAGATGTGATTAATTATCAGCCACTTATAGACAAATTGGTTTTCGCCGGCTATGTTTGATGATCCTTAGATCTTTAACGACAGCGAATGGCCTAACTCTAGCTGTTAATAAACAGGGCATAGTAAAAAAAAATCTGAATAATTTTGCTGATGGAAGACGGTCTTTTTCAGTCAGGCATTTTTTTAATTGTTTTTTTTTTCATTTTGTATTAAAATAAAACTTATAAGGTAAAATTATCTGATACTACAAACTAAGAGCAATTTTTTATCCCTACATACGATTCCGTTAATGTTTAGCGGCCGAGTGCGATTCGTCATTAGGATAATTTGTATCAGAAACTACGAGAAAAATAATAATATACATAATTTGAAATGCTTCTACAAAAATATTGCAAATACCGTTAAAAGTATTTCTTGCTCTCTGTTGTCGGATTCGATTAGTGATTTTGAGTTAAGTGCGTTCCGGACGAGTACTGCGCCCGTGCGTACGTGGACAGAGTCGCAGAAAACAACATAATTAATTTTTGTCACATTCTTCAAAAAAATTGTCCGCTGCTAGAATGTTTGTCGTCGGTGATTTGATTTCGTTTCCACCTTTATTTTCAGCAGCAGTAAATATATCTCATTTCCATTTGCATAATTTTACGGTTACAGTCAAGGTTGCTTTCTTCAGATTCGACGAATCAGAAAACATTTTGTTTTTACTAAGAATGAATGAAGAATAAATAGATGAAATTTTTAAAATAATATTTTTGTCTGAATTATTTTGTACCAATATATTATAAAAACTAATTTAAAGTGTAACTAAAATAGATATTATACATTATGATAATAAAATATGACAATAGTCGAATTAAACTAGAGGCTAAAAGAAAAAATAGTACAGAAAATAAATATATATATATATATATATTTATTTAATGTCGTAATTAAATATGTTATAAGTATCTTAATTATAGCATTTATTTTATGTTCCAGAAACTAAAGATTGAGTTTCATTAGGCCATCGTCGACACCATTACTGCGGTCAACAACGTCTAGACTTCTTATTCTTGATATCAAGAATTAAGAAAATATGTCCTAACTAGGTTAAGCTGCGCTGAGATACACACGGGCAGGCAGGCACAGGCGATACTCATTGTGGTGTAACGTGGCCTGTCAAGAAGTTATAACTGTAATTATAATTAAATTGGAATGTCTATTACCGTTTTTTTGTTAATCGTCGCAAAAGGGATTATTATTATAAAAAATACAAAGTGTCATTCTTTTGTATTTAAAATTGGTTATGCAATTACTTATCAAAGGTAGAAATAATTAGTATCAGACGTTTTTTGATTTATCACTAAAGATGGTACAACGAAGTGGCGCGACGTCATTTGAATTTTCGCTATACAATAAGACACAACTAAATTCGGAATCAAAATCTAGATTGAAGAGGTATATTTAGTCTAAATATAAAACGTATTATGTATGTTCGTGTTACTGAATGTTACGTAATGTTTTATATAGTTATTTATATATATGGACGAGGCAGTCTTTGAAACTAGTATTAGAAATAAAAATAAGTAAAAATAAATTTTAGTTTTGTGTCGGTTATAACGTAACATGTCTTACACATAACATGTACTGTTACCCATTGGAAATAGAATGGATTCGTAAATAAAACCAGACGTTTGTTATAACGGAATGCCGCGGGATCGCTCGAGCATTTAAATGCTACACCCTGACGGAACCACCGTGAAGAAAGCATAAAATAAAACTCAACCTCTCTGGATTTGTTAGGCTTGTTAAAGCGCGTAAGGACTCACTTCCTAACATAGTCGAGTCCAGCAAGAAGGGACTACGAGTCAGTAACTCACCACGCCCAATCTAGTCATCGTGAGGCACAATCGAGGTAAAACGACCGATAACGGTTATGGATCTGCATAATGTTCAGTGCTCGGATCATCTCCTCGTGGAGCACGTGTAGTACGTAACCACTGGGTAATCCGCGGCATGTCACCGGTTACTGGTTTTCATTTTACTAGATGAATGCGAATGTCACTTATTCCAGTATAGATGGGGTCGGCACAACATTTTCTTTCATGCTTTCCTGTCAATAGTTATCGAGAACATACGAGGTATCTTCATGTCGCATATGTATGGAAATTTATGTTTAAACTAGTTTAGTAAAGTAGTTTTCATCCCTTCTCCTGTCTTCAAAAACAGGCATTACGATAAGATTGTATAAATAGATTTTTGTTCTGTTTTTTGTATACTTAAAATGTAAAAACTAAAAATTAATCTCGTTGGAAACTTAGAAAGTTACGTAATTTAACAAATGAATCAATAATTCTCTTACTGTACTCATAAAACAGGCCTAAATTTACTCAAAAATTATATTTAGTCACAGTATATGACTAAATTATAAAGTATATGATTACATTGTCGAATTCTAATGTACGGGCAATCGAGCGACTGTGAAAAGTGAGGAACTTATCACGGGTCAATCAATATCAACGACCCGCAAGTCTTAAAACATTTTATGATTTACGAAAAACAAAGTGTAATTCGCGCACAAGGAACCCATTCTAATTAAAAATTTAAAGTGATTGACACCAGCCGATGTTAAACAAACCTCCAACCCAAACACACTCCCCCCGGGACGCCCCGCGACAGCTCGGCGCCGTCCAAGGCTGTCTACAAAGTAAGGTTAAGGACTAGTACGTTTTAATACGTCTGAGGTTCCGTACATCTTGAAGGTCATATCAATACATCTAGTTATCAAGTTGCAGTCTGACCATGTGTGAACGAATTGCAGCATAAAAGCACTGAGTACAAATTATAAGCTTAAATAAAAAATTATAATGGTATAATTATGTCACCTTTTACCTTAGATTTAACATGTTAAATTAAAAATTCATGAATTATAACTATTTTTGTTACTAATAGTATTAAAGTGAAGTTAAGATCGAGGGGTAATAACAGACACATGTATTACCATACGAGCCCATACAACATATTTTAATAAAAACCTAAGTAATTTACAGCCAAAACATATCTGATCTGTTGTCAATAAAAATGTCCGATAGACAGACTTATTAAAGTCTTATTTGAATTACCTTTTGTATGTGGGTTTACTTAACCTACTGGCCAAGCCATGCCACACTGTTAGGTTATTTTAAATTAAAAAATAAGTGCACAGAAGATATAATTTAAATTCACTCGGACTTAGTCTATTGCATTTGGACGACACTGTTCCATTGCGTACTACTACTACATAAATTTAATTCCATTTTTTCTAATGGCCTATAGCCATAGATAGCAAGAATTTATCTATTTTCTTGATAAAATCTTTCTTTCCTTACCTAAAGATATAAACACTAAAGTTCTGTCGTTTCTTGATAACTCCTAAATGGTTATTTTTTTCTATCTACTCCAAACTTTGGTATATCGAAATAAATTAAGTACTAGGCTGATATAAATATTACATTCGTTTAATTATAAACAATAGTGGGATGGAAAATTAGTTTGCATTCAATTATTGATTTCTATTATTTTTAAATAAACAAATATTAACTACTTCTTCCCCGAAGAGTTCAAACTGATGTCGGTCTCACCCATCACCAATAACTAACTTAAACATATGAATAAATTTAATGAAACTCGACCGTTTTGTGGGTACTTGAAACAGAAAAAAAACATTTGATAGATTATTACACCTAACCGAGATCTTAACTTTTTTAGTACATTTTCGAAGTGAACTCCGACTCTGACTTCTGTCCGATAAATCTTAACTTAAGGCCAAATCAATAAATAATCTTATAGTTTTCTAGGTCAGCGATGTAGACCCATCGATATACTGATAACATCGCCTTTATAGTCTTTAGTGGCAATAATGATAAAAACTTATCAACAAACTCAGTATGGAACACACTTTCTAATATAATATATTGTAAAGATAATACTATGCTGAGACTTCGTGTTTAAATGATAAAATAAGCATGCCTTTATTTTAATGAAACTGGATACGTTTATTAAAATAAGATCGAATTACTACAACACAACTCGACAGAGCACAGTGCCGGCGTTATAACACCGTACTATCAAGGAACCTGAAACTAAGGAATATTTTAATTAGGCGAAGCGAGCGGAGCGTTCTACAGGTGACTTTTTCACATTCTTTGTCACGAATAGGCTCAAAAACTACTTGACGGAAAATTATGAAATTTTGCAATTAAAAAGACAAACATTAGGTGATGATTTAAAAAAAAAATTTTGAAAAATATCATGTCATTGAGGAATAATCGTCAAAAAACTGATATCCATATAAACATATATATCGTGTGAGGTTTGATTGAGCTAGGTTAGGTCTAATTTGCAGGCTTGATGGTGATCGTGGCGCGACTGTCAGCCTAATCTGAAATCTCCTACATTACCGACACTGTCTACAACGACGAGTCATTATACTGGGTTTGCTTCGCTCAATATGCAAACGGCACCCGATGTTTCGCGAGCGCAGCGAGTCGAAATTAAGGATCTGTTGGCGCCCCTAGTTATTATATGAGGAGGCTATCTAATGTTAAGTACTCAGAACGATACTTGGAACGCAAATGCAACCATGAAGAAGCAAGCACAGTGCATTCAGTAATTTACGCTACGCGCCGTAGCACGTGCTACGTTCATCTACAGTACTAGTCAATTTACAAAAGTACCAAATGAACAACTACATATTATATCACCTGTCTCCATGACATTACACTTACAATAAATCTAAATGAAATTAAATTATAACTGTTATTTCATTAATATGAGACTAAGTTTATTATTATGTGAACGTAAAATATAATTAAAAAATAATCCGAGATAACAGAAGTGTTATCTTGATTTTTGAACCATTTACAACAACGTAAGGCTTGTAATTAGGTTGCACGTGACTTCGGCCTTAACAAATACAATTAATTAATACATTAAGTATTATTAAGTTACTCGAACGTGAAAGTGAGACCTGTCTGCTGTATCGCTAGCGACCCGTTCAGTAGTTTTCTCGTTGGTCCGAACACACGGCAGATAAATAAAAGATTTTTTCAGTACATTTACTTAATATATATACGACTTTTCTAATGCTTACGTATTTATAATAATCCTAAATAGGTGTAGTATAAATGGTCGTGTATACATATAAATGTGTGTGCCTTTTGTGTTTAAAGCTAGGATCCAATTATAAGTAAATATATATTTTTTGTTTTCACAACTTTTCTATTAACGTTCCGTATTACGTTACAAAATAATTAGGAACTTTCGGAACTCGGGATTGTTTATTGAGTCTGTTGTGTTTGAGTTTGTGATGGATACATTTGTTATTGATTAGGAGATTTTTTGTCTGTTTTTTGTGTCTGTTCAATTTTGATAATTTGTATCTCTTTCATAAAATCATCTTAAACATATTTTTTACATTCTCAGTATAATTAAAGTAACAAAATTATTAATTTATTAATTCCTAACGCTCCTTTTATTATTTTTTCGTCACGTCACTAGTGGGTACAAAATAAATGCTAATAGAAATATAAAGTCTGATAGCAATTAAAATAATGCGAGGGTATCAATCTCAATCAGGGTCACCTTCATCTATTACGATGTTATGTGGTTATGTGGTTGTGTGGTTATGTGGTTAGCCTACTTAGGAAAGTGACACGACACGGACAGCGCGAGCGGGACAAAAACATTACGATTAGACCCAGAGATAGTTGAAGTTAGTTATAACATTACATGGAATAAACACTTCATAACGGATGCATTTTTCAAGTTAATTAAATTAACCATTGTCAAATCGTTGATGTCGAGATTCTGATTTAATTGGTCCTATTAAAAGATAGCCACTTATTTAATTTATTATTACATCTGTCGTTTCACGTATGTTAAATTATATTTTCAAACTTTCTGAACTTTCCTAAAGTAATGTATGTTGTGGAGCGACAGCTGGAGTTAGGGCTTCTAACCGGTAACAATTTATCCAATCGTGACATGATACAATAATACTTAGAAATATTATCCATAATAATATAACGTAAAAATAAATCTTCCGTCAATATATTTTCCGTCTTCGATCTATCAACTTCCAATGGGCGTAAACCATTTTACGAAATCTGCGTGGGAGCGAGTAGGTACTGCCGGATAAAGGTCGACCGCAAGGTGTAATAATAATTAATGTGGGAACATAGGCCGAGGAGAGGCAGCAATACCAGCTGCAGCTGCTTGCTCAATCGCGTTAGTTATAAATTAATGATTTTTATACTTTGTAATAGATGACGATAAGTGATCGAGATTGGGAACTGATTGCGGCTTACATTGGCTTACTCGGCTTTTTTATTTTAATAAGCTACGTATAATATGTCTTCGTCACAAACTAAATATTAAATCAAACCGTCAATCTAAAAATATAAATGAATAGAGATAACAACTCCATTCAATATGGTAATTAATTATACATATATATATATATATATATATATATATATATATATATATATATATATATATATATAAACAGAGGTTATTTAGGATAATAGCATAAATAATAAAAGTACAATGACCCGGTCCAACGAATTCATAAAAAGCTCATCATCTAATGACACATTCAAGATTGTTTTATTCCATAAGTTAAACATCAGCAGTTTGTCTGAAGAGCACTTCACCACATCAAATTAATTCCAAGCGATGACGCCGACCTTCCAACTACATATTCAATGAGTAATACTAATGCTGAATTATTGTTGTTGTTCTATTCTTATATAATAAGTAACATTAGATTACAATTTTTGAAATATATTGTACTTCAATACTAAGGAACCAGGTGGTTATTCACTTTTAGCTCATCATAGTTCACAGGAGTCATCAATATCAAACGTACCAGCCATGTGTTTAAATTTACAGAAGTACTTACCAGTGTAAGAGGAAAAGTTAGGGAATTATGCACTGAGAGAAAAGTTTAGTCCCCGACCGAGATAGCCGAGGTGTACCTACGATGGCCATAAAACAAAGGCTGTTATAGAAAACATACGGTTAGTTAGAAGGTTAGTTTACCATAATCATTTCTTTACTACTAAAAAAGAATAGGATACAAGTACCAAGTAAAGAATCTTTAAAAAATATTACCATTTCCTTCAGATTAAAAAAATAACGTCCAATAAATCCGGACACGAAGGCCTTTCATAAAAATAAATGCCCTCCGATCTTTGTAATAATTCTGTGATTATTATTGATGGGTCGTAGGCGTTCATTCAATAATGATTTTCGAAGGAAATAAATTAATAATAATAGAAAAAAATGTACTGTTTTAAAAAATTACGAATAAATGAAATCGTAGGAATGTAGAATGAATCGCCACAAAACATACGGAGCGAAGGAAAGTTTATAATATGTTTATGGATAATAAATAAAATAAATGCAGTCTACGCATTCTGGATCGTAAAAGAACCATCCCACGAGTTGAAATATCATATAAAAAGCAGTAAACTGTTGAGGATGAAATGTAACGACTCACAATTAAGATCTAAAAATTAGATATCACGACTGAGATAAAGAACTACAAATATTGTTTTATAATTGATAATATTATGTAAGACATGTCTAAGTTTTTCATCATACTCATTTTTATTTTTCTGTTACTTTTTAAGATACAGTTTCAGATAAAGAATTTGTCACTTCTAGATTCTACAACATAAAGTATTATATCGATCAAACATTACTCCGGTTATAGACGAATTACTGTGTGGGTGGAATTACCGATAACAGTATATAACAACCGGTGGAGCCGTCATCTGCCAGTCGTTACATCGCCCTCCTCTGAACCTCATCCTCTCACCACTAAAAGTATTTATTTTATTAAAGTTCAGTCAAGTTTTAACAGCATTTTTAAATACAGGTGAGCTTATATTTACATTACTGTGACGCGCGTAATTCATTACGTACGAGTACTGTAACATTTTACGTCATTACTTCAATATCAAAGTGGAAGGATATTGCTAAAAGAGTGAAAATAGATAGAGAGCTGTAAAGCTGAGAGACTAACTATTCAGTCTTGGACAACTTTAATGTATTTGAACTACTAGAACTTGGGTGTTTCATGATTATATTGACGTGAGTAATACTATATACTAATGTCAACGGCGTGGTCAGACCGGCGGAGTAGGTTAGGAAATATACTGTCAGTCAGACATGTTGCCTAAAAATTAACATGGCTAATAAATTAATAATAGATGACAAATTTCATGTGATTTGTTTGAAAAGAGGGTTATAAATAAGAATAAATTCATATCCAGCAAGTCGCGAGGACTCTGCACAGTTCACACGTTACAGATCTATTATTATAGGAAATGTATTCGAAACACAATACATCACATTCAACTTAAATATTTGAAATAAAAACCGGGCGAGTGAGCCTCGCGCGCCCGCGATGCGATGTCCCGGAGAGGCAACAAGGTAGAGATTTACAATCTCAGCTTTGTAAATCTTTTTAATATATATATTTCTATACATTGTTTAGATCTATTTTGTAAGATTTAGTCAGATTGTAATATAAGCGGACAGACGGACGGACAGACATGACGAAACTAACAGGGTTTATAGTAGACTACGGAATCCTAAAAAATAATTATTAATAATAATAATAATTAACCGCAGCGTTTGGCGCTCCGTCGTCTCTGGCTACCCCGCAAGGGAGACGGCGTGAAGTTAAATAAATAAATTAAATAAATAATAATGTGCGTCCGAATATAAAAACAACAATAAGATAATCAAATAAAAGTAATGTTTTGAAATATCAACTTCCTATAAACATATAACAACTCTGTTACTTTGTTAAAGTTAAATAATATTAATTATTAAAGACATGAAGTATGATTTTTTTCAAATGGATTTATTAATTTATTCACGTATCCACCTACGGAGATAAATAAAGTCTAAATGTACTAGGCTCAAAACATTTAGTAAAAAAATTAATGAAAAATCTATTATCCCCGACGAGTAGCTACACTCTTTCCTTTTCCCTTTTTCCTTGTCATCTGTGATTCAATCCGTCTTCTTGCTATCAGTGTTCTCGATCATTATTTATTATTTACATACTATTATATATCATAATACTTACATACTTTGGTTAAGATTTTATCTCTTATGTTTTCATATATATTAAGTCTTTTCCACTTTATCGTGCAATTTTTTATTAGAATTTATCATAAAACTTTTTTTCATAAATCAATAGCCCAGGTAACTATTTTGTTATTTAAATTTTAAAATAATTTCTAATCAGGCTGTTTCAGGATAACAGAAAATAATTTTAATAGTAAAAAAAATATTAATTTATAAATTAAATAACAGTTTAGAAAAACGCGTCTCAATTATTATGTATATGTTAAGAGTACGAGTACGAGTACGAGTACGAGTACGAGTACGTCGGTGACGAAGTGACGACGTGACGACACCACGACGCTGTCTCTAAAATTATATTTCTAATATACATTTCACTACAAAAAAAAATAATCTTACTATAATTTTTGATTTCCACAAACTTTTACCCGTGTCTCCCCTTCGGGGGCAACAGGCGTGGATAACTTTAAAAAGTATTTTAACAAATTACACTTTTATTTTATTTTTATTATTTTAAATAGTAAAATAAAAAAACACAGATATATAAAAAAAATCCAACTTTTATTTTGAATACCAGGAAATAAACGCTACGTAAGTAGTTGTATTTAATGTATGCAAAGGCTTCGTGCCTGCCTTCAGCTCGGTGATAATAATACAATATATCATTGCGAGCCCTTAAGGTACAAGTTTAACCGAACTAAAAGTGGTCCAAGAAATAATTTTTAGCCAAATATAGTTAATCTTATAAAAAACTACTTAAAGATTTTATATCTGCACAGACTTTCTTTGAGATAACAGAAGCTTAACTACAACAACTTCAAGGTAACGTAGAATTTATTCCTCATGAGACAGAATGGAGTCATGATAACGACATACATATGACATATATCTTATGTTATTTATATCTATATATTATAACTTGTACATTTATCGATACAGAAATACATCCCGCAACTCGTAATCAGAGGTTTTACGATCGTATTATATAAAAAAGTATTTTTGCATCACTCTTGTAGTTACACAATGTGTCCATGATGGCCGACCGTCGTAACTTGGATATCACACAACTTTAGTTACATTTTAGGACTTTCTTTTAAATACTGTATGAAATGGAATGAGTAGATCTCTCTTTTTTTAATAATAAATGTACTTATAATTTACTGGTAAATAAAAACTCTTGAATTTCACATTTAACAGTATCAGATGAAACCAAAAACATATATTCCCCATTTCAATATTTTGACATTAAGTTAAAACGCTCATCATTTGTAACTTGATATCATATAAAAATTAGTTTCGCCCTTCGCCTTTGAACTTTGATCGCATTTCACGGGCTTCGAGCAATAGGTTTAACTTACCTGTCGTTGAACTTAGTGGTCACTTGCACCCCTTAGTTAATATTTTATTTTAAACATTGCTTATTTTTTTAAGTTAGTGATATTGCAAGATGAACTCTTATAATAGTTATAACGGCTATGTGAAGATGACTGAGAGCTGAAAGAGCAAACCCTCTCCTTGTCTTTTGCTGTATTCTACTAAAGCAGTAAGTATCAAACACTACCCGTACTTAAAACCCGTTAAGCCACATCACCGCTTTCTATGAGATGGGCGGGCTGCTCCTTTGCAACGCGTGTTCGGATTTTTTGCTCAATCTGATCAAATCAAGTTAATGAGGAAATAAACTGAAGGTTATAGCGTTTTTAGACATTTTGTGTCATTTGATCTAATGGCTTTGACAGCATCAGCGGACCCCCGCAATGGAAGGAAGGCCGCGGAATCCAATTTGAATAATGACATAACAATAATAATGTATATGAAGCTAGTGCTGCCATGATTATTAATTACTTGTGGGATGTAGAAGTAGAGTCGAATACGACGTTACTAAGACTTTACCGAGTGGTCTTAAAAGTAAATCCAGACGGAATATACATTTTAAACTTCCACTCACTTTAATATCTCCGTTAAACGTGTTTGACCTACATCCGATTTATCATAGATGTCTGTTTGTAAAAACAAGACTATTTAAAGTAAACATTGTAATAAGAAAGGTTGGTTTCAAACTTCACGAAAATACTTATAAATATATGTTGTGAAACAGATTTAAAGTAACACGTGCCACCGCGGTGCGTGCGGTGCAACTACGAGTTCAATTAAAATATATTTTGTAAAGAAAATTAAAAGGTTATTAAAAAAAACAATCGCAGATAAATCAGCAACATTTGAGCTTAATTTAAAACGAAATAATAATATTTATAACTAATGAAACGAAAAATATATATAATTACATGAATAATGAGCAATAGATCACTCACCGGTCTCAAAACATCTTGTATATATAATAACGGACTTAAATGTGGTGTCACGTTAATGACTTTTATGTTACTTATATTTGATGTAATATTAATGTTTCTGATTAAAATGAAAGTCGGCTTTCTGATGTTGTGTCTAATAAAATAGGTCGGAAGCCTCCTCCACAGCCTCCATCTGTTAATCCGCAACTTATTATTTAGGTTATATAAATAGGTGTGAGTGCCTGCATTTAGCCCAAATTGAAACTATTCTGAAGTCCATCCATTCATAACATGTCACAATAATTGAGAATAGAACTCATATTTATATAATTATCAATATCGTTCCACGGTGTAGGTGATTTTAAAATATTTGATTATATAAATGACGTTTTTTACTTCAGTCAACTTTACCGATAACTATTAAATGGAAAAAGTGCTAGTTGACGAGGGTTAAGAATTAATATTTAAAAAGAAATTCATTAGTTTCAAACCTATTCCGGATCCTTTTTCATGAGATCTAAGCAAAGCGGCACTGTATCGAGAATAGCGCGCTCTCTGTGGCGTCGTGAGGATGGTGGTGGTGGTGTGAGGACTGTGGGTGCAGTGTTGTCTCTCATTCAGGTCTTCCTCACTCGTTGTAAAAAAAACTGTACACAGCACTAACTTTTAAATGTTAAGTAGTTGTTTTTTATATTTATAGCATTAATGACCGGGTACCGGGACACCGGGCCGCCGGGTGCCAGGCCCATGGCAGCACTCAACTAATTCGAATTCGAAAGACAGTTTGTTGGTGGTTTTAAAAACTTTTCCATTCCTAATACGGATATTTGGTCAAAACGTCTGCAGTGAGCGTATCCGAAAACCAAGACCTGTTATCACTACTGTCCAGATTTTCATACGATCTTAATTAAGAGCTTAAGAGATCTTAAGAGCTTAATTACGAAAATATATTATATGAATACATTTATATACATATAATAAACGAGATATCACATAATTGTTCCAGGCGCGGAGATGTCGACCGGGCGGGGTATCGATGGCGCTGGGTGAGCGCACTCGGCTAGGCGCCCATGCGCGCCTGCCTCCTGCTGTGTGCGGCGCTCGCGCTCGCGCCGAGCCGGCCGCGCGCCGCCGCCGCCTCCCACAAGCACGGGCCACACGGGCCACACGGATCACACGGGCCACACGGATCACACGGGCCACACGGACCACACGGACCACACGAGCCACGCGAGACGCACGGACCACGCGAGCCACATCCAGCGCCAGAGCCGGCACGACTAGAGCACATCAAGATTCAAATACTTGCCAAGGTTTATGCCTTAAGTATATACTTGAACAATTGTAGTTTTTCAACTACTTGTAATATTAAAGTGCAGTCGTTAGTTTAAAGACTATAAAGTATCATAAACCATATCGACGAGGGGTCACCATCGCCTATCAGTACATGGTGACTTACGTGTAGGTGGACCTTCTGCTCGTTCGCCATCTTATGGCATAAATAAAATCTTTCTATGCGATTGTCACAAGAAATTTATTTGGTGCAAGAGTAGCTCCCGTCATTGCCACAGTATTTAGATTTAATTGATTTCCTTTGGATTTATTAAATTTCCTCTTTAACAAGAATAAGGAGAATTAACATTTAAGTTTCAAAAGGGACGGCTATTGTATTTAAATGTAGATTAATTTAAATACACAAAAACTTTTTAAATCAAACTGCTATTGCAGCTGGGTTTAGCGGAGCGACCGACGCCGCTCGGGGCGCCGCCTCGTGACGTCGTGAGGCAGATACTGGCGCGGGCGGCGGACGAGCGTCCCGATCCCCGCCCCGAGCCCGAGCCCAGCATGAGAGAAATCATAGCGATAGCGCACAGAGGTACTATATGGGACATAAAGGGGTGTACATATACGATACACCTGTCGGGTAATGTGTTTTCATTGTATATTCGGTTTATTTTTTAATTTGTCTGAATATACTTTTCAACTTTTTTAAAATTTCATAATCTTAGTACTCTGAACCTACCTATTACGTGATCTATAATTGAAAGATTGTGGAGAAAATTTTGATTCTGTTTTGATTCTTACTGTAAGAAGCTAAAGATTTCATTAATTTATACACTTTATAAAAGCCCTTTGGGGTGGTGTATTTTAATGACTTTTATATGAATATATCATTATAAGATTATCTGTTATAATTTTCAATATTCAACACACAAACTTCTAATCCACTTGTATCCAGGGGAGGAGTACATTTACCCTAATTATATTTTGGCTTGGCAATCATTCTCTGCCGTATGTCACAAAAAGGTCTGACAAAGTATTGAACAGATTCTGAATTATAAATTCAATAAGAAAATAATATCAAAATGTAAATAATTTTAATGTTCAAACTCTGTATATACACATGTCTGTAGCAGTAGTAGCAGTAACACGTACTCCCAACATACGACTATATTATATTATTATATTTGACGCCTGTCGAATTATTGGCTGATAATTCGCTGGGTATGTTTTATTTTATTTTAGTATTATATGACATAAAATATAAATTATTACAGTTATATATATATATATATATATATATATATATATAAAGTTATATAGTTATAATAATAATATAACTTAACTTCTTCAAATTATATTATACACATTTCGTTGTTTTTGTTACGAATATTAATATTAATATGTATTACATTATATATTGCTTTATTATTTAATTACATAGACACTACAAACATTCAAAGGCGAAATGACTCGTAATTAACAAATGTCTTATAACTGATTATCTATTATTGTAAATACTTTTCAGCAAATTTCTATTAAAAGTTTGCGCTGAGCGTTTTTTCAGGAGCAGATTTGTTAACAAGAAAGTAACAGGTTATGTGAGTATTTCATTCGTTATTACATCATTATATTATACAAGTATATAAATTTCAATCAAATGTGGATATTGTTGTCAAATACAATGTACACATGATATAATGTATAATACATGTAGTTCAATGTCATGTTAGTCTGGTGGTGGTGGTGGTGGTGGGGGTGGTCAGTGACCCTGACTTTCTTGTGGTTTGATTCCCACGATGGATAACATATTTTGTTTTTAGATCCAGCCTCATTCTCCAAGAGTGGCTGTGTTCTGTGTACGCTATTTACGAGTATTACGCGCTACAGGAGTCTGATTTGTACTTATTACATAGTTGTTTTTCATTGGATTATACGATAAATAGTGCAATATTATTCAAAATAATATGAATGTCATCAAAAGCCGCCAAAAGTAATATCAAATATATTTTATCGCATAATAGTTTAAGCAGAATAAGAAAGACATTTTAATAACATGTTAAATGTTTTCAGAAATTTTCTGTCAATGCGATTGTCGTGACCAAAGCTACAAGAGCTACGAGATCATAAACCTCTGTAAGTTACAATCTCTTTCTATGGTACATAACAATTTTGTATTATTTTGTATTAACATTTAGGATTTAATCTCTTCAGATATTAAGGGCGCGTCCTCACAGACATGACCAGGAAGATGTTATCTCAAGAAAATAGTAATTATGCCATTTATGACATTTTCATTTCGTGAAAACATTACATGACGAAACTTGAATTTACGAATGAAACGAAATAGTACTTGGCTTCATGCGACGATTATTTGTATGTCCGTATGTGTAATATCCTTAAACAGAAATAGTTACGCAACCAGCACATTTGGGCACATGCCAGCGATGCGCGCGCCTCGCTTATAGAATATCTTAGTTAATTTTTCTACAAAAAAAAAAAAAAACAAAACAATATCCATAATCGATGTGTTCCACTACATCAATAATTCTTTTTAAAGTTTGTTAATAAGTTTTTTAGTTCCATATGTTCAACAACCACGTATCGTCCAAGGGTTGTGGGTTGAATTAAACCATAACACTTATATTAACTGTAGTGAGAGACAGAATACTTATAGACGTCTCATTGCCGGTGTGAGATGGAAATAAATTACCAAAGAAACAAATAATAAATGTTTCAAGTCCCGAACATAAATTACTTTTTAAGTATCCTAACATAAAATCTCTTAAAATGCCCCAAAATATGTAGTATTTTTGCGGTTCAGTTGAATGAATCACGTTCATTTCTTGGAGTTATGATTGCAGCCAAGTTTCAGTTAAAAATAAATGAATATGCTTCAAAGACTGCATATTTATTGTTTTCGGTTTATCCTACTTGGCATTCCGCTTATTACTGGAGTATCATTTGGACATTTCAGGACACTTACTTACTTACTGTCTTACCAATATATACGTGGGAGATGTGTTTAACGATTTTGAGCGTTTGAAGTATAAAAGTGTATGTGCGTCGCGAAGGCGTTAGACTTCAACACAAAATCTTATAATATTTGATAAAAAAACATTTTCTGTTATTTAAAAGTTGAATAATATTATTAATATGTTATGCGAACTTCACTATCACCATGCACAAGAAAACCGAAGCGCTAGTCGATTTTATAAACCTGCATAAACTTTTAAATTAGCCGTCGTCGGGCACCTGCGGCCTTGTGCAACTTATTCGACAAGTGTAGTATTAACGATAACTAAACCTTTGATAGTCCAGTGTAGCGTAGTGTAATGTGGTGTAGCAGGTGCAGCATACACTATAGTACAATATACTTCACCTTGTAATTCATTATAAATATTAGAAGATTTAAACCGAATAATGTATTTAAGCATATATACACTTAAACAATTTGTTTCTTTAGCACACTAGTACGGTTAAGGTATTCCACAGTCGCTACAAATAATGTTCTTTAATATAATTGTTAAGAATCGCAATCTCGATCGTAATAATTACAGAACACTCGTCATGACCGTATATCAAAATTATGCCTTTTGGAGACAATAAAATTTTACAGTTAAATCCCGTCTCCGCCGATTCGGTGTACAGAGACTCCGAGACTCGTCTGTGTTACAAATAACGACCGTTTACGTCCAACTGGAAGTGCGCGTAAATCAGTTGGACTGAGTCTGTTGTTTAACTTCTTTTTTGTCGTCTGATTGGTTCTATTTTATGTTTACAGTTCATGATTATTTTAGGTTTTTATTTTATTTATTCTCTATTTATTACTTCCAGCATGACAATATAATATACTCCTAAACGCAAATCCTTTCAAAAAAAGATTGTCGGAGGTCACACGCTTCATAGCATTGTAACTGATAACTAATAATACGAGTACGTTTAAAAAAAAAGGAATGTCACATTTAAATATAACAATATATAATATTATGAGGACCCCCCGGAGGGCATGTATGGAGAGGGAGAGACCGTAGCGTTTGGCGCTCCGTCGTCTCTGGCTACCCCGCAAGGGATATGGCGTGAAGTTAAATAAATAAATAATATATTATACTTATTTATTATAATATGTTATACTAAAATCAACCAAATACTTCTTATTAACAACGAAAATAAATGTTCTCTATTAAAAAAGAGACAAAGTTAAAGATGTCCATACTAATTAATTATGTGAAACTTTACCACATTATCTTTCCATATATATTATTATAATTCGGTGCTGTAAGATGTGGTAAATATGATAGGTCTCGCAGGAAATCAACTCCGTCATTTCTCCAAAGCTTAGTAATTTTGTTGATATTTTACTATAATCTGTAGGTTGACATGTTTGTACACGTTAAGACCATTTATTCAAACAAAAGACGTACGAGTACGTACACATGAGATATGAGGTGCGCGGTGAGGTGGTACCGTCTTTGTATGTTTAAAAAGCTCCAACACCTGTTTACCATTTGTTGCATTTTTTATATAACGTGTTTTAGAGTTTCAAATACTTCGCTAAAGTCAATAAATAGGACAAGTATATGTTTTTTTTTAATTTAAACGAGAATTGATATCGTCGGAAAATTGAGCTAAAAGTTGTGAGGTATTTTTGTGTTTTGAAATCACATTGTTTATTCCAATGATGTCATTACGTGATAGAAGTGCTTTAATTACTTCACAGAAATATATCTCTAGATTTTTTCACTTTCACACTTTAATTATTACAGGAATTTAATGATATTGGCTTGGACATTATCAATCCCTGGCCTTTTCTAGTCCTTAAAATCAATTATTATTTGTACAAACGTATCTTCATTGTCTTTTGTTTTAAATTCGCTTTTCTAATAATACTTCGTAATGAAATTATAATGATTTGAAAATTATTTTTAAAGTCGTTTCGATCAAATTTTGTTGCTAGTTTGCTTGCTTTTAACTTAAAGGAGATAGTCATGATGTCGTCAAGATGGCTCTCACAATTCTCCCCGTTAACCTGTTTATTATTTCCTAAATTGTTTATTTTTTTATTTATTTATTTCTACTGCGACTTACTGTGGATTTGTTAGTTTTGTTTCTTTATTTACTATATATTAGTATTTTTTTGATTTAGATATATTTTTAAAAGTTCTGTTTTTATTACACATATTGGCTATATTTCTCCGTAATCCAACTATTCTTTTGTTTAATGTTAACGGTAATGTTAGTGTTAAATTAACACTTATAAATAAAGTTAATTTTGTAACTAGTGAACTCAATAATTGCATTTGTATCTTCGCTGAAGAATTCTAATTTGCTTTACTTAATTCGCTTCGCATGTTTTTCCTATCTCATTTGTTTTTCTGTCTAATATTCGTCCAAGCCAGGCTAAGCCAGGCTGGTTAACGACAGCTATACATCGAGTTAATTTACATATGGTAAGGAAAAGGTCAGGATCGTGTTCCTCTCCTACACTCCTGACTTACGAGTAGGTTAGGTTACGACCTCGCCTTATTATTATGAGACCCTATCTTCAATTGTTCTCAAAAATTATATGAATAAAAGATAATCAATACTATCAACTGTTATGTTACGAGCGTTCGTTCCAAGAAAACCAGATAGATGGCGACCATATCCCTAAGGATACTAGGGATACGTATCAAATGTTATATTTATTGACGAAGTTCAATGACCATATTTCTTTTACTTTGTATCTGCTTACGACATGCGACAATACTAGTGTGTTCAGATATTTTTTTAATAAGTTATTTAGTGTTTTATCTCTTTAATAACAAAATGCTGCAACTTAAGCTAAATCATTTCAACAAACAAAAAGAGACAATTGTATTTTATCGTAAAGCAATAAGAAAAAATCCAAAACTTATATAAAAGGACATACAAATAAAAATATTTATCAATATAACTGGAAAATTTATAAAAATAAGCCGTAATACATAAGTTCGCAGCTGAATCGTAAATTGAAGCTTCTTTGACGTCTGTTCCGTACGAAATGGCCCGGCGTAGGAGAGTAGACTTTTAAAAGATAGGGGTTGTTCTTCCTTCCACTGCAATGTTTTATGGATGTGGACTCACAATTGATGTGTCTTTAACGAAACAAAAATATATAGTTTGGAGATAAAACAATTTAAATTTATTTATTTGGTTTAACTACCTATCTTGTTTTTATTTCTAATTTAGTGTACTCGTATAATTATTTTAGTGGTTAGGATTTAATGTTAGGATACTTTATTCTAGAATAAAGATCCTACATAGGTTAGAGTGTAATTCTACAGATAAATATATTGATCGATGTTTTTTTATTCAGAGCTTTACACCAGTGAAAGCTTTGACCAAAAGTAAGCTCTATTGTAGCTTATCATCCCATCCTTGTGTCTTTTACTTGGAGTATTGGTGAATACATTTTTATAATACTCTTGTATCATACGTCACTTTAGTGGAAATCTGTTTGTTATTAAATTATTTTACATATTTTCCATAGTTATCGTCGACTCCACTTTACAAATACATAAATATTTAAGACTCTTCTCGTCACATGCTTTCTTTCATCTTTCTGCAGTCCGTGACTGTCCGACTGTCCTACGACAAACGATCACTTCTCATCTTTTATATTATCTTATAGTTTATATTATTTTATATTATAGTTGCGTGGCTTAGAGTCGCAAAATGTTGCCGTAACCTGCTATAAGCGTTAGACAATTATGGTTTTAAGTAAATGTGTCTTACATGTACTACAATTCAATGTATTTGGCTCAGCTGGAGTAATTTAATTTATACGTTGGAGCCGCTCTATTATCTTTTAAGATTCTTTGACTATTTTTAGGTACTAATTATTATATCAATCTTACTAAATATTGTATATTGCTCCTATTTCCTGTTATTTTATTTTCTTAAAAGACTTATTGTTAAGAGACGCACTTTCTATAAGTCACCTCCTGGCCGACGTTCACCAGTTGTGTTGGGTGTTCGATATTAATATTGAATAGGCACGTGGTTGTGTTGAGTGCGGTGTCAGGTCCAGTGCACTTAAAGAAATGATTGCTTGAACGCAAGTCAATAATATTTTAAATAGGTTAAGGACAGATATAGGGCATTACATGTGCTACTTTGAGAAATGATATATGCGAAGTGTTCATTAAGATAAAGGGCTCAGGATATTTCATATTAATAAACAAATAAATTGAAACTGAGAATAAGACTGCGGCGTAGAAAAAGCTACCGTAGAAGGTTTTTAATATCTTCAGACACTATTCCACTTAAATATATGTACTTAAAATTTTATTGTCTTATTATTGTTATAAAGTTTGAAGATTATCAAACCGTTATCTTATTTCTAAGCACCGGTTATGGCTCGAGGTTTGAAGAATGAGAGGTGATGGTAGAGCAGATCACACTGACCTTTGGTGCAATATCATTATGAGGCGTTAAAGGAGAGAAAGTGTATTGTAGTGTGTATTTATTACAGTAATTTCTATACAAATTATATTTTCCACTTAGTAACATGAGCGCCATCTACAAGCTAGGGTTGTACTTTTACAAAATCTTTTATTAACAGTGATAACAAACAAACGAATATTTTTAAAACATGCAGGTTTAAGAAATCAGAATATTAATAATAATAATAATTATTATTATTTATTTAAGACTTAGTCCACTTGTTATTAACATTTAAAATTTACAACTACGATAGTAAAATATAATACATCAATTAATTTGTATATAAATCAGATTGTAAAGATTTATATTTATTATATTAAACTCAACCACCGTCCGTCCTCATATCTTGCCTAATTACACTTTGAACTTACTTCATTTGCGTGCTCTGCGTGCTCTGCGTCCGCGTCGCCGATAGCGGACGGTGATTACTGATTAGTCGGAATTTGTAATATTGACGTTTATTTATTTGCAAGAGTTCAAGTATATTCACGGCGATGTAGAATAGCTTACAACAAACACTTTCTTACTACTCGGCAATAATTGAAATATAATATTAAATTACACCCTACACTTTGATATCGTAGTAATGAGATACTTCTACGAGTATTGGTTTGATCTTTTATCTTTTATTTCAGTCAGTGGTTGTTTAAGAGTAATTAATATTTTTTAATATCCCATTAAAATAATATATAATAATATATAAAAATATGGTTTCTTTACGTTTCTGTCAAAAACAACGCAAATATGGTTTACTTCTTTAATTATTTCACTAAAAAGAGAAAAAGAGAAAGTGACAGTAGTAATGCTATAGAAGACTTCTTCGACTTGCCTCCACTTCAAGAACACAGAAGCCATAATAGCACTTAATATTATGTTTAAACAGATTATCTGACACTGTGTGTGCTGTGTCACCGCACTAATAGTTGGCGTTGTGTTCCAGGTGCCGTTCCAGAAGAGATTTCAAGCGACTGCACGGCCGTCTGAGATGACAGTAACATTATATATTATGTGTATTTAAATCCATGTAAAATGTCTGAGCCTCGATGATTTAATGTGAAAAGTAACTTATCATGTGTTTCTTCGGACGACCGCGCGAGTGGATAAAAATAATTAACTAAGTACCATGGAATAGTTAACTCGGAACTGAATCAATAAAACTTACTTAGTTCATACTCTGTGATATATTAAAATACGCCACGCCTTAAGTATGAAATAAATAATAAAAATAAAATATATCTACTTTGTTCATTTATGTTTTTGTATTTATATAAAATTCACTTTTAAAGTTTATTATTTTTTAATTAAAACTTTACCGAAAAATATTTAGTAATACTGTGAACTCCAGGAACACCGCAGAAAGAACTGTATTTGGTCAGTATTCTATTTTAATTATTAAATTGTTTAAAACGCAATGCAATAACAAAACGCCTTTTCATTCACCTGACCGACACACTCGTATCTCTCCCAAACCATAATAAAATTATGTCCACAATTGCATTAGATGTTCTATTTTTCATTTAATTATATTATAACAACCGAGGAAGGCATTCGAAATGCAACTTTGCAACATTTTATCACCCAATAGCGGATATATAATTATCTTGCACGTGTCAATAAAATAGATAGTTTTAAATGACTCACACAGACATACTATCACTGTGTAACCATTCTCACTCACACACTCACACACTCACACACTCACACACTCACACACGGGTGCACCAGTACAGTGTACCAGTGTACCAGTGTACCAGTGTACCAGTGTACCTTTAACAATTAATAAATTGTTAAAGCAGTTGCATAGTTTCAGAGGTATAGGTTTAAAGAATTTATTCTCAAAAAGACAGATTCACTTACGTGAGGACAATGTAATAAAGTAATAATTTAAACGATCGCGATACAAGTACGAGTACTCAGTTAACGAAACGTTGTTTTATGTGTTTTAGATATTCTAGAAAAGGGTATTTTCTAGAATTTATTTTGAGAGTTGTGTCTTAAATCCATTAACTGAGTTTACATTTTTTGTAGAAGTAGGTAAATTGTTGTAAAGTGCTGCTCCATCGAAATCATTATTTTTTTTGCAAATTTGGTTCTAACCTTAGGGAAAATTAGCAAACTTGGTCTACGGGTACTACGTCTATTGTTTTGTTTCATTAAAATTAAATTTGAGTGTATTCATCCACTAATAATTTTTCTTATAAAAATACAGGAATGATATATATAAAGTTGTCGTAAGTTCATAATGTTTGTTTTCTTATAAAGTGTCTACTACACTTGGTGTCAAAGGTGAATATCAAAAGAGTATTTTAATTTATTTATTTTGTTTTCTTTGGATTTTTCGTAGTTTTGTTTTGCCAATATTACCCCATATTTCTATTAAATATAATAAATGCGATCTTACTAAGTAATTGTAAATATTATACTTAAATGTCTCAGAGATGCATTTTGAAATATTAATAAATGAACCAATTAAAGAAGAAAGTTTTTTATTTTCGTAGTCTATTTGATATTTGAAAGTTAAATAATTGTCTATTCGTAAACTTAAGTATTTTTCATAAGTGTTCTGCTCGATTGGAAAGTTGTCAACCGTTAATGGGTCATGCGAGGCAATGATTTTGTTTTTAGTTTTAAATATAATATAACAAGTTTTGAAAGCATTAATAGTTAAAAGATTTTGATAGAACCATTTATATAAAACATCTAGATCTTGTTGAGCTTGAGAAATTATTTTATTTATGTTACTACCAAAATAAAATAAACAGGTGTCATCTGCGAACAAAGTCTAAGTTAGTTTCAAAGACGCAATGTCATTTACATAAATTAAGAAAAGAAGTGGCCTTAGAATTGAGTCCTGTGGGACTCCGCGTGTCATTTTAACGACCTGCAACCTGTTTGTTAAGTATGATTCTACCAGGTATCCAAAGAGGATACGAGTGCCAACAGTTACAGCCACAGGTTGCAACAGTCATGACATTTGAGATAATATCATACGTATGTATTCCACTTTTAGACAGTGACCAGGGTCTAAGTCGCCGGGGCAATGTACTCTTGTATAAATAATTTTATCATTAATTACGCCACATTTCAAGCAATTTACAACTCTAAAGAAAATAGTATGTGACTGTTATTGCTTCAAATTATTGTGATTTATTTTTTTCTCTGTTATAATATCGCAATGATAAAACAGAAGATGTTTAAACAAAGATTGAAAAAGCCACGTTTTTATAAATTAAAGTATTTTATTCAAGTGCTTATAATACAAATGTATATATATATATATATATATATATATATATATATATATATATATATATATATATATATAATTAAAGAATATATCAAAAAGTTTTCAAACTTTGTCAAAGTTTTTAGAATAATTTTTGGTAAACTAATAACTCAGTAGTATTTTATAAAATTATGAATGTAGTAAAAAAAAATATATTTTGAACCAGGAATGCGATTGATTAATCCGCCTCATTCCTTGTTTTCGTCATCTAAAGAAAAAAATGTCCTAAAGAAGAAAGGATGAAATGTAAAGAATATCACATAATAATAATTTTTATTATAACGAGAGTAGCTTCGACGAGCGGCGGGCGGGCGGCGGGCTGGCGGCGAGCGGGAAGACAAATCTTAAAAATTCTCACAAGTGTTAGCACCGTCACTGTTTATTTGAATCGTAAAAAATACATAATGTATTTAAGATTTTCATTTCCGACGGCGCTCCGCTTACAACAATATATTTTACAGATTTAACTCGTTTAAATATATTTTATAAGACTTTTTGAAGAGAAGACATTGTGTTTTCTATCAGTCTCTTATTGAACAAAGTCAAACAAAATATTTTTGAAAACATGTCACTCTTGGCGATAGAAGCTCGCATATGCAGAATTCTGACCGTAATATATTTTATCTGACAATACAACCTGACGATCCTTCTCACAGTCTTACAAAAGTTAAAGCTATTGAAAGCTTACGAGTATTAGAAATTCATATTAACTGGTTAATTACCTCAACACACAATAAACACAAAGAGATTAACTTAACAAGAGCCTAACGAGGATCTAACTCCGAGGTAACATTGATGACATTGTCAGTTGTTAGTTTCTGTGTATCGATAATTAATAATAATAAAGGTTTTATAAATCCAACAATGCTGTTCTCAAATACATTTAGGTTTATTTTATAATTGCTTTTGGAATACCAGTGGTTTTGTTGTTGTTTCGTAACTAAACTTCAAATTAAATAGAGCAAGAATAAGTCAATACCTGTTCATCACATCTCACGTATATCTTAAGAACAATAAAATCACAGATCCGGGACTTGCACATTGATCAAGTTATAACCTGTGTCTTAGGATCCCGTAGTCCACTAGGAACCCTTACACTCATTACCTTCTATCCTCAAAGAATCTTATTACTAAAAATTCATTCAGTAATTCATCATGTCATGAAGGAATGAATGTTGTGTTTCCATGACGTGGAGTATCGTTAAATATAACTTTTAAAAACATGGTGTATTTAAAAAATATTTTTCCATTAAGGGATTCGATTGTGAAATATTAAGCTTTACACACTAAGCAGGCTTAAAAACTTTACAACTAATAGTTGATTGGCTGAAGCAGACTAAATCTTATTAAACAGACATAAATAATGTGCTATAGAATGGTATATCTTAATAATTAACACAAAAGTCCGAGAGTGTAAGTGTCCTTCTGTATCTATTCATCACGATCAGCCGATTACATTCCGCGTGATCCTCGGGTCTCTCGGGTTTGGAGACGAACTATGGTGAAAATATAGGTTTTTACGTAGCAAATAAAGGAATTAAATTAAAAATAAATTGCAAACGGGATGTTCCCGTGTAAATAATGGTTTCTTTTTAAAGTGATTTGGTGAAAAGTACCAATTATCGATATTAGCTTATTTACAAATAATAATCGAGAGTACGAAACATCATTATCGGAGAATAAAATATTTATATATTATATTATCGGTTGGGTCGCCGTCGTATATTCTTTATATATATTTATTTATTCAAAATGTTTTTTATTAATTATGCTCCAAATTCAAACTATAAGCTCAAATACCTAAATAATATAATTATACGGAAAGGGAAAGAATGATAGTGTACGATTAACGCGTCATAAACATATTTGGTGCATCCGCTGCTTCCAGCTTATTAGATTTAACGTTACACGTGCCTCCACGGCGTTAGAAAAGACTCTAATATCTAATAATTTATCTATTTGAATAAAACATACCAATGAATGACCTTTGTCACTCCTAAATGTACATTTATCGTGTGTAAACATTCTTATAAAATTAAAATTCGAATTACGGCTCTGATTGGTCGGCGGAGGGTGCTGCATCTATAAAAGGGGGAGAGGGGCGCGAAATCGTGCACTTACCAACCTATCGTGGTGGTAGCGAGTCGTCATAAGTATTTTTAGAATAAGTTAATAGACTGACACCTCAGTGGAACTTTCCCCGTCACCATGGGGACTTCTAGACTAAGTTTGAGCATTTCTAGTGTAATATTGATTCTCTCTGTTTCGTGGACCCCAGCCTACTCGAACGGTAAGCATTACAATACATTTATTTTTAAATAATCAATAAATAATTATGACTTATCGCCAAGTAATTATTAATCATATAATTTATTTTATAATTTCTAATATTTATTATGTACATGTAAGTAGTATGTGAGATCGACAGTCGTAGATGGAAAACCAATATGGTTTGTAAAACGGAAGTAAACAATTGTAAAGAAATGAAATTATTGTAGTTATCCTTTACGATTAGTTATTCAAGAAAAAATAATGTTTTGTTAATTTAAAAAAGTATCATGGAAAATAATAATCCTACCACAAACTTGGAAGTCCATTTTACCAAAATATAGCATCCTATCTATCATGACTTCTATCTGTGATTCTAAAGTAATATCAATAAGTGAGGGGGGCCCTCAGGTGTCGCCGGAAACAGTTAGTTTATTGAAATAAATTTGTATCCATAAAGTCACTAGTAATATAAAGTTAATAATTTACTGTCTCACTGGATATCATCATCATCAGTCAATCAATTATTATTTATATGAAGGGAAGGAAGGGAAAGGGAAGCGCTGAAAACTTTGAAATATTATAAACATTAATTAATAGTTACTCATACTCAATTATTAAATATTTAATATTTTGATAGACATTCTGTAAACCCTCGAAAGACCACATTTAAGGATCGGCTAATCCGAGCCGATCCTTAAATGTGTATTCATTACGAGTAATAGAAATATACTTACAGCGTGTGTTAAAAAATTATTATAATTTAACTCAGATGAGATGAAAAAAAAACACGGTGAAGGTAAAATTAATTGATTTTATCTTGAATAGATCTTTTAGAGTTCGTTTTGGAACGATCGGAAAATATACTAGGGGCGCCAACGGACCCTCAATTTCGACTCGCTGCGTTCGCGAAATTTCGGGTGCCGTTTGCATATTGAGCGAAGAGAGCCATGTGTGTGCCCATTGACTTCAATGGAATATCAGTTTTTTGACGATTACTCCTCAACGACATGACATTTATCAAAATTTGTTTTTTAAAACCATCACCTAATGTGTGTCTTTTTGATTGCAAAATTTCATAATTTTCCGTCAAATAGTTTTCGAGTCTATTCGTGACAAAGAATGTGAAAAAGTCTCCAGTAGAACGCTCCGCTCGCTACGCTCGCTTCGCTCAATAAATTTCTGAATAATCGTTCTTAATCGTTTTCTACTTGCTGTTAAGTGATATAACTACAACGGTACAGCTTTGCCTTCTGTAAGTAGAAAAGACAACCATTTCATTTACGAAGATACCTCTATCTAAATTGACCTAAAATGGCCGCTATTTTACAGTTTGCATTTCCTGCTAAATTTTGAAGAATTCCATTGGTTTAAAATTTTTGTGCCGTCTTCTTTGTTAGTACGATGTCTTTTTTGTCGTTGGGACCAGATTGTGTGAGAGTCGGTAGCATATAGAACGCTCGAAGATCCACTAAAGCCCGATGGTTATCCTCGTCGCCCTTGACAGGATTGTTTTCGCGTGCTACCATGACGCCCTGAATGAGTCCTATTAATGACCCATCAGAAAATCTTTATATTTTATTTTTATATTGTTAACAGTACGGACAAGGAGGTAAATAATATAATCGAGATTGGTAGAGAAAGACAATCACTCAGTACATAATTTGAACGTTGAATGGCTTATTTTCAAGATTTGTTCATTACAGAACCTCTTAAATAAAGAAAAAACTAATTTTAAATTATAAAATAAAACGAATAACCTTGCAAATGAATACTATATATATTAATCAGTATCTACGGAGCTCGGAAGTTCGTAAATAGTTACACGTCCTTAAGAATCGTTCTGTTGAGTTGGTGCAACGAAACAGTTTAATAAAAACACTATCGAACTGTTTACTTGTTATACTTAGGTACCTACGTACCGCGAAATATAAGAAGGTATAAACTTGACAATGATACGATAACTCATATCGCGGGTCAGAGGAGGCTATCACACAGGAGAACCACTTATTTAGTATTATCATCCGTAGTAACAAAGATACCTCTGAGACCTGAATTATATATTAAACGAAATAACATTAACGTGTTTTAATATTTTATTAAACTTAAAAATTTATATTAATACATAACTTATATTAATAATCAATCTAAATAGGGCGAGGAATTAAAATAAATATTGGAATAATATATTATTATTTGCAGTTTAAAGTATAACCTTGAAGATATAACCTTCAAGTTCAATAAGAATTGTGATTAGGAATAAAAGGCCTCGGCAATGACCGGCCGCCCTCCCTCCGCGAACTATCAACATTCATGATACCATTATCAATTGTTTCTTTGTTTTTTACAAGTAGCTCATTATTTTTATATATTTACGTTAAACATCGGGTGGTCCGTTTACGACGAAGACTGTAATTAGTTATATTCATTTCGTGGAGATTATTATTTAAAGTATATTTGGTTGTGTTACAACGTGGGAATTGTTCGATCTGCTAAACGATGACATCCGTGCACGAGTGCTCCTAAGGGCTCATGGGATTATTCAATATGTGTATATTAATAGTATTCTATATGATATATTTTCCATGCTGGTGATATTGGATCTTGTCATTTAATAAGATACAGATTTGTTAAGAGATAGTTTCCGAAAGATAAGGAGCAACTAATTGAATGCTATTATTTTAATTCAATTAAATTATGAAATAAGTAGAAAGTCAACAAGTTCATCTCAGCGACGCACGATACGAGCCGGTGCTTCAGATCAATTACTCAATCGGGCCCAACGGTTGGGGGACCTGATTGTCTTGATATCTTAATTCGGGCCTCACTGGGCTTTGCGTACTCGTATACTGAATGTGAGTCACAAAAACTATAATTTCATTAGCATTAGTTAACTTTAACTTTAAATTTAAAATAAATTAGATAATACAAAAATTCCGTTTCTTTTTCACAGATTTTTGAGTTTTGTTACTTCTTGTGGCTTTTTGCAAACTAAAACAAAATGTAAGAATTATGTTGTATAATAATTAATAAATAAACTTTTTGGCAAATTTTTAAAACAATGAGGCAAAATAGTTTGTAAGGACCACCGAGTTAGGTAAACTTCTTCGTAAACATTATGGTCGTCGGTGACACAGCGGTAGATAGAGAGGACACCAAAGGTTAAGGATGGTTTAAAGATGTACCAATGACTTGTTCACAACCGATATTTTCTTTGTCAGTATTTTTAAATGAAAACACTAAATTAGATAAAGTTCGGTGACACATTACGGCCAACCATATCCTGGTCCATAGGAAAAATGATGAGACCTCTTGAACTTGGTTCATTCGATGAGAGATAAAGTGCGAGTTGTTTGCGCGCTCAGTCACCCGGGACGACGGAACTTAATTAGTAATGTACCTTGATCCTTGTTTACATTAAACGTGTTTACAATAGATAAATAAATCAAAACTTAGTTCTGTCTATAGGTCCGTCCTATTGTATATATCATTTTAAAACAAATACTTAATTTTAACACTCACACTTAATATTACTACAAAGTTCATATTATGCTATTTTTCATTGCTAATATTCTTTATATTTGAAAAAATAATCATACAGAAAAGATAGAGTTTGAAAATCTTTTCTGTTTTTCTAATGATTATATATTTTAAAAATAAAATCTATATGTGAATGTAATTCTGACCTTACCAAGTTTAAAGCGACAAAATACGAAAAAGTTAGATCAGTTATAAAAAGAAAGCAAGGTTCCGGCGCAGATGTAGATTGATTTGGAGAGATGAGTTAACATATTGACAATAAGCAAAAAATACAATATTAATATTATATTTAAATTTATTTTCATCAATATATAAACCGTTACGATGGGTCTAAGTACAAATACACAAACACAAACAGACACATGTCGTATAAATAGCAGGAGTGATTGGCTTTAACGAAGCCAATTAATTATTTATTTATTTCTATGCTATCGTCGTATTACTTCCAATAAGATAATTATATTATCGAGTATTTATTGTTTGTTAATGTTATTTACTTCTCGTTACAAACTGTTTATAGAAAATAATCTGGGCGACATTCTGACATAATTAATGACTAATTAAAGAATATTACTTTGTTTGTTTCAGATAAATGCGATTTGTCATGCAAAGGATGTAAGTTATATGGAGAAAGAAGATAATTGTTTATCTTAAATAAATTACCACACTATTTTTTTATTATTGAAGTACTACCAAATAATTTATCAACAAATAGCTTATAAACTTTCTTTGTTTATTTATCTTAAATCAATGATTTATAATATAGTTTTCAATTTCAGCTTCATCAGGGGCCACTTTCTTAAATGGGCACACATATAACTATGGAGTAGATGGCACGGTTTCCATTTTCCTGACCGGAGCAGAGAAACAGGAAACGGCGGTCTCGATAATAGGACAAGTTGCAGTTTCTGCTGATGGGAACTGCGCGTTGTCTCTCAAAGTCAATTCGCTTACTATTTCTGGACCCGATGGCAAGGTCATTAAAATTGATTTATAAATATATCATCATGAAAATGCGTCCAATATTTTATAGTTTTTGGCAAAATTTTGACTTACCTTTACTTTTGTTTACACATAGAAATACCCAACTCCAAAGGGAATCGACAAGATTGTAAGATTCACTCTTCAAGAGGGAAAAGTTGGTCCTGAAATCTGCACAGAGGATGGCGATAATCGTTCTTCTCTTAACATTAAGAGAGCCATTATTTCGCTGTTGCAAACTGAACAAAAAGCATCTACTCAGGTATAAATATTTATTTATCTTTTAGTTCCTCATTACCACCTACAGTAAAAATAACACCCCAATATACAACATGATTAAATTTTCATTATATTTTAGAAATTGCATGTAATTTATTTCCGCAGACTGACGTGTTCGGTACCTGTCCCACTGATGTTTCATCTTCAAAAGAGGGAGGGTCAGTGCTGGTTCATAGAACTCGTGATTTAAGTAGGTGCGCCTACCGAGAACAAACTAGAAATGAGCTTGTAACTGCTGTGTACAACCCAAGCGCTGTAAGTACCCTGGATGTTGAACACATACAATATATTGAATGAAAAACTATTAATCTGTTTGATATTTTTGATAATATAACTTATTATATAAGAAATTAATATTTATTTTATACATAATAATATTTATTTTATAGGAAATTAAAAGTACTCAACTCCTTCAATCTTCGTTAAATATCGAATCAAAAGTCAACAATGGTGTACCCGAAAAAGTATCGGCTGTTGAACAGTACTTGTACAAACCTTTCTCTATTGGAGACAGTGGTGCGAGAGCTGAAGTTAATACTAAGCTCACACTTACTGGAACCACTAAAGCTGGTGGTCTTGGAGGTGAAAACTTATTTATATTGTATTTATTATAGTAATAATTAAATTCTGATATTATATAATATAAACATAGATTGAAATTGTCTATTTAATGTCGATTCGTTTTTTTTGTTTACAGGAGCTTGTAATATAGCACGCACAATAATCTTTGAGAATCCACACAAAGACAAAGCTGCTAACAGCGATGCTAAGAACGTATTAAATGCTGTCAAGGAGACCTGCAAAACCCTCGGAGATGAGGCCGGGTCTAAGTCCGCGGGCCTATTTGCTCAACTAGTCAGGGTACATATCTTTTATATACTGTAATAGGTAGAAAGTATAAAATATCATCAAATTTTGACCGACTCCTTGATTCTAAATATTTTTTTAATAATTAAATTTTTTAGATATTCCGCTCAGCCAATAAGGAAGATCTTCTACAGGTTTTTGGACAAATCAAGAGTAACACTTTAGAAAAGTAAATATTATTTTACATTATTACTAAGGTCTAGTGATTTAATGAGCCTTACTGCTAAAAACCAAAGGTTGTAGTTTAGATTCCAACAATCGAAAATTCTTAGTGTGATTTACAGATAATTGTTTCGACTGTATACTTTGTGTTGGTTGTATGTGACACCTAATCTGACCCAACCTTTACTAATTCGAAATGCGAAAGCTGAGATTATAGATTTTTATACTTTTTAAGTGATAGCAGACGGTTTATAATTGGAATCTGTTGAGGCTGGGAGAGCATGAAGTCGCTGACAACTGCTAGTATTGTATTAAATATATCTGAACACTGCACTTATTTGTCCTATATCTATTTAATTTTCCAACAGGCGTGTCTTCCTGGATGGTTTACTACGAGCTGGTTCGGGTTATAGTATCGAGGCTTCAATTCAAATTTTAAAAAATAAGGAACTAACTGCATTGGAAGAGAAGATTGTCTTTTTGTCATTAGGCAACGCCAGGCACGTCACCAGTGATGCAGTTAAGGCTGCCGCTGTAAGTTTTAAGTTTATTTAAAAAAGTTTCCCCTGACTTAAATTATTTTCATACGTATAAAGAATAAAAAAAATACTCAATTTAAAAACAATTTTCAGAGTCTTCTCGATCTTCCCAATTTACCAAATGGAGTATACCTAGGAGTAGGTGCCCTCGCCGGAACCTATTGCCGGGATCACAACTGCCATACCGAACAGACTGGTGGAATTACTGAATTGAGCAAGAAATTGGCGGCTAAATTGCAAAATTGTAAACCAAAAACGAAGGTTGAAGAAGACAATGTAAGTTTGCACTATTTTTTTGTTACTTATGTCATACTTATATAAGATAAGCATGAGTTATTATTGCTTTTAGGTTGTCGCGGTTCTGAAAGGTATACGAAACATTCGCCACTTGGAGAACAGTTTGGTTGACAAACTGGCCACATGCGCTGCAGACAACAACGTTAAAGCAAGAGTCCGAGTGAATGCGCTCGAAGCTTTCCACGCTGATCCATGCGCTGCCAAGGTTTGTATAGATAATAAATTACCTTCAGAATCAGACACAGACATTCCTTTAAATATGTTTATATTTAATAACTTTTTGAACACAGATTAAGAAAACTGCTTTGGATATAATGAAAAACCGCAACCTGGATTCTGAAATTCGTATCAAGGCATATCTTGCCGTCATCGCTTGTCCTTGCGGTAGATCAGCTACCGAAATCAAACACTTACTTGAATCCGAACCAGTACACCAAGGTTTGTGAATAATTTTTAATTAGTTAAATAAAAAACAAACATAATCCTGATATATTTAATAATTCATACATATTATTTTAGTTGGCCGATTCATCACAACGTCACTCCGTCATATCCGCTCTTCTGCAAACCCGGACAAAAATCTAGCTCGTCAACACTACGGACTTATCGGCATCCCCAACAAATATAATATCGATGACCGGTAAACCTTTAACAAAAAATCATTAAACCATTATCTTTCGTATTAAATAAAATAAAATTAACAAATATTATATATTCATTTATAGTATGAAAAATAACTATGTTACTAACAAAGCTCACAAGATCTGTTAAAAATAATTTGTTTTAAAAATCACAGAAAATATTCATTCTACCGTGAATTGAGCTACAATGTGGACGCAATCGGCGCCGGCGGCAACCTAGAGCAAACCGTAATCTACTCGCAAGATTCTTTCTTACCACGATCTGTTAGCCTTAATCTCACAGCTGAAGTGTTCGGTCACAATGTCAACCTTCTCGAGGTGAGCCCATATTTAGGGTCCTATTCACAATTTTATCCATTTCTATAAATTTATTTTAACATTTTTTACTGAAACAGGTTGGTGGACGGCAAGGAAATCTAGATCGTGTGGTAGAACATTTTCTTGGTCCAAGAAGTTTTCTACGCACTCAGAAACCTCAAGAAATATATGAGAACTTAGCGAAAAAATTCCAAGAATCCTACCATAAGGTTGAAGGGAGCGTACGTGGTCGTCGTTCGATTAAGAGCGAAATCGACAATTTTGACAAACATGTAACAAATATTTTATTATGATTTATCAAAATGATAAATATTTAATTAAGTGGAAACTCTGTAATCAAAAACATCAATAATCAATTTTAGGTTAAAGCGGAGTCACTGCAATACAACAATGAACTGGACCTAGATATCTATGTAAAACTTTTTGGCACTGATGCTGTTTTCTTATCCCTTGGAGACGACAAAGGGTTCGATTTCAACAAATTGTTAGACCAATCACTATCCTTTATGAATGAAGGTTTTAATAAAATGAAGCATTTCCAGGTGAATAAAAAATAACAATATACATTACGTACTTTTCTATTAAATGCTTGTTTTTAATATAAAAATAAGTATATCATATTTACAATGTTTTTTTTTATTAATAGCAAGAACTTCGTGGGCACATCCTCTTCATGGACACTGAGCTAGCATATCCAACATCTATTGGTCTTCCTCTGAAATTAGACGCTGTAGGTTCTGCCACTGGCCGTGTGGACGTTTCCTCTGCTATTGATATCCGTCAATGCTTGCGCAATCCTGAATCTGCAAAGATCGATATCAAACTAATTCCTAGTTCTGATGTAGAGATATCTCTCGTAATGTTAGTAGACGCAGGCATAGTATCCACTGGTCTTAAAGTAATAACTAATTTGCATTCATCTACTGGTGGTCATGTTATCGCAAAGGTTATTGAAAATGGAAAAGGATTCGATTTACAATGGGGCTTACCGATCGAGAAACAAGAAATTTTAACTGCTTCTAGTGATTTAGTATTTTTCACGGCGGAAAATGGTCACTTTGAAAAGCAAACGCCAATCAAAAACGTCAATGGCGAAAAAAAAGAATATTTTGGATGCTTTGACCAGTTGTCTGGAGTTCTCGGTTTGACTTTGTGCGGAAAAGTTTCTTTGTCACAATTTCCGGGTGCATTCCCACTATTCGGATCATCAAAGGTAAATCTGGTTTTAGAGAAGAATGACCTTAAGGGCTACCACATCAAGGGTGTTGTACGAAATGATCTTCATGGCAAATACGCCCTCGGACTATTATTCGATGCCGAAGGTACATTTTACCATATTTTGGATGTTTATATAGACCTAATTTCTAATAAATCATTTATTTATTGTATAACGAATGTATAAATTTAAAATCTTTATTTTTTTAGGATCAAAGAACCGTCGCACACAAATCAATGCCGGTGCAATATTCACCCCAGAAGAAAAATCTCTGGAACTGGAAGTTGAATCTCCCATCAAAAATATTCATGCTAAATATGCTATTCTTACAAAATCTACTGAATATGCATTAGTAACGTTAATGAAGTTTGATCAGAATAAATACTATGGACGTATCGGTCTAAATATTGAAGGTAATCAACAAAGATCTGTATGGAAGCCTGTTATAGAATACGAAATGCCGGGTCAGAATGAAAAGAAAAGCCTTAAAGTTGACGGACAAATCGTCAAAGAAACTAATGGGCCGTCTATTAAATACACATTAGAAAATGTTAAGGTCGGTAATAATTATTAATATACACATTTCCATATCAGGCAAAAAGTAAATATTAAAATGTTTCAAAATATTTTTTTCAGATTTTCCTTTCGGAGCAAAATGAGATGAATATAGAGGGTCATCTTTATCAGGAACCAAAAGGTGTTGAAATAGACCTTAAGGGAAGATTAGGAACACAGAACGTCTTATTAAGCGGTTCGTTGAAGGGCTATGATGCGAAAATTGAATTCCAAAACACTCTTAATCCATTTGTTAATTTTAAAGTCAACGGTCATTTCGAAAACGCAGAAGGAGTAAGTATTATTTTTTAAATAATTTATTTCTCGTAATAGATGAGACTACCCTCACTAACGCATAATAACATAATGATGTGTATTAAAAATAATTTAAATTTCAGATAAATCACAACGACATTGATCTGTATTACGGAGGTGATCTTAAGGATCAACACAACCGTGTCATCCTTAATCAGCTTTATAAACGTCATCAATCTGCTGAAGGCTTTAACGTAATTACCAAAAATAAATGTGAGTTGCGTATAAGCGTCCTTTATTAAGAATATTTTGTTATTATGCGGCCATTCTAATAAAAGTTATGTTTGCTGGCTTAATTTATAAATTATAAGACATTCTATTTTTAATTTTAGTTGAAATTTGCGCACTACCTATTAGAGCAAAACTTGACTTTGAACTTGATCCTAAGAAGTTTGACTTGGAAGTGGGTGGAGTTTACTTAGACAAGAAAGCTAACTTCGATCTTGAAGCGCGTACGCACATTAAGAAAACAGGAGACTACCGGGTAAAGTGGACTTTGAATGTCGACAAACAGACCATTGAAGCGTTGGTTAAGAGAGATATTGTGTCTTCGGATAAATCGAATTTAGAAAATTACATTGATATCAAGAACTTTTTCAAGTATGAGCTTTCCGGTGTTGTTTTACACAGAACCAAAACAAATGATGTAAACATCGGTGCCGTTGGTCACCTTAAAATAACGGGTAACGGCAAGGAAGAAGATATTAAGTAAGTATTTTTCATTAGTAACGGTAAATTAACATAAATATACAAACATTACAGTTAACACTGGCATTAACATAGATAGTTTTTAAATTCTACATATGTTTTATAGGTTTGACGTGGGTGCTATTGAAACCGCTCATCTTTACTCAAGTCACGCCACCGTCTCAAACGTAAAGGGCGAACTATTAGACTTTTTGCTAAAGATCAACATCGGTAACAACGCGAATGGACAGCTTAAGTTTAACTTAAAGGATGCGATAACGGCAAATGGCCAGTACCAAGTTACAGACAAAGATGGAAAAGGAAACGGAAATATTATGGTGCACTTCAAAAAGGTAAAATAACTACAACTTTCGTGTAAGATCTTATGCAGATTTTCTCACAAAATATTCTCATCGAATATTTGTTAAAGAAAAAATTGGCGAACGAGGTCGAGCCCGACACCCACTGATAGATATTAATTAAATTACTACTTAAACTTTCTAACAAATTTATTCCTTCATTAATTTATTCCTTATTCAGGTCGAACGTATCATCAAAGGAGATGTTAAATTCGTTGTGAAGGCGCCCGTGTACAACGCCGACATTGATCTTTACCTGAATTTCGATAAGAACAAGGATGATAAAGTACATTTTAGCACAACCAATAAATTTAATGAAAAAGTTTTAAATAGCAAGTATGTCATTGTTTACTTTTTGACTTTTTTTGAGTAACTCTTTTAAAATATATAAATATCTTCATAATTAAAACCTCATGCTTATTTTATTAGGAATAAATTCGTCTACTCTGGTAAAAGCTTTGAACTGAACTTACTAAAGGACGGTATTCTCTACGGAATTGGTAAAGGGCGATACAACTTGGAAGTCGTGTTGCCGGATCAGAGATGTCTAACCTTTAAGGTTGACAGAGAAGTCACTTCAAAAGATGATGTGAGTATTTATTTGTAATAAAACGGATTGAATTATTATTAAGTTAGATTTTAAAGAGCTTAATAGTGGCAATTTATTAGTCTTTATTTAAATATAATACTAATAGGGAATACATTATTTGCATTATTCCTTTTAGTTGTAATAAGATAAAATACCCCTTAAGTTTAATATTAACTGGGAGTGTTAAACTTACCAATTAAAAGCCAACCTGGTAATATTTTTAAATGCTCCTATAAAGATAAATAATTCAAGATATGTTTCTTAAAGCTATTAAATGGCCACGCTGAAGCCATTTTATCGGACTCGCCCAAGCGTGGCCAAGCTGGTTCGTCACTAAAGTACAAAGGCAAGATTGTCGACACCGATCTTAGTAAATTCCACATTGATTATGACGGCCAGGTTGAGATGAATTTGAAGGATGGCAAGAACCTCGTAAATACCTTCTCATTGAAGAATATACCCAAAGGAGACAAGTATGACGTGGTTTTCAAAGTAAGTTTTTATATTACGTAATTGTAATTTTCGATACCATTGAAACGAATTATTTTAAAATTTTTATATTTGTTTTGCTACAACTAGAATACTCAGATTTCAAATATTAATACTGTCATTTATAGGATGAAATTTCCGGAAACTTGCTGCCGCATAAAGTTATAATTGACGCTAGCTCAGTGTACACGACAGATGTAAGTAACACTGATGATACCTACAGACTGAAAGCTAGCTACGGAGATGATCTTGCAGCTGAACTAACAGGCATTAACCAAGCATTCCTTCCTGAGAAAGGAGAAAAGAAGTAAGTACATTTTTGGCAATATGTCAGCTATTGATTAAAGAATATTCTCGTTACTTTTTTACAACTTTCTTATATTGTGTACTAATAATAATGATATTTTCTAGTAGGCCTCTGTTATTCAATTTATTATAAAGATTGATTACAATTTATTAGAATTTTTTCATTTACTTGAAATTTTTAAGAACTGTACATTTGAATTTGATAAAGTATTTTTAATGAAACTTTTAGGTACCTTAACGACTTTACACTCAACATTCGCCTTCCGTATGAAAAAGCCCACGATCTGAAATGGGTCTCCACATTCCAGTACTTACAGCCTGAGAGCAAGGCAGTAGAGGTAAGCATTTATTATCTTTAATTAGAAATTTTACTTCTTTAATTCTGATACAAATAAAAAGAAATATTTAATTATAAATTGGAAAACAGCAATAATGTTTAAAAAAATCGTTGACATTATTTTATTTATTTCTTATAAGGTAACATTCATCGAGTTATTCCAAGTCAATGCTGATCTTTACAAATTGGAATCCAGTGGAAAATACGGCATCAAAAATGGAAACACAAAACTCAAATTCCTTGTACCTCATTATGATCCCATTATTTTGGACACTGACTACAAAGTCAACGAATCTCGTAAGTATCGTCGATCACTTAGAAATAATAAAAAGGAACAGAAAAAAACTAGGAGCTCCAACAGACCATTTGCGTATTGAGCGAAGCGAGCCCAGTGTAATGACTCATGGTTTCCCATTATATCAGTTTTTTACGATTATTCCTCAAGTACAGGACATTATTCAAAATATTTTTTTTGAAACCATCACTTAATAATGTGTGTCTTTTTGATTCCAAAATTTTATAATTTTCCGTCAAGTAGTTTTCGAGCCTATTCGTGACAGAGAATGTGAAAAAGTCTCCAATAGGCTACGCTCAATAATTTACACATAACGCAACTTAAAAAAATAAAACTATTTTTAATAATTTCGCATTTTTATAACAGGGGAAAAAACAACAGCGGTAGTAGATGTAAAAGCTCATCACGGAAAAGGAAAAGTTTCAACTTTCAAAGTTCACGGTGCATCCGCGCCGAAAGACATTGAACTTAAGTTCGATTTCAACTCACCCGATTGTGAAACTGCTAAGAAAGTAGAAATCAACCTACGGGCAAAGGTTATTTAAAATAAATAATTCTTTAAAATTTGTAACGTCACAGATTGTATAATAATTGTATTGTTGTTTGTATTGAAATCGTAAAATGTAAAACCTTAAAAGTAATTTTTCCATTTTATCACAGAGCCCATCTCCCGACACGTACAACACCCTCGTCGCTGTAGACGTGGACGGGCGCGCGTACCAGACCGAAGGTTTCGTCGTGTACTCCAACACTCAGCCCGTCGTTGACCTAAAATACACTAGCCCTTCGAATTCTAAAATATCTAGGTAAATTGTTTTATTAGTACTATCATAAAACCTTAATTGCGTTTCTTAATTTATTATATATAAATTCACTTCGTTCCATAGCGAGTTTATTACTTAAAATTAATTCTCACTCTACTACCTTCTATACAAACTCCTTCAATGTCCGAGCTCTTGTCTCTAGAAATCCATGCTTCTATATATTCGATTACCTTTTTTCCAAAAATGCTGCGAAATATTATTTTCTTTCTTACGAATTGATAACTATGAATGCTTTCGTATCTTTATAGTAAACTATTATAATCTTTATAATATTTCGTATTGATGAATTATATTATTTAGTGTATATATTTATTATTTATTATATTATATATGTAATATTTTGTGTGGTAAATGTATTCATATCATTTATATAAGTTGTACACCCCTTCTGCCTTTATTTTTTGCAACTCCTATGACATTGGGTTATCTGTTAATTTTTTTTTTGCTATTATCAAGTACTTTTTTTTACTTTCTGAGAATGTGGATTAAACAATGTTCTTATTATTCTGATTATTATTATATTTTATAGAGTTTACTTCAAAGGAATATCAATCCGATCGAAGGAAGGCCGCATTGATATGAAAATTGAAAACATCAAAGATTTTGACCTGGATTCAACATTAGAGGCTAACTTAGAAAAGGACTTGTACGTAAAATTCCAAGGCAACTCTGAGAAGTTGGGCTTGAAAAACTACAAGCTGGATATCTCAAGTAAAGACGGCGGTGATGGCAAGCGCCTGGAATTCCGCGCCATTAACGATAACAAGAATGTGCTTAGTGGAAGGTAAGACATATACGAGTACTCTGCATTGAATATGTCTAATGTTAAAACGTAAAATTTATATATGTTCTTACGTTGCAGTACATCATATATCAGTAAACAAGAAGGCCAGAAAACAATTATCGAAGGTTCTGGAACTGTAAAAATCAAGGATGACCAGAAACCAGCTAACTTTAAATACATTCGAACCATTCTTACAGAAGGCAACGAGCAGGGAATAGAGGTAATTTCAGAAGTATTGTTTGTTTAGTTCAGTAATCAGAGTAACCTTTACAACAGAAATTATCTTATAACATTGTACATACTTCTTTATAGACTTTTATCAACCTTGCATTTGGAGACCGCAACCACGTAGTCGAAACTCGTATTACCAATGTGGAATATAAAACCTCATACGTTTACTGTGAAGAGAAGAAGCAATGCGCGCACGCTGAACTTAACTCCAAGTTTATTACGGGTAATTGAAATATATAACAAATAACAAATATTAAAATATATATAAATATTTTTTGGGCATTACCTGATTTAACCTAAATTTCAGCACCTGATGCCCTCAAGCACCTGTTCAATGTAGGTCTGGATCTTCGTAAACTTGGACTTGCTACTGAGTTCGGTCTTCAAGTTTCTAACGAGTTCTCCGATAAAAAATTACCACAATACGACCTTAACCTTCACGTGAACAGAGAGAGTGACAAATATCATTTCCATGTGTATAGCCAACCGGAAAATGGCAGTAAGTAGTAAAAATATAAAATAGTTTTTTCGTTAAACTTTAAAATTGTTTTTTATATAAAACGCTATATTAAACACTTTTCTACAAATATCTATCATCTCTCAAATTCTCCACAGGATTCCCAGCGGGTATTGTACTCTCAATCCCTAAGAGAGTCATTGCTTTAGAATCCCTGATTCAATATCCTACTGATAAGAACTTACCATTCCCCATTCGCGGAGAACTTTGCTTATACCCGGATAAAAACAAACCGCAAACTAAGACTGCTGCAAGATTCAGCTTCGACGTTAATGGCAACGAAAAGCAAGGAGAAGCAACAGCCCTTATTGGATTCAGCCATCCAAGGCTCGGCAAGGCAAGTTTGTTTATTTTGTTAGTCTTTTTTAGGACTTACTGATATTATACTGAAAACAAGATAAAAAAGAGAATACTATTTTATAAGAAAAACTACTAAATTAGCTTTGTCTTTTTAGGAAGCGCTTGTGAAATTCCGTGGATTGATGAAGAGACCAACCGAAAATACTCTAAAGATCGAAACATCTACCGTCGTTTCTCACTCTATATTAGGAAATGTAAGCACCTCTATCATAAAGACTAATGTTAAATGTAAGCTACCAAAAGTGGTTCTAAAATAACTGTTGCATTTTATTTGTTACAGGATCGTGAAGCTAAATTTTATCTAGAAGTCAACCCTGTACATATTAAGTTAACGGTAAGTTTTAAGCTGATAAAGATATATTTTTAATCTTAGTTCTATTTACAATATTTTTTTTTCGTCATATAATAAAATAAATGTTTTTTTTAGCTCGACACTCCATTAGTCAAAGTAATTGACTTGGAAGGATCCGCAACCGTAAAAGAAAACTTACAGCAAGCTGATCTTAAATTCAGCCTGCTTCAAGGAAAACCAGTAACAGTGTATGCTGTTGTCAAAGACTTTGAGTATTATGAATTTACTACTGGCTACAGCGGTAAGTAATAATTATAAATTTCGAATGCAAGTGCAAAAAAACTAAGACACAAAATATTATTATTAAATATTTTTATTAAAGAATTATCATAACATTTTTTTTAGAAGAATCAGAACGAAAGCTTTCGATCATCAGCCACTTGAATCCAGAAAAACGCGTTGATGTTTCTGTAGATATAGTCCTTCCCGGACAAAAGAAAAATATCATCCATGGAGCTCTGTTCTTACAAGATAATCTTATCAAAAGCGATTATGGCGTTTCCCAGGAGAATTTTAACCACTTTGTGGTAATTTTTTGTTTTGATTTCCGATTGGATTAATAAACCTCCATTTATAAAAAGTAACCTATATGATTGAGTTAATAATTTGATCTTAAATTTTATGTTTTTAAATATTTCAGAGTGCTTTGAAAAAAGATTTGGAAACTTTAAAACTTAGAATTCAAGGAATCGGAGACAAAGCCAGCGCTGATTTTAAGAAAATATTGCAAAAAGTAGAACCGACATACAAACAGATTGAAAAAACATATAGAGAAGATCTTGAAAAAATGATTAAAGAAATTGGAAATGACAAGTCTTTGAAAGAAATTTCTGAAGCTTTGTAAGTTAACAATTATTACGATAGATATAACTAACTAGCTTAACAAATATTTGAGAGCTTTCGTAGATATAAGATTTCTAAACAATATATATTTGTAGACACACCCTCGTGAAAATTGCTGCTAAAATCATTGATGACGTGGTCACTGTCTTTAAGCCCATGGCAGATAAGATAGTCGAAACAATCACAGAAATTTCTAAAAAAATTGCTGATGAATACGAGAAACAGGTAAATAAATCAGATATACACAAATTGGAACCAAAATATAGCAGCCCAAAGTAGAGTGACTGAGTTTATATTTATAAAACGAATTCCTTGCAGATTGAGCCACAATTCAAGCAGCTTTATGGCGCCGTGGCTGCCGTTTTAGAAGAATACTTGAATGGAATTATCGACGCCGTTGCTCACTTTTCTGCAATCATTATTGACTTCTTTGAACGTCACAAGCCCGAACTTCAAGAACTTGCGAATGTATTTACTGACATCTTTAAAGGTAGCCCATTTTCTATTTAAAGAAAGAATAAATATGTCTGAATATCGTTATTACATTATTATTTTATCTACCATTACCACTATGGTTTATTATTCCTAAAATAATAAATCTTCAAGCCCCCGTCTTTCAACATAAATGAATTTTTAATAAATATATTTTATTATAGACTTAACCCGCATCATCGTAGCTCAAATGAAGGAATGGCGCGCTAGGTCCTCTCAGTTCTTTTCCGAACTAACACAACAAATTAAAGAAATGCCAATCCTTGGAATGATTAAAGAAAAGGTATGGATAATATATGTATATTTATAAAAAAATACCTTCCAAAGTGTATACATATACTAATAGAGTAACGTGTCCCCAGTGGCGAGAGCTGGAAATCCCTGTCAAGGCGATGAGCTTGCTACAGGGAATGCATGCGACTGTACGTCCCATTCTGCCCACCGAGGAGACCAAGCAGTTCCTCGACGCGCTCATGCAGTACGCTGAGAAGGTAATTTGCAGTATAAGTATAAGTTTATTTGGAGTTCTTACTGTATTTTTTTTTCTTAAATAAAAAACTAGACGAAACCAAGCAAGCAGGTATATGCTTGGTTTAGTATTACTTTTTACTTTTTCATTTGTATTTTTTCGTGTCGATTACAGAAAATTAATAATAAGCCTTGCGATGAGCCAGCTGAATTAAGAGTCATTTTTGAAAAACTGGTTTCTGCTGTAACTTCATTAGCAAATTTAGTGAGAGCCCAGCTCGGACAAGTCGGTTTACAGCAATACATTGATGTCTCAGAAGTAAGTGTGCCAATGATTAGGTAGCTATATCTAACACAATTTCGTCAGCTGACTGTAAATATGTTATTTAGTAATTTTTCTGTAGAGGACACTTAGATTTATATTTCAACTTTCTAATATATTTATTATTACGGTAGTAATCCATACTAATCAAACTGTTTATCTTGACTGACCTTCAACGCAAAACCATATTTACTTTATTTAGAAACGAAAAATAGGAATCTAGTTCTGTGTTTTTTAATTCCTTTTTTAACCACTTAATTTTTACAGTAACAGAAAGATGTACATGTACATTACAACCTTAACAACTTTTTCCTCAGACTCGTCTGCTGGGAGCATCTCCGCTGGCACTGCCTTCATTTAGAGGTTCAGCCGCCCTAAGCTTTATCTCACAAGTCTTGCGTGGAGATATTCCAGACCCTCTGGCTTTAATCAAGGCCTATAGACCTCGCAGCCTGAACCCACTTGACGAAATACCTTCTAAAAGTGAGTAGAGTTTAAACTGTAGTTACAACTTCTTATCTCTTTCCTTTAAATCTAACAATTTTTGTTCTAATTAATTTGTAATGAATTATTACGAATAAAGGGCTCTTACCTCTTAATCTCTGGAGTATCAAAGACACACTACCCTACTTGAGTCTAAAATGAAATCTTTGTGTCGTAGTGCGCGCAGTAGTAGTAAACGGCCAACACATCTTCACCTTCGACGGTCGCCACCTCACTTTCCCGGGCTCGTGTCGCTATGTACTCGCTCATGACCACGTCGATAGGAACTTTACGTTAGTAATTCAGCTCGCTAACGGCAACCCCAAGGCACTTATCCTGGAAGACAAAAGTGGAACTACGATTGAGTTAAAGGAGAATGGACAGGTGTGTTGAAACCGTGTTCTTTAGTCAATATTATTATTTTTTAATAAATTTAATATATTCTACAATATTATGTACTTAACAAATTACTATACCCGAGCATTTAATACTATTTTTATTTTTGATTTATATTTTTCTTTACTTCTTTACTTAGAAAGTGTGGATTGAATTATAGAGTGAGGAAAACATTTTTTATTAAGTATAAAAAGTTTTCTATTATTTTTCGCAGGTTGCTTTGAACGGCGCTTCTCACGGTTTCCCGGTCATTGACAAGGAAGTGTTCGCATTTAAACAACCAAACGGGCGCATCGGTGTTGGCTCACTATATGGCCTTATGGCATTCTGTACGAGCAAACTCGAGGTTAACCATAGTTAAGATAATTTTAATCAAAAAAATATATAGCATATTTAGAATTTCATTAATAAAACATAATTTAAAAGTCGTAAAGTAATGTTTAATTGAACTTGTAACACTAAGTTTTTGATTTTTTAATAACCTTAGGTATGCTACATCGAAATTTCTGGTTTCTATCTCGGCAAATTACGCGGTCTCCTCGGAGATGGTAACAACGAACCCTACGATGACTTCAGGCTTCCCAATGGAAAGGTTTGTTAATACATAATTTATGATATAAAGATATACAATTCATGAATTACCCAAAATAACTCTTACATAAAATGGTTCTTTACAAAGGATGTACTTTATGAGTTTGACATGAGTAAATATTAAATATTAAATATTAAAAAAATGTATCTTATTTTCCTCCCCTATTTAGATCGCAAACTCTGAAAGCGACTTTGGCAACGCGTTCAAACTGGCCGGCAGCTGCCCGGCAGTGAAGACCCCGGAGCACTCTCACCATCAGATGCATGATGCGCTGCCACCTGCTTGTGAGGAAGTCTTTGGAGGACTGTCACCTTTGAGGCCACTATCCATCGTACTCGATATTGCGCCTTTCAGGTTAGCTTAAGTTGTGAATATTCCATTACTGAAGTTTAATCTCAGCATAGACCAAAGTTCTAGGACACCAAATCCTATCGCAGAAGGGATATATCTTTTTATTCCACTATGTTTGTGGTTTGTTTGTATATTTTCTTCGAAAGATACTTAATCGTCCTTGCCAACTTTACGTTTTTCAACTATACCCAATGCGATATGAAGAAAAATCTACGTTTAATATATATATATTTATTGTGAAGAAACTTGCTCGGAGCATACATGATATGCCCTTTTAATCATCATCATCAATCATGTGGTCTAATGGCACCTGAATGCTGCAAATTCACAGACAAGCTTGCATCCACGCGGTGGCGGGTGCGTCGGATCCCGTAACGCAGGCGTGTGATTTGGGGCGCGCGTACGCGGCGCTGGCGCTGACGGGTCTGCTGCCGGCTACGCTTCCCTCCGCTTGCGTGCGCTGCTCCGACGCCGGTGCGCCGCGGGACCTGGGCGCCGTCTACGATGTCAAGCTGCCCGACAAGCAGGCCGATATCATTGTATCCATCGAACTCACTAAGGTGTTTGTCGTCTTCAAAATAAACTGTTATGTGGAAAATGTTCAAACTGACGGAAAACAATATTCTTTACAGTCCAATGAAAACAACTACAAAGAAATCGTGGTACCGCTAGTCTCGCAGGTTATCGACTCCCTGAAGGCGAAACGTATCACCGATGTCAAGGTCTACCTCGTCGGTATCACCTCCAAGATGCCCTACCCTATCCTCTACGATACTGATTGTGAGTATTAAAAAAAATATATTGAACTGAAAAAATAGAAAAACAAGCAAAGACTTAATCGGAAAATGTAACAATATATCTTTTTATGATTCTTTACCTTGATTATACGTCCTTGGTTATACGTTCATCGGTCCGTCCGTCCGTCCAGCGGGCCGTCCGTCTATCTTTCTGTCAAGATTCCTTTCGTTTCCTTTAATTTCGGGAACGCGTGGAGATTTTTAGAAGAAATTAAATACATATATTAGGGTCTACAGGCTTCAGGCTGTGCAAAATTAAAACTTCTAAATAAAGTAAAAAAGGATACCACCACCAAAAACTAATATTTCAATATTGACAAGAGAATCGAAAGCGATAGGTCAGGACAACAGGTCGAAATTTAGAATTGAAGTGAGTGAGGTAGCATATGAAAAAGTTTGAAATATTTCAAAACATATTTATTTTTTACGTCTCATAAACTCTTATTTATCAACATATACAGACTTTTATGTTTATAATAATAGTTAGATATGGGTTTTAGAAGTTGAATTTGGGCAACACAACTGTTTGTACAAGTAACTAAATCGCACTTTTCCGATTTTTATTTATTTCAGTGAAACTCAAGAGCGCAAAGGTGCAATTTGAAGACGCGAGCCGCTACGACGACTTGAAGCCCGTACGGGTACACAACGACTACATCGCCGTCATAGTGGATCAATTCGTGTCCTACATTAATTACATAAAGAACAGGCTAGGTGAGCTTGTCCTCTTCATAGCATTTTTAATTTAATTATAATATTTCCGTAATATAAACTGAAATTATAATATAATTAAAATATAAAATTAACAATACTTTTAAATATAAAAATAATTGTCTTCACAATATCTTATTGTGTTTCTGCCAGCAATTAAACCAATTCTATTTAAACTTTACAGGTCTCACTAACGTTATGGCAACATACCAATCGATTTTGGATCTTCCTCTGCGGCCGACAGCGGTTAAGCATTACATTAGCGCTGTCGGTGACAAGTGTGTTCCTCAGGACCCCGTTGTTAGTATAATATTATTTTAATAAAAAATACCACTATAAGGAATTTAATTAAGTTCATTTCTTATATTTACGATTATATTCAGTTGTCAATCCTACGGTCGGTGGTGTACGGCGAAGTATTCAAGAACCTTGACCTTACACACACGCTCATCGCCAACACACCAAACCTTAAGATTGGAGGCGGCAAGTCTGTCAACCAAGTAGTTGGTATGTATTTTTATTAAAAAGAATTCGATTAGCCAGACATAAAAAATATACCCCTTTCTGTCTCACAGAAAATACATATTATAATAAAAACAAATGAAGTCCAATATATAAAACTTTGAGAACTGAATTCCTATCCTTAAAGTATTAATTTTATTTTCCTGTTTATCGTTTTTATATTTTTGATGTTCGTTTATACTCTGAATCAATCTATAGGATTCATTACTACTACGACAGAATTATCATTTCACGTCAAAGAATAAATATAAAAACTGGTTTGAGCCATAATTACAAACAAAAACGGTTTTTGACAACATTGTATTTGATAAAAGAGTCACTGTACAGAAGATAGCGCATGCAATTTCTGGTTGAAAATATAATAATTGTTGTAATCAATGACTTTTCTTATATTATATTTCAGGTTTCTCAAAACATTCCGTGCTGTTGTTGGGAGATAAGAAACAGAAGGACACTGAAACTTTGAGAGATACACTTAAACTTGAAGATGAAGATGCGTGCATTGATTTGGCACAAAACGTAAGTTATTAAATTGGTATTATAGTAAGTGCTACTCAAATTTGATCGAGATCAGCTGGGGTAGTACGAATTTCGCATAAAAATCTGTGGGTAGTAGCTATATCACAGTTATGCATGGTAAGCGAATGTGCTGATACGCAAACTTTAGTACCTCGCTTACTCTCAAGGATCAACTTACCTATTCGAATATTTGCTTACGTCATAAAATTGACGGTTTGGTCGTTCATCACAAACAATATAATATCAGGATTCATATTACACAATAATAAAATTTGCAGACCGGTGGATTTACCTTCTCGGCCAGCACGTTCCGCGCCTGCAACGCGGGTCAACAGAAGCAGTGGCTGCAGTCGGCGGCGGCGTCGGTCACCGCGCGTCTCACGCAGTATAGCCTCGTGCAGACCTGCACCTGCAGCTTCGTCGATCCCTTCAGAGTGCGCTCCGTTTGCGTCACTAAGGAGAGAAAGGAAGCGGTGAGATTTCGAATTTCTTCTCTTTATGATCGTATCGGTTCATTTCTCATTCAATAATTGCTCTTTTGTGTTTTCAGGCTCGCAGACGAAAGTAGGAGACTTCCGAGTACATAATCTTAGTTTTGCAGTTGCGGACTCGATCCATCGTCTGTGTATATTTAAACTTTAAATAAAATTAATTGGTATATTTAATATGGCCAATGAGTTATGTAGATTTGTTTATTTTATTTATAGTTTAGATATTTTATTCGACTGAGTCCGTTTGTAACGTTAGAGATGTTATAGAGATCTATTTATAAAATTCCGATTCATAATGATTTTAATCAATCGATGTATTAAAGCAAAGTTAAATAAAATACATTATCTAATTAAAAACTTGCATTTTATTCAAACCCAATTCAAACTTACATTTTAATAAATTATATTAAATCGTTAAATACACCAATTAAATAATAAAATTTCAACAAAAGAAAAGATAACCTATTTTGATATTGTACCCACGAATAGCCGGAAGTTTTTTTTTTTTTTTTATTATCTTTATTTGAGAAAAAAGAGGGTTTAATCAGACATGATTATGCCACCCTCATTGGCCGATACACAATCTCTATCTACACAATCACTATCTACACAAAACAGCTTTTTTAAATAACAGTTTCGCATTTTCTGATATAGGACAAGCAAGAATGCTATTACAACATATTACCGAGTTCATACAAATCAATACCCTTCTTATTAAATAATTTAACCCTTTCGACCTTATTTCTAGCACATTCTACTAACACGTGGTACACGTCTTCTGTAACACCACACTCTGTACACATTGGCGAATTTATTTTACCGACTAGAAACGCCAAACAGTTTAACGGAATGTGACCAGAACGCAGTCGTAAGGCAATCACAATATCCAATCTAGATAATGTAGATCCAGCGAACCAAGGATATCTTGTATGGGAGGATTGGATCGTCTTATACCAGATGCCTTTTGTTAAAGCTCTTTCATCAAACTATTCCTTCCACCTGTCTGTACACTTTTTCTTGACCAAAGGCAGGTAGTCAATGTATAATGCCAAACAATTTAAAGGGATTCCCTCAGTGACGGCTTCCCTAGCGAGGTTGTCTGCTGCTTCATTTCCCGGTATGGCAATGTGTGAAGGTACCCACTGAATTTTCAGAAATTTATTTTTGGACCGGAATTGTTTCAGGGAATTTAAAATGCTGTACGCTATCGGTATACCTCGCACATTTGAGGTGCAACGAGCCAAATGATAAATTGCACTTCTGGAATCTGTTAAAATTACGTATCTGCCAGCTTCAAAGGAATTAATATATGAAATAGCTTCAGCAATAGCAATCAATTCTGTGTACATAATCGAAATATCAACATCAATATAAAATTTAATAGAATTATTTATTTGTGGATCATAAATTGCTAAACCACTACATCCAGAATTAATATCTTTGGAACCGTCTGTATAAATTTTATAGAAATTGTTATAACTGTTATCCAAAAAATTAAGAGAAATATCTGTTAGTTCGCATATTGGATATTCATTTTTTGGTTTGTAAATGGACCTAATAACGGTTTCAATAACTGAATGAACATCTATACTGCTGACCCACGTATCTAGCGAGAACATCTCTAACTGATGACTATTATAAATAGATAAAGTACAAAGCTGTTCATGAATCGTAGCCAACAGGGGTTTCGTTCTGCGTCTCCAATAAGAGTCTTGACACCTAGCACTTAACTCATTTAACACGCTTATTACTCCACTACCTGACATCGACTTATTTTTCAACCAATATTTGTTAGCAAGATAATATCTACGAATAAAAAGTGGTGGGAGGTGTAACTCAGATTCCATTACATGAATAGCGGTACTTTTAATAAAACCTCCGATAACACGCATACATTGGTTTTGTATGCGATCTAATTTTATTATATGAGATTGACAGCTATTTCCATACAACATACTAGCGTAATCAAGCCTACTATGAATCATATCCAGATAAATACGCCTCAAATGAGTCGGGTGAACGCCCCAATCGGTTCCAGATAACACTTTAAAAATATTTAATAGTCTAAAACAACTAACCCGTAACTCGTTAATGTGTTTTGACCACCGCAACGATCGGTCTAGCCATAATCCTAAGTATTTAATATTGTCTACAATCTTCAATTTCATACCGTTAACATATATGTTAATATTTTCTTTTTTGTAACTTCTTTTAAAAATACAAATTTTACTTTTTGATGAAGATATTTGTAGTCCAATATCAGTAATTAGTTCCATAAACTAATTTAACGACGTTTGTAATTGAATCCTGCCTTCTTCTAACGAATCACTAATTGTATATAGTAAAAAATCTACCGCATATAGTGAAAAGTAAATATTTTGAAGACTTTTACAAATATTAATTGTAGTAATATTAAATAATAAAGGTGAAAGAGGATCGCCTTGGGCTAGGCCGTGACATGTACTTCTACAAATATAACGATTATTAATTAAAATTTTAAGATGTCTTTCTTTTAAAAAATTCCATACATATCTACATAATTTAGAATTAATCCCTACCATAGCATAGTATTTATCAAGCAAACTATGTCAACATTGTTGTACGCGTTATCTACATCAATGAATGAAGCAATGGAAATTTAATTCTTTGCAAAACCGGTTTGTATTCTTGAAACCAGACACGTGAGGTTATCTACTGCGGAGCGACATCGTCTAAAGCCAGTAGTATTCGCTGAAAAAAGATTATTTCTCTCCATGTACCACTCTAATCTTTTGAGTAGAATGCTATGAAAAATTTTACATAGGCACGAAATCATAGATATAGGACGAAAAGATGCAGCTGTTTCTGAGTCACGGCCCGGTTTAGGAATCGGAACAATAGCAATATCTCGCCATTGAGTAGGTACAAAACCTAGGTCATAAAATTAATTAAATAACATTAATAATATATTTTTGCCATTATCAGCTAAAAGGATCAACATAGAATAACTAACTAACTAACTAACTCCTGGCTCGTAATAGGTACATCAAGGCTTGATTTAAGAGATAAAAAAAAGAGGTTCATTCGGGATAACATAATCAGGAGTTAAAGTACAGAGCAATTCATGAATTATTTCACTACTTAACTGAGTTCGAGAACGTTTACGACCTTTGAACCATTGCATTTTCTGCCACATCTCACTTTGAGTAATTTTATTTTTAAATGAAGAGCAATAATCGTGCCATGCTTTATTTCGGATTTGACGGAGTAGTTTTTGACAGTCATAAATTTTAGTCATTAATTTTTCAAGATTATTGGGAGTTGGATTACGACGGTATAAGGATAAAGCCAAACGGCGTTTTGCTATAATTTTAGATAAAACCGGTAGCCAATATGGCTTAGGTTTGAACTTACTATTGAGAATACAACTCATCCTGATATATGGTATAAAATAATCCGCTGCTTTATTTAAACAATCTATAAAATTATCATAGGCTATTTGCGGGTTATCACTACAATAAACGTAATCTCTAAACAACAACTCCAAATATTTATTATAGGAAACCCAGTCTGCATTTTTAAAATTACGACGTAAAATAACACTACTAGTTTTTTGATCAAAATACGTAGATATCATAATAATAAGGTAATAAATGAAACGTTAGGTAGTCTAACGTTTCATTTATTGTTCTCCAATTAAACTTTATCGCTATATCAGATGATGCCAATGAGATATCAGGTGAAGATTGTTGCAGTATATTATTAACTAATTTAATACGTGTTGGACTACGAATATTATTTAAAATAACATAATTACTTTCTAAAAGAGTATCGTGTATCTGTGATCCACGTGAATCTGTTTTATGTGACCAGTTACTATGATGTCCATTAAAATCTCCTAAGATAATGGATTTTCTATCTATAAAATTAAATAAATGTTCCCAGTCAGTTTTATTAGCACGGACAGAGGGTGCACAGTATACGGATAAAATATAATTAATATGTGAACAATTAAGAATTTTAACAATAAGAACTTCAATGTTTGAATTACTAGCTTGATAACTACACACACAGCTACTAATTGAATTATGGATTAAAATGGCTACTCCTCCGTACGAATCCGATCTATCATTGCGAAAAATATTATAGCTACTTAGATTTAGTGGACTACCAGGTTCTAGCCACGTTTCATTAAGGGACGCAATATGGATTTTCTCTATGTATAATATATGCTCTAATGCTAATAATTTAGGACGCAAGCTTTGTGTATTCCAATGAATGATACGAGTATTTAACCTCAAATTTAGATACCTAGCCATCACTGAAGTAGTCCAATACTAATTTCAATATATGCCAGTTCGATACACTTTCAACAACTACTAAAATAAGCCATTCTAGGCAGCACTTAATAACACTGTTTATTTTATTTTGTATTGATATATCTCTTACTCTTAAAATCGCTTTTAATCTGTTTAAGAGTTCGCTAAAATTCACATCTCTGTTCTTATTCTGTGTCGCCTCTTACTGTTTATCCCCATTCATAATTGGTTTATTAGAGTTAGTTGTATTTTCAAACTGATATACCGGTTTTTTGGACTGCTTCTGTTTCTTGGATGTAAGAGGTGTAGTTTTTCCAATCATATTATCAGTTTGGTGTACAGCAGCTCGAGTAACTACGTTCACAAAGGACGGGTCCTGCTTAGACACTGAACGAATCGACGGGACCAGTGTTAAAGGAGACATATTAGGCTTTTGGTTCTGGTCAACTCTACTCTTCTCTTGGTCATTGTATCTATTTGGCACGTACATTGTTAGGGCGCGTCTGTATGTGCAGTTGTATTCAGCCATTAATTCTCTAAGTTTCTTTTCTTTAAGATATGATGGACAAGATCGGAGCAGCGACATATGTTGCCCGTTACAGTTCACGCACTTAAAGACAGTAGTGTCACAATTTTCGTGTTGATTACTAAACTTGGGGCATATGATTTTTAAAGAAGGGCATCTTTTCGCCGTGTGACCGAATTTACAGCAACGTGAACATTGAGACACCGGAAATACATATTGCTCCACCCGTATTCTTAGGCCATCTATACTTATAAACGGTGGACGAAAAGACCTCTTAAAGCAAAGACGCACGGACTCACTAGGTGACCAACCATTGACATCTGGGTTACGCTTCATGAGTCTACTTGCGGTGATAATCACCCCTGGTTCCGGACAAGAAATATTTTTCCGGATATCCTCTTCTTCAATATCAATATCTATATCTTTAATTACGCCGTAGCATAAATTAACTTCCATAGCTCTCTGAATTCTCCAGCCTCTTTCAATCAGTTCCTCACATTTTTTAATTTAGCTGCTGTAATCTCACTCGTCAAGTCTACCCGAATCTTATATGGATTTATATATTTAATTCTGTTAATGGCCGTGATACCCGACTTCTGAAATATCTTTGCTATAGCAAACTATTTCGGAATTTTTTCAGCAGATGAAATATAAATCTCAACCTTTTCTTCTTTTGGTTTATATTTCTTCTCTCTACCCCGTACTTTCTTTTATTTCTTTTAATAGGTCTCTGTTCATTATTGTTGCCTCAAACGTGCCGTTCGTTCTCTCTTATCTCTGTTATCATATCAATCTCACTAAGGGAGCTCAATTTACTCATCAGATTCGATGTATCTCACTAAGGCAGCCGCCGGTGGCGGCCACGTGATATATATAGAGGAATATCTGCATCCGACGGCGGACGCACGCAATAACGTAAACAAAATAATTACAAACACCTCGTTCGAGTGCCGAGACGAGACTGCCGGAAGTTGTATGGTAGTTATTTATTTGTTTCATATTTAATTTATTCACAGTACACGAAACGAAACAACCTTCCTCATACACTCCGACGATTCGGTTCCACTAACAACGGCCTAAGAACGCCAGGTGTCTAATAGACGCATTTGTTGATAGATATCAACTAATGCGTCTATTAGACACCTGCCGTGGAGATCCATGGGATATCATAACGGATAAATATTCGAACAAACGTTCGAAACTTTAATTTATATATACTAGCTTATGCTTGTGGCTTCGCACCCCCGGAAGAAGAGAATTTAGAGCAGAGGACGCACAGTATTTCGCCTAGAACATGCTAGGTGGACAATATTCATGGTATCATTTCCAGGTAATCTTAATTACAAAACGTAAACAACATCCCTAATTCCAATTCCGAGAATCTGTTGTTTGTCACATGTTTAACTGATGAGTCATAGGGGTCAGAAGGCAGGTAATGAGTTTAATGCAACCTTTCCAATCAATCAGTTGCAATTTAGCGACACTTTCGTGCACGTCTCATAGTGGATTATAGTAATATTGTGAGTGTTTGTGATGGATATTAATACTGAGGGTAAGTCCTATTTTTTAATAAGTATTTATTTAAAACAAAATCTATTGAAATGTATTTTTAGTGTAATTTTAACATACATTACATATTTTAGCGTATATTTTTTCAAAAAAAAAACTTTGACAGAGCTAAATTTACAGACATTCACCTCTATCCGGGCTAATTCTTAGATATATCATAGGAATAACTTTATTCTATATAAAAATACACATATTATTTAGCACACTTGAGTACAACATGTTTTTTTCTTTTTTTTTCAGAACACGTTTACTCCATTTCAAGGATAGACTTTTTCGAAGAATGGTTGAAACACACGAAGAATGAAAAAAATTCTCGTGTATATGTCTACCTTTCTTCAAAATTTCACTTTGGTGACATTACTGAAAGTAGCCGAAAAGAAATAAATTTGAAAATATCCAACTTTTCAAATAAGATTGGTACCAAATGGTTGGCTTCAGGAAAGTCGGAGGAGCGTTTTTAATTAAAAACAAGACGTGGCTGGATGAAGCAGACATACAGTTCACCGCGAGTTCTTCTGCGTCACAACCTTCGACATCGAGTGGGGCTGTGACTCCTGCAGGAAGACCTCGCAAAGATTTCGATGAATCATCGTTTAAGACGAAGAAACGTCGCGTTGTGGATCTCGTAGAATCGCGAAGTGTCAGTGAATTAGTGACTGCTGCCGAAATTGCTGTGCGTTCAACAGGCCAAAGAAAAATTGCCAACGTGATTAGAGACATTAGTGAGAACCCAGATTATATTAAGAAGTCTAAAAATACCAGTTCTGTTATTCCTAGGCAGTTAAGTAGTGACGAAGCCTTAGCTTACTATATAGATTCTAAATCAACAACGCATGCATACAAACAAACAAGAAAGTGGTCCATGAAGGCAGGAGGACATAATGTATTTCCGTCATATTTTAGTTTAAGAAAGTCCAAACAGGCCTGTCACCCTGCAGAGGAGCACATTGCTATAACAGAAACTCGTGCTGAAATAAATTTGCAAGCCTTATTAAATAAAACAGTGGAACGTCTAATATTAGCACAGAATGAAGTTATCAGCAGTGTCCTCCCAACAAGTTCATCGTTTACACTTGTTAGTAAATGGGGATGTGATGGAAGTTCTGGGCACAGCACATACAAACAGAGATTTCAAAACACTGAAGATACGGACGAGTTTCTTTTTGTATTTTCTTTGGTTCCCCTTAAGTTATATGATGGGTCCAAAATTATTTGGCAAAATGCTCGGCCTTCATCAACAATGTATTGTCGCCAAATCAAATTTATATTTGCTAAAGAAACGAACGACTTCACGTTAGCGGAGACAAACAGATTGTTGGAAGAAGTTAACGATCTTCTTCCAACACTTATCAAATTTGATGATTCTCAAATCTCTGTGAAACACGAACTATTACTGACAATGACAGACGGAAAAGTATGCAACGCATTAACAGAAACTCGTTCATCTCAAAAGTGTTTCATCTGTGGCGCCACCCCCAAAACAATGAACGATGATCCCGCGAAGTTCAACAGCAATCAAGAATATTTTGGCTTTGGTTTATCTACACTTCATGCTTGGATTCGTTGCTTTGAATGCCTTTTACATATCAGCTACAAGTTGAATATAAAGAAATGGCAGGCTAGAAGTGACGAAGACAAAGCAGATATCAAAGTTCGTTCCGAAGAAATCAAGTTGAAATTTAAGAACGAGATGGGGCTTATTGTTGATAAACCAAAGCCAGGATTTGGTTCTTTAAATGATGGAAACACAGCCCGTCGCTTTTTTAAGAATGCTGAGATGAATGCTCACATCACAGGGTTAGATGTTACAATTATCAAACAATTTGATGTTATTTTGAGGACATTGTCTTCTGGATTCGAAATAAACTTAGCGGAATTCAATAAATTTTGTCTCGAAACCAAAAGACATTATCTTAGTCTCTATTCGTGGTACTGTATGCCTGCTACTGTACATAAAATATTAATTCACAGTATAGAGGTCATCAAAGCAGCATTGCTTCCGATTGGGCAGCTTTCCGAAGAGGCTCAGGAAGCACGTAACAAAGATTGCCGCAGATTTAGGGAGTACAACACCCGCAAGTGCTCGCGTGTTGCCACGAATAGAGACTTACTGTCTATGTTAGTTATAACATCTGATCCTTTGATCAATAGCCTTCGAGAGATTCCCCGAAAAAAACCGGAAAAAATATGTACAGAAGTTTTAAAGTTAATTGTAAGCCCTAGCATAGTAGAATCAAGGCCGGAATCGTCATCATATTGTCGCACAATGCCACAAAATGATGAAAATTACACTATAAAAGATTCATCAGAAGACTCTGATGATGATTATTAGGTTAATTTAGTATTTTTAATTTTATTTTTGTTGTTTGTTTAATATTTTTGAATATATTTTCTGTTTTTATACCAATTTTTCGTTTTTTATCACAAAAACATGACTACCTATATGTAAAATAGTAAAAGCCTTGTTATATAACATGCATGTTCTACACGAAACACTGTGGGATGGTTTGAAACTAAATTTCATCTATTAATTTTTATTCTTATTCTAGAGGGTAACCCGGCTTCGCTCGGGTTAAATGTGACTCTTTTCATCAATATTTTACATAATGTTGGTAGATTACTGTAGTTATAGCTTTGACTAACGAAATCAAGATGGCCTCCAGTGTCAATGACGTTTCGCTAGCGTCCAAAATGGCGGCTGCCATTCGTCTGTCATCGTCATTAGAATTTAACAAAATACTCGATAATCCGTATTTTGCGGATACATGTTCGCGACTCGAAATTTTTATTTTTTTATGTTTTATTATTGAGGCAAGGTTTTAATCGAAATTATTCTATATTAATAATTTCGATTAAAACCTCGTGCTAATGTCCAGCGCGGGGTTCGGGTCAGCTATGGGGTTCTTGCCTGGCACATAGCTGACAACGGCTGGTAATCGTTTGTGTCGTCTCTCCTATGTTTGTTCGGTCCTTGTCTCTTCTGTCTCTGTCGAGAATGTTTTTGTTTGTTTTTGAGAATCGTAGGTGTTATTGTTTTATGACAACCCCGAGGTCTGGCGCCTGCCGAGGGGTTTTGTAATGGCGAGGGCGTCCCTCATGGGGACCTTACCCCCTAAAAGGAAATTATGAAGGCGATTTTAAAGAGAAATCTACCCCAGGAGGGTACCAGCTGCTCAGCAGCTGGAGAATCCCTCACGGACGCTACGGTCTCCGTCTTCCCCTCGTATTCTAGGAAAAGACCGCCAATCAATCAATTCTGATCAATCAGACTCCAGCATGAAAACGGCTGGATCAAGGGAGAACCCGCCGCCGTTATCATGCACTAAAAAACGGACCTGCCTCAAAAAGAGATGCCGTTAGGGCAAGAACGAAAGTTCGAGCGAAGAGGAGGTGTCTACTGTCACCTTCAAAAAAGTAGTGACACCTAAGAGAGGGCGAAGTCGTCCTCCTACCGTAGGTCATTATAATAATTTCAATAATAATTTATTTATTTATACACCATAAAAAAAATTACAAGAAAAAAGACAATTATAAAAGACATACACATAGGATTAACTTATCTCTACAAAGAGATCTCTTCCAGCTACCCTTAGAGTGTTGGACAGAAGGTTTAAGAGGGCAGAGAATGGTACATAGATATGTTATAATAATATACATAATAACAGTACTATATAAAATATGATACATACATATACATTTATGCCTACATAAATTAAGAAGAACATACATATAATAATATATATAAAATAAGATACATACATATACATTTATACCTACATAAATTAAGAAGTACATACATATAATAATAACATGAAAGAATTTATGATTTCATTAATAAAAACGCCGCCCTGAGGAACGCCAGCAGAGAGTTCAGCCCATTCAGAAGACGAATCATCAGAACAGGTAATCTGTCGACGTCCATACAGGTAATTACGAAACCATTCAATTACGGGTGGAGATATGTTAAGACTGAGCATGATCCCTAGCAATATATCAAAATCCACAGTGTTGAAAGCATTATTGAAATCTAATAGAACAAGGATAGTAAGGTTTTGGTTGTCCATAGCGTATCTGATATCCTCCTTATGTTGGTTTAAAGAAGGCCAAAGAGGACTACCTCAAACTCTAAAGGAGGAAGTTAGAGGCTGAGAAAGATCTACACAACCAAATACGAGTGCGCCAACAGTACAGGAGCGCACTTGACCCACCTGCATCACCGCGAAATGGGTCGGTTATGGATCTCCAAAAACAGGTCGAAGAGAATTTAGAGGTTGTCTGCAATGTTGCAACAAAATTTAAAAACTAGAAGGGAACTTTTCAACGAGCCCTGAAAGAAGCAGCGTCCTCCATTAGATCTTGCGTGGAGAGCATAGCCGGTAAAAATGCAACCGAGGAAACGCGACAATTACAAGAAGCCTACACCCGCTTGCAATCTGAGGTGGCCGAATTAAGGGAAGAGATTGCCCAGCTTTGTATAGTTAGTGAGCAGGTATCTAGGGGACCGGCTGATGAACATGGAATCGCAGCTCAAAGCCTCGATGTCGATATACAACAGTTGTCCCACTCTGTCATGGCTGAACTCAAAAACATCATCGATTCCAAATTCAAAGCTCTTGAGGAAAAACTCATTCCAGGAAAGAGCTTTCGTACACCTACACCCAATGATGGAGACAGGGAGGGTACTATTTCGGAACCTTTACCAGGACCATCCCATACTTTAGTACCGGAGCCTCAACTATGCCCCACAGTACCAGGGAACTCGGAACCGATTAAACTTAAGGTTAAACTTAAGGCAATATCAAAAAAGAGAAGGAAGAAGGGCAATAGCAGTTCTACCAAGGATAGACACACAAAGGCTGTTACAAAACCTCACCCTCTGCCCACCGTCCCCGCCACAATGGAGGATGGATGGGTAAAGGTAACAAAACGAAGCCCCAACCGTGAAACGAAGACTGTTGCTCCACTAGGCAATCAGAATAAGGGTGTAGCAAAACCGCATAAATTACGTCCTCCTCGTTCAGCGGCGATAGTGCTAACTTTAAGGCAAAGACAACAGATATATCCGGAATAGGTCTCACCTCTATTCGAGTGAGGAAGACCGCAACTGGTGGGAGAATACTCGACATACCAGAAGTCATCAGTAGCGAAAAAGCGGATGAAATGGCGAAGCGGCTAGAGACTACTCTCAACAACAGTTGATGTGCGAGTATCTAGAGTCATGAAGTGCGTAGAAATGCGCATTTCTGACCTAGATGACTCCGTCATAAAGGAGGAAGTGACCACCGCTATTTCCCGCACAGGTGGCTGCTCTGAAGGCCACATCAAGTGGGGAGACTTACGAGAGGATAGAAGTGGTATGTTCACCGTATGGGTACGCTGCCCTGTTACTGCAGCTAAAAAGACCCTTCAGAGTGGGCGAATCCTAGTTGGCTGGGTTTCCGCTCGAGTGAAGTTGCTGGCGCCGAAAATAAAATCGATATAGCAATTATAGCCGAACCCTACTTTGTTCCTCCAACACCCAATTGGATCAGTGACCACAAAGATCAAGCAGCAATCAGCAATAGTCATATACAATAGGGCTCATCCTTTAAAAAAGGTCATCCAGAGACAGGGATGTGTCGGGGTGCTGATAGACACCCAACAAACCCCTCTCGGAATTTGAAGCTTTGGCGACGGGTCTCGGAGAAGTCATTGGACAGTTTTATGCGTATCCTGTGATTGTTATGGGAGACTTTAATGCCAAATCTCGGGCATGGGGTTCTCTCGGTACAGTCACTCGAGGAGAGTTGGTGGAGGAATGGTTACCATCCGCGGGACTTGTCGTCCCTAATCGGGGGTCTGTGCACACGTGCGTGCGGTTACAGGGCGGATATGTCGTTTATATTTCTTTCGCAATCCCTGCGTTGGCAAGCCGTGTGCATGGTTGGAGAGTCCTCGAGGATGTCGAAACTCTGTCGGACCTTAACCTCTGTGAGTGAAGGCTTCAGACAACGCAGTATTTTGACTTTTTCTATTATACGTTAACTTAATTTAATGCACAATTACAATACTGTAATATATGTCAACATAATTGAACATCTTATCAAATTTATTTATCAATTTAAAAAAAGACTTATTTTGACGGAAAAGATAAAACATATTCTTTATAGTGGTTTAGAAAAATTAATTCATAGGTCTATTAAGTGTATTATTGATTAGTAAGGGTGATTATATTGAAAAGGAAAAATAGTTTTGTTGTTTTATTTTATTTAGATCCCTTTCATTCCACGTACTTTTGGACCTCCCCTCGTATGTCAACGTAATTGAATATCTCGGAGAAGTCTGCTTTTATTTATATGTATGATCAGGAGCCAAGAGCGGCATGTCAGGATTTGGAGTTCCCATGTTGTAGGATTAAGAAGATACAAGTTTACAAAAAAGGATTTATTTACATAGAAAATCAGAAGATAAATTATAGAAACAAACACAAAATAATAATTTACTATAACGAACAGGACTTAGTGTCCTTTATTCGTACAGTGGTAACACAGCCACCCAAATAATAACGAACAGGACTTTAGTCCTTTGCTCGTACAGTGGTATCCTAACCACCCAATAGCGTATCGCCGGAGCAATACTGCTATGGCAAAGGGTTATCGCGTCAGCGATTCCGCAATGCAATATACAGCGCTAGGCTGTACCGAGTTAAACAACAGTTCAGTTGGGAGCGAGAGCTCTTGAGTCTGATCCGAAGACAGACTGCCCGGAACGGCCGATGTCGGCCCTTTTATAGTCAAATAGGCCACGCCTCTCATTCCCCCACACGGCTCTGTTCAATGGCGTATGGAAATACGTCACGTGTTTACTCGTTCCAACTTACAAAAAGCATCTTATTCTAATGGTTTTAACAAGCATCTTATTCTAATTGTTTTAATTATTACAATTCGTCAAATAATCTAAAAGGAATTGTCGTAAACTTGTAACAGTGTTTTATAACAACTTAAATTTAATTGCAATAACAAAACATGATCTCAACGATGTTTTGTACAGTACCAAATGTCAGACTTAGTTGTCAAATTTATGTGCTCTTTGGACAAATTTATATTCGCCTTCGACATATATATATATTAAGGCACAATTACAATACTGTAATATATGTCAACGTAATTGAACATCTTGGAGACGACTGCTTTTATTTACATATATATATATATTAAGGCACAATTACAATACTGCAATATATGTCAACGTAATTGAACATCTTGGAGACGACTGCTTTTATTTACATATATATATATTAAGGCACAATTACAATACTGTAATATATGTCAACGTAATTGAACATCTTGGAGACGACTGCTTTTATTTACATATATATATATTAAGGCACAATTACAATACTGCAATATATGTCAACGTAATTGAACATCTTGGAGACGACTGTTTCGCCAAACATAACTGAGAACCATCTCCAGATGAGACGAGACTTTACGATAAAAAATGCACTTTATTGGGTTCATTCATAATGTATTTTCTAAAATACATATTCCAATGACTTATTGTAATGAACATTTTATTTAAAAGAAATTATAAATTGTAAAATAAATGTGTATGGTTGTTTCTAATTCGTTTAATAATTTATTCAATCCTATAAAATAACAGTTTTCTTTTCGTTTTCAAGCACAGGTTTATATTACAACATTGTTTGCAGAGCGTCCGGCTCGCCGGACGGTATGCATTTTATAATTATTTATAACGAATTCTAATGAAGAAAAGAGATTCATCTTTATATTTAGTTGATAATTTTTGAAAGTACAGCGCTAGCAAAATTTTTACGGTCATTAAATCTAAAACAAACTTATTGAATTAAATCATAGGAAACTGTAATCGTGGTAAAGTAACTACCATATTTTTTTTATTGTTGACGTGAAAACCTAAATTTAGATATGCTTTGGACGTGATACAAACTAAGATGAAGTTTGCTGTAAGCATATTTCAATCAAGTAGCTAAAATAGAACAATTTTGTAAACGTATTAGAAAAAAATATTAGATAAATAGTTTTCGATCCAATTTGATCGAATTTTTAACTTAAACTTAGTGATTAGGATACCGTAGGAATGTATAGAAGCAAGAAAAAATATGATTTATATGGTGAGAGGCAACGGAATCATGATCCGGTATTTTTGATTAGAGTTAGAAATTTATCGTTTGCGTACAAGGTGAGCCGATTTATATTGGAAATAAAATCCTAAATTCAGAAGATAAGATAAAGGCAACTTAAGATATTTTATCTAAATGCCTAAGGTTATTGGACCTATAAATTTAAAAATTATAATTGAATAATATTTAAACAAATACCGATACAAATGAGGCGGAAATTTTTGAGACTTTTTTTAGTGAATTCCTAATAACAGTCACGTGTAATTTAAAGCCTTCATCATCTGATGCCGCCGATCGCCGCCGATCGCCAAATTCACTAATAACGTCCGTAATAAATATTTTGCTGATGAGTACTTTTTGCTGATGACACTTCGCTTATTTTAAAGTTGAGCGTGAAAGGAGTCTAATAATGACGAAGTTAACAAAACTCAACTTAACTTAAATGATGAGAAAACTAAATGCATAAAGTTTACACTTCCTAATAGTAAAAAGTCAAAATTGTTGCTTGTTCCTTAAAATAAAGTGTTAGAACTGACTGACTTAACAGATTTCTTAGATATAACTTTAGATAAAAAGCTCCAGTGAAATTCCCATCTCTCAGCACTCGCAAGCACACTTAGCTCGGCTGTTTTTGCAATTAGTAAAATTAGACAATTAACGAACGTTAATATGGCTCGACTTGTTTATTTTAATTATTTTTCGTACTATATTGTCTTACGATATTTTTTAGGGGGCAGTGGTGCCAAAATTAATTCTTTATTTATTTTACAAAAAAGAGCTGTGCGGGCTTTTTACAACTTAAAAAATAGAGATTGTTAAACTTCTCAATACATCTTTAATAACATAATGTGTATACGCCAAAATTTAAATTTTTATATAAAAGACAGTGACAGAGACACGATAAATACAAAAAATAAAAATAAACTCGTAACGGCTAAAATTAGTTTTTAAAAAGTTAACAAATCCTTCATGGGCTTGATTGTACATATGTGCATATACTCGTATAATAAAGTTTTACAAGATATCTCACACCTTCCTTTTATTAGTTTGCAATCTAATATTAAAAGTGTAAATAAATGTTATTATAACATTCAAGACTTTTTTTGTGAATCGAGATGTGTGGAACTTAAATTATTGACTCATTTGCAGGGTTGATAGTATAGTATAATGTATACATATGCCATTGTTAAATTTCTATTAAAAACAGCAACTGTTGAGTTTCGTAATCTAAGAGTTAGTTAGACCTTCTTTATTATAATAAATGACGATTAAACAAAACCTGCGTGTAAATGTCTACTTAAATAAAGATATTTTGTTTCTTTTTTTATTTTGAATTATACAACATTCTTTGCAATGAATCCATCACACATAACGCAGGTTCCCCTTTCCGGCAGGAGCACATCTAGCTGGCTAGGAGCACATCCAGTCCCGGATAAATATAAATATTTTTCATACTAATATTTTATCTTACGAGGATATTATCACTGTATATGAGTTTAATAATATCCTGAGGTTGAACTGTTATTTTATTATAATTAAGTCGGTAGCAAAATACCGACCGACCGACCGATATAATAAAATAACAATTCAACCTCAGGATATTATTAAACCCATATACCGTGATAATATCCTCGTAAGATAAAACATGAGTCAGTTTGCGTTCAAGAGCAGGATAAAAGTCAGTTTATAATAACAATTGTCGCAAACAACTGTGTACTAGGTATGTACCTTAATATTCATTTCAATTATTTCAATTATTGAGAGTTTTTTCAATTATTTGATATAGACTAAAATTTGATCTATAAAATTAGTTAAGTCATTTATTGTTACTTTAAATTAAGAGAAAATATCTCTCACTTATTAACCCTAAATATTTTAACAGTAAATGTACATATATGGAAGATATACATTATGTATATATATATTTGTATAATATAGAGTTGTTAATAAATGTTTTAGTTTTCCCTTTGTATTTCCAAAGATGCTACAAAATATTATATATTATTATTATTATAATTAAATGTGTAACATAAATAACATACTTTCAGGAAAATCATTGAATATTATATTTTTGAGAATGATATAACCATACTAATAATAATTTCCTGCTATGTGTTGTTAAGTGTGTCGACACTCACATTGCTCACAGCTAGTGAAGCATATCAATTCAGTGTATTATAAGTATTTGTTGTAGGAATCGTTGACATATCATTAATTAACAAACAAGTTAATTAATATCATATAACTACTATTAACATTTAATCAATATGTGCTCATTTCAGTGATGGCACCATTATCATTGAAGGTAATTCTGGACGATGGAGCCGTCACCAGGACTCTTATGTTTGACACGACCGCCACGGTGAGAGAAGCGGACCACCTCGTGAGAGAGAAGATCTTAACCTTAGATCTTAACAAAGGTAGTTTGTTTTTTTTTTTTTTTTTTTTTTTCTTACTAGTATTATCTTGCGATCGGCTTTACAAGCCTTAAACAGATTTGTTGTGGGAGTAAAGTGACAGGGGAGATTGTTCGTCCAATGAAGAAGCTGTCTCTTATTAAAATGGAGCTATTAGTTAGCAAGATCCCAGATGTGTTGCCTTTTTAGCCTTCTGACATGTATTGATTCATAAAATGCTGTTGCTAAAGTGTTAGTGTGAGCCTTTATGCGGTCTTTGTAAGATTTCGCTCTGTGTTCGGCTTCCTCCTTAACAGTTTTCGTTTCGGTCTACTCATGCAACTCACAGACTTTGATAAACATTGGTGCATCTGTTATCAATTTGAGTGCTTTATTCTGGAATCTTTGTATAATCTCTACATTTGAGTTTTTTGCTGATCCCTATAACTCAATGCCATATGTCCAGACTGGCTTGATTATAGCTTTATATATGAGTAACTTATTTTCCATGGTGACGTGAGATCTTCTCCCCATTAACCAGTTCAGGTTTCTAAGATGTATATTTAACGCTTCACGTTTTTTTCTAATATGAGCCTTCCATGTTTGTTTCCTGTCAAGATGCATGCCTACTACTATGTACTTTGCTGAATCTTGGTGAGGCAGGGTGTCGTTACCAAGTTTAATCGGGGGGCAGTTGTCTTTTCTTAACGTAAAGGTGACGTGTACTGATTTGATTGAGCTGGCCTTGATGCGCCACCTCTCCATCCATGAGTTGACTTTGTTCAGGTGATTCTGCGGTAGTGAGGACGCCACACTGGCATTTTCGTGGTTGCAAAGTGCAGCGGTGTCGTCAGCGAATGTGGCAGATAAGATATTGTCCGTTGTAGGTATATCTGCGGTGTACATGAGATATAGGGTGGGGCCCAGTATGGAACCTTGGGGTACCCCGGCTTTTATGTCTTGAAATATAATATTTTTAAGCCAAAAACGTTTACCAAATACTTTAAAATTAAATTTAGTGATTGGGCTACCGTAGGAATATATAGAAGCAGAGAAAGATTATATGATTTATATGGTGAGAGGCAATGGAATCATGATCCGGTGTTCTTAAATAGAGTCAGAAATTTCTCTAAAATATTTAAGAACGTTTGCGTACAAGCCAAGTCCATTTATATAAAAAATAAAATTTTAAATTCAGCAGATAAAATAAAGGCAACTTGGGATGTTTTATCTAGTTTTACTGGAAAATCTAGGGCTCCCAATGGACCTATAAAGTTAAAAATTGATAATATTGAAATAAATAAAGAATCAAAGGTGGCGGCTGTTTTTGAGACCTTTTTTACTGAAATCCCAATAACAGTCACACGTAATTTAAATTCCTCATCATCTGTTGCAATCGCGGAATTGAACAAAAATGTTAAAGTCAATAATAAATATTTTGCTTTTAAACCTGTTTCATCAGATGAAATAGTTAACACATTTAGAACCTTAATTTCGAAGAAAACCGGTGATCTCTGGGGTATGTCAAAATTAAATTGCTTAGCACTATTATAAATGATATTGCCCCTCAATTATCCCTTATTTTTAACAAATGTATCGAAACCGGTATATTTCCAGATTTGATGAAAAACAGTAAAATAGTTCCTTTGTTTAAAAGTGGCGATAGATTGGATCCCGAAAATTATAGGCCTATCTCGGTTTTACCGACCTTGAGTAAGGTCTTCGAGAAAATTATTTTAAATCAGATTTCAGAGTTTATGTATAGTGGGATCATGCATAGTGAACAATATGGTTTCACCAAAGGCAAATCAACGACTGATGCGGGTGCTGCGCTTCTTAAGCACATTTACGACGCGTGGGAGAAGTCGCAGAATGCAATTGGGGTGTTTTGCGATTTGTCTAAAGCCTTTGATTGTGTGGACCATCGGACGTTACTATGCAAACTAAACCACTACGGTGTACGTAGCGCTGCGCTTGATCTTATTGCCTCTTACCTGAATCAAAGAATCCAGACAGTTTACGTAAATAATTCTAAATCGTCTGGTTCTCACCTAAAGATGGGTGTTCCACAAGGATCTATTCTGGGCCCCTTTTTGTTTTTACTTTATATTAATGACTTGCCCTTTTTTGTTAAGGGTCTGTGTGACATTGTACTCTTTGCTGATGACACCTCGCTTATTTTTAAAGTTGAGCGTGATAGGATTAATTATGACGAAGTAAACAGTACTTTGTCACGAGTCCTGCATTGGTTCGAAATTAATAATTTAGTGTTAAATGCTAAGAAAACTAAATGCTTAGAGTTTACACTTCCTAATGTAAAAAGTAAAAATTGTAACTCTCTCCTTAACAATGAAGTGTTAGAATTGATTGACTCAACAAAATTCTTAGGTTTAACATTAGATAAAAAGCTCCAGTGGAACCCCCATCTCTCAACACTCGCAGCCAAACTCAGCTCCGCCGTCTTTGCAATTAGAAAAGTTAGACAATTAACGGACATAAATACGGTTCGACTTGTGTATTTTAGTTATTTTCACAGTATTTTATCTTACGGTATTTTATTATGGGGCAGTGCTGTCGAAATTAATTCTATATTTATTTTACAAAAAAGAGCTGTGCGGGCTATTTATAACTTAAAAGCTAGAGATTCTCTGAGAGATGTTTTTAAAGAAATAGGTATTCTTACAGTCGCTTCCCAATACATATTTAATAACATTTTATATATACGTCAAAATTTAAATAGTTATATAAAAAACAGTGACAGACACGCGATAAATACGAGAAATAAAAACAATCTCGTAACGCCAAAGTTTCGGCTTCAAAAATTTAATAATTCCTTCATGGGTTTGAGTATACGCATATATAATAAAGTTCCACAAGATATCTTAGACCTTCCATTTCTTAGTTTTAAATCTAAAATCAAAAGTTTATTGTTAAATAAAGCTTATTATAACGTTCAAGAGTTTTTAATGGATCGAAATATGTGGAACTTAAGTTGTTGAATCATTTGCAGGATTTATATTATATTATAATATACATCACCTAGTGTTATATATCTTTTGAAAAGAGCAACTGTTGAGTTTCTGGCCGGCTCTTCTCAACAGAGCAGCATTCCGAGCCGGTGGTAATTTACTTACGGACTGACTACACTGACCTTTTTTTGTATTGTAGTAATTGACGATTCAAAAGTGCGTGTAAATGCCTACTTGAATAAAGATATTTTGAATTTTTGAATTTTTTTTTGAATTTTGAAAGGTGGAGTAGGTGTCATTGATTTTAACTCTAAACATTCTATCTTCCAGGTAGGACTTCAGGAGCAGGTAGAAGTTGTGAGGAAGTTGCTTCTTAATTTTGAAAAGCAATCCTAAGTGCCAAACTCTGTCGAATGCCTGTTGTACATCGAGAAATACAGCAGAGAAATACTGCTTCTTCTCGAGAGCTTCTCTTACTTTGTCAACTACGCGGTGAACCTGTTCTATGATGGAATGGCCAACTCTAAAACCGAACTGATGTTGGGGGATGACTGCATTATCATTTAGCTCTTGTGTTAGCCTTCGTAGGACAATCCTCTCAAACAACTTAGATAATATAGGTAGTAGGCTAATTGGTCTGTACGAGGATACAAGATGCGGAGGTTTACCAGGTTTTAGTATCATAATTATCTCTGACATTTTCCATATTATTGGAACATATCCTATCCTAAATATGGAATTGATGAGATATGTTATGCCTACTATGGCCTTTTTAGGAAGTTGTCTTATGATTTCGGCTGTAATCAGACAGAAGCCTTATTTAACTCCAGTCTTTTTATTTCTTTACGGACTTCTTTAGGTGAGCAGCTTTGGATTGGGAGACATAGTTGCAAATCTGTTTTTAAATAGTCTCGTATTTCTTTTTCAGTTCCTGTTGCCGCAGTTCGGAGTGGACATTTCACGTAAGAATTGTCCAAACACCTCAGCACGTTCTTTGTCAGTTCTAGCCCAAGTGTTGTTGCCATTTTTGATAGGATACTGTACTCATTTCCCGCTTGGGGATTCAGGTTTGATAATTTGTACTGTAGCGTTTCATCCTCAATGTTTTTAAAATACTGTTTTAAGTCAGCGGCTGCTTTGTTAAACGCAGTTTTGTCTTGGGGATGTCGACTACAGTGCCAGACCCTTCTGAGCCGTCTCTTTTCAAGAATTTTTGCTTTTGTTTCTCTAGGTACATTCGTGTTACATTGTCTCAATTGATGGATTGGTGTAGATTTCCATGCCGCTGTTTGTATTAGGATTGTCAGATCATTTGCATATTTCTCGATCTCGTCTTCTGTTTTAAGTGACACCTTTAAGTTGAGATGCTCATTTATGTAGTGCCTGAATGATTCCCAGTCAGTTTTATTGTTGTAAAGTCGCTCCTTCATTGGTTTTTCAATGATGGTGGTACTTATTATAGCGATTACCGGTGTGTGGTCTGAGCTGCTGTCTAAAGAAGTTTGTACACTTAGGTAATGATTTGACAAACCTTTGTATACAAAGAAATCGAGAAGATCTGGCTGTTTGTTTGGATCGGTAGGCCAGTAAGAGGGTTTGCCTGCACTAAGAACGTATAGTTTGTTTTTTTCTAAGCTTCTTTTCATTTCTCTGCCTCTGGGAAGGGTGAGTCTGGAACCCCAGAAAGTGTTTTTTGCATTGAAATCCCCGCCACATATGAATCTATGTCCAAGCGTCTTGAAGTAATTTGTAAAAGCTTCCTCTTTTAAGGTGTGCTTGGGTGGACAGTATACAGCCGATAGTGTCATAGAGCCTCGTTTATCTTGTACCATTATTGTGGTTGCTTGTATTGGTTCTGTTTTGTACTCTAGAAGAATCACATGTTTGATGTGTTTTTTTATAATTACCGCAGAGCCTGCATGAGCTGTTCCATCTGGGTGAGATGTTGAGTGTATGGTATAGTTTTTTATTGATGTGTTGTGATTTGGAGTTAGGTGTGCCTCAGAAACCAAAAGTACGTCGATGTTTTCATGTTCCAATAGGGTTTGTATGTCATATTTGTGTTTAATCAGACCATTGGTGTTCCATGTTGCTACTTTTAGGGTCGCCATTTCAATTTACAAGTTTATTTATTAGTGTTGTGAGGAGATTCATTATGGTAGACATTTGTTCCAGGAGTTTATCTAGCTTTACAGCTTGTTGTGTGAGGAGTATTTCTAAATTATGATTAGGTGATATAGCTTGTGCTTTCAGTGCATTTGCATAAGATTTATCTTGTGAGTGTTTTTCATTAGTGTGTCTCAATTTATCAGGATTTTGTTCTAGCTTTTGGTGTAATTCTACAGTGGCACTTGATTGTCTTCCAAAGTTTGCAATGTTTTGTGCAGCTCTATATGTGGGTTCTTTCACTGCCTTTTGTCTGCTTGTTTTTCGAAGTAGTATTTCTCTATACACCTCGCAGCCCCTGTAATTTGCGGGATGTGCACCTTCACATAACGCACAGGTGGCTGGGGTATTTCGATCTTTTTTAGGGCAGTCAGAGGTTTTGTGGTTTTGTGCGCACTTTACGCATCGAAACGGACGCATACAATAATTTTTTGAATGCCCGTGCTGTTGGCATCTTTGGCATTGAGGTATGGTGTTTCTTTTCTTTGGCTCTTCGATTGTGACAATTTGATTGTCTATGGCTTTTATTGCTTTAGCAGCGTTGGTGTTTGGGCCAGTTATGAGATTAACAAAGAATGTCGATGTAGGTATTTTGTCTGGGCCATACCTCACGTTGATAATTTCTCCTTTGACTTTATTGCCACTTTTTTCAAGTTCTTCTATAATGGCACTGTGTGGAGTTGTATGATGGAGTTTCTTTATTACGAGGCGATAGCAACGTTGGTCTTTTCTGTTAAAGGTGTGGCCTATGAGTCCATTCTCCTGGACTAGGGTTATTACTTTTTTGTATGACTCTATATCCTTGGAGTTAATTCTTAGCTGATTTTTGTTCACGTTTTTCAGGAGAAAATCATCTTTATCAGCAACAGTGTTAATTAGTTCTGATAACTTGTTTATGTCTTCTATGCCGTATAAGATAATGGGCGGAGGTTTATTTTCGCGCTTCTCTTTGGGTTTGGTATGCATATCTTCTGTTAAGTCAATCTGTAGGCAGTCATACCTATTGGTGGTTTTGATGTCTTCAGGGGACTGTGCCAACTTCTTTCGCTTATTGCTTCTGGAAGTGGGAACTCTTTGCCATTCAGGAGGACAAAGCGTGTTGTTTGTGAAAGTTAGTGTCTGTTTTATCTTTTCTTCTGTCAAGGGATCCACATTGGCAGATTCAGGCTGTGGTGTGCTTCCGACGGAGTGACTTCTTTGTCTACTCATGAACAAGCTGGGATGGAAGGCTTGTTGAATAAATCGTTTTCCAGTAGCATTCACTGACGTAGTTGCCTGGTTACTCACATCTACGTAGTCTTCGGTAGTCAATTTCACACTCCCTGGCCCGGATACCAGAGAGCGCCGGGGGTTAGCCGGATCGCATTACATAACACATTGCATATTCGACTTTTCCATAATTACGAGTTGTTTGGGAGGTATTTCAGCAGCACTTTCCCAAGGCACTACCGTTGCTCTTTTTAGGGGCTATTTAGGCCTCTAGGCTTGCATTAGCCTCTTCCAGTCTCTGTGGGGGAATGGTTATACCGCCATTGACTCGGTCGCCAGAGCCTCGTCTGTTGTCTAGCAGGGAGCACCACGGCAAGTAGACTTGCCGCCGTAGACTTAATACTAACGCGAGCAGGTGAGGTTGACATTAGGGCCGGAATAGATGTTATTTCCGTTATCCCCTTACTCCCCGGTAAGGTAGTTTGTGAATTATAAAATATCTATATACTTTCTACATTTCTCACGAAATAACAGTTTTCTAGTTTGAGTACGTAGGACTTTATTCATATTAATTACTAGATATCAATTTATAAGTTATTGATATTATTATAGACATAATTACATTAACAATTCTAACAATCGAAGACAAAACCTACAAAGACTCTTTAGCGAATTGTCAATTCGAAGTTACGTTAAGTTTTGCCATCTTCACGGCTCAACGGCCTCTAGTCCAAATCGTGAAATAATATAATTGGAAAAAAGTGTTTCTTACGAAGAAATTTGCAAATCAGCGACTATTACAAAGTAAAAAATTTTTCATAGAATATGGCTTCTTTTTGGCTTCGGCTGACAATGAGTACTCGGGAGTGTGGCTGGATGATAGAGAAAAAACTTTGGAGTATTACATGCTGAGGGAAGGTGTTTCTCTCCACTACCTTCCTAAAATTAGGAATATGAGACTTCGCATGTTAGATGGTACGTATATCACAATTTTATTAATTTACAATACGAACAAAATATATAATAAATTTTGATATTAGATTACATGTAATCATTCGCATTGAGAACAGTTTCGCAATGACCATCTAGAGCCTAGACTAACAAGGTACTTCATGTTGCTTAATTGTTTCTATTTAAACTGTTCGTATTGTGGATATATGTATGTATACCCAGTATATTTAGAAGATTATAATAGGTGCCGTGAAGACTTTGCAACTGGATGAATCTAAGAAAGTCGCAGAACTGATGGTTTATATCTGCGAGAAGCTCCGAATCAGTCATTCAGAGGAATATGGACTTGTAAGTTTTAAAAACATAACATTAGTTCTTCGGTTTCTATTTTTAATGATCATGTGTATTTTTTATTAGGAATGTAGGTTAGTAATAATAAACACGATACAGAACTTCGATATTAGTTTTAGAACATCTTATTTTGCTTTTCTGGCTTACGAGTACCTACATTTTCCAAAATGAATAAATGAATTTCTACATCATAATTGTTTAATCTCATTGTATTCAGAAAATGTGATCCATCGATCGATTCATTCGATCTATGGATCGATCAAATGAATTCGAACGAGTTGCTACAGCATAATCATAACAACCAAAATTTCTTTGACGTTGTTACTTTGTCAGTGTCGTGAAGAAACAGAATCTGCTGAGGACTCAAAATATACAACGGGGACTTTAACTTTGAAAAAAAAAACGATCCAGAGAGAAAAGGATGCTAAGCTCGAGCAACTTAGCAGGAAATTAAAAACTGATGATCTCGGTAATGTTTTAAATATTAGAAACTATCTATTAGTAGCGACATATGTTGATGCATACGTTGACTCATAACTACTAACATTCACACTACCAAATTTCATTATAATCCTTCAAACCGTTCAAAATAATACAGTTTGTGTCTATCACGTAACTAACACGTAGCGGTTAATAAAATATACGAATTAACATCCTAACGGGGATAGAGAGCTGATAGAAGATTTCTAATTCAAAATCAATGGAATATAATCTTTATTTTATTTTTTTAGCCAGTGCAATAAAACGGAAAACTTATAATCATTGTTTAGTACTTGTAATAGTATACCTACGTCGCAGATGAAAGACTCCTAATATGTTTTTAAAAACATTATATTATTATTTCAGTCGAATGGTTGGACCAACACAAGACTTTAAGGGAATTAAAAGTGGACCCACAAGAAATGTTACTGTTCAAAAGAAGGCTGTTTTACTCCGATCGTAATGTGGACTCCCGAGACCCCGTGCAGTTGAATCTTCTGTATGTTCAGACAAGAGATGGTATATTGGAGGGAAAGCAAGTTGTCACTGAGACTAAAGGTGGATATGTTATTAGTTTTAAAATTTGACGAAGTAAGGAGTTACCTGGTTAATGTTTTTCTGCTTTTTTGTGAGTCGCATTGACAAAACGACTCGACAGTTGTGTAAAAAGAGATAATATTTACTTAAAATTAAAAATTACTTTATATTTTTCCATATTTTTAGACCTTATTATGTCTTTTGCTTATTTAATAGAAGTAAAGTTTGATAATAAGAAAACACAATATTTTCTGTAGATCAATAGTTTATAGCAGAAGCAAGCCAACAAGTTCTGTTCTGTCAAAAACTAAGAACTATAATTACAATTTATATATTCTTTCAGCCGTTGAATTTGCTGGTTTACAATGTCATGTACAATTTGGCGATTATCATGAAGAGAAACATAAACCTGGATTTATTCAAAAGTGAGTGATAACGAAACTATTTTGGATTTACACATTATTATTCTATTTTGCTTTTTAATGTATTTAGCAATGACTATTAACATATTAACTTAAGTATTATTTAATTTATAACCATATTTATAACTCATATTTATAGCTTAAAAGAGTTTCTGCCCGAGCAGTACGTCAGTTGGGGGGTGGAAAAGAAGACAATCAAAGAACATAAAAAATATATCGGTGTTCCTGAAATAGAAGCAAAGCATCTGTATACAAAGATGGCAAGAGAACTGCCAACTTATGGAGTCACTTTCTTTCTTGTAAAGGTAAAAATTATTAAATAAAATACAAAAATAACTCTTATAAAAGTAGCTCCGATTTTATCAATAGTCTTTAAAATAAAATACCAGTCTCGTCATATTATTTCGTGAGGAAAAGGCATTTTAATTCAAAGCAGTTTAGTGAATTAATAGCGTATTTATTATATTCAGGAAAAGCAGCTTAGAAAAAAGAAACTGGTCCCCCGTTTACTGGGCATAAATTCGCAATCTATTCTTCGTCTTGATGAAGAAACAAAGGAAATCATCCAAGTTTGGCTTCTGACTCAAGTTAAAAGTTACAGGGCTGATTACGAGTCTTTTGCTCTTAATTTTGGTGATTACAGGTGAGTCAACTACAATTTATTTAATATGTCATTAAAGTAACCACTCACAATGCCACTGATTTGTAAAACATTTCACTCCCTGTACTTCAATTACGTATTAATCGTCTTATGAATTGACGTATTACATTGCTCTGTAATTGACGGATGGATTGGATGGGTATATCTAATATTACTACATACAGATACAGTCGTTAATTGAAACAAATTTGTTAATTTTTACTTTCAATGACATGGACTTTTCTCTCCGTGATTATTACATCCTATATGACCCAGGTTATTCCTTTTCTTGGTCAAAATTATTGCTTTAAATTTTTGCAAAAAAAAATGTTTACTGTGTTCCTGATAAAATTAAACCGACATATAACAATTATTTTAAAATACACTTTTTGCTTATCTGTAGAAAATTAAAATTGATTTAAAAAAAGAATGTAAAGATATTTAGTTAATCTCAAAAGTTGATATCAACGGAACAGTTATGTGTTACTGCTTGCACTTATCAATATTCAAACTCATATATAGTAGAACTAGTGGCCATAACATATTACTAGTCTATATGTTAACCATAATTGAACTCGTGGACAGTAACCGTAATTTTATATTTACATTCCTTTAAAATACTGTAAAATACTGCCTTGTAAAAAAATTACTACATATTAAATATTATGTCAAATATAACTTTAAGTGAAAAAGAGTATGTAGTGAAGACCAATGAGGGATTCCGTATCAAGGACATACTCGAGGGCTACATCGATATCATCAGGAAGAGTCTCGCAGCCCCCCGCAAGGTCATATTCACTGAAGGTGAAGCCATGTGCGAGGATAACGTGGAACCTTTAAGGTACGCCCTCATTTAGTAGAATTCAACATAATATATAACATTATAATCTAATCAAAGAAAATATCGTTTAGTTAATATTTGTATTTCTATTTTGTCTAGTATTATTGAGTGAAACTTCAGTAGTTATTAGTCCGTTAAAACTTTTTGCAGAGGAACAATAATTCAAAATTATTCAGCGTCAAAACTAGTGCAATCTTCTCTGGTGGGTCCAAGCCAAATCATATCTGTGGATCAAGGTATTTTATCTATTAAACGACGTAGTCTGGTTCAATAAACATACCGGGTGTTCTGGCGACAGGATGTAAGGTGACACTGATTTTGAGTATATCCAAGGAAAGCAAGCCAAAAATAATTACGCGCCGTAGATATTTAAGTACCTTTTCCAGCAGGTCCCTTCCCCGACGTACTTTAGATACGACTATGGGTAAAAATAAAGAAATATGTTTATCTAATCGTAGCAAGTCTCTTTTTAATGCTATTAGTATTCTATTCTATTCTATTCCGTAACTGGATGCGAATTATTATTCAGCTGATACTTTGATAACAGGCTAAGTTGAACTCAGTAGTTATTGTTTAACTGATCGACAGGACAACGAGCGAGAGAGAACACTCAGACATTAACAATGAATGAATTAATCAAGACTAATTTAAGCAACACGAGCCAGCATGCAGTAATTAGCCAACAAGCAACGGTAAGATCGTATTATTTTTCCGGTAATATATTTAAAAAATGCTGCGACATCATCGCAATAACTATTAATATAACAATAAATACATTAATATGAAATATTACAATTGTTTTAATTATTATTTTTAATTAGAATACTATGAATAGAGAGAAAAATAATATAACATTAATAAAAAATCCTTCTTGTTGATTTCACTAAATATCATATTCGTAATTTATTATATTAAATTTTGGAGACTAAAACATGTCATGGTTCTAAGTTCGTGTTGATGTTGGTAACTACTTCATTTAAAGTGTTAATATCGACAATACATACTTTCATAAAATTAAAGTTAAATATGTACAAAAATATAAAAATAATTTAATATTGAGTTCCTGGGAAGCAATAAAGCTAATGTATGTACTTATCCAAACATGTATCATCAAGTTCATAAATGTATAGAGATACCTATATTAATAAACGTCCCAATATTGTTTAAGCAGGGTAATTGTTAACAACATGCTTGTTTATACACTGGTTAATTTTCTCATCTATCTTGTTTGAATTTCATTAAGAAGTATGATATCTTTTAGCATATCGTACTTCAAAAAATAGAAAGCAACAAATGACGTCAATAGAACAGTGATGATATTATTTTCAGTTGCAGTTTCATAAACGTCAGTTGTCAAGTGGCTTTGAGAATACGATGAAGCACTTCAACTCGAAGTGCGTTACGACAGTCGTTTACCTCGCAGGTGACATATTATTATTTTGCTTATTTTCAAAGAGTTTCCAAGGCGGGCATTGTTAAATGCTTTTCGTCATTCGGTGTAATGAAAGGCTATACCTTGGTAAGGACATTATCTTGGACCCACTCCATTTATTATTTCATTGATTCAACAAACACTGTTACAAAAATATTTAACAAGTAGTTATTAATAAGCACTGTTTATTAACCGGAGCCGTCACACTCTATGATCTTAATGTATGTGACGTGATTTGTATGTGTCTTTATTCCGATTATAATATAAGACTGAAGTTTTAATACATCTAGAAATAAACTTTCAGGATAGGGATTTTATTTAATTTTATGAGAATTGTCGCTCGCTTCGGAAGTGGTCCAGTTCACCACCACCAACCAATCTTATAATTTTACGATATAAGAAATAAATTGATCATGTTTCCAGTATTTTGTATAAAAAGCCCTAAATCACCTATTTGTAGAAAAACTTTAAAGTAACGATTGTGTTCCGTACAGATCCCACCCAAGAAAACATTGAGAGAGCGAAGCAAACCGTGGCTTCCTTGGAGGATGCCTTGCCTGGCGTAATACAAGGTGAATGTATATTCAGATTTCAATTGAACTGTGCTGAACAAAATGCTTTTATAAATTCTTAAAAAGTTATTTGCGAAATAGTACGTGTCTGCACTTTATAGCATTGACCTGTACGATGTACGGGTACCCACTACCCTGTATTATTATAAAATAAAATTGTATATAAGAATGTTTTTACTCAATTAAACTCTTTATTATGTTAGTGCCTAATCAAATTCTTAGTTTCTGTAAAATATCATAGTAAACGTCTCGTTAAAGTTTAAAAGTATGTTTTTGAAGTCAATAATACACATTCATCCCTTTTTAGGAATTAAAGAAACTGCTGCAGCCTCAAGTCCTTTAAAATCTAAGACACTCCTTAATAATCTCGACGATCTGTGTTCCTTCGTCAAAAACCTATCCTACGAAACTAAAAGTAGTGATCTTGTAAGTATTTTGATCGTGAAGTATTGTTTTTATCGGAAGATTAGTTATTACGTGACGATATCGATTGTAATTTAATTTTAGACAAACGAAGAGAATCTTCTAAAAGCTCAGGATGCTGCGAAGAAGGCGGCAGATCTATCAACACAGATGCACTTGTCTTTGGATCCAAATACTAAAAGACGCAGTAAAATACTTATGGTACGATCAATAATATGTTAGGCATACTTTATGCTTTACAAGATTAAAAACAAAAGTAATATTTAAATAATAAAATGTCAGACATATTTTCGGTGTCGAAATACAATTTGTGATTTTTTTACCATATATTTTATTAAACTTAATTTCAATTAAACTTTAATATCGCGGAGTTTTAATAACATTATTATTAAAGATATAAATGAAATTCCTATAAATATAATATTTATATATTCCAGCGTTCCCGTGACAGCTTTATTCAGGACGAGAAGACGGAGGCGTCCCTCCGTCGTGCATCGTTCCTGGCAGCGACGGACACCGCGTGGACAGCAGTCGAGAGTGTGGCTCACTTGTTGGATGAGGTTGGAAAGAATATAAGATCTTATAACAATTTTTTCGGTATAATTGAATACTTTAGTAAATTTAATGGAGTGTTAATTTGTTTATTGCGTTTTAGTTTTGTTCATAATAAATAAACAATACGCGTACATCACGCTTTTAGGTGATAACTAACAAAACTATTTCAAATTTTACTGTAACGTATCATTAAAGCATTCCGTTATATTATTGAATATCTAATTTCAGGCTATTGAAAGCGTGCCAAATCATGATGAATGTAAAGAATTAGAAAGAAAAGTAGCAAACAATTTAGGAAGATTACAAGCGACAATTGCGATGATTCTAAATTCACATGCAGGTAATTATTATAATATTAAAATAATGATAAGCTGTACAATTTTGCTAAGAATTTAAAGAAGTGAATTTATATTCCTAATTCTATGGGACAGTCGTTAAGGTATTCGGTATTTTATTTTTTCTGTCGTCCTCGTGACGACATGCCGTATGAAGAAACTTAAGTAATCCGCCCACGCATGTTTTTCTTTTGATTCATACCAAAAAAATATTTTTGGAGAATTAGAATATATAAAACTAGGCATTGATAATAATTTTACCTCCGTAAAGGAACGGAAATATTAGAGAATCCCTCTCTGAGCATCATATCTCAAGTATTCCTGTCAGCTAATTAGTATTTACTTACTGTCAGCACTTAGTATTTAAAGTGACCAAATTCCTGACAATAATATGGTCTCTCCTGACATGTCACGTTTTGTCTCATCTATGAAGAAAGGCAAAGAAAAGTACAGAAGTAAAAGTACTTGTTCCCACAATAAATGCTCGTGGAAGGGTAGTTCGTGAAATTAATGATATTTTCAGGTAAAACAAAACCGGTTTTTCAACAACAGGTTGCACATTAGATAGTTGAAACGTTTAGAATAAAATTATAAGAGAAGTCTTTAAAATATTTATGATTTGTAAATAGATGAGAATGACCAAAACGAAATTACTTGGACAGGTTAGAGATTGACTGAAAAAGGGAAAAATAGAGTGTAGCCCATAGTCGTTTCAAAACACATATCTTCTATTTCGAAACAGTAAAACAGTAGCCAAAGTCCACTCTTACAAATATTATATTGTCTTAGCCTACCTCAGTACCACACAGATGTGATGTTTTCTTTTTATAGATCCAGCCAATATTGACTATGAAAGTGCCGTCACGTCCATGAATACGCTCTCAGAAATAATGCCCGTATTCGCCCAAGGTAAATATAGTATTACTCGAAAAGAGAAGTGAATGCAAAAACTTGAAATGCCAATCACTATAACCTTTTAGATAATATTTTGTTGATGACTTTAATATTTTTCTTTATTGGTATCAAAAATATTTTTATTTATTAATAAATAATAATAATACCTGTTAATGCCTTTAATAATATGCAGATATAAAATATGTCATCGCCGTCGGAGATGAAAACAATAAAGAAGGCCTAAAAAAATATGTGGGACAACTACTTGATTGTACTCGAGCCGTGTGTATGCTTACGGGGTCCGATAACGTTAATGTAAGTTAAAAAAAACAGCCATTCTTCATTATAACTAAATATAATAAATATTTGATTCGTAATACATAAATAATATGTGTTATAAAATATCCACATCAAACTCTTTCAGCTTCAATTGTAACATTTGATCCGCTACAAAACTATAAATGTTTTATGATTTAACTACAAATTTATCGTTTTTTTTCAATTCTCTCCTTAAACATTTAATTTCTATAAAATGATATATTTCAACCCCGTCCTGTACCGATTTACTGTCTGTATGTTTTGTGATGTGATGTGATGTTATACTGTCAGTGTGTCGAAATATGCATTATTCACCACCATACAAAGGCAACATCGAAGTCGTAATAAAAGTAAAAATATATAAAACTTAATATATTATAGCTTTACCGGCCGGATTCAATTGGGATTCTAAACCGTCCCCCAACTGCGTTAATATTTTAAATGTATATTTAAATTTTTTTGCATTTTGTTTTTAGAAAATGTACGACGTTGGCAACGATTACGCCGACGTGTGTAAAATAATTACTCAAAATTTAACAAAATTGAACACGAATAATCAATCTCCCGATGATTTCGATTCTCAATATAATGAGGTAAGATATTTACTAGGTCCGGTATTTTAAAAATAATTCTAAATATTCGCCGTTTGTTTTTTCTTGGAAAATTATTATTTTTTTCGATACACATTTAGATTGCGTTTGGTTTTAAAGCCTAAGTAACCGAGTTCCAAACTTCTCGGTCTATTTTTTTTTTCATATCAGATAGTGAAACTGGTCCAAAACGTGGGAAGCAAAGTTCAAATACTACTGATGGGGACGAGTGAACTGACCAAGCTGGAAGCTTCTGATCCTCGTGCGACGAAACTGGATGCTGCTGCCATCAAGTGTACTGATGCCACCGAGTGCCTTATAGCTTGTGCCCGGGTGAGACGGTATTTCTTATCTACATTATGACCATTCACCGTCAAGTGTTGTTTGTTTTATACGTCACTGTTTTTTTATATTATGTAACTTATTCTTATAAATTAATATTAATCATAATGAAGTATATTTATACTATATTGTTATTTTGTAAGAATCCGAAAAGATAACTTTGCTATAACTATACTTTTTTTGTGAAATTGATATTTTCTCTTCTAAAGCTCTAGTTAACATATTTTACAGTCTGTATATTCTGGTAATAGTTTTTATAAATACAATAGTACTTAAAGACCTTTTAAAATTATATTTTGTTCAGTTAACACTGTCATCAATACAAGAACCATACAGCAAGAGTGCATTGACGGCAGCAACCGAAAACATCTCTTCCTCGGCTCAGAACATGGCTTTGTTGTGGAAAGGTTTATCTGAAAAGCCTAATCGGAATTCATTTGCCAAGCAATTGACAAATAGTACTTTTGAATTGTCTAAGGCGTTAGATAAATTGAGAAATGCCTTTTCAGATGTAAAAGGTAATTTTATTTAAGTTTTTTTAAACATTTTATTAGAATCGCCACATCATCAAATGAAACGAAAGCTATTATAATAGAATAAAAATATATATTTTTTAATATTTACAGCTACAGATGACAAATTAGAAAAAGCAGAATCTAACAAACGCCTTCTGAAGTTTATTGCCACAACAGGATCTGCAAACAGAATTATAACAGAAGCAAATGAACACTTGCAAAAAATTAGCAACTTGCCAGTTATACTAGTAAGAACAGATTAATCTTGAATTTTAAAATTGTCTTTAAAATGTTCGCATGTCTCAAATAATTACAAATAGCGCATATTCTTGTCAGTTAAAATTTTGCGAAAACAAACTACGTCAAGATTCTCATTTCGAAAACGTATAATAAAAGTTCAACAATGTGTATGAACAGGAACCTAAAAATGAGGACAGGAATGAACATCCAGAATTAAGAAGCAATTTATCTACAAAATTGGCGCATCTCAATGCAGCTGTCGCAGCTCTACTGCAAGCCACGGGAGGTCAGTCATCATTCTAGTTTGACTTAACATGAAATTAATGAAATGTTTATAATATTAGTATTTATATATTCAGATCCTCAGCATTCGGATTATGGTAAAGCGGAGACGGCAGTCGACATTATTAGCAAATTAATGCCAGATATTATAAAGGGTAGGATATAATTTTTATTAGGTAAAAACAAATTTTGAGAGAACATCTTTGTTAAAATATTTTTTAATTTTTTGTAGATTCCAAATATTTGAAAAGACAAGTTGATGAAACGTCATGGAAGAATATTGTTGAATATCTCAAAGATATGCTTGAAGCAACAAGAGATTTCTGTACAAATGCAAACGAGGGTAATGAAGAGGTAAGATGAGTGACCAATGTATACAAATACGCTTAAACTTGATCTAAATTTATAGGTAAGATAATAGTCACTTTTTAACCAATAGATAGATATATTAATTAATTGTATTAATATGTTCCAGATTCGCAACAATGCTGCATCTAAATATGCTGATGCTTCCGGGCGATTAACGTATATTTATAACCCTCGCAAAAATGGTCAAAAGGAAAACCAGGTAATGTATTAATATTTTTGCTTAATAATAAATTACCCATTAACTTTTAAAAAAAGACAGATTTATTAATGAGAGTCTTTTACATTACTGTGTTTGATAGAGTACGTATTATAATAATAAAGTTTTACGAAAAACAAATGTATAGAACGCATTGAATGCGTGATTTTTACGATTTCGTTGTATCGAGAAGTTTTTTCGTTTAATAGACTTTAATTAGCTTCAATAGGCACCTTCTAAGACAACTATATCACTTTTATAAGGAGTTCATGTACGGCCGCTTAGGATGAGTTTCGACTTTTATCTACTGTCGCGGAAAAAAACGTGCTGCAATTAAAAATATATCTAGTAAAATGAGAAGATTTAGAAACAAACTGCATATTAGATTGGGAAGTAGTCACGATATTCTATTCAATCTCTGCATAAAGAGGATTATGCAGAGATTGAATGGAATACCACGCTGGATACCACACGAGTAAGCGTACGTGGAATGATGCCATGGTATGATAAATTCGCACCTTATTTACAATATCAGGTGACGAATCTTGAATTAATCAATATAATCCAAAAGTGAAGCGACAATTAACAGTATACAGTATTAATGCAGAATGCTACTTTGCCAAACTCATGCTATAACTTATTTTTGCTGCTGTAAGCATTAAGCATAGGCATCGTAGGAACTTCCCAGACCCTACACTTAGTCAAAAATATTTGGGATCATTCCTTTCGCAGTCCTATTTGCAGAAATTTAAAAAAAAACAGTTTAGGGGGATATAGCTCTCATCGCCAGAATATCTTTTCACTGCCTTCGGGAAAGCCGTTTCAAACTGGAAAATGGCTTCAGATGTTTTAAAACTTTGTACAATTGTATTTTTAAAACATTTTATGAGCATCTATTCAACTAGTATATAAATTTGCATTTCACACTTCTATAACAAGTTATTTTAATGTTTTCACATTCTAGATTATGGACTTATCGAAATCTGCTGTTAATGAAATAAGTGAGATGCTCACTCGAGTACATGATCTGGTTGAAACCGTAGGTATGGAAGATGGAAATTTACTTGATAATGCTGGTGTAATAGTTGTAGCCCCTGCACAGAAATTACTTAAAATCGCTGAGGTAAGTAAAAACATGCATCCTTTGAACAACAATATGAATATTCTTGAGAAGAATTTTGACTCTGACTTTGAAAATAACCCAAATTAATATAAGTACGAAAACATATTTTTATCTATATTATCATACATTATTATCATAAACAAAAGAAAATAAAACTCATAATAGATTACCTGTCTTACCTATTTTGTTTTCAAAATTAATCCGCAGATAACAGCACCAAATATAAACGAACCCAGATGCCAAGAATCACTTCTGTGTGCGATAGATCATGTATCTGATGAAATTCAGAATCTAAAACATACTTTGACACCGATATTACAATCCCCGGAACATAAACAAACTGAATATCAACTTAATAATAACTTGGAAGTTGTTAATAAAACTCTTAATGCTTTAAGAGTAGCCTGCAAGGATAACGATGGTAAAACAAATTTTATTCAATATTATCATTAAAGTTGCAATTTATTTCTCAAACATCGCAACCGTCTTGGAATATCTTGAAATGTAATATATTAATAGCATTGTGTTTATAATTGTCCTCGGTGTATTGGTTGCAGAAGATCAAAAGAAACAAGATTACAGTACATCGATGTCAGCTGCTAACAGCGCTCTTGAGAGGGCAAGCAAACAGCTACAAGGCATAACCGGCTCGCAAGTATGACTTTAATATATGCCAGTCGCATAGTTTTATCAGCTTCATGTAATACACTATATACGAGTCAGATGGCGGGGAGAGGTTATATGCGTGGTGTTGGCTGAAAATCAAATTTAATATAAACAAACAATCCTCTAATCGTAAAATAGTCACCCAAAGTTAGTTTGTAGACTAATTTTAACTTCATAAAAAGTATCTTATGTTTTTCATGATTTTTTTATGATGATGATGATGATGATGATGATTGCATTATGAGCATCTTAACAAATACAAGATTTTATACAGATCATGATTTATATTTATTTATATATTTATGATTTCTATACATTCTTTTATATCTCACCTCGTACTTCCTCCCATGATCACGCACCACACCATCGAATATGTATTTTATTTTTATGTATGTATTTAAATATTTATCTTAGTCACTTAATATTCCTAAAATATATTGCTTTTAATGCTTCACTTTTTTATATTTCTTACGTCTTGCTCCAAGATTGTCCTGAGAAAATGGTAATTACACTCGTAGATGACACCGCCGGTTGTACCTAATGCAAAATTCTTTTTTTATAAGCTTCTAATTGTTTATCGGACCTTATTCTGTTACCAGTTACTAGGTGAAGATAGAAAAGAATATCCAGGATTACGCAATAATTTATCTCAAAAATTGTCTCTCCTTAATGCCGCTGTGGCAGCCCTACTACAGGCCTCTGGAGGTATAGCATTATTTATACTTAAGTAAGAATAAATAAAACAGTAGTTCAATAGGACATATTAATTACAATATAATTTCTAGATCCTAATAATTATGACTATGGAGAAGTGAAAACGGCTGTAGACATAATTAGCCAAATAACGCCAGATATTATTAAAGGTAGGATATTTTAATTCTTCTGCTATTAATCAAATATCGAAATAAGTTTCCCTTAAAATATTGATTTTCTGTTATAGATTCAATAAACTTGAACGGACAAGTTGATGAGACAACTTGGAAAGACATCGTAGAACATCTCAAAGAGATGCTTAAAGCTACTAGAGATATTTGCGAAAATGCAGATGAAAATAATAAAGAGGTAAATTATTTTTTGTGGTTTAGGTTTAGGAGATTACATTTGTCACCTTCCAAAATAAATCTCTTGCCCCGACTCAAATCACACATTCTGAGTTTAATTTAAATATAGCTTAAACCATTTGGCGTTTTCTCGTAAAAATGCAAATTTATTCCTGCAAAATATCATTCAACTGATTGAAGAAATGCTTAGCCATATTTATTAACTATTCTATTAATATCAAGTATCAATATACTACAAAGATATATTTAGGATGGCACTTAGGAAAGAGACCTATAATCAATAATAATGTAATGTTAAGAATGTCCATAAGAATATATTCATCACAAATGTCAAAGGAGTTTGAAAAAGTAACATTTTTTCTAGAACCTCGACGGTGCAGCATCTCGATTTGTTAAAGCTTCTGGCCGATTGACGTATATTTATAACCCTGGCAAGAAATGTAAAAAGGAAAACCAGGTAAGATGGTACTTTCTAAAAGATAGCCACAAAAGTGAATATAAGAAAGAACTAACGAAAGAAGAAAAGATAAATATATATTATATTTTTTATGTTACACCCCATTGCTCTTATCTTTTGAATGTTTCTAGATTATGGACTTGTCGAAATCTGCGGTTGATGAAATAAGTGAGATGCTCAATCGAATACGTGATCTGGTTGAAGCTGTTGATAAGGAAGATGGATATTTACTTGATAAAGCCGGTGTTAAACTTGCAGCACATGCACAGAAATTGCTTAAAGTCGCTGAAGTATGATAACAATATATTTTTAATACGTTATACTCGTACAGTTAAATATAGATTCTATTTACTTTATCAGTAAACAATTAATGCACAATACATTAAATTCGTCATATCTAAATGTACAACTTATTATATATTTCTTGAGATAACATTAAATATTTGTTAATTAATTCGTATTTTTATAACATTCCTATCTAAAAAAAGAAGCCAAGTTTTAAAACATATGTTTTGGATATATGTTCCAAGGTTACAGCTTATATCGCACTATCCAAATTTTTAAATTAATTCTCAGATAACGGCACCAAATATAAACGAAGCCAAATGCAAGGAATCAATTTTGGCTTCGATAAATCATGTATATGATGAAATTCAAAGTCTGAAGAGCACTTGGACACCTATGGTACAATCCGCTACATGTAAACCAGTTGAAGATACACTCGACAATAGCTTGGAACTGGTAAAAAAAAGACTGAGTACGTTAAGAGAAGCCTGCAGTAATGGTAATAAAACTCTTTAATATTTTAAACTATTGCATAAAAAAAATATTGAAAAATATAATTCTTCTATATATAATTAATTTTAATGAATGATCTCCGGCAAATTAGATGACGAAAATGAAATTAAACAAGATTACACTATTTCGGTGTCAGCTGCTAACAGCGCTCTTGAAGAAGCAAGCAGAAAGCTGCAAGGAATTACCGACTTCCGAGTAAGACTACAGATTCACGAAAACTTAGTCATTAGCGAATATGTTTCTAAAAAAAATATTATGGATTTTAATGTTTCATTAAAAGTATAGTCTGGACTTAGAAGCAAACTAAGATATCCTAGTATCATGCCCAAAATTTTATTTTTACTAGAAATGTATTCACTTTTTAATAATATGGATTTCTTAAACTTTGTGATATCGATAAAATTGATATAAATTGGATATTTTTTTTAGCTTAAGAGGCACACATATATCATAAATGACAGATTTTATATTTCTTCATGTAACTTATTTTAAATAGGTAGTTTTATTTAAGTGATGGGTTATGCCTGTGTCACTGGTGATTAGTTTAAGATTTTAATTGTTAAGAATTTTCTAATACTACTTCGATCTATATGATTTGTAAATTAGCTAATTCAATTTTACAGGTAAATGAAACTAGAAATAAACATCCCGAAATACGAATTAATTTATCTCAAAAACTGGCGCATCTCAACGCAGCAGTCGCAGATCTACTGCAAGCCGCCGGAGGTGAAGCAGCTTTAAGGTTCACATAATATTAATCATTTTAAACAATATTACTACAGTCAATATAATTTGTTTAAGATTCTAATAATGCTGATTACGGTGAAGCAAAAAAAGCAATAGACGTTATTAGAAAATTGACGCCAACCATTATTAAAGGTAAAAATAATTTATTTTTGTGATCTTGTCCACATTTCGAGAAATTTGAAATAATCAATATCCTTTTATAGATTCCATAGATTTAAACGGACAAATTGATGAAACAACATGGAAAAACATCGCAGAATATCTCAAAGACCTGCTCGAAGCTACTAGAGATATTTATGACGAAAATAATGAAGAGGTACTAAACTTAACAATATTAATGTAACTTGTATCACCTTAGATTTACGCGAGTAGTACATATTTAAATAAACGCGTATTTACGATTTAATTCTAACCTGGGGTTTTTTACAACTATGCAGTAATACTTTTTCGTGAAGACGATATGTAGGTGTCTCTCAGTAGGTCAATTAACCTACTCCAGCGTAGCGATCTACCGCAAACTATTTCTTGGTATCTGGATATAGTATTTGGGGTACACACAAAAATAAACGGGTTAAAATCAAAGTTTAAAACATTAAATCACTTATACACGAGGACGTAAGTAAGTAACTAGTAAGTAATAAGTAAGTATATTAATTAAACAATCATTTTTGAATTCGAAGTAGACATTTAATTTATTTATTTATTTATATTTATTTTATTTTTATCTAAAGTAACATAAAACTCACATTTGTTAGTAAAAATTTTATCTTAAAAACTATGTTAGTATTATTATTATTTCTTAAAACCACTGGATATGGCGCAGCAATGATTTAAATACACACAATCCAGCCTGTTGCAAATCATATTTAAGATGCTGTTGGTGCTATCACGTAGTCTTTGACCTAAAGAGCTACACTTTTTACGCATAGTAGCGAAAAAACAATTAACTCGCGCCGTAGCGAACATCCCTGACGCACTACAGAACCGCGGCAACCCCAGCAGCACCCTAAATGCGTTATTATATTGAACACGAAGAGTGTTGTAAGATTTCTGTGAATAACTGGCCCACAGATTACATAGGTAAAAATTTGTGCAGTATGCTCTAAACAATGTAATTTTAACGCCGGTTGAGCAGCGAGCAAACCTGCGAGCCAGCATATTCATCCTCACCGACAACGCCCTCCGTTCTCTTTCAATATCGTCATCGTCTCTGAGGCCGGGTGTCAACACATGTCCAAGATATTTAAATTGGTACACTCGTTCGAGTGTATTCCCATCGAGAAAAATTGAGGGTACTATATTTGGTACTTTACCACCTGCCTCAAAAACCATAACTACACTTTTTCTTCCATTATAGATCAGACCATGTTTTCCCGCATAAGCCTCACAAATTGCTATCAACTTCCTAAGGCCACAAATTGAAGCGCTTAGTAGAACCATATCGTCAGCATAACTTAAGTTATTAACACAAATACCATCAATATTACAACCTACCCTAGTGTCATTAAGCTCGCCAATCAAATTGTTTATATACAAGTTAAATAGTGTTGGTGAACTTAAGCCTCCCTGTCTGACCCCACACTCCAAACGATATGGACGTGATAAAACTCCCGCCCACCGAACATAGTTCACCTGGCTACTGTACCAGTACTTAAAAATGTTTATAAGTTCAGACGGCATATTAGCTTGCTCCATCTTTCCCCACAATACATCATATGATACCAAATCAAATGCCTTTGAAAGATCTAAAAAACAGGCATAGATTGGTGTATTTCTCTTCGCATAATATGTGACAGCATGCTTAAGACCCAAAACGGCACTCTCCGTAGACAATCCAGGCCGAAATCCAAATTGGTTGTCGTGCAAGCTGATATATTTATTTAGTTGAGTATTAAGCATGCTATCCAATACCTTGGAGATAACTGTAGCCAGAGATATTGGTCGATAGTTGGCCTTATCTGCGAGATCACCGGTTTTGTTTTTTGCAATAGGCACAACGATCGTCCGCATCATCTCGGCAGGCATAAAACTATGACTCAAACAAATATTGTATAACTTTGCAAGGATCTGTGGCAGAAGTGGGCCAGCATACTTAAGATGCTCAATGCTGAGACCATCGTGTCCTGGGGATTTACCTTTTGTCATACGCGAGATGATTTGTGCGACTTCCTGTGATTTAAACTCGATCCCCATGTTCCCGCCAGTCCCAACATTAAGTAACGATAGAGAAGGCCCTCGCGGCGATTTCACATAAAAATGGTTCATAAAAAGATTAGATATCTGTTCCGGTTCACACAATCCACCGACGCTTACGGGAAGGGAAGGCCGAACATTCATCCTGTTCGTAGCTCTCCAAAATCCGCGGAAGTTATTTTTAGAATGATATGAGGCCAGAATGTCCATTTTAATTTGCTCTTCATGGGTTTGACACCATTTTAAACGAGACTTAAAAATTTTTCTGGCCTCACACATTTCATTATAAACCTTACCTACGGTAGGTTTACCCGAATCAAGCCATAAAAAGAACTTTCGCCTTGCCTCCCCGTGGGCCCCAGCCACGTGTTTATTCCAACCTACGACTTTTTTCTTCCTAACACAATTACCACTACTACTACCACGAGTCACCGCGGCGGACTCCTCTAACGCATGAACTACATTATCATACATTTTTGTAATGATTTCATTATGTTTCGAGTTGTTACAAGTATGGTTATCGCAATCACAAAGCTCACGCGGGAAGTCAATCAGTGTCAATCGCTCATGACATTCCCTCCGGTATAGGTTAATTTCCTCTTCGCTTCTCTCTCCCCAATAAAACAGACTTCGAGAAGTATTTGGTATCGATGTCTTTAATACTAACGTATTGAAGTTACATTCCACAACCAGAGGGAAATGGTCTGACCACATTACATCGCTTAAAACAAAAATGTTACGAATAGACTCCTGGGCGGCCTTAGTAACTAAACAATGATCAAGCCAACGTTTTGACCCGTTAGCTTCACTTAAAAATGTAAAAGTGTCCGACTGTAAGCCGAGAAACTCCGCATCAATACAACACCATTTCTGCTCAGTACAAAACTGAGAAAGTTCGTGATAAAACCGCTCTGACGGATGTGCATTATAGTCTCCCAAAATATAAACACAGTTCTCCTCGTAAGAGTTTATAATAGTACTTACCGAGCTAAGTACGTCCGTAAAATCCGTTAGATTAGCAACTGCAGATACTCCTGTAGAACTGAAGTCGTTACTTAGCGAGTCAAGAAAGGATAACTCTTCTGGCATAAGCCATGTTTCTTGTAATGCGATTATATCGCAATTTTTACATAGTTCTTGAATATACTGTGCAGAGCGCTTTACACTTTTACAGTTAAAGGAAAGTAATTTACATATAGTGTTTATATCCATTAATTAATTCGTTTATTGCTCGTTTCCTCAACCGAAACCGGTGTTTCAGTTGGTTTTTTAGGCTTAAAGTGCACAAATTTTCGAAAGATGATACCTCGAGGCCATAGATTCTCATCCAAGTATAAAGGGAGCTTGCTTTGAGATACAATAACTTTGTATGCATCGTATTGACAATTTCGTTTTATTGACATTTTTTCTAAGCTGACCTCTTCCTTCGTTTTATTTTTTATATACGTAATTATATCAATTTCCGACGTGTCTTTATGAACGTTTGTAATAAATAAGGGTATTTTACGATCTGCGGCTCTAAACTTCTCTTCCGTTTCTACCAATACGTTTCCCATTTTACCCATAAAACGGTTTTTAGATTTCTGCAACTTTTTACGCACTACAGTCCAACCTTCATTTGTATTGACGCCTTTAACCTGCGACGCATAAGTTTGCTTTTCCATTATCTTCGAATGTTGAACACTCGTCTTTTTTATCAACAAAGATGAAACATTCTCGTCGACCGGTTTTTGTTTCAAGTTGCGTCCGTTGTTAACATCGTATCGTCCAGGCGATTGATGCAATATTTTACGTTGTGTCTCTGTCTGACTACCCTCTAAATTTTTTATATTAAAATTTCTAACATTTAAATAATTCGTTGGAGACGATGACCCACTATTAGGCTCACTATTTTCTACGTTATCTTCCAAAAAAGACAATCCAGATGGACCACTGTCGCGGTAACCACCTCGCTTCATATTGATCTTAGCAGCTGAGAACGAGGGTGAAGCCATCCTTCCGCTAAGATATTCTCTTTTTAAATCCTCAACCTGCTCAACAGTCGCATATGAGGACTTGATTGATTTTATTTCCGCTTGTACTAACAACAGATCTTTTAACAACTTGGAGACATCCAAATGATCAAAAGTAATGGGGGGTAGTTTCTCCAAATCCCGTGCCACAAAAATTGGTAATACGTTGGGTTCAGTTATCTTAAATATGTTGATGATATCGTATAGCAAACGATTTTCTTTGCCTTTACCTTTACGTACAGTTTTACGCATATCCGAAGGTAATGAATTCAAGAGTAAGCTGTTAGCTGTCTCAATTTGTTCGCATGAGAACGCTGACGAACATATTTGCACTAAAGTCACTTCATCCGCGATCGAAACTTTGTTCTGAATGTAAGCTAAGAGCTCATCAATCACTATATGACAAGCATTACACTTAAGCGTATTCGACATTTTACTTATTAATTTTTTTTACGTCATTTGTTACCACGACCGACTAAGCGCAATGGTGCCGTGCGACTTCTGTTTTGCTTTTTAGATTTTTTTTTGCTTGAGTAGTACAATATTTTAATTGTGTTTACTATTTATTACAGACTCGTTCTAAGGCTGTTTCTAAATTTGCTAATGCTTCTGGCCGATTAACTTATATTTATAATCCTCGCAAAAAAAGTGAAAAGGAAAACCAGGTAATTTATATCTTCGACTTTAAATACTTAGTCAACTGGTAGTAAAAAAAGGAAATGTTTGTATTATATTCCTTATTGCGTTTGATAGATTATTAAATTTGTTTAACACCTTTTTTTAAATTATTACTGTAGATATTGTATTGTATTGTATTGTATTGTATTGCTCAGGTGGTTTGGGCACGTTGAACGAATGAGTGATGAAAGAATGGTAAAAAAGATTTATATGGGAAAAGTGAGCGGTAAGAGAGACAGGGGGAGGCCTCGAGTGACCTTCGAAAACACAGTAGCTACGATACTGGAGGAAGGTCACGTAAAAAGCATGAGGACCCCCCGGAGGGCATGTATGAAGAGGTTGATGTCTGTGGCCGAGGCGAAAGAGGTATGCAGAGACCGTAGCGTTTGGCGCTCCGTCGTCTCTGGCTACCCCGCAAGGGATATGGCGTGAAGGTGAAAAAAAAAAAAAAAAAAAAAAAAAAAAAAAGAAAAAAAAAAAAAAAAAAAATATTGTATGTAAAATTGTTATAGTTTTTATCAGACTCGGAATTTCTTGATGATCCTTTGGAATCCATTTTATAAAAAACATCAGTTTGTATTTAACTTATAAACTGCGTTGTTAAATAAAAACAACAATTAATGAATATTAACAGAATTTTAATTTGCATTTCACACTTCTTTAACAAGTTAATTTTGATGTTTTCACATTCTAGATTATGGACTTATCGAAATCTGCTGTTAATGAAATAAGTGAGATGCTCACTCGAGTACATGATCTGGTTGAAACCGTGGGTATGGAAGATGGAAATTTACTTGATAATGCTGGTGTAATAGTTGTAGCCCCTGCACAGAAATTACTTAAAATCGCTGAGGTAAGTAAAAACATATATGTATCTTTGATCTACAATATGAGTAGTCTTAATAAGAATTTTGATTTTGACTTTGTAAATAACTCAAAATATAAGTAAGATAAAAAAATCTCCATTATCTCATGATCCTGTTAGTTTCCTGCAGTGTTCAATTCAATAAGTTTGTTATTTTACTTCCGCTTCATTTACAGTGTAGTAATGGAACATTTTAATTAAAACTTTGTATTACAATGCGCCTGACTGAATGACTACGTGACCATTGCAACTTTTACTGACCCAATAATTATCTCAGTTTACTTTTATATGTTGAGTAAATTTCATTAATGCTATCGAATGGCACTTGCCTTCATTTGTGTTTTACGTTGTATTAAGATTAATGTATTGAAGTTGTGTGACTTCCGACACGACACACCTGACGTGCTCGACATAGCGCTCTTGAAAGACGTAACGCTTCAGTTGCGATCAATCGAGACACTACCAAGCTAGACTCCGACCATCGACCAGTCCTAATCCAGCTAGGACCCCTCCACCCTACGGCACCCGCGTTAAAAACTATAATCAACTGGAGAAAGCTAGAAAAGCAACTCCACTCCCCCGCCTCAGTGCACCTCGACGAAATACCTGACCAGATCGTAACGGTCGAGGACGCTGAAAAAGCCGCGACGCGATTCACAAATCATCTATCAGACATAATAGGAACGTCCTCAAGGGAGGTCTGCGCAACCTTCGATGCGAGCCGTGCACTCCCTCCGGACATTAGGCACCTAGTTAACCGTAAAAACGCCGCGATCAGGAACCATGACACATATCCGACAGACGAACATCGACGGGAGCTACGCCGCCTCCAAAGGGAGTTGAGACAAGCTCTCGACACCTTTAGAGATGGAGGCTGGGACAAGAAGCTTTCAGAGTTCTCTCCTTCACACCAGGCTTACTGGTCATTGCAGAGAGCCCTGAAAGCCGAAACTGTCTCGGCAATGCCCCCGCTCGATAGACCTAACTCCACGCCCGCCTTCGACGACCGAGACAAAGCGGAATGTCTAGCCGACAGCCTGGAGAGCCAGTGTAGCATTAGCACGCAACCGGTCGAACGCGAACATGTCGAAGTCGTCGACAACACTGTTCGAGTCATGTGCTCTCAACCACCAGCAGGTCCCCCCATAGAGGAAACGAACCTCGAAGAGGTGACGACCCTAGTTAAGGCCCTTCACGCCAAAAAGTCGCCAGGATCAGATAGGATCACCAACAAAGTGATAAAACTCCTTCCGCCTCCTTTACTTTACTTAATGGTTAATATTTTTAATGCTCTACTGGCCGGTTGCCGGTTTCCGGCCCAGTGGAAAGAGGCCATAGTGATAGGCATTCACAAACCGGGTAAGCCCCGGAATCTTCCAACTAGTTACCGTCCAATTAGTCTCCTTAGTTCCCTAGAGAAAATCTATGAGAAGATTATCCTCAGTAGACTTAAGTCAGAAGTAGAGAGACTGAACATCATCCCAAATGAGCAGTTTGGCTTTCGAGCCTATCACCACCAGGTGCAACGCCTCACGGAGCTCATTCTTTCTGGGGCCACTTTGTGCCGCAAGTTGCGTAGGACAGGAGCGCTCTTCCTCGATGTAGCGAAGGCATTCGACAGGGTCTGGCACAATGGACTGGTGTACAAGCTATACCAGTTCAGGGTGTCGGACAGACTCGTACTAATCATACGGGACTTCCTGTCGAATCGCTCCTTCTGCTACAGAGTGGAAGGCGTGATGTCGACTCCTTGCCCCATCAGGGCGGGCGTCCCTCAAGGTTCAGTCCTCTCACCAATTCTATTTTCAATTTACTCCAGCGACATTCCTAGGCCGCGTTCTAAAGTAGAATTAGCAATGTTCGCGGATGACACCGCAATTTACACATCCTCAAGGGATCCTTATGAGATCTCTCAACGCCTCCAATCCGCAGCCGACTCCCTCGGGAACTGGTTTCGGAAATGGAGGATTGAGGTGAACCCGGAGAAGAGCACCGCGGTACTCTTTGAACGGTCACGATCCACAAGGGGCCCGGAGATTAAACTCTTTGACAAACCGATTCCTTGGAAAAACAAGGCCAAATATATAGGAGTAACGCTGGACAAACAGCTAATATTCACCTCACATATCGAGGACGTTCGCAACAGAGCGGCCTTTATCCTAGGGCGACTTTTAGGCAAGCGGAGTAAAATGTCCCTTAGAAATAAGGTCACACTTTACAAAGTCTGCATACGCTCCGTCATGTCCTATGCAAGCGTTGCCTTTGCTCACGCGAACCTGAAGCCCCTTCAGGTGCTTCAGAACAGATTCAAGCGGCTCGCCACTGGGGCACCGTGGTTTATGCGTAATATCGACTTGCACAGAGACTTAGACCTACCGACGATCGCACATTATTTCAAGGGGCTCTCCAAAAGCTACTTTGACAATGCTGTGGGACACCCAAACCCGCTGGTGGTTAAGGCCACAGGACACACGGCCCGTAAGAGTCCTAAAGTCAGAAAGAGAAGACCCAAGTCGATACTTTTCGATCCGGACGACGCGATTACGTTAGGGAACGCTACGTAAAAGCGGCAAAGCGGACATAAATACTACACATACACACACACACAGCGTCTTCGCCGGCGAAAACGAGGCCCCCATCCAAGCACGTTGCTCCGGCGATCTGCCGTCGGAGGACGTTAGTGTTAAATCCTAACCCACATCCAACCCTCTCTTCCAACCTAACGGCGTCCTGAGCCGTGGTCCGAGCCTCACAGGAGGCGCCCTCAAGACACGCGTTCCCCTGCGGCCCTTCAGGCCCCCCTTTTTCAAAGGCGGGTCTCTGCACCCGTCCATTCCACCGGTGACGCTGTCATGGTCAGTAGGGCTAACAGCAGTGACACAGGCAAAAAAAAAAAAAAAAAAGAAGTTGTGGATGTGGAGTATTATTATTATTATTATTTATTTTTTAATGTAATTTTAGTTTAGAATTAATCCTTCATATATATCATAAAATTAATACAAAAAATAAAATAAAAAAAAAAAAATAATAAAAGATTACCTGTCTTACCTATTTTGTTTTCAAAATTAATCCGCAGATAACAGCACCAAATATAAACGAACCCAGATGCCAAGAATCACTTCTGTGTGCGATAGATCATGTATCTGATGAAATTCAGAATCTAAAACATACTTTGACACCGATATTACAATCCCCGGAACATAAACAAACTGAATATCAACTTAATAATAACTTGGAAGTTGTTAATAAAACTCTTAATGCTTTAAGAGTAGCCTGCAAGGACAGCGATGGTAAAACAAATTTTATTCAATATTATCATTATAGTTGCGATATTTCAGGTATGTTAAATTTTACCTTAATAAATAATATTCTGTGCTAGGTGTAGAAAATCAAAAGAAACAGGAGTGCACTACTTCGATGACAGTCGCTGGAGACAATTTAGAAGAATCAAGCAGACAACAACAACAGGGAATGGCTGGCTCACGGGTAAAACCATATAATCCACATCCTCCATCTTCCCTTAATAGAATTGTTTGGAATCGGAAAATATATCATTTTCATCCCCGTTCGTTCATATCGCACATTGTAATAAAGGCTTGCTTCTTTGACATATTATTTTTCAGGCACTCCTTGTCCTGTCTTCTTCACTCTTCCCACTTATACCGTCCAATCAAGAACAATCAAGAATAATACTACTTTAAACTATTTAAGCACCGGTGTTACTTTTAAGTGACCTCCTATCTACTCATTTGTTAATTTATCCGTTTTCCATTCTATATTTAGTACAATTCTAATAAGCTAAGCTACACCTATTTATGTGCACTTTTAAACATTACTTCGGTTGTAGTATCACCTTAATAATATGTTCTTTGTTTTAGATGATATGTTTGGCAAAAAGTGCTGTAGTGGCAGTTTCAAGAATTTTACCTGAAATAACAAAACTGTTGAGCGACATAGAGGGTGAACATCGAGAACGGCTTCATAAAAGAGGAAACGCTTTTGAAAGTGCTGTACATCAATTACATAGAACCGCTGAGGTGATCTTAATATATTTTTTTAACATTATGTTTGTTATGGTATTTACAAAATGTATTAAATCAAAATCACTGTATTAAATATAACATTATATTTTTATTTTATTATTAATATTTTAAACTGAAAGCTTTTCAATATTTGAATGATATTACGTTTAAAGCAAACAAACGAACATGGTAACAAAATGTTCTTGGTAATATTTTTACTCCATGAGAATATATTAAGTTGTTTCAATATAATTAAGTAAAACTTCGTACCCCGTTCAACGAAAATTATTCTTTTTATTTTTCAGTTAACTGTACCAAGAATAATGAACTCTGAAAGCCAAGACTCACTAGTATCTGCAATCAGTAATGTTTCAAATGAACAAAAACATTTTATGGATATCTGGAAACCATTCTTACAAGACCCTAAATATGAAAAAATTAATAAAAAAATTGATGAGAGCATGAGGACAGTTGATACAAGCAAACTGGAAACAGCAAACGCTATCAACGCATTACGTAAGTTAATAACTACACTACATTTAACAAGGCTGTAAAAGTTATGGCCGTCTTTTATTTAACAAGGTCAAATAATCGATTTTGACAGTTCCCGAAGAAGCAGAACCACGAGTCTGCAAACAGAATGAGCAACTACAAGCCACGGTAGATAATGCAAAAAAATCTATATCTATCTTAGATAGAGATTTAAAAAATATATTACAAAAGGTCGGTGATTTTTTGATAACTTTTAAAATTTTTGTTTAATATTATTCTCTACGTGTTATTAAATGTGCCCTAAATGTTATAGTTACAGGAACAACCTAAAATACGTTCTCATACCATTTTATCGCTTTCAGCCAACCAAGCCAACATTTGATGATCTGTCTTTAGCAAAGAAGTCACTAGCCCTAAATCTGGGTAAATTGAACGCCGCCCTGGCATCCATCCTAATCGCTAGTACAGGTGGGGACTTAAAATAATATGTATTTGGTGCTCTTAATAACTAAAAAGGACAAATTAATGCATTTGAAAAGTTTAAACATGAACACTATTACCTTGCATGTTTTATAAATATTTGTTTCCAGATGCGGACAAGCAAGCCAAAATCTCCGCAGTTGACATCTTTTCGAAACTTTTACCACATATATTTAATGGTGGGTTTTAATTCCATCTCAATATAATTCTCTATTGTCGTTTGTTACTCATTTTCCTATTACTTCGTTTATATAATACTTTAACTATCATATGCAATACATATAAAATAAGTGAAAAATAATAAAAAAAGTTTTTCTCTTGACATTACTGTATCATTCTGTGCTGTGCTTATACAAACAGTATAAATAAAACAATAATATACACAACCCGTGTCCGGGACTCCGTAACCCTCTGCCGGCAACGCTCGCAATAATCGCTTATCCTCAACCGTTTTCATCAACTTGCGTTACTAAATAAATGTCCACGAAAAGTTCTTATATTATAACGGGATGAGGAAACCTGGGTGTGTGTAGTTCCATTATCAATTTCAAAGATTACGTACAAAAAAATAAAGTTTCAAATATTAAATTAAAACAACATTTCAAACATTAACTCCATATAATAGTAATATAGATACAGTTCCAATACAATGATATCAAAAGCATAATCGTTTTGTTAATAGATGCAAGACGTCTACACGGCACGTCTATGGACACGCAGACAGGGAACATTACATCAGAAAATCTCAAAACTATAATTAAAGCCTCCGAAGCAATTTATGATAACATACAAGATAATCCTGAGGTGGAGTTGATTACATTTTAAATAAATATAAAATTAAAATATAGAATTAAAATTGAGCACATGATAGATTCACATAATACGTTCATAAACTCTTCCAGAACGTTGACTCTGCAATTACAAAGCTAGCGAACCCCGCAGCTATCTTGAGATCTATTTGCAATCAACGCTCAAATACCGCCAAGGAAAATCAGGTATAAAATTTAAATATTTTTGTAATTATTATTTTTTGTGATATTTTTTGTGATTACGTTTATGATTATTTCAATAATATAAAAATACTAACTGATTCCCGCCCGCTTCGCTGTGCACACTATTAATTTGGATGTGAACTGAGACTTCTTGTATTGACAAATTGTGTGACAAAATGTGTGTGTGTGACAGCTATGAGGTACTGTGTATTGGGATGCGTTCCCGTTATGTAATGTGGAGGGGAAAAAAAATTAATAATATTTATTTTTAAAATATATCAAATGGAATTTCGTAATCAATTATTATAATTATATTTTTACGTCTTTGATTTTTATTTGTTATTCAAATTTTTGCACCCCCCCCCCAACCTCATCTAAACTCTGGTTGCCATGGCAACAGTTGCTATGGTAACCGATATCATACTATCCGTTGTCAAGGTAATTGTTGTCATGGTAACTGTTTCTATGGTAAACATTGATATGGTAACCGTTGCTATGGTAACCATTACTATTGTAACTCTTACTTCCATCTATCATATATTGTATTGTATTGCTATAGTAACTCTTACTTCCATCTATCTACACTTATCATGAAAGCTCTGTAGCTATAAGGCCGATTGACTTGAAATTTTTTTGAGATCCGTTGGGATAGGAATTCCGTAAAAACCGTTTTTAGTGGATGTCTACGTCACAAAAGAAGTAATTATGTAAATTTTCAAGTTAATCGGAGAGATAGTTTCGGAGACTTCGTGAAGAGTCAGTGAGTGGTATAGATGATAGTAATAGAAATAAATATAATTAATAAAGAAATTGTCAATCAGATTTGTAAAAATATAAAAAATAAACATTCTGTTCTATTACTATATAATAAATATATTCCTATATAATGTAAGCTTACGAATTGATATTAAAAATTGATTCTTAAAGCGTGTGTTATTATCATTACTGTATCAGATGCAGCACCTATCAAGATCTGCAGTGGAGCAGATATCTTTTTTGCTGCCCCACGTGTACCATTTAGCAAAGACCATTGGCGCAAACGAGGGCACTGAACTGGATCAAGTCGGAGTAAAAGTAGTAGACGGAGCTAAACAATTTTTAAAAATAACTCAGGTTTACAAAACGTTGTTTTTTTACAAGATTTTAATAATACGGAAATGTATCTAAGGTATCTTCATTTTCATTATAGATGACGGCTCCAACTATAGACAATCCCGATTGCCAGGAAGTGGTTATCTCTTTAGTTAACCGCCTTCAGGAACTCTGTCAAGATTTAAAGAATTCTTGGGAACCATTTGTCGAAGCTCCAATGAATCGTGAAATTAAAAACCAACTCGATCATAATCTCAACACGGTTCACACCACTCTCGAAAAAATAAAAAAAACTTGTCAAGGTAAAATAAAAATATATGATTTAAATTTTTTATAATGATAAATAATTTAAATATGATGTCGTCGACGGCGATATCACTCTTTTTTATATAAATTACAATTATTCTTATAGTTTTATTGCTATACATATATAACAGAACAAAGATTTTTAGTGTTACTGTAAAAAAAAAATTTTTCAAAAAATTTTAACTGACATATATATTTTCCCCATTGTAGATGATAATGATAACCTCGGAATTGAAGAAAATTTTAAAAATCTAAATATTTGGAATGCCAAAGAGACAATAAAGGAAGCTGAGAAAGTGTTTTATGAAGTACAATCCTCTGCAGAGATAATAAATAATGTATATAATAAAATACATAAAGTAATAAAATATAAAACCCCGGTGGGTCCGTGGGTCCGTGGGTCCGTGGGTCCGTGGGTCCGTGGGTCCGTGGGTCCGTGGCCTCCGCTAATGATGCACTTACTTGGATCTACAAAGAGAGACTCGAGCTCTTTACCTTGGTTTTTAAACTTGTTGGCATGTTGCTTTAGATATTTCTCTCAGAGTCCAATTTGTAGATTTTTTTCCAAGTTTGTACTGAGATGTTCTCCTGAAACCGGAGGAGATAATAATTTTTTACAAGGTTTTCCTATATCCTGAAATTCCGTCTTTATTTGTAAATTTTTCTCAATTTTTTTTTTGTTATTAAATTCTGCCGTTCCTCTGAGTATTCTATGTTCTGAGGGATAGTTTAAATTCATAGTCCCAATATCTTAGAAAATCTTTGGGTCAGCTTGATAGTATGTAATCTATTCCGTGTTTGTTTTTACCGTTAGGTAATATTAAAGTCAATTTCTTATTTGTTTTCTTTTGGAAACATGTGTTTATGTTATATCGCGAAATCTAGTCGCCTCTAGCTTCTTTGGTATATAATGTTTGAAACTTAATATATTAAAACAAATGAATGACTAATTTATGCTTTCTTTATCCTGTAAAATGATTATTTTTATATTTAGGATGAGAGCATTTCTGAAAAGCCAGTTCTTGAACAACGAATGCAATTAACACAAAAAATTGCTCAACTTAACAAAGCAATGGCGCTTCTGTTGCAAGCAATGTTAGGTGAGAGATTGTTTTAAAATAATGTCGTTTATGAATTCTCTTTAGATTTGAACGGATTATTGTTTAATCGAATATTTTTTTGTTTAGATCGCAGAAACCCAGATTATAAAACCATTAAAGAATCTGTAGAAATTATTTCTAATTTAATACCTGATGTGATTAAAGGTGAGCGTTCGAAAATAATATCAAACTATCATATGAATTACTTCATTATGTGTAATCATAATTTATATCAACCAAATCTTTTTCATAATTTATAGAAACAATGGTTCTTCAAGTTAAATTAGATGATGATTCTCGTCAATCCTTATTTGAAGAGACAAAATCTATATGTAAAGCAAGTCAGGAAATTTGTAGTAGCGTTGAAAATAACAGTTTAGAGGTGATATCATATAATATTTAAAAATTTTAGTCATAGTCCTTATCCTTGAAAGTAGATGAATATATGCTTATTTATTTTTAGGAGTTGTTACAAGGGGCTACTAAATATGCTCAAGCGTCAAGCAAACTCTTTCACATGATCAGTCCCCACAGCTATCCCAATAAAGAAAGAAAGGTAAATTACATTCATTTAATTTATGTATTTCAGATATGTAAAACTCCTAGAGTTAATGGAATTTAGAAACAAAATCATAATAATAATATGTACGTAGTACAAGAAAAATAATTCGACTTCATATACAGATTCTGGAATTAAGCCGTAATGCGTGTGAGAGGACTTCTCTGTTGCTCTCACGTCTGTCGCGGCTGGCGGGTCTTACGGACGGAGAAGTAAACGGAAGGAGGACTCACAGGAACGGAACCCCAAGGGAGACGGCTCACGAACTGGAAGACTTCGGCATCACCGTTGCCGATGCTGCACATGCCCTATTGACTAACGCTCAGGTGTGATAGATGGCGAACGCAACTGGAGACAAAATCTTTGATATGTATTGTCAAAAAATCACATACATGAATGCAACTTTCATTTTTTATTTTCTTTTTCTTTAGATAACTGCTCCATCAATCAATGAGGAAAATTGTCAAGCAGTGCTATTATCATCTGCCGAAAAGTTGTCAAATTTGGCTCAAGGTTTAAACGATCTTTGTCATCCAATGACGCAAAATGCTGAAGCCCAAGATATAGTTGCCCAGCTTCAAAGAGACCTTACTTTACTTAACAAAGATATTATGGACTTGAAAACGGCAAGTCAAAGCACTACAGGTATCTAATGTTTAAATTACACTATCTTCACTGTAAAAATATTTTTTATGACACGTACATGCTGTTATTAATTAGCTTGCAGCTGTTTTGTTTACGTTCTTGAATATAATTTTTTAAATACAATTTTTTTTACAACTAAACGTATAATATAGATCAAAGATATATATATATATATGTGTGTGTATAGCTTATAGCATTCAATTTGCATTCATTATTTTGATTCTGTTATTTTTATTTTATTTTATTTTCAGAGAATCTTTTTATTAATTTACATCATGAAACTCATATACCTCTATCCGAAAAAATTCAGTTGGAATCGGTAAGTATTTCAACAATCTATTTCGTAATGAACTTAAAATAAATAAATCTTAAAATTTATAATTTTATGAACTGTATAATGTTTATTCTTAAAGCAATCGCAAATGGAAACTGATCATCTTCTTCAAGACATTTCTGAAACAATCAAACATAAAGGGCACGATGAAGAAACGCTCATCATAGAAGACACACCTCTGAGACAATTGGCACTGAAGATTCTTGAATCGGCGAAGGTAGTTTCTGCTATATATTTGAATAATGAAACAAAACTATTTTTATAAAATCTTTCGGTGTATATTTTAGACAAAAATTAAATCAAACATTCCACCACCAAAAGAAAAAGAAGAATTGGAAAAGTTTTCACAGGATTTATCAGCTGCCATTAACACGTTGGACGTATCTAACGGTAGATGTATTAATGAGCCCTTCGTGAGTATACAATTATATTCATTTTGACATACAATATAAATCTTAAACTGTTCGATAATCAACAAAAACAATGGGGACAAATAAACTTCTCAGAGTTCCCCAATCACCAATTTCTAATCAATTTTTATTTAAATTGTAATTATTCCAGGATTCCAGAAGACGTCAAGACCTGGAATCTGCAATATTGGACTTGCAGCAAATTTGTTTATTGTCAAAACGGAGAGATGAACATAACAATATTGTAGATTTAAAGGTAAAAAAAAATATTCCCAATTTTTGCGACTTCTTATATCTTTGCGGTCCGTTTGAAACTCACGTGATTTAATATCACTTTAAAGGATTTCATTGATGATGTCATGGCTGTTGTAAGTAAGATTTCACAATCCGTTGACGACGTGCGCCTCACATCTACAGACCAAGGAAATGAAGTTTTGGAGGTAAGCTAGATATTTTGAAACTTAATAACTACGTACTCTTGCCGTACCATAACAGTAACTATAATATCAAATATATTTTTACAGAAACTAAGAAATAAATGCAATGAAATACAGGAAAACGAAAACAAATTGCAGAATCCTGAAACACTTGAAGGTGAAGGAGGTAGTATTATTGATAATATGATGCAAATTGATCAGTTTGCAAAGGTAAGTTTTTATGTTTTTAATTAATAAAATTATTTACCATAATAGTCTATACGAAATCTTATGAAACCATACATGTTCACTGCGTAAAAAAATGTGTGTGATATAAATTACTATATTATTTTAGAATTGTGAGAACCAAGTAAAAAAAATGAATTCTTTAGTATTAAAGATAGACAATGAAAATGCAAGAAACGTTCTTCAGGATAAACTTCAATATTTAACAGAAAGCTGTGATTTGTTAAGGTTTGTATTATAAAAAAGAAGAAGATTAATTTTTAAAGACTTAATTATATAATTATATAAAGACGAATATAAATCCTTAACATAATAAACAACAGATTTGCCGCAAAAAGCAGTGTCTCCAGCGCAGCAAGTGTAGAGTTTGACGAAAATATTCAAAACCTCGAAAGTATGGAAAAGAAGATTGAAGATATATTAAAGACAAACGACGACTTACAAAATTTAAAAGACGTATGATGTTTTTTTACTCACTCACGAATAAATTTGAATACGATACTAAATGAAATAGCTATTCAAAAAATACAATATAACAAAATCATGGTAACATAATTTTAATACTGTTTATTATTAAGATAAAACTATAATGGTGAGACAAGAACATATTTCAAACAGTATTAAAATCTTATTTACCAATTTATCATTGTATTGTCATATATTGTCATTGTATTATGGATGTTTTAAAATAAATAAGATGTTATCACCTATCTTTTCAGAATAAGATGTTGTTAAATCCATCACAGCACACTATACGATCCGCTCAAACGAAGTTAACGGCGACAGTGTTGTCAGGAAATGAAAGCAATCTGCCGAAAGAACTTATTCGTTACGCGATCACCGTGCAGAATGAAATTGTTGCACGGGATGATAAAATTAAGTTAGATTGATTTTTTATGACATTTAATTATGTTATTGTTTTAATATATAATAAATGTACGTATGTATTTATTTTCTCAGACTAAAGAATCATCTACAAAGTTTGCTAAATCTCCTTAAACTACAAACAGTTGCTAAGGGCCGACGTATAGCAACTTGGCAAGAAGTGGAAGATCATGATTCTACGAGTGAAAAAATATTTGAGGTAATAATAGAATGACAATCAATAAAACTCAATGGTATTCTATTTAAATACGTTTTTATTTATATTCAAAACTATTTAGAAATTACTATTTTTAAATAATTTTGAAGAGCCATTGCTCTATATAACAGTTGTTGAGTTTACATTGTTTTTTTTACACAATTAATATTAATGAATCTTGCGACTAGGAATTAGAAACATTTACACGCGATTTTAATTCGCAAAAAGAGGGAGTGAAGGGATCAACGGACAATATAATACTGGACCCGGATATCCGGCGGATGGTGGTGTCGGATACAGCACCAGCCGCAGGAGAACCAGAGTAAGTGTAAAAGTCTTCACAAAAATGTATACATTAAAGACTTTAAACTACTTCAGTGTTGACATCAACTTACGGTTACAGAGAATTAAAACGTATGTTCAACAAACAAATACAAAAAATAAATTCCGTGGTTCACACAATAGTGCTAAATTTTGATAAGCCCGAGTTGCTATCCAGGAGTTTGCACATGACTTTAGACGCAGTCGCAGAATTGGCGACAATATCCAGAGGACTCAAGGGAGAGGTAATATTTAATTCAACTAATATATTTTAAAAGAATTTCAGTCAAAGTTAAATTACATATATTGATGTTTACAAGAAAATTTTCAGGATTTCTTACAAAACAAAAGAGTCGAGGAAGATATGGAAGAAGTGAAGATGGCTACTTACAATCTCATTAAGACCTCAGAATCACTGTCTCATGTAAGTTAAATCATAAAAGTAAATATAATAATTATTTCCGAATCCATGGAAATAATCATTTTGATTGATGGTTAAAATATATAAAATTTGGTTCTAGAACTTAAATTATTTGTAGTCATTCTATTTTGAAAAATATTTAATCATTTGCGTGTGTCAGCTTCGATTATGAAAATAAAAAAAGTTTTATCTCCAAAAGGTTTTTTGTTTTCACATCACTATTATAAAACTCAACAAAGGATTTAAAATCAATTTTGTTTCTTTGATTAGAAGTCCGAGATGTTACCTGTTATTGTGTAATATAAAAAAATATATAATTTTGATAGTAAAAATAGGTTACATGCAAAGTTTATAAAGAGTGACATTATGGAATCACTGTCTCGTATAATATCAAAATGTGATGCAGGTATCTTAAATGTTCGAGTATCTTAAATGTCACTTCTGACTCTTAAATTGCGGGCATCCCATCTTGTCCGTCTGTCTGTCCGCAGCCTCGCTTTGTGATAGAAAATGGTTATTCGACATCACCTTTCATTAACCACGTTGACAAAGTGTTAAAAAAAGATATATATTGTTAGGGGTATAGGTATAGGTATTGTATTTTATTTATTTTCTTCTAAACCCGCGACGTGGAGTGTGTCAGATAGGTCTTTAAAAAGTATCGTAGGTTTGCGATAACGATTAAGAGATTCGATTGTAAAATATTAAGCTGTAAATAGCAAACTTTTGTTAGTTTAAATTGAACATTTATCCGGAACCTGAGATCAATCTTTACTAAATACGTTTTTGTATTCTATTTTTTTTTTTTTTAATGTTGTGATTTTTTTACTTTTATTTTTATGTTAAACGTATAAAGTACCATCCAACCAAACTTATAAAGTTAATACTTCTACTAATAACTTCTAGTTACCCGTACCTGAGTCTCGACGAAAATTACTGGAAGCTTGCAGATCGTTGAATGAAGCATTGAACAAAATTGTAAGTATTAGATGGCGAAGAGCTTATAAACATTATGACATGATCAATAATATTAAAACCTACAACCACATATATCATTTCATCGAGTGTAGGTCCGCACTGCGAGTGCCGGCTCTCACGAGTACTGCGACCTGCAGCGCGACCTGCAGCTGGCGACGCTGCTGGAGCCGCAGAGCGCGGCGCCCTGCGAGCCGCTCGCCCACTGCACGGAACAGATGCAGAGCCAGCTGGAGCTCCTCAGTGAGATGTCTTATTTTAACTATCTAATTTTGATTATATGAGTTCCATATATGGTTATGGTAATCGGTAGAAAAATGGTATGAAATACGTGTATATATTTTAGACACATTGCGTTCGTCTGAAGAGATGAGCAATTGTCGGAGTCAACTACGCCATATCACTTCTGCTGTCTGCAATGCAACGGAGTTTGGTGCACAGTGCGCTTACTTGGTATACATATCATTCTTAATTCTAAACTAAACATAAAGTAAGCATAAGTTATATCCTGATATCTTAGATTTCTACAGTTTCAAATATTTTTTAATCTTCACCGATTAAAATAATAGAAAATAACAAAGGCATAAATGTTTTTACAGTTATCTTTATCTAATGAAGACAAACACATAGCACAGTATGGAGATATTGATAGATATCGAATAATGAAAACTATAGACTCTATTCAAGATACATGTCTTCAAATTATTTGCTCCGGAAACGGTGAACAGGTACCTAAGCCACCATTGTTTCAGAGCAGAGCCGTGCAACATTATCAATATTATATTATTCCCAAACTTTGCAGGCTAAAGAATTAGAAGTGGTACTTAACAGACAAATAAATCAACTACAAGAGTCATTAGACGACAATTCTTCGAGAATGAACAATGATCTGAAAAAAGAAATATTAGAACAAGGCAAAGTCATTCACGTTCAATTTAAAGAAGTACAAGAGGCATTAAACTCTTCCACCTTTCGGGTAAGTTTTTTCAGCACCGCCGTAATTTACAAAATAAACAGATATCATTACTTTGACTTGTTCCTTTAGGAAAAGGAAGCGATGCCGAGGACGTTTAAGTTAATGGATGCTATTAAAAAACTTAATGATCAAATCGAAAGAATTCAACGACCTAAAATAGACGATGATCCGAAGAAGAAAGAAATAGCTAAAGAGGTTACGGAGAATATGAAGTGAGGAATATGAATTTCAAAAAATATTTGATATTTTAGGAAGCGAACACCCAAATATTATTAAAATATTTTATAAACTACTATTCTCCAGGAAATTGATAAACAGTACATCGACAATGGTCAAGAAAGCCAGTTGCTGCGAGGAGAGGAGTGTCACGTGGGAAGTAATCGGTGGCAATGATGTCATTAAAGCTTTTGAGACCTTGATCTTATGCATTAGGTAAGTTCAACAATTTAGCAAACTTTTGTTTTAATACATTGTACTTCCCGTAGTAAATTATAAAAGATGAGGAGTACAAATATATTTGAATTTTCAGAAAGAAGGGAGCCGAGGCCGGCCTCATAGAATTCGAGGTAATATTTGTTGTATAATTATTAAGTAAGAAAATAAAAATCATTGCCTAAGATTTAATCATATAAGTTTAATAAATAAATTTTTTAGGAGACAGCAACACCTGCGAAGAGCTTTGTTCAAACGCAGTAAGTAATGTGTTAGTAATAAAGTCTTATATTTTATGCCTAATCTATTTTATTAATGGTATGGTTTCTTCAAGGATTGATTTAGTCAACACATGGCTCACGAAACCAGCTTCGAAGGAAGACAAAGTTGTAGGGGTTGAAGCCGCGGAATCAATACTGGAGTTGGCGGAAAAGGTGCACACATACATAAGTACATTTATACACACATATATATATATATATATATATATATATATATATATATATATATATATATGTATATATATATATATATATATATATATATATATATATATATATATATATATGTGTGTATACATACATACATATAAATATATATATATTTATATGTATGTATGTATACATATATATATATATACATATTAAAAATGTAATTTGTTAATATTGATTTATTAGATGTGCGAAGACCTCAGCGGCGGTGAGAAGGAAGAGTTAAAACATGTAATAATCGAAACTAAACAACTTCTAAATGATTGTGCGACCAAATATAACAGTGAGAAAGCAAGGTAACCAATTATTCATTGGAAGTGTATATTCTCTATGTATATATTTATATTTATATATATATATATTTTTACACTTTCATCTCGCAATAGATTGATATGTTTTACATAGACATCGGTTTTTTGTAATAAAGTATAGTAGTAGTCGACATCGTCTTGTTCGTGCAGCGGTTGAGACAGGTAGATCACCCCTGACGTTAAAGACCGCAGGCCAAGCCGCGGACTAAAGTTAATTAATTACCTTTAAGCATATTGTGCCTTTCAATCTGCAATATTCTCTCGAATATTTTTCATTCTTTATTTATTGAAGGTTTATTTAAAAATGTATTAAAACTTCAATAACCCTCGTCAGTCACCTGCGGGAGAGGCTGCACGACGTGCGCAAGCTGTGCGAGCGCGGCGCCGTTACGCGCGTCGTGGAGTCGTTCCTGCAGGAGCCGCACCACGACTTTGAGCAACTCCTGCACGAGCCGGGTGAGAGAACTTCTCATTACTGGAAGTCCCGCTGATAACATTTGAATTTATTTTATGTTAATCTTCGTGATGTTGTCTTCATAAAGTACTAAAGCTGTATCATTTGTGGAAATTGAAAGAAAAGTTTGTAACTTTAATATCATTTTGAATCTTCATAATTTCGCAACGATAAAACGAGGCTCTAATATCCAACAACCAAATTCGCTCAGCTTGGTACTGTAACAACTAGAAACTCCGGCGAACACTCCCACGTAAGCACTAATAGTTGGTTTGCTAGGATCAATGGGGATTTCGCTTATAATACAAATATTCCGAACAGATGAGAAACAAAGGAAGTTTTTACTTGAGAAGAAGATAGCGGAGTTGCTGGCTCACCTGGCACGGGTCACTAAGACCGCCCACTTCGTGGCTGACACCGGCGCCGCGCCGAGGCAGGCTCTCATCAATACCACCCACCAGGTACAGCCGAGGACTGTGCTTGGCGGCATTCTCACAGTTTGGGATTACGCTCATGTGGATCAAAAATAAAACTATCGAAGATAAGCGGTCATAAAAAACGAACAACAAAGATTACAATTACCGGCTTACGAGTAGATTCTTAAAATCAGGTTTATCCCATATAGACAATAAATACATTTTTTTGTTTGTTTTTAGCAGTTCTAACAATTGTGAATGATTATAAAGAAGATTACAAGAAGTGTCCTACGTGGTTACATCTATGGTACGAACTCGGAGTTCAAATGAAACTTAATATAAACCTTTATCCACCTTATAGGTTGAACTTCTGGCACCGACTTTGGTAAAAGCCGCAGAAAATAGAATAAACCATTTAGACGACCAGGTATTTATAAGGAAACTATTTATATCATTAAACTTTGTAAAGAGATATTAAAACTTATTTTCAACTCCCAACTTTCTGATTCTAGATATATTTTGAAGTTATAGAGTTTAGTAGAAACCGACATCGTACAGCACCCGCGGGGTTGACTCGACCATCACTACGATTATCACTATCACGACTACTACTACAACTTGTATATAATATAAAATTGTCTGGCAGATCGCTATAGAAAACTATCAGAAACTACTAGCAGACTACGCAGAATCCTTGGCGAAGATTCGCGACCTGTGCGACCGCTCAGTGGATCCCATCGACTTCTCGCGGGCAGCTGGTGAGATCAGATTACTTGCTATGTACTATTAATTATAAACTTTAAAATAAAAGCCACGGTCAGATATTTATTTTACTTTAGTCTATTGTATTTTAATCGGATTAGAAATATCCATCTGTGGCTATGACTCCAATTAAATTCTGATGAGCTTTGGACTAGAAATAATAATGTAATGTAATATTTTCAAGGAGAGACGATTCATCGCATCAAGGAAGAGAGCGGGGATCCGCAAAAAAGTGTTCACACATCAAGAATGATTATAAAGTAAGCTCCTTCACCGCGCCTCTCACTCCACTCGTTTAGTCTGATCAGCGCACTCACACAGACTGAGAGAGTCTGATCAAAATAAATAAAGAAATAATAACCGTGTGTTAACTAAACGTAATTAACAATAACAAATAAATATGTATATGAATATTTTTAGTCATAGGTGTGTATTTTTTTAGTAATTCGTGAAAGTACCCTTGGTTTTGAAGATAACTTTATAATAAAATATTCTGTTCCACTTGTCATCTTTTTATACACATTTTTTAAACTTAATGTCTCGTACCCAAAGTTGGCTTGAACGAGATTGCTTTTTAAATTTAAAAAGAATATCATATCTTATGCATTATACCTATTTTCAAAGGTTAGGGCACCGCGTAGTGGACGCGGGCATGCTGGCGCCGCTCGCGAGGAAGGACGCCGAGCTGCGGCGGACCCTCGCCGACATCAAGACGGCTCTCGACCGCCACGAACACGTGGGAGACGTGGCCGCGGAGGTCAGTGTCGTCTGTGTTGTATACATATCATCCTCTACATTATATTTGTTGTAAACTGATGAAGTGCCGTCTGCCACCACTGGCGCCATTGCCGGCGTTGTTTGTTTAAATTGTTATTTTTAAATAAATATTAAACGTAACAAAGCAACTTTCATTCTATATGAATGTATGAAATATAAAAATATATAATAATAAAATAATGGCATCGATAACATTATCGTTGTATATTACTTGTTAATTTAATGCTAACATTGTACCCAGATTTTGAAGAAAACCGGTGAAGTGGAATCCGCACTGGGCGGAGAGCATATATTCCAAAAGGAGCAACACTCGGATCAACCTATTTACGTAAGTATTGCTTTTCGATCCCCGATATATAACAAATTGTACATAACGTGTTACGTATTATACCGGGCCGTACATCGGTGCGCACAGGCGGCGGCGCTGCAGCTGCACGCGGCCCTCCGCGGGTGGAGCGCCAGGCACAACGACGTCGTGGACGGCGCCAAGCTGCTGGCCGTGCTCATGGCGCGCCTCTCGCACTACATGGACACGGGTACGAGCACGAACTTCAACCGCGAGCGAGCACCCATATAAACCACACTCAACAAAATATATTTTATTATTACGCCCGATTTACATATTTATTCTTGGTCGCACGGCTCAAACACACACCGTCATGTTCCCTTTCAGACAACAAACGAGAACTAATCATCACATCGAAGGCCATAGTAGACCAGTCCCGGGCCATCGCTAACATCGCTACTAAACTCGCTGCCGAGTGTACCGACATGAGGATACGGACTGTAATTTATATTTCTGATATAAATAAAACTACTAAAATATAATTTATTTTTTAATTTAATTTTTATACCAAGGACGTATAATAAAGAGAGAATTTCCAATAATTTGTTATTGTTAGAGTTACATTAAAAATAATTCAAAACATTGAAAAAAAAAATTGTATGAAATTGTAGAAATGATATATGAGCGGTAGTGTGGTAAAAAATAATGATCTGTTTTGTCACCTCCTTCAGAACCTGCTACAAGTCTGCGAGAGGATACCGACGATCAGCGGACAGCTGAAGATGTTGACTACTGTGAAGAGCTCCTCGCTCGGCCAACAAGGTGACTGTGTTGGGTTATTTGTTAAAGTAAACTTATTTTTACTTATACCAGTTGACCTCAACCCGCTCCGCTAGCACTGATAACTAGGAGTCTTCAATACAATATCGACTGCCTAACAAACTCTCATTTGTTATTATTGTTATTGAGGCGTTCAGGCAACCGATTACCGAGGTACTCAAGAATTATCATAGTAAGACGATATATTTTTATTCTAATCTATAGCTCTTAAATTTTGAGGAAGGTTGAAAGTTTGACTGCGTATTTAACATCACACTACCCCCCTTTAATATAAAAAGTTAATAAAATACTTGGTTATTCAGTGTCCCTTTATTTCTGTTCGATAATAGATTTAAACTAACGTTCAACCCCGGGCGGCGTCGCGGTGTTAACAAAGTACTAACTGTTACAGGGTTCGCGGAGGACAAGGAAGCCATGACCATGCTCGTCGGTAACGCACAAAACCTCATGATAAGTGTAAGTGTACTCAGTATCTACAATATTTAACTTATTATTAACTTTAAGTAGATGACTGATCTTTTGGTTTCTAAAATTTGTTATATGGTGTGACGTCGGAACCCCAACAAAAGTCTTCACGGCTGAGTCTTTTCTTTGGAAAAAAACTCATCCAAAAAAGAAGTGGAGCCCGGGATGTGACGTAATAAGGTTTGCAAGTGTACTATTAAGTGTCAATGCGGTACTTTGTGATATTTCAGATCCAAGAGGTGGTGAAGGCGGCGGAGAGCGCCTCCGTCAAGATACTGTCGTCTCAGCGAGGATACCGCATGAAGTGGGTCCAAAGAAACTATTATTGATAGTTTGCAAATCACATTTTAAGTACTTCTCATATCAATTATTATTCAACTTCAATTAAAACTTTCAAGTAAAACTTAAATAAAATATACTATGCATTTGTCTTGTGTCCCTCCCTATTCTAACTTCAAAATACGTGGATAACCCGTGTCCATCGAAGCGAAGTTTGTCATCCAGATTATATATTAAATGCAATTATTTCATCACTTTTACACATTAGATAGGGTGGTAATTAATAAATAAAACAAAATAATAATAAACAATCGGATATAAATCTTTATTTACAAACTTAATACAAGCCTCGCCCACTCCGCGCAGTCTTACGAGTATAGGTGCTCTTAATTTATTAATTACATTTGAGCAAATAACAGATATTATTTTATAATTATCAAAACAATAACCAGCACCTTCAAATAAATCAGACACTAAATTACACAATTAAATACATTTTTACAACTTTGTGACATGTCAGGTAAATTCCATTATTTTTTGTGAGCTTCCTCAGGACTAACTAAAGGAACAGGTAAGGTCCCTGTTCTTTAAGTAAGTAAGTGTAACGTACTGTAAGTGAGTTAAGTAAGACACTGAACTAAACTACCGATACACCCGAGGACGTGTACTTATAAATCCAATGTAGTTACCTCAATAGGACCTAGTGTTACCTGTTGCCATCGCTACTCCCGGGTTGATCATCCTTATTCACGATTTGCTGCAACTCGTAATCCTGGACCACTTGGAATATCTTGCTCTTCGCCTGATTTAAATAATAGGGACTGAACTTTCTCAGCGTCGATCCGATGGTTATGAGGAACACGTCCAACGGATCCGCCGGGTTGAGCTCTTGGTAGTCGTTAGAAAAACATGAGTCGTCCTGACGCTTCCTGAAGCCGATGTTGGGTTTGACCTCCCGCGCCTCGTGACGGTCGAATTCCGACTGGTTCGCGAAGACTTCGGGCGGCATTTCGACTTCGCAGGCGTTGGCCTCTTCGAGAAAATCTGCGTAGTCGTCGCCGGCGGCAGTGGCTTCGTTGAAGAAGGGCAGCATGAAGGACAGCTCTTCTTCGTATTTGTAGTTGTAGCTGCGATGGGTGGGATGCCGCAGTCGGTCCCTGATCTTCCGCCGCATCATGTCTCGTATGTTGATCCAACGCGATTTGCAAATCGCCGCTGTAATTGAGGATAACAACTTTCATCAAATTGATTCGTTACGTTGTTGAGATATTTGGATTATTTTTAAAAAGTGACCCAGAGAGGTAGTGAAGTAGGTAACAAGGAATGCAAATTATATTGACAAATGCTCATATAGTCGGTTAGATGAAAACTGGCTGAATATCGGTGGAAATATTTAAATAAAAATGTTATTGTCAGTTCAATAGACGTCGGCGCGTGTTGAGTGTGTTTAGTGTGTTCAGTGTGCTCAGTGAACAATGGAGCGACCTCTCACATTCATTACCATACTGTACTTTGTGAGAGCGCTGCAAACATAACTTGCCTTTGAATCGACTCGTTCTTTCCATTTTGAAGTTTTTGTATTTGTGTGAAAAATAAGTGTACATATTTATAGATTTGTCTGCGAAGAAGTAGTACAAGGAGTGTCTACATTTGTTAAAGTCTTTGTATGGTACGTGTTGTACGCGGTTGATTTGATCCGGGGAGGGACTTTTACGAATGGAAGCCTTTTTTGTCATTTTGTCTTCTACAAAAATAAATCTTTACACTGAATCTAAAAAAATATTCTCATATATTGTACGAGTCATACTGTATGGGAATATTTGTTTGTGGGACCTTTGCCCTTTAATTATTAGAGATCACCAAAATTTCAACCCGGAATAGTAATAATAATAAATAGTAATAATGTTTCTAAGGAAAACACAAATAAACTCTTAGATTAATCGACATAAAGATTCTTTTTCTGACCTTTAAAGCGCGGGCGAAGTCGCCGACAAAGGCTAGTCATAATATTAACGCTAAATTACTAAAAGAATAGGGACTTCACCCACAGTATTTTATATCGCGACCAGTTGGTTCACGGTCTGTTTGTCTCATCTCAAACTCAGAGATATACTTATCTCTACTAATTTCGAAATAATTAAAAGACCTTTAAAGAAAAGATTTAATGAAGACTGACAAATACATCTGGTATCACCAACAACGTGATCTGATAGCACCAATGACCGTCTAGTGCTGCTCCTTCCTTACACGAACTGTATCTGTTTGTGGCTGACAGCAAAGTTGATGATTATTTATAGAGAAAGTAACAGCTTCACACTCAGTCTCACATTCACCTCAGTTATACTTGTCTAAATTATTGATAATGACTGCATGTGGTGTGTCAATCGTGAACAAAACGTACCTATCTGAATTTTTTTTTTTATGTAACTACAATGGAATTTATTGGCACTATTGAATTAGCCAATGCCTTTAAATATTCCTTACAACGTTTAAGCCATACCTGTCAGTATAGCGATATGTTAATTGTTCATTATTACTACGAGACGGTAAGATATATGTAATTGTTCTCTATTAAAATACGATCTCAAAACTGAATAAACTTTTTTAAAAAAAATCTTAAAACGCGAACATTAACCAAAAAAAAATTTGATATACAACTGGTAATATTAGACTCGGACTAAAAAATGATTTTGTACCTAATATGTAACTATTTTATATTCCGCGACCACGCTGTCTTGGTAAAGAAATGGTTATTGTGTTACTTTAGTTTTATATTTAAATAAACTAATTAAACATAATTCTCAGCAATCCCTTATCTAGTGATTATGATTGTCGCAATAACTCTCATGCGAGAACTTGTAAAGATAGAGAGCGAACTATTACTGGACCCACATATATTTCTGCATATAAAAAAGTAAAAACACAAAATACTCAATATCCGCCTAAGTCATGTTTTACCTGTCGCTTACCTAGAATGTCTTCGTAATCTATCTATTTACAAATACGGCGCGCTTTATTTCAATGGAACCTCGACTCACCTGGCCGATTTAAAATATCACCGATCTTCTGCCAGACGACCTCCCTTGTATCGAAATCCAAATATTTTGAGTGTTTTTTGTTATAAATAATAGGATTTTCCCTAACTAGTTTCAACAATTTCAAGTCTAAAGTCTTGTTAAAGGGCAACGGCATCGTGCCGGCTCGCGGGACGCGTCTGAGACTGGAACGACTGCGATTTAATGTGTTGCTAGTGTTAAAGTGTCTCTTATGAATTATTCTGGTCTTTAATGTATGTCCTTCAATATTTAAACTTTGTTTTACTAATAAAATTTATAATCAAAATGACGTAAAGAGAAATTAAAATGGAAATGAGGAGACATATTGTTGAAAAGGACAATTAATTCTGACTAGACTAAATTTGGTGTGTGATAAAATGTTAGACATGTTTGAAGTCTTATTATGTAGAAATAAAGAAGTATTGATTTCTCATTTATGTAAGACAACCAATATACATTTAAACCCTTCAATCATATATTTTTTATAAATACAAAATTATAGCTTAAATAAAAAGTTACCCTATTTCTAAGTTGCAGCTAACGTTACTGGCAGCACCAATACGATACGAGTAGTGCACGAGACGGCAACGTCGCACCCACGTTCAACGCTCCGACGGCGATACCGCGATCGACGATTATATTATATCATAAAGCGAACGTCGTATTTATCTAAACTCAAACACTATGCATATGTACTATTGATAATAATATCACCATTAATATAATCATATTTCTTATCATCTTTAATACTTTACATTTTACGATAAATTAATATTATGGTTTTTGGTTTTCGAAATGTCTTAAAGCGTTAGTTATAAAAATTTATATGGAAATTCACAGCATAAGGACTACACTGTTTTCAGCGAAATGTGTTATTCATAAGACATTTATTATATTTTTGTTTTTAATTGTTTTCATCTAGTAACATATGAGATACAAAGAAAACACAACGTTAGTACAATTTAATAACACAAATTATAAAATAAAAATTAGCTCAACATTTTTTAAAATAATTAGTTTATAAATAAAAACTAATTAATTGAAATCCACGCCATCTACAATCAACTAATGCAAGTTTTTATATTTTTTTATAGTGGCGGCACAGAAAACAAGGGATATATTAATATATTTTTTTATAATAATTATGTAAAAGACGAGGGTTGGACAATTATATAAATTTATCCCATTAATGCATTTTAAACAAAATATTAGTTTCAAACGGTTTATAAAAATGTAAAAGCAAACTTAGGACTGGCGAGATATCGATCGACGCGGTCGTGTCGCCGTCAGTGTCGATGACGTTAGCCCCTACTACAAAAGTCGAATCGTTCTCACTCAATGTCGGAAGTGGAATATTAAAAACCATATATACGGTAATATTATAATTATTTCTTTACATAATAATTTTTCAACAGAACTCAGTAACTTCTTCCTATTACTATAAATAAAAAACAATGCTTTAACATAGCATTAAGAGTTTAAAGTTAAGCTATAAATAATAAAACATAGTAAACATATTAAATAGTTAATGCATATAAATAGCTTCCGATGCGGAGATCTTTATATCGTGAGGAGTGACGTCATCGTCGTGTTGTTGCTTTTGGACGATCTGCTGGAGGTCGTGCTCTTGAACTACCGAAAATATTTTACTTTTTGCAAGATTTAAGTGATATGGAGAAAATGTTTTCAAAGTAGCACCGATGCTTAGCAAGAATGCGTCAACGGGGTCGGCGGAGTCAAATTCTGTCGGAGTCACTCCTTCATTGAAAGCCACAGATGTCATAGGATCTACTTCCTCAAAAATCTTCTTTTTTTTCTTCTTTTTAGCGTTTGATTTGCAAGATCTTTTTATTTTGGCCTTTTGGACTGGTCCCTCACAGTTGTCGCTGTCAATAGGGGGGCCGTTACCGCAGTCCTCGTTTCCTGGATCGTTACTTCGTTCATCAGAATCAAACTCTTCATTTTGTATGGATACATCTTTAAAGTATGGTCTCAGAAAAGATACTTCACATTCATATTTGTATATTTTCGGCCGCATCCCTGTAGGTTCTAAATTTTTGCGGAGAATTCGCCTATAAACATCTCTTATATTAATCCACCTCACTTTACAGTCAGCGGCTGAAACATGGTTCAACTGTAATGACAACAAACTAATAATGCGCACTACAACTATAATTATTCATTACTATTTCTATTATAAAATAGAAATATATAATATAGGAACAAAATATTTTAGAACATATTTATTCTTCTATATTTAATTTCAAATATATGTAACGTAATTCACTTTCAACTCGACCGCGGGGTAAGTGACAAAAGAGTGATATATCGTGTTAAGGGACGCCGAACATCGTAAATTATAAAAGCAAACTCGCGGAACGTACCGGATCTCTTGAGCTCGTCTCCTATCTTCTGCCAGGCGACCTCCCGCGCGTTGAAGTCCATGTACTTGACGTTGTTGTGGTCGTACAGCACCGGGTTCTCCCTCACGAGTCTGATTAGTTTTATGTCTAACTTCTCGTGAAACAACATGGCGCCTCGCCGCTCGCGTCGGACGCGTCGTCTAGCGGTCGTTCGTCGTTTGCGATCGATTTTTAGAGCTGTTACGATTTAGTGTTGCTAGCTTTAAATTTTTAAACATTTTAAAATTTACTTTTGACTTGATATTTTTCTTACTAGACTTGGCGGGTGACAGTTTAAATCCATATTGGATTTTATTGCCGAGTATTTATTACCTAAGAAGGTTTACGAGTCACCGGTGGTTGCGCTATACTGCCAGGAAGTTCAAGAAAAGAAAACTAATACTAGAAATATATAATTATTTATTAATCGTAAATTATTCTAAGCGATTTCTGTCCTTACACTCGGGTCATTGACCTCGGGCTGTGAATACGTCATAGGTACATATGATACAGATCAGTCAACGTGATATATTCATTTACAATTAAGATTTAACACTTTGTATAAATAACAAACATACAAGTACATATTAATATTACTTTGTAAGTTACATCAAGTGTAAAGCTAGGTTTGACGGTTTCGTTCACACTAAGGCCGGTTCAAGTTACCGACTACCAAAGGAGAAGGAACATTTAAGTCACAAGTTCTAATCAAAACAAAAAATGTCAATACTCTCACGGGCTAGAGGTAAATAATAATTGCAAGCTTCTTTTGATATTTTGATAACTTTAAATATAAATAACATAATAAATACAATCATTGAATAGAATAAAGATAATTGGGTCTTAAAAGAAATGAACTACTCTAGATACGTTCAACGCGAAAACAATTATTAAAACAAATATACATTCAAATAAAAGCTTTATTAATATAGTTACAAACATAACTTACAGTAAACATAAACATTGATGCAAAAGAAAGGCAAGCTTCTACGAGTAGGATTATTATTATTAATATAATAATATACTTATTTCATTCGCTCGTATAAAAATATATCACTATGAATACACTACGTGTCAGGCAATCGGGTGTCCGCCTACGAGTACGTTTCAAAAATACAGGGTATTGTCCGCGAGTCCACTGACTGACACTGACACACAGACTGACTCAACGCCATCTGCCGGGTATACATTTTGTGTTTATTTGTTTTGGCGCCAAAATCCATCCATCCCGTGTTATTTACTGTTACATGTATATTGGTACAAAAATCAAACAAACTGCTTGAATAACGAGTAGTATCGAAGTAGATAAACTCAAGCGCGCGTCCTAGAGACGGGTGACGTGCGTTGTACCACCTTTGTACCTTTGATACCAACGTTGACGTTAAGCTTATTAAATAAATAAATTTCCACATTATGTTGTTTTTCCTGAACGTGACGTCACAGTTAAAGTTACATAATATAGTAAATGCTACAGTTTGTAGTCGCGGAGATTAAATTTGCACCAATAATATAAATAGTTTATATTTTGTTTAATAAAATGTATCCGATATAATGGCGTCGGTCGAAGGCTCCAAGGACGCGGTCGGAGCAGAAGCACAATCCACTAAAACTAAAAGGTACTCCGTAAATAACAAAAGTACCGACGATACCAAATACCCAGGGGCGCACCGTCGCCGTGTCGCCGTGTCGCCGTCCCTCTCACTCATCCGCCATATTGGTTTTACACTCAATACGAAGATGTCTTCATGTCACAATGGACTTCCCTTACGACGTATATTGCTTATTAAGTTTCTTATTACTATTTTTAACAACATTTTTATGAAAATTAATAATTAACTTCATTAACAATAATTACGATCTATCACACTTTTTTGTATATTTATGATTAATTTATTTAAAAATATAGGTTATGAGTGTTATGTGTGTTATCAACATTGTACAAACTAACAACAGACACACAACTAAGCCGCCAAATAAATTAATATTAATATTATTATAATGTATATATATATATATATAAATGTAATATTATGCGCTAATCACAATCTCTATAAAGCTGTGTCCGATGGCACTCCCGACAAACAAACAATTTCGTTGCAAATAAAGTATACAAAATAAATCTCAGACGATAGACAAGTGTTCTACGTTAATGTTGTGTGTGTGTGTGTGTGTTGTGTGTTGTGTGTTGTGTGTTGTGTGTTGTGTGTTGTGTGTTGTGTGCGGGTGTGTGTGTGTGTGTGTGTGTGTTGTGTGCGTGCTTGTGAAGACTCACACACACACACAAGTATTCACAGACGTGAATACTTGTGTGTGTGTCTTTATGTGGTGTGAGTGTGTACGTGTGTTCGCGTGTGAGTATCTCAGTGTGCGTGCGCGTGTATGTGTGTGTGTGTGTGTGCGTGCGTGTCATTGTCTGTGTGTGTTTGTGCTTGCGCATGTGGGCGTGTGTGTGTGTGCGTGCGCATAGGCGTGTCTGTGATGTGTGTGTGTGCTTGTGTTCTTGCGTCATGCTTGTCTATATCTGGTACCACGGTGAGCGCCGCACCCACCGCAGCCTGTAGGCGCCCTGCTCGGTGCGTATCTTGATGGAGGCTCCCTCGGCCGCCTTCACCGTCTCCTTCACCTGTGCGTGTGTTGGAGTGATATTATTACATTACACAAATGCTCACCCGCTCGTATATTTAAGGTAGAGTGTTATTATATAAGCTAAGTAGTAGCCGTGTGACTTACGCTCTGCATCAAGTTCTGTGCGTTCCCGACCAACATCTCAGTGGCCTCCTGGTCCTCCTCGCTGCCTGTTGACGATCACAATACAATCATGTAACAATATACTAACTTCTTATTAACTCACGTGGCTTATGTTTGGTGGTAGTAAAAAGGCGTGATCGTAAAGGTGTATTTAAAACATCACAATGAGGTAGTTGATTCGTTTAAAATACATAAACAATGGTGATAAATAATATATAATGCGATATATTACATAATAGATGTATAATATAAAAGCAAAGCCAGTACCTTTGTAGTCCGCCGTGCCCACTGCGGCGGCACAGCGGCGGCACAGCGGCGGTTAGCGGGACACGACATTAATATATTATTAATTAGCGTTTAATGTAAGCAGAGTACGTCAATATACGTAAGAACAAAGTGCTGTTATAATGTACCATCAATATATTTATCTACCGGGTTGTAACGGTGGTTGTTATTTGCTGGCTCCGTATATTTGTTAGAGGATTAAAAATTGTAACAAAACCATGGTGATTCATGAAATTTAATTATATTTTTTCTTAGTAATGTTTGATGAAAATCTTTTTAGTGTCTTGGTCATTCAGAGCTCCCCGTCTTTATACAGGTATATGGGTACCGTGACCGAATATTGACGAAAAACGATTACTAAGTAAGCACTAGTGGCACTCGGATACATAACTATTAGAAAAGCTGCTCGACGAAATGAAGGGAAGTAACACAAGTCTACCTCAACCTTACAAATATAAACATGAATCATGGCAATACAGTGACTGAATAACACGACACGTCGGTCGAGTGAGTGCGCTCACGCGAGCTACGGTAACACTAACGGGGACAAGTGAGGAGTAGGAGGGGGTGCCGTAACATGGGGTCCTCACCCTGAGCCCCCAGCATGGTGGCCTTCACCGTGGAGAGTATCTTGAGCTGCGTGCCGATGGTGGGGATGCGCTCGCACACTTGGAGGAGGTTCTGAGACAAATTAACATGATAATAACGACTCGTACGACAAACATAAGCATCGATCGAGTGGGTGGTGAACATTTAAATGTAAATAGTAAATAAGCTATAGTAGGGTGTAATAATTCCAAGTGTAGTGACGGTTGTTAACGGTGCTTACGGTTCTAATTCTCTTGTCGGTGCACTCCAGGGCCAGTTTCTTGGCGAGGCGGGTGACCTCCTCCGAGGCCTCCGCTATCGCCTTGGCCGTGGCTATCAGCTCACGCTTACTGCCTGCAATACGTCGAACGGTCACACTTTGCATTTGATACATTTTAATATACATGATAGTGGTGGGTGTGAGTCGTTAGTGTTTCAAATTATTTGTAGTATCTTCAATTGCATCGCCTGCTGTGATAACGTTATTTTGTAAAAAGTATTAGAACGACTGGGAAAGAATTTTAATTCATCATATGGGCAAATATTGACAGATAATATTTATCAAATTAGTTTAACGCCCACGTGGACCGTGTCGCACGTAGAGAACAACACTCATGGAACCAATCCCCGCGCCGGCGGTCGCGGCGAGTCGCGGTACCACGGCTGTATATTCTATAATTACTGTTCAAGTTTTCCTCCACGCGCCATTATTGTACACACACAAACATATAAAACTTACCGCTAAGGTTCAAAGCCACTTCTATCCAAGAAGCACGGACAGACATATAATTAGCACATACATTGCAGTTAGCGAACAAGCGAATATACAGCACATCGCAGAGGGTCAGAGAGGGTTTCTTGTTTTGAATACGGTTTTTTTATTTCCACGACCCGGTCTTCTAGAAGGAGTACTTTCAGAAGTTTATTTAATGACTTTTAATAAGTGTTTTGTATTGTTAATAATATTTGTAAATCAAAAAACAAAGACTGAAAAATGATTTTCGATAATTGAGCGAAGCGAACGAAGTAAGCGGAGCGTTTTACTGGAGACTTTTTACATTTTTTGTCACGAATTGGCTCGAAAACTACTTGACGGAAAATTATGAAACTTTGCAATCAAAAAGACACACATTAGATGATGGTTTTAAAAAAATATATGAAAAATGAACTCAAAAAAAAAAAAATAATTTTTTAATATCATTTCAAAAAACTGATTTCCCATTAAAGTCAATGGGAAACGATGAGTCAATACAATGGGCTCGCTTCGCTCAATATCCAAACGGCACACGAGATTTCGCGAGCGCAGCGAGTCGAAATTGAGGGTTTGTTGGCGCCCCTAGTTAGTATGAAGTTTGTAGCAACCGACTGCCATTGGATTTGTCATTTAATGAGTCTTCTTCAACAAGTAGGCCACACTCCCAACACCTTCTTTTCTATTTCTATTAAACTGAACACTAAAACCCCTGCGACAATATTAGAAGCTTTCATATACAAGCTAAGTTAAAGCGCTCCTGTTTTACATCGCATGAAACAAAAAAAAAGGTTTTGCACGTTAGAAACAATACATTTATAAAATGCTTATAAAGTGTAAGATGAGTGATAAGCGGTATTCCGCCCCCTCGTCCCCCCTCATAATGGAGTGCGTACCCTTGGAGTCGGAGCGCACGAGGTCGGAGAGGCGCGCCATGAGGATGGCCATGCGCTTGGCGGCCGCGATGATCTCGTTGTCCTTGGACGACCACTCGCGCACCGCGCGGTGCAGGTTGTGCGCCGCCACCTGCACACCGCAACACCGCAACATGCACATTTACTACACATCTCGAAAATAATGGATAGCGCCCTTACAACGCCCCCTCGGTCAGCACGACCGTCTCTACAGTAACCACGAATAGGGCCATATATGAATATAGTTTCTTATTAGATTATCATCTCTCCTCGACGTTTTCATTAATGTCATTTATAAGTGATTTTCATCTACGAAGCAGCAATAAAAAAAGCACTCCCCCCCCCACCCTCCACAGATCGTCAGTATTATAGTGCATATTCTGAAATAACAAGAGGCCGCGGCCGGCGGTGATTACTCACCAATATAGGCTGACTGGGGTGCGGCTGCCGCCTGAAGATGTCCTCTCCCTCGTCGTCGGTGTCGGGAGGCGGGGGGCGGGGTGGGGGAGCGAGCGCGGGAGGAGGAGGGCGCGGCGGGGCGGGTGCGGCGGAGAGTGCGGACTGGGTGCGCGGGGCGGACAGCGCCGCCGGCAGCGCGGGCGGCGACGGGGGCGCGGGCAAGTAGTGCCGCGACAGCGCGTCCTCCACGCCGCGGAGCGACTGGATTATCTGCAAGCCATAAAAAGAGATAATTAACGTTTCGCGATCGGTCGTGTGCACCGCATCGCTCGATGGCAGAGTGCCGACAGGTACCCACCTCCCCGTTGGCGGCCCGCCAGGCTGGAGCGGCGCCGCTCTGCCGCAGCGCCACACCCTTGGCGGCGCGCACGGCGGGCGCCAGAGCGGCCTGCAGGCGCTGCTGCGCGGTTCCCAGGGCGGCGCCGAAGTCCCCATCCTCGGTGTTGTCTCGCTCCCGGCCCGCCACCGACAGCACGCGGTTCGCCAGCCTGGTGACACCGCACAGTACAGTGGCAGTAGAGAGACTACAATGATAGCGGCCGCGCCACCCGGGTGCGCGGCGAGGGTCGTACCTGGCGATGGCGGAGGTGTTGTCGACCATCTTTTGCGAGTCGTCGTTACGGATGGCGTCCTCGCACAGGTACGTGTGTTTTTGAATCAGTTCACCTGCAATAAGATATATTAATGAGTCGAGATAGGATTTAGGTGTCCGTGTTTTATTTCATTGAAAATAATGAAACCGGTTAAAGATGTGGCGATCTACTCAAATAAACCCTCGGGAATGTTATCGGAAAATTGCCTCCAAAAAATGATGCGGTGTGATGTTATAGGTACGTCAAAAAAAAACTACTGACTACTGTCGGTTAAATCCATGATTTTGAAGAGCCGTCATTTATAACAATTAACTTGTGATTAGTTCAGTCTGAGAGGTCACTCGTTTGTCAGAGGTCGCGGCAGACGGAACCCACGACCCTGTGACAATCTCGTAAAAGTTCCCAAATAGACGAAAACTTGAAGTCCAAAACATGACATATCTATTTTGGCTGGACATCCCGTCGATATTGATCGCACCGATTTTTTTATCACCGGTTAATAGAGGTGTTTTTAATTTTAAGAACGCCTACCATATAGTCGGGTTTTATAAATAATAAATAAGCTGTCGCAGTGATGTGACAAAGTTGCCGTCGTCGTTTCTGAAGAAGCCCAGAAATCCTCACCCGTCGTACTTGTAAGGATAAAACGGTACGAAGGATCGATACTTACTCGATATCGGTCTTTAAGTATAGATCGTTTTTTTTATATTTATTATAACATAAATGAAAATCGTAATTAATTTTATTATTCAAGATTGACACACAAAAATAAAAGTAGACGTAAAAAGATCAGTTTTTGCGACGCTTCCCAGTTATATTAGGTTTTCTGCCGTGCAACTGACGGCGAGTTCAGTGGCATCGGAATTTTTCTCGGGCGTGGACTAATAGACTTGCGAATTACATAAAACTAGAAATAAAAAGCGATACGATCAGGTGGGTATCGGCCGAGTGCAAAGCACTCGCGTATACGATGACAGTATTTTACCCCGATACCAACTCCGTACTTAGCTTCAATGTACTCGTACGTACGGACTTGGCATCGCAGGGAACGCATCGAGTAAGTACTTGTATTTACTCGTATCGTTTCATCCCTGCATACATACGTCGTTGAATTCGTGCGTTAGAGATATATCCGCTAACGAGGGAGCAGAACAGTACCGTTTGTCTAAGTATGAACACTATAACTCGAACACCCACCGGCCGTCCTCACGAAGTCGAGCGGCTCCACGGCCTGGTCGCAGAGGTCTCTGCAGCGCAGCACGGCGTCCGAGTACTGACTCTTGAGGTTATTGAAGTGCTCCTCTGCTACCTGAGTTATATATAATAATATTTACTATGATACTGAGATGCGTTTCTTCGCCTTTTTTTACTTTAAGTATACGTACTTTGCTTTCCGGATAGTGCAGTCTTATCTTCCCGGCACAGATGAGTTGAGGCGACAGTTTCTCTACCTGTTGTACATTTTGTAACTATTATCTATTGCGGAATACACCAGGGTACGGGCGAGGAACGGAGGAGTATCTACTAAATTTAAATTTACTCGTTAGTAATCCTCACAGCAGAGCAGTTAAATTAACTGGATCAAGTCGTAATATAATATCGTTTAGATTATTGGATAAAAGACGGTTCCTTATTTGGAAAGTTATTTCGTTATACTTATCGATGGCGGGGCGACCTAACAATACAAAACTTTCCAACCCATACGATAATACGCCGAAGTGTGTGTGTGTGTGTGTTTGTGTGTGACCTCGTGCGCGTGTGAGATGAGTTGATCGGCGAGTCTCTTGTGGTGCCCCCTGTCGGCGGCGAGCAGCGCGGCGGCGGCGGCGGCGCGGGCGCTAAACGACGACAGCGCGACCGACTTGTCGTGGAAGTTGCCCTCGCGGTTCGGGGTGCCTGGAGGAGGGAGAACGGGGTATATAAGACTAGTTATTTTATTCGTGTCATTTGAAGTCATAGTTTGTTTTTTTAGTTTCGTTGTGTTATTTTTAGGAATGCGAACGCGTAGACTCCATCGTGCCCGGTAATTAATATTTATAAGTTTCCAAAGTGAGGACGTCATACTACAGCCGCAGTACCTCCCGGGGCGTTGGCGGCGTCGCTGAAGTGCCTCAGCGGCGCGCCCACGTCTATGAAGTCCTCCACCACCCGGTTGACCACAGCGCGCTCCATACTGCGCTTCAGCTCGTGCAGCTTGTCCGTCAGTTGACTGTGGAGTGTACCACATAGCATTGTATCACTACAGTGTAGACACTGGAGACATGCCGTCTCTTATATAATAACCCACCCAATATTTCTCCAACGACCCCCCGTGAGTGAGATATCTCGTATCAAATGTGACATTAGCAAATGCTTTTATTATAATTTAATTAATTAAAAAGCAGCCCTAGCTCGTCTTAAACGCAATAGATCAGACCGCGTGACAGCCCTGGCCTCCTCGGTGTCTCCCTCCCCGCTCATGCAGAGGTCCGCCAGCTGGTCGGAAAACCGCTGCACTTCCGAACATAGCTGCATTATCTCGGCCTTCTCGCGCCCTTGGAGGTTGTCCGCTATCTGCGGGTACAGCATAGTAATATTATTTATAGTTGAAATAAACGGTAGACCGCAGTGCGGGCTAAGTGTTCCAGTCTTAATTCATCAAAATAAGAATATTTTAGTTTTTAGCTATTTCTTTCCCCACGTTTCCAAATGTTTATCGGACAGTAAAACTTGACATATGTGTTTCGATTTCAGTACACTGTTCCAGTGTATATTGATACAATACCCTCTGTCCTTGGGACACGATGCTGTTGATCGCCTTCTGTCCCTCCAGTCTGGTGGCGGGCTCGCAGGCGGGGTGCACCAGCCACTTGTGAGCCGTCTCCAACCTGGACACATTCCAAATGCATGAGGTGCTCGCTCAGGCTCTACGACCGACACAATCCCACCCATAAATATTAGTATAAATATTCCCCAGCCCCACCTGGCCCCTATGGTCTTCCCTCCCTGCTGTTTCTCAGCGGCGCGGACCCCCTCGTTGACGATGGCCTCCATTTCTTTCAATTGTGATTTCAGGTCTGTCGCTAAGTTTAATGCCTTCGAATTTAAAACATAGCACGAAAATATAATTGATCACTCATAAACTACGAAGAAGTTATTAGTATCAAAAAAAGATTAAAAATATATGATGAAAAAGTGAGTCGGACCTTAGGTTCCCCGCCGCGACCGTATTGTCGCTCGTCACAGAGAAGGTCTGCATTAACTCCGCCGGACCTGAGATAAAATGAAAGCTATAGTTGATACAGACGAGCGTTTGTGTGCGTGTGTTTCTGTATGGGCGTGTCTGTGCACGTGTGCGTGTACCTGGTGGCTCGTCGCAGGCGGTCGCCGAGGTCGGTGGCGAGGTGCTCCGCGGCGCGGGCGGCCGTGGTGTGCGCGGCGCGGAGGGCGCGCTCGCCCGCACTCGTGCGCTGGGACTCCGAGTCCTGAACGCGGATACACGTTAAAGAATACGACGCTCTTATATGCAGATCCACCGACAACTGAGAATTAGTCGATTCGTTCCGTGGTGAAATGAAACGAACTAATAATATATCTAGTAAAAAATTATCTCGTCGACGGCCTCTGACCCGCCTCAAAAACAAAATATCGGCAAACTGTATCATCTACATTTTCTTATATTTGTTTCTACAAAATATTTTATCTTATTGATGTTATGTCATTAAAAATAAAACTAGACGTCAGTGCTATTATTTCACTTATGTGTACATTTCTTTACTAAACCACTGCTTTGTTAAACGACAATAAATTGTTGTTAACGTTACGTTATAACGTTTAGAAATGTGTAAGTTTTACAAAAGTTTAAGAACGGTCAATTTGACCGGTACTTGGTAGGTTTAGTGTTAATAATATTACAGCGATTAACTGACTTTTAATATGAATAATTACATTTTCTTTTTACCAACGTCGCATTACGCGGGAAGACGGTCGCCGGTGTCATGGCGGCGGGCTATGACGTCACGGCTCAGTAGATATTGCAAAAATGTATGTTAAGAAAATATTACACATCAATCACATAGCAAATTATTTATTTATTTTCCAAATAAGTCCGCCCGGCGAGATCCGTCGGCTGCACTTGTAAAAATGTATAAGATTGTGAAGTTCAACCAACAATGAATACCGACTAACGACACAGAGGTCACGGAGACGATGATCGGTGTTTGCGTTAAAATGGCCGATAGCAACGTCTCCCGCGTGAATGCGTACCTCGAGGAACTCGTCGGCGGCGGCCGCCTTGTCGTGCAGGAGGCAGTGCAGCGCGCGCAGCACCGCCACGTTGTCCTTCTCCCCGCCGTCCTCCACGTACGACGTCAGCTGCAGCACCCTGTGGAACGCGTCACTTCTAACACCCCGCATGTCCACTTGCGGGTCGTATTCGACGGTAAGCGTCGGAACCTCTGGACTTCGTATAAAATGTATCAACTCGCTCGAGCTCGCTTTTACCTAATAATTTCGTGTATTTCATCCGCCATCCTCTGTGCCAGGTAATTTCTGTTTTCGGCGGCGTCCTCGATGCCTTTGCCACCTGTGAACCACCGTAATGTACTTTGAAATAATAATGCTTTCCCATTCCCAAAACTATTATCGAGTAATATATTGTTGACTAAACCGATAACACTAAACAACAACACACTCGCACTATCTATATTTTATATGAGAAGCAATCAGTGCACCGAGCATTTGCCGTGCGTCGTCCTCTCTTAGGGTCTTTTTGGTAACTGAAGAACAGGTCCGTGACGTAACAATTTCAAAATCAATGTTATTTAGGTCAACAATACAACCCTAGGGCGTAATGTGTGAATATCTGTTAACAAAATAGTGATGTGTAGATTACAAGCGAGCGCACCTTCCGCCAGGATGTGTATGTACGTCTTCATGGAGCAGATGAGGACCGGCGCGAGTCTCTTGACGCTGTCGAGGCAGCGCGCGAGCGTCTCCGCGTGCGGCGGATGGGTCAGCTCGGCCGCCCGCGCCGCCACCTGCGGAGAGGTTCAGGTTAGGCCAGCTTATAGATACGCTACGTGACTCGTGTCCCCTTTATGTTTTTCCTCATGTTTGGTTTGCTGTCTCCCACTCACTCCGTCGGTGCCGGAGGTCCCGATCGCAATTTTCGCGATGACGAGATGAAATGTAGCGTATATTACTAGATGGCAGCGAAGCTTTCAACGAGTGAAACAATTGGTACAACGGGTTCGGTAGCTACGGATCGTATTCGTTATTAAAATCATACAAACAAACAATTTTCTTATTATAACATTAGTAGCGATGAATAAATAACTGACGGTCACAGTGTCATTAAGATCATATATGTTTATTTTGTATAGACCGTGCACTGAGCGTCGGTGTACAATGGGTCCTAGTAATAAACAAACAAACATGCAAATGCTCCAACGAATTAATAAAACACTGAACTTGCTCAAAGTACAAAGAAAAAGTACAACAATAAGGTACATCACAGTGGTTTAAGCTAACAATCAATTTTAAAATCAATGATACTATTTACTTTATTAAACACTACGACCACTCACCTCCCTGGCTGCTTTGGACAAAGCCGGTGAAATATCTCTGAGAAACTGAACCAGGTCCTCCATTGTGTCGATTACTTCCGCGACCCCGAGGTAGTCTAAGACCTACAAATGAAGAACAGAGATCAGAACAACTATTTGTTTCTTCAAGTTAAGCCCAAAAATGACAACTCGAAAATGGACTTACTTTTTTACATTCCTTAACAATTTTCCTAACTTCAGACTCGTCAAAACAAAGGAGAAGCGCCGACGTGCCTTGCAGGATCCCACGTGAGCCTTCTATAAGCTTTTTCCTGCAAAATTAAACTTACTAGAGAATTTAAAGAATATAAAAAAATACTTAAGAATAGGTGATAATCTCGAAAAATAAAATTAAGTCGAGTCAAACAAATGTGGGAAAGTGTAAAGTACGAATCGCACACACCTAGCGGGTCCCGAGAAGGGATCTCCCCGGAGCATGTCGGAGGCCTGCTGCAGCAGCGCGGCGGCGCCCTCCACGCGGTGCAGCGCGCCCGGCATGTCCGCGCGCAGCACCGCGTCGTCCGCCGACTCGATGGTCTCGTGGCCCACCTGCCGCCGCCGGAGCACTTAGATCACTCGACAGAGATTTCGTAAAAGCAATCCACCTTATCATAACCATCAACATTATATTTGTTGCACCCCAGTAACTAGTAGACCGAGAAGGTAACGGAACCAAAAGAAAATAGATTTGTTTGTTGCGTCGTTTTTCTCTGGTATAAGACGTACTCGAGACGCACAGCATAGTTACGAACGTATTTTGATTTGAATTAGATAATCACTAGGGATATGAAGAATATGCCTACAATGTACTCTGTCTTACTACGCTCTTCCCGGTATAACATTACAATAGATGTAAATAACATGATTTATATAAATTAATATTAAAGCAAAATTTGTGACCAGCGTTATATCAGTCTTCACATAACATTATCGTAAAGTTATTTATAATCCGATCGAGTACCGAGCACGGGGAGTGAGTGCAGTGTAAGTTTACAGCACGGGAATAAAGCGTATTGCATTAACTAACTGTAATGAATGAACGTGAGTCACAGTACACAGTACACACACAAACCGTACTGTGTCAAGAAACGAGTGCGATATAATGGTACGAGTGTGCACCTTGACCAGGTTGTTGACGGCGAGTGAGACGGCCTGCACGGGCCGCGCCAGGTCCGGCATCGCGTTACCATCTTCAGCCTCCTCGTGCAGGATCACCAGCCGAGACACCTAGGAAATAAATTATATAATATAATATATCAGTAGGACAGAGATAAGGGTTAAAAGTGACAATAACATTACAAGAACCAAGTATAGGAGAAATACGTTGCGTCATATCATTCCATTTCATTTCAATAAATTTATATGTTTTGTTCGATTACATAACCCGATATTTCACATGCTTTGTGGTGAACGGCACCAGTATGTAGGGAATTGAAATAAAAAAGTTACTCGTGTATCACACGGTCTAAGAACGCCTGCAGTCGGGCAAAGGCCTTCTTAATTACAAAGAAGAAACTAATACAGCTACACCTACTACTATATGTATTATCTATAAGATGTTTTAGCCTTAAGTACGTATCACAGTAGATTGGAAGACAATATGAGATACAGCGTACGTCAGCTACGATGGAGCAATGATATATAATACATAATAAACCCAGACAAGAAAATCAAGAAGTTATATAAACTAATAGAGTCAGCACTATCCCCGCTGACGCGAGCCACGACTCAACGACCCTATTATCAGATGTTCTTAGAAAACAAACAGAAGCACTGCGGCGACACTTTATTATTAGTATATTCATAGATTATAAATGTCCTCCTCGCTAATAAAATACAATATAATATATTTTGTTTGCGGCGTTACTACTACTGTTACTGTTACTAGCTGCATAACCGCGACTCCGCTCCCGTAGTTTAGGGTGTTTTCTTTACAGTACCGAATTCCTCGTTTTATTTGTAGTAAATTCTTGTAAATTTGTAAATCTTGGACTGAGGCAGAAACACAGATGTCATTCTCGTTGTTATCCTTTAGATATCTAAGCAAAATAGTATAAAAGAATAAAGAATATTTTTAATAATCTGTAAGTGTTCGTGATCGGTGTTAAGGTGTTGCGGGCGTCAGTCGCACGACACTGCAATGCGGTGTTATTTATCACTCATTCCGTAGCTCTAAATCGTCAGATACCTTAGTTTCAATAGTTACAAAAAAAGATGGCCATTTCCTCCCATTTACGTTGTTAATAATACTCCTTAAAGTTTAATATTTAAAATAGAAAAGATAATATAATGTGTGTATTTGTTAATGAGTTAGAATGCTGTGATATGAAATAACAATATCAGAATGTGTTTTATTTGAAGGCTCAGAGGCCCTTTAATTCTTAGAAATGTCCCCTCATTCAAATTGACCGAGTCATTCTTTGAAAGCCGTCATGGGATCCTCGAGTCAAATTTATCAATGAAGCTAAGTAATGAGCGTTTTATGATCGTCGCAATCAATCGAGCTATGAAAAATCCAGAAGTATCTTTAAATCGCTTCAAATAAGTATTCTCATTTAAATCCGCTTCAGATTGATTCGCAGACGGGTGTCAGGGGCCGCGCTGCGCGGGCGTCGGCCGCACAAGGGGTACAAGGGGTCCCTACGCAATAATTCATTCATTGTTTTTTATGTCGTGCTCATAGCGACGTGAATGCCACGTTTTCTTATTCTGATAGTGTTATTTGAAATTCATATACTTTCGTTTAACTATATAAAATATAAAATTCATATAGAGTATTTTTTAAAGGAATCATCGTTTTCAGTAGCTGAAAATCTATATAAAATATACGTAATTAAACAAATAAACTATTTATAAATTTAAAAATTAATCCAGAATAAGCCCGCACAATGTGTATGGCCGTGCTCCATCACGTAGTCTCAATGGTTCATCACGCGCCGCTCTACTCGTCGGCTTACCGAGTTAAGCACGCGTCTAGTGACGACCTGCAGCTTTCTCAGCAGCACATATTACATGCACTATATTACAAAGTATTTGTTATTAACATCGGCATTTCAGACAATGTGTTATGTATAGTATTTCTTATAATTAACCTTTCCCAAATAATGAAATTAATAAACTGAAGATACTTCAGTAGTACAAATATTTTAAATATTTTTGCTCCATTTTCGGTCAGACTCTCTGAAACCGGCGTGAGGTTTGCTCATTACATTTGGCAGAGATTCAAAAACATCTTTTGGAAGTTGTGCATTTGTTTATTGAAACTGACAATCACGCATCGTGAATAGACGATATCTTTGTCTTTTAAAGGTAGATCGCATTGTCAATCTTATTTTTTCATCGGTGGTGTGAAGCATCTTTAAGGTCAGCTTAAACAAAAAATATACGCAAAATAGACCACTTCTAATTGTTTTATCGACTTTTTTTATATAACTTGAGATCTCATGTGACTATATAGCATTTGAAACTAAAACCAACACCCGTGCCACTGCATTACGTACATTGTTGTAAATAATATAATATTAATAATTATTGTCAATCGCGTGTTGTTACCAGCACCGCCGCCCTGTGCGCCTCCCTCCGTTTATTCAAAGTAACAATTGTGAGAGCATCTAACATAACAAATACTTATAATTAGAAGGGGATTTCCTTCAGTGAAGTGCTAAAGTCAACATTTAGACTGCGGACATAAACGTGAGCACCCTCGAAGTGGAGCGTCACGCCGCAGTGTGGTTTATGCACCATATAAATCGCCGCCCTTCAAGATAGCTCGTAAAGGTAGGGCGCTAAAGGGCGCGGCGCCTCCCCTTCTAATGGTCCGATCGTTTAACATTTCCGACGTTTAGCGTTGCACCTCTCTGCACCGCCTACCGCTATGGACTACTCGTAGATGGAAGCCTTTATTGTAATGTACTTATCGTCAATCACAGTGAATTGTGTCACAGTATTAACATGTTCGTGTTATTGAGGAAACAGCACATTGTCCAAAGACCGTTAGACCAGTGTAGTCTACACTTGACTAAGGAGGTGGAGGTGTCATCACACACACTACTTATTACCACACCCGCTTGTGACGTTGGAGCATAGTATAAATATTATTATCCTTGGTATTATTCTGATACTAAAAGGAAAATAAGTTATTTTAATATTTCCTCTTTTCGTAAAATATTCAAGAGAGTCAAGTCGCTTATTTAAGTAGTGCTTTTTCAAATTCGAGTATTTATTATAGGCCAAGGTCAGTCTGAGTCAGCGAGGTCGGCGAATGTCAAAAGATATGCTTACCTTATCTTTGTGTTTATTTTTGCAAATGTATTAAGTTTAAGATGTATGAAAGTATATGGCTGTCTATAATATGATAGTTAATTTTGCACGTCATTAGAATTTTACTTTCTAGCATAATTTTCGATTATAAATTCTTTATAGGCTGGTCGTATAATGTATGAGGCAGTGTTACACAATGTATGCTCGTAGGTGACGGCGCTGTCACCAGTCCCAAGTCCACGGCGGCACGTGGGAGTGACCATATGGCGCGAGGCCCTTCACACCGCACACGCTTTTTAAACATATTTTATGGACGTCACTAAATCATTCCATTTTATTATTATTAACCTTGAATATTTGTGGATTAAGAAACATTGTTTTCGATTTTATATGCCTCTAAATATTATAACTCTAAATATTTTGTTTAAGTTTTCATATAAGAATATTGTTAATGGGAAAACGGAAAGAAAAGGACAAAATCATCTTAAATAATTATCAAGCAAAAGCATTTTTTGATATTCCGTGTGTTGTGCGATTAAACAAATACTTCGAAAATACGTTTTTAAATTACAACAGCGCAATCTTTGAAAATGCGATGTGTTCGGTCCGCGCGTCCTAAAGACGATAATAAATTGAATACACAAAACTGTATATTATTTCCAAACGATAACTATAATGAAATACAAAAAGATCTATTTAACATCTTCATTGGTATTGATAGGCCCTATTTCACAAAAATATTTAAACAAAACTTATCTGTGAGTAGAAATACCTATATTATACTTTTCCTGTTCACGTTCAGATATAGTTTGACATTGCTCTAAAAGTGTACTTAGATAATATTAACTGATTAATGTTAGTAACAGTGAGACGGAACGCGACGTCTCTTTATGTACTCGTAGTTATTTCTTGGGTGCAATAAAACCAGCCGCACTGACACTCATTTTGCCTCGAAATATATATTTAATACATAGATCTAGTTCATCCTTGCATTGCGGTTTTATATAATGCAACTAACATGCGCGGTAAATACCTCTGTCTGTGCGATTCGCCTAAAGTATATAAAAAATAAGGAGCCAAGTTACACACGGGTCATGTTACGCACACAGTCTTACAAGGTCCTGATTACTAAAGCGTCGCGGATCTGTTTCCTATTAGTTCACAAAAACAGTTCTATTCTCGGATGCATCCCGTTGGACTGAACCGGTTACCGCCAATCTTTATAATGGAGTCGGTGTTTTGCCGGTTCTCGTTAACTAGATCCGGAGCTGAAGTTTTATAACCTGATCTCTATTACGTCCCGGGGTCACCTTCAACTCTTTTGCGACACCCTTCCCTTGTAATACCTTAGCTATAGTACCGACGATCGACAGCCGATCGAGGCCGAGAGCAAAGTGTATGTCAGTAATCCTTGTATACGATATCTCCATAACAACGCTAGAGATTACGAAAGTATACGATTCCAATTTTAAATTTGAACTCCGTTGGCCGCTCGCAAAATGGCCGGCCAGCTTGATGAGTCAGATGTTAAATTTAGCAGTGTTATGAATTGTATCACCTGCTATTTGTCCGTATGATAGATGTATGGCTAACTTTTATAACAATGCTAAGAATCAATTCAGCATCGTCACGACTACTGAGAACTAACATATTTGTGTCATCTTTGTACCTGAAGGTATAACTACACTGTGATTAATTAATATTTCAAAATGTATACATGGTCCTTGAGGACTTGCTTAAGTACGAGTGCAATGAAAGGACATGTGTCTGAAGGATAATTTCTGTTATTTGAGATATTTTTTATGATTTTCGCGTCGACTGAAGCGGTGACCCCGAGACCGCGAGAAACATCTTAAACAAAAATACACCGAAAGGTTGACTAATTATTATTAAACGGTTAATTTTCCACACGACCTCCACAAGGGAGAACACAAATAGTTCCGTCGGTTAACGGTTTCATCGGCGGATACCTACTATTGTTTACTCCGGCCCTAATCACCGTCTCCGAGTGACGGCGCGAGTGCGGCGACTTGTTACTTTACTGATGTGGTAATTGCATATGTTAGTGATGATATTTTATTTGTAGATTAAAATTAAGTTACATGACGTTTTATTCGGTTTGTCCGTCTTAAACAGATTGGAGGGTGGCGCGGGAGGCTCGAGGATCCAGCTCCAACCCACCGTACGAGTAGTAGCCACAACAGCTACTTCAATGCAATGCTAATCCGTTCTAAGCGCTCAGCTCAGCGCGTAGGAGCTGCACTCAAATGATTACATGCAGATATCTCTTGAGATAATAGAAGCACATTCCGCGCACAGCTCGGTTCACAGCGCATTGTTCATTGTCCGTCTTCTTTAGTCAACAGCTGATGAGGCCACTTCCTGTCTCGACGCACGACTTGCTACTTATCAATTGGTCTCTTTGAATATTAAATTTCAGTCTTCGCGAAATGTTCGTACCATCTAATGTAAATTTTTTAATATTAATATTATTATAATCCATTTCTATAAGGCATGGAAGTCATTAGGCCGAGATAAAACGATCGTGTCTAATACGTATCGTCGTGTTTCACTCAGAGCCATCAAATAATGATTTGTCAGTCACGTAGTAATTTCGGTTCATCCTTCAGAGATCTTTAATTTTAAAGCTAAAACTCTAATCAAGGAGAATAATCTCGTAGAAGATGTTCAAAGAGTAGAATATCCCTTTTCGTCGAGTTATTATTTATTGACTAACTATATTTTATAATAATATAATAAAAAATTTAAATAGTTAAATTTAAATATTAATCATTGGTAGTTGCTTAAATAACTAAGAAGATGGTAGTTTAACACTCTTCTAACAATATACAAATCCTGAAATTATATTGAGTTCGGTAAAAAATTCAAAATTAGAATTCAAAGCCGGTTGCAGCGATGTGAGCAACACTTTCTTGCTCGATAGTTTGTCTTTGATCATATATCCAATTGCTGGATCAAATAAAATAGGTTGTCAAATGCATTCCGTGATTTATAATAATAATAAGTTTAAACGTTCACAGCATATCTTTTCTTATTGCATATAGTTTATATGCTTCATTCCACCTCACAAAGGACCCTGTGATATTTAGTAGCGGATCTCATATAGTATCTTATAGTTTTTTATAATTTATTCTAAAAATTTTTATTTTCAATCAAGACAAGAAAGTTTCGTAAGTTTTCTATATAAAATCACAATTAGTACTTCTGGAAATATCCGCAATTAATAAAATTGAATACGGAGATTTATGTTTAAATCACTGCCAAGGAAATGGAACGTGTAACATCTATCTTGATTAAAAAAATATATATCAATAATAAATCTTTGCGCTGCCGACACACTCAGATCTTTAAATACAATCTGTACATGCGTGAAGCTTAAACAACATTGCCTTGCCGGTGTATCACTTTCTTTTATGTCCGTCTGACTTATGTTAATGACTCATTGAAAGTGCTTTAAGTGATTGACAATAAACTTTAATTGTATTGAAATAAGACTGTTAATTATTATATTGTCTTAACAGTACATCGGAACAGTGATTGAGACAAATAACAGGATTAAACATAGTATGTAGTAAATTATATAAATCAGGAGTTCCTCTTGTATCTTACAGAATCATACATTTACATGAGCTGAAACAAGTAATCTTTTAATTCCTATTAGATTTCACAATGAACAAAGTATCTTTATAACAAACAACAAATAACATGGTCCGCTTTTGTGAATTGTAAGAGAGTACTAGTTGAAAACAACCAAAACTTATTTAATTCATAGCAGTTCAAAAAATAAGAATATTACTTTCAAAAATGTTTTCATCTGTCCGATAGTTGTAATATTATTATTTTTAAAGTTTCACAGCTGGACTTAATGTATTGATAAAAACCAATTATAATTATTAAAATGAAATCATAGTGCACGGACTGCAAGAACTCCAAACATAGGTATTTTGACTTGTCGTGAGATAATTAATACGATGACATAATCCTCGACGCGATAATGTGGATACTGGACGAACGTAAACACTACTTCAGTTGACACCGACACCTACCGCATACCTACCGACATTGAACTCAATATCCTACACACTTTATGCATATTAAGTACAGCAAACCATTTACATCTTATTATGGATATTTATATTACTTTATATAAATTTTCAAATAAGAAATGTGTGATATCAACAATAGTGTTAATTTATAAAATTATGATAAACTTTTTCACTTTTCTAATTGATTCGATACTTCTTTCTTTAAGTAATAGTAAGAGTTTTTTTTACTAAAGGGAGACGCTGCAGAAGATCAGTTAATTAGAACAAAATCGACAGTTGAAACTTCTAAAAATAGTTTACGCATTACTCACCTGTTGAGCGACCGGCTCTAAGATGCTCTCAATAATCTTTGTATGAAACACAGGCATTGTTACTAGCTTCGGCGCCTAAATAACATTAGAAAAACAACACAACACGTTGCCCGTAAATAACTGTTAACTCAAAATGCGGAATACACAACCAAACTGCATTAAATACAGAAAAATACTGTGTGATGTGTCAACTGTCAAGAATTTTATAATATATATACATTTGCTAATACTCAGATGACACTTGACAGTAGCAACGGACAAACGACAGTACGATGTAGTGCTGCCATAATAAAAGCCAAAATTATTTCATTTATCCATACAATTTAGCATGTATCTAAATATAAGTTACAATACATATTAGTCTAAAAATCTAGTAAGTAGAAATAAGGAAACATTTAGATAAAACAATGATTTCATTCATTATATCTATGAATTACTATCCATGTAAAAGATTCAGACGTGGATACAGGGATATATATAAAGTTGATTGTATAATTTTTGTTAATAGGCTAAAATGATTTCCATTTTAGTTAAATAAGCAAAAAAAAACCTTTAAAAATGTTAGGTTTTTATTAGTTGTAATTTTATTGCTTCTGTGGAATGTAAACTGTCTCTGTATATGTAAAAACGTTTGTCCATCATGGGTTATGTTGGGACATTAGTTATTCTCATTATTGTTCAGTTAGCAAATAATGTTTTATAACAATCAGAACATCAAAATTCCTAATACTTATTATTAAGCATCTATAATAATTATATCACTCAGTTCGTTTTCTTACAACAGATTTCTGGTTATATTGAAATAATTTTTTTAGACTACGCAAATAGTTGAAGTTTCGTATACTGGTAGCTCATTATCTCTTAGACAACATTTGTTTTTTCTAACCCGGAACACCTTATTTAGTAAGTAACAAAAGCTAAGCTTCTATCGTAGTTTCATTACACTATTTAGATTCTAGTAATAATTATAAGGTGATGGTTTAAAAAAAAAATACAAAATTGTCTTTAAAAAAAATAATTCAAAAATGTCATGTCGTTGAGGAATCATCGTCAAAAAACTGATATCCCATTGAAGTCACTGGGAAACGATGAGTCATTACACTGGGCTCGTTTTGTTCAATATGCAAACGGCACCCAAGATTTCGAGAGCGCTACGAGTCGAAATTAAGGGTCTGTTGGCGCCTCTAGTCCGATTTATTTTCACTTTGTTGTCCGTTTGTCCGTCCGTACGTCCGTCCTTTTGTCTGTACATTTTTCTAGAGCCTTTATTTCGGAAATGCGTAGAGACAATGATTTGGAATTAAAACCATATGCTAAGGTTTATAACCCATTGAAGCGGTGAAAAAAATAATCTCAATAAATCGTGAAATATCATTAATACGAGAATGAAATACATTGTAACCCTTTTTACAAAAATTAAGCTCACCAATGAGCTTGAAATTTGGTACAGTTAAAGTTTATATGGAGAAGCTAATATTTTATATAAAAGTGTATTAGAAATAAGTACGTTGAGTTAAAAAAATAAAAAACTAGGTACTAAGCGGTTGACAATAGACACAAGACAATGTATAAGATTGATCGTTTATTAATTATACTTAAACCAATTAATTAATAATGAAAATGACTTCAGCTCGTTTTTATGTGGAAGTTTTATATTTTAAAATTTAAATTAAATATTTAAAATGAATAAATTATATAATCCATAGATTACTATTTCTAGTCGACAAGACGACTGATAATCAAAACAAAAGATTCGATTTGACACAAACCGCTACAAACCAATTCCTAAACCGTACTCGGGTCCGACGTTTGACAGTGACATGTATGAATATCGTCTTCTGTAATATATATAGTTTCTATAACTATGTACGACTCGTTTGATTGATAACAATTAACAAAAGAAAACCATTAAAGGTTTATTCAAATACTTTATTAATAATCTTAAAATTAGCTTAAGTACTTTCTATTAAGTCTTTATTATGTGCAATGAGGTAAACAAATATACAATATACATAGAATACAAAAATTTAGTAGAATATACACATTAGTTTTATAATTACTGAACACAACACCAAGTATAGATCACTTTAAATATATATATATATATATATATATTAGGGAGACCGGAATATGACAATACATAATTGGTCATACATTATTATAAATAAGTAACAAAACGAACAGCTCGTGTAACATTAGCATGTAACAAACTACTGCGACTAACTAAATACGAAATTTACTATTATATTAATTTAGAATATTTCTCTATATTTTAGTTATGGTAACTTTAGTATACCCGTAAACGAACTCGTCCATGTTCATAAATTGAATTATGTATATTATTAATAAACACTTAACACTACATCCACATTACAGACTTTAAAACTTCAACAATACTCACTACGACATCTATTTTGACGATTAAATTAAGATAATATTATCTGTAACGTTGTGAGCACAACTTCTAGACGTAAACGATTTTAAATAATGTATTAAGTGAAAAGTTTCAGAATTAAGAGCGTAGTCTAAGGTGTGTAGGTACGAGTAGGTACTTACCGCGTAAGTGTAAGTATAAGTGTTCCTGCATCACGTGAGAAACACAATTACAAAACTACAGACAAGAGAACCGAGACACGTTATAAATTTATTAAATATTACTAATAAAATCCGTGGACGCTAAATGTTTACATTTAATATTACTTGTACAAGGAATTGAAACAAATTATAATATTATAGATTTTTATCATGAACGATGATTACAATTTAACGTTGCTTTTAATTAGACCGGTACTCGTAGCGCTTTATCGATATCTATCATAGACCTATCAATTAAATACTTAATTGGATATAATTTATATACAATGAGACCGTTCCACCGCGAGCTCCTCGGACGTTAAACCACTAATGTACAGTTATATGAAAATTAGTTTTTTGATCGGCGTCGCAGTCTCGTGTTTATAAATATTCAACAATGTCGCACTTGATAGAGATGTTGGGACAGCTGACGCCGTAGGAGAGGTTGAGGCCGTGGGGTTGGCTCTTGTGTCTCTCCGTCAGCAGCTTGTGAAAGATGGGTAAGATGGCGCACTCGAAGAGCTCGGACTCCGAGCTGGCCGCGTACATCTTGCGCTCCGCGGACTCCTGCCGCTTGGACTCCGAGCGGGAGTACGTCGCGGATTTGCGTTCCTCTCTTGTTTTTGGAGATTCTGCAACATTTTTTTTTATAATCTAGGCAGCCGTAAAAAACATTCGCAAAATCATTAAACTTATACGGCAGGTATATCAATATTCTCGGCTTATATAAATATATTAATTTCATAATTAAATCATAAATTCCACTGAACTCACCGGTTTTATGCCGGGACGCGACGTTCGGGCTGCTTTTATGATGATCGGGTCGAGTCGGAGCCGCCTGAGTCAGTCTAGGGGAATCTCCCACGCCCTTGGCCCTCTTCAGAGGTTCGGCTTCCTGCCGTAACCTCTTCGAAGGCGATTCGTGACCTTTTGTTACCCTTACCGTATCGGGATCCTGAATTCTTTTAACCGGAGATTCTTGTTTTTTGGACACTCGAATAATGTCTGGATCCGGTTTCCTGTCTGAAACCTCTATGGGTTCGGGTGGCGAAACTGTTTTTTCAACAATTTTTTGTGGCAAATCATCCAGCCGTCTTTGTATTTCATTTCTATCACTTCTCTCCTCCTGGTAGGATCTTACCTACAAAAAAAAAATGATTTTATTAATTAACTAACTTATTGAAGACGTTACAAATCCCCTCCTAAGTACCTGAACCGCCGATTGTCTTCTTTTAGACGGCGCTTGGTGCGGAGGTGTGCTCACTGGTTGGGGAAACTCTGAACCCCGTCGCTATAACATTTGATAAATATATTTTATATTGTTTTACTATATTCAACAGTGTGTACCATACGAATTGTTTACTTTGGACATGCGATCACTCATCCGAAGGGTTTCAGCCTCTCGGTACCCTTCTGGCGTTCCGGCTCTAGGAACACCCACTGGAATAAAAACATGACGTTTATCTTATACTTAGTACATACTGTATAATATCCTAATATTTCAACTGTACCATGATTGATAGAAGCGTTGGAAGCTCTCCTTTCTGTACTTCGGCTATCGGGGTCTCTGGAAAATTAAATAATATGAGTCGTATCCAAGTTTGTACTCAGGAGTGAATGTAGCAATGCAATGTTAATATTTTGTTGAATCTTTTGGTTGCTCTCGAACTGCCCACAGCTTAAAAAGCAGGTTAGAGCAGTGAAACTAGGATATATATAAAAAAGAAAACGTACCTATGATGGTGTGGTGAGGATTGTTGACGACTCTTCTCCGAAACACTCCTCTGCATTGGTGTATGTGCGTGAGCTAGTAGTAATATTGAAAAGATAATTATAAAAAGAAGTTTTTTTTTTGTTAATGATTAGATTTCGATAAATTAGATAATTTAAAAGTAAGCTTACTCGGAGGTGTCTTTTGACAAGTGTATTGAAAAGTATTAGTGTCCCACAGATCGCTTTGAACGACTATGAACTCTTTCTTTCTTTTCTCTGAATCTCTTCTTTGACCTAAAAACAATATTTTTTGTATTAATTTATGGTAATATACACGAATTCAATAAATACGTCAAAACTAAACTTACACGTCTTTTTTCTTTCTGTGGATGAGTAGTCGTGATCAATATCCAGGATATCTTCGGGTTCCTGTTTGGGTTTATTCATCTGGGAAGGATCACGTTCTTGACCTGTAACGAAATCAATAACATCAATAATGACAAAACTAGGGCCGCCAATATTGAAATAAATACAGATACAAATGTGGCGGCTGTTTTTGAGACTGCAATGCAATGCAATGCAATGCAATGCAATTAACTAACAACGTTAGATCCAGTAATAAAAGTTTTGCTTAGAACCTTAAATCTAAAAACGTTGATCTTTGTGGTATGTCAGTTAAATTATGAAGCACTGTTATAAAACATAGTGCTCCACAATTATTCTTCATTCTCATTAAATGTATTGAAACCAGTATACTTCCATATTTGACGAAAAACAGTAAAGTAGTTCTTTTGTTTAAAAGTGGCGATAGTCTTAATTTAGTCTTAAATGCGAAGAAATTTAAATGCACGGAGTTAGTCTCTTCGGTGATGGAAAACACTGTGGGAACTCTTATACATCTCACAGGCATTTCTACCTTCTCTAATTCTAGACCGATACCGTTAACGGTGAGTGTGTCGGCGCCGTGTCCCGTCCCCTGCGGCGGGAGGAGCGCGTCTCTGTGTCCGGCGCCGAGTCCGGCGGCGCTGGACATGCGACGCTGACGCGGACCGGACTTGTACGGCTTCTCCACAGCCTTTGATTTCTTTTGCAGTTCCGGTGTCTGTTACATATTGTTAGATCTTTTTTTTTTACTGAGGAGTTAAGTACTAGCAGCTACAAGGGCTTTTGGGTCGTCGTTACTGTTTCATTTGTAGCATCAACCTATCTGGTAGCTCCTACCTATCAGTAATAAAGTCTACCCAAAGCACACCACACGGTGAAAAAGTACAAATGTTGGATTTTTTTTATAATAACAGAACAGCTCCTTGTAAATGACCAATACTGCCCAATAGCTGCGAAAATGAGAGAAAAGAGGGAAAGAGAGGGTCAACTCATAACAGTAATTTAAAGGAAAAACCTTTAAAACTTTGGGTGCCGCCTTAGTATACATGGGTTCTTGAACTTTGGCGGGCACGGACTTGGCGACCGGTGCGTCGCTCCCTTTCAAAACTGGAACAGTCTTCGCTTCCGCTTTTGCAGCTTCCGATACTTTAGGCTTAGGAACGTCTGGCTCCTTAAAGTCAAAGACACACATCAATCTTCAGTTGAGCGATGTTCAGTAAATTTAACGTAAAAATAATTAAATTACCTCCGACGACCATCCATAGGGTAGCTTAGCGAGTTGATCCTTCTCGGGGACAGCCTTTGAAGAAGGTGGACTTGTGTAATCCAAGTGGTTCTTGAAGGAAACTGCCTTTGTCTGTTCCTTCTTAGGCTCTTTGATAATTTCTTTTATCGGTTCTGCTACCGATTTAAGTCTAAAAATACTTATAATATTATAATATTATTTCAAAAAATGGGGGTAATGGTCAAATAAAATGAAATGATAACTAGAATTTTTAAGATATTGAAGTAGACTCCTGTTTAGTGTAATAAATTAACTTACTTCTCAGTGGCCGGCTGGGTCTGCATACCAATGTACTCAGTCTCCGCGCCAGCCGAGGCGCTGAGACTGCACACTGACGTAATGTCACTTGTTTCTGTAAATATTTACAAATACCGTATATAAAGTTTGTTCCTTTTTTTAGTGTATAAATGTTATTTGATGCATTTTACAACAGTTTATCTATTAACGTTTCACACCCGGATGACTGATATTTTCTCTCGGCACCGGCAGCCGAGTTCGCGTGGACGAGGGCGATTTGGAATCCCGAACCGACGACTCCGAACTCGCGTCGCTGCCGAGTTTGCTCAGCAGCATCTGAGGAGTGCGAATAAAAAAAACCTGAAACATCTTAAACATCTAAATCCCTTTCAATGTAGAATGAGTAAGAAACAGATTCGTCTCTTAGGGTGAAATAGGCGATTTTGTTTCAGTGTAGAGAGGCGCACCTGCAGCTCGTTCTCCTTGGCCTGTAGCGTGCGCCTGTAGCGCGTGTTGTACTGGCGTAGCTCTTTGAGGCGGCGCTCCAGCTCGGGCCCGGCGTCGCGGCAGTCGTGCGCCGCGGCCGGCCGCAGCGTGGCGCGGATGCGGGCGTTGCCCGACACTCCCTGCCCGTTGCGACGCAGTTCCACCAGCTGCCGGCAGGGAGGGGGGGGGGGAATCATCGTCGATGACACTGGATGGTGTCTCGAACGGAATATTTTTTTTCGATTAGCGTAAACGATTAGGCCCAATTTTTGTTGACGTGAAATTTTGTATTAGTATACGCTTTAACTCAACTCTTCCCGTCTTTCTTCAGTCCCTATCCTACATCCTAGCCGCAGGTATACCGTCCGTTCCTTTGCCCCAACACTACCATGCCCATTACTATCAGGAGTGAAAGTTTGATTTGAGAACAGATATTTAAAATCATTGTCATGCTTAGCGTTGTTAACGTGTAAATAAAAATATCACGAACGTAGTTTTGAGTTGACATTCCTCGCGGATATCTGATACCTATTTTTAACAGCCATATTATTATGTTATAGTATAGTTTCATACTTTAAAAAAACAAATATAAATCTCATATATTTATATCATCAGTAAGCGTATACCAGTACCTTTGGAACAAACACCAAACACAGAGTGCCAGTTGTGCAAAAGATTATAAAGATGGCGATAAGCACGAAAAGAGCGTCCTTATGATCTGCTAACACCTGCAGAGAAGAAAAATTATAATCCTTAAAACATGGTCTCGTATAATACTTGGTCTAAACTTTGTCACCACATTGTAACTACACTCCCATTCTTGACGTATCAGTGCCAATAATTAACCGTTTAACAATTAAGTAAAGAAGTAAGACCCATCTTATTATCGGTCAGTAGGTATCGATCTCGGATTCTCGATCGATTTTTAGTTTCAGAAGTCTTCGAATTGAAAAATATATTTACCAAAGCAATAGGAGCGCCCATGATGCACATGATGAGCACGTTGTACACGGACAGACCGATGTGCTTGGAGTCGTTGAGGGCCGGAATCGAAACGTGCCTGGTCTCCCACGCTAGGAAGGCTCCGAATATCTGTTATAAAATAAAACACAACATGAAAATGTCAAAACAAAACTATCACTGCTTGCCACCGGGCGGTGCCAAAGTATATAAGGTTTGTCGATATTATATACAGCATATCAATAATATGTCACGTCAGCGGTCACGCGTCCTTTATAATCATTCTCATTATAAAAAGGCATACGGACAAACAATTTGTATTATAAAGCCAGAACAATGTTAAGACAGAACCTTCAGATTACACCGTACTCAAGATATGGGAAAAGAAATGAAATTATGATAATATCGTACATAAAAACAACTACTTAATAATAATATTATTGCAAGAGGCAGCGCGTGTCACGCGTGTCACGTGCACTGTGTAATATCTCACCAATAGCAGTCCCTTATACGCATAGATGATTCCGATAAATATGGGCATTCTTTCCGACTGACAGTATTCATTTTCCTGAACTATGACAATGTCTTCGCTGCTGGGGTGCGGCTGCAAAGCATCATATGAAATGTCCTATAAGTAAAGAGTTAAAGGAGTCTCGAATCACTCATTCTTTCTCTGCATCGTATAGAAGTGCGATTAATATTAGCGTTACTTGATACTTCACTTAAGCGATGTAGTGATTGACTTAGAGAACAGAAAAAATATTCAGTGTTACACACAGTGTTATATAACACTGAACATTTTTTACCCTTCAAATTCAAAAGATTTGAAGGTATGAAATATATAAACTGTAAGTAGAACTGTAACTGTAATGAAACTATGAAAACGCGGTGTTGAATGACTCACGTAAGCCTCCATCTGCTTGGTGGCTCGGTAGAAGGGGTCTGATATCTGCCACGTCGTCATGATGGCGAGGTCGATGCACAGCAGCACGCCCACCACCATGAACAATTGGTAATCCTTGATAACCTAAAAATAAATTGCAATCTTAATCAAACAGCTTACATTGTTAACAATTTAATTTTAAAATATTCGACCGTCAATGTTAAAGGCTTACAGATTTAAAGTTGTCTGACCTTCTTGTTGAGCTTGACGTCGGTGAAGATGGAGTGCACCCGCCAGGTCTTGGAAAACATGGCTCCGAAGGCCAGGCTAAACCCCGCCATGAGGAGCCACGCCCGGGCCGTGCAGATGTACGGGAACGCGGCTGGCGGGAGGGAGACGGCAGGTTACATTTTTGCATTTTAAATATCGTATAATATTAAAGATGCACGTCTAGTACGAATATTTAAAGATTTGGTCATGCAACGGTTTTAAGCAACTTCACCATGATTTGAGCCGGTTTGAAATTTTAAATTGAAAAATGAAACAAAATGATATCGTAAGCATTAACGTAAAGTACTCACACACGCTGGAAGGCAAAGCTATGAAAAATACGAATTTATCACATACCACCGAAAGCGATGGATAGAAGGAAAATAAACCAAAGATTGGAAACATGCTGTCGACTCCGACGACCTAGAGAATGGCCTAGGTCTTTCTCAGAATCAGTCTACAGAAAAGGGGTGAGTTCCCAAAATTTGGTTAGCGGGTTCCGTTCTGCCCGGGGTGGAAGCTCAAGCTGGGGTTGGAGCAAGCTATTACCTCCACGCGGTACGTCCTGAGAAAGACCTAAGAATGAATGAATTCGATGAGACCATGATTATGACGGAGTGCCAGCGTCATGCGAATCGAAAGTGCCATTTATTAATCGCCTATTTTAATTTAGGAAATTTAGGAAATAATTATTTATATCAACTTTAAATTATTATAAAGTTACCTTTCGATCCGATACAGATAGAGAAAACACAAAGATATTCATGAATAATAATTATTAACAAAGAAGCGCCGTGTAAGAGAGAGACGGCGGCTTACCGATGCTGCTGAGGCTGGAGTCCAGGCCCAGGAAGATCACGCTCATGTACGTTAGCATGCAGCCCACGATGATGAGGTTGTTGAGATGAGGCGACGACATTTTTATGTAACTGGAAGAGATAATCACATTGATGCATTTTTAAAACGAAGTATTATATTGAAGTGCTCCACTTTTGTCACTGATCATACCGTTGATTCCTATAGTGTATATTCATAGCCAGAAAAGCGGTGGCCAGCAGGATGCCGAGCACCGAGCAGGACACCAGCACGGCGTAGATGGTGATGTTGACCTGCGTGTGCTCGATCAGACGGAGCGTGCGGTCTTTGGGAGGATTTCTAAAAATGACATGTAATACTTTAAGTGTCAAGAGATCGTTCCTTATCAAACAAAACTAGCAAAAATACTTGAAAGGTAGTTAGACAAATTCAATGTCTCAATAGTAATATAACTTCCAAACATATGTTAATTCTCTATTTTTTTTTCTATCGACTGCACACAAGTTAGCGTTTAATATTAAGAAACTCGTTTCTTCGGTTACCAAAGTCCAATTTGCAAGTAGAACACTAACTTGCCGACCCACTTGAAGGCGTCCCCCGCGGCGAGGTCGAGGCGGTCGCGCTCGGCGCAGTACTCGCCGACCTTCACCTCGCCCGCCGCCTCGCCCTGAAACTGCTTCAGAAGAATGGACGCCTTACGCTCGTTGTCGTAGAAGCGGACCGGGCCCTAGATCGGGAGGCAGATATTTTAAGGAAGCTATTCAACTTTAATATCTCTACTCGTCATATTGAACGTCGATCACTTACGGTGACACCTTCGAAAGTGACATTGCTCAAAGCGTCCAAAAAAAGCTGCTCCCATTCTTTATCTCGATATCTGAAGTCCTGAACCGTCTTCTCCTTATATCTCAGCTTGACGCGGTGCGCGACCGTCTGGATGGCCAGCGCCATCGCCCAGATCCCTATATCCACCAAACCTCATAAGATGACTCATCTACGAGACCACGAGATATATATACAAAAGCAACGGACCGTCGTAGGTGTAACCGTGGAATCTAGAGTATTCGACGCCTCTCCTCCTGTCGTATTCCACCTGATAATCCTTGGCCGTCTGAAAAGTATTACAAAACATGAGAAATTAGGTCACGAGGAACGGTCGGTGCGGGCCGGAGCACTCACGATGCCCGACACCGTGGTCTCCCCGGTGGTGGAGAGCGGCAGCAGGTCGGTGAGGATGGCGGTGTCGAGCGCGGCGCCCAGCTCCCGACGTGAACACGGCGCCCGCCGCGTCCACCAGCGGCTGCTGTACGTGCCCAGCAGCAGCCACGTGTAGGCGCGCCCGTACATCTCCAGTCTGAGGAAACGACGTGAGGGTCGATCGGTCGGTGAAATACTTTTGGGTCGATCGGGTCGAGTGCTTACTTGTAAGCCTCGCAGAATATCTTCAGGGCCCAGGTTTCGTTGAAATTTCCTAATATTATCCTGATGTCCTTCTCTTTGAGTTTCGTCAGCGCTGTTCTCACTTCCGTCGCGAAGCTCTGAGATTCGTCAACCATAAATTTAGCGGCGTCCAGTTCGGCGAGGAGCCGATTGTGAGCCTGGAATATTGAAGGGGATCCGTTAGATTGAAATTTATTTATCGAGGATTGAGATACCTCACCTGAAACATCAGTCACCGCACCTTTTATTAATTTTAAATCTACCACTTTAATAAAATTTTTAAATATTATGTATTTTGTCTCCTTTAATGAAAGCTCTAACAGAAGAAAAGTCACCATTAAAAATAGGATTTTCAATTAGTTTAAAACATTTCTTTTTCTCACCAAAGCATAACGAGGTTCATTCTGGTAGATAGTGCCCACTCTGGTCCAGTTGAAATGTTCCAACAGCCTGATGCGAGGCAAGTTAAAAGCATTTTCTGACGGCACGATGCGAAAGAAATTTGGAAATGCTTCTTTTGTGAACATCGGGTGAGTATCGGCATACGAAAGCTGGAACCAATATATTTATTATATGTTTTAATAAATCTGAGTTTATTTAATGGTTTCTTAATTTAAGTTAGTTTATCACCTGTGTCAGATGCCAGTGTTTAGAAGCCTTAGCTATGGGATCAGTGACGTGCGTGCAGGCCGCTCCGAAGAGCATCAACTTATGTGGTCCGCTGTGCATCATGTCGAAGAACGACTTCACGCCGACGGCTGCATTACACTGGTGACAATATTGAGATGATTTTATTATATAAGTATCCTCTATTATTTCTTTTATTATGTAAGTATTGTTGCGTTATTTTCGCTTTTCGAAGCTTAGTACTTTATTGCGGATCAGAGGAAGGAAAATACCTTCATTATATTACGACACTTTGGCACATACATTACTTTGACTAAGTAGTTGAAGCTTTATAAAACTAAGTCCGTTGACTTCAAGGAGTTTCTATCTAAGATTGAGTCACCTACCTCAGTATCATTCCACCACATATGAAGACGGTAGTTGCGCAACACAGAGTCGTGCTCGTTGACGTGGTCCAGCGCCAGCTTGACGCTGGGCATGACGCCTCGACCTACAGCGGTTTTAGCATATCTTTGGTACTTAGCTCATTAAACATTTTGAAGTGAAGGCGTTGATCATTTTTTTTTATTATGTGATTAAGGCTACAGTTACAGTTACTTGGAAATTGTGACTTTGGATGTGGAGAAAAAGTATAAACATTGACAAAGTAGTAAACATATTTTATTAGTAAACTTATTTGGTAACACGGAATAAGACAATAGCTGGTACACTCTTTTTACTTTCAAGATCTGTGAAGCGCATACGCTTCAAACACTCGAGGAGTTCTTCGTGTGTTTGTAATGACAATTAGTCATTATTTGATTTATTTAATGGCTGTACTTATCTATTAGCAGTATATTTATCTACTAATTATAACAACACGTTAGGAAATTTGAGTTACTAGATGCATTATCTAGAGATACCAGTATTGGAGTTCTCCACCCCTTTTCCGAAGGGAAAAAAGCCGGCGATGTAGACGTCGGTCCGTCGGTTTAAGATGGCGTCCAGGTTCGGTTTCTGGGGAACGCCAGCGACCAGCCGCAGGAGCAGGAGGAGCACCAGGAACTCCATATTTACCTCTGAAAGAATTAGTGAGTGGAAGCACTGTCTACTGGGAACTGCTCATTCAGACCCTCCCTGTAACTAAGTAAATGTGGAAAGTTTATATTTACATATTACATATCTACGTTATGATGCGGAGTGCACTATTCGCTTATACTACACGAGTACTAACTCGTATTAAGAACAGCGCTAGCGTTTAACATTTTTACACACTGAATATTTTTCTTTGAAAACGACCCACGGTTGTTAGAAAAATATTTTTACGAACGTGGCTTTTAATGTCCCAAACGAAATATACCTATACTTCAACATATATAATTACTTAATATGAAGACATTTACGTTATATGTAGATAGACAGACACATAGACATATAGATAGACACATGAGAGAAGATAAGTTTTAACGTAGATTTGGATCGCCTTCTAATAATCTTATATTACTTTTAACTTAGAAAGTAAAAATGATTGAAAAAGATAATACATTGCCTCGTGATATTATTTGGCATAATTACTTTATTATGCCAAATAAAATAGCTATATTAAAAAAAACTAACTCTAATTAGAATTTCTCTGATTATTATCACATTAAATATATATTTTTAGAGGCAAAAATAAGATGTAGATTAAATTAATCAATATTATTAATTATGATAATCTTTGTATAATAATTGCCGTGACAATTGTTACAAGTACTTAGCCATCACCTAGCATTAGAATTTCCGGGCAATGAAGATCAATTAACACAATCACTTACTTGCCATCTTCATTTAACTTATTTTCAAAATATAGTGTCCGTCCGTCACAAAAAATCCATTGATATTAATAGAGCATCGCACAAGTAAAGGTAATACTTTATCGAAATCATTGTAAAATACCTCACTGAAACCTTCCAGCTCTCCGCGAGCTCTGAATACGCCGTTCTCTATGGTTACACGAAATTAGTCTTTATAGCATTCCATTAGAAGCTATCTCCAACTATTGTGATATACTTCTGAAACATTCTCGACGGAAACAAAACGGTGTAAAAGATTCACGTTTACAAATAAAAATGATTGTTAAGTTAATCTCATTAAAGTTCAATTCAAAATGCTCAGAAAACAATACGAGGTGCTTGAAATAAAGTAAGCGTGAGCAAATATACGAAATTAGGCTTTGCCGGGTCGAATCGATAGAGGGTGGGTTTCTGAAATAGTGTTGTGCACATGCTTTATCGATAAACTTATAATATTTCTTTCATATCATACTCGACGAATGCTTTATTAAATTCGTAATAACATATTTTTCTTATATAATTACAGTATAAAACTATCACAATGTTATAATACACTTACTATCCTTAAACTTAGGTGTCACTATTACAAAAAATGTGTTTTTATAAATAGTTTTATATTACAGTGATAAAGAGAAACCAATTAATAAAAGTCAAAGTACCTATATTTGAGGTAAACTTCGACATCACTTAACATTGAACGCGCATGCGTACAACTCAGGGTGTGTCACTCACTTATACCAACATTTGATCAAATACCGCATTACAACATGCCAATAAGACAGCGAAAGTTGAAAAATACATTAACAACACACATAAAGTCATCAGTAATAAAAAAACATGATTTATGAAAATAAATAACTTTCACAACTTTTAGAAGCAAAACTTAATCATAATTTAAACAAAAATGTGTTATATTCGTATACGGTAATGAATAAAATTATACATTATCTGAAATATATATTAAAATATTTTTGAAAAGTAACTTTAACTTTTGTATTAACATTTAAACATTCCTAACATTCTTGTTTTCTCTTAAAAACAAGCATCTAAGGCATGTTTATTTATTTTCTACTTAAGATAATTTAGACTTTTTTCAAAATAACAAACAGTTCAGATTTGCTAAGCACAAACTATTTGACGTAACCAAATTAAATGAAAGAATTACATTTCATTATAAGCAGCAATGTTAATGAACTAATAGAGATACATTTGATATATATGTAAGATTATCTTACGAAATACAATATATTATCGTAATATTTAAATATTATTATTAGTACCATATTGTTGGTACAATGTGGTCTAAAATAATTAGATAAATAATACCTAATATACTTTCCGTTCTACGTAGTTGAAGCCCAATTTGAAAAGTTCCACATAAGCTGTATTTAGTTGGCAACATTGTTCGTCAGAATACGTGGCCCGTGGCTCGGTCCGATAGAGGTGCATTGTTTATATTTTTTATTGTCGAAGAATATTAAATAACAGGAAAGTGGTCGTAAGTATATTTAGTGTATTAAATAAGCTTCAACCTGTATTATTTTCAAAGTGCAAATTATTGTTTATCATCGCCAAAACTGACTATTAAAGTGACACACCAGCTGTCAAAGTAACTAACAATTTTAGTGGAAATTTGGGCAGTTTTATTACTAATATCCTATATATTTATAGCCATAGCTCTTAATAATAATTTAGTATTATTAAATATCTGTCTTAAAAAATAAATTCTTACTACTTTTATTCCTACTTAACAATTAAATTCATGTTTAACTAATAACTTATTTCGATGTCAATTAAATTGTCCCATCAAAAAACAAGACAAACAGAGCAGTTAGTTTTATGTGAGGAAGTTTTTTTTAAATGTTAAGATGTTATCATAATAAAAATTCTTATCACATGTACTGGCCCACTTAATGTATGTTATATTATTAGTTGTTACTGATACTGCAAACTATTTTAACAACTCTTTATTGTTTTTTATGTAACAGCTTGTTAATGGTAAAAACAACATGGTTAAAGTGTTTAGAAGCACACTTTTAGCAGCATTCAATCTGAAAAATAGTGGAATAACATTTTACTTGCCGTTTATCTTGGTTTATGTATAAATATGTTATCATAAGTAGTATATTTGTTTAAAATTAAGAAGAAAATAATACTAATCTGGATATAAGTAAAGAAGCTGTTCTCAAAAAATATCACTCATTTACGTAAAAAATACCCAATTTTGAATATTTGTTGCTTGCTTATAAGTTTATCTGGCCAGCAACACAATACAACTATCTCCATTAGGATATCTTCTCTTTAGTCAATACTATTTGATTTGAAATATATCTAAGATATCCTACTTAATCATAATTAAGTTACGTAGTAAAATGTAGTTGACATAAAACTTGTTATAACTATTTGCATGTTAGACATTGTTATAACTGTTAATTAGTTTGATTTTTACCAACACCATACACATCAGTGGTTTAGGTTTAATTATAAGATGTTATGTATTTTATTTACTAAGAATTATGAATTTTCAGTATAGTTATAAGAAATTAATGAGTACTTATATAACACTTAAAAAGTAGGTGCAATTAATATACAACATCCTTTAGTTTTAGTTTTTTTTAGTTTAATATAATTAAATGTAATAAAGAGTATATGCAAAAATATATACATCAAATTATTGTTTCAGATTGCTAGACTTCAATAGAGATGATGAATCCACAGTACCCGCCTCCAGGGAACAATAATGCACCAAATAATCCACTAGGTTTTCCACCATCCCAAGACCGAAATGGGGTTCATAATGCCAACATTTACAGCCAATTGCCTCCAAATGGACCACAAATGGACATGTCTCAGAAATTGCAAAACTTAAACTTAAATGGACCGCAACCCATGTCTAACATACCAACATCTCAGTTGCCACCGAGTCAATTTCCTACTTCAAATTTTCCACCCATCTCTAATTATAGTGGACAATTACCTCCTGGTGTCAAACCCCCTTCTCAACCGGGTAGGCCCCTTGTTAGCAGTAACCAACAATTCCCTCCTATGAACCACAATAATGTGCCACCATCATCAACTCCACTGCCTAACCAGCCCGGAATGCAGGGACCTCCTACATCAGCTAGTAGATCTGGTCCATCGGAAACATCAAGACAAGCAATGCCACCCCAAATGGCCACTGCTCAAGGATTTCATGGTCAACCACCCCCAAATCAATCAGGAATGCCACAACCTCCTGGTCCTCCTTCGATGGGAGGTCAGCCGGGTCAGTTTGGGGTGCAGCCGGGACCTGGACAGCTGCCAAGCTTACTTCCACAAGGCCCTCCCACGAGTCAACCTGGTATACAAGCTAAACCTCTTCAACCAGGTCAACAACTTGGTGCGCCTCCACAAACCCAACAAAAGAGCTATTTTGGTCAACCAGGAATGCCTCCACAGCCGGGCCTAAGTCAATCAGGCATACCTCCGTTATCACAAGCTGGTTTTCCTCCACAAAATAGCATGCCACAACAGCCTGGTGTCCTTCCGCAACAAGGACCGCCAAAACCCAACCAATCTGGGATGCCACCACAACCCAGCATGCAGACGCAACCTGGAGTACCACCGAAGCAAGGAATGACACCACAAGGCAGTATGCAACCACATTCGGGTATGCCTCCACACCCGGGAATGCCACAACAGCCGGGATCGCAACTACAGCCAGGAATGAATTCACAGCCGGGTATGCCGTCTCAGCCCGTGATGCCACCGCAATCAAGTATGCCCCCACAAGCTAGCATGCCAACACGACCAGCAATGCAATCACATCCAGGAAATCAACCACAACACACCATACCTCCACAATCAAGCATGCCCCCACTACAAGGCATGCCTCTACAACCTGGCATGCCTCCACAACCAGGCATGCCTCCGCAACCAGGAATGACACCACAACAGGGTATGCCTCCGCAACCAGGTTTGCCACCACAACCGGGTATGCCACAACAGTCGAGCATGCCACCACAGCCTGGTATGCCACCACAACTGGGCATACCTCCTCAACCGGGCATGCAACAGCAACCGCCCCAGTTTAACCAATATCAGCAAATGCCTGGTCTTCCACATATGCCTCCGCCGATAAATCAACAAATGCAGTATCAACAATCTGGTTACGGTGCACAACCCGGACCTCAAACAAACATGCAATATGCTGGTTAGTTTAAATATATAAGTTGATAAAGGATAACAACTGAAAACAAGATAATCTTCAACTAGCTTTTACCTCCAGGCATGCATCCGCAGCAGAGCTACCAACAAGGCTATCAGTTTCCCGGTCAGCAGCCGAGCTACGCTGCTCCGCCTCAAAAACGGCTTGATCCTGATCAAATGCCTAGTCCGGTGAATATAATTTGTACTAATTTGAAAGTTCACAACTCGTTTAGTTATAGTCGTGGTCTTTGACTCGTTGATACACTAAGTGTTTATATTTGTAACATAATTAACCGTATTTGGTTATAAGATTCAAGTGATGCAAGACGACCAGCAGAACCGCGGCGGTGTGTTTGTCACCAACGACAAAGGGCTGGTGCCGCCGCTTGTGACCACCGACTTCGTGGTGGATGACAAGGGAAACTCAAGTGAGGCTTTCGTATTTTATACCAAAAATATTCATATTCTTTATTATAAACATGTTATCAAGAGTTGTCATTAAAACATTTCAAAGGTTTCGCTTGTAACACTATGAATGTAATTACTCCAGGTCCAAGATACATACGAAGTTCGATGTACAGTGTCCCGGTAACAATGGACCTATTGAAACAGACAGCGATGCCGTTCTGCTTAGTCGTGAGTACATCATCAAAGATTCATCTGAGCCCTTACCAAAACACCAAATACCAAATAAAATTCCAGATATCTCCCATGGCAGAAACAGTAGGAACGGAACAGGAACCCCCCCTCTTGGACTTTGCAGCTCTAACGGGGTCTCCGACCATGGGACCCGTAAGATGTTGCAGGTGTAAAGCCTACATGTGTCCGAATATGAAGTTTATCGACGGCGGCAGACATTTTAAGTGTGCCTTCTGCAAAGCTACTAGCGAGGGTGAGTTTATACAGAACCTTATCTGTATTCAGTTCTAGGACGACTACGATTGTTCTATTGTTTGTAACAATCCTATATAAGTGATGTAATGTCAGTGCCGATGGAGTATACGCAGTACATCACCAGCATGCAGCAGTACGGCCGCGCGCCCGCTGAGATGGCGCTCGGCACCTATGAGATCGTCGCCACCAAGGAATACTGCCGAGTACGTAACACACAGTTTATACATCACCACCATTCACAGTCATACACCACATGCTGACCCTTTACACACTGAGCAAATACATCACACGTCCTGTTAGTTAGACATCACACACTGATTGCAACCCTATACACACCGCGGGGGTATACATGACAAGTCCTGTTTGTTAGACATCACACACTGATTGGAACCCTTTAGATACTGCGGATATACATGACAAGTCCTGTTTGTTAGACATCACACACTGCGGGTATACATCACACGTCCTGTTTGTTAGACATCACACACTGCGGGTATACATGACAAGTCCTGTTTGTTAGATATCACACATTGCGGGTATACATCACACGTCCTGTTTGTTAGACATCACACACTGCGGGTATACATGACAAGTCCTGTTTGTTAGACATCACACATTGCGGGTATACATCACACGTCCTGTTTGTTAGACATCGCACACTGCGGGTATACATGGCAAGTCCTGTTTGTTAGACATCACACACTGCGGGTATACATCACACGTCCTGTTTGTTAGACATCACACACTGCGGGTATACATGACAAGTCCTGTTTGTTAGACATCACACATTGCGGGTATACATCACACGTCCTGTTTGTTAGACATCACACACTGCGGGTATACATGACAAGTCCTGTTTGTTAGACATCACACATTGCTTGTATACATCACACGTCCTGTTTGTTAGACATCGCACACTGTGGGTATACATGACAAGTCCTTTTTGTTAGACATTACACTGATTGTAACCCTTTTCACACTGCGGGTATACATGACAAGTCCTTTTTGCTAGACATTACACTGATTGTAACCCTTTTCACACTGCGGGTATACATGACAAGTCCTGTTTGTTAGACATCACACACTGATTGGAACCCTTTAGATACTGCGGATATACATGACAAGTCCTGTTTGTTAGACATCACACACTGCGGGTATACATCACACGTCCTGTTTGTTAGACATCACACACTGCGGGTATACATCACACGTCCTGTTTGTTAGACATCACACACTGCGGGTATACATGACAAGTCCTGTTTGTTAGACATCACACATTGCTTGTATACATCACACGTCCTGTTTGTTAGACATCGCACACTGTGGGTATACATGACAAGTCCTTTTTGTTAGACATTACACTGATTGTAACCCTTTTCACACTGCGGGTATACATGACAAGTCCTTTTTGTTAGACATTACACTGATTGTAACCCTTTTCACACTGCGGGTATACATGACAAGTCCTGTTTGTTAGACATCACACACTGATTGGAACCCTTTAGATACTGCGGATATACATGACAAGTCCTGTTTGTTAGACATCACACACTGCGGGTATACATCACACGTCCTGTTTGTTAGACATCACACACTGTGGGTATACATCACACGTCCTGTTTGTTAGACATCGCACACTGCGGGTATACATGACAAGTCCTTTTTGTTAGACATTACACTGATTGGAACCCTTTTCACACTGCGGGTATACATGACAAGTCCTGTTTGTTAGACATCACACATTGCGGGTATACATCACACGTCCTGTTTGTTAGACATCACACACTGAGTGGTATAGTGTACACAATCCTTGTTACAGATCACATATTGTCTGATTTACTCACACTGATAGTTACAGTCTACTCGCTCACAAACATTGCACATTTGCAAATATCTTAATATTTAAGCACTTAAAAATATTTTTTGAAGGAACAACTTATGGTAATGTAAATTGATTACTTTAAAATTTTCAAAGTTATGTCTTTTTAATTTGTTATATATATATATTAAAACATTATAATTTATTGTTAATGCCTCAATATAAAGATGTGTAACATTTATGTATAATGTTAGACAACGTATCGAACATGTTACGAATTGTGAAGTGTGATGATCACAATGGTGATGAGTGTGATGGTACGCAGAACAACACGCTGCCCAAGCCGCCCGCGGTGGTGTTCGTCATCGACGTGTCCTACAACTCCATCAAGAGCGGCCTGCTGCAGACCGTCTGCGACCGCATACTGGATATCATCGAGGTATCACCGGCGCCTTACTTCCATTATACCAATAGAATTGGGTTTACATATAGCTTCATATTATTATTAGTGACACGTCACTTATGGCAGATTTTCTGAAGCTTTAAAGTAGTCACAGCACACACCTTCAACCTGGATTAAATGTTTGTCCGTAGTCCGTAAAACAACATCATGCTGTTTGGAGAAATGTTTCTGTTGAGCGTTTATACGTGAAACCGTGTTGAGGAAAAGATAATTATGGTTTGACTGCATTAAACAACTTGTCGTATGTTATTTTTAAAAAGAGCTAAACTAAAAAAAGGTGAAAGTAATTTAAATGACGATCATTATGAATATGTTAGCCGCCAGGTATTGCGACAGTTTTGAACTTATAGGCACGACTCCAACGACAACTATCATCAGTGAGTATATCACATCACATATATAGTAATTCATTGATATTGTGGTGTTCAGTCGATGCCGAAAGACGAGCAGACGGGCGAGTGCTGCACGCGGGTGGGGTTCATCACGTACAGCACCACGGTGCAGTTTTACAACATCAAGGTACATCTTCGAGCTCCCGTCGCTCCACGTGTGCCGTCTCACTATTAAACTGAGCCTCCGATACCGTCCGCGCCGCAGGGCTCGCTGGCGCAACCGCAGATGCTGTCGGTGGGTGACACGGCGGACATGTTCGTGCCGCTGCTGGAGGGCTTCCTGCAGCGCGCCGAGGATAGCGGGCCCGTACTGCGCGCGCTGCTGGCGCTGCTGCCCGCCGCCTGTCGCGCCGCCACCGACACCGAGACACTGCTCCTTCCCGCCGTGCAGGTGAGACGGGCTCACCGCAGCCGGCGAACGTAGAATAAGTATATCCAAAGGACTGCAACACAGCATAAGTGAAACGAATGCTCTTAGAATGGAGTTCAAGCACCTTCTTTTACACATGACGTGCACTGTATCTGTGGAAATACTTAGGATGTCCGTCTTTTTTGTATTAAAATCGAGGACATTATGAAGAATAAATTTAAATAATTCGATATTTTAAGCCATTATATTTATTCCTACATAATGTTTTTACAATACGTTGTCCACGCAGGCGGGCTACGAGGCCCTGAAGGCGGCGGACACGGCCGGCCAGCTGCTGGTGTTCCACACCAGCCTACCCACCTACAACGCGCCGGGAAAACTCATCAACAGAGAAGACCGGAAGGTTCTGGGAACCGACAAGGAGAAACAGATTCTCTGTGAGTGAAACCCAGCTCCTATTGCAGTGTAAAATACCGTCATACTCACACATGCGCAACCATTAGTCTTAAGAAGAAATGTAAATCTGTCAGTCTCGCTTCTCCCCAGCCCCACAGAGCACGGCCTATAACGAACTGGGCCAGCTGTGCAGCGCGGCCGGGGTGTGCGTGCAGCTGTTCCTGTGCAACAATTCGTACATCGACTGCGCCACCCTGGGCCAGCTGCCGCGTCTGACGGGCGGTCAGGTGTACAAGTACACGTACTTCACGGTGAGCGCCGCAGACGGGCGGGCGGGCGGCACCGGCACCGACCCGGGGTAACGTACGGCTTTGTGCAGGCGGAGACCGACGGCCATCGCCTGATGTGGGACGTGGCCCGCGTGCTGCAGCGCCCCACCGCGCACGACGCCGTCATGCGCGTGCGCACCTCCACCGGCGTGCGCGCCACCGACTTCTACGGACACTTCTTCATGTCCAACACCACCGACGTCGAGCTGGCCGCCATCGGTGAGAGATCCCACGCTCTACACTGACGCGGCGAGGACTCGCACTCAACAATCACACATTTAACTGCAGCTCTACGTAGCTCGACCCGGTGTATACCACAAATAAGTCCGAAATATTATTTATAGCTCGCCGGCACAGCCGTTACTGGAGTATGTAATTGAGGCATCGGGCTGTGCAACTCAAACCAACTTAAAAAATCCTCAAGTATATAATACACACACATATATATATATATATATATATATATATATATATATATATATATATATATATATTACACAAATTATACAATTACGGTATGAAGACTACAGGTCGGAGGAGCACTAGTATGTAAGAGCCTTCCAATCTTGAAGTGTCTTTTTTAAAATTTAAGCTCAGTATTAGAAAATACTTTCCAAATTTTTACCTGAATATTACATCGGCTGCCTAACGTAATGTACGAATTATAACTAGAAAGAATGTTGTCAATTTTGAAACGCAAGTGAACTCTGCGACCCGCAGATTCGGACAAGGCTATCGGCGTGGAGATAAAGCACGACGACAAGCTGACGGGCGAGCAGGGCGTGTTCGTGCAGGCGGCGCTGCTGTACACGCACCGCTCGGGCCAGCGCCGCCTCCGCGTCATTAACCTGGCGCTGGCGGTGGCCGAGCAGCTGGCCGACGTCTACCGCGCCGCAGACCTGGATACCGTCGTCAACTTCCTCACCAAGCAAGGTGACTTGCGCTCACTTACGCTAGCGTTTGACCCCGGAACCTCTACCACCGAGTTATACAAATATTTCTTTTCGCCGCTCTTCGGTAACAGCGGCCGTGATGTCGAGTGAGTTGTCGCACTGTGCCGTCTGCGTGCTTTTCATTCATTTGTTTACTTTATACCACTCTTAAAGCGTAGAGGGCGCTCGAATCATTACATCGATACGTAATCTCACCTTTTTTTTTAAATCATTTCAAAGAGACCCCATCGTTCGAGGGGACCATGGATTCGTCGACGCCTTACTTGTGTAAACTATATATTTGTCGTGTACGTCCGAGTTCCCCTGGTAAAAGTCTCGTGTGATAAGTAATATAGAATGATCCACTATGTTACGTCAACCGACCAAACAAATATTAAATTAGTAATAGACTTATAAAAGTATTCATTTTTTTTCTTCATTTACGTGCCAGTTGTTTTAAAGGAATTTCGTTTGCGTAAAGTAATAAAATCTCACGTTCGATCGATTCTTTGTATATTTATTAATGGAATAGTAATAAAATTATTACGTGTATGCGTGTAGCGGTGTGGGCGCTCCGCGAGGCGACGCCCCGGGCCGTGCGCGACGGCCTGACGGCGCGGTGCGCACGCTCGCTGGCGGCCTACAGGCGGCACTGCGCGTCGCCGTCCTCGTCGGGACAGCTGGTGCTGCCCGAGGCAATGAAACTGCTGCCGCTCTACACCAGCTGCGTGCTGCGCGGGGACGCCGTCGCCGGCGGTGAGTCACGAACGTCCGGTGACTTCTAGGGATCGCCTCGAACGGGTCGGCTCGAAAACAGGAAATCGTAGACATCGGCTCACTCTTTTTACTCATAGGAGCGAGAGGACTCGATTGAATAATGCTAAAATGTAATAAAAGTTTTTGGATTCGTGTCCCAGCTTCCCACGCTGACCCAGTACCCCCGCAGGCCCCGACATCACGTGCGACGACCGCTCGTGCGCGATGTACCGCGCGCTGACGGCGGACGTGTCCCTGTCGCTGGTGTACACGTACCCGCGACTACTGGCGCTGCACGTGCTGCCCGACCGCGACCCCACGCCGCTGCGGGCCTCCATGGATAAGATGAGCGACCAGGGCGTCTACCTCCTGGGTCGGTCCCCATTTATATTTAAATCGACGAACGGTTTGCCACGTTTACGTGCGCTATAAAGACATCGTCCCCTCAGAGAACGGCGTGCACATGTTGATCTGGGTGGGGTCGCAGGCGCCCGCGGACTTCGTCCGTGACGTGTTCGGCGTCGCCTCTCCGCAGGCCGTGGACGCGCGGGTGTGCGAGCTGCCGGAGACCGACACGCGCACCGGGGCCGCCGTCAGGAGGCTGGTGGAGGACGCGCGACGGACTAGGAGGAGCGCCATGAGGGTGAGTGAGGGAGGGGAGGTGAGGGAAGCGCGGTTGCGTCCAAGGGACAGGTACTGGAGGATGTTAGGAAGAGGGTAAGTGAGAGAGAGGTGTAAAGGGAGGGCGAGCAGACCGGTCGGGACACCGTGCCCGTGGCCGCGCGGGAGGCTCCGGGTAACGAGACGAGCAAGATGACTTTGATGGCAATATTCAGAAAATGTAGCTAATTTATTATATATAGACCGCTATTGTAAAGTATAGTATGTAACTACACCGCACCTCGCATTAGAGCACAGGTTTATTAAAAGTATTTAAAGCATAAAGGGCGTCGCATGTAACACGTGATCTATCTCCAGCTGAGTGTAGTGCCCCAGCACGACAAGCTGGAGTACGAGCTCCGTCGCATGTTGGTGGAGGACAGGGGACCGAATGGGTCGGAGTCCTATGTGGAGCACCTCATGGCTACGCATAAACTGGTCCAGAAATTACTGTAGGTTCTGCTCGCTTGGTTCTTCGCGTGAGTGGGTAAAAGTTAGCTTCAAGACTGAAATCTGCTTGATTTTTTGGGGCTTCGGTGTAAATGGCTTTTTTGGGCCGATATGTAGTATTCGTTTACTTTTTGCCAATCGACCGTAACGGCGGTCCTTGCTTAATTTTGATGATTCAGTGACACGGTGGCGGTCGACGTTATGTATCTTTTATTTGGATAATAAAGTAAAATAAAATGATAATAAAGACACGATACAGATCTACGACCTGCGGATAATTTGGTGTGTCCCCAGCTGACCGTGGTCCGTCAGCACGACAAGCTGGAGACGGTGGTGCGCCAGCTGCTAGTGGAGGACCGCGGGGTGGACGGCGGCGCCTCCTACGTCGACTACCTCTGCCACATACACAAAGAGATCCGCGCCCTGCTCTAGCCGCCGCACCCCCCACCCCCCCACTCACGGACAAGCTTCAGAGTTAATTAAAGTGCTATGGAAATTCCTCGGTGTCGCTGTGGAGGAGCGCGCCCACGCCGCACTACATGTGCGTTGTTTTTATTGATAAGCGTTATCGAGGAACTTTTTTAATTTGACTCTGAACTGCAGTTTTTAGAAAACGTGTTAATTAAATCTTTTTCATGTAACCCCCGCCGCTAGGAACGAACCGTTAAATTTTGCTAGAAACTCCTGCGAGCGGTCTGCACGATACGTTGTAGACGTACACGTAATTTCTTATTTAAATTTAGACTAGACTATAATAGGAGGACAGCGGAGCGCCTCCGCACACTCCGACTGTCCGCGTCCGAGTGTGTGGACGCGCCCGAGGTCTAGCTGCGAATGTTACGGTCCACTAAAGGTACTTCCAAATTTGTAAGTAAAATAGTATTCACTAGTATATAATGCACCTTCGTTGGTATGTTCGGGCTCCGCGCCGATGGCGATGTATGTTCAGTAAGTTTATACATTAAAGTGCTGTAGTAGTAAGTAAAGGAATATCCATAAATATGTTAAATTGTTATTCGTTTTCGGCAACCCTTCTTCCCCGAGGTTAATTTCGCGCAACTGAGCAATCATTTGCCAGATCCTCGTGTATGTATTCTTAATTTTAGTTATCGACTCGACTGTATTGGGAGTGTAAATAAAATATATTGGCATTATTATTTGTTTTTTACTGCGTTCTTGAATTCCTCCTCGTAACAGATTTTTTACATCAATTAATTAATCGATTTAGCAAATGGCAACCCTCCATAATATATTATGTAGTACGAATAATGACTGACAATCTGATCAGTGTCTTGAAAAAATATATTCTTCATGATATAAGTATAAGTATAGTATACAACAGCAGCAGTAAATACAACAGCAGTAGTAGTCTACAATAGTAGTTGTCTAGACATTCGAATTATGTAGAGTGTAATTTGAGCCATCCTGAGGCTTAGGGCTATATAATTTAACTATCAAAATCTTGTAGTCTACTATACTTTTAGATTTGTTAGTAAATTGATTATTTATTTATTTATATATTTTCCACTTTGAATCCATACCAGTGATCACTTGTGTACGTCAAATGGAAGTGACAGGAGCCCTCCTGTTTTGTTATCGTATGTATCAAAATGAGCCCTTCTGTAATGACATTCTCCAACTTAAAATAAGGCTACGCCCTGGTCTGAGAAGAACCACACAACCAACTCAGCCGGGTTTTTTTTTATTGTGGTCACTGTTTGACAAACGTCAATATATGTAATGTGAGCAATGTACGAACAACTAGAACCATCGCAATCAGTTCGATAAGCCGTCCTAATGATAATTAATAATAAGAAAAAGGAAATCTGTGGCTAGCGATACGACCAGTCACCGCAAGCAGCGCCCGTTCACGAGCACAACGCGAGGGTCCCATGTTATCAGGGATGCTATCGTCATTAGTCCTATCAACGTTTATCTCACTAATCTTTTGTCTTATATTAGGGTTTGATTAAAGGAAGGCGTCAATTTGTTTAGCCCTCTCAAGACAGTCACTAGAGTGGTGTTATTGTAAACCAAGCTCGTTGCATTGTTAAGAATATATATATGTCGGATAAAAGTTAGAAAACGAATCAATTGAAGTTAAATTGGAATGCCAGCGCCATCTAGTGGCGCTATACAGAGTCTAGGAGGGACAAACGCCGAGAGGGTAGAATCAGTAATCGTTGGATCGTCTCGACGATAGCTAGTCTCCCAGGAACTGTACTGCGTTCCTTTGTAAATTAACACGTTTTAAAAGTGATCATAACAATTGAATAAAAATTATTATCAACAGTAAATTATCGTTATTAATTAAAGTGACTTTTATTTATCTGCTCGTATCCATTGCCCGCACGCTCAACAACATGTCCGAGAACAATCATAACAACCTTTTGCCGACATCAGAAGTGGGATCCGAGCGAGCAGATTAATCCGCGAGTGATACACGTAACAACGACCAATGGCGTGAATTATTTGAACAACAAAATGAAAACGTGAAAGCATTGATTCAAGCATTATCGGCGTCCAGTTCGTCTAGAAATAATGTGGTGCATCCTGAATTTAACCCCGATAACATGGAGGTGGACGCGAGGTCGTGGTGCGCGACCGCTGACCTTTGTTTTGCCGACAACCCAATACAAGGAGGACAGCTTATCATGGTGATCAGCAAAGCGCTCAAGGGAGCGGCCTCGGCGTGGCTGAGTCAGGTTACTTATCCTGGCATGACCTGGTTGGAGTTTAAGGATCTATTTATCGCTCGGTTTGTCTGTACTGAAACAAACGCAGGTACCCTCATTAATTTTTATAATAATAAACCAAGCGACAATGAATCATTGCCCGTTTACGCAAGTCGCTTAATCTCGTCGTTATTGACTCGCTGGAGAGATGCAAGTAAAGAACAGATTGCAGTATCGACAGTTCTTGCGCACATAGCTCAGTTTGATTCACGTTTGCAACGGCTTGCTTTTACTACCGAAATTTCTTCGCGCCAACAACTACAAAAAGAACTGCAAGCATTTTCATTCTTGAAACGGAAATTTACCAGTACAAATGACGCAAAATCTTTTCCTGATGTTAAACGACCGAAATTATCTACGTCAATGAATCTCAAATGTTTCCACTGTGGCAAAATTCGCCACAGGCAATCGGAATGTCGACAAAAAGTACATTCTTTTGTTTCGCCTGCAACCCTGCCACCAATAGCCAAGCAGAGCATCGTGTGCTTCAAGTGTGGCGAGCCGGGACACGTCGCCAGTCGCTGTACCAGCGGTGTACGGCCGGCCGGGGCCGGCGGTTCGCAGACAGAGCGCCGCGTTGACCTTTGTGTGGTGGAGCCTCCGTCGGGAACACTTAAACATCATGGTGAGTCGTTTCACTTTCACTATGACTCGGGAGCCGAGTGCTCACTTATTAAAGAAACCGTAGCCGCAAGGTTCAGAGGAAAACGAATACACAACATAGTTTCTTTGACTGGTATAGGACAAAGTAAGGTTAAATCGACCGAACAAATTTTAAGTGTTGTAAAAATTAATGGCCACTTTTTGGAGATCTTGTTTCATGTTTTGCCTAATTTCTACTTACGTAGTCAAATCATGTCAGGACGTGAAATTTTGGTTCAAGGGTTTTCCGTAAATATGACCGCTACTAAGTTTTTTTGACAAAAAATAGCCTCGTTAATAGCTGCACAATCGAAAATAGTTCATTTAATTTTGATCAAATCAATACCGACATTCCTTTACTTGAAAAACCGAAACTTTTAGAAATATTACAACAATATTCAGAATATTTTACAACTAGTATGCCTACTACACGTGTTACTTCCGGTGAGCTTGAAATACGACTTGTAGACCCGAATCGTACCGTTCAGAGACGCCCCTATAGGCTGTCTGTGGAAGAACGTAAGGCAATGCGTGATAGGGTGAATGAGCTTTTGCGTGCAAACATAATTCGGCCTAGCTGCTCGCCTTATGCAAGCCCAGCTATATTAGTTAAAAAAGTGGACGGATCGTATAGGATGTGCATTGATTATAGAGACTTAAACGACAACACGGTTCCCGATAGATTCCCACTTCCCTTGATTCAGGATCAGATTTCGCGACTTAATGGTGCAAATTATTTCACAAAACTTGACTGTGCAAGTGGTTTCCATTTGATCCCCGTCAGACGCGACTCTATTGAGCGAACGGCATTCATAACACCCGATGGCCAGTTCGAATATTTAACCATGCCATTTGGTCTTCGTAATGCAATTTCCGTATTCCAAAGAGCCATTATAAAAGCGTTAGGTGATATTGCACATGATTACGTCATAGTCTAGGTCGATGACGTGTTAATAACTTCAAAAGATATAGAGCACGGACTTCAACGTTTGAACACCGTACTTGACGTACGGACTAAAGCCGGTTTCTCTCTTAACCCGAAGAAATGCTCCTTCCTTAAAACGAAGATAGAATTTCTCGGTTATGAAGTAGAAAAGGGCGAAATAAGACCTAACAAACGTAAGATAGAGTCACTCACTGCACTGCCACCTCCCGAATCCGTTACCCAGTTGAGGCAGTTTATTGGCTTAGCGTCATATTTTCGTCAGTTTATTACGCATGTTTCTTGTATCATGGCACCGCTTTATAAACTAACATCCCTTAAGGGTACTTTCATTTGGAAATCTGACCATGAACAAGTACGTCAAAAAGTTATTTCAATTTTAACAATGGACCCCCTCCTTACGATTTTTGACCCACAATATCCGACCGAATTACATACTGACGCGAGTTCTGAAGGATATGGTGCTATCTTACTCCAAATCGTTGAGAACAAACGACGAGTTGTAGCTTATTTTAGTAAGCGCACTTCCCCTGCTGAAGCAAAGTACCATTCTTATGAATTGGAGACTCTCGCAGTGGTGAACGCAATTAAACATTTCCGACAATATTTACATGGTCGCAAATTTCGAGTTGTTACCGACTGTAACTCTCTAAAAGCATCTCGTAACAAAGTTGATTTAACACCCAGAGTCCATAGATGGTGGGCATTTCTTCAGTCCTTTGATTTTACTGTAGAGTACAGGGAAGGTAAACATATGCCCCATGTAGATTTTCTTTCCCGGAATCCATTAATGTCAAGGCCTTGTAAGAAACCACTCGTTGAACAAATTCGACATAAGCGCGTAGATATTGCAGAACTTTCTACTAATTGGCTTCTTGCTGAACAACAACGCGATAATGATATTGTTAAAATTGTTGAGAATTTAAATAACGGGATGCTAGATAGGAATATCGCACATACTTATGTCCTTCGGTCGGGGGTTTTACATCGTAAGGTTCAGCGTAACGGTAGGACAAAATGTCTCCCAATTGTGCCACATGCTTTAAAATGGTCAGTTATTAACAATATCCATGAGTCCATAGTCCATTTAGGGTTTGAAAAGACATTAGAGAAGGTATATGACTTTTATTGGTTCGAAGGTATGTCTCGTTACGTTAGAAAGTTTGTAGATAATTGCGTGACATGTAAAATTGCTAAGTCACACTCGGGTAAAGTTCAAGCAGAGCTACACCCTATTCCGAAAGTAACTACTCCATGGCACACGATTCACATCGATGCTACTGGAAAACTAAGTGGAAAGAATGACACTAGAGAGTATGTATTTGTTTTAATAGACGCTTTCACAAAATACGTTTTACTTCATCACACAAAGAATATTGATACCAAAAGTAGTATTCAGGCGGTAATAAACTGTGTAGCTCTTTTTGATACTCCCTCCCGCATAATTGCTGATCAAGGTAGATGCTTTTCCAGTAAGGAATTTCGCGAGTTTTGTGAGATTAAAAACATTGAACTTCATTTAATCGCTACGGGTTCGTCTCGCGCAAATGGGCAGGTAGAGCGAGTAATGGGTGTATTGAAGTCCATGCTTACCGCGGTTGAAACTAGTGAGAAATCCTGGCAAGATTCGTTAGGTGATGTTCAACTAGCTCTTAATTGTACGCTGAATAGAGTAACAAAATGTTCTCCTCTCGAGTTGATGATAGGTAAAGTGGCAAGACCGTTGTCGTTAATGTCGGCTAGTGAGGTAGAGTTAGATGTAGAATTAGATGAAGTTAGAGGTAAAGCGGCGGAGGAAATAGAAAAATCAGCTCAGTACGACAAACAGAGATTCGATAGAAAGAAGGCAAAGCTAAACAAGTTTTCTTTGGGTGACTTTGTTCTGATTGAGAATAAAGAGCGCAATCAGACAAAGTTGGACCCTAAATTTAAAGGACCATTTCAAATTACTGAGGTACTTGATGGAGACCGCTATACTGTAAAAGCACTTAACTCGCGGCGCACGTACAAGTACGCTCACGATAGGCTAAGAAAAATGCCTGAAGGACAAGTACCCATTGATGTTAGTGATTCTGAGCCTTGTGAGGGTGACATTTAGTCGATTTATGATAATCAAGTTGTGCTTGTGTGAGTTGTGAGTGTCCTCTTGAGTCATACATTCGGGTGGTCACAGGGATGATCACGGGTGGTCACAGGGATGTTCACGGGTGATCACAGGGATGATCACGGGTGGTCACAGGGATGATCACGGGTGGTCACAGGGATGTTCACGGGTGGTCACAGGGATGATCACGGGTGGTCACAGGGATGATCACGGGTGGTCACAGGGATGATCACGGTTGGTCACTGGGATGACCATGGGTAATTTGATCACTGGGATGATCATAGGAAGTCACAGGGATAACAAAGAGTATAGATGATCACTGGGATGATCACAGATAGTCACAGGGATGACTTTATTTCGGGGCTACTGGGATAGCCGGACAAAAGAGACACACACACTTGAATTTTGTTTGATTTGATATTTATTGGATCGTAATGGGTACTTCTCTTGGCTCGTCTGGGCTCTAAGTGTAAGCTAAGTTATGCAATGTAGTAATTAGAAATTGTAAGTTACGTCGTTGTTAGTAGTTTCCTTGACTTAATTGTTAATTAGAATTTTTAGAATAGAATTAATTAAAAAAACAATAAAAATTGAGTTTGAAAATTTTCGAAGTCTTTTTATTAAAGAAGAGTTAAGTTGGTCAGGAGTGATCGAACGACGGTGATCTTGTGCTGTGCTTTACTTTGTTACAGATTATTACACTGGGACGTGTGACCTGTAGGATGGCCGTGTCGGATAAAAGTTAGAAAACGAATCAATTGAAGTCAAATTGGAATGCCAGCGCCATCTAGTGGCGCTATACAGAGTCTAGGAGGGACAAACGCCGAGAGGGTAGAATCAGTAATCGTTGGATCGTCTCGACGATAGCTAGTCTCCCAGGAACTGTACTGCGTTCCTTTGTAAATTAACACGTTTTAAAAGTGATCATAACAATTGAATAAAAATTATTATCAACAGTAAATTATCGTTATTAATTAAAGTGACTTTTATTTATCTGCTCGTATCCATTGCCCGCACGCTCAACAACATGTCCGAGAACAATCATAACAACCTTTTGCCGACATATACATCATTATTACTTTAATAATATATTCAGTAAAAAGAGATAAAAAATCATAATGTGAGGAAGTAATTAAAAATAAAAATAATTGATTAAGTCAAAACGATTATATTAATTTGTTTTTGGAATATTTCAAATTTGTTTCAACATTTCTTATTATGTTCCTTACATATGTAATAGTTGCCACTTTTTCTGGAACAAAAATATGACATTATTACAATTTAAAAAATACTTAAATCTTATTTAATACGTAACTATAACTATACAACTAAAACTAATATAACTGCAACTACAATAAAGATTTTCACAGAAAGAAAAACACCTTTTAGAAGATATCAGTAAAAATACTAATTACATTTTTGGAATTGTTAAACAATAAAAAGTGTTGGAAGTTGTAACGCTATATCAATGCCGTAAAAAGAAATCGTAGTCGGAAAAAATATAAAACATTGGTGGTTAGTAACAAAACTTTTATAACGCGTGCTATTTATTAAGCTTCGAACTATCTACTTTATTCATATTTGAAAATTATACACATTTCTATATCATTCTGACATCCGACTGACTTCGAGCACTATCATGTCTTACGTAAGTAGGGCCGGTTCGGAACTGTGTTTCATTATTTAGTACTTCATCTAAGATTATGACGCAATGATCTCATATTGATTGAATTTATCTGATCTTATTAATAAGTATTTGTCTAGAAGTACCTCAATGTAATAATTCAGATAGTTCCGTATCTAATCCAATAATAATTAGTTACTACTACATTAACCAATGATGTATGTACTCAAATATTGTAGTTTTTTTGTTGACGTGCAACGTTCTAGTTCATCACGCAGTATGTTTTTCCCTACCATACTCTCCTATTACGTTTATCCGTCCTCATAAGATGCCCATATCATGACATACGACTACTTCTATTTTTTCTGTTATTGGCCCGACTTCTATGATGCCCCAAATATACTCATTTGTCATCCTATCTTTTCTCGTCACACCACATCCATCTTAGCTTCCGCATCTCCGTCCGTTGCATGCATACGGTTTTCATCCATCGCCTTCATCACCCAACACTCATATCCATACGTGACGATGGCCTCATGATAGTTTTACAGAATTTTTCCCTTTAATTTAAGGGAAAAATGTATAAAACAAGACCTGTTGTCATTTTATCCATCCCGTGTTGATTTTATGCTTTAGGTCCCCGTTAATATTGCCATCGCCATTTGTATGAGGAAACCAAATATCGCCTATATTTCGTTTACGAGTTTATTTTTATTTCGTGTATTTGACGTGTGTCTGTCACTGTTTTCTATATTATGTTAATTGTGGTGCATAAATATTATGTTATTAAATATGTATTGAGAAGTGACTGTAAGAATATCCAATTCTTTCCTCAGGGAATCTCTAGCTTTTAAGTTATAAATAGCCCGCTCTGTTTTTTTTTTTGTAAAATAAATATAGATTATATATCGGCAGAACTGACCCATAAAAAATACCGTAAAACCAAATATTATGAAAGTAACTAAAATAAACAAGTCGAGCTGTATTAACGTCCGTTAAATTTCTAGCTTTTCTAATTGCAAAGACGGTCGAGGTGAGTTTGCTTACGAATGCTGAGATGAGTTTCACTGGAGCTTTTTATCTAAAGTTATACCTATGAAATTCGTTGGGTCTATTAATTCTAACATTATATTACTAGGGGCGCCAACAAACCCTTAATTTCGACTCGCTGTGCTCGTGAAATCTCGGGTGCCGTTTGCATATTGAGCGAAGCGAGCCCAGTGTATTGACGCATCGTTTCCCATTGACTTCAATAGGACATCACTTTTTTAACATGATATATAAAAAAAAATTTTTTTTTTGAGGAAATTTTTCAATTTTTTTTTATAAGAACCATCACCTAATGTGTGTCTTTTCGATTGCAAAGTTTCATAATTTTCCGTCAAGTAGTTTTCGAGCCAATTCGTGACAAAGAATGTAAAAAGTCTCCAGTAAAACGCTCCGCTCACTTCGTTCGCTTCGCTCAATTAAGGAAAAAACTACTATTTCGACTTTTTCAATTAAGAAATGTAAACTCCATACAATTAGTTTTCTTAGCATTCGAGACTAAATTATTAATTTTGACCCAATAAAAAGCATATTACAGAGTACTGTTAACTTCGTCAATATTAGTCCTTTGAAGCTCAACTTTAAAAATAAACGAAGTGTCGGCAACAAAAAGTACAATGTCACATAGATCGGTTACGAAAAAGGACAAGTCATTGCTATCAAGAAAAAATTAAAAGGGACCAAGAATATCCATCTTTAGGTGAGAACCACCCGATTTAGAATTATATACCTAAACCGACTGTACTTTTTGATTCAGAAGAAGAATTTGAAGAAGCAATAAGATCAAGCGGTTACACCATAGTGGTTAAGTTTACATAGCAACGTTTCATGTTTCACGTAATCAAAGGCTTTAGACAAATCGCAAAACAACCAGATTGCGTTCTGCGACTTCTCCCATGCGTCGTAGATGTGCTTAAGAAGCGTTGCAGTCTTGTACATTATTACCCCTATTTTAAAAGATGCGCACTAGAGAATCATTGCACCATTTATCTTAGATCACTTCTTCATGCAACAACTTATTGAAGAACAAAGCCAGCCATAAGCCATTCATATATAGTATATTGATATTCATTCCACACTTTCCATACCTCCACATGTATTTCATTCGGCCTCACAGCATTTCCTTTCTTTATGCTGTACGCAGTCGCTTTCACTACATCATCATCCTTTCTTTTATTAAACTTTCATTTACAGGCCGGTTTTCCAACACCCTACATTTCAAAATAATCCTTCCATTCTCTCTTTCTTCCTGTCCTCATGACCCAACCTCTTCCTAGTTTTATACACACATATTTATACAAGTGTTGTGAGCCGTACATCTTTTATTTATGTTTTTAATAAAGGTCATGTTTATCATTTATGCGTGGTTATCATTTAAAGATGAACAAATTTATTTCCGTGAATATGATATTATGTATTACAAAGAGTATCTATCGAGTTTGTCAGTCGATTGTCTGTTTGTTGTTATACGATTTTCTTAATAAAAGGGATCAAGGAATACATTTTTTTGAAACCAGCATTTTTTTTTAAATATTTTTGGCAATCATTTCTTCAAATATTGAAGAACTTATTATATTCCAATAGCAAAGGTGAACAAATCAAGCTAAAATAAATCGACTCATGATTACACTTCCAAGGCGTTTAAACATAACACTTTTGGCTACGCTTCGTCACAGCATTGTACATCCGACACTGCATACGCACAACGACACTTGATACGTCTCGAATTGTCGATCAATTAACATTATCTACTTTACGGTATCATATTATTATATTATTTACATTTATTAATTTATATTTTTCAATATCCTCCATTACTTAGTCTCCATACAAATAGTCAAATGATATTCAGGACAGTGATTAATCACCCAAATTTCTCACTCCCATCAGGCTATATATTATGTATAACTCAAGAAAACACTACGAAAATAAAGTTATAAACACGTGTCTCACTTGTTTAGGATATAGCACTTCTATGATGGGTCCCTTGTACTTGCAGGGCAGGCAGTAGCGCCTGCACCTGCGCCGGCGCCGACAGCCCGCCGCCAGCGCGCTCAGCAACAACACCAAGAGGAACACTAGGAGCTTCTTGTAATGCATTGGGAAGGTTCACTAGAAAATGTGGACTAAGAGATTAGATCAATTCAATATAACAGCGTTTGTTATTTTATAGTTTTTTGATTAAGTGCACCGATGTTTGGAATAAAAAATATCCATTCCAAACATCGCCTCATTCTCAGGTAACACACCTTTATTCCAATCTGAGCGCGCACTTTCCGTCCGGCGAATTGGTTGCAAGGGAAGCACTTGGCATCGTTGCAGTGTTTTCTTCCGCGACGACACCCGCGCGTCAGCTCCAGAACGGAAATGGCGATGTGAAGGAACACAAGCACGAATTCATTCAGATAGTTCATTTTACTGGAACGGTGAGGATTTTCTTATTTTGGATAATTTTATGGTAAATGTAATAACAAATACAAATTTAATTACAAAAAACTATTTAAGTTTAAGATCAAAAATATATATCTTAATAGAGGCTTTAGTACACGCCTTTTCATATTTTTATTTTATAAGAAACTGGTATTATTTTATCACAATAACAGTTTCTTAATTTTAAAACTCGATATTTATTTATAAATATTTTCCCGGAAGGCCTTCGATGTTATCTGGCAAATAATTCCGGAAGTAACGCGAACGGGCGTGAAGACTTTGACGCGGGGATCGCGTTACAAATGCACTGTTGATGTGACTTCTAAGATTTATAATTGTCAATGACTTATATTCATGAATTTATACCACAAAAATTTTAAATAAAGTTTTAAAAAAATATATATAGTAAAATTATAATTAATATAAAATCAACAGCTCTTGTTGTACTTTTATTAATATCTACCCCTTGTTATTTAGTGAAGTAATGACAAAAATGTTCGAAACAAACTGAGAAGTCGCGGCGAGTAGTGAACGCTCGACCAAATAAAAAATATCTCTATCATGATCCAACGTCTCAATATTGATTTTTGATTCCTATTATGATTTTGTGACTTACTAAAATTAAAAGTCAATTTTGTTCCAGAAGCGGCAGCTTTCTAATCTTAAATCTACAACCAAAGATAAAAAAAACCTTTTCTATTTTTACACCGCGGGCTGGCGTCGTCACAGGTCACGTACTGGTGGCGCGTGCAGCCGTAGCAGCTCTCGAGGTAGGAGAGGAGGAGAGTGACCAGCAGTACTATTACCTCTTGTACTACCGCTCTATCCATAACACGGTGACGGTATTCAATATCTAGGCAATTTTATATAACACACATTTATATACGTCAGTAATAAGAGGCGAAAAAAATATTCGTACCACAAAAAAGGTTTAGTACCCTCTCAAATTTTAGGACGGATGTACCTAATGCATCGAAAAGTGGACATATTTAAAACACCACAACCATAAATTCCTTCTATAAAAACAACTTCACCTATGAAACGGAGACAAAGCAAAATTTACTTAAGTTCCTCAAATATTCTTGTTTAGTTGATTTTACTTATCAAACAGAGAAACCTACAAAGAATTAATGATCTACAGCTTTTATTGTTTTTGGCACATTACAACTGTTAAAGACGCAGGCTTACCTATCGCTTGCAGGGTGGATTATCAGGACTGCAAATGATCTTCTTTCTTCCGCACGCGGTTATAAGTTGTAGGAATTCAAACACTAAGATTACTGCAAACACCAGGTGCCGCCAAATTTTCATCATATGACAAGCCCTAACATGCAATAACATTAATAACAAACCATTTCAATTGCTATTTTAACTATTTTATGGAATGGTTTGGCTCCTTCCGCCTAAGCTGTTACGCCTTGCTCTGTGCCGCCAAGCCAAGTGAAGTGACATTATGAAATTACACATTAAGTGATGATTTATAAAGACTTCACATCTGTAATTTTAACTAACTTACCACTTCTGCTGTGACCTAACAGTCTTACCGCAAATATCTAAGTATTCATCCCAAAACTGACTTCTAAAATATAGACTTTGAACTTGAACTTGTTGAATGCTTAATATTTCACTTGTCAATTTCTCTTAATTCTTGTATGTTTTCTGCATTTCTTCTGTAAAAGAAAAAGAATTGAAATGAGTCTTTCCACCAAAACAAATCTGAAATAAAAAGATATATGTTTAAAATAATAAGTATAATATTTTATGCAACGTGACGGTGGAATTTGACCCAAAACAAATTTCTCAATTACAGAAAAAGTAAATCGTAAATAAAAATTCTAAATTGTGTTTTAATTTTTTATTACATGATGTTAAAACTAGTCAAGTAAAAAGAAAACAGCTATTTAATTTGACATTATGTCGGGATGTCTTGGTTAAACAACACTTGCTTAGCTAATCTTAGTCCAAAAGTCCTCAGATTGATTCATTTTATTAATGTCTACGAATACGTTGTTATACCTGAAAAAATAATTTGTTTCCGCACTTTAACTTGGAGCTGTTTGATGGTGTCTTAAGATATATTATGATTCTTGTAACAATTTTCAATTTCTATACGGCCCTCTGCGGCATGGAGCTCGTCCAGAACATGGAATGCTTTTCTTACAACAGGCATTTCCCATTGCAAATACAGAAAACAAAGTCAACAGCATCATAAAGAGTATTCTCAAATTAAATTCAGCCATAATTACCTGAAAAGACACCTTTCAAATAGTTAATTATAAAAAAGTGTCAAAATATTGTGTGTTTCATAATATTTTATTTCCACAACGTTTGTAGGTGTTAGTCACGTTATTTGGCCATGTATGATCTAAAATGTCTCACCAAAGATTACTTTCCGCAAGGAGCAGGTTTTCTGCAGGCGATATAAACTTTTCTGGTGCAGCCTGAGACGCCGGAGAGCAAAGCGAGGACGGCAGAGAGGAGGAGGAGGAGGACACCTCGAGCTAGGCCCATGGTCTACCCGAAGACCATGGCTGTTCTTCTGTGTATCTGTGGAATTACCTACCTGTACCTTTAATGCAGCTTAATATTTTATACAATTGGACGTCTACTTTTATTTTATTCCAATGAAACCCTAAATAACACGAGAATGTTTTGTAACCGCTTAGATCACAATAAAAATTTTTTGATTTTTATGGTTTGGGTCAAACTCCAAGTGTTAATTTTGTTGCATAAAGATTCTTATGTCAGCTACGTTTGTGACCAACCTTAACAAACAATAAAATACAGCCAATCATTTTAAGACAACACAACGTAATAATACTTTGCTCCTCATATATAAACAAATCTTAAACAGTACATTTTAAATAGAACACTACTAACCTGAATTTTTATAATTTTGTGTATGTGACGGACAGAAATTTTGGTTTTGATTGATGTGCCAAATAGAATGTTGTTTATTTTAAAATATGTCGAGTAATATTTACATCTGTGAAGGTTCTTCTCCTAGAAAAAAATACTGCTTTCTGCACTGTTCGCATTAAATCAGTGACCTCTGAACACGGACACATTGAAATCTACAAACTTAAGGAGTACAAAATCCATTCATTATTTGTATAGGTAATTCTTTTAAACATTAAATGTATGCGTTGAAAAACAAAATAAAATCAATATTCGAACGATATTAAATCATTAAGAATAAGTAAATCTAATTGATTTATAAAAAAAATCCAAAAACTCCTAGTTATGTCAGTTAAACAAAAATTAAAAGTCATAACATTTCTGAAAAATATTTTAACTTGAAACAATAGAACAGACAAAAAGCGAAATATGCTATAAACAATGTATGTGAATATGAAAAGCGAAATATGCTCTAAACAATATGTGTGAAGGTGTCCAGTTAAAATTTAAGGCCATCGTGTTTAGCTTTCAAGACAGCGACGCTGTTTGTCAAAAGACAACACAAATAACGACAGTTTGTTTCCCCGAAGTCTCCAGTCTCCGTAAAGATGGCTCCGGTCATCGTCGTTTACACACGACTCGGATTAAACATAGTTCATTTACGAGTCTTGCCGTTGTATTCTCCAAATCTCAAGTTTCAAAATGTTTCATAAGTTACCATTTCTCATATTTTATTTTCCAGCCTGATATATCCTTAAATTTAAAATTCTTTATCTTATGTGATGTATATAAAGTTCATTGACCTCGCATGTCACTTTAAAATATATTTAGTGTTCGGTTTTGGATGTCGAAGACTCATCGACAACAGGATGTAGACTTTAATAAATTGAAGCAACCGCTGCGGGATGTGACGTACTCGTAGCTTAATAAATAATGTTAACATGTTCTTGTATGTGTCATATTTATTACACCTCATAAACTTTTTTGAATTAATATAATAATATGAAAGAAACAAATACTTAAAATCAATATATCAAGTGTATGTTTTTTAAATCTATCTTACGCAATTATAGCAAAATCAGTTAAAAAAATTTTTAAAACATTTTTTTTGGTTATTTCTAATATCATAGGAACTATGTATAAGGTGCTGAGAGGAACCTAAAATGTAAACTCGTTTTTTTCAGAGCAATGTCTACAAAATAAGAAAGATTTTTTTTTAGAATAAATATTATTATGTTACATCTGCAATCCTCCTTTACCTATCTCATTCATAAGGTCGTGATTTCTCTGTAGAGTGGTTAATAAAAGTTGTTTTAACTTCTAACGTCTGTATGTTCATAATACGTAGTTTACAGAAGAGTTCAAAAGAAGGCGTCGAGTTGTTCTTTAATGAGGCGGCGACATACACACCGCGCGTGCCAAAATATGTTAAATATTTGACGAAAAGAAATGTATCATTTATTCTCGTATTTCTATGATTTATAAACATTAGCAGCGTACAGTCCATTTTGTAGAATAATATCATTACATAAGACTGGATCATTGGGATTTTGATTTTGATTTGATTTTACACCTATTTTTCTTTTTTTTTTTTTAGATATATTTGTGTAAAGAATTATAACAAATTAAAAAAAAAAGAACTCTGAGTGGCTTTTAAATATATATTCGAACAAAAAGTGGCTTCTGATTAGATCACTTACATATATTATAAAAAATGTAAGGACAGTATATTAAATACCTATATTTTTAAAGTAATTTCTAAGTTTAAGACATAAGTACATAAAACTATCCCCTTAACAATAGTTTTAAAATTTACAGTTTTTACGAACAGACGGAACGCTTTGTCTGTTCCAGCATCACTCAAAAGATTATGCTTATAGTCTGTCACCATAAATTCACTTTGTAATCGTAGGATTATTTTGTATGAGGAGGGCAAACAAGCTTGCTGGTCACTGATGACAAGTGATCACCGCCACCCACGAAATCTTGCAAAATTGCAAGAGCCTTGCCAGCCTTGCAGGTGGAAGTATATGCCTTCTTTAAAGATATCAAAGTCACATTGATCCAGAAATACCACTGAAGGAAGTTCATTCCACATCTTAGTGGTACGTGGAAGAAAGGTGTTCGAAAACAGCACATTGGAAGATAGCACGTAGGCTTGGAGTACACTTGGCTTGGGGTCTGAGCAAAAGTCGTCGAGTACGACCTGTATACTCCGCCCAGTGAGAAAGCTGGTGATCTATTTCTATAAAACGTCGGGAAGCCTATATGAAGGAAGCTCCGTAAAGTGTAAAAGAAGATCACCAGCCGATCGACTATTATGAAAACCATATTGCCGGTCATTGATCAACTTGTGATCCTCGAGGTAATTTTGGAGCTGCTGATTGATGATGGTCTCCTTTACTTATTAGCAATAGGTCTGTAGTTAGCCGGGTCCGAGTTATTACCTTTTTTAGAGATCGATTGGACAAGGGCACACTTCCATAAGAACGGGACTACGTCTTTAAGCAGTATCGAAATAGACGCGTTAGCACTGGTGGGCACATGTTTGTAGCATAATTGGAAAAATACCATCTAGCCCACTCGAATCAAACGTCCAAGGAAAAAAGGGCTTTTCGGATGATTTTTTGATGAAAAACTGTATACGGCATTAAGCTCTGACACCGCGGGATGGTAAGCGGTGTCATCACTTGGTCGTTCAAAGTCGAGTTTGAGGCAAAAAAAGTGCCCAAGAGATCGGCGGTATAAAATGTTCAAGTTTATACCCGGGGTATGATAGGTGAGCTGTGTCGCCAGGTTGAGATATTTACGAGATATCTCTAGGTGGTAATGGACTTCCGGATTCTGTCACTCACCGACCGAACATAAGAAAATGAATTTGGTTAGTACACATCGTTCTTCCTTGATATGGTGGTTCTTCCCCTGTCGAGTCAGCCCAATAAGAGCTATAGTCAGATGACTACATATATTCTTTACCGCCTAAAAGAATGCATTCTGCATTAAATCTTACTATTTTTACAGGAAAACAATCCAGTTTGAGACATACTGACCAAAAAACTAGAAATATTCGAGTACATATTTTGTGTGATGTGATATATTACTTATTATTAAGGACGGAGGACCGAGGAAGATTTGTTATCAACACTTGTAACCGCTAGTAAGTTATAAGAAAATATACGTTGTATTAGCCTAAACTATAATATATTTAATTATTAATTGATTCCTGAATTTTTGTGTAATGAATAACCGCAGAGATTGTGGTATTATTTTCCCTCAGATGCCGGTAAGACGGTATCAAAACAGATTAATGTTAACCATTAACTTTACAATGTGTCTATAAATAAATCTATAACGCGTTATTGCTACCGAAATGTATTGCAAGAGCTTTCAAAGTTTAAGGATACTAGAGTATCGATACATTACTTAACGATAAGTGAATTATACAGTGTATTGGGAATTTTATAGGTTTATGTAAAGAAAATAATAGATCAACTTTTTTTTTAATTATTTACAATAGTCAATGAATGTTTCAGATTAGTAACTTACATGAAATTTTCTGACCGCTATACAAATTATAGGCCTATGTCCGGTTTTCAGATTTCAATTCAGTTAATTCAAACATAAGCGTTGGTACACTTAACGGGACTATATGTGTACGAGCATATATATATAAATGTATTCCATCGGTAGTGTATTCGTATTTCGTACTGAGTGTTCTATCGCCGCCCGCTGGATCACTCGCGCGCGTGCGGACTGCGGCGACACGCGGCCGTTTATTTTTAAAGATCGCTCTAACGAATCACATCGCGGTATAAATAACTTCTGCATTAAAATTTCAAAATATTCCACGTGTTTCACTGAAAAGTTAAATGACAAAGACATGCGGCATTTGTTGTGACTTTCCTCGAAAGAGTTTAGTGACTCAGGAAAAATATTTTGTTGAATCTCTCTCAGTCGGCTCAAAGAGTTCAAAGAGAAGTAGTGACAAGACGAGTGCGAGAAGACTCGGTTTAGTGAATAAGATTGTTTAAAGCTAAAAACCAGGTACGTTGTGTTCTGTTTAATAGATTTTAAAATAATAACTATTTGTTGAATGTTTTTTTTAACATTTAACGAACTATCCAATCTTGGTGATACGACAGTTGTGATAGAGGTTGCATGTTTTTATCGGTTTTAAAATTTACTCCAAATTTGTTTTATATTTAAAAATATGTTTAATGTTATTGTATAATACATGTTGTTGACAGCCCTAATACTTTCGTATACAATTTTTTTGTGTGTTGAAATATTTTCTAACCTTTAAAGAAATTAAATATTTCTAGGTTTCTATCTTCCCCAACGATATTTTATGTTATCATAGTATCTAAAGTAGGACCCACACTACTACTACTACTCAATCCGTCGATAATTATAATATTAAATCTAAATATTCTAGTGAACTTCGAGAAAACACATAATTTTATTAAAACACAACATTAATTAATTAATCAAATCAGTTCTCAGATAAAATCAATCAATTTTAAGTTTACCTTTTTAGCATTGAATTTTATTGTAATTATTTATATCTCGAAGACGTCGGATTGAAAGTATTTAGATCCAGAAAAGTGTACAGACGCGCAACTAAGTAATTAAGAATATCAAAAAGTACGATTGAATCTGTTTCATATTTTTCGGGTAGTTTCGGAAACTAAATATTATATTAATATGTCAAGACTCTGTAGCTCGCCTTGCATCGTACCATACTTTTCATTTAACCGGCATTTTAAGTTCCGACAGACAATTACTTGCTCGGTTGCCTCTAATTTATACAAATGTACTTCATGAAAAACTACTACTTTACAGAAGTACAGAAGATCTCATGAGAACATGAGATCCCGAAATATAAACATTAATATTATATTTTATCCGTCGAAACGGACAGCTCTAAAAGCATCACATACATTACCTTCATTCTAGAAAACAACTTCACCTATATTATAATATCGTATGTATACTTTGAATATTTACATTTGAATTATGAGTAATTAAAACATTCCAGTGTTATCAAAATATTGTTTCCAGATGTACAATATTCAAACGTCAATAAATCTTTGAAACGAAAGTAGTTTTAAAATTCCGCAGTTAACTAATTATAACAAGCGGGCGAGACTTCATACGCATTTTATATAACACTTCATATTGTGTGCAGAAAAAAAACAGGCATTGCTTATAAATACATTGAGCACGACCGGCTTTACATAAAAAACATCGGATCTAAAATTTTAATAAAAATATATATTGTATTTGAACATACGAGTAACATACACGAGTAAGTACAACCTAGATAACACTGGCCGTGCCCTCGCCTTCGTCCAGAGGTTAGCCGGACAGAAACAGACAGACAGGGAAAAAAATAAAATTGGTTTTTTGTTAAGTAACGGATGTATATACTTTCGTATGCATCGAGTGAAATGATAATTTGCAATTCCATACAGACACTTCAATTATATTTGTATGTACAGACATGAGACAGTTGACGTCCTCGAGTTCACCTCAGTGTCAAATCATTAAGTCGTTTCAGGATGTAGCACACGCGGTTACATATTTTTATTTATATAGACGTATATGACTTCAAATAAATTAGAACCCAACTAGGCTTGGATCATTCGATATGTTTTTCAAAAACCGTTCTGTTATTTTAGTTAAATATACAATATATGAGTTGCGGGTATAATTATTATTTTATATTATTTTATTATTACTGCCTTAATATGTTCTCATTTAATATATATATATCATATATAGGTTTCAACGCTGTCGGTCTCTACATTCCAATGATAATTAATAAATAACCCGTGAACTACACCTTATTTAAGATGAGTGACAGTCTTGGAATGTGCCGCCTACATTTTATTAGCACAATATTTTATAAAAAATATTAATTAGTCCAAACTCTCGCCAAGAAATTGACATATCAAAACAAATATAATATACAAACACTACTAGTAATAATAGTAATAATTGTTGCTTATTTCGAGGCCCGTTTAAAACCTAGTGTTCGCTTTTAAACTGACGGCTCCCGATTTCACCTTTCATGTATCAATATGTCGATTAAACTAAATAAAATGGGAATTTATGAGTCATAGAAAGCAAAAGCGTTCAGACCACAACGTGAATACCCGTAAATCAACAAACTCAACTCGTTGTCTCAGAGTGCCGAAATAGAAATTATGTGCTGAAAGAAAAAGAAGAAGAAAAGGTATATTTAGCAAAAAAAATTAGAAGACATTACCGAGTGTCCAAAACCTGTAGTTCTTTAGAGACAAGAATTGGTTAAAAATTTGAAAAAGATGTTAACGATATAAATATTAAATGTAAAAAAAATATGTTTTACATTTTAAAATTGATTTAAATTGTCAAATGAAGAACTTAAAATAATAATGCCATTATTAACGTGGGGTGATGAAAACAACAAGTCAAATCGCTTTAACAACACGTTACAGTTTTGTAAACTATTAATTTGTTAACGACTGTGCACGAAATAACACTTGTAACTATTAAAGATAAGGACACTCACAACACACTAATGTAAGTAAACTTTTGATATTTTTATATAAAATGACGAATACAGTTAATAAAATCGTGAAATAATAATATATTCGTATATTTTAACTGCCCGTTAAAATATTTTTTATTAGAAATATTTTTAAACAGAGGCTTTGCTCAGCATATTTTAATAAAAGTCAAGATATCAAGTCCAAATAGATATATAGATTGTAATATAGTCCCCCCCCCCCAACTATAACGCACGTGAGGAGTACAATGGAGAACAAAGTTGTTCTTTCAGTGAGTGACGTACCATGTACATCTGAATGTTATCTTGTCTTCATTGTACAGTTGAGTGTCTCGACGACAGACACGTCTGTACAGTATAGATGTTAAAGAAAAATTAATAGGGTCCTGTGGAGGGTCTTTATATAGAGATTCAATAGCCAAAACTTTAGAATTGTTGTATGTCTGTATTTGTACAAGCGTCACGCAAATTCAATGTTTAATGAGGTTATATATTATGGTTCTGATTGAGATATGAGATACCCTCTACTACCACTTGTATTTAAACTGCCATGGGTTAATGCAAAAACTGATTCGGCCCACATTTACAATGCTAATGCTAATAAACTATTATATGGATCTTAATGAAAATGAGCGTGATATTCGTTTATAATTTAAGTCAATATATATAATAATTGAGACAAAATGGCGTTCTCATTTTTGCGACTAAATGCTAAAATTTGTTTAGTCTACAATCAGAATAAAAACAAAAATGTATACATTACATATCACGTATACGTTAGGATTAATCATTTATAAATTAATTTGAGTAGGAGAGAGAAAGGCGAGGTCTCCGGTACCGTGCACTCGAGTTATGATTAGTGTCAGTCCTTGCATACATGAATACTAGACCTTTATATAAAAGAAATTATGACACTTCAGTATTTAAAATAAATGACTATAATATCAAAGAAATTTTTAAGCCTGAGTTTGATTATAAATTTACATAGTGTCTGCTACAGTACTCGTAGAGCCTCTACGACCCGTAGTGCCGTAGAGGGCCTACAATATATGAAACACGAGATTTTGTCGCAATTTTTAACTATAATTGTCTGTGTAAAATATAAATAATATAAATATATCATTACATAACAGAAGAGCTCTGGGCTTTCACTAAGAATATTTCTTAAAATGTGATCGCACAAAGCCTAAGGAACCTCATCCAATCAATGGCCTTAATAAAGAAATTGAGTAACAATCGGTCGCCCCAAGGGATCCCTAAAAATTGGATCATCTTCAACTGTTGGCTTGTTTGCTTAAGATTTTAAAGAATTCAATATTAAGGAGTGACTAAAAAATACATGCACCGAGTGCGTTGCCATTTCGAAAATAATTCATTGCGTCCGAATTAGGTCAGAGTGAGTGCGTGAAGTTGTTTGCGCACACCGGCGAGAAGTTGGTCGGCGGTGCGCGCGTCGGCACTCGGCAGTGCCGCCCAGCCAGCACCAGCATCACCCCGCGATCAACAAATAATATAAAAGATAGCTCTATCCGAGGCGCGTTTCAAATACAAATTAAAATTAAAACAAAATGGCGATTGTAGCGCGATTGCCGCGAGTTCTGATCGTCGAGTGACCGGCAATATGCTTCTTCGGGATTGGACTTAGCGGATAGTGTTAGTTCGTATTGTGTGCATTGTGTGAACAACGTGTCCTGTTTTTTAATGAGCCTCCTGTCAACCCTGTGAGTAGGTTTTGGTATATTTTAATGTACGATTGATTTAATTATATAAATAGTGCTAATGACGCTGGCGGGGCCGAGGGCCGGGGCCAAACAATTTCAACACAATCGTCTCACGTACAATCATTGCACTTGAGTTATTAATGACTCATTTTTGCGATCATTATTTTACAATTATTATCATTAATATATCATATTATTAAAAACGCATGGAAAAGAGATTCTCTTAAGTTACGATGATTACTCGATGATCACTGACTCTGTGTTAATTCAATGAGTCATCGTCTCCTCGATCTGGATACAATTTAATATAAGTTATAAAAATATTACATTTAAAACGCAATTTGCAACTATTTTTAATTTAAGTAATAATATAGTTGATTATCTCTGCATTACCAGTTGGCAATGCATCTCGGCGCGCCTGTTTCTATGAGCCTGAATAACTCACCTAGAACGGAGCTGGGTGATAATACTAAATATGATAAACAACCAGACAGTTATATACATTTAGCTATTCAATTAAAGTCCTATCAATGTATCTACATTGTCATAGTTAAAGCAGTATTATAAAAAGCATCTAGAAGTAATGTAATGTCTGTATTGAAACCTTGCGAAGCTCTTTGAGTACTTGTGAGAAGATATAGTTTCGTATTTTAATTTTGATATTAAAGTGTTTCTTATTTGTTATCTACAATTATATTCTTCTAAGTGAGTAAGTTGGCCTCAATTTATTCTCAGTCCTGACTACACTGCGAATGCTTGTAACTGTATATGAAAAAAGTTTGTTCCTAAAGACTGAAATGTTAATTTCAAAGAAGTAGGAAATATTTATGACTTATTTATAAAAAATATTTTAAACTTGTTTTATAATAAAAAAAGAATAAATTACTCTTAACAACAAGTAATATGTTAAATTTATTTTTAATTCACTTTATATATTAAACAACAAAATATAACTCAGCTTAAAACGAACCTTTGTCAGAACGCATTGTTATTGTTTACGCAAGATGTCGGACGTTTTAAATAAATTCAGTCATTAACTTATGAACCGATAAGGTACCTAATCATAGCATTTTATAACAAGCTTGTTATTTATTTATATTTATGAATAAACTTGTCAAAAAAACATGTTGTTTCTGCAACATAGGTCGAGTTCGAACTTATCATCTTCGGCAATCCATCCTCTTGAGTTTTTCTATCGATGTTCATTTAGAATTCTTGCATCTCCAACAATCTATGTTAAGTAGAGTCACGTCGGGCAGTATGTTTGTGACTCTGACCACTTACATTGTTGAGATTTCATGACTTTGACTGTATTGGTTCTCTTCACCTTCGAAGAACAAAATGTAATTCAAGAAGATTTAAAGATGACATTACCATTCCATAACAACATATGCTAATAGGCTATACTCGTATACGTGGAATTGAAATGTGACAACTGTGTGTCGCGGCGGCCTCAATGCTTCTTTAACGAGTTCCGTGTTAAAAGTCGGCCCGCGGCCGGGACAAACATAATAATATATTTTATATAAAGTATACAACACGTAAGCCGCGGAGTGACATGGTTAGTTTTCGGTCCCCTTGACCCTTCACAGTTTAAAAAGCCATGGAACCGGAAGCAAGTTATAAGCCAACAGTAAGATAATGTTCTCCAACATATTTGCGAGTAATACACGTTGAAATATAACAACTAGGCTTAAATAAACTTCTAAACTTTAGCTAAAACTTTTTTAAAAAATACATTTTGTTTCTAATAGAGAAAACGTAAATGTGATCAGCGAGAGATCCAAAGATACCGCATAAATATATTTGATAAAACAATTGTTAAAGGATATTTCCTCTAGTTAGTTGAGCAAATGTATAACTGTCGATATTTACCTCTTCGGTAAAACAGTGACATAGTCCTTCAGAAAATTAATTGTAAACTGTAAATTTTCTGAAAAAATAATTATGACTTTCATTTAATTCACCTTACTCACTCACCTGTGGCCACGGAGTGAGATTACATAGCACCAAATCAAATGCAAAAGAATTTCTGAAATTTTATTTATATCTACAGAACAGGACAAACCAACTTAAATAATCTTTTTAGCTTCATAATATTAGTATAGATATAGATTGCTTGCTCCCGTTTCTGCTTTGAATCTTGGGCTTATACAAGATGTTTTTACAGATTGCATTCGTTTTCGCCCTCACAGTCCTTTTTAGATTCACTAAAAAGCGTTGGTCGTTTGTGATTGGAATAAACAAACAAACACTGCGATATTGTAAGATATTAAACAAATGTTACCAATATGACATCACGTACCTTCAAGTTGACAACCTGTGACGTCACCGTCTCCGATGACCTCGTCTTGTTGTTTGTGTCAACATTGCATTCATTCTACAATTCTCTTCATTTATTTGATCTTTTCATATAATCAACAATAAACATTAATTAAATGAGAAGTAATATAATTTAAAATTGACACGGGTCAAATATTATGATAAACCGAGAAGCTGGTCGAATATTTGTAAAATAAATCGAAAGTAATATTTGCTTTTAAGATACATAAGTTAAATTAAATATTGGTGTAAGTCGGGCTGTCGGCAGTCGGCAGTCGGCAGTCGGCTCTCTTGCTAATAACTGTCCGAGAACCCTCGCTCTAATGAGCATCTTGTGAGAAATGGAGCTTGTGCCTCTTTACAATGTTAAATGCAGATTTTGAAAAATAGAAGTGGAGTTGTTATTTATTTTAGTTATAATAATTATATACTGTATGATTTTTTATTGATGTAAGAGACTTCACTGTCAATACTTTTCGTATTAAAATGAATAACTCTAATAATATTTTTTTAGACACAATTAAAATATGGGTGCTTAATTTCATCATCCACTTTAAGAGACGTATACGGTAAAGTAAATATAATCTCTATTTTCCCGTAACTACTTTTAAATGACACCTATTTTTAAATGCAGTTATTATTACAAAACTTGATGGTGAAAATCATTGGCCACTTATGTATAGTTTTTTTAAAATATTTATTATCTATAGATTATTTGACACTTTAGGGTATCCAAATGTTACCTCATCCTCCGTACGGCCGAGATTTTGCTCAGTACTCAGCTCAGTTTTTATTTACTTTTTATTTAAAAACGGTAATTTTAATATAGTTAATGTGAAATGTTATCAAACTAACTAGGTATCAGTTACGACGGTGGTTGGAGCTGCTCTCACAGATAGTTATTCTGAATTAACCGACTCGGTTTGGATTGGATTTCACAACGTTTACGGCGTTGTAGGATTGGGCATTTATTTATTTCTTAGTTCTTTTTTAGGTAGTCCTCTTTTTTTTTCTTTTCACTTACTCATATCTTGCACTTTATCAGGGGGCTTTCTTAAAGCCCACTGCCTCGGTGGGCTTATATCAGAGGTTTCGATATTTTAATTGTAAACAAACGTTGTCTAGTAGCCGTAATTAAAAGAGTTTAGTGTTTTTTTAATAATTGAACGAAATGTATTTTTTAGTTTAAAATTAAATCTGTTAATTATTTATACTTTACATTATATTATTTTATTTTGTTACTTAAGTTTTTTTTTCGTTTCTCTGATAGTGTGGCTGTGCTCTAGAGTTTTACATCAAGTACTTCATATCTTTAATTTTATACATCAACAGAAAGTGCACATAAGACCGAATAACTTTTGCTAAGGCGATTTTTCCGTACCTATGATATTTTAGCTGGGCCGTGATCCACATTAAGAACTCCACATCTTCGATTTTCTAAGTTTTAATTGGTTTTCCTTGGCTTAAACACTAATCCTAATTGTATACCAAATTTGTAGGTTAACGGGAAGTACCACTTCTATTTTCATGATCGGTGACTCAGTGAATCAATGACAAAACAAAGAAACATTGACTTGCAATAATTTTTAAAGTTCAAATTTGTATGTGTTTTGGAAATCCAGCTATATAATGTCCTCTTGATCACTGAAAGTTTGAACTTTATAGATTTTTGACAAAGAAGTTACAGAGGTTTGATAATGGCCCAAATCGAATCGATCGGCTTCGAGAAAAGGATAATATGGCCCTGGCTTTTTACTACACTTGAAGGGACACACCTCCGTGCCACCTGTTTTTCAATAAATATCTGCAAAATGCAAAACGATAAACCTTTATCAAGTCTATGAAACCCTCTTAGGCCCAAAATAGTAATGTTATGAAAAACCACGGGAAGAATACCAAATATGAATGTGGATGCTTATAAAGAAGAGTGAAACAAGAAGATGGTCAACATGGAGAAAACGATATAGCGAAGAAGCGTCTCCGCTGAGATGACGTAAGATAGTAAAGCATGGAAAACTCTTACATATAGCGCCGACCTCAAATAATTTAGATGAGCGTAGATGACCTAAAACCAATTCCTATTTACTTTTAGACCCTTTTAGTCTAATTTCACGATAAGTCGGTACTTATCACGAATAAAAATAACTTACAAACATGTATAACGGTAATTGTTAAAATATATATTATATTTTATATATTATAATGTATATTTTTCATTTTCAATGCAATATCTGAAACTTGTATGGTAAAGTTACATGTTCCCGATGCCGATGCTGTCATCATCCGACAGCCGACGTCACGATTTCAAAGTTTGCTTACAAACACACGGACTGCAATAAGCGCCCCTCACTGCAACCGGGTCACGTAAACATACGGATCATTATTGCTAAACCATCGTAAAACATTAGCCTTTTGGATTTGATGTTTTACTTATTTATTGTTAAACCTTCACACTTTCATCTCTTACGTATTCATAAAAGTAGATACGGAATATAAAATATAATGTAATGAAATCATATTGATGCATTCGATGTGTGTGAGAAGCGGAATAGTATTATCAATAATAATGAAGTTCAACTCGCGACTTTTTCAATTGCGAATACTAGTCTTAGATTGCTAATCGTTATTCATGGTAAGTTTCGATAGATTGTACGGATATTAATCAGACATTCAACCTATACATTCAGCCTTATAACATATCTAGTTCTTTTGTATCTCTCTACGGAACAAACGACAATATTGGCAAGTTGTAAAACAAAAACAATTACAATCCGTATGTTTACAAATGCAGGCTCATCGCTGTGGCTACACTACCGGCTGTCATATCCTGTTACAAAGAATTAATTTCCCTTGCAAATCTGTATTCACACTGCGCATGCGCCAACCATATCTCGACTACGTTTTATCTGTACGTAAGATTGAAAGAGTGTCTATCCAAACTTAGGTTCTGAGAGGCGTACCTTATAGAGAGAAGATTATAACATATGTTGTATGATTTGAGTGTGTGTGTTGGACTTCATTGTTGTATGTGTGTGTGTGTGTGTGTGTGTTATCATGTGTGTTAGCATCGTTACCTTGACAACATCTATCTATTTTATTGTACAAATTGAAAAAGCAAACTGAAATTGAAACCTTACAGATCTAATTCATTCAACTTATATATTTATCAATAACAACAGGTATTGTTATTTAGTTAATATTGATTAAATATTTAAGATAAAAATATAACTCTTTGTCAACTACAGATCTTGCTGCCCCTAAGATATTTGTAATCTTTTTTAATTTAGCAATTCAATAGTTATTTTAACTTTTTAAATATATTACAATAAACGGAAGTTACGTATAAGTAACTAAAATAATTTTACTAATTTCTTCATAAAACTATAAGTCAACGAAATGACCCCAGTAATCATCATTTCCCGAGAATTCTAACTATTAAGAAAGTTCGGTCGAGTAACGCCTTACTTTATATAATTCCTAGGAACATGGCAGTAACGACTCAATTTGCGACACCCAAAAGGTATTACTCGCTGAATGACATCGCCGATTCATTTTAATTAAACCTCATAGTATTGCTTTTGTTGGGAGAAATAATCTACATGCATTTCAAGAAATATATTTCAAAATTATCATTCTGACCGACTGCTTAACTATTTCTCACCGATAAAAATACTTTTCGAAAAATATCCTTAAATCAAAGTCAGGTTCAAATGTTACAAATCAAAAATTCAAATTCAAAATATGTTTTTGAAGTAAGCATTTACACGCACTCTTGAATAGTCATTAGATACATTAAAAAGGTCAGTGTAGGCACTAGCCGGCTCGGAACGCTGCTCTGCTGAGAATAGCCGATCAGAAACTTAAAAGAAATTTAACAATGTTTGATGCATTATTATAAAATCAACCGTGCAAATGAGTCAATAACCAAACTTCCACACATTTCGATCAACTAAAAATTCTTGTATGTTATAATAAGATTTATTTAATAATATACTTTTAATTTTAGTTTTAAAACTAAGACAAGGAAGGATTTCTTATCTTTTTGAAGACGAAATGTAGGCTTTAAGGATTTATTTTTATTTCTTGTATTTATTGTGTCTGTGTGTGTGTCACAAGATTAAAAGTATTACATTTAGTTTTATACTAATAATCATAACAACTACTGTACATTTAAAAAAAACCTTTTTTTAGACCTTTCAAAACTGTTTATCGCTCTGTTAAATATTTGAAATATTTATAAAAAAATTATTTAAACAAGCCGTGGTTCGAAATGTGTCTGGAGCAAGTGACAACTAAATTTAATAAACAATACGTTTAAATACAAAATATTTAAGTATTATCTTGATGTCCGGGTCTGCAATAATATGCATGTAAACTTTTCCTTCACCTTTTTTTATTATATAAAACTATATTCAAAAGTAATTTAGCAGACCCAATATAAATAATTATCTGTTACTTAACGTCTTAAAAAGAATATTGATTATATCGATATATTATTCATTTTATTAATTATATCGATAATGGACGTTATCTCGAATCGAATTAATCGGAACTATTCAGCATTTCGTTTATTTTGATTTATTAAATTCAAAACGTGTTATATTTTGTCGTGTCGTTGTGGCACAAGTTGTTTAAATTATTATTTTTGTCTACAATATTTTGATATTAACTTACTCCGTATCATTTATGACATTCTTTGTTATAATTAGCAATAAAAAACCTATTATTTATTTGATTGCGTAAATAAAGATTACTAAATCAGTTTAGGAGCCAAGAAGAATTGCGCGCCAAGTAATGTGTTAGCGAGTCGTCTCTATCACATAAGAGAGGGTTTTATAAAAAGAATATGAATTATATTTTTTAAAGATTTAATAATAAAGTACTTTATATTATAATAATATTTTTTCCTCAATAACAGTCCGGGTCAAGTGACACATATAATACTAATTAGTGGGAAGATAACAAAGAATATTGAAATTAAAATATTCTGAGTGTTGTTAAAGTTGAAACCGTACAGACTTACAATGAATGCACCTCCGCAAGGTCAATGAAATTCTACAAAACTAACGTTCTACTAAAATTGTATACTTCGCACGCAGATAACACACGTGAACTGGAGAAAGGGCAGTAAAGTACAATAAGCCACCTGTGGCAAGAGTGCCATCGTCATCCCGCCACGCAGCTTCACTGCAGTACGGCGGGATTCATTTCATGTAATCTCCTATAGTTTCTTCACGATTATCGTAATCTATTTACAATTAATACAACATAACATAGGTTTTATTTTTTTCGTCCAGCCATTAGGAGCCTAGATTATAAAAATACAATTTTAATATTATTAATAATAATATCAGGTAAAAATAAATACGAAAAATATTTACCTGAGAATACGAAGAGTGTGATATAATGACGCTCATAAAAGTTTTAATATGAGAGTGTCAAGGGAATTAAATTACTGCCAATTTCCGTGCGTGTTTCGTTGTTGGAACATTAAATTCAGTGTTAATTTTATTGTTATTGCCATTTTGGGTATACCGTTTGCTGCTAACACAGATATCGATATCCCTTTGAATTTGTTGAGTTATTTTTAATTTTTTTTTCTTTGTTATAGTGATCGAGTTTACTAAAATCCAAGGGATTAATAATTATTTTTTATTTTCATTTTTAGTACTTTAATAACTTCTTATTTAGATTTAATTTAATGAAAATTTTCCACTTCTAATAATTTTGGCAATAAATAATATTATTAATGTAATTAATACATACTCGTATTACAAATTTTTTTTTTTTTTTTTTATTTATTTATTTATTTATTTATTTATGCACCAGTAAATCACAATATACAATTTATTTAAAATATAGTATACACAAAAAGGATGACTTATCTCTTAAAAGAGATCTCTACCAGAAACCCTTCGTTATCGGAAAAAATATTTTGATAATCGCGGTATAGGTACAATAAATATCGAAAAAAAATATATAAAAGATATATATTAAAACTATTAAAAAGATATTCAAATATATATTAAATACATACAAATTACATACATACACATTTATATCTGAATATATAAACACATATTTCTTAAATATACAAAAATATAAATAAAATACATACTTACATAAATATAATATATAGACCGAGGACATTTTAGAGGGAGAGGAAGTAATTCTTCAGTCTAAACTTAAAGGAAGTAATAGTGGGACAGTCTTCGTACAAGTGAGGAGGTAATGAGTTCCAGAGTTGAGCAGCACGAACAGAAAAGGATTTGCGGTAATGGGCAGTGTTATAGTGCGGCACCTCAAGAAATTTTAAGGAAACACAAGATCGCTCAGGCAATTGTCTAGGTGGACATAATTGAAAGAGATCTTGCAAGTAAGAAGGAGAAGATTTTAGAAGAATTTTATAGAGAAGTGTTAATACATGCACATTCCGGCGGAAGCGGATAGGGAGCCACTTTAACTCACGGCGGTATTCCGAAATGTGGTCAAATTTACGCAACCCGTAGATAAAACGGATGCATAAATTCTGAAGTCGATCGAATTTGTCAAGTAGCTCCTCAGTCGCATCTAAATAACAAATGTCAGCATAGTCAAGAAGAGGAAGTAGGAGAGATTGGGCAAGTATAATTTTAGTTTTAAAGGGAAGTAAATTTTGAAGACGTTTAAGTGAGTGTAGCGAACGATATAGGCGCCTGCTTATATCGCTGAAGTGAGCTACCCAAGTGAAATGGGAGTCCATGGTTAATCCCAGATTTTTTATAGTATCTAGGTACTGTATTGGAGTACCATCGTAAAGAATAGAAGGCAAGGTGGAAAAATTGATTTTATTGCGAGATTGCTTGTTATAAATTATAATAGCTTGAGACTTATTTGGATTAACTAGTAAACCATATTCTTCTGCCCATAAGTGTATGTTTTCAAGGTCGATGTTGATAGATGCTATTCCCTGTTCGATTGTAGAAAAAGTGTCGTGTTTGTAAAGCTGTAAATCATCTGCATAGAGATGGTAGGAAGAAGATATTATTTTAGAGACTTCGTTTATAAATATAGAAAAGAGTTTTTATTATAGATATCTCAAAGGCTGTTGTGAGAGGCCAAGGGAATTTTAGACCTGGAAGAGGGTGTATAGATCAGATTTTTTCCCTCCGCATGATCACGGAGAAGTTTTTGGCTCTAAACCAAAAGGTTTTCTGTGCTTTTGTGGATTTGTAAAAGGCGTTTGATAGGGGTGTGAGAAAAGAAAATAAATTATGGGAGATATTGCCCCGATACAATGTGAGCGGACTCTTGCCACAGGCTGTAAAGTCTCTTTACAGAGATCACTCAGCCTGTGTGCGAGTAGGAGCTGGCATATCGCCCTAGTTTGACATCCAATCGGGTGTTACGCATGGTTGCGCTATGTCAGCTTGGTTGTTAAATTTGTGTTTGGATAGTCGTCTCAAAGGCGTGAAAGACAGTGACATGGGAGTGAAAGTAGGTGACCTTAAGGTCAATTGCTTGCTATATGCAGATGATGCAATGCTCATTGCATCATCAGAATGCAATTTGCAGGCATTGGTCACCACTCTGAAAGATGGATGTGAAATTAATGTTCTAAACCTGAAAGTAGATAAGATAAAGGATTTGATATTAGAAAGAAATGAAGAAAGTACAGAATGTAAGATGAACGTGAATGGTAAGATAATAGAACAAGTGAATGAAGTGGTATATTTGGGAAGTATGTTTAGCAGAGACGGAAGATACGAAATGCATGTGGAAAGGTGTATTGCTGCCGGTAAGAGAGTCAACGGTGCTTGTGAGTGAGGTACGGTGAGTCAGCATAGCTGCACGTTTGGCTGTACACAATGCGGTTTTGCTACCGACGCTGTTATACGGCAGCCAAACGTGGGTAACACAAAAGAAGAATGTAAGAAAGATGAATGCTGTGGAGACGCGATCTCTTCACAGAATATGCGGAGTCAGTGTAGCTGATCGAATCCGCAATGAAGAAATCCACAGAATAGCAGGTACTAGCGAAGACGTCATGGTGAGAATGAAGAAAAACGTGCTCAGGTGGTTTGGGCACATCGAACGAATAAGTGATGAATGAATGGTAAAAAGCATGAGAACCCCCGGAGGGCATGTATGAAGAGGTTGATGGCTATGGCCGAGGCCAAAGAGGTATGCAGGGACTGTAGCGTTTTGCGCTCCGCCGTCTCTGGCTACCCCGCAAGGGATATGGTGTGAAGCCAAAATAAAATAAAAAAATAAAATAAATATAGAATATGATAAGATAGCTAACAAATGTTATAAACGAATAGTCCAATAATCGTCTTTCGTGTTACATTTAAACTTGAATATTCTGATAAATTGTTGATTTGTTAATAAAGTCCGTTATTATTATAATTAGTAACAAAACGAATCCCCGGTCGGTAAGTCATGCGATGTATAACATTTTTAAATATTATAACGATTTTTACTTAGATAATTTGTTACTCGGAATCAACCGGAATTTTTTGCATATATGTGATAATTATTTAACACTGGGAGAGTTATTGGAATTGTTACTTGTTGTATTGTGTTTGTTTATATACTCGTAGTCATCTTTACGCACTATAAGTAACTCATACTCGTATCATGTAACACGCTACGTGCTACGTGTCGCGGACAGACACATTAACGGACTGTTGATTCTTAGACAATAGCCATCGTCTAATGTACCTACACTAAGAACTGTGAGTGAACGTCATGTATAGATTATTGGTCACTTTTACATCAATGGTGGTCGTATCGAATATCTTCGTCACCTGTCTTACACGCTAAAACACTTCCTCTAAAGAAAGATCACTTCGAGGAGATTGTTTTAAATATATCATATTGTAAATCATATATTCTGAAGTATTGCTACTTATCAACTAACAAATAGAGATATAACTTAATATTTGCGATAAGGCTGTCACGGAAGAGGTCTTCCGATTGTAATTACTGTGAGCTCTTGTCATTCGAAGGTAGATGAAGAGCTCTCTTTAACGATAAGATCCATTGTGTACAATAATTTTCTTTTGTTGTTGTTTTTCTTGCTGAAGTTTTTGTTTCTCTTGGATAAAAAAATAAAAATTATTATTGTAGCCGGTGGCGCATACGCGTATTTGTAGGTGTACGACGTTCCATCCCAACTTCGATACTAATCAACATATTTTCACAAGTGTGAATTTTGAATACAATGTTATACTTTAGATAGATACATAAATATCTTTCAAGTAAAAAGGTTTAGAGTGTGAGAAAACAACGCTCTCATAACCGAAATTGAGGGAGAAAATATTATTGATGCCAGGATAACCTTCAGCTTGCTATTACGAGTATATAGGAAGAAGTATAGTTTTCCAATAAAACAGTACGAGATGAGCGCGTGGCTCGGTACATGACCCAATTGTGGTTTAAAATAGTCTGTACTGCTGGGAGCTATTATTGCTTGCAAGTGAAACACGTTTGATAGGAATATGATCTCTGATACAGATCAATAAAAATTATAGTTAAGTACCTTAGTGACAGCAAAAGATTAAACTGAAAAATTCACTAAGTAACTCCGCTTTTCGACAATAGCTAAAAGATATCTTAAGATTTTACGTTTTGATTAAACTGAATCAAATGGCATACAAAAGGTCACTTAAAACTTCGGATTCTATAAATAATTACCATTTTACCAACTTTTAATCAGAATCATAAATACAAGTTCTTGTCTCATTTATAATATTTAATATAATAAAAAAATAATAATTCAAGTATAATCAGAAAAAAACGTACCTATACTTAAAAAAAATAAAACTCGCTTGTTTTTAATGTTCTTTTTATAGTTTAACATCCAAACAAGTCCTGACTCTGAACCACGTATATAATTTACTTAATAAGCAAAATCATTTATTTCAATACAGAGCATCCCACGGGTCGGGTTATGTTATATATAAATTATAAACATAACTTTAAGACCTTAACAGTGTAAACAGAGATTGTCTTATTTATTAATTTTTGCTTGTAACGCAATGTGAGGTTTCAGATAACACATTCATGTCAGCCATCAAACTACTTTTAGTCGAGTTTAAAAAATATTGACTGTCGACTGACTTATACGTCCATAACTCGAACACACTCATTGCCCAACGCTTACCTCCGTGTTCGTGGCGTCCACCGCCGCACCGCCGCACCGCCGCACCGCCAACTTCACTAAGTGAAATGTTACGTATGTTAACACCCAAGAACGTTGAAATGTCTTCATATGCTTAGGTGACGCCTTTTTGTTTTGAACTTTATTTTTACTTGGTTACATTTTTCTAAACACGTGAACGGTCCGGCATTTCATAATTAATCTCCATGGTTCCATGCAGTGCAAAAAAAGAACTGATGCTCAAAGCACAAAGAAAGGGAGAAGCCTTTCTTTCCGTGTTTCCTATTCTTGTGCATTTTTCTCAATGTCTCAAAGGTGACGAGACATTTGTTACTTCAAAACAATTTTTTTAAAAGGTAATATTTATAATTAAATTAATTAATTTAAATAATTAATAAAGTTAAAGATCAATTGATCTTCAACTTTATTAACGTATTCATTATTAAAATATCCGACAGCCACTTAAGCTACCTATATAAATAAATATTTAACATGTTTTTAATATTTCAAACAAAACCGAAAACTGTTGCTCAACCCGCGGGTAAGCTTTGAAGCAGTCGGTGACGTGAATTGTTACGGCTCGCTGAGTCGATCTACACGTACGAGTATGAAGCCCACGGACACCACTTACTGTAGATCGTTTCATTACTTTGCATCTCCCTAATTGAAGTGCTTTTAAACGGTGTACGTTTTTTCACAATGCATAATGGAATCTTAACGACAGATCGGGAACACTCAGACACTTTTATATAATTACTACATCTGACTAACATCGAATACTATTGCGATTTTATTTAAATGAGTATCTAAAATTTATCATTATAGATTGTGTTGATAAATTTTTCATTCCATACCTATGTTAATTTAAAATAAAAATAATCTTAACATGGCTCACACATTTATAAATAATTGAAAACCACATAGCACTGATTTTATCATTCAATTTTTTACATTTTTAACAGAAATGTTCTTTTGTTCCAGGGGACCAAATCCAGATTATAAAAATATACAAATAATTCTTAAAATCCAAGATTTCAATAAACATAAGTAATAATCCTAAATCTAGAACATTAATAACGTAGTTAGACCCATTTCAATTAAATACCCCAGTGACTTATCTATGACGTATGGAAGAGAAGAGTGAAGTTTTCATTTCCTGGTCGAGAAGAGTGGAAACAGAGAGGTAAGTCACACTTGATTTTAAGCCGTCTATTGCATTCTCCGTGCAAACGACCGACCTGTGATTTAGTATGTACAAAGATATCTAAAATATCAATTTCGGATTATAGAGCGATTATTAATTTCATCCGTGGCGTCATCCATCTATGAGCAACGACATTTAAAATCAGAGATCCAAACACTTGGATATTACTTTGCGGCATTTGAATAAAAATACAATATGACTTTTCAAAATCAATTTAAATAAAATTTCAGAAATGGCTAGAAATATCGTCTGTATGAAAGTCCATCCTCAAAAGCTTTAAGTCATGAACTCTTAAACAGAACTTATTCTCGAAGCGACTCGTCAACTTGACTTCGATATTTGCATTCAAGGTCGGAATTATGCAAATTGTCTGCACTCGAGTCTAGAATATTCATATTATTTGCAATTGTTTGTTCTTTGACCTTAACTAAATAAAATTGAAGGTCTTCATATTTTAATTTTATTTTATAATAGATGTTAATATGATTAAGTTTTTTAATCTCATCAAGTCATAGATATTTATTTGCATAACCCATGCTGACTGTTTATCACATAAGGGTATAGCGCCACGGATGGGTCCTGCATGTGTAATGAATGATTTAGGAAATTGTTTCTTTATAGAAAGATTTCTATTATTATTACTATTATTATTATTATAAATATAACATTAGTAGTATTTGAATTGCATTTTGTGGAATGCAGTCATGAGACTCCAAAGACGACAATCTTTTGGTGATACATGTTCATAATTTCATAGTTAATAAGTTGTATATTTTTTTATGTTTTATTCGTTTATAAGCATTTATTTGAAGACAAACCATAATGTTTTTAGTATTAAATATAAACTTGGCTAAACATTCAGAAACATAGGTAACAAAATCATTCTTAATCCTAATTAAACCAATATTACTATGTGAATAGATAGTGATCGGTGGTCAGTGGACCGCAGAAGAGAGATTTGCTCTTTACTGCTTGCCTAAGATTGATTAAAGTCTGGTCAATTGAATTCTGCGTCTCTGACTCAGTTACTTCAAGGACTCAATTAAATTTAGATCTATAACAAGTATATAGGAGTGCTTTCGGTGAGATAGTAATTATTAGTTAATAAGTTAAACAATTTAAAAACAGAAAGAATAATTATTTGTTATGATTTAATTTTATTGTAATTTCTTTAATTTCTTCCGAAGGAAGGAAGAAATGAAATTTCTATCTTATTTTCCATAAAGTCCGATTAAGTATACCTTACTTTTGAAATGACCTGCCGAAGGCGTCCCTTGTACTATCTATATGTTATTAATTATTATTAATATAAATTGGATTCGTCTTTATATTTTAATTCCGCAGTATATAACAAACTTTCAAGTAAAAAGAAATTTCTTCTTCCTTCCTTGACTAATGAATGACTAATCAAACTAGTAAGAGTGCTTAAGTTCGTTATAGAGAACTACGTGTTTTCCTGTATTACTCAATTGTATCGCTAGGTATGAGCGATTAGAAGTTATTTAATAATATTTCTATCTAATGGGATTTTCGTCTTTTATTCAATTTATTATTATTGTCTTTAATACTTCAAGCGGCTAAACAATACTACGTTTTAGAGTTTTCTGTATAAATGATAAGTTCGTAAGTGTGATAAGTTCGTAAAAAGTTCCAACGTGATACGGGGATGAAATTACAACAATCCTAATTAGAACTCAGAACTTAGTTTGAGCTCCCGTGAGGAATTAATCATGTAATAATTTTTCAATTTACAAATAATATGTTTGTTTTGAACTTTATTTACATTTCTCCGACGACGAGATGCGTCTTAAAATAATAGAAATACGTACGAACGATACGATCATTTATAAATCATAAGAACATCCACCAATTTATTGTAATGCAGATACGATTTTTTTTTATTACCTATTGAGTTATCTATATCTAATACATCTGAGTTCTCGAAGCCGACCACTAATTAACTTAGTTTTATCAATATTGAATGCACAATTGCATTGACAATACAATTCTGTAGTTCCTGATGCTGCCTTTCAGTTGGACCTTAGTCGTGGCGGTACTTTGCTCGTAGTCGCGTGTGAGTTTGGTCGAATACTGGTGCCGGTGAAGAGGAATTCTTATGTTTTTTGTAATCAAAAAATATGAAATATCATTTTCTATTCCTAGTTTTTTTATAGCTACGACATTAGGACTAAATTAGAACTTTGGTAGTTTCCGATTACTGTTGCTAATGTAAACGAATTTTAATTGACGCCTTGTACACACACATGTGTAAACATTATGAATTAGAACGGAAATAAATTATGATCGTGATTTTTTTGATATGCATAGGAATGCAAAATTTTTAAAGAATAGTTTCTGTAATACACAATAATAATATAATAATTTTGGGTTAAGTTTTGAGTTAAGAAAGAGACGTATAGGGACATGGGGTGGTCCATTAACTGTACTTAAAATATAGTTTGTATGCGGAGATTACCACGAAGCACAGGATCACGTCACAGGCAGAAACACACATATTTTCAAGAAGTTTTCAAGACATACAAATTAGAGTAGTTCTATTACAGCACAGCTCTTAGTCAATTTGGATTTGCAACAGAAGCATTTAACTTAGTTGATATAACATGTTAAAATTTAAATGCATATTGTCATAACAAATACCAAGTATCAAATATCTTAAAAAAATTAAGAAAAATTAAAAATCAAATGTAAAAAATTTGGACAAGTCAAGTGTAGTGAAAGAAAAATAATGATACTAAAGTTATAAAGTTGTAAAGTTTGGTGAATTATCAATGAATGAAGGGGATTAAAAACTACTGTAGTGGTAGTGTTAAAGTTTCAATCATACCATGAGTATATATTATTTTGTTTTGTGATACTAAAACAATAATGAATTAATATTATAAGTAATAATATGTATGTTACTGTTTTTGCTACACATGCACACACATATACACACATACACACAGACAGCGGCTGTAGAATAACCGAACTTGAGGATAAACTAGTGCAGTAACCGATGCCCAGTGGACCGCGAAGGGCCGCCAAAGTTTTGGTCTTTACCTCTCAGCTAAGATTCATTAAAGCTCCGTTAATCATTTAATAGATTGGATAAATCAAACATGTAAAGATGAATCTGATTCGCGGCCAGTAATAGTTTTGATTATTATCACTACAAATAGTTAGATGCTAGTTTTTAGTTAAATCTTTTATTTCCTATTTAAACCTTCATCGGTGGCCGTTATAAAGGAAATCTGCACTTAACATTAAAAGTTTCTAATCCCATCGATTTAGCCGATACGTTGACCGTTTAGACAAGCCATTCATATACGAGTATATACATATATATAGATTTAAACTCAAAGTCAAAGTCTTCATAAACACTACAAATAGATTTTGATAGCATGTAGTATTATTTATACTTACACATAGAAGCAATAAATCCAGCGGATCGTCTGAGGGTATGGATGGTGTGGATGGTGTCATATTGAATTAACAAATGAGGAGTTTACGGCCCGCCATAAAACAGTTAATGATTTTCCAATAAAAGTTATGTACATTATAATTTATATAAAGGACCATATATCATACCTAAGGTCACTTAAATGGAACTCTTGTTGTAAATTGTATTTATTGTTAAATAGACTGGACACTAATGTTGTCTTTATGAAACATTATTATTTCTACGAATCTACAATCTTGAATTAACTGCATTGAAGATAACAGCTAGTGTTCCAACTCAGTTGGGACGGTCAGATTTCCTTTGAGCGGTTGATATCTTTAGAGTTGAATCTTCGGGACATCCTAATCTGTCGCGGTAAGGCCGCGCTTTATAGGCGCAGTATAATATTTATCGATGTATTTACTGATTGTGTCATCTCTTAATCTGTCAGATTATTGTCATATAATTGTATAATAATGAATGGCACGATTATCTAATATTAACAATATATCGACTAGACGGTCTCTCTTAGTTCAATTGAATGAACTGACCTAAATTTTAATGCAATTACTATATATAATATATTTTGATTGATTTTTGGTTTATTATATTGATGTGTTAAAACATTCTCCCGAGTTATGTACCGGAGGTTGTACAATGCGGTCGCGCGCTTCAGCAGGTGATTATTGTTGGTTTATTTCCAGCTCAGTGTCTCCTTTACATGTATGAACATTTATATTTTTAACAGTTTTTTTTTCAGTGTTACCGAGAGTTTTATTATTTATTATTGGCGACAATATCGCTTTTTATATTTTTTTCAACTTTCTATTCTATAATAAAATTTATAACATTAAGAGCGTGTCGGATATTATTATTAAATATAATATAGAAAAGGTTAATAAATAATAACGGCGTTGGGAACAGCCAACCAACACGCCATGTTCCGAAGGGCGGAAGGTGGAGGACGGAGCTACAAGAGGTACGCAGGGACCCTAGCGTTTGGCGCTCCGTCGTCTCTGGCTACCCCGCAAGGGATATAGCGTGAAGCTATAATAATAATAATAATAATAATAATAATAATAATAATAATAATAATAATAATAATAATAATAATAATAATAATAATAATAATAATAATAATAATAATAATAATAATAATAATAATAATAATAATAATAATAATAATAATAATAATAATAATAATAATAATAATAATAATAATAATAATAATAATAATAATAATAATAATAATAATAATAATAATAATAATAATAATAATAATAATAATAATAATAATAATAATAATAATAATAATAAATATTAATTAGATGAAAGAGTATCCATGAGTTTCTTGGCCAGCCTTTTCTGACTAAGATTTCATTTTACTATCCAACTTAAACAGATATTGTACCATCATGACTCTGGACGTATTGTGTTAGTATAATGCCAAATGATTGTAGAGCAGTCTTCAACATGAGTTATGTAACACAATAGACGTCGATGTGTTGTAATAACTGCACGGAGATGTTTAAATGTAAACATAAATGTCTAATAAAGAATCGAATCAGTAACATTTAATGTTACAAAAACCAGATACTATCTGTATATTAACTTTAAATAATAATATAAGTAATTTACAGACACACATGTTAGTTTATTAGTTATTTCATTTACTAATCCGTGAGTTTATTATTCTTTGGCCCGCTGTTGTCCTTTAAATGAAATGCCAATAAAATATACACAGCCGCGCACTTTATCAATAAAATATAATTCAGTTTATAATAATAATAATCAGTTATACAATAATACGATTTCATTTTTCACAACATACCACGACACTCGTAGACATATAATACTTTAAGGAATATATAGTTCACAGCTCGCAGCATGTGTTGCGCTCAAGGTTCCTGTAATGATTCATTTGAAGAAATAAACATTCTGTATGTGTACTTATAGAGATTAGTTTATATTTATGTTATACTAGGTCATAATGGAGATGTTCCGGGTGAATTAAATATAAGCTTTTCATATTACACGATTGTATATACATATACACGTACACACGCACACGCACACGCACACGCACACGCACACGCACACGCACATACTCGTACACATACTTTTAACCTATCGAAGGGTTAAGATTGAAATCAATATTTTCGTCGAAATAAATAATATCGTCGAAAGAATAAAATTTGTTTTTTTTTCATATAAATATTTATTTATAGTCAGAGCCTATAAATAATAAATCAAAATAAAACGATGATTGATAGTTTTATGCTCCGGGGCGGAGAAGAAACGTAAAGTAATATAAGTAACATTTTATGACTATTGATCATTGAAACAGCAGTATGCAAAACATTTCAAAGAAGCCCTTGACCGAAAATGGACTCCGTTTTAACATTATGAATACCAAAAAAGGATAGATCAAATCTCCTAAAAAGCTGGAACAAAATACCTTTTTGTAATCCCGAAATCATATAAATACAATCAAACAGAAAAACTTTTTTTTTTCGGGGTATCAATTAACTTCAAGATTAAATTTATGAAATAATCTTGAAGATTTACATATTTATTTAATGTATTTTAAAATCTAATCATCATTAAGTCATGAGCCCTCGTCCTCCGGCGGACCGCCTCCATGACGGATGTATTTAACACATCCCACTCTCATGATTTAACTTTACTGATATATAATATGACAAAAAGCCGAGGTTTTTTTGCAAGGTTAGTTCACGGATTTAGCTATCACATTGATTTATTATTTTACATCGACCACAAATCCACCACCGTTTTGCAGCAACCATGTCCATGGGATAAGATGTAGTAGACATCTGTCGCTTTTCATACAGAGAGTTCAGAAAGCACTTAGACTAAGTTTTAGATGACAGATACCCATCTACAAGTTAATTATATATACTCATAACGGTTCTTTATCAATTTAAGTTATTCGAAATCACATCCATACCTTCCCATGAGTCGTTATATCAAATTGTTAGATTGCTGTTGTTGTTTTATCGGATTCCCAACACACACAAATGCCCGTAAAAATCTTATTAATATAGATTTGACTAATTAAAAAATATATTTAATTTACATTACCAGCATATTATGAAAATAAATTTTCTTAAATGATTTTTTCAATGACCTATATTATTTGTTGTACTAAAACATTTACTATTATGATCTAAACAAGCAAAGTCATTCAGAATGCATAGTTATACATACGTATAATACGTACCGTTAGTATAACAACTAATTGATACTATTGACACTTGGGAAACTTTGTAAAACTGACACATTGAATAAATTACTTATTTACTTGATTTGTAGCTTTTATGTAAGTTAGGACAACAAAATATTTTTTTACATAAGTCCTCATCTTCGTCTTTTGTTATTTATTTTACATTTTCGGTTAATTTAATAGAAAAAAATATTATTTAAATATAACTTATTCACTAAACTATCATTATATTTAATAAGTAATGAAAATCAGAAACTGTAGAAGTTTATCATCAAAGTGAAGCTTCACCCGGTCCCAGTAACTTCTGATATACACTCACTGGTTACTCTTACATTGTTATAATGTCATTTACTGCTATTAGCCTAATTTTCCGTGAGTAACTTCTTTTCGTTGAGTAACGTTGAGTCCCTAACTTCTTCTCAGACAACAACACACGTTATCTCGGCATTACGCTCAGAAATTGTCAATAACACAAGAACGGTTTTGTTATTAGTAGGTAGTAGTAAGGTAGGACAAAAATATCACATTATATGTTAGTTTTGGTTCATACGAAACAATGTTCTACGAGAAAATAACGTTGTATAACTAGCATATTTTAATAACATCTTGTGTTTTTTTGTACTTGTCAAATATATGATGTACTTACTTTGTTACAGATGTGAAATGTTTTTTAATGTATCTTTCGAGATTTTAACATTATGTTTGGATCGTTCTTCAACGAGTGTGTGCCGACACACGTTGGAAAGAGAACTCTTTGATAAATCTATTTGACAAATATTTTTAAAAGAAATAATAGACATATAGTTTAGATAATAGTGTTTAGATGTAAAAATAAAAACCCCAATAGTTATAGATTTTGAGAATCGTCAAATAAACATATTTTATTAGATATAATTATGATAAATATAGTGTAAGTAATACAATATTTGCTACGAAAAATATAAAAATCCAGTAAAATCTGAAACTCAAACGAAGGCATTCAAAATTAATGCTTTATTTACATGTAGGCTTATTAACAGGAATCTTTGGCTTAGCAACTCTATTTATAGCAACCGCTGCGGTCCACCGACTAGATGAACATTAACGCACATTATATTTTGTACATCTTCAATTATAAATATTTAAATACTTGATAACTTTTCTTCTTTAAAAAGTTCAATATCTAAAATAGAAATTTTAATAATTATTACAACATATTATAGAAATATGAAATTAAACGTGAGCACTCAAGCATGTGGTTTATGTATAAATTAGTTGAAACAATAAACAATGGTGGAGTAGAATGGCGGAGTTTAAAGGAATCACTTAACATAATGTAACGAGTCACGGTTGCACGAGGTGTGTAAGATTGAAATATAAACGATTACAAGATTCCTGTACTTTCACAGTTGAAATTCCTGTAATTTCCCACTTGGTACTGACCACATCGTATCAAATAATTTCGGACTATAAGAATTATAGAACGATATACTAACGTAAATCTAAATCTTGAATTTGCGTATATTTCGTTATTGCAAAAGTCCGTATCGGGCAGATCGGGTCTCAGAATAGTTTAATGGTACCGAAGGTCGTTAAATCCAATATTTAATTTATTTAGGTGTATAGCCGAGCTGAAACTTCGTTTTACTAAACTCCTTTTTACTGAATTCTTAAATTTTTCTGAACCAAGAATTCGCAGCCTCGCCACAAGAGACACTTGAGAGTTAAACTTCAATTAGTTATTGCAGTTCTGTTACTCGTATGTGAAACGATTGTCTCAACGCTGAGTACTTGATATCCGGAACGTTGTTTAGTAATAATACTACTAGTAATACTAATCATGATGACAGGTTTTAAATTTATCATCCTTCCAAAAACTACACCATAATGTTGTGCAAACAAACTAATAGATAGATTTCATGGAAATAAAGACGAAGCCTTGAATAAGAAGACTTAAATAATTGCCTGCGTGATCTTAATATCACGAAAATTTAATAATCTTTAAAAGATTGTGACTGGGAGCAGCAAATGAGACCTCGTTAATGTGTGAAAGAGACGCCAACAGAAGGTGGGAATAACTCATTTATCATGAAATAAATACAGTAATTGATATTTTTGGTAAAACTTATTTTTACATAATATTCAATTATATTATAATATATTAACCATATTTCGCAGTTGGCGTTTGTCACAATAACAAAAAAGCGCATTTCCTTCAACAGTTAATTACTTGGTGACACTTTTGAGTAAAAGCTGTATTAGGAGTACACTCACACCCTCATGATGTCACACTGGTGACGGACGTACTTCAAAGCACTAAGATAGAGTGGTCATAGTGCAAGGTTCCACGACTCATTAGAAGATAACCATTATGTTTGTGTAGTAATACAGCTATATACTCATATTAAATTTATAATTACAACGAGAAGAGACGTTTGACTTAAGACTGGCTGTCTTCAGGTTCTATAGATTAAAAATAAAAATAAGTTTTTGATTGAGTCTAATAAACGAATAGACCGGCGGTTCAGAGTACCTCCTTTGTATTTACTAAATCAAATTAATACAAGCTAATTAATACAGAAGAGGTTCAGAGTGTAGTGATTTCAAAATCAGGAATTGATGTAATCTTACAGTAATTTTTAAGAATTAGATTTTTCTGAAATATACAGGAGACGTTTCTGAACTATAACAACTGAGTCCATCATATCCCCAATACCTGAAATATTTATTTTTATATAATGGTGACAATCTTTTAGTTAATTAGTAAATGATCCTGTAATTTAACGGACTACTAAGGGAAAGCCTTGGTTCTCACAAACGTATTTTAAAATTCTAACACGTTATTAATAAGAAGCTTATTTGTCTTCGTAAGTTTATCTCAATGACCTTTTATACGACTCACACTAAAACAAATAATAAAATATTTAATGTCACTCACTTAATCTGAAGAAACACTCGTTCAGAAGAAATAGTCACATATACATATCGGCGCATCAGTTATCGTAATCATTTGTGAACAATTTGTTGATTTAAAATAACACTATTATTTCGGTATCGGAGGGTAGATTGCTCTGATCTCAAAGTATAAAAAGACGTGCAACCCGTTCCAAGATTCAAAAGCGAGTCAGTCGTTGGATTAAGCGCTACTCCTGTGTTTGCGTAATAACACTCTGAATCGCTGCTGGGATATTGGCATTGGACAAAACGCTGCTCCAGTGCTATCATAAAGAAGATACCGAATCGCTGCCAACATATTGGAAAGTATTCTCATCTTGTTAACATTATTTTAAATGATTTGTTTTTTTATTAATTAGTCTTTTGTATTAAAATGAATTATTGCTTTATATTAAGTTTGAATAACTTATAATGTTGTTTAAATTTAATTTTCGAATGAATGTTTTAAATTAACAGATTGATATCATAATTGTATTACTATTTTATTAGATTTACTTATTGGCATTTTAATTAAGTTCACAGCTTATGATTGTTATAATAAACTATTGATTCATATAGTGTCTACCTACTCCTTTATCAGACGTTGGATGACACAATTACGCCATGGATAACGGAGAACCGTCTTGGTCTGTGCCATCAAACGTGCACCTGTTTATTAATACATTAAAGGATACGATGACTGAGATGTTATCACAAATGGCTTGTGAAAACCGTGCGACCATTAGTGATATCTTCAAAATGGTACAACCATCGGAACAAACTGTGCGTGTCTCTGATGTTTACTTTCCATCGTACAATCCAGATAATGGCATATATGTAAGAGAGTGGGTGAAGTTAATTTCTAAAACGCAAAGTGAATACAAATTAAAAGATCATGAAGTAAGGTTGAGGCTTACTGGTGTTCTACAGGGAAGAGCCAAACTATGGGCCGATGATTATTTATTAAGAACCACCACTTGGGAAGAAATGAAAAATGACATGTTACTAAATTTTGAACCTGAGTCGCGATACTTTTCAGAGGTCTTAAAATTTAGACATTATAGTATTGATTCTGTTGCCAGCATTCCAGAATATATTTCCAATATCTGGAGGATGTTTAAACATATTGTTAAACCTAATCCTACGGAACAAGATGCTGTTGAGTTTGTTATAGGAAGCATCACGAACGAAAGACTTCGTACAGAATTGTTAAATAGTAAGTGCCAGACAGTTCCAGAATTAATAGCAATTGCAAAAACAATAAGGAAACGAAGACCCTTACCTCAAGCAAGAGATCTAGTACCATCTAAAAAGTTACGAATCGAGAACGTTACTGAAAGGTCAGATAAAAACATGACTTGTTTTGTATGCGGTAAAATTGGACATCGAGCCCGCTTCTGTAGCCAGAATGCACTAGTCAAAACGAAGGATTCGGATAAAATAAGACGGGGAATAAGAGTGTACTTTGTGCCTTAAGCCCGGTCATGTATATGAAACGTGCTTTAAGCGAAAAAGGTAAAGATCCAAGTAATTTAATTATTGTGACTATTGGTAATAAACCTATTCAAGGTATATTCGACAGTGGAGCCGATTGTTCTTTGATAAGAGAGTCGGTCGGACGTTCCATTCCCGGACCTACACATAAGTTGACACATTTGAAGGGTATTGGATCAGTATTAATTGTATCAGTTACCCAGATTTTAGCTACATGTTGTATTAATAATATTACCATTGAAATTCTATTGCACGTTGTATTAGATCATGAATTGCCTACTGGCATAATTATTGGAAAGGATTTATTGAGCGTTCCAGGTATCGAAGTTCATATAATGGACGATAAAACTGTAGTAACTCGCCGCACTTTAACAAACCCTTTACAGCAGATTAATCATGTTAGTTTAGACTGCCTTAATACAGATATTACAAAGCTGCATCAACTTGAGAAACTTCATAAGTTGCTCGATAAACATCACCTATCATTCGATGAAGGGATTTCCAGTACAAGAATCACGACTGGTGAGTTGACAATTAAACTTGTGTTGACTATAGGCAGTTGAACTCTAATACCATCAGAGACCATTACCCATTACCTTTGATTGGTGATCAGTTAGATAAACTAGCACATGCTAAATATTTCACGTGTTTTGATATGGCAGCTGGTTTTCATCAGATTCCAATATCACCAAATTTTATTGAAAAAACGGCTTTTATAACACCGGATGGTCAATATGAGTACCTCAAGATGCCATTTGGTTTGACAAATGCACCTTCTGTTTATCAAAGAGCAATCAATAAAGTTCTTGGTTCTCTAAGGGAATAATGCTGCCTTAGTTTACATGGATGATATTCTTATCCCGAGTAAAAACTTTGACGACGGCCTTAACAAATTGGAAAAGTTATTGACGCTTTAATTACTGCAGGTTTTTCGTTTAATGCAAAGAAATGTTCCTTCATGAAAAATTCAATTGAATATCTTGGTTATGTAGTAAGTGAAGGTAAAATGAGACCGAGTCCCACAAAAATAGAAGCACTTGCGAATACAGCACCACCTCAATATGTCAAACAATTAAAACAGTTCAACGGATTAGCTAGTTATTTTCGAAGATTTATTCCAGACTTTTCTACTGAGATGGCGCCTCTTTACGAATTAACAAAGACTGATGCAACATATGTTTGGGCAGCAAAACACGAGCAAGTGAGAAACAAAATTATTAACTATTTGACATCTTCACCATTGTTGACTATTTTTCAGGAAGGCTTGCCGACCGAGTTGCATACAGATGCAAGTTCTATGGGTATTGGTGCAGTCCTTATACAGATCAACGAAGGCCGAATCCAACTACCACTCCTACGAACTAGAAACACTTGCTTGTGAGAGCTGTAAAGCATTATCATCATTATCTGTATGGACGCCAGTTTACTATTATAAAAGATTGCAACGCAGTTAAAGCTTCGCGTTATAAGCAAGAGCTGTTTGTTACCTAGGATTCATAGGTGGTGGGCATTTTTGCAAAATTTCAATTTTGAAGTAGAATATCGAAGAGGAGAACGGTTAAAACACGCGGATTTCTTTAGCAGATAGTCTACAGGACTAGTAATGAGTATCATTCACAACCATAATTGGCTATCGATGGAGCAACAACGTGATCCAGAACTTAAACTTAGATAAAGATTAATAACTAAGTGAACAATACGCGCTGAACAATACATTCTGTGTCGCAAGTTAGAAAGAGATGTTAAAATTCAACTACTTAAAGTAGTACCTCAATCTTATCAATGGAGTCTTATTAACAAGTTTCATGAATCCCTAAAACATATAGGCTGGGAAAAAACATGAGCAAAAATTAAAGAACATTATTGGTTTCCTAAAATGAGCAGTACCATTAGAACTTTAAAGGGAACGCCCGGTGCAACACAAAGTCACCTTCATCCCATCGAAAAAGTACCAGAACCATTTCATACTTTACACATTGACATAAAACTTAGTGGTTCCGCTTCACAAAAAGAGTACGTATTTGTAGCCATTGACGGGTTCACTAAATTTGATATATTAAGACATTCTAAAACTAAAAATCAAGATAGTGCTTTAAAACATTTGCAAGAAATTAGTAGAGCAAACGGACAAGTAGAGAGAGTTATGAGAATATTAAAGAGTGGATTGATAGTAATAAGTAATCTGTGTTTGTATTGTTTGTATGCTCTTTATTGTACATAAATAATACTAAAGTACATAGCTTAATGAATAACAAGAAAAAAAAAATTATGCACAAATGCGGACTTATCCTCTGAAGGGATCTCTTCCAGTCAACCTCTGGATGAATGAACAAATAAAACATATCACTTGGTAAACTAAAGTGAAAGAACACATTAAAAAAAGCAATAATTTGAAAGAAAAAGAAAATAACTATAAAGAACTAAGTAACTAAATCTAATTAATTCTGAAGTGCTACTCATAATAATACAATATTGCCCACATGGGCTTGTTTTGTCGAATTTATTATTCGTTTTCGTAAAACCTGCGGACGTTTTTCTTAAAGGAGTCTAAAGAAGATGACTCACGAATGAATCTCAGAAGGCTATTCCATAATTTCACTGCTTGAGCAGTGAAAGACCTTGAGTAGCAATGTGAGTTGCTAATAGGAACAACAAGTGTTAAATTAGCGCCGGATCTCAAGCGATCTTTACTTAGGGAGGACAAATATTTAAAACGCTCTTTTAAATATATTGGTGACGCGGGGTTAAAAAGAATATTGTACAGGAGTGAGAGTATATGCGTATTTCTTTTAAATTTAATCGGGAGCCAATTAAGTTTCTTGCGAAATTCAGTTACGTGGTCAAACTTCCGCAAACCGAAACCAAATCTTATTGCTACATTTTGAAGACGTTCAAGCTTTAATAACAACTCCGAATCTACAAAATATTCACTGGGCGAAATCTTTAAACAACCTTCAGTTAGCTATAAACTGTACATTTTCTAAAGCTACAGGAAAAACACCTATTGAGTTACTTACAGGTAAAAAGGGGGCCGTTCCAACTGAGCTAATTTCAATAATTGACCATATTAACGATCATGTAGACCCTGTATCAATAAGAGCTTCAGTCCTGGGCAGGATGATCGAAACTGCAGAAAAAGACAAAAAACGATTTGATGACGGAAAAGCTAAAGTAAAACGGTTTGAAAAAGGTGAATTTGGTCTAGTCAAGGAACCACCAAGATTGGGTACAAAGTTAAGTCAAGAATTTAATGGACCATATGAGATTAAAAAAGTATTGCCACACGACAGATATGAAGTTCGACAAATAAACGGTCATGGAAGATGCAGAAAAGTTTGTCATGAAAACTTAAGGAATACGCCAAAATTTGGAGTTCAAAGCGATATTGCTGTATCGGCAATGGGCAGTGATCTAATATCAGATAAAGAATTACAATCAGGTTTTATTGAACAAAGATCTAACGATTCTTTAACTACGAGTCCTGTTGAAAACGAGAACATAACTAAATAAAAATCCGTAATGTGTATTTCTCCGGTCATCAGTTTAGCTGCAGATGTTAATTTGTCTTTTCTTTGTAAAATAGGTAATACGGGAAATATGGTACTGTGCCAACAATAGCGCTGAGGCTATGAGGCAGCTTTGTTTAATATTATGTTTTCCTTACGAGACGGCTGAATGGACGCTGAGGTCCTGAAGCCTAAGCCAAAATTAGCGCTGAGGCTATGAGGCAGCTTTATGTTTTCCTTACGAGACGGCTGAATGGACGCTGAGGTCCTGAAGCCTAAGCCAAAATTAGCGCTGAGGCTATGAGGCAGCTTTATGTTTTCCTTACGAGACGGCTGAATGGACGCTGAGGTCCTGAAGCCTAAGCAAAAATTTGCGCTGAGGCTATGAGGCAGCTTTATGTTTTCCTTACGAGATGGCTGAATGGACGCTGAGGTCCTGAAGCCTAAGCCAAAATTAGCGCTGAGGCTATGAGGCAGCTTTATGTTTTCCTTACGAGACGGCTGAATAGACGCTGAGGTCCTGAAGCCTAAACCAAAATTTGCGCTGAGGCTATGAGGCAGCTTTATGTTTTCCTTACGAGACGGCTGAATGGACGCCGAGGTCCTGAAGCCTAAGCCAAAATTTGCGCTGAGGCTATGAGGCAGCTTTATGTTTTCCTTACGAGACGGCTGAATGGACGCTGAGGTCCTGAAGCCTAAGCCAAAATTAGCGCTGAGGCTATGAGGCAGCTTTATGTTTTCCTTACGAGACGGCTGAATGGACGCTGAGGTCCTGAAGCCTAAGCCAAAATTAGCGCTGAGGCTATGAGGCAGCTTTATGTTTTCCTTACGAGACGGCTGAATAGACGCTGAGGTCCTGAAGCCTAAACCAAAATTTGCGCTGAGGCTATGAGGCAATTCGTGAAGTTGTTACTGTATTAACGAGAGTAACTGTAACATAATTTTTGTTATAGATAATGTGGAGTAGGCGCAGGGACGCGCCACTCGTCAGAATGGCCCTATCGGCGCATCAGTTATCGCAATCATTTGTGAACAATTTGTTGATTTAAAATAACACTATTTTTTTGGTATCGGAGGGTAGATTGCTCTGATCTCAAAGTATAAAAAGACGTGCCAACCGCTCCAAGATTCAAAAGCGAGTCAGTCGTTGGACTAAGCGCTACTCCTGTGTTTGCGTAATAACACTCTGAATCGCTGCTGGGATATTGGCATTGGACAAAACGCTGCTCCAGTGCTATCATAAAGAAGATACCGAATCGCTGCCAACATATTGGAAAGTATTCTCATCTTGTTAACATTATTTTAAATGATTTGTTTTTTTATTAATTAGTCTTTTGTATTAAAATGAATTATTGTTTTATATTAAGTTTAAACAACTTATAATGTTGTATAAATTTAATTTTCAGAGAGCAGAGAGATATCATAATTGTATTACTGTTTTATTAGATTTATTTATTAGCATTTTAATTAAGTTCACAGCTTATGATTGTTATAATAAACTATTGATTCATACAGTGTTTACTCCTTTATACATATCGTTAGTACAACTTATTAATATCCACTTACAACATACAAAGTAGCTTTCATCTCAGCCAAAAAATCGATAAAGGTCGCTTGTGTAGCTCAAACAAGAATTTTTCTGTAGATTATAATATAACTCGATTATTGTTATATTAACTGTCAGAACTCAGACTCAGACTCACTTTGAAGTTTCGATAACGTTCCTTAGTATTTTCCTTTTGAGCTTCGATCAATAAGGAGTTTGGAAACTTTCTAAAACTAATTGCTCTATCGTAATATCTTTAATATTTCGTTCAATAAATTCAAATTTCTTTATATAAAGGATTTGGTACACACATAGTTTTATATTTTTCTATGTACTGGAACCGATTTAACAGATTTACATTTACGTTACCAGATTGTCATGGATAAAGTTAGCATTTAAAGCACCTATGTAGAATGTGAGTTAGTAGCAAATTATTCTCCGACTTAGCCAACGACTCATAACCTCCATTGTAATCAGATTTATAAAATACATTCACTGTTTACGTTGGCATTGAATAAGATCGTTATTATAACAAATGATCATCTTAAATATATGTAACGCAACATGTAAAGTGGAATGAAGTAGTCTAATAATATCTTTAAGCCGGTGAAGGTGTTCAAAATGTTATTATGTGCTTACATATATTCAACACTTTTATAATAATATATTTTGCCGGCGGATTCGCCTGCTTTGTATACGTAATAAACCGTCTTCTTATGACGGACAGTTAATTTTATCCTTCGGGATCCTGATTTATTATTTCGGAGTGAAACTTAGTTTCACATTTTTCACAACCCATAACAACTTCATCCCGGTATCGTGGTGCCTTTTTTCACGACTCTCCCTATTTCATAAAAAAAGCATATTAGTCAGGTCGTTACCTGATTTTTTAAATTAACAAAGTCACCGAAAGAATGATACTAAATGAGCACTGCGATACTGATATAATTAATGATTTAAAAAGAAATGAACTGATAATTTTGTAGAACTTTACACTACACTTCACACAACACGTTAAAGACATGGCGGTGACAAGTATCTAATATAACTCACGTAAATATTATAAGCTAAAAACTCACACTCGTATCTCAAAAGGTTAAATCCATGCTATTTTTCTAAAAAGCACCTCATAAACCATTAATAATATAATGAATGTAGGCAATATGAAATTAAACATGAGCATTCAAGCATGTGGTTTATGTATAAATTAGTTGATACAATAAACAATGGTGGAGTAGAATGGCGGAGTTTAAAGGAATCACTTAACATAATGTAACGAGTCACGTTTGCACGAGGTGTGTAAGATTTTGATTAGTTCTCACATAAACGTTACTCGATTGAAACTACTGTTTTTATTTGAAAATTAATATAATTATTTTTTTTTATTCAGCGTAATACATTTTCCATTTGATAGTCTATTTTTCGAAATAGGTTATAAGTTATCTTACATGTATGAGTTGCAAGAAGTTGTTAGTATTTCCACTAATCTTTAGCACCTACGCAGTGAACACAACAATACTTCCTCCGGGCTTTATATAACTATATGGAACGAGCACTAGTTTAATTAAGTTAAATATTCTTAAGGGGAAACAAATTTAACTATGTATAAAAAAATAATTGATAATTATTTCTATTAATTAGTAATCAGATAATTAAGAGTCGGCATTATAATAATTAACATAGAGTAAGTCTCTCAATACACACACACACACACACACACACACACACACACACACACACTAATCTATACCTTCAGTTAAAATATATATTTTTTTATTATTTACGTTAACTGGTATTCTTATTATAAGCTTACAAATATTGTTCTAAATAGCGTAGAAAACATAAGAAAAGAATAAAATTTGAGATCATATTTGAAGATACACAGACGATCTTTCGTAAAGAATGTTTTGATGACCTCTTAGGACCTCTCAGGACCGCTGGATTTATCAAAGGCGTTAGGAGACGTATCCGATTTATCAACATCTCCCTTCAATTCAATTCTCTTATTTATTTTCTCTCTTCTTACCAGGTATTTTTGAAATTATCTCAACGTCTAACAGTATTACGAAGAAATATTTTAGATATCGGTGGTTATCCTTTAAATTCAGATTAAAATTCAAATTCAAATTTAAAATATCTTTATTCAAGTAGGCATTTACAAGCACTTTTGAATCGTCAATTACTACAGTATAAAAATGGTCAGTGCAGTCAGTCCGTAAGTAAGCTACCACCGGCTCGGAATGCTGCTCTGTTGAGAAGAGCCGGCCAGAAACTCAACAGTTGCTCTTTTCAAAAGAAATATAACAATAGGTGATGTACATTATAATATAAATCCTGCAAATGATTAAACAACTTAAGTTCCACATATTTCGATCCACTAAAAATTCTTGAACGCGATAATAAGATTTATTTAATAATAAACTTTTGATTTTAGATTTAAAACTAAGTAATGGAAGGTCTAAGATATCTTGTGGAACTTTATTATATATGCGTATACTCAAAGTAATGAATTTAAACCAGTCACAGTAATCAATCACCTGAACGGTGTGTTTAATAGCAAGGATTATGTTATAAAATATTGCATTGTTTTTTTTTCATTTATTTAAAATACATAATGATTACTCTCATACATCACACAAAGTAAATGGACACAAAACCCTCTCATAAGTTATCTGGGTAAAGTACGGTTGATTTAAGTAGTATTTTTTGAGCACATTGAAATATTCGTTGTTTTTAAATTTATTACGTTTATTTATTTATTTATCTAAAGATTACAATATATATTGCAGTTTTGACTCAATGTACTTAATACTCAACTACAACCAATAAAACGATAAACATTACAGGTCGCAAAACTTCAACCACTTATATTATTATATTTAACGTACGGAAGTCATTTCAATAAACATCGCGTGTAAAGGACTCATTTGTAACGTTCAATGAGACATTATCATCGGTTATATTTTTAGCAACGCATTCTGCAACGTTATTCTACATTACTTTTTACATTTGCCAGTTACCTACATTGACTCTTCTCCGTACAATGATGAGGAATGAGGAATTTGAGTTCCTTTATAAATTACACCATACATAACATAAACTAACATTTTATAAAGTAGTAAATATATTTAATTATAGTTTAAAAATAAGCCAGACATTTTATGAGTAATAGTAATTTGGGATAAGAAAGTGACCCAAACGCGACTCTGTTTATGTAAGCGATAATAACAACAATTAAAGGTGTTATTTTTAATACAGCGCTGGCTTTTTCAATGTTTTGTTGTATTTAAGCTTAGGATCAATAAATTAGTAATAAGGCATTTACGATTACAGATAGCTCTAATAAATATTTATTTTAAGAACAGACAGAATGTTAATGAGGCTGAGTGATGGCACATATAAAAGTGTGAGCTATGATTTATGGTAACGCGCCTCGACTCTTCATATACGTTACTTTTGATAGCTGGACGAGATTGATGAAAATCTTGTTAAGTTAAAATGTGTTTCTTAATTAGACGATTTACAATATGCCTGTCTTTGCTATACCCACGAGCACAAGAAGAAGACAATACTATATTATATTAAACACCGGAAGACTATAACGCGTTCAATTCTAATAAAATTCATAAATAATAAAATTTCACTTATATTTATACAATTTTTTAATTTAAATAAAACGTTTATCAATTTGCACTTATACAATATACAATATGTCACTTCAAGTATTTTGTTTCTGTTCCTATTAAAGTTAGTGTATTGAATGTGATGTTGAAAAATACTTTATTCTTACAACAGTGAAAAACATCTTGTTTTATTAATTCAAACTCATAAAATGATGTCAATTAAGAACTAGTATCTAGTGGACAAGATTTATCTTTTACTTTACTATTTCTACTTCTTTAATTTCATTTAGAAAAATAAATATCATTTCGTTGATATAGTAAGTCTTTAAGACGTGTCCTCTAAACATACATTTATTTTTATTAAAAAGCTAATAATTCGCATTTCGTATAAAAGTGCCTATATTTTGTGTGTGTGTGCGTTTGACCTACATGCAGTACATGCCGCATTCCGCCGTCAGCTAGTGCGGTATGATTGATAGGAACTGTTAAACTAATGGCGTATTCTGCACGGCGTCAGTCATGTTAGTCATGGGCGAGCCGATGGAAAGTGTACAAAACGAACGAAAATAATGTTTACTTTACAAACGCCTTCTTTGAAATAGCTTCTAAAATAGCTATAAAATAAAGCGTTTTGATACATTAGGTTCTAAGCACTTTTAATCCTCGCGAACCTTACAATAGTGAAAGCACTTTAAAAATAATCAAATACTTATCCACTAGTAAGTTGTAGGTTGTAAGTAAAGACCATATATTTACTTGATAGGTAATCGTGTAAAGAAAAGGGGCTCTCTAATATATACTTTAGTTCCGTACTGTAGTACTGTAATAATCCTAGGACATACAGTATATTATCTTGTGCCGTGCTAATGTTTTCTTTCTATACAAAACTAGGTCAGGTAAAATTTTAACCACAAAGCAAACTCATAAACATATACACGGTCAAACAAACAAGTACTGCAATAACAGTATCAGTAAAGTAACATTCGTCTTTGTTGATGTAAGAACCAAACAAAAATATAGTCATTCACGTCATTTTTTAAATTATTTTACTATTATTACTATTTTATTCGGTTGCTTGAATTTTATGTTTTCAGTTGCGTTAATTGTATATTCGTGTCATCATCATCAATTGTACAAAATCATCTCAACAATAATTCGAAAGTCAATTTCATAAAAACAATTCTTCCGCTGTAATGATGGTAGTGAGTTATTGACATATAAATGTTAGATAAATCTAAAAATGAATACAGTATTACAGCCGGAATCCAGAGACCGCTGGAACAAGTCCTGACCGTGCATTTTTTAATTCTATACTCGATTAAAACTCTAATTCCATTATAAACACCGAAGGGCTAATATATTAATAATAATAAATGATGAACCACTAAACTCTAAACACTTGAAATTTTTGTTTATGTATTGTACTAACGCTATGCTCGGAACACATCGTGGTATTACATTATACGATACTCGGAGATCAAAAATAACAGTGTGAAGTAGTATTTACACTAAAAATAATTATAAAATAGACATCATAGAAATGCAAAGAATGTAAAAATAAGATTTTAATATAATAATAGCAATATTGTTTGTAGCTGTGTCGCGCGGATCCACTCTACGAGTACAAACTTACATGGATGTGTACATTTTTTCTTGTTTTCATAAGGAATTAATAAAATGTATGAAAATGAAAACAATATTATATTTTGTAGGTCAAGATGAATGCTCAAGATGGCGGTGAGGTGGCTGCCACAACGCCAGTCACTAACCCTACCCCGGACGCCGGGCCCCTCATCCCGGTTCCTGTGGCCCCTCGCAAGCCACCGCGACGGGGACCCAAAGTACCGCAGGAGAGACCCAAGAGGGCTCTTTTTTGCCTCACACTCAAAAATCCACTCCGGAAGCTCTGTATTGACATCGTTGAATGGAAGTATCCTTTTAAAGAACGCTGAAACTAAGGCTATATCGAAAGATACACACTTGATGGAACTTTCTGATGACATAACTATTAGATATTTATAATGAAGTCGCCTAAGGAGGAGTATTTTACTTAACATTAGGAGTTTATGTAAGTTATTCAACATATCCTAGCTTATAGGGAATAAATTAATCATACCTAAATTCCTTATCAATGACATTGTATTAATAACTTTTGTGACTTTCTTTCTTTAATGTTATATGCATTACTTTAAATTTTTATGAAATATTATAATAAACCATAAAGATACAAAAATTATAGTACCAACATTGAACACTCCTGAAAAACATACACCAACTGTGACCTATATTTCTTTAAAAACCAATACCTGTGGCAGAGAGCCAACAATCCAAGCAATATTCATTTGTTTACTTCGATCCAACTTCCGTTATATGGGATTCCACAAACAGATGTATATTAGCTAATTGGGTGCTTACAAATGACAAATGACAATCATGATCACAACCGTAATTTAACTTTGGTTGAAGCTGGTGTATCAATCGAGGGTTTCAACACATTGCATCTTTGGTTGTATTTCAACCACAACCAATCGAATATTTGTATTTCAGTGCATTTATATAATTAATTAATGTTCTCAAACGCACCGACTAGTATTTTTAGCATTTGAAGATCCCTGAATTTCAAAAAAATAATAAAATGTTTCAAAGTCTTCTTTGTCTCCTATGTTTCTCGGGAAAGAATTCACATAATAGCAACCACTTTCTCTAAAAATTTTACTTAAAGATAGTACATTTAATATTTAATATGCTCTCATTGCTAACTATATCATTTCTTCAATATGACGATAAAATTAAAAGGGACTAATCATTGCTCTCAGTCTACACAAGACATTACCTATTGAATTCTGTTTTACGTTGCTTAACCCAGAAGCTCTACTCGTATATAGCAAAAATATATCCATTCGAGGTTTCTGTCAGAATCATTAAATTAATTTATTTTCTTACTTTGACATTGTTATTACATCGTAAGGACTAAAACTGCCCTGTCACCAAAATGATTTAGGTTTTAAAAACGTCTCTTATTATATTGCCACCAGACATGATCATAAAATATTATCATAGTTCCTAAATTGAGATTGACTAAAAAAGTTTTTATAATAAAATTAAAAGATCTACCGACCAATCGGCAAAATGAAGACATAATTAAACGCATATACAATTTACTCGTATATCCATTATACTCATATTTAAATTTTATCGAGAGGAAGCCTGACAATTGTCAACTTGCTAACAGTTCTGCACATGGTGCTTTACTGTATCCACTTCGCAGGCGTAGTGTATTCTCAGTTAAGTATTTTTAACGTTTAAATTAACATTATTTAAGATCTTGTAAATCTGAAAACTTCAGAGAACTAGTTAGTGTTTACCGTATTTAGTTAAGCTAAGATTATTTTGGTGCCACGTTTTACCGGTTTTAGGTAGATTCCATAGATGAATCTACCTATTGCAATCGATGCGATGACGGGACCCAGACCCCAGAGTAGGGACGCTACGCCGTTTATGAACTGGAGATTGAGAATCCGTTGAAAAAAAAAATTTTATATATCCCTCTATATATATATGTATATATGATCCATCAGTCCAAATTCATCGTAGGCTAAATGTGACTTCACAGGTCGATAGGATAAATTTGTAGGACAAACGTACCATCTCGTTTTTTTGGAAAAAGTGAAAGGGGGGGCTGGGAGGGGAGGTGAAAGTGCAAACCTTTGGGACACGCTACAGGTCGCCTATACTGGCGGAGGATTTTCAAACTCGGCATACACATTCTTAAGGACAAAATGAAGGTTAAATTCTTGAACGGGGGAAATCGGTCTAGGGGTTGAGGAGCTGGGGGGGTTGAAAGTTAAAAACCGAAAAAAGTCACAGAAGAAGGCAAAATTTTTCTGTAGGAAAAATCTTAGAAAATTAACAAATTAAAAGAGGAAACTTTTTTGTCCGAAAAGTTTTTTGATGCGAACCCCGTTTAGGAGATAGGAGTGATGGGTGGTTCCCCGCTCACCCAATATATGCAGAGTGACCCGTCATAAGACTCGTAATGACCAGTAGAATACTGCTGGCTAGTTTTTCTTTGTCGATCCGACCGACGGGAATCTACCTAACAAGATCGACCCTGTCGAACGAGGTATTTTAATTTGATATTACAACGAAGTGTAAATTAATAATATAATAATAATAAGCTCGAACGATATCAATGGAGTTTATTACCGGTTCTTCTTCGGATATACCTTTTTTAAATACAGTCTGATGTTTCATAGAAAAATATTAGAATAAGTAATATAATATATTTTGTTCGTTTAGTGAAGAAATAGTTCATCGAGGACGTCATATTGCAAAATTTCTATGTAAAATTGTTTAATCTATTTATTTTTAAAGTAAACCAGATTTCATATATTTTTCGCTCATTATTTTATAAATCTATTTATACCAAGCGGCAGATCTTCGTTATTGTATTTTCAAATGCCGGGACACGTAGTATATTTTACATAGTAGTAGCCCGTGTACAAACTAGTCTCCGAAACAAACGAAATAAAAAGATCTATTAATCTGAAAAGTAATTTACACCCTTAATACCAGTCGGCTTAAGTTATTTAATGAGAGAACAACGCCCTTTTAAAAATAAACAAATAAACGTGAACCTTGTAAGAATGGCGCCGCGCCAACGCGCCCCGTGTATGAATGACTGATGTAAACATTTCGGAATTACCTTCCAGGAAATACCGACGAATGTCTTTGAAAACGGAAATCGTTTGAACGGCATACATTTGTTTTTAAAAACATTTTTTTTATATCATTAAAAAATTTCATCCTTTATTTTCTGCAAAATAAAAGAATCGTATAACGTGACGTTGAAAAATCTATATAAGTTTCATTGAAGTCGTAATAGCATAAATCTTTTCTCGAACTTTTAGAGTGTGTTTATTTTATCGTATTATATTTTAATTTGATATAAGCAAACTATTTTTAAATTACTAACTAATACGAGTATGCCACAACGAATTGCTTCAGTCACGAACAAATTGCTAGGAGCACATGTAATCCATTAATAAATGTATTAATAAATAAAACTCTGATATTTATCAGCGACTCAATTACATAGCTATGACTTTTAAATTTATTTCTCAATTTGGCACCAAATTAAGTTAGTTAGTCACGGTTAATAAAATCTTTAAGACACGAAATACTTGCTATTTTTGTGATTCATTATGATTCAATGTATCCAGAAATACTCATAGAAATTTTAAGTCACTTTTTATAGATATCCCACAGGTATGACCTATTATACTCGTAATATCGCATGATGCATGCACTTCGATAATTATTTTTTTCCTTTAAAAGATACAACGAGATGTTTTGCCGTTAGTCTACATTTTTTTAAAAGTTAATTATGGATTTATTATTTGTAATCTTAAAGCATTGTGAGAGCAAATAAACTTATTATTATTATTATTATTATTATTATTATTATTATTATTATTATTATTATATAATACAAGGTATTGAAAAACTGTATATTTCCTGAACTCACCCAAAAAAGACCGTTCGAATGGATGATTCTGACCACCATCTTCGCCAACTGCATCGCCCTCGCCGTCTACACGCCGTACCCCTTCAGTGACTCTAACTACACAAACTGGGTTCTGGTAAGATGTTTATAGTAATCTGTAGATATTGTATGAAATTTTTTATTTTACTTTACCATGTGCCAACAAAACTGTTTTGATTACCAGAGATAACTTTGTCAGTCAAAGCTTAATTAAGTTTTGTCATAATGTTGCTTCCCAATAATGTATACTAACTATTTTGTATTATTGCAGGAAAAAATAGAATACATATTCCTGGTGATATTCACTGGAGAGTGTGTTATGAAAATAATAGCATACGGTTTCGTGATGCATCCGGGATCTTATCTCAGAAACGGGTGGAACTTGCTGGATTTTACCATCGTTGTTATTGGGTATGGTGTATAATCAAATTTGATATTTATATCTTCCCACAGATATCTCGAATAACGACCGCCATAACTATTATTTCATCTTCCGGGGCAAATTATATCACTATTCATATTTGAGGTAAATTTTAATGTATATTATCTTTCCCATTTTGTAGAATGGTGAGTACGGTGCTATCCAGTATCTTCAAAGATGCTTTTGACGTAAAGGCGTTACGAGCCTTCCGTGTGCTGCGACCGCTGCGGCTCGTGTCGGGAGTTCCCAGTGAGTAGCCCTTATAATCTCTTTTATTGTATTCTGGCAATCTCTTTTATTGTATTGTAGGGTGGCAAAATAAAATAATGAAAAATTATTTGATTCGTATTGCAACAACATCGATACATTCAGCTTTATTATTGCAATAATTTACGAAGTATTTATTGTCAAGTTAAAACTTTAATCATGTGACTAGCGATGAAACATATATTAAGCACTCAAATAAAGTCGAGCCTAATTCAATAAAATCAAATTTAAATTTTACGTAAAGTTACGAATCAAATTACCACGTTTGTTAAGCAATACTGAGCCAGGTCAGTAACCGGATTAAGCTAAGGCGTCGTTGATATCGATTCCTTCCGGACCTGGCGAAGGGAGGTCTCGATAATATTGACCCTAGGAAATATGTAGTACGTACATTTTCTTTTATCCAACTCTTTTATACAGTTTTTTTTCTTCGATTTCTGAAATCATTTGAAATAATTTTGTATTCATAAATAATACTAAATTTTTTCAATATTCGGTTTATTTACATAATTATTGCATATTTATTATTGATTAATGTCTGATTATTAAGTATAGCGTGAAAGGTATGCAATCGAATTGTAAAAACCATTCATAAAATCATAGGTGTTGCAATTACCAGTTCCTTTGCTCCGACGAGGTCTATAGAAATCAATCTAGAATATACTCTTTTATATAAACCGCATTCCTAAGAGTAAGTAATACCTCCCAGGTCTTCAGATCGTCTTGAACTCCATTCTAAAGGCGATGATTCCTTTATTACACATCGCTCTGCTAGTCATCTTCGTGATCATCATCTACGCCATCATCGGTCTCGAGCTATTCTCCGGCAAGATGCACAAGACTTGTTATAATAAGAGAACAGGTAATATCTGAAATAAAGCTAAATTTAAAAATAGAAAATAATGAAATAAATAAAAAGAATGGTATATATAAAGAAAAATAGAAAAATAGCATAAAAACTGTATCATTTAGACGAGATAATGGACAATCCTCACCCCTGTGACCTGGACAATGGTTTCAATTGTTCGTCCATCGGCGAGGACATGGAGTGCCGCGATGGTTGGATCGGACCCAACTTCGGTATTACCAACTTCGACAACTTCGGCCTCTCCATGCTCACCGTCTTCCAGTGTATCACGCTCGAGGGCTGGACAGACGTTATGTATAATGTGAGCTAGTTTCTAACTATTCGTATTTATATTACTTTCTTTAGAAATAGACGAGATACCTTACATATTTTATGTATTTTATATAGATTCAAGATGCTATGGGCAACAGTTGGGAGTGGATATATTTCGTATCGATGGTAATTTTGGGTGCATTCTTCGTCATGAATCTTATTCTCGGTGTGTTGTCTGGGTAAGTGTGCTTACTATACTCATTACTATGTCTATTCATTATTATATTACTTACTACCAATTACTTCCACATTTTCAGAGAATTTTCAAAAGAGAGGGAAAAAGCTAAGAACCGTGGAGACTTCCAAAAATTGAGGGAGAAGCAACAATTGGAAGAAGATCTAAAAGGATACCTAGACTGGATCACACAGGCGGAATACCTCGAGCCTCTGGGAGAAAGAGAGACTGAACAAAGGGATTACGGGATTGGTATTGGTAATCGTCATATTTAATTTGTAGTTTGTTGTAGTAGATAGTTGTTGATTTTTTTATTCCATTAGAAGCGTTAAATGATGTTTGTTTTATTTTTGATGCAGTATACAATTTTACTAATAATTTTTATTAATAATATCATTTATGATTTGTTATAACTCACTGTGGATTCTTATTACTTGTTTAAAAATACGAAATACTAAAAAGATATTAATTAATATATGACGAAAACTGTATTATATTTTTTATGTGATGTAATTTATAATTATACTCGGGCTATTTCTAAAATTCTTAGTTAAATGAGAATAACAGTACGAATTTTTACATTTAACAAAAGTGTCTTCGACAGTTTGAAAAATAAATATGTAAAAATAAATGGTAAACAAAAAGAAATAACATGGACATATACGAGTATCTGGCCTGTACGGAGGATGGAGTAATATTTGTACCCTCGAAGATGTCAACTAGCCAATGGTTCTAGCAGCTGTGTGTGGCGCGTTATCTTGGACGCTCGCTATTTAATTCTCCAAAAGCCTGAGGTAGAAAAACTTCGCCATACCACTCAGTAGTAATTATTCTATGGTCTTTTTGTGGAATTACGGCTACTGTTCTACTGCGTCGAAAAAAAAATTGTTATCATTTTTTATGAGGGCTCCGAACGCGCTCAAGTTTACAAAACGTAACTTGTCTTCTTCAAACACCCATTGTGTGAATTGCTGCTTTGTGAGAGGAATTTAGCTGTAGATTCAAGTTACGTCAGTTTTAAGGATGCAGGACACATATTGCGAAGATCCTTATTTTTTTTTTAACATAAATTTACACAAATACACACGACGATATTTTGCTCCTCGTATGAAAATTAAATGGGCTTTTAAATTGTTATAAGATTTAAGGTTTTATAACCATAGAAAATTATAGCACAAAAAGCTTTCCGCGAGACGTAATTGTTACAAAGAAAAGAAGATTGACAGATGGATAATCCTTAAAAAAATAAATAATTATGTTGAAGTCGCCGATAAAATTCATCAAGAAGCTTTGTAATTAAATGAGCTGTCGATATAAAATAATTTCGGGAAAATAGATATTATATTTATTTTGTGGCTAACAATTTTCGGAACAGCCCGCGTACAAATAGGCGTAAATAGACGTCACTTGGTTGGAATATATCTAACGATACACCATCTCAATTAAAAGTAATTGAAAGTTCTCTTTTTACAATTAATATATAAGTATCTTACCGAAAATTAATCCGTTGTAGATGTAAACTATTTGGGTCAAACACAGACTGAGCATGACTCCACAGACCACCTCGGCATTGATCCGATTGAACCACAGAAAGTAGCCATGGGAAAAATGTGGAAGAAAGATTTTGACAAGGTACCAGTCACTGTTTTTTTTTATTTAAAACCTCCTTAATGTAGTTATCTTGGTTCAGCACAAATCAAATAAATACCTCAAATCCTTTATCGGCCATTTTTCACACGTCATCTTATAGAAAGAAGTCTCCACTGAGAGAATTACTACTATTTCATACTTTCAAGTCTTCATTCTCTTTTTTTCTCGTTACTAATTTTCACCCCAACAATACGTGACTATTTGACGACAAACAATCTCTTCTGATCTTTTGTATTATTTTTTATTATTTTTGGGTTCTACTCTCAAATAACATCTTACATACCTTACTTCTCCTCCTACCTCCAATGCCGGCACCGCTTTTTTAATCCTCGGATGTTGCAAGAGTTCATGAGCGGCGGTGATCACGTATCATCTGTGACCCGCAAGCTCGTTGGCCTCTTAAATTATAACAAAAAATAATTTCTTACGTTATCTATTCTTACCCTGTCAGACATCCAACTTAACCTTTGCGTTTCAGTAATTTGCATTTACTTATCATCTATACATTTTGTAACCCAGATTTCCGATCCATACTATGGCATGCAGTATGCAACATGTTCTATTATACTGTTTTATAACTCTTTCTTTTTTTATCAATATCAATTTATCTACCGTACTAAATATTAGAGTTTCTCAGGATTCTAGGTCCATTTTCGATTTAATACACATAATGAACTTAATAAAATCGTCAAATGTCGACTTTGAAAATAACAGGTAAACCGTCGTATGAAGCGTGCGTGTAGAAAAGCTGTTAAGTCTCAAACTTTCTACTGGCTCATAATCGTGTTGGTGTTCTTGAATACGGTTGTGCTCGCCAGCGAACATTACCAGTGAGTACTCGATACCTTTGGATAGTATGTTAAATAAGTGATATACACAACCGCTGCATCACATGATGTCCATTCACTTTTATAATTTATATTACTTATTATATTTACATTTTGTAGCTTATTTCATAATAAACGATAATGTTTCGATTAAGTATTTATAAGGCATATAATAAGGCAAACAAAATTGTTGCCAGATTTAAGTTAACATTTTAACATTTTAATTGTTGTTAAATTTAGATGATTATTTTTTAATCGAAAATAATTTAGAATGATCATAATAAATTATTAGTCAACTTTTCTACCCAAAAAATAACCGGCGAAGGAAAAATAAATAAGAAATGTTTTAATTTTAGATTTAACGTAAGTTTATGATTGGCTTTGGGGACCGCCAACTAACACGCCATATTCCGAACGACGGGAGGACAGAGCTACAAATAGCTACGTGGAATGTAAGAGGAGGAATGGAACAGAAGATGAATGAATTATTAGATGTGATGGATGACAAACATCTGGATGTTATTTGTGTGTCTGAGACCAAGCGAAAAGGCAATGATACGACAGATTTGCCTGGTAACCGGGTCGCTTTCTGGGCTGGGGTTCCAGAGGGTGAGCGAGGTTGCCAAGGTGTAGGCATGTTGTTGTCCTTTCGAATGGTTAATGTGATGGTAGAATACAAGGCTATCAATCCGAGTCTTCTTTGTGTTCGCTTTAAGCGGTGGATAACAAGAGTATTCTTGTTAGCCGTTTACGCGCCAGTATCCTCAGTTCCGGTGAGCGAACTCGAGGAGTTTGGGGAGAGTGTCAGGGATGTTCTAAGTAGTGTCAGAAGTATTAAAAGTTGATAGTATGTGGGGATGTTAATGGATGGGTTGGAATCGCGCAAAGTGGTTACGAAAGCATACTAGGCAAGTACGGTGATAAGAGCGTAAATGAGGCTGGAAAGCTTATTTTGGAATTTTGTAATTAGAGAAATTTGTTTGTGGCAAACACGATGTTTGATCATAAACAAATTCACATGTACACATGGGAGCGAGCGGAAGAAAGAAGTATGATTGATTTACCTATTCCTAGCGGATCTTCTGGATTCTGAGAGAGAAAGGGATGAGAGGTTGGCGAACAACTTCTGGGAAAACACGAAGCTTTTCTGGCGAGAAGTTAGTGATTCCCGGGGTTGTTCCTTTTGTTGTTCCCGGGGTTGGTAACCTGTAGAATGAAAGGAGTGCTTTCGAAGAGCGGTGAAATCTTAACAGAGCAAGCACACGTTTTGCAGTCGTGAACGGCTTTTTACAAGGAGACGTATGAATGTGAGGACGCCTCGGCCTTGAGTACCGGATGTAGCCGATGGTGAAATCAGTTTAGAAGAAGTGGAGAGCGCGATTCGAAGCCTGAAATGTGGTAAGGCTGTGGGAGCAGATGAAGTTACTGCCGAGATGATCAAATATGGTGGGCCACGCGTCATGGACTTGTTTTTCTAGTTTTTGTGCAATTTATGCTGGAAATCAGGGGAGGTCCCAGACGGTTGGCGAGGTGCAGTCATTGTTTTTTTTTGGCCAAAAGGTTTTCTGTGCTTTTGTGGATTTGGAAAAGGCGTTTGACAGGGTTGTGAGAAAGAAATTATGGGAGATACTGCCCCGATATAATGTGAGCGGACCCTTGCTACAGGCTGTAAAGTCTCTTTACAGAGATCACTCAGCCTGTGTGCGAGTAGGAGCTGACAGGTCGCCCTGGTTTGACATCTAATCGGTTGTTACGCAAGGTTGCGCTATGTCAGCTTGGTTGTTCAATTTGTATTTGGATAGTTGTCTCCAAGGCGTGAAAGACAGTGACATGAGAGTGAAAGTAGGTGACTTTAAGGTCATTTGCTTGCTATATGCAGATGATGCAGTGCTTATTGCATCATCACAATGCGATTTGCAGACATTGGTCATCACTCTGAAAGATGGGTGTGAAAAAAATGGTCTAAACCTGAATGCAGATAAGACGAAGGTTTTGATATTTGAAAGAAATGAAGAAAAAACAGTATGTAAGATCAAAGTGAATGGTAAGATAATAGAACAAGTAAATGATGCGGTATATTTGGGAAGTATGTTTAGCAGAGACGGAAGACATGAAATGGATGTGGAAAGGCGTATTGCTACTGGTAACAGAGTCAACGGTGTTTTGGCTGCATTGTTGAGACGACGAAACGTCAGCGTAGCTGCACGTTTGGCTGTACACAATGCGGTTTTGCTACCGACGCTGTTATACGGCAGTCAAACGTGGGTAACACAGAAGAGGAATGTAAGAAAGATGAATGCTGTGGAGATGCGAACTCTTCGAATGAGTGATGAAAGAATGATAAAAAAGATTTATAAAGGAAAAGCGAGCGGTAAAAAGACAGCGGGAGGCCTCGAGTGACCTTCGAAAACTCAGTAGCTACGATACTGGTGGAAGGTCACGTAAAAAGCATGAGGACCCTCCGGAGGGCACGTATGAAGAAGTCTGTGTGTCTGACTGTGTTAATGTCTGTGGTCGAGGCGAAAGAGGTATGCAGGGACCGTAGCGTTTGGCGCTCCGTCGTCTCTGGCTACCCCGCAAGGAATATGGCGTGAAGCTAAGATTAATGCTATTGATCTGTGCATTACATATATGTTTTAAATCTGAAGGCAACCAACATGGCTGGATCATTTTCAAGAGTATGGGAATGCGATGTTCGTGGCGTTATTTACGCTAGAGATGTTAGTCAAAATGTACAGCTTGGGATTACAGGTATTAAGAATATCTTGATGTATTTAACCTATGCGTTATCATATGTGTCTATTAATTCCAAATGATCTCTTACAGGGTTATTTCGTATCCTTATTCAACCGGTTCGATTGTTTCGTGGTGGTGGGTTCCATCAGCGAGATGGTACTGACACAGAGCGAGCTGATGCCACCGCTCGGTGTGTCCGTTCTGCGCTGCGTACGCTTGCTACGGGTGTTCAAAGTCACCAAGTATGTATGCGTATTCACTTCCTCGACACTGAGTTCTTATGGATCGTAGATGTATCCACAATTGTTACATATTGTAAATTCCATCCATATAATGCTTACATAGGCGACTGTGTTATAGTATTTAAAATTGTATTATCATTTGTGGTGTATGTGGGGGATCATCCAAATTTGTTGTAAAGGTATTGGCGCTCGTTATCCAACCTGGTCGCCTCTCTTCTGAATTCCATCCAGTCCATCGCTTCACTGCTGCTGCTGCTATTTCTCTTCATCATGATCTTTGCTCTGCTCGGTATGCAGGTGCGTATTATTACAATAATTAAAACATAATATAAATTATTAATATCTTGTTTATATCAGATGGGTAATTCAAAACCTTAACAAAAGCATTTTTATACTGTTACGATTATTTTCCAAATACTATAATTATTTAATATACAATATTATTAATATTTTCAGGTGTTCGGAGGCAGGTTCAACTACGACCCGGTTGAAGAAAAAGACCGACACAACTTCGATTGCTTCTGGCAAGCGCTCCTCACTGTCTTCCAAGTATGACTTATTTAGTATTATCTTTTTTGAAATAAAGAGATTTAAGTTTACCAAGCGGGACATATTGTTCTATACCTACATACATTACGTGCGTCACATGTGTGTTTATGTTGAAGATCTTAACGGGCGAGGACTGGAATGCGGTGATGTACGAGGGTATCAAGGCGTACGGCGGTGTTGGCACGTTTGGGATCCTCGCATGCATCTACTTCATCATACTCTTTATCTGTGGCAACTGTATCCTTTGCTACTCGTGACATTTATTTTATGGTTTTAGTTTTGTTTATGTTACTGCTTTATGGCTCATTAACCACATTAATCTCGAGTTTAAATGTTTTAGGATTTTTTTTCTACAGCAATTATTAAATTGATTCCTTAATGATAGAACAGATATTCTGCTGAATGTGTTCTTGGCCATCGCCGTTGATAACTTGGCTGACGCCGAATCTTTAACCAACATCGAAAAAGAGGAAGGAGTAAGTAAATAATAATTTGGTTATGATTTTTGGACTACAAAGTTCCTAAAACTAAGAGCCGAATATATATAATTTGCTAATTAAGGCGTCCCAAATTAATGATCGAAAATCACATTTATATATTGTATTAATTAAGTAATATTATCTCATATAATAATTAACTTCATAATAAAAATTGTTAAAATTTTATTTTATTTCATTTAAGATAAAAACATAATAAAACACAACAGAAGTCCGGAAGCAAATACTTTTTTTAGCTCAAGGCCTCATTTTGTCACGAGAGTAATTTAAATTTTGTTATCTACGAATGTGTTATTTTATTTCGTTTAAGTCAAATAATTGCGTTCATGTCTTGTAAGCTTCAATATTTCTTCTAAAATATACATGGTAGGCAAGGTTAATTTATTGATGTAATAATCTAAAGAAGCTGTATTCATTTAGCAACCGGGAGACGATCAGCAAGGCGTGGATGGTGCTGACGTAGAGGAAGTCGAAGGAGCACTAGCAGATACCGATGACGAGTATATACATGACGATGATGCTTACACTACGGATAAGTAAGTTAATTTGAAACTAATAATACCTACTAATACTAATAATAATGCAAGAATGCAAGAATGCAAGAGAGATCTGAAAGGCTGTTGTGGGAGGCCCAAGGAGGTTTTAGACCTGGAAGAGGGTGTATATATCAGATCAAAAGTTTTTGGCCCTAAACCAAAAGGTTTTCTGTGCTTTTGCGGATTTGGAAAAGGCGTTTGACAGGGTTGTGAGTAAGAAATTATGGGAGTTACTGTCCCGATACAATGTTAGCGGACACTTGCTACAGGCTGTAAAGTCTCTTTACAGAGCCTGTGTGCGAGAAGGAGCTGACATGTCGCCCTGGTTTGACATCCAATCGGCTGTTAAGCAAGGTTGCTCTATGTCAGCTTGATTGTTCAATTTGTATTTGGATCACTGTCTTTGTCTTTCACGCCTTGGAGACAACTCCAAGGCGTGAAAGACATGGGAGTAAAAGTAGGTGGCCTTAAGGCCAATTGCTTGCTATATGCAGACGACTCAGTGCTCATTGCATCATCAGAATGCGATTTGTAGGCATTGGTCCCACTCTGAAAGAAGGGTGTGAAAATAATGGTTTCTGGTTCTGATATTTGAAAGAAATGAAGAAAGAACAGAATGTAAGATCATTGTGAACGGTACAAGTGAATGAAGTGGTATATTTGGGAAGTATGTTTAGCAGAGACGGAAGATACGAAAGACGTATTGCTGCCGGTAACAGAGTTAACGGTGCTTTGGCTGTATTGTTGAGACGGAGAAACGTCAGCATAGCTGCACGTTTGTTTGTACACAAAGCAGTTTTGCTACCGACGCTGTTATACGGCAGCCAAACGTGGGTAACGCAGAAGAAGAATGTAAGAGAAATGAATGCTATGGAGATGCGATCTCTTCGCCGATATGAGGAGTCAGATTAGCTGACCGAATCCGCAATGAAAAGATCCACAGAATGGCAGGTACTAGCGAAGATGTCACAGTGAGAATGAAGAAGAACATGCTCAGGTGGTTTGGGCATGTCGAACGAATGAGTCATGAAAGAATGGTAAAAAAGATTTATAAAGGAAAAGTGAGCGATAAGAGAGACAGAGGGAGGCCTCGAGTGACCTTCGAAAACACAGTAGCTCGGATACTGCATAGGTTTGCAGGGACCGTAGCGTTTGGCGCTCCGTCGTCTCTGGCTACCCCGCAAGGGATATGGCGTGAAGATTAGTAATACCCATAGAGTTGTAAAGAAAAATAAATCGATGAAAAACAACGAATTTAATAAAATGATCTTAAAAATAAGCAAAACTTACAGCTCTGAAAGAGATTATGAAGAAACGGGGTCCGAAGGGGAGCCGCAAGAGGAGAATATAGAGGGAGACTTAGAGGGAGGTATGGACGAAGAGAACGAAGAGAGAGTCGAGGAGGAGAGGGAGGATACTGACAATCTTCAGAGCAATCACATAGGTAAACATGTCGTAATTACTAATTATAAATATTTTACATTGAAATGACAACGAAACGTGGCATGACACATCAAACACATTGCGAAGACACGCGATATAATTAAAAAGATCTGAGGTCCTTCGGAGAAAATTAAATGTAACAGTCTTCAGTAGCCTGATACTGTAAAAGCTATGACCGCCAACGACCAAGCTTACCGAATCCCCAAAGCTATCCGTGTGGTCCCGCAGCGCGCCTGCGCCGCAGTGCCACGACGCGGTCCGCGCGTCCTCGGCGCCTCTCCGCCGTCGACCTCGGCATCGGACCCAAACCCATCCCCGAAGCCTCCTCCTTCTTCGTCTTTTCCGACACCAACAGGTCAGCGGCCGGGATCACCCTCACCCGCTATTTTTTGTTTTCGTCGACTCACGCCGGTTTATTTTTTCTTTTCTTTTTTAACGATTAATTTTCTCTATCGCTTGTATTGTATTTAGGGTTGCGCGGGGCATGTTAGGCGCTCTCGGGTGCAACGATGATGTAGTTAGAGCTGAATGTTTTTTTTCTATCTCAAGAAGATGGCGAGTGCGAGGAGGAGGGAACGCTCGTTACCGCTAGACCGCGGCGCATCTCCGAACTGAATATGCCAAATCAGACGCCGCCGATACCGAACGCTAGTAGTTTCTTCGTATTCTCACCGACGAACAGGTGATTGGTGGTTCGGTACCCGTGTCTCATTGTACAACAATTGGCAATGCTATTTCGACTCTTAATTGGACCTACATTAGTATATTAATATTTGCTTCATACGTCTTCTTATTTTTATTTACCTCCTGTGAGATGTGCAAGAGTGCTATCGTCGACATATTCAAAATTATACTTTATACACCTAAAATTCCTGCAATGAGATCTTAGGGTACCTCTAAATAGCCCGATGTTAGACGTGCAGTTTTTCAGTTTTGTAGAAACCTAGCCCCCGGTGAGAGCATGTATTAAAATATTCAGAGAGTTTAAAATGTCTTAGAAAAGTCATAGTTAGCCCCATTACAATTTATAAACATCATCATAATAGCGACAGCCGCATGTTTTCTTTGATTACTAGAAGCTTAGCATGATTGATGTTTTCATTTTTAATGGCGTGTTCTTTATTAGATGTGAAATGTGTGCATGTATCTTATGCTTTTAATGAGTGTGTAAACAACTTAATCAATATAATCTTTCCAAAATCAGACCACAGTGTTAAAGTGTGCTGATTAAGCTTATATATGTATACTGGTTGTACAGTTGTTTATACTTTTAAAACAGAAATGATATTACTTGCGGCGTTTTGTTTCCTTTTAAACAAGTCTATTGTAAAAATAATATTAACTGATAATACTATCAATTGTAAATTCTATCGCTTAAGTAAAGTAAAGTAAAGCAAAACAATACAAGAAAATATTTAAATGTTTTATGATTATCTCGTATAAACGAGAGACTATCTTTTCTGAAATATTACAAATAATCGAATCAACTAGGTTTCGAGTCTTCTGCTACAAAATGTCGTCATCGTCCGCTTTCGGAAATATCATTTTGGTGTGCATCATGCTGTCTTCCGCCATGTTGGCGGCGGAAGATCCGCTTGACGCTGCCCAGAAAGGATTTAGGAATTGGGTGAGACGCCATACATACTGTACACATCCTACATTCAATATCACTCAACATCATTTGGAAGGTGCGTTAGTCCAATGAATGAGTCATAACATGAAACTTCTTTATGTTATCTACTAATTTCTGTTCAAAGCCTAAGTTTTTTGAATACAATATACATATTTGCCCAACTTCCAGAAACACAGACGTTATAAAATGTAAATGTAATCGTCTTAAAAAAATAGAAAAACTAAATTCATTTATAAAAAGTGTTGGACTATATTATGACTGTTAAATCCAATCTTTCACTCCCTACAGTTGCTAAGCCAGTTTGATATGTTCTTCACGGGCATCTTCACGTTGGAGCTATTCCTAAAGCTGGTGACGTACGGTCTGCTGCTGCACCGTGGCGCCTTTCTACGCTCCGCCTTTAACGTGCTGGACATGCTGGTCGTCTGCGTCTCGCTTATTTCAATGAGCTTTAGGTACGGTCAAATTTTGACAACTGCTAAGTACACATTATAAAAATCTTAGGAAAATCATATGTTTTTAATTTTCGGTCTAATACCTAATTTTAAAAAAGGTTAAGGGTTAGATGTACGAGTTAATGAGATATAAAAAGAAACGATGGATCATATAATCACAAAAAAAACGTTTATAAACTTTATAAATTTCAGGTCGGGCAGTATATCAGTTGTGAAAATATTGCGAGTGTTCAGGGTGCTAAGGCCTCTTAGGGCTATCAACAGGGCCAAGGGACTTAAGGTCAGATATCGTGTTAAGATTAAAACATTATCAAATTTAAAATTTTATAATTGATTATTTGCATAACCTTGAATTTAAAAAACAAGTCCATTTGACAATGGTTAGTGATAGCTTTTGAAAGTGATTCTTGGAAACAGAATTAAAAAAACCTACTTACTACATACTGAAATAATTTTCCTGATTATAGCACGTTGTTCAGTGCGTGATCGTTGCAATCAAAACGATTGGAAACATTTTGTTGGTAACGTCCTTGCTTCAATTCATGTTTGCGGTAATGGGAGTGCAAATGTTCAAGGTAGGGGGCGCTTACATCATAAGTCACCATTTCTATATACCACGTGTGTACACAAAATATTGAACCGACACTTACTCTTTTACACCTTTGGGTATTCTCTTCTGAGATTATTTTATTATGTGCTTACATATATACTCTCCTCTATACTCATTTCTCATGATTTTCTTTATCTTTGTTCTTGTGAGCTTTTGAGTTCTGCTTTCATGTTTTCCGCTTAATTTTCTTTATGGCCTACTTAACGTTCTTCTTTGTGCAAATACGAAAAAAGTTAAATTTCTTAATTGTCTTAAACTAAAAAAAAATATATGAACATTTAAACATTAGCGGGCATCTTTTGTTAAATACCTATGAAATACAATATTAATTTAACATAACGTAATCATCAATTGGCATTAATTACATCAAATTTTCTTCGCCATAATTTGGCAACTACTAAGTTTATTAGTTTATCAAATTATTCGTCTGTAATTAACGCATGAATAACCATTCAACCCAAAGGTGTAGATTTTACATCGAATCATTAGAAGATTAACAAACCCCGGTTACATAGTATAACCATCCCCCTACCTTGGCGTTTCTTCAGATCCTCGGACAACGTCTAACAAAGCAATGTACTTAACGTATGTAGATATTTGAAACCCTGACCCGTGTGTTACAACGCCCCGTTTATTAAATGATTTGCTTTGTCCCTATGTCCCGTCGCTGCGTGGTTACCGGACTCTGGACTATCCTTCCTTGGTAATGTATACACGCAACTAACTCGCACGATCTCCTTCACTCCGTAGTATGTAGTGAAATGTGTGATAGTAGCCATTAAGACAATAGGAAATATAATGCTAGTTACGTATTTATTACAATTTATGTTCGCTGTCGTTGGTGTACAGTTATTTAAGGTGAGACTCGAAAACGTAATAAAAAATGTTTTGATGAAAAATGATATAAAACTATTCAATAAATGTGATTGTATTTATCCTTCTCGAATTAAAACGAGTACGTACGTGTTAATTTATTAAACTGCCGCACAAGTATATCATGAGAAATGGGTTGCGTTTTTAAAGGCATGAAATGTTTAATAATATTTTTTTAAGCCATAAATTTATATAGCAATACAGTTCAGTACAGTTCTTACGTAGAATTGTTTTTAATTAAGTAAGTTTTGTTTCAGGGTAAATTTTTTAGGTGTAATGATATTTCAAAAATGACTAAAGAGGAATGTCAGTAAGTATCTTTAGTTTTACATTAATTACATTTCAACGATTTTAAAAAACATTTATCAAATTAATATTGCTTTCAGAGGGACATATTTAGTGTTTGAAAATCGTAATTATGTAGTTAGGGACAGGGAATGGAAAAGAAATGATTTTCATTTTGATAACGTGATGAAAGGGATGCTCACACTCTTCACCGTATCCACCTTCGAAGGATGGCCGGGGTGAGAGTTGAACAAATTGTATTTTCATTATTGGGTTATATAATTTTAATGATTTGTTTGTTATTTTCAGGTTGTTGTATGTATCTATAGATTCAAACGCCGAGGATCGTGGTCCCATTACTAACTTCCGTCCAATCGTGGCAGCCTACTATATAATTTATATTATTATTATTGCCTTCTTTATGGTATGCCTAAAACCATCAAATTCTATCAATTGAAAGAATTAGTTTTAACAATATGTGTTCTGGTTGTAGGTTAATATATTCGTCGGTTTCGTCATAGTGACATTCCAGAACGAGGGAGAGCAGGAGTATAAGAACTGTGAACTAGATAAGAATCAGAGGAACTGTATAGAGTTCGCGTTGAAAGCAAAGCCTATAAGAAGGTAACTGAAAGAAGATTCCAAATAAATATATTGACAATGAGTTGTCCATTTTTAACTGCGTAGATCTACAGTAGACATTAATTATCTTTATCTTAAATTATCAAACTTAGATACATCCCAAAACACCGCATCCAATACAAAGTGTGGTGGTTTGTGACGTCGCAGCCCTTCGAATATGCGATCTTTGTTCTCATCATGATCAATACCATCACGCTCGCCATGAAGTACCACGAGCAATCTGCAGAGTACAGCCGCGCTCTTGATATGTTGAACATGATCTTCACTGCAGTGTTTGCCTTGGAGTTTATATTTAAACTGGCAGCTTTTAGATTTAAGGTAAGAAGTGATACACTATGTGTATTTTCTTTAAGAATGCTGATTTAAACCGTACGTTTCGTTAAACTTTACCGTTTTCCATGGATTAAGAATATCGTAGTTCGAATGAGTTTTTCGTTTCCGCTTCAGTAAATTAGCAGTAATAACGTTTTGCAAAAATCTAGAACTACTTTGGTGACGCGTGGAACACGTTCGACTTCATCATCGTGCTGGGCAGCATCATCGACATTGTGGTGTCACAAGTAAACGAACTCAAGAATCAGGTAACGTGTTTATACAATACATATTATATAATTAGACAACCACTCTCACTAAATGCTGTTCTAGTAAAAGTTGTCTTCTTGACTTCCGATCGAAAACACGGCTTAAGGGTGTGTTCTGCAATATATTGTAATAAAAATACTTAGGAATTATAATAGTCAGAAATCAGATTAGGTTACGTCAAGAAGACGGTTTTTAGTTAGACAGTGCAGTTACTGTCCCGAGCATGGACATAGATGTCGTAATAACAGACGGCTGTCACTAGCTATCTATGTGTAGATAATTCAGACCATAACTATTTATTTCAGGGAAGTGGCTTGCCAAGAGCGCACGTTGTCAAGGTAAGTGCACGCTTACGAAAAACAACAGATATTCTGACATTCATTATTTCAATTTAAATAGATTTTAAAAGACATAGAAGTATTTTACTGTTCACGGTTCTAAATATGAAGAAATGTGTAAAAAAGACTTATTAAACGTATTTGATGTTACTAATTAAATAGCTTTAGATGTTGTATAGCAATAATTTGATAGGACAGCTTTCTATGTAAAGTATCTGCATCTGGGACAGTAACAAGCAAATGACTAAGTACAGTCTCTTAGATTTAGACCGGACACAAAGCACAACACCGAGCATTTTAATAACAATAGTTACAAACGATATAGAACTCTTAATACTCGTACTTACATCTCAGATTTGAAACAGATTGTAAATACACATTGTACTGTATTATTTAGCACCGTTTCATTAGATTCTGAAGAAACCATTGCTTAAAAAAAGACATACTGAAAGTTGTCATATAACGACTTGATTTTGAGACCTACGTACGTACGTACAAGTAATTTTATAGTAACATAGGGTAAAATATATATTTTTTTTTAACACAACACCTACAAGTCCGTAACTAATATTTGGTACAGATATAAAAGGATACCGAATATTCTTATGACTATTATATATCATTATTCAAAAGCAATTTTTACTTTTCGGAAAGAACGTCATAGAACATCTTGAAAGATTTCATATAAATTATGAAAGTATATCACAAACATTAAGACTGATAATTTTGGTTTCTCCTGTTCCCGTAACAATCCCCTCCCATCCCCTCTTCGATTAAAATACAACTTTATTTTTAATTATCTAATATTTTATAGGAAAGCTCCATCCCCTCAATTAATTTCTTTCGCTTATTCCGAGTGATGAGGCTTGTAAAGCTACTGTCGAGGGGCGAAGGCATCAGGACCCTCTTGTGGACTTTCATCAAGTCCTTCCAAGCCCTGCCCTATGTGGCGTTGCTTATATTGATGCTGTTTTTTATATACGCTGTGGTCGGGATGCAGGTGATTTTATTAAACAATACGTATGATATTTGAATATTCTCAAAATCATAAGGTCCAATAATATGGTAATTTCTTTCAGGTTTTTGGCAAAATAGCAATAGACGATGAAACGCCCATAACCCGAAATAATCATTTTCAAACATTTCCTCAAGCTATATTAGTATTATTTCGCTCTGCTACTGGTGAGTATTGGTGGGTATTCCCATCCCATTCCCATCAGAACATCTCAGTGAGTCATATAAATCTGTCACGACCATTCTTCGTACAGATAACTTTTTATAAATAAAACATTTTAAACATTATTTTAATAAATTATACGTATTAAAGACAAAAGCGGTATGTGGTCCGATGCAATTGAAACAATTAAATCTAAAGAAATTTCAAAAGGATATCATTAAATTAACAAATTCTCATTACCTCGATCTACCAGGTGAGGCGTGGCAGGACATCATGATGGGAGTGTCACCGGAGCCGGAAGTGCACTGCGACGATAATTACGAGGAGGAGGGCGAGGACGAGGGCGGCGGCTCTTGTGGCTCCGTACTGGCCTTCCCCTACTTCATCTCTTTCTACGTATTGTGCTCCTTCCTTGTGAGTAGTAGTTTGTCCCTACCCTATTTATCTCGTTCCATATATTCTACTATTTCTCTGGGTAGTATTTATATAATTCTACTCGTTTTGTATAACTGTTCTAAAATAATTTGATATTTTTATCAACTTTTTTATTCCAGTAATTATTTTCTTCATATTCGCCATGACAAATTACCACAGACACAAACAATCGTCTTTTGTTTCCAGATAATTAATTTATTCGTCGCTGTCATTATGGACAATTTCGACTATTTAACCAGAGACTGGTCAATTCTGGGACCACATCACTTAGACGAGTTTATAAGGTAATTAAAGAGGTTGATAAAACTATCACAAATATATCTTTTATATATAAACATATTATATTTCCTTTTTTTAGATTATGGAGTGAATACGATCCTGACGCAAAAGGTCGGATAAAACATTTAGATGTAGTTACGTTACTGAGAAAAATTAGCCCCCCATTAGGTGAGAGTTCTTAAAGACCTCGAAACAAAAATATATGTATTGTAAATCAAAACGTACAACAAGCCTTAACTGAAATATCATGCAAGGTTTCGGCAAGCTGTGTCCTCACCGCGTGGCCTGCAAGCGCCTCGTCTCGATGAACATGCCGCTCAACTCGGACGGCACCGTCCTCTTCAACGCCACGCTGTTCGCCGTCGTGCGCACCTCGCTCAAGATCAAAACCGACGGTTGGAGAGCGTTCCCGTTCGGGATGATTTCTTTATTTGTCAAATATACAAATTTCTATTTTATCTAATAATCTGAAATATTTTTTTTTCTTTAAATCTTAATTACTATAATCGAAATAATGTATCCGAGATGATGAGCTTTATTTAAATGGTAATATGCAGGTAATATCGACGATTGTAACACGGAACTTCGAGCTGTCATCAAAAAAATCTGGAAGAGAACTTCCCCGAAGCTCCTGGACCAGGTCGTCCCGCCTCCCGGCGACCCCAACGAGATTACCGTTGGAAAATTCTATGCCACTTTTCTTATACAGGATTACTTCAGGAGGTAACGTCGTTTGTACGTTTATTTACTTAAACTGGTGACTAAGTTGTCTTTAAAATATTAGTTGTTGTAATTGTATTAATTTTTAACGTAATTATTGATGATCGGTTTCAATATAATTTATTCACATTGGTAATAAGAGAATAAAAAAATAAATTTTAGGTGAATCCCAAACATGATCTAAAAACACAAACCTGAGGAAGGTATAAAATTAAGGAAGGTATCAAAAAAATATGAATACTACTTTGAAACTTCAAACATAAGTATAACGCTAATGTTAGAAGTATAACCACAACCAAAGTTTTATTTTGTATGAAACCTTATTTATTTGAATTCAGTTCGGTCCAACACTGACGCAATGTTTTTGTTCCATAGGAATCACGCGTAAGTAACGCATCTCAGGAAACGTATGTTGATTAGGAGAGAGAATGTTCCCTTTAGTGTTTTTCTTGCAACGCTCAGACATAGAAAACATTCGATAGTTTAATGTTTATCGACAACACAAAGCGCTATTGCCAATATCTGATATTTTAGCTGTTTTCGGTTGAACCCCGCATGGACCTCAGAGATGTTATGATAACCAGGAATATTAAAAGTTTTTATAAATATTTTCCAAAACTCCACCTCCACAATCTAATCATACTCCCACATTTACTTGGCATGCCTGTAAAATATTATTGACAAACAAACGCCATTTTTAATTGTTTTTCCCACATATATTTTAAATGTTGTGTTTTTTTGTGAAATATTCTATCGACGTAACTATAGAGTGAGATCAACTCATAAGAAGTACGCTATATCAGAAACATGCGCACATTAATTCACAACAACAACAGTTTTAATGATTTAGGGATACATATAGAAAACGTAGAGAATAATTGCTTAATTTTGATAATAATATCAAAAAACATAACGAGCTTATTTTACAGATTTTAGATTCAAAGCAATAATAGTCTAGCAAAACAAACTAGTTGCACAAGCTTACAGAAGCAAGCATTAGAGATAAGTATCGAACTAACACTCCGGACTTGTGATAAACAAAAACAAAGCGAAACAAACTTATTAATATTTTAATTTCCAATAAAATGTAAGATATCACAAGTACGGATGGTCGTCCGCAATCAATTTACCATTAACCGATAAAATATAGGTTCAAAAAGCGCAAGGAGCAAGAGCTGCGGCAGAACGACGAACAAACACACCAAATGACGCTCCAGGCGGGACTCAGGACCCTACACGAGGCTGGGCCGGAGCTGAAGCGAGCTATCTCCGGCAACCTCGACGATATCATCGCCGAGAGCGATGTGCCGATGCACAGGGTAACAACCTACATATCGTTAATAATTGGGTAATATTTATAACCTAAAACCTACTGCCTAATATTTTAACAATTATCCCTTTAGCTCAGAAAAATACCTTTACGAATATTCTCCATTATCTTTAACATTATCTATCAATACTTACATGTAACATATGGTTTTATTATAACGTCATTTAGATACCTTGTTATATATGTTTATATTTTTTAATTGTTATCACATAAAGACAATTTTCTATCGACTATTTATTTGGGTCCACATTTTGCTACAGAGAAATCACTCCCTCTTCGGAGGAGTATGGTCGAGTATACGAAGACACGGCCCAAACAGACATTTTCATAGACATCGGAAACCGGGTGAAGCACCTCAAGGTAAAAATTTAAAAACATTTACATAATGGAAATTTTTACTAAATTTTATACTTTTCGTTTAAATTTTTTTTTTTCTTATTGTCAATTTTGTCTTTTTTTTCAGAAAATGTTGGAAATCACTTGAGTTCCATGATGCAGCGTGAGTACGGAATGGGACAACTACCAATAGCACCTAATTTGTAAGTAAATAATCGATAATAGTTTATTAGACATCACAAATTCTCAAACACTCGATGGTCTATATAAAAAGCCGAATTTTAATTTTTAATAGGGCCAATGGACAACCTAAAGAACAAATACCACTTAGACCGCTAATATTCAACGGGGAGTCAGATAAAATTTACCAAGTATTAGAGTGAGTACTTTTAATTAAGTTAAAAGCCTTATTTCGATGTATAAAATCAATAATAAATATTAAATACATATACGTAATAGTAAATAAGACTATCGCTTATTATATTGCAGAGCAACTACAAATGAACTAAAGAACGCTATTTACAAAGGTAGCTAAATTTCAATTGCAAAGTGTGACCGAGTGATTTGCCCTCTGTTTACAGTAGCTAAGTCTAACACTAACCCTTTTCCCTCACGCGCGACACGATCACTAACACTAACTCTATCCGTTCACGCCGCTCTCGGAATAGCAACCAAAAATCGAACTATCCGGAGATGCTGGGTCAGATCGGTCTCGCATTCGGCTGCGTGAACTATCTGTCGACCCCCGAGACCTCCGGAGCGAAGTCGACCTCTCCCGTGTCCCGACAAAAGATACACCCGGAGGCCTCCGAGAAGCTGTCCGTGCCGCGCCAGGCGTCGCCCGACAAGACGCCGTCCCCGGGAGAGACCATAGTGCCGAAAATATCCGCGTGCCCGGTGCGGCCGGTGGCGCCAACGGAGTCCCGCGCCATGACGCTGTACGGGTACAACGCGGCGGCACGGCTGCCCTTCGCGTTCTCGCACGCGCGCGAGCGCCGCAGCCTGCGCGCGCCGCCGCGCCCGCCGCCCGCAGGTCGGATGGTCCGCAGCGCGTCCTCGGGCGCCGCCCCTCGTGCCCCGCCCGCGCCCCGCCCGCCTCAGCGCCCGCACGCGCTTGTAGATACGCCTGAGCCAGGTCTGCACCGAGGAAGCTCCCTTCAGTTCGTTTTCAATTTAGAACTTAATCTATTCATTGATCTATTAAAGGACGACAGTAATGTGAAGGAAGCTTCTTTACGTCATGCACTCGCCGATTTTTCAGCTTTTCGGGCGGTATGTAGACAACGGGCGGAGAGAGGCGATCACGTGCACCGCGACGCAATATTGACATTCAAATCACATCACTTGCATTCCTTCCGAATATACGATACTTACTTATTTTCACAGTTATCATACAAATAAATAAAGCCACATAAAATTTAAAATCCACTAACATCTAAAAAGCGACACAAGGGTATTAAAAATTACTAATTAAAATTGTGTACAATGAATTTAATTTTGCAAAGATCGATGGCATGAAAACTCACATTTCATTGGAACGGCTGAATAGTTTTGCATTTAGAATAGATATAATATACTTACTAATATATTATTTAGAAGCTTTTAGCTGACACTGGGAAAATTATAAAAAATAAACGCATTCCATTAAAAACTGCACGATATTTGTATAAGATCATAAAATATCACGGAAAGTCATCAGTGGTTAGTTGTTCAATTAAGGTAGAGGTTTTCACCGCTTCAGATGAGGAATGAAACTTATCAGGCTAGCTTATTTAGGCTCACAATTAGTAACAGTATAAAAATAACGATGTTTAAAACTAGACATAGCAAATAGAACGAAATAGTTCTAGAAGTAGACAAAGACCTGTAATTATAATTAAAGTTTAAAAAACTCATTTACAAAATGAGAAATGGGTATTCTAGAAAGATAAAACTGGATGCATACATTAAGATTAAGAACATCGTTTATATAGACTCTTAATAGACGAATGAAATACAGGAAGCGATAATGCCGGTCGCGGCGTAGTATCTCTACCGGGCAGCCCTCGAAATAGCTCTTCGGTACCCGTTGTTGGCTCTGCGGAGAGTCTGGTCACGAGGGTATGTGGTAGCATGTTAAATAAATTTAAACTATAAATTTGATTTAAATTCAAAATAGAACATCAGTTGATTTAACATGAGTAATTTTATACCAGGTGTTGGCTGAACAAGGCTTGGGAGAATACTGTGATCCAGAATTTGTGCGAAATACCTCACGGGAGATGCAGGAGGCACTGGATATGACCCAAGAACAAATGGATAGGTAATATTAAGAAAAAATATTAATACAAGAACTATGTGGGCTAATTATGTTTTGGTTTCAGAGCGGCACATCAGTTAATGGTTCAAGAAAAGAACTTAAAGCAAGTCCAAAACCAACAACCCCAAGTGGTAGGTATATAATAAGGTTGTTGAGGTTAATTTTACCGCCGTTTTAAATTCATTGGCTTTTGACCGACTGATATTATACAAAGATAACGATTGTTTGTACATAAGAAAGTAAGTTAAAGTAGTGATGTGTTTCACTGCAATACAAAATTTCAACGGTGTTGAAATTAAACCTGTTCCGTAGTACAATGTCGTTGCGCAAGATCCAGAGAAAATATAATGCATGTAGGGTAACATTTGGGATGTTGTAGGGCGAGATCCTAGCCCGCCAGTACCACCCCCACCACCAACCAGCCGCTCCTCCACCCTGCAAACGGTTATAGCACCGACACAAAATGGCGCCCAACATGGCGCCGACAAACGTCACCCGCACCATAGAAGGAAACGGAAACGCAAGCCGGTGCTTGTTTAGACAATTAATATCTTGGGTTCTTAATTTTACAGTTTGATAATGCTCAATTGTTTCCAGATACTTTCGTATCTTAGAGCCTATTGGCGATCAAAGGCGACTTGAACAGGCGGAACAAAACTAGGTACTATGATTATTACTAAACTTCTTGAACCGTGACTAGCACGAATAAAAGTGAGATTTGTAGTTCTGTAGGTATTTTATAATTAACCATAAAATTTGTAGATTAATGACTTAGGATGAGATTGTAATACTTTTGATGAGATTATACAATCCTCGTCACATTACTCGAAAAGAATAAAACGCATGAACAAATTGTCAAATAAACTTGGAAACGTCGTTGAATTGTTTTCAATTTGAGAAATGCGTTGTGTGTGACAAGAGTCGCTCTTGATGATAGCTTTTTAAGCGCACAATAAATAAATACCTAATAGCATAATGTATTTATGTTGCTGTAATTAAAGGAAATATAAAATTTTGTCTATAAAAAAAAGTTCAATTATTTCTCAAAAGTTTGTTCGAGCTTTAAGCAATGTTTTTGTGATGTAAAATATGGTATGCAACCTAAATTAATTTCAGTATTAATTGTAATTAAGTAATTAGGTAGTAAGTAGATAATTTTTCTGTCTATGGACCATTGCTCTTAGTACTTTGAATTCTCCCATTTCCGTTCGACGTTATACCAGACTGACCCGCTAGCGTTTGTGATAGTAGAACCCTAATTTTAATCGTGAATTTTCTACCATTTTTAAAATAATACCAATTTTGCATTTACACTCACCTAAATTAATTATACCAGATTTACATCAGTGACAATACCGCACTTAAGACTTGACAAACTTTATATTTAAGTGATTCATTCGGTAGATTGGATTATTCACATTGAGCCGCTAGCTCCAGGAATTGGTGTTTTATTTAATGATCTAGTATAAATATACATAGAAATTGTTATAACACAAAGTTTGCCTTATGCTATTAGCCGATTCCTTTTTTAGTAATATCTACATCGACTACAAAGTTCATATATTGTGCATAGAGTGAATGTTCCCGTCTTAGGTCGACTATCGCCAATTCAAACCAAAACAAAGTAACATTTTGTAAAAGACAGTAGTCAGTATCGAACACTTAATAGCATTTATAAAAAAATATTTTCTCTTATTACGTTTCGAGTCTCAATAAGGAATTATTCAACATTATTAACTACATTCTGAAATATTCTTTCTCTATTTTGAAAATTTGCATGTATTAAGCCCGTTACAATAAGCAATATCCTCTTGAAAAAGTATAAAAGAAATATTCTTTTGCAGCCCCTATTTTTCCGAATAAATTTCTTCCTAAAAATCTTTCCAATTTTTCGTATTCAGTAACTATTGCAAAATTTAATAACTTAGATTAAGGATTCCCTTGTAAGTGCCCTTTATTCTCGGTGTTAGTAGTATTTGTAAACCCTTACCTGTTTGACAAACCACATTCCTCTAGCATTAAGAAAATCTAAATCGGTCCACCGCGGTAATATAAAAACAAAGAATAAAACTTTTTGCACTCATTATAAAGACATTGCTACAAACTGTCGATAAGATCTATATTTGTAATTGGATGCAAATCTACAACTGTATAGTGTATACATTATTTAAAATTTTGCTAAGTATTTAATATTTTTATTACCTTTCTAATGTAGTTTATGTTTATGAATATTTCCAAATAAATATGTCCAGTGCCAATACTTTGCCGTTTTTTAATTTATTAAATTTATATGAAACCATTTTGAACAATGCACAAGTCTTGAAGTTAATGTGTTATTTATAAATTGTTAAATCTTATGTTTGTTATAAAAAGATATATATGTATATAAGAAAATAAAAATACCTGTTTTCTTGACAAATCAAATAGGGTCATAATAACTTAAAAACTCTGTTAAATATTGTACAGGTGTAATATCTTTCAAAGACTATAATGTTCTAACCCCAATTGAAAAGGTACAATTCCTGGTCTTATTACAACATTTTAGTTTAATAATAAATGTAAATAATGTACAAAATTACCAAAATATATATATTTTTTGTCTTTTTAATGTTTTTTTTAAATATCTTAGCTCCTAGCAGTGACTAGTTGTAATGTAATTATGTAAATAAAAATGTAATTAAAGATATATTTATTCCATTGGTCATGATTATCTGTATTTATTGTTTATAAAACATTGTAAAATTGTTTTCATATGAATAAAAATATAAAAGTGATTTTTATATCTCATTTCAACACCTTTAGGCTTTAAATAATTTTTTACTAAAAACACTTGTAAGGATATTTTATTAATATTATTTTGGTTTACATCAAAATAAACATATATTAATTTCTCCTTAAATCTTTACACTTCTGTTTTCACCAAATGCAATCTTTAAAATAATTCATTTGTCAATCAGAGTGCCCCTAACTCGCTTCTCAGAAACATTGTGTGAAGGAGTTTCCGCCTGCCGTTTGTTCATGCCTTTCCTTTCCAACTGCTTCTCAATAATCCTAGCGTTATTGGCGTAACTGTCTGCTACCTCCCTGGCTTCAATCTCATCCTCTTCCTCATCAATGGTTGACACAGTAACAGAACTGAATTTACCCATGTTCTTAGTATGTTTGGTAACCATGATCTTCTTAGGCTGTGCTAAAGCTACTTGTTTATAGATATCTGTCATTGAACCTTCACCAGCTGATTGAACAAGCGCACCATTCATTATAAACACTATATTATTCCCTTGTTCATGCTTGTAATATATGGGAATGGCGCACTTCTTACATTTTAATCTAAATTGTTTCTCTATACCTTTTTCGCGTTTTAAAAATACTGTTTCGTCAGTATCTGCTGTTATTTTGTGAGCGTGTTTGGATCCATCGATGACTCTTGCACCGTCTGTAGGTCGCAAAGGTAATTTGTCTATTGTGCAATCCAATATTAAAGACATTTGGCCACATATACAGTAATAAATGTGAAGAGGTTTTGTTTCATTGTATTCTTCTTGATCTTTCGTGTCAGAGCAAACAATGCTTCTGGACACAACTTTTGGCATAATGAACTAATAATAGTGACTTAGAACAACCTTGAACTTGGTAGGTTATTTGCCAATTAATAAAATATCAGTAAAGTACTTTACGGACCTTAGTGTTACAAATTACAAAAAACTTAAACTACTTTCACCTTTAATTTAAAGTTAATTTTTCAAATCTACATTTATACTTTATAGTGTCACTAGTGTCAATAGTACAGACTACAGAAGTGTGAATGTTCAAATTGACACTTGGTAGTTTGAGTTTCGCGTAATATTGTATACTGTATAGCATCCTTCGAGTATACACATACTAGAGACGTCATCGCGTTTCTTCAGAGTAGTTTGAAACCAACATTAATTTTGTGTTTGCCTGAATGTGACGTTAAAGTTTGAAGCAAAAAGTGCGAAAGCTATATAAAATGGTAAAATATATATAAACATTACAAATAAAAGTAAATAAGATACAAAAATACTAGTATCTTATTTAATAAAATGAATATTTGTACAAACAAAGATCTTTCATATAATCCTTTCATATAATAATAAGAAAAAATGTACTAAACGTCAAACAGTAAACACGTATTGCATATTCGTCTTGCTATTAATTTAAATTACTAAGAATTTAATTGTTATTAGTGTTATTAGTTAAGTGATCGCGTACAGTTTGAGAAACTCGCAACTTTTTGTGAAACTTTGAAACATTTGGTGTTTAGTTTTACAAGATATAAAACGGAAACTTATCAGATTTGCCGGTGGTTTTAATCTCATACATTAGTCACAGTGTCAGTGTGTGGGTACTTGTGGACTTTTACGCGAATATCGACTGTCAACTGCCATCCTTATCGCAATTTCGCTTTGTCGATACAACTGATTCGTAATTTTAAACCTGGCAGTAACGTCCGTGTTGGTGTATTGTGCGTAACACAGTTGCTTCTTTCGCAATTACCAGGGTTCAAACCTCCTAACTGACTTAAACTTTTTTTTTTTTTTTAATAATATTATTTTAGTTTTTTTTTATATATAAAAAAAAAAACTTTTAAAATGGCTGAGTGTGCAGGTTGTCCCGAACCGCTAGATAAAAATTTATCATTACAGTACAGTAATTGCATGGATAAATATCATGTCATTTGTACGAGAATTTCAAAACAGGATTTTACTTTTATGACACCCGAAGCAAAAAATCTGTGGATTTGTGATCTATGCCGTTGTAAATTGCCTAAAGAGAAAGATAATTCTAATACTCCTGTACGAAGCTCCCCAGTACATATGGAGTTTGTCACTCAGCGTACCAAGAGTCGTGCCACTTGCTCTTGTTTATCAGCCAGCAGTATAAGGGACATAATAAGAGAGGAGCTACGCAGCGTTATGAATAGCGAATTGAACCCAAAACTTCAAGAGTTACAAAACGCCATAACTTCGTTCGAATTATCCTTGTCATTCTTCAATCAGGACCTGGAGAGAATTAAGATCGAACACGCGACACAGTCTAATAAATTGGAGTCAATTATTAAGGAGAATGACGTATTGCGTGGAACGAACCGGTCTTTATCGATGCGTCTCATGCAAATCGAGCAGCAAACACGTGCCTCTAATGTTGAAATACAATGCGTTCCCGAGAATAAAAATGAAAATCTGGTTAATACGGTGCAGCAACTGGGTAGAATTATTAAGTGTCCTATTGCTAATGAAAACATACATTATTGCGCAAGACTGGCAAAACTAAACACTAAAAGTCCTCGACCACGAGCTATTTTAGTGAAATTTGGTAGTCCTAGATTGCGTGATGAATTTATGGCGGCCACGTTAAAATTCAACAAAAACAATCCGGATGACAAACTAAATACTGGCCATTTGGGTTCTGTGAGTACAAAGAAGACACCAATATATATAGCTGAAAATCTGACTCCAGAAGGAAAAGCTCTTCACGCTGCAACGCGGATAAAAGCGAAGGAACTTGGATTCAAATTTGTGTGGGTTCGTGACGGTAAAATTTTTGTTAGGAAAAATGAGGGTGCGGGATATGTGCTTATTCGCAATCAGGATACTTTAAATGGTTTGTCATAGTGTGCCACTAAATTAATTTATTATATTTGTTGCGCAGGGCAACATTGATAAAATTTCTGTTTATTATCAGAACGTGAGAGGGTTAAGAACAAAAACTTTAGACTTATTTAATAATGTAATTTGTAGTTCATATGATGTCATTATTTTGGTTGAGACGTGGTTGAATGATAGCGTTTTCGATTCGGAAATGTTTGATGATCGATATATAGTTTATAGACGCGATCGCGAAAGTAGCGGATTTCACGCCTATAAAAACGGCGGTGGCGTGCTAATTGCAGTATCTAAGCAGTTTTATTCTACACGACAATATAGCTTTGAATCTGAATGCGAAGATCTCTGGGTTACTGTGGAGTTGAGTGGTGATCAGGCCCTGTGGAAAAGGTCTCATAAATTCTGATACAATACAACGAATTGGTTATCAGAATTTATCAGTTGAAAAAAAATCTATAAGATTAGAAAAATTTTCTGATACAGATTTCTATAAGAATCTATAAGTTGATGTTGAGACTTATTTTGTATGAGGAATCACTGGCTATTTTTCTATAAGAACCATCAAGATTAAATAAGTCATGAGATTTTATAAGTTAATACTATTGAAGACTTATAAGAGATCGTATGAGAATATTTGTTTAAATAAGTTTATATGAGTTTATTCTGGGGTAAATTTAATGAGATATAGAGAGAAAATTTACATAAGATAATACTTATAAAATCTCAGAAATACGATTTTCTATTTAAATAAGGGAAGTTTATAAGTTTATTTAAGAATTTTCACTTCTGAAGTATCTGATAGAATACTTAAGATTAGTTACCAGTTTTTATAAGAAATTTTGCAATATTTTTATTCTCAAATTCTATAAGTCCAAACATGAAATTCCGAAGACAAATGCAGACGATTTTCTGATAAAGATTTTATCAGATTTAATAAGGAATTTATTGTTTGTATAAACTTGTCAAAACTTAAAGCATATCATTTAATTTAAATAATCACAAGCTTTTATGAGATTTTTCAAGTTGTACTTATTACTCATCATAAGTCGAAGAAACCTTAAGTTATTAGGCGCATCCCTAAACTCGCTACCAGTAGCTGTAGCTGTAGCTTTAGGAATGGTATTTTTGGTATCTGTAAAAATATGAACATAAGTACGAAAGTATTTGGGTGTATCCGTCTCTTATAAAAATATGTCAGACTTTATAAGAAAATAATAATATCCCACACAACAAATTTATTTTTCTTATCTATAATTATTGTGAATAAATTTTTAAGTAGTCACTTTCTTATAATCGTGAGAAAACCAAAATTTATGATTATCAATGATTTGATGGAATAAGAGCATGTTGACTTGTTTTTTTTTGCGAAAATATAAAATGTAAAAGATAATTATTTTCGAAAAATTTCTATTTAAAATTGAAATTATGAACATTAAAGTACAAATAACTAAAAATGCATAAGGTAATGGAGTTTAATGTGTGACTTTTATGTTAACATGAATAATTATTTGTTTAGAATTGACAAACAAAAAAATGTTTTAAGTGTATGTGTGTTTATATCTGAACACGTGTGTGTAGATATTGCAGACTGTTGATAGAAAACCGACACAACGTACTTTACGATTATAATAAAAGGAATGGGTAAGTATTGTATCCCTTTCCTATAACCAATCACAGGGCTTTCCGCTTACAGTATATGACAAAACGCGGCTCGAGGTCTCAGTATACACACGACTTACGCATAGGACAGCACGGTTCAGAAAGTCTTTCGCCCTATCTTTTGTTATAAGTTCCAGAATAATCCTTAACTTCTTGCGGTGTAATTTTACTTGTCATCTTAATTTTTTTATTAATTAATTAGTATTATAGAGTAATTTCAGAATGATATAAGTATCCTCATGTATGCCTACGTGAAATTATTAAGCAGTGGGAAGTGTACTACGGTTGGAATTAACCAAATTAAAGGTTACAAACCGAATCGTCCTAATAAAACTTTTCAAGTGAAAATAAAAGGTGATTACCATCTGTGTTTAGTTGGATTAACAAATGGTAAGTTTTACGTATTATTACATTTTACATTATATTATATTAGGATTTATTTTTTAGCATCGTTAAATATTGCAATCAAGTAGTAAAATCTAAAGTTTATAAGTTGTTATTCATTTGTTAGTAGGATTCAATATTTAAATGCTAATTTTTTACTATTTATTAATTATATTACTTCGTAAAATAATTCAGATTCATAGAATATTCATAGGAGATAAATATTTTCGGTAGTGTTTATGATTCGTAACAAAGTTTAGAATCCTTTGTTTCAATTGAACTCATAGAATCTTGTAGAAAGAAAAAAACTGTAATGAGAATTTATGAGAAGTGTATTAAAAATAAAAATTTCTGATAATGTATCGACAGCTACTGGTTGCGAATTTATAAGTTATTATCAGATTTCGTATGTTTGTTAGAGAATATGAGAAATTTATTGAGAATAAAATTTTCTGATTAAATTTCGATTGCCTTTTGCATAGAATTTATAAGTCAATCAGATCTCGTGTGAATATTCTACCAAATTCTATCAGAATTTATAAGATCTTTACCGATTTATTGTTGTTAATTAAAAATATTCAGGCATCTCCATCAAAAAACTCATCGCCACAGATTTCACCTGATATAACACTGACTCATCTGACTGAAGAATCAGACGTTTTACCATTAACATTTCTAGGAGCTAGCTCATCACAATATGCCGTTTATTCCGTTGAAAAAAAATCTAACAAATCTAATGATCCAACAACTTTGAAGTAAGTTCTGATTCTTCATATGTATAATTAAAAATAATAGTTTTATGATAGAAGTTATTATTTATTATAATCAATTATTATTTTGTTATTATTAATATATAACTTTTTTCTGCGCGTTTATAACATTTATTTCATTAAATCTAACTTTTTTTATTCTGCTGCTATAGAATTTTCTTTGCTTGAAATTATAGTGCTCATAAATGTAAAAGAAATTATCAATAATCAATATACTTCATAAATTAATTTTTATTGTAGTGTTTCAGAATCTGGAAAATCAAAAAAGAAAAAAAAACATCATAACCATGACAACAAAGAAGATACGTTGGCGCGAATAAATCAAGTTGAACAAGGGATCAAAGATCTGATGAAAGAACTGGAACTTCAAAAACAAATGCTCCAAAAAATATTGGACTTTTGAAACGAGCATAGAGGTATTAGAATTGTTTGTTAGTAAATCTCATTGTATATATTTCTTGATTTGTCATCAACACGATGTAATATTGAATTATACTCGAACCAAAAAAATTTAAGGAGTTTTGATTTTTACAGATACCCCATCAAACCATGGATCGGTTGAATTGGAGAAAAAAACAGGGTGTCCTCAAGTCGGTTTTACTCGAGTATCTGATAACAGTGTAAGTCTTTAGTAACGTTATCTATTAATATTGGGTAAAAAACTTGTAGTTCATTACAAATTATTATAGATTCATTTAGGACAAGGTGTTTATGTACCTAAAAACTCGTACCTGACTGCAGCTAGTAGATCTAAAACTCCATCACAATTTGTAAGGAAAATGATTATGGCCGTCTTTACACCAAAAGAACTCCAAGATTGCAGTGTTCATGGGGCAAAATCTAATAAAGTGAAACAAGCAAATCAAAAAGGAGGATTGGATCCTATAAGATTACAAGCCGTGAAAGGTACACAAAAAGCATCCTTAACCTTTATCAACATGTTTTCAATTTTTTTCTTATATATTGTGTTGCATCGATTTAGTATAAAAGTTCAGTTTTTTTATCACAAACATTTAATTGAAATGTTTATTGGAATGGCTAACTACTGCTGAGTATTTCATCGAGTATACTTTGAATTCCATCGCAAAAATTTCGGTGTATAAATACCTCAGTACTTGAAATTAATTTTTTAACTATCAACTTAATATTTGAACAATTCTACTTATCATTTTTTTCAAATATTGACTGAGTGTTTGAGAAAACCAAAATTTATGTTTCTCATAGAAAACTTTTTTCACTTTTCATCAAATTGGTATTTTTAATTAAAAAAAAAATTTTTTCATTGCAGATATTTTTTCATATTATTTAAAAGAATCAGGAGAGTTCGACAAAGAGAAACATGATGCACAAATGAAACAGTTCTACGTATATGTATCTAGTAAAATAACAGATACTCGCGCTGGAGTCAAACGTGTACCGAAGGTAATAAAAATTTAGAAGCTTAATTAGAAATAAAAAATATTAAAAAATTTGAACTCAAAAGCAGGTCAATTTGTTTTAAAGTAAATTATAATTTTCCAAATTTGATTGATAATTAATTTATTCTTAATTAAAAAACAATAGTATGGGTATTGAAGGGTATGAATATTTATTTTAGGTTAAACCGGTGGAAAACACTGACACAGAAGACATTGATAGCTCAGATATTGAGGAAAATACTGTCGCTTCAGATGGAGAGGAAGATAGTGGACAATCTACCGATGAAGACAAGGGGGAACGGAATGATAACTCAGAGTCCGATAATACAATGAGTCACCAAAAGAAGGATGAAGAGACTGATTGTGACCATGAAGTTGAGACTACAGAAGCAGTTTCAAATGCAGCTGAGGAAAAATTGAACCAAGAGCGAAGTGAGCATAAGGACGAAAGTGAACTCAACAATATGTCCACCCAGGGTGAAGAAAAGGAAAAAGTCACAGATTAAAACTCTTAAAATTATAAAGTGTATTTATTTATTTTATAATATCTGTTAGTTCAAAAGAGAATAATCGAAATAATTTTTTATTATTGTAATTTTACGTTTAGTGTACTAACTACAAACGGATTCTAATGTTTTTTATTTTTCTTATAGTAGACTTACTGGCTTAACTTTTTAAACATTTCTATTTTCAAGGATTACAGACCTTATAACTATTTAATACAAGTTTCATTGAGAAAATAAATATTATAATAATTATGACTATGTTGTTGATTAACTTATAAAATCTCATGACTTATTTAATCTTAATGGTTCTTATAGAAAAATAGCCACTGATTTCTGATACAAAATCAGTCTCAACATCAACTGATAGATTCTTATAGAAATCTGTATCAGAAAATTTTTCTAATATCTTATAGATATTTTTTTAACTGATAAATTCTGATACCCAGTTCGTTGTATTGTATCAGAATTCATGAGATTTTTTCCACAGGGGCATAGAGAAATTAAACATTCTGATATAACTTCTGAATCAATTTCATATAAAAAAATATTTGTCGAAACTGTTTCTCAAATACTTTCGAGATTATGTATAAAAAATCGGAAAAATAATTAACTTCTGGAACTGATAGCGATATACTTAGTAATTCTCATAAATTTTTTTCGTGACTTATGAATGTATGAGTGTTTGCGAAATGCATACTCATACAAATATCTAGTTAATTCTTATAATCAAGAATAATTCATCTGAAATTTGGGCATGATTTGTCAAAAGTTTGGTGTAAATAAATTAGAATGATTACCTTCGAAAATTTGATGGCTAAAATCTATAAATCTACTCAATAATTATCGTTGTAATTATGGCGAAATTTCGTATTCAACTTTATTTATTTTTTAAATCTTATGAATATAATTTAAAAATTTTCTTATCAAATCTCATGCAATGACTAGAAAAACTGTTATTTTCATTGCTTATAAATGCTCATAAGTCTCCAAGTCCAATCATTTATCTCTTAAAATTCTGATAAATTTTATAAGAAAATGAAAAACAGCGCTTCTTTGAAGTTCTCGTTATAAGAAAATTGTCTTATAAGTTTATACGAGGTTTTCCGTGGACAAATGCAGAGCATTTTCTGATAGCCCATATTTTTATGAGAATATATCAGACCTTTTCCACAGGGGGGTTGTTCTGAGAGGATAAACATATGTGCTGTGTATATTCCTCCCCCGGTGCAGAAGCATATATTAAAATGCTTTATTGACAATTCAAATCGAGTCTTGGAATCACTGGATGGTCGCACTCTTATGGCGGGTGATTTTAATCTAAGCAGTATTCACTGGTTACATAAACCTCAAGGTCATCTTTTAGCAGAGTTATCTACTAGTAATTTTCAGAATATGTTATTAGATTTCCTAGCATGTAATAACCTGAGTCAGTTTAACAATATACAAAATAGCAAAAATAGATTATTAGATCTAATTCTTTGTGACAGTCCAATTAGAGATGTTTCTCCTTGTCTTGACCCTTTGATTTCTCTCGATTCCTTTCATCCCCCATTAATTTTTTCATTGCATTTCAACAAAGGTTTTTCTATGCCATTGGACTCTAAGGTTACAAAATTTTGTTTTTATAAAGCTGACTATGAACGTATAAAGATTGGTCTCAACGAGATTGACTGGAGGGAAATCCTAAGCAAATGCCCATCTGTCGATGCAATGGTTACTAAATTCTACGAACAGATTGGTATATTAATTAAAAAGTACGTTCCTAAATCTAAACCTCGCAGCCATCGTTACCCAGTCTGGTTCACTCCATGTGTTATTAATTGTATTAAAGAAAAGTATAAATACAGAATAAAGTTACGTAAGTATGACAATCCTCGTGATAAACTAACTTTTGATCTATTAAAACGAAGATGCGATATGCTGTTGTCATCCGCATACACGAATTACTTGGAGAGTCTTGAAACATCCTTAAGATCTAATCCAAAACTAATTTGGTCATTTATAAAACATAAAAGAGGTAAGAGTTCTTATCCTTCAAAGTTGAAAATGGATAATAGAATCGCTATCGACGGAAAGGATATTTGTGATTTGTTCGCCAGTAACTTTTCGTCAATTTATGGCGCTGACACAGTTAAAAGCTTTTCATCACCAAATGCGGCCCTGTCGTGTAATAGTAATTTTCCTAACCAACTATCTTTTTCTGTGGACGAAGTCTATAAAGTGCTAAAAAGTCTGGATTCTTCTAAGGCGGCAGGAGCGGACGGTATACCATCGATTTTTGTCTGTAATTGCGCTAGCTCGTTCGCTTTACCGCTAACATTAATCATTAACACTTCGCTTCAAACTAGCACATACCCAGCTTTATGGAAGGAAGCGTTGGTCTTGCCATTGTTTAAGAACGGGGATCGAGAGGAAATTAAAAATTACAGACCCATTTCTATAATTTCGGTGTTTGCTAAAGTATTCGAAATACTCGTTTGTCGTGTTATTTCATGGAATTTTAAACATCATGTAGCGGCAGAGCAACACGGTTTCGTAAAAGCTCGTTCAACAACCACGAATCTGGTCACCTTTGTTGAGAATGTTGTCGAGGCTCTCGATGGCGGGAATTCTGTTGATGCTATTTACACTGACCTCAGTAAGGCTTTCGACAGAGTTGATCATGTTGTATTAACTAATAAATTGAATAGGATCGGAATGGATGGACCGCTGTTAGCATGGTTCCAATCATACCTCACAAATAGGAGTTCTGCTGTTGTCGTTAACGGTTATACTTCTTCTAAATTCATTACTGGATCAGGTGTACCACAAGGCTCCCATTTAGGGCCTTTATTATTTAACATATTCATTAACGACATCAGTGGCTGTTTTACCAATTCAAATTGCTGTTTGTTCGCTGATGATCTTAAGTTGTTTAGACCAGTTTGTTCCGATGCTGATGCTAAACTTTTGCAGGATGATTTGGACAGATTGGTGCTATGGTGTAAAAACAATGGCATGGTCCTTAATTCTGATAAATGTCACTTTATTTCTTTCTCGAGAAAGAGAATCACATTTGAAAGGTCATACTCTGTTGAGGGTAGAAATTTATTAGAGGTGTCTCATGTGCGTGATTTGGGAATAACGCTTGATAATCAACTCCGATTTCATGTGCATATTAGTAATATCGTCGGTAAAAGTCTTAAAACCCTTGGCTTTTTACTCCGTAATTGTAGGGATTTCAAAAAGCCCCAGACAAAAATTACTATTTATTCAGCCCTAGTTCGTAGCATCTTGGAGTATGGTAGTGTCGTGTGGAATCCATATTATGATGTATACTGTAAAAGAATAGAAAAGGTTCAGAAAAGATTCATACAGCACCTCTCATTTTATCACGGTAGGTCGCTCAAAGGTTACGAGAACAAATTAAAATATTTCAATCTTCCCCCACTTGTGAATCGAAGACGTCTCCACGATCTTGTGTTTCTGCATAGGTTGGTTAATGGTGTTGTGGACAGTTCGGATTTACTAACAAAATTAAATTTTCATGCCCCTTTAAGAGTAGTAAGACCAACTTCGTTTACTCCATTTGTGGAGAAACTTACACGCACTCGTCAGGGACGCCACTCGCCGATAAATAGAATTGTGATGAGTTTCAACTCTTATTATAAAAAATTCGTAAAGCGTCCCGAGTGTAATGCTAATTTTGATATTTTTTCAAGTAAACTGTCAAGATTTAGAAATATGATTATTAATGATATATAATTGCATTCTTAATGTTAATTTTTTTGTTCTTTTCTCTCTTATTGTTTTGTATTGTATTGTTTTGTTTTCATTGTTTTGTTTTTTGTTTTTTTTTTCTTAATTAACCCATTTTACTGTGTCTAAATTTTTGTTAATTATTGTATTTTTTTTATTGTATATACGTGTTTAATTATTGGAGTGATGTTAACACCTATAATTAAGACAACGCTTAGCTTGTATGATATCTTGTATTTTATTGTAACTGTCTGTTGTGGGCGTCTGTGTTGTTGGTGTTACATAAATAAATAAATAAATAAATAAATAAATCCTATTTAAAAAAAAAGACTTTCCTCTTTAGAGTTCAGTAGGATTCAATTTTATGTTATAAATTAATTATTTATTTATTATAATTTTATCATCTTTACGGATAAACAAAAATGTATTTAAAAAAACATAATATAGACAGAAGTAAATTATTTACCATACATTCGCATGAACAAAATATGTAGTAGCTTTTATTTACAGCACGACCACTGTAGGGTTTAAAAAGAAGGTAGTAATATTGTTTTATTATCTATGCTCCAGTTCCTCCTCTGTCAACTTCAGACCGATTGTCTTTTATTCGGCCCAATTGTGTTTCATTGCACATGTTCATCGATTTCTTTGGAATTTGTGAAAAGTAAAACAAATTCTTAACTAAAATGGGAGCCATAGCAAGCAGGTACCGTGTATCAAATGCAGGCCTTACTGCCACCGATGTACAAAACATAGAAAATACTAACAAACGTGAAAATCCAGGAACTTTAGACGAATTACACAAAAAAACCAAAGGTAAGTTCTGTGAAGATATAATAACATGTATTTAATGAGGGTATTATTTGAAAATTATATATAAAAAGAAGTAGAAAACCCTACAGTGCATTCATTCAGAAAGAACAAAAATGTTGTAATGGAGGCTCAATCAGTCCACTGTTTGGTTACCTTGTGATGTAATATTAAAGACGTTAATGTATGTCATAAACATAAAATCTTATTTAAAGTACAAAATGCTGTGAGCGCACATTTTTCAATTAAAGATCCTTAGTAATATTATGTGCTTTAACATATGATATTATTAATTTAACCTATTTTAAGCTTAAGTATGTACTTTGTGAATTGAACAGTTATTAATTTAATAGTAAAAACTAATTATAATTAATTCTCTGCTTATTTTTACAATAATAGTGCCATATTAAGTCTTCACAATTACTGATCAAGTATTAAGATATCAGCTCAGATACAAAATTATACATTATATATTCTAATTGAACTTTTTAATAACAAAAATGTAAAACTTATTCAATGGTGTAAAACATAACATTCAACAACATCTTATTTGCATATAACTCAATGTTAAGGTAAGAAACAAAGCTGTTATTCATCTCCCGCCTGTCTCAAAGTGTAACTGTGTAACTGTAGAGATGATAAAATGTTTCAGATGTATTACCTGTCAATTTTGAAGGCGGCAAGCTTATGGTCAACAAGGGCATCTCTAATCACTTTCAGGTTAATATTGTAAATTATTAAATATTGATTTTACTATTTTGTAATATAATTCATATTTTTATTGTTTTATACCCAATTATTGACTATTGAGATTCATAGTTTGCCACTATTTCCAGATGTCCCACACACTAACAATGAGTTCAATGCAAAATGGCTACAAGCTTGGTGCCACATATATTGGCACAAAGCAGATATCGCCCACAGAGGCTTTTCCCGTTGTCCTTGGAGACGTTGACCCATCTGGCAATGTCAACTTTAACCTTATTCACCAGCTCACTAAAGATATCAGGGTGAAAGTCGCCGCACAGGTTGGTTGTGTAACAAAATGTAATGATAATGCTTTTGACTGTTAATATTTTTGTATAAAATATATCAGATAAAAACTATTGTAAATAGCGAAATATATGTGTATAATAATTTGTAGGTACAAGAATGCAAGCTATCGGCAACACAAGGTACGGTAGAGTACAAAGGACCAGACTACACTCTAGCCTTGGCTGTTGGCAAACCTGACTGTAGTGATAAGTCATCCGTATTTGTTGGACACTACTTACAGGTAATAAACACACTTTAAAGAAAATGGTTGAAGTAACTACAATAGGGTATGAATGTTGTCTATGAACATAAAATGATATCCATGTTAATTGTGTAGTCAGTGAGTCAGCGTCTGACCCTGGGAGCAGAACTAGTGTACCAGAGCAGTGCTCGCATTGCTGGCGGGGAGGTGGCTATTGCCTCTGCTGCAGCTCGGTACACCATGGATGGTAAGGTTTTAATATCCCACTAAAATTATATGACTTCAATTTGGAATTATGGATGATTTACATATATTAATGGAATAATTTAAAGACTATTATGTAAATACGATTAAGCATAACATGTGCAACAATGTACAACAATGTCTCCTGGCAGTGCATGTAAGATGTGTTAGCAATGGCAGTGGCAATGACAAAACATTGAAGTCAATTGGTAGATGTTTCATTAATAACTCAGACTTTTTTCTATAATATCTTTTTTATTAAACAATTACTTACTATTTTTATATTTTATTTTACTAGGATTTGTGTTTACAGATTCTGAAATATCAGCAACATTAGGAGCGGCAAGCTTCCACGTCTGCTACTTCAAACAAGCCAGTGAACAGTTACAGGTATCAAAGTTAATTTAAAGACATAAAATATAGTTGCTTATTAACATTTTTGGATATTATAAAATTACTGTGGTTATGTTATGGTTTGTATGCTTTACTTGAATTTTAATTTGGTCTCACATATCAATGACTCAATAATCATTGGTATAAAAAAAGTGATAAAAAGTTTTAACTATCAAGAGAATTTCTTGTTGGTCCTTTCCCTCAAACCGATCCTAGGACATGTGCAACTAGAGAGATTTAATTAATTCAATATAGGCACATAAAAAATCTTTTGACTTTGAGAAGATGAAAATACAGTAGTTTTTTACGATATTATGAAAAAAATTACAGTTATTTATTATAATGAATATCACACTACAGGTTGTAGCAGAAATGGAGACTTCATTTAGAGGTATGGAATCAACGGGCACTATCGGTTACCAAGTCACAATACCCAAGGCAGAACTTGTTTTTAGAGGTTTGAATCTTTATCTGACTTTACTGACAACCAATCCTCTGTCAAAACTCCACTAGATTATTTAACCACTTTTTACATGAGTGTGAATGAGTACTCCCAATAAATTATTATCTATCACAAGCAATCATTTACTTAAATTAAAGCATCATATGAATTGTAATACTCGTTCTCAAATCATCACCATAAGCATGAGAAAGAATTATATTAGACTATGATATAACAGGGTTTAAGGGGTATTCTTATTTAATAATATACACATGATTTCACAGGTATGGTAGACTCAAATTGGAACATAGGAGCCGTTTTGGAGAAGAAGCTGCAGCCCTTGCCTTTCACCTTTGCCCTCTCGGGCATGAGCAACCAGGCCAAGCAACAGTTTAAGTTTGGCTGCGGACTGATTATTGGCTAAAGTGTAGTGTACAGTGATGTGGTGTTAGTGTGGTGGTGCACCGTTGTTCCTCAAGAACCATAGAGAAAGTCCACGGGATTGTGACGGTGGATGCAGAGTATTAAGATTTGACTGTAACTTGTAACATGCCAAAATCACCAGTGCTTTGGTAGAAGTAATGAACTCTGCAAATGCTATATTATACACAATTGTATTACAAAGTCATCCGTTATACGCAACATTCTTGAGAGTGACCAACAATGCATCACTTTGTAGTCAATATTAAATGTGAATGATGTTAATTTTGGGTGCAATGTTGATATTTCATTGAAATATTTAGCTTTTATTGTTTACAAAACTATGTCGTCTATTGAGTAATGAGGAAGTGTGAATTAAATATACTTGCATCCAAAATCCAACTAATGTATAATGAATGTCCAATTCCCGTCTGAATTTGAATATAACAATAGCACCAGTGCGCGCGGGTGCCGCGCCGGTGCCGCGCGTGGTGTCCTATGTATTACTCTTTCCATAATTGTTTTTATGTTTTAATTTTACATGGCTACCGCTCCACCAGAATGGCATTTATGACCGTGGCTCTAGGGTTTGAATCAATACCAAAATAAAAGGTAATATATTATAATATTAGCATTAACATGTGATAAAGCACACTTCTCTTTGTACCATAATTATTAATGTAATATCTACTGTAGTTAACACACGTGAAGTGAGATAGAATGTACCAAATGTAACCCTAGAGATATGAACATCGATTGCGTGTAGATAGGTAACGGTGACTGTGACTGTACATAGAGCCTCTTGTTAATCTGTTTATTTTTAATAGAGTTATGTTAATGAATCAAATATGCTTTTATTTCCTGTACATCTAAGGATTAATATTAGGAAATGGAAACTTATACATGTACATTAAAGTGTATAAAATATATTTTTTGCTGTTTCAGGCACTATTTAATATTTCCCGCCGTGTTGCCCGTTCTGTTCTGTTCCGTGTAACGCACACGCAGTAGACACTCCTTCACAATAACATTTAAAACTATTAAATTACTTAATGCTTGTAAATGTTGGTGTATTTCTCTCGGGTTCTCCGCTCTAAGTGACCTTAGGGACGGTTGTGTTACTTTAAAAAAACGACAACTTTAGTTTAAAAATAACGTAAGTTTATTACATGTAATGAAATAAAAAATATACTATAAAGTTTTATTCTGTTACATATATAAATGATTTCATCTGCGTCCGTACAAATTCTTACACAAATAATTCAATCTAGTGCCGTCGCCAGTTTGATGGCAGATATTAGTCAAAAGCTCTCAGGAAAACTGATTGAAGTTAATCGATATTGTCACAGCAACACTGTTAGATGCCAAATAAAATATTGTAAACGTGAAACAATTCCTGGCACCTCGGGGTGATTAAAGAAAACATCAACAATTAAAACAAAAGTTACTACGGAGTACATTTAAAAACGACCGCTTCAAATAACATCACGCAATATTAAACTGCCGCCGGGTCGACTCGAGAAAGCTCAAAACTAACAAATTTCCAAAAAAACACATCAACCCAACTTCCATATGACTAAGATTATTTTTTTATCTTCTTATACCAAAATATATTATTATGGCTTGAATTATCATTTCAGAGATACATATATGTCTATTAATAATATATCTTTAGTAATCTATTCGTAACCTAGCCTTAACTATAGACGATTGCAACACTTTAAGGATCACAAAATGTCTCGGAGATCTGCTTTTATTCGTTACTTGTAATGCTTTTTCTGAATTGTTATGAGTTATTAAAATTTATATTAAACCCTGACCGAAATTTAACCCTATATTGTATGATAACCTAACAATCGTCCGCGCGGAGACCAAAACAACATAACGACGTTACGGTTGAGGTGAGGTGAGGGATGCGTTCCGTCCCTTGTCTAGTTCACTAGAGACGGCCATATATTTTTTAATTGATATTAAAAATGTCGCCGGACCAGTGAAAGGGTAAAAGTCTCGAGTCTCGGTTGTGCTAAAACAATTTACATCAACAGAATGACATTAAAACTGAATTTACAGACAATTCAAAGTAAGTAAGTAAGTTGATGAGTGACGAGTACCCTTCAATGAGTCGATCACAGATTGGACGAGTCGTTCAATTAAACTACGACATGTAAACTTTAATCCGGGAGACGCGTGAAAACACAAACATGACACATTTATTTAAAAAATTAAGACTAATAAAAAAAATTAAATACCTATGAGATACAGCGATGACTGCAGTCCGTGGAGCGGCTCTCGGTTCAGTTGGATTTATGCTACGGGACGAGTTAACATATTTACAAGACGTACCCCGCGGTCCGCACGCGCTACGAGTGTCAACGTTGACGACGAGACGAGACCGTACCAACAAATTCATACATCTCTATCTTCTCAAACTTTAAATTATATTACGTACAAACTACACATTCCGTCAAAATTAGTTTCAAGCCTCGACCGTGAACACCTCGTATTGCTGCCAGTTGTACCGACCTCGCGAGGGATTCTCATCGGCGTTCGTCTAACGGCCGTACAATTGAGAGTAAGTCATCTTTGCCGACCAGAAAATCCCCCTCAAACACAGAAAGCTTAAAGAAGAATGAGGTATTATTTTACCGTCTGCGCAGACGTCCGTCAGCGCGTCGGCGGGCGCAGGCGGCACCATTAACACTACCATCACACCGATATTTAAAATACGAATATTCAAGAAACTCATTAATTTAAAGCACTTGTATGTTACATCCACTGCGTTGAGCACTGTGTGTGTATAACAGTCGGCGTGTCCCGCGGTCCCGCGGTCCCGCGTCCGACGTCCGACGTCAATTAGGATACTACCTCCTGCACATATTTGGCTAATACCTGCTGGTAAAACTATAACCGAAAACGAATCTAAGATATGTAAGATTGAAAGTATTCTAAGTACCAAGTGCAATCCTTCGACGAAAGTCACTTTAATAAAATACAATGATCTGAGGTAGTAAAATAATCGCGTCACGGACGCCGCGGAGCGGGGCGATGTCTTTTTGTGACACGTACGGGAATTGTATAACAATTTTAAAGTAAACAAGTTTTTTACAAATAGTCTTGTACATAAAAAGACAATATAAGAGATTATTTAATAAAAAATCAATACGTAACAAGACATCCGAGTAGTGCACAAAAAGACACCCCCCCTCCCCCCTCACAATCCAACGAGCGAGCCATCGGTAGGTTATAACTCCATGTCGTGGGCCTCGTCGTCGCTGAACTCCGACATGGAGGACTCCGAGTCGCTGGGGGTCTTCGAGGACCCCAGGCCCGTTATGGCGTCCTTCTCCAGCAGAGCCTCCTCGGTCGCGAAGCGCCGTACGTAGTCTGCAACCATCCCACGCCTTACAGCACACCGATACACCGATACACCGACAACAACTCGACAGCGCTCATTACTTCTATTTCGTTTACATATATTAATCTACTTTGATCATTTATCATTTTTAACACTCGGCGATTACAAACAAAATTTTCTCTTTTATAACGTTAGCGAAAACGGTTAACATTTTTATATTATTTAAAGTAATTGCCATTTTTTAACTAATATTATAACGGAAGTATAACTTTTCTGGTCAGATCCGAACAAATATTATTAATTAAGAAAAACCTAAGACCCATTCAGTAAAAATCAACAACACTCATAACGGCAGTGATAGAGCTAGGTGATACGAACCTGAGACCTTCTTCTTGTACTCCTCGGGCTTGTGCAGGTACATGGCGGCCGCGTCGCCGTTGAGGGGGTCGATGGGGTTGGGGTACGTCAGCAGCTGCGGGAGGAACGACTCGAATATGTTCGACAGATCTGCAAAATGGAATAACACTCTGAGGATGGTACACTTGAACAGGATTTGAGACGGACCGCGGCAATCTAAACTTAGTCAACGTCTTCTGTCGCTTATAATTACAATTGGCGGCCCTTAGAATCTTGGTATTAATTTGATTTACACACTATTATATAACAAACAAATAATAATACAATTGTAAATGTTAGAATCACTCTGTGTACATAGCGGTGCGTACCGTACAAGGCGGTCCAGGCCTGGTTGATGACGTCCAGACACACGGTGCCGGAGACCTCGTCGATGTTGGGATGGTACACCTTGTTCATGAACCCTATGGACGGAGACTTAAAGGGGTAGTGGTCGGGGAGGTGCACTCTCACTCTCCAGACGCCACCTTCGTACGGAGCTGGAATTATTACATAGATATAAAGCAGCTAAGTGAGAGGTAGTTGAATTGAGGAATACTCTTATCTCATGTAACTCAGAAAGATCAGAGTATATAACAGGAAACAGATATGGATGAAGTATGGAAAAACGATAGAGCAAATAAACAATTAGGATAAGTGCGGATGGGAGATATGAAACTTCTAAATATATCACTAAGGATTTTGAGGTCCCCAAGTATAGCGCTGAACCAATATTCCTCTAATGAACTTGATAGATTATGAATAAAACTTTATATTTATAATTTCTTTAACATTTTGATGGTTCATGACGCTTTGCAGTAATAGAATAAATTAAATTTAAACAAAGAGTAAATTTCTTCTTTTGAAATCTAAATCATATCTATGTATGTAATTACTAATGTATACATACATACATATATAGATATGGTACTTGTAATTATATTTTTCCTGATTATAAGTATATAACCTTCAATGATTAAGATGAACAAGTTAGTAGAGATCATGTTGAACAAATGTTTTATTGTATCTATAATATAGGTTCCAATATCACTGCACAAAGTATTATATTAATTTATATTTCTATTACTTAAATTCAAAACTTAATTATAGTAAAAACAAAACATTATACTTACTGCCGGGAGGTCCAAAAAATTTTACACAGAACTCATTCAAACCTCCCAGTATGGTCACCTCGTGCTTACTTTCAATACTGGACGTATATTGTTAAGACAAATATCTATTATTTCGTATTAAACTAGTAAAGACGTACTTTAATAAAATATATATATTTATATTTGTTTGCAGGATGACGCCATTCTGATTAAATTAATGGAATATTCAGTCAATGTTAAGTTTTTATAAGAAGTTTGTGAATTGTGATAGGTAGAGATATTTTATTTGGTGAAACATTAAAAAAAAATTCTGGCTGTCTTTGCACAAATCATGTTGAAAACTAAGTATATAAAAAAAGTCTATCCAACATTTTAATATTGCAACTTCAAATAGTCTTAAAATCAAAGATTACTTTTCAATGTTGGTACTTATGACATGTTAAATTCTGGTCACACCAGTGGAAATAACATTTAATAATTATCTTTCTTACTTTTCATTGAATTGCTACTACTTCACCTTAAGTTTAAAGTTAAACGTTTAAGAGAAATAATGTTTAACACAAATTTATAAATTAAAATAATAATTTACATTGATTATTCAAATCCATTATCACATTTAGAAGGATAAGCGTGAAAATAATAACCGTAGGTAGTGATAGCATTGCTGATAAGTTGGCTATTAACAAATGTGGCAGTTAATAATATTGATTAAAATAGTTACAATATATTTTCTAAATAATAATAGTGAATAATATGATATGATAACATATTAAAATCACTTCTATAGGTTAGTTTATCTCTTTTTATAGGTTAATTGACAAAATTGTTGGTAAATTATTTATTCTTTAAGGTATAAATACAAGATTTTTTTGGTCATTAATTTAAGGTATGAATATAGTTGAATATAGATTTTACACAATCCATTTGCTTTACCTATATATAGATTTTGGTGTAAAAGTATTTTTTCAACTGAAATTCAGTTATACAAAAATATTTTACTGTAATATTTAAAACAAATTAAAGGTATTTAAAGGTAAAGCTCTATTGCAATAAAATAGTGTAAAATAAATTTATATCTCATTGAAAAGAACTAATTAAAATTACACTTGTAACAATTTTAATTACTTAATTCAACAACAATTTTACTATTTATGTTTATCTGTTATTTGGATTTAGATGCTTTACTATTTATGTCTGCTGAGCAATGTTTGGCAAAATACCAAAAAGGCCATGTACTGCCACTGGCTTCCAGATTATATTATTTTTTATTTAATTTATAATTGTATAGAGTTCATAAACTGCCATAATACAATGGAACAATGACATTCAATAAATGCATAATAAAAAATATAATTATTATGTGCTATTAAACAAATAAACGCATATTTGTGCCGTTATTAGGTAGCGAAGAAAAATACGCAATTAAGACCGTGGCCTACATACAGATTACGAAATATTACAATCTAAATACACGGAAGAACGTTCGCAACGTATCGTACTACTTTATCTGTTATATATAGATACGTATGCCCACCGACCAACACAAAGACGCATCTATGATAAGCCCTTTTAAAAAGATTTATAATTCAACATTACGACAAAAATTAGCTTGCAGCAAATAAATATGACTTTAACATTGAAATTGACTATAGTGATTTCATACAAATGAAAAATATCGATTTTGTATTGAATCGTGACAATCAGCTGATGGCCCTTCTACCTACTTATTTACATGGAGGCCCAACGCAGTAAGGGCTTTGTATGGAAGATAACAAAGGATACAGTTTTATGACGTCTGTGTCCATGCGACGTTTCCCAGCGCTCGGTGACGACATCTTTGTGATCTATTGCAAATAAATCACTGTATCGAACACGAACACTAGCACAAACCCACACTCGACGCAGCGAGATAAATTTTTCGTCCACCAGCAGCAGTCAGAAAAATAACATTGTAGAAAAACAATGGACACTAACCACAGACAAAATAATTTCAAAGACCTGTGATGTGTAATAAAATGTTGTCGCAAAATAAAATGACTTCTTATTATCTTTTACCCATAAAATTATTTTCCTCATTAAAATATGAAAATGTAAGAGTAGTAAAATTCAGTCATATTATTAATATAAAAATATATTACAATAATAGTTATTGAACTATTATATAGTTTTATAATATTAGTAATGTCAAATAGAAAATAAAATAAGTAGCTAGAAATATTTATACGTTTCTTACTCAAGCTTTAAGTGTATAAGTGGTTTAAGTGTGTCAAATAAGTATTTAATCATTCTTTTATACTATTATACAGTTTTTTTTTAAATAACTCGTCTTAACTTGATTTCCATATCTAAACTCTTTGTTTATTTTAACACTAAGCTATGTTCAGTATCATTTCATTGATTTTTTTATTCTGTTTGATAATCTATAACAACACTTTTGAGTTTTAAATTTTTTATTTATGTTGTTTGTTTTTTAGTTAAAATAAAAAGTGAAGCATTAATTTGAACGCTTCTCTTATTTTTTTAAAAATATTATTAGATTTAATCTTTATATTAGTTTGTCTTTGGATGTAACCAAAGACAAACTGAGACTATTTTGCGTCATTGCGTCAAAATAAAAAAAACTGACAGTTTGTCTACGCCCTATCATCCAAAACTTCGCGTGTGTGACCCGTGTAACATTACTTATAATACGATCTAAATATAGATTTATTTTATTATTCGCACCGTTAAGTTAATTAGAAAGGTGTGCGTGTATACTATGATCCTGCATGTGCACAAATATTGCAAAAACATGTGTTTTGATGTGAATATAACTTCGTGATTTAATGACACTACCAAAGATAGTTGTCAACAAATTCTAATTATTTCATAAAAGCGACCACTTAAGTATCTTTGATTGTATTAGAAAGTAGCGAGGACGTTTTTGGGTGATGTGAAATGTTCGCTTGCATTTGAGAATCAGTGATAGGGTCGGGGTGTTGAACTGAAATTCACTTCCGGTGATGTGATGTAGTGTGGGTGCATTTGTTATTAGTCGCGATATATTACAGGATGGCGAACCCTACGGTTGGGGTCTCCTTTGACCAGAATGATATGTCCAGGTAACCATTTTGCTTCTTCTCCGAGTCCTATAAGAATAAATTTATCTAAGCAACTGGAACAATTTTAATATAAATTTTAACAATTGGAACACATTAACTAATTTTAAAGTACTTTTCAATAATACTATCTTTGTAATAACTTTAACATTCTATTAAAGATACAAACACATAAAACTTCACCTAATTACTGTTACTGCATTACTGCATATAGTTTAATGGATATTTTATAGCTGTCCCAGTTTGCTTGCTGATTCAAATAATAAATAGAAGCTACATAAAGCTTAAATATTTATACAAGTAAAATATTATTGTATCTATATTAAACAACTTTTTTAATTGTTGTTTTAATTATTCTTATTATTTTAATATTCTAATGGTGTCTTTATTTTTTAATGTGTTCATTTTGACTGTCTTTTCATTGAGTACAGTGTGTCACAAATATCAAGTAACTTTTTATTTGTGTCCATTTTTTTTTTTTAAAGATAGTGGCTAAATTAAGTCTACATAAATAAATAAAATAATAATAATGTTATTTTTTTTAAAGGTTAGTCTGTTCTTGTTCTGTGTCTGTATTTACTTACTTTCTGTAAGTCTGAAGATTTCTTGCTATTTTTTATTTGATGTCACATAAAATACATTTTATATTTGTTTTCAAGATTTATTACAATATTTTTTATAAAAAAAAATATTGTAATAAATCTTGAAAATATCATTCCTTAATCTATAGCCGTAACAGTAAAACATGTAATATCTTATCATTTCATATTTTTCTTTCAGTTGGTACTTCAGTGGGCTGTCCCGAGCCGAGGCCACTAAACTTCTTCTCAACGAGACGGAGAGTGGAGTTTTCCTTGTCAGAGACTCTAAAACTATACACGGAGATTATGTGCTCTGCGTCAGGTAATTATAAGAAGTGTCTGGATATATCAAATAATATTGTAACATTTTGAATGTATTGCAGTGATTATTTTCCTGTAAATATGATTCATTTGCTAAACATAAGTTAATTAATATGTACATATATAAGGCTTCCGTCTAGTCTAAATTATTTTACAGTTTAATTCTTCATTATAGTATATTTTAAGTTTTATTAGGATTGCTAATGAGTTTAAGGAATTGTTCCATTAACCTCTTCTTCTTTAACCAGAGTATCTATAATCTTTTTCACTGTATGTAGTATACGGTGTTAAAGCATGTGACAGCGTATGTAAAGTTAAATAGTAGACAGCGTATGTATGTTACTGTACATTTTGTAAAACTTCAAAAATTTCTGTTTAACTTTAGTCACTTAATAATTATTCACCAAGCGGTTGCTGCTTCGAAGATGACCACCCAATATCTACCCAAGGGCTAAGAGCCGGCTAAGGGACAAGATCACAGGGATACCTATCATTATGCTATATCACTTACTGAAAGGTGACCCCAGGGAGGTCCAGTCCGCCCGGCGAGCCTAAACTTTTTTCTTACTTAATATTTTAATGTTAAAGAGTTTATTAATATTCTATTTGTATTATGGAAAAAAATGTAAATCTAAGATATCTAACATCTGCTGCAGCCTAAAATAATATGAAATCCCCACAATTTCAGGGAGGACGACCGGGTATCCCACTACATAATCAACCGCGTGGCGTCCCCGGACGGCTCTACGCGGTTCCGGATCGGCAATCAGCTGTTCGCGGACATGCCCGCGCTGCTGGCCTTCTACAGGCTGCACTACCTGGACACCACGCCGCTGGTGAAGCCGCTGCCGCAGGCCAGCGCGCAGGCCGGCCCGCCCGCGCCCGCGCACCTCTACCACGTACTCGAGGTCGTCATCGCCAAGTTTGATTTTGTCGGCAGCGTAAGTGCTTTTGCATTTTATATATGTAATATTTAAGTTGCGGCGGACGCGGTGGGTCAGTGTCGTGATTTTATTCTATCTACTTTGTGATTCGACATTGTCTTTGGAATGGTAAAAAAAATAATAAGTTACTAATCGAACGTTGGTAAAAAAATTAGATTCTCAAAGTTCTTTAAAATCTGATCTACTAAATATATAATTTGAGCCAAAGCCGACCTAATAATTTAAAAAGCAAATCATCTGTGGCCCAAATTCGCCAGATTGCCGGAAGTAACTCGAATGCTTTCTAAAATAGACTTCTCTTTAGACATCGTATCGCCGAACACACCGTGGGTTAAGAATAGAACTGGCAATGACACTATAATTAAAAAATAATTTTATGTGATACACATACGTACGAACGTGGCTGTTTAGAAACGATTTTTCAGTTTTAAGTTTAACATAAAAAAAACTTTTTAGTTATAATTTATGTGAGCCATTTTTAAATTAGAAACTAACAGATTCATTTTGGAATTAACTAGTGAAGTTTATAATGCATACACTACCTATATTGTTGATAATAGATCTCTGCGCCCTGTACCGCTGCACCGCTGCACCGGGCCGTCTCTGTTTACAATGTAGTTGTAGTAGTTGCAAGCGTTATTAAATCGTTTCCGATTCAAATTAACAATCTCGGACGTTCAATCTAATATTCGTATATCGCCTCTACGTAACTTGGATCCCCGTAGACGTAGTGAACGCTTAGATATATATATTTTACAATACTTTTATAATATGAATTCCCAGGACGCGGACGACCTGCCGTTCCGTCGCGGGGAGCGACTCATGGTCATCAACAGAGACGAGGAGCAATGGTGGACGGCGCGCAACGCACACGGACGCACCGGGTCCATACCCGTGCCGTACGTACAGAGGGTACGCGCACGCACATGCACACACGCACGCACACACGCACGAGGCAACCACATGCTAGGCTTTAATGGTGTCCAGTGTGATGATTGTATACCGTGTGTTGTCAGTTGCTGGACCCGTCGGGGGCGCCGTACGCGGCCGGGGAGGCGCTCTCCCACCTCGACCCACCCAGCCCCCCCGCCGCTAAGACGCCGCAGAAACCCACCAACATGCAGGTACCCATTACTCATCAAACGTTACCGGCCATATTTAACCACTTCGATGTGCGTAGCGCTGCGCTTGATCTTATTACTTCTTACCTATAGCAGAGAGCTGACGCGGTTTAAGATGGGTATTCCACATCCTTGACGAACACCCATCCTTAGACCGATTCTATTCATAGTCGCTTTTTATTTTTACCTGATGTTAATGACTTGCTCTTTTCGCGAAGGTCCGTGTCAGTTAAACTACTTTTAGCTGAAGATGCGTCGTTGTCGAGCGTAATAAAACTATGTATGACGAAATAAAAAGTGCTCTGTCAGTTGTTCTTTATTAAATTGAATTTAATAATTTTGCTATTTAATATAACTTAAAATGTAGATTCCCTGGGAGAAATTTTAAGGAAATTGGTATTCTTACAGTCGCTTCTCAATACATAATTAATAAAATTATTTATATGTTGAAATTGAAATACAAGTATATAAAAAAGGGACACGGAGAGAGAGAGAGAGAGTTGCGTCACCGTCTGCGCTTTCGCCTGCTCGTGTGACCATTTGTGAGTAGTAGACGCGACACACGCACATGCGTGTGTAATGTAACACACAGCTCACGAGATGATTTCCACTGAATAGTACAACCTGTAAGACGCGTTAAGGTACTTCGATCCAAAACAGTGACGGCCCCACGATAAATACAATAAATCGACCGAGTCAATGTACATATAATAAAGTTCCACAAGGTATAGGTACAGAGGTTCCTTTTCTTAGTTATAAATGTAACATAGTGTGTAGTGTGTAATGTAATGTGAAGTGTACTGTGAACAGCGCACGCTGCCCGCGTTGGCGCGCGTGCGTCAGTCCCGCGTGCCCAACGCCTACGACAAGACCGCGCTCAAGCTGCAGGAGGGGGAAATACTCAAGGTACGCCACAGCACGCCCCGGGACTCCTCTTACACTAACGCGTGCCGTACGAGAGAGAGACCGGCTCCACTCATTTCACTGTCGGGTGCGTAGGGTACCACCCTCTCACCCTCTCGCAGAAGATCGGAGGAGTAGCCATTGTAGTTCGTACTGAGCCCCACCACCGTTTATTTTGTATCTGTGGTCCATGTAGTTGAAATACCATAGCAGGACCAAATAAATACAATGTTAGGTGTTGTATGTATGTCAGTCTGCGGGACGGTGAGTATTCTGCGAGTGTTCAGTGCCGCAGCTGTATCTGTATTGAAATGTAAACGTTCCCTTGTATGAACAATACTCTTGCTCCATTGTCAATTGAGTCTGATTGAATTGAGATCTGTAATGTAGTAGTGTATGTTTGAAGATCTAATCAAGTATTTTCCTATTAGTTTTGTTTTGCAGACATTAGTTATTTTTTTTTTATATTCAATAGTGAGTTGTTTCCTATTTTGATGGTCTCTCCTCTTCCGTCGGTGGTATTCCAAGTTAAGTTAAGTACTTACATATATTACTAGGTTCCACGGCCGTTATTCTCTCCTCTCGGTCTGTCTGACTGTTATTGCTATATATTATTTCGTCAAGTCCATACTAAAACAGATGTTTTAATACGATTGTCGTTTCTTTATCTGTTTGTTTGTTTTACATTTTGATATCATCCGTCCAGATTGACATTTATTATATCCAAGTGATGGTGGTGGTGGTGGATTTAGAGAACTACAGGGGGCTAAGAGAATCTCCCTGATAAATAACTATATCCCGAGTGATAATAGAGTAGCTGTGTAGTTCTTCCCGGAGCAGAGCGCGTTTGGAATCCTCGTAGCCTTATTTTGAGTTCAAAAGTGTCTTTAAAGAAGGATTTATTTCGATAATTATGGTATCTATATATTCCCGACACTCCCATTTTACGTACACAAGTAATCTCTGGTATTAATAAATAAATATTAATAAGTTGGAATCAGAGTCCCAGGTTCACATCCAACTTCATTTTTATAGTTTATAACCAGGTTAATGAAATAAACGCCCGTGTGCGTGTTCCAGGTGACCAAAATGAATATAAACGGTCAGTGGGAGGGCGAGCTGAACGGTAAGGTGGGTCACTTCCCCTTCACGTACGTGGAGTTCCTGGATGACGTCGCCAGCTAAGGCCGCGTCCGCACCGCACACGACACCAACCGATTACATTACGTTACTCATAAACTTTGTATTTATTTTTATATAAATAATGTAAAAATGTTCAATATTCCTATACATTGCACGCGTCGCACAATACTACGGCAATGGCAGCTTGGATTTGCACAGCGCTTACACCTCGACTTGACGTTTAACATATTCATACTAAGACTTCATTGTACCCTTCGTAACGTCTGTGCGAAGGGAGCGTTCACGGGCAAAGTAGGGTTCAGTTATGTACTTATGTAGTATGTGCATTCATTATTCACTTCTATGTGACTTCAACATTTTATGCAGTGTGTACATGCCCTTATATATAATATTATCTCACTAATATATAATCGCTACTTCTCTTCACCTCCATCCTCATAGAGCGGTGTTTCGCTTTATTTAAAAACCTACCAATAATGGTAACGGTAACTTAAAAGGCAGCTTTACACTTCATCATTTTACCATTTGGAATCAAAATATACAATTCTGAAAGTGGGTCCGACCTTAATAAATGTACCACGAATCTCCTTGAATGAAGACTCGTCTTGATAATTGATAATTATAAATATGCGGAACGACCTCCCTCCCCCCCCCCCCTCCGTATTTGCAATAAGATGTCTATCAGAGTAACATTAAAAGTTTGTCGACTAATAGATGAAATAATAAAATGGTTCCCGCTTTCCACATTCTCTCATAACAATACTAATAATGATGACTTGTCCGTGCAGTGTCCGCGCTGTATGATTGTGTTTAAATCAATATGTATGTAGTTATTTCTGTATCATTGAGGCGATTGAAGGTGATTGAATCACTGCAGAGTATTTAATCGTTCTGAATTGTGTATTAAATATATTCCGGGAGATTGTGATACACTCTGGAGCGATTAATAACTGGGATTCATCAATTTAATACGACTAGTGGTATGGTTTACTTTGAGTATTTCTGTTTTTTGCGCTCGACTCGCTCGAGTTTCCACCGTTTGATGACTTAATAATCTGTGGTTCCATATCGAGGAATTGACAAAGTTACATCGAAATAGATATAGCTTTATAAATGTTTACAAATTTTTACAATTATATATTGAAGTGAAACGTGTAGACGCGTCAGAACACGGAATATAATAGATAGTAGCAATGTGAGGTGCGCGTTATAATAACATACTGAGACGAGCTGAACAACGGAGTGTTAATATTGCTGTCTATTATATTCGGGGTGTAATCTGTTAATTGCAATTTTACCTTTACTAAAATGTATATTTGCTAAATACTTTTAATCTCTTGTATTTCTTTACACAATTGTCACTTTGTTGGCTTACTAAAAATTAACACCCAATATAGACAATTTTCACCCGCATCTGTGGAATTGCAAGTATAAATCAACATTTTTGACGAAATATAACCTATATTTATATTTAAGCATTTTGAAATGAACTCGGTTTATTGGCGATTTGTGATTTCATTATGGCGTCAGAACTTGCCGCCTTTTAATACGATAAAGTTTTCAGTGAAAACTTGTACTAGATTATTTAAAAACCGATACATATGTGGTTTTTTTTTATTAAATTTACCTAAAATATTGCAGAGACGGTTATTTTCTTAAACCCTCGGTGGTCGCATCGCCTCCAAGACGAGTTCTAATCACGAAGTAATTCTTCCAAAATATGATAGTCAATATTTTTATAATAATTGCTGGTGCAAGAAGTATTTAGTATAGTGTTAAGATATAATCGACTGGACAAGTTTAAACGCCATTTTATTGATGTATTTTAATTATGTCAGTATATATATATATATTTTCTGTTGAGTGTGATGTTGTTTTGCTTGTCCGGTGAGCGTCGTGAGCGTCCTGAGCGTTGTGAGCGTCGGCGCGCCGCTCCTCGTGGGTAAGTGTTGGGGTAGTAATACCAAATGTTATTCATTGTATAAATCGCTAAGGAAATATATTTTGAGATTACGAATCGTATAATGTATGTAAACTTTGCGTAAATTTGAAATTTGTCTAATTTTTTTATAATGTAACATTTTAGTAATAATAAACTTAGGAAGAAGTATTTGAGTGTCGTTTTATCTTATGTGACCCCTCTACTCTCAAATTGACCCCGGTGTAACCCTCGACCCTCTTTAAACTTGAGGCTTTACAAACAACAATACCCATTTTTTCCCACAACGAGAACTGGTTTATTATCTAAATATATTTTACACAAAATATTAAACATCGCCTAATTATAAAATAAAAAAATTCAATACATAATTGTAGTTTTATTTACAATAAAATAATTTTGGTTATAATATATTGCCCGTTCGATCAGTAACGAGATTGAAAACACAATGTGTCTATAATAGTTTTCAATCAATAAAAATAACGCAGATGTTTTCAAGATAAAAAACGCAAGAATTGGAAAGATGGATAAAAAATATTTGGACAAGCGCAGATTTATTTACTAACGTAAATTAAAAGTATAGTGTTAACATTAAAAGGCAAGCAAGTAAATTATCGTTGACCTCATTTCATTACAATTTAACAAATTAAAAAGAAAACTACAATAGAATAAATATATAAATCATACGCTAGTAACACTAACTGTGCTCTGAAATCTTTTTGCAATAGCAATATTTTGACTTTTGAATTCTGACATTTGTCTTCAGTTCAGATTAGTGTTAGTATTTTGGGTATTCGACGTTTTGGTTAAATGTAAAAGAACATATATTTTTTAAATGATGTCTGTTATATATTGAAAAACGTTAAAAGCGTCTTGATATTGTATATTCATCAAATTTCTGCTCATATTATCGGTTCCTGTAAACGTTTTATAGAAATGCCTCAGAAGCCATACATACATAATCATCTACTGTTATAATTTGACACAGCACGGTACATAATGACAATCTAATTTTCGTGAAAGTACGGTATATTGTTAAGTGCTGCTAACAACGACCAAATAAATATGTAAAGTGTAAACATTGTTTTATAAAATAGAATATCCAGCACAAAAATGTCACACATACAGATTAAAATAGAGCCAGAAGATGAAGAAGATGAACTAGTAGAAGTGGAAGTGAGTTTAAAAATAGAACATGAAGATGAAAGCCAGTCAGAAATAAGCAAAAGTCCTCAACAAAATTTAATAGAAGATAGTTTCGTAGAAATAAAACAGGAGATACAAGACGGTGTAGATATTAAAGTAGAAAGTTTAGAACACAAACAAAACACACGTGAACAGAGTGCCGGTAGAGTACAGAAGTGCAATGTTTTAAAACCAGACCTCTTATTCTTTGACAGCGGTAATGACCTTTATATTAATAACACTATATATATATTAGAAAATAATAAAATCAGTATCAGGTATTTAAGAATTATCATAAATTTGTAATAAAGATATTCATAATAACATCTGTAGGGAGATAAAGAGGTAACAGGCTTTTGAATTAAGGACTCGTGGCTGAATAACAAGCATCACAGCAGAAATTATATTGATATATATTTTATTTAAATTAAACTGAGTTGTGCTTTGGATCTCTTAGTGATAAAGTAACTAATTTTTATAAATTAGAAGGGGGTGATTCTACTCATTCATGTTGATGGATTTCACTATCTTAATTATTATCTTATAGTTATTAATTAATAATTTGCAACATTAATATTTAATATCTGAATCAGGTATTGAGAGAACTGAAATATTATGTTAGTAGCTTATTTTAAAACATTCTTAATTATATCTGCATGATAAGTAATTTAAGAAACTATTTAAGATAGCTAGATAGTTAAAGTTGGTCAATATATTTATTATTTACAGAACCGGAGGATCTCTCTGTCAGAAAAAGCAGACAATATTACTCTGAAGATGAAGACACTGAAAAAAATTCACAAGACTCGGATTATGAATATGTCCCAACACAAACTAAAAAAAAAGTACTACTCTTGTACTTAGACATGTGTAAGGCAATAATGAACATGTTTTCTATATCCTAATTTATATATTTTTCAGAAAAAAGAGCCAAATGTTAAGCCAACTTTTAACGGAAAGATTAGAAGTAAGTGTGACTGTTTTCATTATTTGTTGACATACTCATCATAGCATAGCATCCATCAGGAGCACCCTTAAGAGTATATGTTTTATTTTAAGTTTTAATTTTAAATATGAACTTAAGTTCCATGCCTCACATTTCACGTCATTAAATTATTTTACTTTTTATAATAAGATTAAACTTTGATTACTACTAAATTTATTTCACGCACACGCACACGGCACACACACACACACACACACACACACACACACACACACACACACACACACACACACACACACACACACACACACACACACACACACACACACACACACACACACACACACACACACGCACACAGACACACACACACAGATCATTTTATCTCAGGTTAATGTTATTTAAAATGTTTTGTTTTTTGTTTTAAAACATTTAAAGATTATTAGAGAGAATTTATCAACAAGTAATGAAGATGTAAGATTGTGATTACAAAATGGGTGCCTTTTTATGTTATTGATTAGTGTAAAATGTTTATTATTGCAATATATTTAAGATGACAAGGACCAAAAGTACTCTGACGAGATAACAAAGCACATCGAGATAGTGACCATAGACGAGGAGGCCCGCAAGCTGGAGCACCGCGAGCTGCTGGGCGGCCGCCGGCATATGAACTACACCTGCGAGCCCTGCGCCCTCGGCTTCGTCATCCAGGAGGCCTACCTCATGCACATGAGGATACATTCCCCGGTAACTTGTATTTATAAGTATATAACACTATTCATATTTTTAATTTGTTGTAAGCCTATCACGCAATAATGTGTAGTCATGGCTTATATTTGTTACTATTTATTATACATTTTATGACGGAAAATGTTTAATGTTTGTATGTACAGGATTTCACAAGTTTTGTGATTGAATTAGATATTATTATTGAGGGCGGGGGGCATTTTGAATATAGTTTGACATGTTAATAAAAATGTTAATGTGAATCGTTCGTAGGAGAACGGCGACCACGAGTGTAGCATATGCAAGTCCCGCGTGAAGACCCTGGACGTGCTGTACCGGCACAAGCTGCGGCACTACCGGCGGTACCGCTGCGCCATCTGCCGCCTGCAGCTCAGGGACAAGGACACGGTCGCCGCGCACGTCATGAGGGAGCACCTCGGGAGCGCCTTCGCGTGCACGCACTGCGGGCGGACCTTCAAGTCGGTGACGTCACAACTATCTCAAAATCATCTTGAACTGCCACAGCTCAGTGAAAAGTCCAACAGTACCGTTCGTCCGCAGACGTCCCCAGTACCTGAAGCGCCACGTGGAGCAGATGCACACGCGGCCGCTGCACCTGGAGTGCCCCGTGTGCGGGAGGGTGTTCTACGAGCGGGGCTGGTACAGGTGCCACGTGAGGTAGGCAACCCGGACTCGGGAAGACTTACAGATATTTTGTTTTCCCTTTGCAGAAAGGAATCAAATTTCTTACTCACTTATAATTACTTTCTAACGTTCCTAAATCCTTTTTTGCCCACGCGATAGAGACGCGACGGTCGCACGGGCCTTGAAAAATCTATATAAACGAATCCACGTCGATCCCCAGGACCCACAACGAGCAAGTGAAGCGCAGAGCGGACAAGAAGGCGATATGTTCCGACTGCGGGCGCGAGTTCCGGAACAAGTCGTACCTGCTGCGGCACCTTCAGACGCACGAGCAGCGCCGGCCCGCGCCCTGTCGCCTCTGCGGGAGGACCTTCAAGAACCAGGAGGTGCTGCGGGTGCACCGCCGACAACACCACTCCGACAACCCCTCCAGGTCATTTATGTATATCTACTCCTATACCCAAATAAGATACCCGCCAGATAATGGGCCGGATAAAATTTAACCATTAAAGTCTTAGAGCGGCTGTCAACGTTACATTTACCTTAACAGTCACAAGCTTAAGGAGGTTACCTTCATCGGTCTCACCGAGACGGCGCTCGTCGAACTCAGCGCCCACGTCCGATGTGCGACGGATCACAAACCATACTAATTCTGTTAGAACTGTACAATAAATAAAGTGGACTTTGATATATTGTTGAACCCATTTTGTTCCGTTAACATTATATATCAGTGGTTGAGCGGTCTCGTAGTTATCTTAAAGGTCGCCGGCGACGAACTCGTGTCGATGATGTATTCTCGCCGTGGTGTGAGATTCGCGCCGGAGTACCTCAGGGTGCCGCGTTGTCTCCTTTGCTGGTTATAATTTACATCGTTTATAAAATATCTTCTCCCTGCCATATGTACTCAGACAACTTACAAATTAACCGCAGTGGCGTTATTGAAACCCTACCAAGCACGGCCTAAGACAGAAATTCGGACCTTGATTTTATGATTGTATTATGACTTATCTTACAGTTAATCCGATCAAGTGACGGAGTTTTATTGTAGGCAGTTCAGGAATTATATCTAAGATTTACTGGACTTGTACCCTGGTGTTTTGTAATAGTTATAGATTATGAAGCCGGTAAAAAAAGTACAAAAATGTTAATGATGTATCCTTCTACCGCGTTTACAACGGGGAGTGTTTCGAAAAGCTATTCGATCTGATGCCTGCAACCGAATTACATCACCGCACGACAACGTCATCGCCTGCAACACCACCCGTGCCACCCGAATGCATGGTGGTTTTCTACTATCCGTTTTTAAGGACTTTTCTCCCACGTACCGCTAAGATGTGACATTCCACAACTTCCCCCGTCGATGTTTCCGGATCGTTACGACATGGGTTTCGTCAAAAAAGACGTATACTCCTACCTCCAAGGCCGTCAACGCTGTTGCGAGTCCCCGGATGTTGCAGGAGTTTGTGGGCGGCGGTCATCACCCGTCACCGGTGACCCGCACGCTCGTTTGCCCTCCTCTTACAAAATTTTAAGATTATCATGATTGTCTAAAGTAACTTGTAAAAATTATTTGAAGTTAAATATGACCGCGGAGGAGCTTAAAGTGTATGGGCAATTTTTGGTCATACAATATTAGCTTCGAGGCAGACAATTTGCACGAGTAGCCCAATAACTGTTATTTTGGTCGAGTGACACGGCCGGGACGGGACGGGATACGGATCGATTACTATTTGATCTGATTAATGTACATACAAGGACAAAGAAGATGTACATACAAATAAATATTAAAATAAGCCAATGTTTTTAGGTACAACATCGACGGTAACGGATTCAAGAGCATCCTACCATCGGGGTAAGTCAGGTACTATACATAATATAGTCAAGTTAAGTTAATGCTAATAATATTTTCACATAACACATATAAGATAATTAAATTTGTTGGATTAGTTAAATTTATTTGTACATCATTGCCTCCTTTGTTTGTATTCGCTACCAATTCTTTTATTCGTAATGAAAGAAACACAATATAATTAATCCGCAGTCAGAACACAACGTGCGAGCAGTGCGGGCGCGTGCTCACCACGCGCGCCATGCTGGCGAGGCACGTGAACCGCATGCACACCGACCGCACCAAGAAGTTAGTACACAAAGAGACATCTATGGGTCTAACCTTCATAACTTTTTATCGTGGAATTATTTCAATGTTATGGTAAATCGTACAAAATATTCAGTTATTCCATGAAGTCACCCGAGTGTTTATAAAATCGGTACTCAGTCATCTCACACTAAATTATTATATCGAAATATGTTATATTAGTATTTCTAAGAGTTGGTGAAGTTCGCTCGTTCATTTTGATTCCTCGCTATCGAGTCTAAGTACAATTACAATTTTGTAATGGTAATGGTATACCTTCATCTCAAAAACCACATAAAACTTAATAGAATAAACACATTTGGAATATTTTGCGGGAATCTTCAATACGTCGATGACAGGTTCCAGTGCGACTACTGCAAGCGGCACTACTTCTCGAAGGCGGAGGTGCGGTCGCACATCGAGTGGTCGCACCTTCAGCGGCGGCGCCACGCGTGCGCGTGCGGGCGCGTGTTCCGCACGCCGGCCCGCCTGCGCGCGCACGCCACGGCCGTCCACCTGCGCCTGCAGCCGCCCAGGGACAAGACCTGCCCCGTCTGCGGGAAGACCTTCGCGGTCGGTACACACACGTCACACTTAACGGATCCCCCCCCCCCCTACTTCGCATCGTTTGAAGGTTACACCTTGACGAGAAGTAGTCCTGTTCATCCCAGTCGGAGAAAACGGTCTATAAAATATCTTAGAAGTTTTACAAGTCATCCACCGATACCACTAGACTTATGCAAGAGTAAAGAAATGTCATCTTTTAAATATAAAGGATTATTTTCAGAACCAGCAAGTCCTCACCCGACACGTCAAGGGTCACTCGGGCGAGACCTACCCGTGTACGGAGTGCGGGCAAACTTTCAAAACTCAATCGTACGTCAAAATACACTACAAAATAAAACACCTCAACATGACTCGAGCTGAAATAAAAGCTCAGAGTAAAAGGAAACTCATCATGTTGGAGGACGTGGGAGAGATTATGAACGCCAAAATAAAGAGGAAGAAAACGCTTCACAAGAAGAGGGACCCTCTTAACATTGACGGACAAGTGACTGTTAAAAAGGAATCTCCCGATCTGTCCGTGCCACTGTTTGAAACGTTCGTGGATATACAGCGAGAGTATTAGTGTTTGTAGTCCGTAGCCAGTTTGTAGATTATTATATAAATGTCCTTTCTGTAATTCTTTATTCCATGTATTTGACCGAAGGACAGTCGATATTCTGGAGTTCTCAGGTTCAAATCCGTTTTTGATGCATTATTGTATATTTAATAAATATTATACGATCCTAACAGGGGTAACATGTGTATGTGCATACACATGTTACCCGTGTATACAAGTGATCAAAACAGTGACTCTCTACCGGTATTTACATATAATCTTTGCAACACTATTATTATTTATCAGAATAATGTATTGTTAGAATATTTACGAAGGCGTGGTCTTCAATGTTCCATTTTTGTCTACATTCCAAATGACAAAGAATTACAGATAGATTTATTTTAGTAATTTCAAAATTTGAGTACCAATGACTCATATTGATGAGGTATAAATTTGGCGTAGATTTAATATATAAAAGGTTGTATTGAAGATAATATCATCGTTGTCTTTGTAAATATTAAAAAGCATTCTGTTATAATATTGTAAATATTTACTAAAGAAGTAACCAACAAACCAATTAACTTTTTGCTTGAATGGTTTTAAAATTCAAAGATCTAATCTTAAAAAGTTAATTTAGAAGTAACTGTTGACATGAAATATTGAGCGTCAGTCATGTCAATAAATGACACTTGGTAATAAGGTCCCATATAGATACATGAAGTTACAGTCAGGGTATAAGCATAGTAAACAAGAGATAATATATCACATTGTATATTTAAACAGAGAAGTATATGCAATAATGAGTTGTAGATAGTATGTACATTATACTGTGATCTCTTAATTATTAATTGATTCTTTAAAGCCAGTTCTTTTTTTCAATTTCCTAGAAGATAGGTTATTTAAGTTTAGAAAAAGTGAACTTTGTTTTAAAGGTTTCTGTTGAATAAGTAATATCCCAATTTTATTTAACTGTTATTTACTATAAACCACTTTTTTTTTCTGGCAATAAGTTTAGTCGTAATTTCAAAATACTTTGAAACACAATTCATTGAAAGTACCAAATAGCCACTTTATTGTAGCGTGTTCAATTGTACAAAAATAAAGACAAACCATAACCAAAAATCACTTATTTATTATGTTAATTATTTTTCAACAAAAAACAATCTTCATGGTTGGTAAGAACTGTAGTGAGAGGTGTGTAAAATTATTAATCCCTAAACATCACAGTAAGAATTGTAGTTAACCAGTTTTATTTTACATATATTTTCTTTTAAAATAGTTTTTCTACAATTATTTGGGTTTTTCTCCACTCCAGCTGACAATTTTCTTATTATACCACACATATTCTCCACGGACACTGTCTGGAGCGTCTAAAGCTAAGAATAGAGGTGCTGCAGCACCCTCATCTATAGATAATGGGCCTTTATGAGATGACATATCAGTATCGACATAGCCTGGATGCACTGCATTTACTTTGATATCTGAAAAATATTAACCATTACATTACAATTCATAACAGTCTCTCATAAGTAATAATTGATAAGCTCTAATATAATTATTTAAAATTTACAAAATATTAGAAAATAATTATCAACCAATAGATAGATGGAGAGTAAGATAATATGTACGTACTTGAGTACTTACCTCTGTCATTTAATAGTCTTTGTTGTATTTTGGTTAATGCTGTTACACCTACTTTTGATACAGAATATGAGGATGTTCCCCATTCCGAAGCTTGGGTACCCTGTTTAGCTGCTTCAATGTACTGATTCATGAGATCGGACAACTCTGAGACAGTTAAATTGGCATCTTGGAAGCAATCAACTAATTTCTTACTAGGTATGTTACTAAGATGTCCGCTTGAACTGGATACATTCACAACTCTGGCTCCTTTACGAAGTATAGGAAATATAATATCGCAAGTGGATAGAAGTGAGAAATAATTTACGAATAAAGTTTGCTCTGCTTGCACAGCTACAGGTTCGGGAGCATTTCCTTTAAAAGCAATTGCGGCGTTGTTAACTAAAACATCGATACCTCCATATTTTTCTTTCAAATAGTCCCGGAATGCTTCGATACTTTGCGGTTTTGTAATGTCTAACTGGTGATATTTAGGGTTTAGTCCTTCTTTTTCCAGCTCTGCTACGGCTTGCGCTCCTCGTTTTTCGTCTCGGGAAGTGAGATAAACCACACCATTAAAACGCTTGCAAAGTCCTCGAACAATTGCAAAACCAATTCCTTTATTGGCACCGGTTACAACAGCTACTTTAACGCTCATTTTCGAATAAGGTAATTTACAAAGAAAACAATTAATTAACATTAAATGATTGAATGCCGGCTAATTTGAGTTTTAGTTTCAGAGAAAATAATTACACTGTGTTATCAATAAAGAAATTGGCTACACATGTCACATGACTGACACTACAAATAACTAGACTAGAGGTAGAGGTGACTGTTTTTATAAACACGTTGTTTAATAACAGTGCCAGTTGTCGTTGACGGCAACGTATTCCGAAATGTCAAAACCCGCTGTGTACGTCTATCAACGTTGCCGAGTATCACTGACGACGTTGAGCACTGAAAATAAATATACTAAAGAGCGTGATATCGCGGTTTGCCGCAACATTACAATGTTATCAAAATTACAAAAAAACATGAGGTCAAGTTCATTTTCTAGTGACGTTTAGGTACATTAGATAAGATGCTTTTTGTTTAATTCATAATAAAAATAATTTAATTTAAAATAAAAGCATTTCTCATTTGGGTGGAACACGGCGCAGAAAGCAAGCGATACTAAAAGTTACTCCCCGGCTCATTTGATTTTCGACACGTGTTACTTTTTCTGTATTACCTTAATGCCGGTATTTCACTAATTTATCAAGCATTAGGTCAACTAACGAAATGAGATCGCATACTAAAGTCTGGTGCTATGATATAAGCGTGATTCCGGAAAATCATGTAATTTTAATTCGCGAAAGTCGTAAAAGTCTATACGGCTTTTGATAATTTCAAAAATATTATGAATTGATGCTCCAAGTTGCTCTCTTGATGTATTATGATATAAATAAACATCGTATAAAATTTTTGAACATAAATCACCAAAAAATCATCACAATTAGCACATTCTCTTCGGACTCCGTTATAATTGTTGTTTTACGATATACGAACGTACACCCGTGTTTGTTTATCTGTTAATTAAATAATTATAGCACAAAATGATTTTATAAAGAAATCAGAATTTTAAAATCAACAGAATCTTTGTAATTTTTAATAAAGGTGTAATAAAAAACCTTAAACATCATTTTAAGGACGTCGAAATAAGGTTTCGTAAAGTTTTTTTTTGAGAAAAGGGGGAAAGGAGCAGTTACATACGAATTCGATTTCATGTCTGTTTGCACAAATGTAACTAAAAACCAGTGAAGATGCAAATACCCAGGGTATTTCCCGAACGAACATTGACGAAATTTAATAAAAAAACAATTGATTTTTAAGTAAAATGATTACTATTTATTGAAGAAAAGAAAAAGTTAAATACATGTTTATTTATAATTACTAAAAAAAATACAAAAAAGTGTGATTAATAATAATATAAAACAGTAATATAATTAAATATAAAAATAAACTAAATCAGTAAATTAAAAACAGCGCCATTTCTCGACAGTATTGATAAACTAAATCAGTAAATTGAAAACAGCGCCATCTCTCGACAGTAATGAAAATTTTCCTGTCCACAGACATCCATACATCCATCCGAGAAAAGTGAAAACAATACAGAACGTAAGAAATTCGTTCGTGAAAACAGTGAAAAATTTTGGTCTCACAAAAATCACAAGCTGAGTACACAGTTTTACTAAACATGTCGCAGAATATATTGTGTGAGTGCTCTACATCTTATGCAGTTATCGTCCGCATAGTTACTTCCTTCAAAATCATTTGATTTTAGAAAATTCAATCAATATTATACATGAACGACATCACCATTCGCATCATCTCCGTTTATATCCATGAAACGGTAATGACATATTGTAACTGGGGATGATGATGATGTTTATAATTTATAGAGAGGCTTTAAATAATAGATGATAGTCTGAGATTACAAAAAACTAAAATTGTCAGAAAAATAGCTTATGCTGAAAAAAAGACTGATCCGTTACAATACGAACTCGAAAAAAGAAAAGGGAATAGAATAAGAAAAGAAAAGAAAAAAATAAAATCGTAAGCATTGTTGATAAATCTCCCAGAGAGCAAGGGATCCAACGAACTGGCGTGAAGCGGCTAAAAAGTAGCGGCAAAAGAAGAAAGAACAGAGAAGTAAGATGTCTACATTATCAGAAGTTATTAACGTAAAACGATTTTCAAAGTTTAGACCTCGTGGTGAAATAATGATATAATTAAACTGTTAAAACTATTATTTTTAACACTCCAAAATGACTACAAAGGAACTTTATACGAAATGTGCTCGAATATGGGTGGAGCATCCGGAGTTTGTGTGGGAGGGAGCCACGGTGACCAGCGACTACCGCTCCGGAGTCCTTACGTGCAGACAGACCAAGCCGGGGAACTGCGACAGATTAAGATTACAGATGAGAGCAACATGCCTCCACTGCGGAACCCGTCGCTACTCATCGGTCAGAACGACCTCACGATGCTATCGTACCTTCACGAGCCCGCCGTACTACATAACCTTAAAGTCAGATTCTGCGTCAGGAATGCCTTTTACACGTATTGCGGCATGGTGCTGGTGGCTATCAACCCTTACTACGATTTACCTATTTACGGTGATGACACGATCATGGCGTACCTTGGACAGTCCATGATCTTGACCCTCATATATTTGCTGTTTCCGAGGAAGCGTACACCAAGATGGAGAGGGAGAGAAGGGATCAGAGTATTATTGTGAGTGGTGAATCAGGTGCCGACAAAATGGTGTCAGCTAAATACGCTATGCGTTACTTCGCTGATGATTATGGAGGCGATAGGTAATGCAAAAACTACACGCAACGGCAATTCTTCCCGCTTCGGCAAGTTTATTCAGACCCACTTCGATGAGATGTACCGGATTTCTGGGGCCAGTATGAGGACTTACCTTCTAGAGAAGTCCAGGGTAGTGTATCAGAGCTGCTGGGAGCGGAACTATCACATCCTTTATCAACTGTGCGCTGTTAAGCACATCACGCCGGATTTAAAACTTGACCACCAAGACAGCTTCCACTACCTGAATCAGGGAGGCAGCCCCGAAGTGGATGGGGTCAATGACCTCAAGGCATTTCACGAAACACGGAACGCGCTCACCACTTTGGGCGGGTCGGTGTCGGAACAACAGAACATGTTCACTGTACTGGCGGCCATCTTGCATCTTGGGAACGTACAGTTCGAGACGGACGACGACACGGACCACGACAGCGCCTATATTAATATAAACGATGCTCCCATAATAACGGCGTTTTCTTTACTGGGTATCTCCAAACAGGAAATATCAAGATGGGTGACACACAAAGGGATAGCTTCCGCCCACGAGGTCATTGTATCCAGGTTTTATCTAGAGAGAGCCTCCTTCGCGAAGGACGCCTTGGCTAAGAGAATGTATGGAGAGCTGTGCTCGTGCGAGCTGTCAATAGAGCATTGGGCACAGGACACATCAGGAAACACTTTATAGGTGTGCTGAACATTTACGGCTTTGAGACCTTCGAGATCAACTCGTTGGAGCAGTTCTGCATCAACTACGCCAACGAGAAGCTGCAGCAGCAGTTCAACTCACACGTCTTCAAGTTGGAACAGGACGAGTACATTAAGGAGCAAATCTCGTGGAAGATGATAGACTTCTACGATAACCAGCCCTGTATCGACTTCATCGAGGACCGGCTGGGCGTGCTGACGTTGCTGGACGAGGAGCGCCGCGTGCCGCGCGGCTCCGACCACGGCCTCGTCGCCAAGCTGCACGACAAGTGCGACAAGTACCCCCACTTCATGAAGCCGAGATTCTATAACGCCGCATTCATAATAAAGCACTTTGCGGACGACGTCGAATATCAATGCCGGGGGTTCCTCGATAAGAATCGTGAGATCGATCGCTGTAACATCAAGATGACTTGCTCGAGGATATTTGGAGAAACACTTGAAAGATCCCGATAAATTTCAGTTCGGTGCTACCAAGATATTTTATTTGAGCTGGACAGGTGGCGTATCTTGAGACGGTCCGAGCTAATCTCCAGCGTTTGTACTGTGTGCGAGTACAGAGCTGCGTGCGAGGATTCCTCGCCAGGAGATGATACGTACGACTCACGCACGCACTGAGAGGGATACAGGCCAGGGGGAGGGGGTACCACGTACGACGAAAGGTGCAGGGGATCCGTCGCAACCGTGCTCCAGAAGTCAGTTCGCGGCTGGCTGTGCCGTCATCTGTACCGGTGGCTGGCCGTGGGGCTCCAGGCTTTCGTCCGCGAGCACCTCGCGCGAAGACTCTACAGGAACAAGATGATACTTAAAGCTACTATCGGTATACAACGCTTCGCCCGCGGCTATCTCGTTAGACAGAAAGTCAGGAAGCACAGACAGAGAAGAGCGAAGATTTTATGAAGAAAACATATATTTACAAAAAAATTTATATTTATAATTCCCTGACTCAACATTCCTTTCTGTTATTGCCACATATTCTTTTATATAAAAGTATGTGTGCCATCTTTTTATATTTATTTTTATGCCTATATTATGTTTTTATGATTTATTTTTATTTATTTTCATATACGTATATATTATTGGTTCTTAACACTAAACCTACCAAGTACCGGTCAAATTGACCGTTCTTAAACTTTTGTATAACGTACACATTTTTAAACGTTATTATATCGTTATCAAACTACATGACAAATCTTAGAATATGCATATAATATTTTCTTCACTCTTCACTTTTAGTTATTTCCATTATACCTGCGTTATATAATAAAACTAGGGGCGCCAACAAACCCTCAATTTCGACTCGCTGCGCTCGCGAAATCTCGGGTGCCGTTTGCATATTGAGCGAAGCGAGCCCAGTGTATTGATTCATCGTTTCCCATTGACTTCAATGGGATATCAGTTTTTTTAACATGATATTAAAAAAACTTTTTTTTTTTAGGACATTTTTCTTATTTTTATTTTTAAAACCATCACCTAATGTGTGTCTTTTTGATTGCAAAGTTTCATAATTTTCCGTCAAGTAGTTTTCGAGCCAATTCGTGACAAAGAATGTAAAAAGTCTCCAGTAAAACGCTACGCTCACTTCGTTCGCTTCGCTCAATAATTTTTAATTACCGGTCAATTTGACGACGTGCGGTAGGAACAGGTATACAAGAATTGTCGGTAGGTTTAGTATTAATTCGAATCGTTGCTCATAAATGCTCAGTTATTATTTATAATTGTTATCAAATTGACGTCAATTTGACGGTTGAAATTTAATTGAAAAAAAAAAAAAGCTTTAAAAAAATATTTTATTTATAATTAGAATCACCTAGCCTTATTAAAATAGAACAAACTACGTTAAACATAGAGTTCAATTTTGCACTATATATATATTATGATAATATTTCATAGAAAATACGCTTGCGATTATATTGCTTGTGTATCTAAAAATCTATGTTATCCGAATAAAGTGTTTTGATTTGATTTATGTAATTTGATTTAAAACCAAATTATATTGAAAATGTTAAAAATGAAGATACTCCGAACGATCCATTGTTTTCAACAAATGCAAATACAGACTAAAAATAAATAGAATAATAGTTAGGAAGCGAAGAATGTTCATTAAAATGGCGAAAATAATTAAATTGCAGAAAAAAGAGATACAACGTTTGAAAAAGAAAATCCCAAGTTTTAGAAAATAATTATTTTCAATAAGAAAGTAATACATTAAAGTGAATTTAACAACGAAGAATACATTACTTATTTCAAGTTGAAACGCTCCAGCGAAAATATAACTACCAAGGAAAGTTCCAAGACAACAACGAACCACTAGCCTTAATCAATTTATTGAAAAAAGATTCCATTCTTTTATGAAGCATTGCTGCAAAATACACATACAATATTGTACGATGAAAGAACTACGAGATAACCTTGCAGTTAACGAAGCCATACTTCACGTCAATTTTTCAGAAAATTATGGTTTGAAGTGTGCACAAGAAGTGCAGTCCAAGCATTTTGGCGGTAGCTGCCATTAAAAATTGTCTCCATACAGCTGTTTGTTACCAAGGAGTGCGGCTCAACCATATTCATTGACACTTCACATTTTCAATCCTACTCCCCTTCTTCAACCCAACCAATATACCCAACTATTCATAAGCTACCGGCTTATTACATACGTTTTACCAAATATTCTTTACTTATATATGTTTATTTATTTATTTAACTTCACGCCATATCCCTTGCGGGGCAGCCAGAGACGACGGAGCGCCAAACGCTATGGTCCCTGTATAGTTAGATACTAGTTTACTAAAAAAAACAGTGATTACACTTTATAATCTGTTTCAATAAAATAAACAAGGAAACTAAATAATAATTTAATTAATTACTACACACGCTCTGATTTTAAAATTATAATCAAAAATGTCTTACGCACCTTTGTACCATGTCTATCGGGAGCTCCGCCCAGCGGAAATTGTCCATCCGATACTTTCTATTTGTCATTTAGGTATAACACAATCTAAAAGCCATTTTCTGAGAGATAACGATATTTTACTTTTGAGTTCCCGCATGTACGGACTACATCTTCCGGTACTTATAAAAAGCGGTCTCCTGACCGACTACTCTACAGCGCACATTCTAAACGTCTACGGTTAGAAACTTATAACTCACAATTTACTTACTAATAGGTACTTAGTCATGTAATATGAGGGTAATATAATAAATATTTACACGAGCTAATGCAATACTTCGGAGATGGGAACAATGGGCAAGTCAAAATGGCATGTTGCTTAAAAGCGATACAGAACTGATATTTTATAGAAAGAACAATGACAATTTCTTACCTGAACCTTTTACGAAGCGTTTAAAATCAAGACATAAACGAAACTTAATCGTACTATTTAGTCGTTTTTATACGGTTTCAGATTTACGTAGCAAAGCCACGAAAAAATTGACTATTTAAGAAGCTGTTAATTTGTGTTTTTGTGTATTTCCGGGTTAATACAACTAGGGGCGTAAACAAACCCTCAATTTCGACTCGCGGCGCTTGCGAAACCTCGGGTGCCGTTTGCCTATTGAGCGAAGCGAACCCAGTGTATTGACTCATCGTTTCCAATTGACTTCAATGGGATATCAGTTTTCTGTCATGACATTAAAAAATAATAATTGTTAATTTTTAAATATTTTTTTTAAACCATCATCTACGAGTAATGTGTGTCTTTTTGATTGCAAAATTTCATAATTTTCCGTCAAGTAGTTTTCGAACCAATTCGTGACAAAGAATGTAAAAAGTCTCCAGTAAAACGCTCCGCTCACTTCGTTCGCTTCGCTCAATAAAAAAATAAAAAACTATTTAAAATGATAAATAGAAATATTAATTTTTCTTTGTTGTAACTAAATAATTGCGTTTGTCGTATGTATTTAGCTATAAGATTAATGAAATATATTATTATACGGCAATTTAAATGAATGATAACTGTAAACTGACTAATAGTTTGACTGACTTTGACACTATTGGAAGTTATTTTAGTTTAATAACAAGAAGTGAACTAAACTAGCTTTGCGTGATCTATTTTGTCTTACGCTGTCATCAAACGACTGCTATTCAACTATTCATTCTCGGTCGCCATAACTTAACTTGTTTCATTTTTAATATAAGTACCTATATACATTTTTTATTTATCTTTATTTATAGACTTTTATACATGTCAGTCCTATATTAAACTTAACTAAATAAACTTACAGCTACATTTTTCTAAACAAAATATATTATAATTTTTTTTTACCTATGCAGGTTGTCTAGGAAACAATGGATAACCTCTGAAAGGCTAATAGTAGAACTAAAGGCAATCAGACAAAAAAATATATATTTTTTTAAAGCGCCATTTCTCTAGCAGTGTAAGGTAAAAAAAAAAAAATATATATAACTATTTTTTTAATTTTTTTTTTCGGGCTTAGCTTTTGTTTCTACTATTAGCCTTTCAGAGGTTATCCATTGTTTCCTGGACACCCTGCATACTATACTATATGATCGCTACAAAGTAGCGGTACTCGTATAGGATTGGCGCTGCCTACACGATCGTGGTCGCGGGTCCGATACCTGCTCGGAGTGAATATTTGTATATGCAATTATACAAATATATAGTTCCAGTTTCAATTTGCAAAGAGGAAAGAACTGTTTTCTTACATTTACACAAATATTACTCATTCAATATATATTCGCGTTAATAAACGCAATAAAATCCATTCAAGACTTTCATTCCAAAGAAAGAAAAAAATACAGGTACATATACCTAGGCAACTGCGAATACTATGTGTACTCGAGTAGAGGTGTATCGTAGGATTACCTAACGTTACTAAACTATTAATTAATACTAAAAACATAATTTAAGAAATCTCTTACGTATTTTCACGAACGAACTTTGTTCGTTCTGTATTGTTTTCACTTTTCTCGGATGGATGGATGTATGGATGTATGAATAGGAAAAAAATTCATTACTGTCGAGAGATGGCGCTGTTTATAATTTACTGATTTAGTTTATTTTCATAATTAATTATATTACTATTTTGTTTTAATATTAATTAATTATATTAATTAATTCTTGTTTTTATTATATTTATTTTTATTTCTAAACGCCTCAAATAAATATTTTTACCTGATATGTTGTATGGAAAGCTGCCATTGTTGTTTTAGAAACAATTATTAAGAAATCAATACATAAATGCAGTTAACGATTTGTTGATTAAAAATAATACTATTATTTTGATTTTGGAGGGTAGATAACCTTTATGTCTCGGTGTAAAAGACGCGCAGTCCTCTCAAAGATTTAAGTTTTGGAAAAATCGTCATTCCTGTATGTGATAACACTCTAAATCGCTGCCTCTATATTGATAAGTATTCTCATTTAATTATTATTATTAAAATTATTAGTTTTTATATAAATTATTATTTTATTTTAATATTAATTATTTTTTTTATTAAGTAAATATAACTTAAAATGTTTAAAATTAGCAGGTTCATATTATAATTGTATTATTGTTTTATTTTATAGCTTTTGAATTTAGTTCACAACTTATGTTCACTACAATAAATTATTTATCGGTATAATGATGTTTTTTCTTTTATATATTAAATATAAGTATTATGGGTACCAATCTTATATATTTTTTAATAAGTACCTACTAGTTGTGTAGAAGTAATTTTATTTACGCATTAATATACGTACAGGATAGATATTTACTACACACATTCTGTCTGACGCGGCTACACTAGCTGTTCATTTATAACATCCACTGTCTACCTAATACTAGTAATAAGTAGATTTTTTGTATAATTTCTACCCGTCACACTTGCATCTTTATATTTGCATTTAAGCACTTTTGCAGCGTTGTATTTTTCGCACAATTAGCGAAGATAAATATGGTTTTTGAACTCCTTGTTCCCCAATAATTACGAATCGATTTCGGTAATTTCACTTTCTTGATGTATAATTTTCCGATAGCATTTTCCTTTAATTTCTTGCTGTGTAACATGTTCAAAAAAATCATCACATCATCCTTACTTTTAAGGATGGGTATTAGTGTACCTGATGGATCCAATGCTGTGGCAACAACATCGATCTTTATCTCGTCATCTCCTTCGAGAATTCTTCCAATATCATCATTTATATATCTGTAATGTTAAATTTTTCATGCTATTGTTTGAATGAATTTAATTTATCTAAAAAAATTAGGATTTTTAAAGCTACAGCAAAAATATACAGTTTTATTTTGGTAAATCATCTTTCTTCGGCTCATAATTTTTGTGACTTCATGTAGCAACTAACAACCCTTCATAAAATGACAATTGACAGCTCCATTACGAAAACACAAGCGCATAAATGTCTTTCCGCGATATTTTCTTGAGAAATGACTTCTACAAATGATGGAAAAGACGTGAAAAGTAATCAAATAAGTGGCCCCAAAAGCAAAACATATTTTATTGAACTTTACAAGGTAAGTGTTCGCTTTTTGATTATTATTATAAGCTCAAATAATGTGACGCCGTTGTGATCGTAAAGTTCACTTTACGTCCGCCATATTTGTCTTCTACAAAGTCTTGTTTTTCTATATTACTAATATTATATCGTTATTTACTATGTGATTAAATTTATAAAATACTTAATTTTCAATAACGGATATGTAATTGCCATATTTTTGCCTTTTTAATAGTTGTATTCTATGTAAAGTATAATTTGCAAATCGCCGCTGAAAAATAAATTCCGATTTGTAATAAAGTTAATAAACTATTACATTAAAATTATAACCGATAGTTAGTGATATATGTTCGATAAAAATTATATTCTAAAACTTCCTCTTCATATCTCTATAGTATTTATATTTATTTGACATCTTTCAGCCATACTTATACATGCTAAAGTCACGTATTCCCATTAAACCATACCTATACGAATCACAACATCTAAGAGTAACCTTACACATGTGGTGTAAGGTTACTCTTAGATGATATCATTGTGACTCAATATTCCACCTGTCCCACACTATTTAATTGGCAATTGATAATTAGTTTTATTATTTAAACATCAACAGAGCATAGTACTGTTCTTTGTATTGTATCAAAGCATATATACTGTTTAGCAACTTTGCAATCCTTGAGAGACCATAAAAGTAACTAGTCTTTTTTCTTTGTATTAAAAAAAACTCTGCAAAAACTTAAAAATTGTTTAACATTTGTTTTTGAAATTTGAAAAACTAATTCATGTTGCTATGTTTAAAAATATAATAGAAGCAAGTGGAAATAATCTATGCATGTTGTATAATTGAAAAAGTATGCGAGCTTGTAGAAAGAAAGATGTAGCTGCCATCATTTTTATAACTTTTATAACAAAAATTATAACTCTTGTTAATTCATATTCAATCAAATGTATAATTCAGCCTACATAAATATTATATCTTGGCTAAAACAGATAATTAAAAATTCTTAAATTACAAAATAAGTAAATAACAAAGTTATGAACTCTTCTGTCCAGTCACTCGATGCACGCCTGAGCGGCGAGTGCTCAGCGGAGGAGCGTACGCGGCTGGTGTGCCAGTCGTGGCGCCGCGTGCACAGCTTGTGCCAGCACTCGGCGCCCACCACCCAGCTGCATCTTATCAACTGGCTGCAACAGCACACAGCACACACTATCTTACAAGTATTTACCTCTATCACTATATTAGTTTGCATTGTTTATTTAGCAATTCTCCTACATTTAATATTATTTTAATTTTTTGGTTTTAACATATTTCCTATTACCTTACAGACAGAATGGCAATCTCCCAAAAGCAAAGAGCAGCACACATGGCTCGAACGGGCAATTGACGAGTTTATTCAAGAGTGCCGGGATGCCATATCTAAGAGAGATGGAGGCTGGAGCCCACCATGGGAGCATCAGCTGCAGCTCAGGGCGCTGTGGTTCAAGAGTACTTTGCCCAATCCTTGGGGTCACGGTGTCCTTAAGGCATTATTGGACTTAAAAGGACCAAAACCAAGCGATGATGAGGGTAAAAGACATTTAAAAAAATAAACAGTGTTTAATAATAAACAGTAAATGGTCACAATACAAGTATCATGAATTTTCAGTTCTAGAATGGCTCAAGTTAGAGCGCGGGGTAATGTTCGTGACGCGGCTCCGCCAGCTGGCCGCGTCCAAGTGCGACGACCTGGCGCTGCTGCTGGCCACCGCCGTCATGGACAAGATGCGGGCAGCCACTGTCATTGTGTCCGACGTTGAGCAGGCAGAGGCTAAAGGTATCTTTGATGTTTTTGGTTCTCCCTCATTAAATAATTAAAGCTTAGTTATTGCCATTTAGATCAAGTTAAGAGTTGTTGTGAATATTAAAAAGGTATTTGTATGTAAACGTATTCTTCAATTACATTTAAATATAAATATATTAAAAATAAAAGCAGTCATTATATTTTTAACAGGTAATCCAGAATTACTCACCAACAAGGAGTCGGCCTTCGTGAACTCTTTACGGGAAGGAGCCGGATTTACAGAGGAAGTTTGGATGCTCATCACTGACATAGAATTTGTACTCCTATACAAGGGTGAATTGCGCTCCAGATGTATTGAACTGGTAGGTAATTAAGTATGTACACATAGAAAAATAATCTATAAACTTTATTTAATCTAATAACATCTTTGATGATCACAACAAATATACTGTCTAAGTGGTAATGGGGGTGGGACTCCATGGAATATTGAATGTGTTTAATGTACATATTGCAGGCTAAACAAACCCCTCTGCTCAACGGCTACCAACTCGTCAAGCGCCTTCACACTCGCCTGGAGAAATCGCCGCGCGACAAAAAGTTATGGAAGAATGCCAAGGAGGCGGCGACGCTGGTGGCGCAGGTGGGCATGAGGGACCTACGGAGATACTGAGATTAACTTATATTGTTCAGATTTTCATATCCAATACACCTCAACGTTCTGAACGTTCCAGTTCCACTTTAACAGTAGAAAGAATATTTACCATTTAAGCACGTCTCCGGCAGATAGCGCTGAAAAAACCTATGTACACATCCTAAATTATGTATTATTTGGTTTTAATTACATGTTCACACAGTCCTTTTCGTTGTTAATTGTGTGTGTGTGTGTGTGTTAGGTGGTGATAGCTCGGTGTATGGTGGTGCCGCGGTGTTGGGGCGCGGCTCGCGGTGCACTGGCGGGGTGCGCGGGGTTGCTGGCGCTGATGCTGGCGCCCGAGCGCCTCCGCACCGCCGCCGCGGCGCTGGCCGCGCCCGCCGCCACCTCCCGGCATCTCTACACGCTGGCGGAGGCCGTGCACGACCGAGTGGGTTTCTAATATCTTATATGTGAAGTCGATTATATCGTATATAGAATGATAAATCGGTCGAGCATTACCCTGATACTGTTCGTTTGGCAGAGAGGGACGGAGGTCGCACGTCCGAGTTTTTGGAGTGTCGGTAAATTGACTATAAGACATATAAATGTCTAAAGTAAGAGTACCGTTGTCGGCCGAGGATCGAAATGTGACTGATCGTGCCTCGTTTATCATTTCAGTGCAAAGACGAGAGGACACCGTTCGTTTGCGAGCTGTACGTCCGCGCCATCACCGCCGGCATGAACGAGCTGGAAAGACTTAAAATTAAGACTGAAAAAGTAATATAATTTTTACTATGTCCTTTTTTTGTAAATGGTATTGAATCACCTTTGGGAATATATTTACACCATTACGATTCATATTATTTAACTATCACCTTGTGGCTATGTTTTTTTAATGTAGTTATAAAAAGGATTTATAATCCACAAAACCATTCCTTCCTGTACAATACAATATACTGTAAAGTAAAATTAATTAATATGTATTCATGTCTCGTGCATGATTAAATACGAGGTGGATATATTCTTTACTGTATAAATGAACGGGACTAGTGAATGGACTACACTTACTAATAATTGAACAATCCATGAAAATGTGTAGGAAACTAACCTACTAGTACTTATTCCAGGAATCGGAAGCCCGAGCCACCGAGAAGACTCTATCGAGCTGGTTTTCCAAATTGGGGGGACTGCTGTCCGGGAGCCGGCGCCTGTACTGCGAGTGCATCCTCACGGCCTTCTCCGTGCACCCTTCGCCCGCCATGTACGAGAGGGTGCAGGCCGCGCCCGCGCTCGCGCCCCTGAAGACTGTAAGTGTCATCATCCACCGTCACGTGGAGCTCGACTGCCTCCGCCGACTTATTTTCAAAAAACACGCGGACCTTTTTCGACTTGGGATCCAAATCCGACTTCTTGGTCTTTATTTCTGGGCTTTAAAAAATAACTACGGATAGTGTTTTATTGTACTAAATTCGACTGCCAGTGGACATTTAAAATAATTAATATTTGACTATTGTCTTAATTGTTTATTATGTATTTCAAATCTATGACGTCTTAAATCAAATGACGTACATTTCAAATAGCCGTTTCTTTAAAGGATATACAAGAGACAAACGAAGAAGCCAACTCCGAATACGGCAGCTGGGCGACGGACAGTCGCACTCAAACAAATTTAGTGAAAACTTCGGAAACTTTGAACCTAAAAAAAACCCAGAAACAGGCAAATGTTCTATCGACGGCAATCTTTGCGGAGGGCGAAGCCCTAGGCCTCGGGGCGGAGCTGTGCCAGGATCTCGCCGTACTGATATCTGGACCTCGAATTAAGACACTGTCTTGGGACACTGATAGGTTTGTACAAAAATAATGTTCGGTTTTAATATACAACAATAACACCTGTAATAATATTCACATATCATATAAACTAAGTTATTTAGCTTATCTTTAAAGTCTATTATATTATATCAATAAGAGAAAACGAATTCTTGTATAAACATTTCGTAGATAGGTTTATAACGAAGAGCATCAGGAAACTACAGAAATACTTTTAACAAGTGGATTTGATGTTTCCCTCGCTTATCCCATCAACCAAGTCGACACGTAGTCACGATAGGCCCTTTACGGACCACCCTTAACAGGGTTCGTCGAGTACGTCGACTGCGACCAGAATCTGCCTATAATAATAATAATAATAATTTATTTGCAAGAACACGCCACATGGGCACATGGGTTCTAAAAATGAAACAAATAAAATTCACACTTCTCAATGGTTTCCAGTGTGAGAATGATAGTTAAAATGTAAATACAAGTGATGGTATCGGCGGCGTGTGCGCAGGGGTGCGCTGCTGGAGAGCTGCGCGGTGTACTGCGAGCGCACGCGCGGCGGCACGCGGGCCCTCACCACCGAGCTGCGGTTCCTCAACCTGGACCCGCGCTGCTTCCAGCACCTGCCCGAGGAGCGAGACGACGACGGGGACCTCTACTACGGCATCGAGAAGGGTACCCTACTTTATATAGATAGTGCAATCCGAAGACGCGCCCCACCAATTTTTGGTTGAGGGGATCGCGGGGTACGGGGAGTTTGTTGACTCGTCACGAAAGTTGCTCTACTTTATATTTTTTTAAATGTAAAATATCAGCGTGTTGTACTTAAAGCCAGGTATGCAAATTATTGTTTAGAAGTTTGTAGTTACTAAAAACACACGAAAAAAGCAAAGTAATTTAAATTTGAAATTAGCAAATTTTATTAAGATTTTATTTCATCTTGCTAAGTAAGAAAAACTATTTAATATTTTCTTTTTAATTTTAGGCAAGAGAAATTATTTCTAAAGTTTATGATTTTATGAAAAAAGAAGGAAGTAGAAATAAAAAAAAACAACCCTTTCGTATCAGTTGGGTAAAAAATATAAAATTAAGGTAGGCATCTTTCACTTTGACCATGACACTCTCCTGATTAGTCCATTCAGTGTAGTGTGCGTGTGTGTACCGATAACACTCACATTGCCAAAGATAGCATTTATATTATAAACGGTTAGGAGGAATAGTGGGGCGCGTCTTCGTGGATTGCACTGTCTATAACACTTGATTGCATTTAATGAGAAGTGACAGTTTAAGTAGCTGTGTGTCCCGTCCGTGCTGACGCGACCACACGTCTAAATGTTTTAACTGTGGCGGGGACTTAAGTTTTTCTGAATCGTTTCAGGTTATGAACATTTGGTAGATTTACAAGAACCTGAAGAAATTTGGCAAGATGCTGCATCCGACGACGGAGACAAGAGTGACGGTGCCGCGATGGACTCCCCGCTGGCGGTGCTGCGCCGGAAGCAACATAAAACTAAACCTCTAAAATATAGCTCGGATGAAGAACCGCTAAGTTTGGAAGCAATCGCCAAATCTAGTCAGAAAAAGGAAAGGCCTCACAGTAAAGAGAGAAGTAGAGAGCGAAAAGATAAGAAACATAAGGCGAAAGTGAAGCAAGAGCCGAAAGACGAAGGTGGAGAAATAGATCAGGGAAGTGAAAAACAGAAGAAGAAAAAGGAACGAAAAGAGCGAAAGAAAAAGGAGAAGGATAAGGATACACCTCAAACGCCGGTAGCGAGGCCTAGTGGCTCGCTCTCCCGGCTCGTCGGTATGAAAGTGGCGGGATTGTCGAGTTTAAACAGTGCCCCGGAGCGACGCGCCGACGGCACCGTGTGCGTCACGGACAGCGACTACGACAGCCAAGGCAAGTCCTCGATAGCGTCGTTGAACTCCGAGGGCAACGACCCCGACGTTCTATTTGACGGCCTCTTTTCAATGGAGGAGACAAAATCGCCGGAAAAAAATGTGAACGATAACATTCAAAGAGCAAATGTGAATAAAATGGAAGAATTAAGTTTATCCACGGCAACTAAGTATCAGAAGAGTCAGTCTCCAAACTACCAAACCCCATTACTGTCTTCGAACGTTAGTCACGTCAAAGAGGAAGTCAAAAATAGTATCAAGAAACTAATTGAATTTAGGCGCTATAAGAACATCACCGACGACCCTTCAACGAGGACCCTGAACACCCAAAGGATCATCTACGACCAACAACAACAACAACAATCACCCCACAACAAAACACCCGTGACTATAATTAACACTCACACTCCTAAGGTTTTGATACATAAAGAGCAAATAAAACAGTTACATATTTTCAAAGATGAGGTTAACAACATTTTACAGAGTACATCTCTTGGTAAGGATAGCAATGGCGTCAATGAAGCAGCAGAGAGATCGTTACCTCCAAATACTATTACGAAGCGACCCAATGAAAAAGCGAAGATATCGGGTTACAAAAGTAGTGCTTCAAGGAAAATAGAACAACCATTGCAATTACATGAATCAATGAGCGTCGCTAATCCACGAGAACTATTGGAGAAGGACAAAAGAGCGGCAGAGTCGAGTCAATATAAACATCAAGAAATTATCAAACATTTAGAAAAAGGTCCAAGTAAAATGGTCTTTCCGGATATTTTGAAAGCGCTGCCGTGTAACCGAGCCGACCAACCATTGCAAAAGAGCGAAACCGTCATCCACAATATGTACCAAAGCGGTCCCCAACACGTCTCTAATGCATCGCCCGTTTCGCTCCATGCGAAGGTTGCGAGTACAAATAGAGGAGTAAGCCAAAGTCCGCACCACCAGCATCACCGCCTGGTGGTACATAAGCACGATCCCGGCCAACGACAATTTCATAATTTTCTTAAGGATTTACAGGTATCCATAAATGCCGGCGCCACCAACGACAAACAAGATAGGAAAACTTTTCCCGCACAGACAAATTCAAAGCAAACGCTTCAACAAAAGAAACCCGATAATGTGCCCAACACTTTCGCGCGTATGAGTTACTTAAAAAACAAACAGACCGACTTTAAATTGAAATCTACGGAGAAAACAATGCAAAATAAGAGCGTACACGTCGCCCCGATCGAAAACCTGCAACATTTACACTCAAAGGGGGGAATATTCATATCAAAGATTGACAAAACGAAACATCCAACGTCTATCGAAAGAGATAAAATTAAATTGGAAAATCGAGAGAATAAACTTAAGGTTAAAAAAGAAACGATAGATGCTATGAATTCACACAAGATATCGACGCCCCTAAGTATTGTTAAAAAACACCCAACTATGTTGAATATACTATCGAGCGGAAGCGAAAAGCACGTTCCTAACACCTCGAGCGTCAGCAACTTAAAGTGTTTTGAAACAATGCAACCCGAAGCGCCTGAACAAACATCGTTTCTATCAGAAAAAGATCAAGATGACATGCTGCAATTATTACGTCAACAATCGTTATTAAATTCGATGAAAGGGCAACACAAGACTCATATTCAAAAAAGCTCAACAGACAGTGTTACTATATTAAACAACAAAACGCCGTCAATTGTAAATCCCATTCGACGACCATCCGTTAGCGCAAGTAATATAAAAATAAATAAACCCACATCTGAACCAAAATGTTCTAATGAGAAACCGCTCCCAAACTCCACGTTAAAGATTTCTAATACTAAGCCAACAAGTGCTTCTCATTCTAAGAAACGGAATATAAAGGAAACGACAAAAAATTCGAAAGATGCATCGAAGCAAAGCGACTGGGAAAGCGTTATGAATGCTCTTTTGGCGACGAAGACTCCGAGCAGAGTGTCTCAAAGCGGACCGAACGCTCTGGACATAGCGCTCGATAAAGATTCTTTTGATAGGTGTTATTCGAGCAACGCGATGTCACAAACTCAGAGGAAAATCAATTCAAGTGTTATCACAGAAACAACCAAAAGCAACTCCGCCATTTCCACCCAGAAACCAATTTGTGATATAACAGAAACAGCGGCGGCCAAAGGTGGTGAGAATTGCGAAATAAAATCAAAAGATAGGGAATATGCAAGTAGTAGCAAATCTCAAACGATTACTAGACTATTGAAGGTATCGAAACCGGTGCTCAAACCGAAACCAATTTTTATAGAAAACCACTTAGATTTGGCGAAAAGACATACATTCCAAGGACCGGGCAAACCGTTACCAAGTGTCATACAGAACAGGAACGATCCTTTCATATCTGGTATTAAAAATTCTGATTATGATTTACTAGAAGAACTGATGGATGATGATTTGCGTCAAGAAATAGGAGAGTTATCAGACGAAGAACCTTATGATGCGTCCCCGCCAAATATGACGAAAAAAAATAATCCAGCATTAAATAAAAGTTTATATGTTCAACAACAGCGACCTATCGAACCATTTGACCATACGTATAAACTCACTGATTTAAATTACAAAGACTCTGTGAGATGTCAGAATGTTTTAAAGCCTATGGTACACGGTAAAAAGTGTACGTTAAGTAAGAGTAATTCCGATGTGAAGCTACGTATAACTTCCAACGAAGTAATCTCGTCGGGAAATATTAACAATAATGTAAACTATTTTCCCGTAATTAATGATACTGGTGCAACCGTTAGAAACTCGAATGAAGTAAAAAATAATCTCAATTTAACTCCAAAAAAGACGAACGTCTACACACAACAACAAAATAACAAAATAAGTCCCATTGTCGTCGACCCAGATTCATCCGTAAAAATAGATGATCAAACCACGAATATTAATATTAATAAGGTGCAAAACAGTCACCTTAACATTTTAGATCCGACGAGAGTGGTTTTAACTGTCCCTCCAAGAAACGCACAACCAAACGTAATGCTAATTGACAATGACTTCATTTACGACTCCCTTTCAACCGTGAACTTGGAACAAAATGTGAATGGGGCTGCTTCAAACTATAACCATAACACGTATATTGCCGTTAATCAAGTACCAAAGGTAACTGTGTACCGTACAACTCAGTTTGCAACTTCTATTCGAAGTCCTGTGCTGATTGAAAAATCTATCGTTTTTCCAGCATCTAAAAACGATAATAATGTTGCTGCTGAAGTGGCACAATTGACATCAAGTTCAATAGTTCACGGAGAGATAAGTAACTCTTTAATTTCTCCAAATAAATTAAAAACAGATAGAAGAAATGACGTACCTGGTAGAGAACAAACATTTTCTAAGTTTGGTAATGAATTACTGTCAGAACCCACCAATATAAAGCTAACAAATAAAGATGACGCAAACCAACGTACCTCCGTGTGTAATATTCTATTAAATGATAATTCCCCAGAAATATTTCAGAAAACTCAAGAGCATAACACTTCTAGCACTGACAAAAAAAACTGTTCAATCAGTCATATACCAACATCGGTCATTGTGTCTTCCGATAATTACGGCACAATAAATTCATCTCACTTGGGCAGTAAAATCGACAACGAGAAACCATCAATGTGCCCCCAGAATACAATTAGGGACAGTCCACCGCAAAAAGATAAAATAGTAAAAGAAGATAGCACAAATACTGATACCCCAATCGTATTTCATCTTAAGGATATTCAAAGTAGTGATATAAAAGTTTCACAAATTGAAAATGTTAATAAACAGAATACATCAGCAAACCAACACCATAGTAGAACATATCTAAAGCGGCTACGAATACTCAACAGAGAAATAGAGCATCGATGTCGCGTTGAACCTATTGTACTTTCTTATGAACCAATTAAATCTAAACAAAATGAGGAAGTGAATAGTGACAAAGTTGAAAGTCCTTTACTCGGGCCGTCAATTGCGGCTCCTAAAAACCTTGAATTGGCAAAATCAACATGTCGTCGTATTTTATTACGATCTTCAAATTCTTTAAATGTTACGAAATCGCTAAGTAAAGGGAAAAGTAAGTTTATTGATGTTAGAATGGGGCAAGCTAGAGTGAAACACAAATCTACGCCTTACTCGAAACAGTGTAACGATGAATTTCAAAAAAACGACGCCGCACATCTAACAGAAACATCTAATACAAAAAAAGAATATATAAGGTCACCCCAACCGATATCAGAAGGAGTAGTTAAAAGTATAGATGACATAAAGGACACAGAAAAGTTGAATGTTCTTAATGACAAAAACGAGAATAACATTGATTCATGTAATACAAGTAGTGTAGCAGAAAATATGGAAACTTCGGTGACACCTGTCGTGAAAATAAATGAATCTAAATTACCTCTTCAAAAAGAAATCGCTGGATGTGATACACAGGATAAGCAATCAAATTATATCACAGAATATAATGCAAGTGATACTCCAGAAAAGAAGGAACTACAAACAAGTACAGAAGATATCACTGAGGTTGATACAAACACGTTGAATGGCCAGTCCGAGGAAATAAAGAGTATTTCAATGCAATATCAAATTTCTACTAATAACAATAATATAGTTAAATGTGTTAGCGGTACAAGTACTAGTGACCAAAATCAGAATATAAAAGATGAGTTCAACGAAAAAATTTTTTTTGAAGAATTACCTAATTTGAGTAATGATAAATCAAAACGGTATATTCGTATAAAACTTCGAAATGACAGTTTTAAAGCTTCAATATCGGGCAAAATCAACGTTAACATCGATGCAATATTAGAAGATCCGTCTATAAAATCCATGTTAATGGAAAAGATGAACTGCAACACCAAATGCATTTTAAATATTAAGCAAATCGCCGTTCCATCTAAAAACCGTCCATCGGTTATAAAGACTCCTATTCAAGACGTGTCCTATGTCGTTAAAGATGACCTAGAGACTATTAACTTAATAAGCGACGATGACGAAGACTTGACGCAAAATTTTGAAACAGAGTTTGGTATTTTTAAAATTGCTACAATGAATCCAAACTTATTTACAAAACATCAAAATAAGTTTTCTCAAAGATGTGAAGTCAGAATAGAAAGTAGTAAGTTAAAAAAAAATAATGTGAGTCATACAGTGGAAGAAAATGTTACAAATTCTACAACTTCTGTTGAAAATATATGCGTTACATCACTAGAAATTCCTAAAAATATTGTGGACTATATAGAAATAGATGATTCTTCAAATGAAAGTATATCCTTAATGAGTAATTTAGATTGCGCGTTAGTAAATAATTCGTTAGGTGAAACAAAGTTAAACGATTTGGTAACAAATAATATTAGTCAGAATATAACAGAAAGTGAACCACACTTAGTAAATTCTAAAATACCTCAAACATGTGAATCTTCACAAAATATCTCTGAAGTTGAAATAAAGGATTGCTCATTAAAAATAGAAAAATGTGACAAATTGATAAAACAATATGAACAATTGAAGATAAAAAATAAAAAATGTTTTGTTAATTTAGTAAGATGTGATAGTTCTCAACATTATAGGATGAAAACAGAAGAGGTTTCTGATTTAAAATCAACGGAAGAATTAAATCAGCTTTCAGATATTTTACATGCAGATGAAGAAATTAGTGAAACATGTGAACAATCCCTAAAAAGGGTTGATTCAGTATCAATATTAAATGATTTATTAATATTTGAAGAAGAAGGATCAAGTGTACCAGTCCATCCATCCAGTCCAGTACCATCAGTTATCGAATCTGATATGTACACCACTTCAACGGCCAATGCTGATACTTTTAGTGAAAACAATTCTGTGATTGACTTTCTTCCACTACATTGTTTTGCGGACTGGATGATGACAAAATCAAAGAGTCGTGTTATGGAACCGGAGTCCAATGAGTGTAAATTAATGCCTTTTGGTCTCGAGAAAACTCATGTTATAGCAGACGATATATCAACAGATTGTGACAGTGATAGAGAAAGTAATTCAGCTTCTGACAAAATTTATTATGAGAAAGGTAATTATGAAAAAGAACGTGATATATTTCACGCCCCTAGCCTTGTTAAAATAATTGTAGATTTTTTTGCAAACAACATCCATATCATAGAAAGCTTAAAACCGACACAGACAAGTTGTAAATTTCAAAATGTTTTACTAACTCGTTCCTTAAAAAGAAAACTGAATGATTTTAAAGGTAACAGAAACTACAATAAAATATCTAAACTGGAAAATAAATCTACTGTACTAGATTCAGACAAGACAAAAGAATTAGTAATAAGGCCGGAATATGAAAGTGTTAAAAATAAACCAGAATCATTAAAAAATATTTGTGGTTTATATTATGTTAAAATTTTTAATCGATATAAGGTAAAGTCTGCTGCTCCTGCTATGAATTGCAATAAGCAAGATGAACATCACGAAAATAAGAACGAAAGCAATTTACTGACATGTGATATTACCGAACAAAATATCACTACTAAAGCTTTGGGAACCTTTGAACCCATAGAATCAGTGATAGGGAAGGCCTTTGAAGAAAAACGGTCAAACAACGATGAAAATAAATATATGAATATGCTTGATTGTGATATTGAGCAAAACGAAAATGTTGGATGTGTAAATTTATCAATGGTGCAAGAAATGGATTTAGACATAACAAAACCATTAGCAAATGCTGCTAGTGGTTTTAAATGCCAAGATGGTGGTATAAATAATAGTAAATCGGATAATACTTGTATAGAACTTCAAATTACCTCACAACACATTGAAAAGGACATCCAAAAACTAAATTATGCTATTGAAGCAAAAAATACACTAGACTATTGCTATGCAAAAAAGGATGAAAACATTAAACTTTTTGGTAGAAACAAAATCTTAACGTCGGAAGCTTATATTTCAAATAAGACCATCTTAAAAGAAAATCCTGATAAAGAATCTATGTTAGAAATACCGATTAATAGACTTATTTCTCCGATCAAAGATGACTTTAGTTATAATATTGAGATGGATAAAAAGAACGTTGCGACTTCAGACGTAATAGTAAACAAAAACGACGAAAGAAAAGTTGATGTTCCTTCACAAAAGTTGAGTAGCGATCATTCCAGTGAGGCTTTGATTCATTCCAACATTAAACTACAAATTAATAAAAATTTCGAAAGCAACTCAAATATAAATGATGATCAACTAAATATAGAAAAGGAAAGTACTACTTCACTAACCGTGGCAACTACAGAATACTTTTCAAGAAGAAATTCAGAAGAAATCTATAATCTTTCACATAATGCAAAACTAGAGGAAGATAATATTGATAATCAATTAAATATAGATATTAAGTTGTATAACTCATTACCACCTCAAAATCATAACCGGCTTTGCAATACACATAATGATGAAAGTGTTATTCTGACCGTCGATATAAAACAAAAAGAAGCGAACAGTTCTGATGATTTTATTCATTCAGACAAGGTTATAACGAATTCCAAAGCAAATCATCAAAAATTAGACATAAATATCAATTATCCATGTTCGACCGAGAATAGTAATCTTCTTTATAGTATACGTGAAAATGCTATAAATATTAAATCACTTGATTTTGAAAATGAACAAATAAAAGAAAACGAAGTCGAACTTGCTAAATCTTTAGAAAAGACCGAAACAGAGATTATTGAGCCTTCTTCTGCAGAATGTAATGATAAGTTAAAGGAAAATCTTAGCGTAACAATGCCTTTAGAAGACCTTGAACAGATAAATAATCTTAACGGTAATAAATTAATGGTAGATAAAATTGTCAGTAGCCCATGCTCGTCTCAAGTATATGATATATGCAATAAAGAAGGCTATAACGATAGCGATTGCCCGGATTTAATAATTCCACAGTTCAAAAGTGACGAAGCTGAAAAAGTTATTCCTCCCGAAGAGATTATAGATCCTAGTTCCTATGACAATAAGCTTGATAAAACAAATTATGATCAAAGAGAAACGACAGTTGAGATTAATCATGCATGTATCTACAATAAAGATAAGATATCACCTGAAGAATCTTTGATAAGCTTTGAAATAAAACCTGTCCCTCCTTTAGAAAAAACAGATATTATGAATATTAAAAACGTAGAAAAAATTAGCATTCCCGAAAGTGTTGGAAACAAATGCGATATAAATGTGTCAAATAGTTTAGAAAAGGTAAATATTAAAAGTGATACCAATGACAGTGAGTTAGAAACATATGAGGATATAGAGAACAAAACTAACGTTGAAAACGATTATGTGTCAAATAAATTGATACAAAATAACAGAACTGTAAGCATTAAATTAAATAATGAAAAAAACAGAAATAACTCTTTAACTTCTGAAAATAACAATATTGTTGATAAAAAGGAACCACTATCGAAGATTGCTGATTTAGGCGTGGAAACAAATAATGAAAATAATATATTGCAAAATGAAAACTCATGCTTAACTGAAATAAATAAAATAGATCTTAATCAGAAGCATATCTTTGATGTTTTACATAAAATAAGTAAAGAAAAAGTTGTTTGCAATAAGCATGTAAAATACGAAAACAATATTGTAAGTGAGAAGCCCAAACAAAAAAATGTTACCCTTCTCTACAAAGGTGAATCTCGTGTCGAACTAGAAGGCTCTATTTACGAAGATCCAGTTGTTGGTACATGCTATGTCTTTCCTATATTAAATAATGCTTTTTTGCCTGAGGATATCTTAAATAATGTGTCTAATGATAAATCTACTGGTGTTTTACAACGTTTCAAAAGTAAAATTATGAAAGACAAAGAAGATAACAAAATCGACGACAAATGGGTCAACTTTAATGCATTGCCAAAAATAACATACTTAAAAAGAAGATTAAAGCAAGGTGACATAAATGAACAAAATTTAAAACAAAAAAAAAGAAATTTAAAACGTAAAATAGATTTCACCGATACGAAACAACATGCGAAAAAATACCGCAAAGGTAAAAATATCGACTATTCAAAATTAACATCTATTAATGATTCGGCTTATACTAAAGAGTACAAACGCCTTTTTGACTATTACAATTCTATAACATTTTCATATTCTAGACCATTTCATATAGAACATATAGATGTGTCTAACTTGCTCAAATCATGGCCAATAAGAGGTATTACGGTTGATAATACTGATCAGACTGATTTTAAAAACTTACTTTTTATAGATGAAGATATATATAAAGATCCACATGACCCCTTGCACCAAACTTTTTCAGAGGAAATATCCAACTGTAACAATCAACAATATACTTGCAGTAATATTATTGAAAACAATTTTAGTATGGGTTTTGGTGAGGGGTCCGACAGAGTCATACATGTTTCGAAAAATGAAGATAATATTTTAAAATTTTCGGCTGCGACTCTGTCGGACGTAAAACAAGCCCAGCCGTTTTTAATGTCCAATCACTATGAAGCAAAAATGGGAAGAACCCAAAAGCGCGAACCACATAAAGAACAAGAAGAAGTTTTTAAACGATATTTGAACTATATTCAACTAAAAGAGAAAGTACGTACATTTTTTCAAAATACTACCGTCGAGTTAAATGAAAGTTGGCTTACGGATAATAAAATAAAATCCAATAAGTATAACATTAATAATCGATTTCCATATGAATTGACTTGCCCAGATTACATTAGGCCTGTTCCATTTCAATGTGTAGTGCAAGTAGTTCAGGTAGGCCAATTGCCTGTAAGTGCAGCACAAAATCCTGTTACATGTGATCCACGTGTGACCCAAGTAACGGACGCTAGTCCATCACAATGTTCAGGAGAGAATAGTCCGCATGATTCACAATCGCCTATTAAAACTGAATATACGGAGCTAACAACAGCTGATATAAGCTTACCTTTAGTTCAAGAGTACGAACGACATATTGAAGCACAGGAATCATCGAAAGTTTTAGCAAGTCTTGATAACATTCCTGTCGAAACAGAAATCAAAACTGAAATTAAAGACGAAATATCTGATTTTGAAAACGATCAAAACGATTGTAATGAAAACAATGTTTTACAAACGTTAGTTAACAAACATATAAATAATATAGAATATCCGTACGAATCAACCGATTGTACTGAGACCTTGCATACACAAAAGAACTCTGAAACTCAATACGAACAAGAAATATATAATGATAGCGATTTTATACCTGATCAAAAACAGCACAGTAGTACTCCTGAAAAAACTGACCAAATAGCTCACGCAATGAACGCTGCGGGTATTACAACAACATCCGATGCAGTGTCTAACTCCAGGACGTTGGTTAATGTTATGTCTCCGAATATTGCTCATGAAATTGCTCGTAATGATCCACCATCACCTAATAACATATCAAAGGCTACTATCAACTCAATGACCTTGCAGCAAGCACTTGCACAAATTTTGCCTCCACCATTGAATCCGACTTCACAAGAGAATAATCAGTCTTCGACTAATCCATCGCTATCTTCCCAAGTATTGCATATTGTTCAGGGTAAAAATTCGAATAGCAACCAAATGACTTTAGTAGACAACTCACAAAATTCTGTCATAAGCAACTCCAATACTCCTATGTTACACATAGTTCAAAATAAGGGATCACATACAAATTCTACATCTAATACAAATGCCGGACAACATACTAACGCTTTTGGAGGATTGTCTCTAGTCGATTCAAGTTTACAAGGTAACAGCCAACTGCTTCATATCGTAAATACTGGCAGTCAAAAGAATAGTACTTCAGGACAATTGCTCAAGAGGGTAAATCTTTTAACTAATCTTACAAACACTCAAGGTTCTAATGAGCAAAAGATGGTTCAGTTTGTATGTAAGTCTGCGGACGGAAAATCAATTCAATTGAATTCTCCACACCAAAGAAGTATGGTTTTAAGATTGCAACCCATCGAATCTAATATACAGAACAGCCCAAAGCCAACAGATTGCCAAGAGTTAAGTCCTGTTACAAATGGTAATAACTCATCACCTATTAAGGAAGGACCACATACTCAACATGAAATAAAATCTCGTTCGGTATACGAAGAAAATTATGCCAAGTTCATTCAAAGTTCAAATAAATCTGCACCTGAGAAATCAACAACTCTACCAAAATTTAATCAAGCTTTTGGTAAGCAGGTATTTCAAGATAATAATCAAAAGGCAAATGATTTAAATTCTAATAATTCTCATTTATCAATCAATTCTTCAGAAAGCTCTGAATGCCAAGGTACGGATAATGCTATTAACATTGACCATATAGGCCAAATTAGTAGCCCACCACTTCTTCTAAGAAAATCTCCAGCTCAGGCATCACAAACACAGTCAAACCTAGTTCAACAAATAAAGCAAACCATTGCCCCAATGAATATACAGACAATGCACGGCGGTGTTATTTATACACGCCAAATTCCTGTAAATATAGGTGGTGGACAAACGATTAACTTGATTACAGTTCCTAGTACAGAACTATTGGATAACGATAATCAAAAACCGTCGGGTGAAGTTAAATTTATTAATCAAAGTGACACAGAACCACCAATTATAAAAATTGTACCACACACTCAAAATAATTCAAGTGGGGAAGGTTCTACAGAAGAAAGTAACAGTCATGCCGGAACAACAAATGAAAACGGTCAATCGACACCAACCCAACACCAACCAGTTTTAACGCAGATGCGTATTAAATTGCCTATGCTTAGTAAAACACCTCAAATGGTATCAGGTACTAGAGTAGCGAGGCCATCTTTTTTTCAAATACAACGTAATGTAATTGGAGGTGCAAATCAACCAGTTTATCAACAGCTTGTTTTAACGGCTGCCCCTCCTCTTAGTCAACATATTCGATTACCTCAAGCGCAAACTACTCGACAAGTAAAGGTATCGTCTGATGGCCAATCTTCTTCGGAATCGCAAATGAGTACTTCAACTCTCGAACAACTTCGGGAATTCGATATGGTTTTAGAACAAGTAAAGGAAAGGAGTACTGTACAACCTAACACGATTCCGAATAATGCTTTCGCTAAATTGCACGAATCATCTTTGGATACGACTGACGGTTCATCTGTAACATCTACGGTAACGGAGTCTACACAGCAAGTTCTATATTCTATTGGAAATAATCAGTCGTTAAATGTAGCCTATGTAAATAGAAAACCTAATCCAACCTTTGTACGATCTCCCGATTCTTCTGGAATTATTGATTCACCGTCATCATCTACACACATTCAAATTCCTCATACAGTAACTAGTGAATCGACTTCGAATGATGTCTCAACCCAGCCAAGTCAACCGAAGGCTGCTAAAATTGGTTCTAAATCTAAGTCCAGGCCAAAGTCATCATCGAATTCCTCAAACTCGATGAAAATGAATGCAGTACCTCCGAAAACATCTACTCAAAAACCTCTAGAAGATGAGCAGACTACTCAACGGATCCTGTACATATTGGCAGAATATAAAGAACAAGTTGAAAATTCCCCTGATAAAGATAAACCAGCGCCAAGAAGAAGATCAAATCCTCCTTCCAATCCGGGGTCATCGAAACGAAAGAAAAGCTCAAGTGGGTCAAGACGTTCAGGAATGCGTGATATGAGTCCTGTACATGGCGAGGACACTTGTCGGACCATGGGATCCGAGGATAGTAGTTGTGGGACCTCGCAAGGAGACTGTAACGATAGCTGCATGGATAGTCACTCTCCACAAGACAGTCCACGAAAGGTAGTAAGAAAACTGACTTTTGATAGTGAAGCCACAACAGCCTCGCAACCTAGGCCGCAACCACAGAGAAATGTTATAGTTGCGGATGGTCAGACGATAACCGTTGCGAGAGGAACCTCCGGTAAACCAACTACAGCAGTTCTTATGCCTGCCAACTACATTTTACCCGTGTCAATGGTCAAGGGAGGACAGCAAATAGCTATAGTTACCAACCGTGGTCCTAAAATTTTAACAGTGGGCGGTGGGGAGGGCGGGACTACAAATGCACTTCTATTACAACGTCTTATTGGACCGGCGGGTTTAAAGCCTGTTTTGGCACGGCCGGGTGTTCGTCACGTGCGATTGCCAACGGCGGCACTTCACAATCTTCAGACGTTTAATCTAGCTACGGCGACTTTTCAACCACCTGACAGTACAGCTTCGCCAGCTGCCGGCTCAACTCCGCCCGAGCTGATTGAAACAAGGGCAAACAGCTCGCCATGGACGGACCGCGATTCGCAGGAAGTCAAACCCGAGCGAGGATCGAGCCCAGAAGACGCAGAGCCCTGGAATCTACCGTCGTCGGCAGATCCACACGACTATTCATACGAAGAAACGGTACGAACCGACAACATGGATAGAACTGTACTTGTAAGTATATATTCAATAATTTATAATTAGGTACACGTGCATTGTGTATATAACTATAACTCGTGACCGAAGAATGTAGATGAATCGTGTTTGACGCACATTTTGAACTTCAGGACGCCATACCAGATCGATACAGTCCCGATATGGAGGCGCAAAGGATTTTTGATAAGATGTTCGACGTTGACTCGAAAAGGTCGTACATCATAGATTCTCAAGATGATTCTCGTTGCGCATACGATATTGACGCGTCAGATTGCGACGATAAGGCCTACCCCCAGGTGATCATAGTACTGACGCCGCCCCCTCAGATTTAGAAAGCCTCTTAGTAGACGTGCACGCCTCAATTTCTTTTATCCTTTGCCTTTCCTTCGGTGTTAGTTTGCCGTAAGAATATAGATGCGACATTTGTGTACCGATATAATAAGAAATTAAATTTTAGATACGATACAAAGCTTACATCATAACGCTTAGAGCTTGCTTTTACATTTCGCTTAAAACAATATAACCTCAACTTAAACTAAAGCTTTTGAACCCTACCATAATTGTCGCTTCTATAACCTACACATGGCATACTTCCCCCGAACGAACAGAACCCATGTTGTTAAGTCTCATAAGTGTCTTCCAATCATTTATATTGTTTGAATTATGTTTTCTATTTTATATTTTCATTTACCCGAAAGGGGAATGCTTATTGTGGAAACTCTACAGTCGTATCATACTCGTGAGCCGACAGATGCATGCGGCAATGGTCCCGACACTGTCCATGGACGTGTACGATCTTCATCATCGCGCATGTTACTCATTTCACGGACGTCGTTCTTAGATTATCTAACTAGTTACCAGTATTTTTATAATTTATTTTATAAGTGTTGTAGTCTAATCGTTTATAATTATCTACATTTATCTATCTGTGGGTAGTTAACGAATATCTCACAGTGCGCCGTAAAGTAACCATCTCCCATTCCCATTTTATTTGTGTTACTTATATTGTGCCAACGAGTGACAAGTCTGTGAATGTATGGATTGTGTTGATCTTCAACCGTTGTTTAAACGAATATTTAATAAGACCATCATAATTAACGTAGAAGAGGACACAGTAATATTAATTTTCACTGTCTTTTTACTCCCTTTATACGAGATAAAATAGAGTTAATAAGTACAAATAAAAATGTGTTTTTTCCATTTCCAATCGATTTTAAGCTGCCGTTTTATGTTTTAGTTAGTATATTGAGTCCGATTGAAGTAATTCCAAGTAAAGTGAGATGGTAATGTGGTAATGTGTGTATCTGTAGGTGGTCCAGCGCCGCGACGCGCGCCCGCACCGGTTCGCGCACGTGACGCACGCGGCGGCCATGAGGCACAAGTACGCCATACTCGAGCACGAGCTGCGGCTGCAGGTGAGATCCCTATTTGTGTGCAATTATTTGAAACTCGAAATTGATGACGTTGTAATTATTTTACTATTTATTCTCCAACTCTCTCTGATATTTATTATTTCACTCGCTCTGTTTTCTCCCTCAAATCAGAATATTATTTTTGTTATCGTATAATATAAATTTAGTTTCATACCATTCTTTATAGTACGAGTATGTCACCCGTCCCTATCTTACTGACCTATTTTTTGGTTCCTTTATTTAAAAAACAACCTTGGCTTCAGGGTTCTATATTTTCACAGAAATCCCTATCGGAGGAGTGCGAGGACTTGGGAGTGGATTCCCCTTCTGCTTCGGAACTGTTCCCGGAGGCGGAACTGTTGTTCGGTAACTCACCAGCTCACGACGCACAGCAGCACTCACACACGCGTAAGGATCACAATATTTATAAGAAAATAAAAATTCTTCTGTGATTCTACCGTTAATATAATAATTTTTTATTGCTTAATTCATACACAGGGTGTCCAGGAAACAATGGATAACCTCTGAAATGCTAATAGTTGAACTAAAGGCAAGCACGAAAAAAAAATTAAAAAAAATTATAACACTGCACACACTTACACTGCTAGAAAAATGGCGGTTTAAAAAAAACATATATATTTTTTTATCTGATTTCATATTTTTGCTCGTAACGAGGTCAAATCAGTTAAAAGCATAATTATTTTTATACTTAAATATTTATTATTAACCGTATCAGTGAATGACTATGAAATAACATAGCTAACTGTAGTATTTTTTTCAAAAAATAATGTCAAACTATTGTTATGTGTAAAATTTCTGAAGAAATATTTTTGATGTGGAACTTTGAATAGCTCTGGTGTAAAGAAAAAATATGAAATGAAAGCAATAGTGACCAATCTCTTTAAAATATTCCGGGTTTAATGACATTTCTAAAAAGATGTAATATGTTGTTATTGCAATGAAAAAATATTGAACTATTGATATTAATGTGTAAAATAGGATAATTATTTAATACTAGCAAATTTAAAAACATACAATAAAACCAAAAAAATATGATTTTTAATTGATATTTATTGCATACTCATTACAATAATTTAGAGCACAACTGTTCAAATTTTACACGCCGTGCAAACTCTACTTCCAAGAGACTGTTTTTTTTAAAGCCCCATTTTTCTAGCAGTGTAAGGATTATAATTTTTTTTTTCGTGCTTGCCTTTTGTTCCGCTATTAGCCTTTCAGAACACCCTGTATAAATGTTAATTTTTGAATTGAAGAATTTGTTTAAAAATAACTAAGCATTATTATTATCTATATAATTTTTGCATTAAAGCGATTTTCAAAATAACTTATATTTATTACAGCACAGCCGACAGTTCTGAGCCAGTGTGGGATTCCGCAACCGGATATAGATGATCAGATAGCCACAGATCACCTTTTGCAACACGACGGTCTGGACGACCAGCAGGACCTAGGGGTGACCCTGGGACTGGACGAGGGCATCGTGACGGTCAGCGAGGACGGCATGCAGGCTACCATCGCGCTGGACCAGGAGGAGTTCGCCAGATCACATCCCAATACCACCTTCCACAGCGAGCCCACCGAGGATGGAGAGGTCAGCTCTTAATATACACACAACGTCCGGGCGACGTGATAGTTTAAAAATACTGATATTATATTGAATAAAAGGTATACCCATCACATAAACTCATACACTCAAGTTAAAACAAATTTTCAAGGAGACCAAAATAATAGTATACGTCCACCGACTTGTCGCAACACACATAATAGTAACATGTTCCAGATCCAACCCTTCATCATGGCGGGTCTGAAGGGGCGCCACATCACGTCCACAGTATTCCACGCGACGCGTGCGCCCGCCACGGTGCTGGTGAGCGCGCCCCCCGCCTCCGGCCCCGCCCCCCCGCGGCCCTCCCCCACCGACCTCGTGCTCACCGACACGCGCGAGCTGCACCTGTCGGGCCACGCCACGCAGGTCATCAGACGTGTGTGTTGGGACAGAAGGGACAGCAAGTTCTCTGTGGACGAGCCCGGGGCGGCGGGGGCCGGCGACGAAGCCAAGATGGCAGCCGAGGACAGCTCCCGGGACGCCGCACCGGAGTCCCCGCCCGCGGACGACGGCGCTTCGTCCCCGGAGCGGCACGCTGAGCTGTTCTGGGAGTCCAATTCCACGTCGGAGAGGTCGGAGGGCAGGCGGCCGCTGGACTTCAGTAGCGACAGCGAGAAGTGCTGCAAGAGTCCGTCCTACGACGAGACTAACTCGACGGACTCCGGCGGCGTCGGTGCGCACGTGAGGTTAGACTCCGTCATAAAGGACGCGCGAGGCGTGGAGGCGGGCGGCAGCGCGGACGGCTCGTCGGCCGAAGACGCGCAACCGCCCGTGCGCACGTACCCGCCCAAGCGCGCCCACCGCGCCCACGACGCCCACGACGCCGACGAGCGCAGCGTCACGGGCAAGACGCGGGCGGGCGAGCGCGCGGTGCGGCGCCGGGCCTCGGGGCGCGGGGTGGTGAAGCGCGCCTGCCAGTGCTGCGGCGGGGACCCCGCGCCGCTCCGGACCAAGAAGGCCCGCCAGAGGAAGAGCGTCGCGGACTTCGCCCCCCACTGAGGAGGAGCCATCGTAGTGATATTGTTGTGATCGTTTTGTATATAACGATAGACTTAGATTTCGTTCTTACTATGCGAGTGATATTTTATTAGGCGTAGCGAGTCCGGCCGATCCTATCGGGTGTTAATATTTTTAAGTTTCCCGTGACCTTCGTACTTTCATAATTTTAACGTATTCTTCGACTGGACATTTCGACGTATGTTAACTTACACGCAACGTAGCGATAAACATATTTTATTATCGTATTCATTGTATAAAAGTATATTTGATAGGTGTCTCCGTGTAGCGAGGCGGCCGCGCGTCGGCGCTCGCGAGTTTCCTCTAGTGCATAGTCGTATAGCCCTTCTTAATAAAGCTAGACTGATGAAGCGATTTCCATAGCCGCTATCGAATTCGATATTTTATACTTATAATTTTCTATACTGTATATTAATAGTTAAACAAAGGAGCAACTTCCACGGGAACTGCACAAATCGGTCGTCGGGTGGACGTTGGGCTTCAAATGGCGTTTTATTTTTCGACCAAATGAGCTCGCCACAGCTCGGCCGGTGCTGGCCGGTGCTGGCCGGTGCTGGTCGGTGCTGGCCGGTGCTGACGCTCGGGGGCGTTAAATGTCTATTATCATTGTAGTTGATTTGTAAGTTAGTGTGAATTTAATATCCATTAGTGAGGGTGTAAATACTTGTCCCCCCCGAGGGGTGGGGGGGGTCCGTCTAGTCATTGTACCGTATGTATGTCCGTGGACTCGCGGTGTCGGATGTTTCCGATTTTCGGCTCGAAGCCAAAATGCAGTTTTATACCGCTTGTATATAAATTCTTGTATAGGGGATTACTTACCGCCCCCATTTTTGAAGACTTAATTTTTTCGTGGTTCTAACAAACTTGTATATAAAATTTATGAAAGAAATAGTAAATTTAGCGAGTCCGTCCGTCGTCTCACAATAGTGAAGTGTGACGGGTCGGGCTCGGTGTAACGGATAGTCCGGGATGTTACTTCAGTAGTAGTAAGATAGTGAGTATTAGGTAAAGTCGTACGCATCTTTAGTTCGACCGAAGGCACCGAGCTGTCCGGGTCTGGATGCGCGATATCCGCGAATTTGTTATAAGCTTTACCTTGGTTTTGTAAAAAGCGAAATCAGACATTCTTACAATAAGATTGGATTTTTTAATATAATTGAGTAAGTTGTTGTTGTTCGATGCCGCAGACGGTGTACTTCAGTACTGCCGTCGGCCGTCGGAACGTTTTTGTTATTTTTCGTATAGGAGTTACATTTTTTTAGCTGTATATTGACCTTAATAATGTATAGGCCTTATTATTATTTTGGAATTAACCCTGATGTGTTTTGTGATTATGTAAACGTTACTTTGAAAAGTGCTGCAGAAGAATGATCATTAAAACTTATCTATTATAGTTGCTTTTTATTTTTAATTTCGTAAAAATGTATGGAATTAGAACGGCTTGAAGTTAAATTTAAGTTTGAAAACAGTCTTCTACATGTTTAACCTCCGAAGTATTGATCTGTCTCGGTGTGAGGTTTGGTTGTACGACTGTATTGTTACAATTATTTAAAACATTTCCCGCCAACCCTTCAACGCTCTTCATCCGGGGCTTCATCTTCATCAGCTTTACAACATTAGAGAAACGTCTCTTAAATAAAAAGAAATCGCACGGAGCTAAATCAGAGGTCTGCGGAGGATGGGGTAACATTTGTGCCTCGGAAGATGTCAAATAGTCTATAGTTGTAGCAGGTGTGTGAGCGGGCGCGTTATCTTGGTGGACAAGAATGCCAACGTCGCCGCTCCTTGGACGCTCGCTATTCTACTCCTCGAAAGCTTGACGCAGACAAACTTCGCCATACCACTTACAAGTAACTGTTGTACAATCTTTCAGTGGAATTATTGCTGCTGGTCCATGGCGTCGAAAAATAATTGCTATCATTTTTTTATTAGCGCTCCCATGGCGGACCAGTTTGGTGGACAACCCATGGCCTGTTTCGATGCTTTGTGAGAGGATCGTAGCTGATTCAAGATTCGTCGGTTTTAAGGATGTAGGATACGTTTTGCGACGATCGCACTTCAAACTTTTCCAGTATAAATTGGCACCGACCAACACGACGGAATTCTTAAGCAACGTTCCTAACTTTCAGATATTGATGCGGGATCGTGGAAACTGCCTGTGATCTGATCTTTAATTCAGCCTGAATCTTCCGATGTGTAATGTTTTTGTTTTCTTTCGATAACCACTCCACCCTATACTCTATATTTAATTTTGTTTTGTTTTATTATTAGTATTTTTTTATTTTTTGATAATGATTTCTTATTTTTATTGTTTTTTTATTACATTCCCATTTTTTGTCATTACTTGTTGTTTATATATATATTTACTTTTAGAAAAAAAAATGAATTTGAAAATGGCTTCTCGCGTGACGTCCAATGCTACAAACAATTAACAAAGGAAGAATGACAGATAATCTTTAAAAATATAAATGTATAGTTCATACATAATAATTTTCACAAAGAAGTTTTGTAATGACATCAACTGTCAATTCAAGATAATTTCGGGAAAATAAAGAATATTACTCTGTGGCTAATTCTCGGAACAACCCTCGTACGTTTGGTGCAAATAAACCTAGCCGTCTCCAATACATTGAAGTCTCTTCGACAAGAACAGGAATTAACTATTGACATGCTCTCGTGCAGTGTCTAAGCTAACCTCTAATTGTCTATAGATGAATAAAGTATTATAATCCAGGCATCGTTAATTTTTTTTTATTGTAATTGTTAGAGATAACCGCACTATATATTATTTCTACCAGGGTTTATAAGAGTTTTAACATTACTAAAAAGTAGCAACTTTGTAATGTAATGTATTAAAAATTTCAGAAATATTTTTACTAAACTTAAACGGTTTTACATAATTTTAAATTTTCCGTAATGATTCACTTCATTCAGTTTAATTCACAAGTCACCAGTCCATTTTCTTTTATCCTTTAACCTTTTCATAATCCCCAGTACCTCCATTCGGAACTCCAGTCGTTCATCTTCATTGTACTTTACGACTGAGGGCAGGAGAGATGCGAAGAACGCCTCATCCTCATTCATTATTCTGGGGTCATTACACTCGTCCACTTCCACGAAATCTACCTCAGATTTATCATACTCTTTATGCTTTGTTTCTTCATATTCAGACTTTTTAGACCTTTTTCTCGAAGGCTCTCGAGGGCTTAGTTTTTCTGGCTTCATGTAAATATAACTATCTTCATTATTATATTCTAAGCTGCAATCTTCTTCAGTTGCGGTAACTTTGATGAGAAATTTAAGATGTTCGTACAAGAGATACTTTCTTCTCGGTCTGCCTGCCTTCGTTTTAAGAGATTTCACAAATGTGTCACGTATATTAGTCCATTTATTTAAAATATGTTCACCTGAAAATAGAACGACTTATTTATATATTATTTCACAGCAAAATACGAGTACATTTCGTAAAACACGTATTCTATACAGCTTTTATTATATAAGAAACGCCTTCGTAATATTGATGAGCAAATGTTATAATCACGCATTTGCTTTATATTAATGTCATGTATACAAACATCCGGACTAAGATATCGTGTGGATGGTGTACTGGTTAACCATTCCAATACGTCGAAGCAGTGGTTACATACCTGTAAATCTTTTGTCTTGTGATGTCATTTCTTCATATTTTTCGTCTAATAGCGCAAATACTTGCTCCCAGGCCGTCCTTCTTTCCAGACGATCCTTGTATATTTCTGAAGTCTTATCCCACAGGCACGGACGGTCTCGCACGGCGTGAATCAATTCAATGACATCGTACTTAAATTCTCGCATTTTTAAATAAATTGCATGTATTGATCATAAAAACAACTCGCACTGTTGACACTCTCTAGCGTGATACGTCACTGAGGCGTCAAAATGTTGGATCGGATCGGTTGAGTGCATCTTGTTCTATAACAGTAATGCAGAAAGAGATGAAGTAACCCAACCGAGGTCAGCGACATCGCCCGACATTGAACTACGTCTCGACCGTCAATACTTGGGAACTACTACTTTTCTCATATCCGTGTAAAAATAAAAATTAAGTTATTATGTAAAACATACAAAAGAACAAATAATATTAAGTAGATTAGAATGTTTAACTTTAAATTATAAAATAATGTGTTTCAAATGCAATTATGTCCCCATTATTTATGGTCTTAAAAACGTAACATTCTGATTGTTTTAAATAATATTAAATTATCGTATTTAATTTCTGTAAAAACCATCTTATCACGAAATTAATACCTTGGTGACGTAATGACGCCGCGCAATGGAGACGTGGTACGACTGATTTTAGGAAGGAAAAACATTTTTGGTGAATTATCTATTTCTGATACATTGAATCCATTAGTATTAAGAAACATGTGGAATTTTCTTATTAAGTGACCAAGATGCACCATTTGCAATGGCCACTGCTTCAATAGGCATTTTAAGACTCTTACAATACTACATACTTATTATGTTAGATTTTAACTAAAGTCGTCCGAGAATGGGATCAAATCCAAAAAATAAATATAATTAATATATTAGGAGTAAAGATAAGTTTTTGCCCTTTTGAGAGAGATGGCGTGGCACGAGGCCGTTAGAACTCGCAGATGCTAACCGGCTTGTGATTTAGGTTGCTCATTTTATCAATTATTAACTTCATATTTAATTATATATATATTTATTTATCCAAAAATATTTAAACTTGAGCCAAAAAAGTGCCAATTGCGGCAACTTTCAATTTACTTCTTTAATTAAAATCATTTGCAGCCGAGGCGCAAAGATTGCTCGTTGTCGAAGTTGTTGATTGTCGAAGCATTTAACGAGGCTACCTTAAGAGAGAGAACATGCCATGAGTGATTTCAAAAGTTTAAAACGGTGAATTTGACGTAGAAGACAAAGGTCGCAGTGTAAGGACAAACATTTGCGAGGATGCAGAATTGGAGGAATTATTGAAGGAAGATTCGTCTCAAACAAGCAGTCTAAAGCCGTTTTAAATCGTTAGGAAAGATTCATAAACAAGGTAATTAGGTTTCTTAGGAATTAAAGCCGATGTTGAACGTCGATTATGAATGACCTGCTGCTAGCTAGGCACAAAAAAAGGTTTTTTTACTTCGAATTATTATTAATGACGAAATGTGGCTATATAAAAAAAAAAGCCAGAGAGATTACCTGGTCACGCGTCAACCTTCATAGCAAAAACGAATGTTCATGGATAAAAACTCATGCTGTGTATTTGGTGAGATCCGCTTGTTAAGTTGCTCAATCCAAGCGAAACAGTCCCTGGAACTGTCTACCGATCACAATTAATGAGATTGAACAAAGTTTCAAAGGGAAAACACCCTCGATATTACTTAAGACTACAAAACTATTATTTTACATGATAATGACAGTCTACATGTAGCGATTCAGGTGAACAACTTTTTGAAAACGCCTGATTAGGAAATGCCACCCCGTGCCGTATTCAGCGGACATTGCTCCATCCGACTGTCGATGATAGTCCGCTCAATGGCACTTGCTCCTTCGGAGCTGTGGTTTACATTATACGAAGATATCGAAAATGGGGTTGATTCGCGGTACTCGAAAGGTAAGGAGTTCTTCATACGCGGAATCCGAATACTGCCTGAAAAATGTTAAATTGTTGATAGTGATAGGCATTACTTCGATTAAATTTAAAGTACCGGTCTCTCAAATAAATATTTTAAAAAATGTCGGAAACTTATTTGTCCTTTTCAAAGGTCGATCCCTTGTCAGATCACTTTCTTAACTAAAATCTTGGTGGTTAAATCTGGTGTCAAATGACTGAAAGACAACGATGTTTCTTCTAATGGTTACCTTTTAAAACAGCGGGCACAACATTTCCATTCGTCCGCTGTGACTGTGTGTGACAGCACACACCTCACAGTCCCCAATGGCGGTTGAATAAATATATCGAAACCGATTTTACCGAATATTTCGGCTTTATTAAATCGAAGCTAATCATGGCTAATCGGTTTTATTATTTTGAACTAGTTGTCGTCGTCAATGGATATTTACAAACTTAGGTAGTAGTCAAAGACAAGACCAGAGCTAGAGAGGAAGTTGCAGAGAACGAAGACGTAATAACTGCTCTATACCGATCTTCTGTGGACGATGGACAGTAGACAGTGCTCTGGGCCGGTAGGTCCATACATACGTCTTTCGCTAAGCTTTACCTTGGACCCTACCCTTAGCTTTAAAGTGGACCCTAGATTTGAATGAGGTTTTCGGGAATATGTATTTATTTGTCACCTACCAAATAATCCTGAACGCCAACGACGTTTTTAAAAAACCGCGCCGTTGAGTAATCACCGGAGGAGTTGTAAGATTTTCTCCGCTGCACTAATTACGACTGAGATAACTATATTTCGGTTATTATTCCGTTCAACATAAGGTTTATAATTCCAAAGCTCATTCATGTTTAAACGATCGATCGAGATGCGCGCGCATTACAAATGTCACACTATATTTGTCGGAAAAATTACTGACACCGCCTCGTAGGTTATTTCACTTAAAATACATTATTATATAAAACGTTTGGTCTCCATAAATAAACACATCGTCAGTGGTGACACCCCGTGCGATGTTCTAACCCGGCAGCTGGTACCGGGCTGCAAGAGTGAGCTTGGTGAGTTTTTCGTTAAATAATATTTATTCCAGTTATATCTGGAATTAATGAATAACTACACTCATCTAATCATTAATAAGAGAAGGGATTTTATTAAATAACATTCATTTGTGTCTGTTCCATATTTATCTTATGACATTTGAACATTTTAAGCAAGATCAGTATATCACAGATCACTTGCAAAACAGTGACATTGAACTCTTCTTAAAGCCTCCTTCAACGACCAGAAATAATTTTATTAAAAAATAAACAGTCCAATGTCCATTTTAAGCACAATCAAATCCAGATGGTAGAAGTATAGAAATTCTTTTTCACACTTATTTTTCTTATTTGCGTATCGTACTGTAAAAAAATATTCTTTTATCTTATATAAATAAATCATTTTACTTTTCGTTACATACAATTAATAATTCTGGTAGTGCCAGTTGTTATTCCGCTACATATTATAGAATATAACAATAACCGTAACTGTGCTTAACGCGGCTAACCGCGTAAAGCTACAGCCCCGGTTAGAGAAATTCATTTTAACATTTCATTGAGACCGTTTGAGTAGTTCAGTTAACCTTTAACTATGTACTGACTACACGAGTACAATCCGGTAAATACCTACCTCTCATTTTACGCACAAAGTTGAACCATGGGTTTCTATAACAATTAAATAATGATCAAACTTTGCAGGCATAAAAACATTTCAGTAAGTTTCACTAAAACTGACAATGTGGACCTTATGCGTGCCAGGCTGGAGTGCCGTGGCGGTGGCTGGCACTCTGATCCTGTACGGGACCCTGGATGTAGCTTATTTTGCTCGTATGATGTACACTGTGGCGAAGGCGAGGTACTTTAGGAAAAAGATTTGTATTTTGGATACGACTGACGTTCAATGTAAGTCCTGATCTTATCGTCGTATCGGCATGTGGTCCTTATAGTAGATGATATATTTTTTATTTCAGCCTGGTGTCTCCTCAACGACATAGACACTCTACTCTATCATATGAACAACGCTAGATATCTCCGCGAGCTGGACTTCGCGAGGGCAGACTTCTACGAGAGGACCGGCCTGTACGCCAACATCAAGGCCGCCGGGGGCTCCGTGCTGCAGGCGGCCACCACTATACGATACCGACGATACCTGAAACCCTTCACCAAATTCACCATCACCTCTAAAGTTAGTCACCATAATTATACCCATTGCAGTGCGAGTTTAGACGTCAAGAACAAATAATAATGTGACCCAATATTGTTTGATTTCACAACATTGCTCCCGTTAGCGTTCATGTTATTTCGTAATATTATAACATCGTGAATACATGAATACATTAATTCGTGATAAATATTGCGAAACACTTGAAATAATCGCAATGACATACAATCAATACTTAAGAGTAGGTATACCAACTCGTCCATTCTCAGATCTTCACTATGTGTATCCAAAAACTTCAAATTCAGATGTTCTTCGACAAGAAAACTCATCCATTTGTATATAGTACCACGCGTACAACCCTAAACCTCTATTTAGGCTATTTTCTGGGACGAGAAAACGTTCTTCATGGAGCACGAGTTCGTGGGTCCGAGCGGGTTCGTGCACGCGGTGGCGCTGTGCCGGCAGCGCGTCATCGACACCTCGGTGGCCGCCATCGCCGAGCTGCTGCTGACGCTGCACTGCGCTGGGGGTTGCAGGCACCCGCCGGAGAAAATGACCGAGGAGGTGGGTCCGACGGAAATAGAAGATGAGGCTGTAGTTTCACGCTCACCGACTTGTCGTTGGGTACAAGAGGCGGGGTTGTCGGACTATCGCATGTCGGTAATGGTAATGAGGAGATCTAGGGTACTGTAGGTACCACTACCAGCAGTAGTCGTGTATTTGGGGGATATCAAGTGTTATTTGCTAAGGAAAAATGTGTTAATATATACTAAATTACAATGGATATTTTTCAATTTATAGCTGGAATTGTGGGTGCAGAGCAACGAAGTAAGTTCAGCCAAGCTGCGCCCGACCGGTCCCCCTCTCAACTCACTGGAGCCCCCTCTCTCCCTAGGCTGTGGGGAGGGGGGCGCCAACACTAGTGAGTGAAGTCAGCTGAACCCGAACGAAGACCTGCGCTCACGCAAGCAACAGTAGTCGGTACAAGGTCCATGTTCGTTCGGGTCGAGTGTGGGTCAAATGTGGACGTTCAAAATGTTCCAAGGCTTCGATTGACTGTAGTTTATATTATATATATATTTTAATACACCTAAGTGATATTGCAAGGCAATTAGTCGAAGGCGTTATCTTTATTTTTAATAAATTATGTTGTTACAAATATATATTTATGTATAATATTTTAGTTTTTATATCAATCTTTAGCAGACATTGTTTAGTAAATTTGTGGCTTCGACGCACAAACATTTAATTAAAATATTTTCTTCATTGTTTTTATTATATAATAAAAATTAAAAAGATAAGAAATGTTTTAAAGCATTAAAAGTTATTCGATGAAGTCATATTGTACAGCTTGTCCAGTGTCGCCGCCGCAGCCGCGGTCGCAGGTTGTAAAGAGCGGGGGGGAGAGAGGAAATCATGAAATGCATACTTATCTATTATTTGTCGTAACTTTAGTTACATAAGATGTAAAAATAATTAAAAATAACGATAACTCATTAAGTTACTTACAACATCTAAAGTAATATGATTACGGTTATAAAATAAATCAAATAAAAATATTCCTTTGGGTGCTTCTACAATGGCGTCGGTAAAGATGTAATTAATAATAACTATGTATAGTAATATAAATATCACAATTTGACAATGTTAATAATATTATGAAGTGTGCTAATTATCACTTTCATCAATATTAAAATTTTAATCCTATTTATAATATATCATATGTATTCCAAGTGTGCTATTTAACAATGGAGAGTATGAACAGAGTGTGAACATTTAAAACATAATGTGTATAATATCATGATGACGATGATGATATTAGATAGGTCCAAGGCAGTGATGGTGTCATTGTGTCGATCGTTATTTAATTAATTATGACTCGAGGAGTTTGTGTATTCGTCTCGCTCTATATGTCAGTTGTGTGTATATCTATTGCCAAAATATAACGTAACTCTGAAACTGGTTACCAATGCCGCGCTCCATTAGGTGTGTACTTGAAATGATATTGAGTCACTGCCGGTTACCACTCGTACTACACCACGAACCGCTCGTGGACTGAACGATAGCTGTTATTTATTATATTTATTACGTACAAATCATTGATATTGCATCCCGACTTCAAAAATTCCAAGAAGTATTATTTTTTACTAGTATTGCTCGTGTCGTTGAAGAATTCTTAAAAAACGCTAATCGTCTCTCGGTAATACCGTGTGTTATTTTTAGGCTTCACTCTATGAAGTGTGTTATTTTAATAAATAAAGAACAATCATGACTTTATTATATTAGTTTTTTAGTATTTTGTTGGTTCATTTTGATTTGTGTTGTTATAGAAATATTAAATGGTTACTTGTGAACGCCTGTGCTTATGTTTTATTGGGTATAAATAAAATTCATTTTAATTGTAATGTACACAATTTATTAATATGTTTCTTATACAAAGATAATAAATTGTAAAATCCTCTTTCACGGTCCGAATAAATAAATACTTAACATAACTCCTTTCAGTCCTATCACATGCCCTTTGGGCAGCAAGGAGTGCTTACAATACATATCAATACTTCGATCTAGCCCCAGCCCCAGGATTGATACGAAACTCCCGAACCATGGGTCCAACTCGGCCGAGTCGGACATTGAGTGAGACGCCATGCGTTTTTTACAAACATAATACTCATAAATGCGATTGTATCGCAGCGAGTGCGAACTCATGGTAAGGGTCACAATTGGAATAGCCTTCTATTAAGAGTACAAAAATATGATTTTGACGTAAGTATGCTATTCAAGGTAGGTATGTATTGTCCAAGGCACTGGTACGTTTAATTACTCAAAAGTCTGAATTACATTAGTTTCACCTTAAATTATTTTGCGATTTCATGACAGCTAGAGGATCTAACTTATATTTTTGGTTTGGAACGGACATTCCGAATGAAAGACTATATATAACACGAATAGATAACCATCTAAGTTGGACTTAAGTTTACTTAGATCGACTTAATACTAACTTAAAGAGAAATAGTCTTTAGCCATCGATTTTCATAACGGAGTCTTCGAAGAGATGAAACAGATCTACTGCGCTTATTTATTACATAACATATAGTACATTACACAGAGCTCAACACTAAAAATGCATCTTTTTATATCTATCACTGAGTAGACAAGTTTTATCTGCTCGAAAAGTCTGCAAACCGAAATTAGTCTCATACAGAAGATCAAGTCCGCGTACGACTGCGACTACCTCTACCTACTGACACACCTCTGACACACCTCTGATACACCTCTGACACACCTCTGATACACCTCTAACACACACCGATACGACTACTAGGAAGGATACGATAGGCGATGCGACTTGGCCGCGTACAGCTGCACGACATTATACAAATATATATTTCATCTCTTTACAACGTGGTAACTTCGACTACTAGGGAAGAGCAGGTTGAGACAGTTTGTACGAACGAGATCGACGCATGGTCGCGAGATGAACGCCGGTCGCCATCACCGGGACGGCGAGCCGCTCAGTGCTCGAGCGCGCGGTTCTTATTCTGATGCATCATGTTCTTCAATGTGGCGACCTCTGTGGCGAGCCGCGCGAGCTCGGCCTTGAGGTGGGCGTCTTCCTCTTCGGCCAGCCTTTCGTCGGATCTGGGAGGCCTGTACTCCACTCCTAGTGAGATCCCGGAGTCCCTTTCGTCGCTGGAGCCCTCTCCGTCCCAGGAAGGTGAGGAACGGGGACCCGGTTCTTGTTTGATGTGTTGAAGTGATAAGAGGGCACTGGCGACATCTTTGTCACCGAGATGTGACTTGTGGCGCAGCTTCAGAGGGAGGCAGTTGTTTTCTGGAGCATATTGTTCCGCCGTCTCGTCTCCGGAGCCAGAGAGAGATGACAATTCGTATGGTGAAGGGGCACGGCGAGGTCTTGAGAGGTTAAGGACCGAACCGGGAGGCTCAAAATGAGATGGGTGTGAGTAATAAGCCTCGGGTGCGGGAAGCCTTTCTTGATACTGTTCCGGTGCATGCTGGGGTGCCGGTGATGGTGGTGATGCAGGTTGCACTGGAGCTGACGGTGCTTGCGAAGGTGAAAACATGGCGTTGCTAGTCAGTTTACTTCTTTTTGTTACACAAAGGACTTGGTCACATGTCGGTAAAGTGGCCAATACTTGATCGATGCTAATGAGCGCTTCCCCACAGATGCCATATTTTTCTTTAATCGCATCCAACTGAGCTTTTAATACATGATTTTCTTTCGAAAGCTCAACAACACGCTGCTCGAGGACCATGTCATTGAAGCGACGCTTCTCTCGGGACCGTTTGGCGGCTTCATTGTTGCGTCGCCTGCGATCCCAGTATCCGTCGTCCTTCTTACTGTCAGGAATAAATTCACGTTGCTTGCGTTGCCCGAAGAAGTCCTTTCTCTTGGAAAAATCAAAGTTGTTTCCATAGTCATCTCCGTTGCTTGATGGTGGTCCTTGTTCCATTGGGAAATGGGGTGAGACGGACAGACAGGACCGCGGTGGTTGTGATATACGAGAGGGAGAAGGTGGCCGGACCAGCGGTGGCCCCCCCCCTCCGTTCAGCAGCTGCTGCTGACTCAGTATGAATTCGGCGACCATGTTTCGGCGGACGACGCCTTGTCCGCACGGATCTTCAGTGTGGTTCTATAACAAAAAAGAAAAATTACGTTAGAATAACGTTGCGATTCTCTATCCTTACAAAACACACTTGCAAAAATGATGTGGCAAGATTATGCGCAACTAAAGCACGTGGATCACATTTGTGTAATCGCATTGCTACATATCGAATTTTATTCCCTTTGTGTTGATGAAAAATGTTATTAATAACTCATTGCCTAATCAAACGGTCTGCCACTTAAACCTCACAAGGTTATGTTAGGTAACGTTGTAGTACTGAAGTACAGTAATGAAGTAAAAAGTGCATTAAAAAGGCACGCCTCGAAGCATGTGACAAGACTTGACTAATTGCTGTGTAAGCTTTTAACAGTTGCCGAACAACAATATTAAGATTTCGCAAGAGACTCACGTTGGTAGCGACGTGGACCGAGAATGCCTACCTCAGATGTTTTATTATTTCTACTAAATCTACCGATTTAGTGTCAACGAACCTTAAGAATTGATTAAACGGCTAAATCTCCTTTCAGCTGCATCAGATTTTCTATCGATAGTTATCGCGAACAAAAACAGGAAGTCTGGTAAAACGACGAAAAGCATTGTTATCAGTATTCAAGGATAACAATGAAAGAATCAATTAATAACCCATTGTGGCGAAACCATAAACCTAGTTCCTTTTTTACGTAGAAAGAGACGCAGCGGTCACGTTGTGCCGCACGAGCTGAACTCAAAACAACGTGAGAGTTCTTTCTAAATCTCGAATTATGCGTTTCCAACGATATTTGCATGTCATTTTAAGTATTCCGGGGCTCGGCGCACGTGCTCCGACCAGTTTATACCAAATTATTCACAATTTCCTCCTTATGAAATTCGAAAAAGATGATTAGAGCCGCGCCGAAGAATTTTAAGATGTTTTTGAACGATTTCATTGCATTCTAATAACTTTATATAACCATTTCCTATTTCGATTTGTGCCTAAGTAAATGGCCGATTGTATTTATGGATAATCGAGAATAATTTTGCAGGTTAATAATCTTACAGATATAATGCGAAAAGTAATTTGTTGTAGCGGTTGTACCGCAAAATAATGTAATCAGACGCAATCGGGTACAGTAATGCTGAAAGCGCATTGTAATCGGTACGATGCAGCGCTCTGACATCGCATTCACCAATGGTCATTTCAAAAACGGAGTCTAATTTATATCGACGTGTAATTTTGACTCAATAGGAAGAAGGTTTACACACATACCTACATGCCTACATAACGACCGATGTACAGAACCGTCAAGTCGCTAAAGACAGGTTCGCGTTCGCGTTCGGTGTCAGTAGGCCGCCCTAGATGCGCGCGCGCACCCGCTACGGCTAACTGTTCGATTAAAAGCCAGCTCTAATTGGTTGAAATATCATCGTATAAATATATATATACATGTATATTTATATAAAATCAGCCTTTACGTGCTTTCTTTAATGGCAAAGGTTGACATTTTTTTGTCCTGTCATTTAAATATGAGATGTATTCAATGCGGTTGGTTCATCGACTCTCAACACCGCTATAATATTTTTGTACAGTTATTGAATAAATATTTTTTGCTTGCGAGGTGTTAATCTCACAAGGAAGGCTGGTTTCCAATTGTGAACATGTCATTGTCATATACACATAATATTTATTTTACGAAAGCTATCTATTTTGAAAATGTTGTTTGTCTCATCGGAGTAAATAATTCAAAGTTTTAAATGCACGACGAAAACTAAAATGTATTAAATAATACAAAGTAATATCTTAGCAGTGCACTAACTGTAACTGTCTTTAACATTTAAATATCAAGTAACTGCTATATTTCTAACTAAAAAAGTATCCGTTATTCGATGCTCTGCAGCACAAACGGTTAACTCAATAATGAGTCGCGGTCACTTCCACGAATGTTTATTAGACGCAGCACTAGTCTGCTACAATAACGACACACATCAAGGAGAGTGAGATAGGAGCTAAGAGGAGATTCCAGAAGATTATCAAAGTCTCTCTCACATCGATAGCGATAGATTTTGGGCAGCGATCGAATCCAAGTTAACGGTGTCACGTGCAATAGTCGAAGACAGTTAGACGGCTAATGTACTTTCTCGTGGCCCGTTAGCCAAAAGCCGGCATACGGTACCACGTTTTTATGTTTCTAAAACTTGTTATGAAATATTTCGTCATGCCATCAAGGTTGGGCCGAGTCGCCGCTAAGTGTTGGAGTTACGTTGCACTATTGAGGTGGTCTTGAATCTTATTTGATTATCACCGACGAAGAGAATAAGAGACTTTGATCAGAATTGTCTTGAGTTATTTAAACTTACAAGTCAAAGTCAAACCTTAGTCCTTATTGACCTTGCTGTTAGGTATAATAGTTTTTTAATTAATTCTGACTGTACCAGTTATGCAACAACCTTCGCTTTGAACTAAGGACACGTGTTTAGAGCACGTTGCGCGCGCATTAATACATCACATGTGAGGGGCCGCGTGCAGCGTGCAGCGTGCAGCGTGCTTCGCTCTAATACGCCATTGCTTATTCATTTTATTTATATTAAGTGTAACAATAGGATACCTATAATAATTACCGGTTTGCGGCTAATTAAAAATGTATTATCGTTAAAACAAGTATTAAGTTGACTCACCGCCGATAAACTTGATATCATTTTAGAGTGTTACGTAATCTTTATGACTTTCAACATAAACGCATCGGTTGACCCCTCGGCGTCCGTCCTCTGAGACACTCGACGTCACAACTAGCCTATCGACGCGAATGTATTATAAACCACGACTGAATTGTAACAAGTACTTTCAAAGTATAATAGTCGCGATTTAAAACACCTAAACGTTGACAAAAAAAACAACCCGTCAACGTCCAATTAATGTAATTCGTTTAGTATATATTCCGACGTGACGTGACCTCAAGCGTGCTAGTCCTGCGACACGTTTTCCTCCGGCGGCGGTCACGCGGCGCGCCGCACGTGCACTTGAACTCACGTTGCTTGCGTAACGTCTTCTACCGTTATATATAACAACGTGAATCCCCAATGTTGCAAATGGACCCTTTCACTGATTTTGTATTTATAATAAAGAAAACTAATGTAGTATTTATCTCAATCTTGACATTCTTGTTGTCAGTATAATAACAGTTTACGACGCTGAGTTTCATTGCGTGCATAATGCTCTTGACCTACCGAAGACAATAACTATATATAATGTTCATAGACAATGTCAGCCATCTTGGAAAAAGTAGAGAAAGTAGTACATCGGTAACTTTCCACACGCTCGCGTCTACTTCGCGGGAAAAGTAGGGCGGTCGCCATCTTTAACATTTTTCTGTCGAACAAAGTTATCGTTTATTCAACGTCGGTGTAACAATCCGTACGACTGATGATAACTGCGAGGCGATCGACGTCGGCGCTAACTTACAATCTACTTCAGTTTACAATGTCTCAGATAGTACTGTTTATAAAACATCCGTAGCGCCTCTTGTTTTGTCTGCAGATTCATCTTTCGAGAATCCTTTCGTTGTCATTATTCGGCCTCGCAGGCTTCAAAGGTCGCATTTTTGGATGGTCTTCAAGCATTTTTAGTTGTAAACCGCGTATACTTGACCGATATTCGCATTCCCATTTGCGAAGGCCCAATGAAGTGCACGTTATTTTGGGGACGGCCTCTCGGTCCCGATAATAGTTTGGTGTCAAGGTGTAGTTTCGTAATTCCGAAGATAAACGTCCGATGCGATATGTGCCAAGGCTCGCTTCCTTACTTTCCGGTAGTACTTATCTACCTGACATTATAGTCCTCCTTCGGATCTGTAATCGGCAGAGCACCTCCCAAATGCCGATTGCGAGTATGACTTACCCTCGTATCTTCGTTTTGGACGAGACAAAGACTACCGCGTCGACCTTGCTCTAGGAAGTTAATTGCCGTATTATTAAGAAACACTTAACCTATTTCCATGTACTAGATTTTAAATATTTATACTTTATTACGTAAAGAACGCAATTTGTTTCAAGGAAGTATTTTAAATAGGATCAAGATCTTAATGAGTTGTTTCTCGGCGTTTGATATCGTTCTTTGCTGAACTAGTTCAGTGTAATGAGTCATAGGGAATTCCCGTTATTGATTCTATGGTGTTGGCTCTGAAAGTATAAGATATTAATAGTCACGAACCGGGAACACGTCTGCACATCGAGGTCTCAAAACTTAACTTTATTTACATATTTAACGCTTACAGCGTCTACTCTAAGCGCTCGTTGTACAATGTAGGGTCGGAACTGCGTTACATCGGTCCGGTCCGAGCAGTCACGTGGACGTCAGTATGTAGGTTACAGTTACGAGAGCGGGCGAGATAAAAAAAATAGGTCAAGTTATCTTTACTTGTCCTCGTACCGATGAAATTATCGTCAGCCGTTATTGTTGCGAGTAAAAAACGTAGCTTACGTAATTCATTACCGCGATAACACATGTGATAAAAAATAAACGAACACAGTCCCGCCGCGGATGGGCTCGAGGCTCATGGCTCGAGGCTCGTCTCTGTAATTCTAATGCGGTTCACAAACTGTGCAAAATATGTATATGATTTCATCGCTTTGCACGATCAGGGTCAGTTACACGACCATCGCATAATGGGAATTAAAATTCATACGAGTCATAACCCGCGGCGGCTCAACGCACGACCACTATGCACGGGCACGACCTCACGTCTTAATACCTTCCGGACGACCTTGCTTCGACTTCCTACATTACATCACTTGTACTGATAATGCACTTTATACTCGAATGTTACACTTACACTTCTTTGTCCGTCTATTATTAGAGTACGGAACTGTGGAGAACAAGTTAATATTGTATATCTATTTGTATTTGTATGTGTGCGTGTTGCAGCGGATTGCGCAATGCCGCCATAGGGACATTGCGTCATGGGCTAACTGACCTTTACGATCGATTCAAGTCTCGAGTTGTTCTGTTGTTTGTGTTGTTTGTGTTGTTTGAAGAGTTTATTTCAGGGTTCGCATCACTGATAATGAGGCTCACTATTTACTTTGTTCATTTGTTCTTTGGACTTGGTTGGAATTAGAATTTTGTAAATAATAATAAAAGTTTTAAAATTCGGCTAACAGAAGTTCCGTACATCCGCAGATGAATGCACGTCGGATAGGAACCTTGAACCAGTTGTGTAAGAGCTTACAATAGCTTACGACAACCAGCACGGCGCGACCGACGCTGTTTACGAGTTGCGACACCGCTTCATAGAAACAATCGCAAATCCGTAATTACCTCCTCCTTGATAAAATTAGATCAAAAATATTATAATAACGGTAAAGACCGGATTTAGTTGCATCGAAAAATAGCAGAAATCGTGGATGTGTATAATATAAAAAGAAAAAAAAATGACGGTAGGATACATTTTTTTTACAAATATTAGTTTGTGATTTAACGAAAAATCCTCCGTGATCAAGTTATTACAAAATCATAATCTCGACTTATTAACTCGGACACTGGCCGATGTATCATCATCATCGTCAGCTTAAAATATAATTAAATAATAAAACAAACAAAGATAAGATATACTGTTTTGTAAAACAAAGGAAATATATATGTTGCGAAATCGGCGAGATATTGGCGTAAACAAAGCTAATGACGAAAACATAATCGAGGAAGCATGTTCACAAACAAAAGACTCAAAACACTCGAGGGTCGCGATGCTCCCGGAGCCGCTCCGTCCGTCCGTCCGTCCGAGAGAACACATTTATTGCAACAATGACTAGTATTTTATTTAAATTTCTATGAAACGAACCCAATTTCAATAGTGACTCATCTCATTTCATTTAAATATATTAAAATTAAATGGTAAAGGAGTCGGTAAATTCAAAAATTCCTCGTTTATATTTCATTTCGGAATAAAGATTACTGATGCGGATTTTAGCGCGAAAACTTTTCAAGTCTCTTGACGAAGTATTAAATATAAAAAAAATGACGTGAATCTATTTCCTTTAAAATGTTTAATAAATATATAAAAATAATATTTTAATGATAAAGCTAAATATTCAAAAAAGTGAGGTAGTTTATAGCACAGACACAGTACCGTATTAATAAAAACATAAAATATATCCTTTTTATTTATTTTTTTGTATGTAAAAAAATGCTACAGATAAAATTATATATATAAGATACTTACAAAAATATTTGCGGCAATTTTTGCACTTATCCGGAATTATCCAAATAGTGGGAACAATGTTATTAAATCACAAAAACAGAAAAACACAAAAACGTCTTCGGTGAAGTCTAAAGTGCGTTAAAATGGAACAATAAATGTTATGCACCCACTTAACACGTCCTGAACGATTTTGTCACTATCACAATCTTATGACGAAATATCCACTGCGAATGGCGTAGTACTCTAGTCACTTTGGACTCGACTATCCCTCGCGAAGTCTAGAGTGCGACTGATCACTGAAGCCCGTAGTGGGGTCGACCGACTCACGGTCTACGGCACGCACACACGCGCACCGCGCGCTCCCCGCGCCGGTGTGCGTGAGTGCGCGAGTGTGGGTCTGCGCCTGTGTGAGTTTATTATTTACGTAACCTAGCTGTGTAATCACTTTAGTCGGCGCTATTGACTCAACGAAGTGTCCGATTTTTTTAACTAATTCGCTATTGAGTCATGTATTTGTGGCTTTTTTCTGCTTCCACGAAATCACTAATCGATTGATAAGCGTCAGTTTTTGGCAATTCACAATGGTGTGAGCGCTCAGCGCGGTTTGGTTTCGGATGTTTGGTCAGTTGACGTAAAGTACTGTAGCTATTTTCACTTTAATGCATTAATGGCGACTGATGTTTTTAAATGTAATTGAAATGTAAATTACTCCAACAATTTCCAAAAAAAAGTGATCTTTAACAGAATTAAATAATTGCGTAATTTCTAATGAAATCGCCATGAAATTCAGATAAGTTATTTTATCTTCCACGCTAAGCACCGCCCTCGGACGTCTGCTAGTAGTTTATAACTTATAACAATATCCATTGTTAAATGGTAATGGTATCCTGGTAGTGCGTGGATAATTCATTTATTTAAACTTTATTTTAATTGTCTTCTCTTTGAAGGGAGGACTCATTCTTATATTTATAGTGAACTGACGAAATTAAAATCATAATAAATGGTAGTTTTCCTCGTACGAATGTCACGGCCGGCTCGCTCACGTGGATACCTAACCAACTAACCAACCAAGGTCACCCAAATAAACACTAGCATAACCACCCGCCGTTACTCATCTACTCACACTTGACTCTTTACTGTTGTACAAACAACCCAAAAAAACATACAAAAATAGGAATATTTGTGTGCTACCTGCGTAACACTGGAACGCGGGCAATACAGGTGTGTGAAGTGTGCACGCTCGCTTCATCGAGTGAGCAGTGAGCACCAATGCGCAATATCCATATGTATATGTTTTTATGCAAAAGAAACATATTAATATAATTAAAACTTAAATATTAATGTCTGAACTATATCACAAGGGCTGCGTACCTCATGTCGGCACTTCGAGTGCCTACTCTGATGATGTCGCTCTCAAATCTTTGCAAGTAATCTCAACCAATAGGATCCATATATGTATTAAGAAGATGAGACTTGGCGACCAACCAACCAACCAACCAACCACCGAATATTTAAGATCAGTGTCATCTATTCTTTTCTTAACGATCTTTCGCAGTATTATAAATGTTCGTTCCTTAAATTAATCTCTCTACTTTCGTCCTAGTATATATTATAAACTATTATTGTTGCATACTTGTACCGCCTTATAAGATTTATTAATTGTTTTTTTCCTGCGTGTTCACTGCGTGTGTAGAGTGAGTGAGTCGAGTCCTCTTATATCTCGTATCACTTTTATGACAATAGATATTTCATTAAATTCAGTTATAATTACTGTACTAACATTATTAGTAATTAATTCTATGAAACGATCGCTGCCGGGCTGCTTCAAGATTATTTACTTAGTATTGTGTAATGTATTTATGTAATGAATTTAAGTTCTAATTTAAAAAAAATCATGACAATCCCGCTGAGTCTCCGTTGCCAGCTCTTCTCAGGTCTGTGGGAATTATTTTTCCGAGCTGGTGGTAGTTTTGACAATGAAAAAATGTTTTGTATGAAACTTATTTTCAATAAAGATTTTTGATTTGATTTGATTTGATTTGATATATAAAAGTGTATAAAGTATATGTAAAAGGTATGTATATATACTCGTATATCAGTGGAGTGCAGCGACAGAACAATAGTTATGTAATGCTTCAAGTACCTCCTCGCGCTCCCCGGCGTCTCCTTCGAATGCATTTTTTTACCTTCGATATGTTTTGAATCAAGGGAAAAAAAGCGTTACACAAGCCTCGTGTTGTGAATAAATCATTTTTTATATCAAAACATATTTTTCTTGTTAAAATGATGGAACGGTCTGGAACATTTTATAACCTTGAGTTTGCAGTGTTTGTTTCATCGTCACTTATATCGGTGACTTACGTAACTAAAAATACTATAATGTCCCACTGGTGGGAAAAACATTATAAATGGAAATGGAAAATTAGGCTTGTTTTCAGCGCAAAGACAATGTGCGAAAAACAAAAGGAATCAAAAAGTCTGTGACAGAGAGTGAAGTGAAAATTATTGGTTATTTTATAATAGCGAGAATTTTATATTTTTTTCTCGATCGAGCACCTGCGGGAGGCATTAAGAAAAACAACTGAAATGAAGGTATTTTAGTTGTTTGATATTTATTTATTGAACCAGGAAATACAGCAGGGTTACGCAACGCCTCGCACGCACACACACACACCTTCATAACGAAATAAATAATGGAGCAGTAACAACAAACGAAGTACCAACTATATGTTCAAATAACCATTTAAATAAATTATATTTTTTTTATATTCCAGATTTTTCCATGGACATGAAGTAAAAAATGCATTATCATGTGACCTACATTGTCATTTTTTGCGATAATTCGCTTTTTTATTTGTTTTTATACGAGCATGACTCTTGCGTCACCTCCGACAAGTGACTTCCCCCTGCGCCGCCCACTCGTCAGTCAAAGTCGTCGTCGTCAGTAAAAGCATCGACGGATAACGATTTGAATTCATTAAATATATTATAGAATACAATAATTACCTTTATCTCATAAAAATGCGGTCAAGAACGAGATAAGGCGCGACGCAGAATAACATTTGTTGCACACAACTTTTATCAAGGGTTTAGTTTCTTTAAATATATTTCACGTTATCTCGCTCGAGTGTTATTATTATTATTATTATTAACTCTGAAGGTAACATTATTTATTTCATTATTATTATCCTGTGATATGATGTCAATAAAACCCGGGTCGTTATTTCTATATAAGTCATAATTAATTATTTTAGCGGGCCGCGGGCGGTTTCTGGAGGAAAATTTAATTTTAATTGATTTGAAAACACGGAATTTGACTATAAAAAATATTTTTTTTTAGAAATCAACGCTTAGAAAATGAGTTTTTATCTTTGAATAACTTTTAAAAATTATATATAATTTTTTTTTTTTTTTTTGGTGTGACTGACACGTTACGAATAACGGGTTAACAAATCAATTTAAAACACTTTACTTCTAGGTACTGTTGGTACATTATAATATTATATATGTATGTATGTGTGTGTGTATGTATGTGTGTAGTAAATGAGTCTAACCCTAGTATTACAATGAGTCTAATTTGTTTACCGGCGGGTCAATTGATCGCTGAACAAAGATATTATTTAGTAAATAATAACTAATGTGTATGTTTGAGAATACTTCAGTTTATTGTTCGGCCGGTTGACGGTTTGTTTGTCTTTACCTCATTGTTTCTTAAGCATTATAATATCACTTTCATATATTATAGTTGATCCGTGGAGCTACACCGACAGTATACAATTTATACAGGATATTGGATAACTGAATGGAACCGATCAAAGTAGATGAAGCTGTGCCAGATGAGAGGAGCTGGATGCCGAATTATCTATCCCTATCTCTTCATTACTCTTTCATCGCGGAACCACTATTCATCAGATGGACCGTCCACCGATCCCATAAATTGGAATAGCAATAAAGAGAGTTAAAATTTAAAATTTGAAAAATTATTGTAAATGGTTTTTTTAGTAAATCAATTAAAGATAGTATCGTAATTTATTTTTTTATTAATATTATATTATTAGTATTGAAATTCCAGTAAAACTATAATATGATTAAAGTTAAATATTTTTAACTATTTAGTATATCTCTTATTCTTACATCAGACACGTGATTCATTCCTTTTGTATTTCTTGTTTTGGTGATATTGGTGTGAATATAATTTATTTAAATTTGACTCAATGACAAAGCATTTCAACGGACAAACAACACAACGGACCATTATAATATATATTATGTAAGATTTTACAATATTACTAATATAAATATGAGTATTGTGTTGTTGTACGCTGTGTACTTAACATCAATTTATAACTGCTATTTTTTTATACGAACTGTAACAAAAAGGGTAAAGTATACCTTTCAGTGAACCAGTTTGTATTTAACCAGGTCCTCCTCACACTGTACCAGGTCCTTATCCCCGTGAATCAGGTCCTTATCCCGGTTGCACGGCTCCAAAGGGTGGGTAATAAAGTAATTGTTTTCTTACGTAATATAATCGGAACTCACTCGATGTTAATAATCCGTGAGTGTTGTGACGATAACGTTATAAGATAACAGCGAAATATATTTATCATATTTATATTTAGATGTTATTATAATGTTACGTGAACGGTAACACGTAACGTAACAGTTATCCTTCGACGTGTGTCATCGGTTTTAAATAATATTAAATAATATTTATTTCATTTAACATGTTAACGTCACACACCAGAGATGTTATATTAATATGATTATTTCCTTTTATCAGATGTCTTTGTTTTTACATAAGGTAAACTAATATAATATAAATAAATAAATAACACTTATTTAGTGTCACTTAGATAATTACATTTTATAAAAAACATCGTGTTAATTAAAGCATATGCTTTTTTCGTTTGTCTGTTGGACGTTCACACACCCAGAAGGAGGACCCTCCCATGTAGGAGGAGATTTGTAGGTTTATATTGTGTGGTCCTTTTTCACTTCCTTCGGGAGGGAATTATGAAAAATTCTGCTGAATATCTCTAGGGTATTTCGAAATTCCTCCATGATACAAATTTAAATCACTAGGTCTAGTTGTTTTGGCTGTGCATGTGTACGTGTGTGTGTGTGTGTGTGTGTGTGTTAATATTCTCATAATATGTGTTACATAAGTACCGCAGATATATGATATTATTAAAATAGTGTATGTGTATGTGTGACGTGGTCTGTAATAAACAAGTTCATTCTGAAAACACGTCTCTGATGTAACGGTGTTTGATGTTAAATCGATTAAAACATACGTTAATTTAAAGTGAACTCCAATCATATGATAATAGGAGTCATTTTTATTTGCTTCCTCGATACGTGCATGGTGTATTGTTATCGTCAGACGTACGAAATGATAAGTATATAAAAACACTGTCTGCGATAAACACATTTTAAAGTCGGGTAATACCAATATCGGGAATTTCACGGAGGTCAATACTTATCTTATTAATTACTTTGTAATATAAAATCAATAAATAAATGAGTTCAAAGGTAACAGTCCCGCTTTGAAGAGGAGGATGTGAGGAAAGTGAGAGGTAACTGCTACGCGCGACTTGTGAAGATTCCCTTCGACCTGTGATGTCAATTAAAAGTCAAGTCATCTAATATCACACATTTCACGTGAATGATGGATGTCACGGATAACTGACGCGTAACTCGCGCGCGAACATATAAAAATATATACTTTATTAAACACGCAGTTGAAACACATTACCGTCTAGCGTCGGTGTCTGGTGCAAGTGAAGTATAAGCTCTTTGTGTGTGTTTCACGTGCTCCCAGTGTGACCGACGCCGCGTGACACAGTACAGCGCGGTATCTGCGCGGACGGATCTTGATACTTCAACACAATTAGATATTCCATGTGTCGTTTACGATAATGGTGGATTCTAATATGATTCGCAAAAACGTTATGTCAGGAATTTGGCGCCAGCGCGATGAGTCACGTTCCCGGGAAACGGAAGAGAATCTCGCGTGATTCAGACCGACCGAAGAAAATAATATATATGTTGTAGTTATGAGTCACCGGCTTTCCACAACCCCTCGTGAGGGGGGGGGGTGGACGATTATACTTACTTCAACTACAACTGTGTTTCTTTTATTAACAGACCCTCCCTGGCCTCCCTGGCCATCGAGATTGCGGTTTGAAAACGTTTTAATACCATCCTAGTAATACAATTTGTTAACTATTTAAATACCTTTATTTTATCAGAAGTTTCCCTTTTAGAGTCTTTAAATTTCATACTGAACGCTGGTACGTCGGTGAGGGGTTTTATCGAGTGGAGGAAGATGCTCGGAGATGCTGTGAACTATACATTTACCGGGAAATAAAATAAGAATATAAAAACTTTGATATATTTGGATTCTTTGGAAGGATTTTATTAAATTTCCCAGCGTCTACAACTGCGGGGAAATTAAGAGGATATTAATTTATAGTGAAGAGCGATTATTATTTTGAGATATTATTTTTTAAGATATTTCCGCCGATATTTAGTTATCTGATGTGTGGTTGCGGTCTGGGAACCCGCTTTAATAATAAATTACAGGAGAGTTTTTTGTTTGTAAAAAACCCATTAAAATGATCAAACATCAAATTGTCATAAATATTACGTGTTTTTGTAGAAAATTAAATATATTCACAATATTTTCCTTGTTTACTTCAATATATTATTTTGGAGCTGTTTCAAGTCCGCAGCGCGGCGTCAGCACGGGAATGTTAGGTGTCACACCTGTGCAACTTTTTATATAATACTAATTATTATTGTGTATAGTATTCCTACTATTCATTCTCACAATTATATTAATACCTAAACTAGGACCGCCAACAAACCCTCAATTTCGACTCGCTGCGGTCGCGAAATCTCGGGTGCCGTTTGCATATTGAGCGAAGCGAGCCCAGTGTATTGACTCATCGTTTCCCATTGACTTCAATGGGATATCAATTTTTTGACATGGTATTAAAAAAAAATTTTTTTTTTTTTGAGGACATTTTTCAATTTTTTTTTATTTTAAAACCATCATTGAATGTGTGTCTTTTTGATTGCAAAATTTCATAATTTTCCGTCAAGTAGTTTTCGAGCCAATTCGTGACAAAGAATGTAAAAAGTCTCCAGTAAAACGCTCAGCTCACTTCGTTCGCTTCGCTCAATAATATATGTATAATGTTTTTAACAAATATTACCTTATTGGCTTAAATTGGCTTAAGTTGCTCTGAAAATAAAGATATTTTTTATTTATCGCAACCCTTACAAATATATACAAAACATGTTATATATAATTTTACTTCATATATATGAAGAGTATATACTCTTCTCCAATTCAAATTAAATGAAGTTGGAGAACTTCGGTCACATGCGACGTACGCACTGGCATAAAGATACTTTTAATAATCATTTATCATAGAACAAATATGAAGAGAAGGGAATGTTTCGGAACTTTCGGTCAGGCCTGTATATTATGAGAAGGCTGAACCTGTTAATTCAGGCCACAGTACATCAACAATAAAAGTTCATAGACACTGTTGTTCGTTTAATTTCGTCCTTTAACCGGTGATAAAGCGTCGCCTGATAGGATTTATCAGCGCGATAAGAATACTTCGTAATAATATTGTTGTAAAATTTCTCTTTGTTTACCGAACAGGATGTTCGGAAACAATGATAACTGATGGCAGAGTACCGACAGACAGACAGAGACACAACATGGACGTGTAAACATGTTGACACCTCTAAAGATAGAGGTCATATACTTTACAGTTGAAATTAATAATCGATCCCGATCCAATTTTCACTACTAGAGACACTGCCCATCGACCGGCGGTAGACAGCTATCGGTTGGCGTGTTTATTTGAAGATCGATTATTAATTTTCATATTAGGCTTACAAAGAATCATTTCCAGGAACCTGATAGTACTTACTATCTCAATATAATTGATTCGGTCATCGTGAGTTGTATTTAGTGCCTAGTAGTTCCCACATAATATGTTATATACTATGTATTGAAAATTCCATGGTACTTAGATTGTGTAATGTGGAGGGTACGCGAAACGCGAAATAGATTTTTTATAGCAAAACCGCGGTCTGAGCCAGTATTGCACGTTTGTTTAGAAAACAAATACTGATTTACGTACATTATATGATAGACTGTGTGATTACAAAATGAACGCATTAAATACTTTTGAGGTAAAGATAATTGTAGAAATAAACATATTTATAATCTTTTGAGGAAGTTTCCGAGAACTGTTCAAAACACTGATACTGAACGTGAATCACGTTTATTATATTTCTATTTTTATTTTTGTTTTGTTCAAATTGCTATATAATAATTCGGAATGAAAAATGTTATAATGCAAAATTATCTTTTATTATTAGATACTATATAAAAATATATATTATATTATAGTAAAAATAAGTAATATGTAATGGTGGTGAGCCATCGTTGTAAAAACTAAAAAACAAATACGTATTAAAATTGTTCGTCACTTTATCGATAATTTGATATCATCCGATTCGCTTCATAGTGAGGTACTCGTATCAAAACAACTGACTAATGCGATACCTTCAACTCTATGGAGGGTTGTCCAATACTCCCGGGGGACTCCCCGAATATAAAGAAAGAGAAAATACCAAATAAAATCTAACATTTTATATAAAATAGGAAAAATTTAATGATATACATATAATATAACATTTATATGTGTGCAATCAATGAAATGAAAATTTCCATATTTATAATACATTACAATAACAGATAATATTTGGAGGTACGAGTGTTACGCGTGTGTCATTACCGATAAATAATACACAATCTTCGTTTTGTAATTATGTAATACAATTAATATTAATATATTTATATTTGTATATTTCCGTTTTATATCTGTATATTATTTATATATTCAAATATAATATCTCCGGAACTATGAACACAAAAACAATTTAAATCAGCGGCTGATCTGAACGACCGAGGAACTAAAATTCAAGGCTGTAGCATAATATATAAAAATACTCCGGTCTGTACGTCTGTCTTATAATATTTTTTATATGGGGAACTTCCAGCATACTTTGTAATATCTGTAATTTATGACCAAATCGTGTTCGATCTACGTCATTTTTGTGTCATTTTCGTGTCACACTGGTTTATTACAGGTATAACTTATAATTACATATTGTTACTCAAAATTTTATATCAGTGTGAAATACTGAGTGACGTACCACTGACGTAATCGATTATTACATGACAAGTATCAATCACTGATGTCAGTCAGATGTCGCGGTGACGTCAAGTGATTACCGCCATCTTGGCAAGGAAAAGGATTTTAGATGAAATTAGTCGAGAACCTCGGAACCCTTTACCCAAATACCCACAAAATATCACATTAGGCGCATATTAATACATAATTCTAAGGCCGCGACCTTGAGGATCGTCCGTTTACATAACACCCGGCAACCGAGTCACTTCATATATGTACATAATCACCGCTAACAACTTCAACCCAACTTCGTAACAATAACACTTCATCTTGTTAATTTTCTTATTCAATTTCAATTATGTTATTTCTTACTTGTTTAATCGAATGACAATAATTGTATTAAAATCGATATAACGAAAAGAATTTAGTCTGTATCGACCATCATTGAAGAAATAAATATCAAATCAAAATATTTTAGGGAGACGAAATAAATAATAAGAATATAACATATAACTATTGGCAGTGCTCGATAACCGGACTCGATATTACCCGGCGTACGTCACTACTCGCTAGCGATGAATATTAAATCGATTCCGCGACGTAACACATTAATCGATACGTCATTGAGTCGATTCGAAGAAAGAGTCGTCATCTCAGTTTACACGGAGCCGTGACGTCACTGTAATTAAAGGAATCGGAAATCGGGATTGCTCTTATCGGAATATTAGTCGTGTTATTTCCCTCATCCGCGGTCACTGGTGTGGTTCATTTACTTGGGGCTGATAAATTACCGATGGGTTTTGTATTTAATTTTTTTAAAACACGGATTTAATAAAGAAAGAACTCATATATCTTGGTCTTTCGATGTGAATCACTGGTTCACTAGTTGGTGACTATGGTGCAGATTGTTTATAGTTATAATGTTATATATATATATATATAAGTGTGTATGTGTATGATACCGGACGTACTCAGAGTGAGTCCATAGTAAACGTGAGCGGAGGCACGTGAGCGCTGAGCGGACCCACACAAGGCCACCTTACATAATATACATGTCTAATAACACTATAAACTATCCACTTGTACTTATCTTAATCATCACGGAAAAGACTTCAATGCAAGATGTATTTCTTTGTTTTTTTACTATAATATAATATCAAGTAATCTTAAATTAAAGTGATGATTGAAATGATTTAAATCCGAGGTGGTCAGTTGAGTGTCTCGGAGATTAAAGGTATATAATAATGTTATCGTTAACAGTTAATAATACGGATGTGAATCATCACGTGATGTAATGGCTCGAAGCAGTTACTTGTTTACTGTTATGTCATAGTTCGTGGTATTTACATTTAAATTAAATATTGTTTTGTTCAGACTTAATTGATAATGCGCACTATATTAATGGTACATGAAGCACGCCGTACATGAAGCACGCCGTCCCGTCGGGGGACTGGGAATTATTGTATTAATTTCATTAATAATCAAACAAAAAACTATTAAATTATAAATAATGTTGATCAAACCTTATCTCTACATATAAATAAAATTGAGGTGTCTGTTAGTAATACCAACTTGACAGATTTTTACAAAATGCATAGGAAAATATATACGGTAAAGAGTAACAAAAAAAATGTCTTTCTGTCTCTCTCTTGGTCGAGTAGTCTCTAAAACGGCTGGATCGATTTTAACAGGACTTTCACAGGCATATAGCTGATGTTACGAGGAGTAGCTTACGGTACTTTTATTTTTAAATACATATTCCACGCGGACGAAGTCGCGGGCGCAGCTAGTTCAAAATAGAATTGTATAAAATGTACAATTGATTTATATAAGACAATTAATTTTAATTGCTAACATTTTTTGAAGTCTTAAAAGGTTTCATTTAAACAAAAGAAAGTAGTACAATAAAAATAAAGTTGACAAAGATGTTTTGAAACGCTACAGGTTCTTCAGAGTCATGTGACTTCCGAGGCACGAGGCACGAGGCACGCGGCCGCGAACTGAAACAACACAAAAACACAACTCCTCAAAGGTAAAGATTTATAAAAAGAGTTTTTATGAACAATCGCTGAAACAATAAAAAATCCGTCTTGTTTATTTTTAGTAACTAATTGTTTTTTGAAACAGGGATGGGGTCGCGCAGTCCGGGATGGAGTATCGCTGTCCTTATTATTATTAACAAATAGTTTAAATATAGTAAAGTATTTGTTTGTTTTAAGTGATATAAAAATATATTGATATAACCTATTTTTCACGTAATATCAAATATAGGTGAGTAGTTCCAGTTATCTGGTTTGTTTAACCTACAATTACATCACACTGCAGATAGTGGTGACTGATAACACGTTATGAATATCGCTCGAATTGGTTACACAGTTTACCACGACGACAGCGACGCTCTGACATGATTAGTTTTTACCTCTAAAAGGATTTATTTAGCACCAATTATATGTAAATACATGTAGCTATATTCAAATAAATTGTAAACACACCTGGATACTTAAAGCTAATTAAATGATTTCCTAATAAACTCCGGGACCCGGGATTTCCGAGATCGGCAATCCCGCGGCGATGAGTTGCATAACGCAGCGGCACCGTCACGTTGCCGACGCGACACGTGACAGACACTCACGTTGTCCTTTATTTCAATATTTTATATAATTATTTAAAAATGGTATTGGATTTTAATCCTTATCGTGACTAAATAAGTATCATATTGGGGATTGAGCTTCATGAGCTATAACTAGACTAGACTAAGAAAATATATATTTTTCATAAATTGTTTTTATTGTCATAAACTGCTTTGTTTTAAATATTTTAACCACCATAATAAAAGCTATTATTTTGTTAGAGCAAAAGTAATATTTATAATATTTAAAACAATACAAAACTCCCCAAAAAAGTAGTGAAGTAATGTAGAATAACATATATAATATAGTAATATTAATATAAAACACGTTTATTATTTACGTTTCATTTAAACCGCAACAACTATTAATTGTGTGAGTGCGTTGTTTAAGAGCAGCAGCGTGCAGCGCGCGAGCATTCAACCGCGCTCCTCACGTTTCCTTAATACGCGTGCTGCTACAATGTTAATTGCTCCAGTTACTTATATGTAGTTAAAAGTTTCCCATTTATGATATAAAGATGAAAATTTGTATGTTTGTTTTAAGGTAAATGTTTTATACTAGAACGAATTTGAAAATACTTTCACTCCGGGAAAGCTATATTTTCAACGGGTATTGGGTCTAGTCCAGTTTCTTAAGGAATCGAGATGTATGTTATGTGAATATAATCAGTGTAAGACAAAAACACGGTTCAGCGTGATTTTGATAATTTTATAAAATGTCATGTCATTCTTCATACGCTCTCGCACAAATAGGAATATTTAATACAATATTTATATATCCGACGTCGAAGGCGCAGTACGTCGGACAGTTCGGATCTTTTTTGTATCATTATATATAGATTTCAAGTTTTTATAGAAAGTAATTTCCTGATTGAATTACAACATTGTCTCTATTAAAGGAGAGATAAACTATTCGTTTGGAGTCTAAAGACAGCCGATACATTAAATTATAATTTTTTTATTTACCGACAACTAAGCTGTCTAAACGAGCTGCTAAAAAGAATAAATAGATGTAAAAACTATATCATATTATGGGATCCATCTAGTATTAGTGAGTTAGGAGCGAGGATCGGACACATGACCTGCCAGTGAAGAGGTACCCCTGGGTATACATCTGAGTAAGATCCATCTAAGGAGCACTCATTGATGATAGAGTCATCATTGGAATCATTTACAAGTGCTTTTTGGATTACGCTTTACTACTGCTAGTAGATTATTATAGATTCTTCTTAAATCATGTTTGATGGTTAAACTGGAGGTAACATTGACGATAAGGGGTGTGCTATTTTTAATCCTTAATCATTGATAATAATATTTTTGGCATCACTACAGTACGTAATAATAAAAGTGATGAAGTGTTTGGGTGATCTGATTAGATACCCTTGTCGGTGAGTCAGGATAAGTTCTTGCACAATAAATATTTGTCATAACATCATATCGTAGATAATTTTAATAAACTTTGAAAGTTAATAGATTCAATTAATTAAAATTATAATATATATATATATATGATTTTAATGTATTGTATAATACTATTTTTAGACCTGTAATATTACCGACTCGACTGCGTATTGAAAATGAATATTGGTTAAAATAGATTATGAAAACAATAGTAGTTACAGAAATGACAAGGCAAGACCGTCTTTTAAAAGTGTACAGTGCGGTGAGGTGAAGCTGTTCCCAAAGAGTCGTTTTCAATTATCATATATTGACGTACGTGTCCGGCCCACATTCTATCACATCAGTACCCGCGATAGCGATATCAGAGTGACATAATCAATAATATCACGTACCTTTGAATATCACAGCGTTCACTTGAAGATGATTACATGTTTGGTGCAATTTTAAATCAATGATATAAGATTATTAATTTTATTTAATCTGGACAGTTTTTGATAAATTTTGAACTAATTTGATTGCTAAGTAAATTAAATATTTAATTGGGCGTTTTATTTTAAAGGTGTATTAAATATACATTGCTCAATTTGTTCCCCGAAGTAATAAAGTGTGTATAGTTCGTGTTCTATCTTCTCTCATAATTGGGTCGCCTTGTACGAGAAAAGTCACGTTTTACAGGTGACGCAATTATTTAATTAGTGTTAGTAATATGTTCGATGTATCGACTCATCGTATACTTCTGGGGTAAAAACATGTTATTCTGATTAAAAAGATAATAAAAGTATCTTTTACGAATTCTTGAAATTTTACCTCAAAGGATAATGATAATTAGATAATGATAATAATATAATATGAATGTTGGAAATTATCTAAAACCGTGAATTTTTTAGTTTTATATATTTTTGCAAATTTATGTACAATTTACAAATTAACGAACTTGCCTTTTAATAATAGTCAATAACAAAATAAATTAAGCCAGATCTGCACAAACATTACATCATTTATTATTAATATCATCAAAACAACTCGTTATATTGTTATTCACTACTGGATTTTGTGAAGATTTAAATTCAATATACTTTTACTTAGAATACTTATCAGATTATTTATAATTTTTTTGTTTGTTTTCCTGCTTGGTTTATAATGTTACAAAGGCTGTTAACGTAAATAGAAAATATTGTTGAACCCAGAACGCTTCCCTGTGGGACTCCGTGCGAAATATTAATTATTATTCGTCATTATAATTATTCCTCTTTTGTACTTTGTAATATATTATTATTATAATAAAATGTAAACGACTCCTATGTCATATAAGTATTTTGTATTCACAGTAAGTCCTCTAAGTTATTCACAATCTCTCATATGACTGTACAATAAAGATACAATCAATACTGTTTGTACATCCGCAATAAGAGGAATGGCTGGTGGTTGGTGTACCAACAGAGGGCAAGTTATATATGTTAATTAAATTATTAAATCCAATTTAATTATGATATTAAAGAAAAGGATATGATTTATTAATGTTATTGTGATTTTCCTCAATTGAGGAAACCATTGAATTCAATGAAATCGAAACAAAAAAGTGTCCTTGAATACAATTTTCCAGAACATGTACATAATGTAATCTAATGGCTTCTCTGTCACGTGAATAGATTTATATAAAAGTGTTTTTATTACACTCGGAGTACAGACGTCGTATATTTTAATAGTAATTGTTTGAAAATATGTAATTGTAGGTACGTATTGATTATTTAAAGGCCACGGACGTACACCGCGTTATGTACTCGTATATCACACAGCGAATAGGAAAATTACAAATGGATTCCATTCGATTACAAGAAACGTGTTGACTTGAAACACTCGGTTGATGTAAACAACGTGTGCGAATTAAACAGTAAGGTTTCATTTTCGGTCAAATGTGGTGTTCGAGACCTTGAGAGTTGCTTCTTTTGTTTAAGGAAGGAGCGACTTATGTTAATAGTATATCTACTTTAATACGACAATGGATTAATAAATGGAAATAAAAAAAATAATTTAAAATCGTCATAAAATATTAAATTGTTTCTTAAATAATGTTAAATTGAATGGATGTAAATGAATAATTTCGTCAAAGTGTGTGCCGTGTACTCCAAAGTCAAGGTTGTACGAGTAGTGTTACGTAACGTGAACGTGACTTAGACACGTGCCGAGTCAGACGCACCTGGCGTCGCTCCTTGCCTCTTATATAACACACTGTTTTATGCATATTTCCATTTCACAGTTTAATATGCACTGACAACTGTGAAAGATGATTATGATGACTTACCGTATGCAATATAGACTGTCTGACTGTACGTTCTAAAGGAATTGTGAACGATTATATCTCCACAGTAATTTTATATATATGTATAAATAAGTATATATAGGTTTATTAATAATATTTACTTTGATAACGTTACTTATATAATTATTATCACCGCTAGTGTAATATGTTTGTCAATACAGTTGCATGATATGAAGATATCTGTATTCGCGGCAAACTAACAAATAACAGAGTTAATCAACTTCATAAATGTAGTAATATTACACAAATATAATCATATACCAGTTATAGTTAATATTAATATTAATATGGACTTCATCATATTATTTTAACCTATACCCAGTGGCATACGTGTTTTGTAATGTCTTATATCTATCCAAGGCTTCTAAATATAAATTAGTTGTAGACATCCATCTATATTGGTAATAATATCGTTCATCAACAAAAATATGAATCGTAATTTAGTGTACTTAACAGGTACTATCATATCCAACACGTGGCTTGGATTTAGAATGCAATACGTAATTCATTTTCGATTAATAAATGTTACAGAAATAGCAGCAGCTCGTGGGAGGAGAATAATACGTAATATATATTATTATAAGACATCATTAATTAAATATTGCATTCAATAACATCATATTAACTCTTCAATGTCCGTAACACTTGGCGACCCTAGACCCTAGCTATCAGCACTCTTTTCTGACTAATTTTTGGCAACCAGAATTGAATTGAATGGTAATTCGGAAGGATCTTTTTCAGGTTTAAAATGTGTTGTTTGTTCGTCTCTCCTTGATATCACTACGAAAGATAATATTGTTCCATCGCCTCAGACTGGGAACTTAAGTTACTTTTTATTGCGGAAAATTTGTAGAGTGACAGACTTTTCGAATAATTTGAATAATTTACTTTTCTATAGACAATTATTAGAGCTGTTAGATGAAAATAAATTAATTGGATCATTTCAATACAGTGCAGTGAAGTACCTATGTACAGTAGGTACAACAGGTACAGTAGGTACTCTGGTAAAAAACGTGTACGAATATATCACGTGGTGGAAAATTGTACTTACAATGTTTACTGAACTATTTTCTCCTTTGAAGCTAATTTTGTTTCGTGTTGGACGTTGGTCTCAATCATTAGGACAAACATTGGTTATATTATATTGATAAATCGTGTGCTACTATTAACTATGTTTCTTAATTATTTAACGTATGTTCGAAGAATACTGCATCACATCACATTGGACCACACACACTGCAAGCACTTACCATTGAAGTTAATATTAAGATAGAACTGATAACAGCATCTATTACATATTAGGTAAATTAGTTTTCTTAACGGTTTAAATCTCTTTGCTCAAATATTATTCAAATATTGGCACAAACGTTGGCGACGTCGATATCAACATTGACATCGGAATTAATGTTGGTAACAAAGTTGATAGATTTTAGGCACTTTGCCATATGAGATTTACATTTAATTATATAAATAACAATAGGTTAGAACCAAAACGGTGCCTTGAGTTTATTTTTGTCCGTAACCGGAACAATGAAAAAGATCAGGAACACAGAGTTAAATTATAAATTAATGAAACGTGTGTAATTGCTCGTCTGCGAAGTTGTTGAGCACTTATCGCTGCGCGGGCGCACGCGAACTTTAACGTGCTCTCTCCACGTGGGCCGGAGCGTGCTTTGGCGAGTATTTTGAGTTGAGTACATTATTGTAGTTGCGTAAGACGCGATTACAAGACATTGTGAAGACAAAGGTCCATTTATGTTTAATGACGTCACAAGTTTTTGCTCAAATTTAAAGTAAAAATATGTAAGACGAGCGGGATTCGAGACTGCTCTTTGCGCCAGTGCCTTGTTTTACATTTGTGGCGAATATTTATTATCAAATGTTCGTTGATTGAATTACGATATACTAAGTTACATATTAATAATTGGAGTTACTTTTAATTGTGAAATTCTATCAAATATATTAAAATCAACGGTAGAAGTCAAAGATGAGCTTGTGCTAATATAATTAATTTTTTGAAAACAAAGATATAATAAAATAATTAATGGGTATTAATTTAAAGTAAATTAAATAGCCGCGGCCGTCGTAAGTGTCCCCGATGTCGGCGCAGAGCACGGCGCAGAGGACGGCGGGCGCGCGCTGCTCCAGCCTTGCTCACTATCTCACTTGCATAATAATGGACTTGGTGTTTCCTGAAATGCGATCATTTTATTTATTTTTATTTTGTTTTTGTTACAACATATTGTTTTGTTATTTTATTAATTGGGAAGATTCCCTTTTCTATTTACTGTTTATATCTTTTCTCCAGTGTGTCCATTAACACTTTAACAATGAAAATAGTAATTCATTAATTAAATCTTTGTTAGCAGTCCGAATCATGTTAGGACTATTCTCCATCGGACGACATTCAACATTATCATATAAGAGAAGAGTTATTTGAAGTAAGTAGATAAATATAAAATCCTTACACGTAACTAATGACCTAATACTATAAATAGGAAACCGATAGAGGTGCTTAGTATTCAAGAGCAGATCGGGAAATCATCGGAGGGCAGAGCCTTGGGGGTGAGGAAAGGTTTGAAATTGAATTAATTACGCGATCTTGCATCAGATCGACTATTGATTGAACCGATTTATGATTGATTACTCAACACGGGACAGAAGAAAACATTACAAGTCATTTAAGTAAGTTAGTTAGATTGTTATTGAAACTTATTTAACTATATATTAGTTAATTAGACCTTAAATGATGTTATAAAGTGGTCCCGTGAGGTACTCTGATATAAAACACTGCCACAAACAGTAACCGGAGTGAAATTATAAATTTAGACATGTGCTGGTGACGTTCACGTGAACCCGTCATCCGAGTCGTTCACGTGTCGGTTACGTGTCGTCACGTTTACGGCTAGCGAAACTAATTTGCTCCATTGTCTTCATAAACATAATACGAACAAAAACCTCTGATATAACTGATATATTACACCGAGTGTTAAGTTTCATTATTTTTATTTATATCAACACCTAATCAGCAGAAATATTATCATACTTATGAATACTTTGAACAAATCAAGAATCACCATTACTTTAGTGGACGGACAACACTACGAGAGATGTGTGCTATAATTATTATAAGATATATTTATTTAATTTATTCATCTCCACGAGCTCGTCGTTGAGATCTGTTTCATTTTTTGATGCAATTTCAGTGAATAAAATCGGTATTGTAATATATTAGGCGTGAAATGAGATGACCGTTCAGCAAAATCGATTTCTTAATACGGCTGATGTTACCTAAAACTGAAACCGGAATATTTCATCTCAAAATAATCAGATATGACGAAATAAATAACGCAATCTTGATCGTTTTACTGACATTTATATAATATATATTAAGATATGCAAGTCTCCAACGGTAATAAAAGGTTCATATATTTAGTTATAGTTACCCCGTGAATGGAAAATGCTCGGCTTAAATAATTACGTAAGGCTCACGTGCACACTTACGTCAGGGGTCCGCCAAGGCTAGGGGGTGGCTGTGGGGCAGTGGGGGCGATTAGGAGAACTACATCCGTAAGCTAACATTGTGTAATGAAAAACGTGAAACGTTCCGAGTGTTATAAACCTCTATGAATACATAACAACACTTTAGAGCGCTTACTTGTCAGAGAATTTTCTCGTTGTTATTCATATTTGTTAAAACATTCCACAGCAGCGTTTGAGAAAATTTATCTCAGTTGAAGGAAGGTAAGAAATGACATAAAACAAATTCAATTTGACGAACCGAATGAATAAATAATTTGAATAATAAATAAATCAATGCATTTGAGTCACGTGCGCGAGTGTCACCGGGTGACCGAATACAGATGTACTTGTTAAGTATGTTATTACAATTCACAATAAAAGACGTATTCTAATATCCACGTGATGCTTACATTTAATCACACACGTGAATGTTTTATTTAGTTTTTATAAATATTTTTGGTGCGAATGAATTTTACTCTTGATAATTGTCGTTTTATATTTATTTATGCTTCGTTTGTATCGGAACTGCAGCTGCGAAAGTGTCGAGAGAAGTGGACTCCATATCACATTTTGAACCCTGGTATCATCACACATCTCTCCTTTAATTCTTCCTCATCACATCTTTCCTTTAATTCTTCCGTCCATAAAGGAATAACAGATATCATTTGCTGATTTTTATTATTAAGTCAATTGTTAAGTACTGTAAGTGTAATGTTTTTCTACGAATATAATTTTAGTCATCGCACATATAGCACTCTCAATATAAATAGATTGTTTTCATTTAGTTTTTAGTTTGCCCCAACGTTATAGTATCGATAACCTTAACTAAAACAATCAATGGGTGTTCTGTCAAAGAAGTCATTTTCTGATCGACTGTTTCTTAATTTCATTAATGACTTGTTGATTTTTTGTTTTAAAACTTTTATAAATTTAGATTTATAATTACATTACTAGTTTTAGGTTCAAATAGACTTTTATCTGTGAAATAAAATAATATTTTTTTAAGACCTAATATAAATTTACTTTTATAGTTTAACGTAATCCGGCGAACAATTGATACGAAATGAAATGAAAATCGCAAAAAATACTTTGGCAACGGTTAGCAAGCGTTGCTCAAGAGCGGTGTGACCGACGTGTTACTACAAAGCGCTTACAGCACTCCGCAGCCATTAGACTCGTTTTACTTTGCTAATGTTTATTAGGTAAGTGAATATATCACTTTTTATTCATATTTCAGTGCACTCAATCAATTTATTTATATTGAATCGATCCGGAACTCTGTTGATTCATTTATCTCCATGGATCTAGTTGCGTATCAACAGCACAGTTTCACAGTATCAGCGTTGTTTTTGTACTTAAAATTCTATTGATTTCGCTTTAATTATGAAATGTTTTGAATAAACTTGCATACATAAAGGAGATTTTACACTTGCATCCAATGTTGCGAAAATTATATTTAATTAATATTTCTTACAAATGGGGAATCGTTTTTTTTTTTCATTAAATATTTTTTGTCTAAATCTATATCAATTATTTAAGCCCTCTGAGAACTTCGTGGTTTGATTTTAGGTACAAGGTATATAAATACTTGTTCATAACTTTTATTATGTTAGAATCGAAGTGATTATAAACTAAATATATAAATGGTCCAAGAACTGCTCCCGGTGGTACTCCCAAGTATTATTAACGACGATGACAGTCTTTCAGTTTAAGAATGGAGATGGCGAGTCGATAACAAAATTGTACAGTCATTTACAACAAGCGCCCGGGTTGGTGCGTTTAAATATGTTTAAAAATATATATCATAAAGTGTAATATATGTTAATGTTACGTATGTAAAGGGGCTCCTTTAAGTCGACGATTTCGTCTGTGTATCGATTAGCGATAGATGTCGACACCGGAAAGTGCCGTCCAAGGACAGTGTTAATGGTTCCACAACGTAATAATGTGCAACAAATACAAATATCACGCCTGAATACCTCTCCTTATGAAATATTGCAAATAACGGCGGCTCATTGTGATTGTGCTTATTTAACATATTTATTGATTATTAATATATTTTTATATCAATTTATATATTTTAATATTTTACAGACCTTTATATTTTAATACAAATGGGATCTATAATTTTTTGTCTAGTGCAATGAAGGAAGAAAAATTATAATTTGTAAAAAATTAATAATAAATTACATAAAATTATAGTTTTAAAAATAAACAAAACATACGTGTAAAATAAAAAATATTAAAAGTAATATTCGCAATCGGTGTTATAGTGGCGAAATGTAGTTCCGTAGATATGTCAACATCACATTACCTCACGCTTGCAAACATACATACAAGTGTTACTATGCACGCAACTGTTGTGTATGAACTTTGTTTTCTGCATTGATAAATTTTATTTAATTATAAAACTTTTTAAATTATTTTATTGATATACTATTTCTATTTATAGAAGATAAATAATGCAAATTAGGCAGTATAGATAATAAATACTAACAAAAGAGCTTTTTATCTCTACCTATATCCTTCCTCTTACATTTCTAATACAATTAATATAATATAATATATAACTAAACCCGGCGGGCACGGCGGGCACGGCGGGCACGGCGCTCGTGTGAGCGGGCCGCAGACCTTCAGATGATTTCGACACCAAGTTATTTGACCTGTCGCAACCCGCCGTGTGTCTGTTTGTTAATATTACAATATTATACAATTATTACATGTACCTAAGCCATTCTATTACCTTACCATGCTCCGAGAACACTCTCAATGTCAATGACTTCCCATTTTATAATATAATAAATATTAATCGTCAGTGGCGATTTTAATTAATTGTCCTCATTAAAAACTAATTAAAATTTGTTTTTTTTATAACTTCTTATCACGTCAATATTAAAACTAAACCATACCAATGCACAAATCCACAGTTATAACAATAAAAATATCACATTAACTTATAATGTTACATAATTAAGTATAGAGCTATTATGATTCAGAATAAGAAAATGGTAATATTTCTATTAAAATTCATTAATAGTTAAAGGAAGCCTCTAGAACCTTTATTATTACCTCCACGCCCATAGTGACCTTGATATTTGCCACAATTTGGGAGAATGGAAGGATTAAGAAAGGAAGGGAGACACTAAAGGATGTGTAAAATATCATTCCAATTGGAAGACAGGTAAGAAATAATTTTAGCGATGTTCTCGACGTTAAATCCAATCAAATAATTAAAGTAAATATGTCTATCGAAGGTGTATAATAAAGTAACCTCGTTAGGGCGCCAGAGTTATTTTACTTGGATTGCGACACGCAGCTGCGAGTGTACCGTTTCAACACGCGCTTGTAATATTTACTAATAATTTTACATAAAAAAATAAATAAAACACATTAGCTACAAATAAATTTAATTCAGAGATCTATAAAATATCTAAAAACAAATATTACTGAACTTTTTAAATATTTATTAACTCATTATGATACCGCGATGCAAGGATTCATATTTCTCAATAGTTTTCCTCGCGGATAAAATAATCAAATCATAATTATTATATATCATAAACAGGGTTAATGCAGTCTTCTGTGGTAAATTATTACAATAATTGCGACACTTTTAGACTTCCTCAACCACAAATAAAGTCTTCCCTCTGTGTGACATGAGAATGGCATTTATTTGAACAAATAAGCCCTCGTTGGTAATATAATTGATCGAGACAGGACTACGAGTACCTCAAGAAACCTTACACATTAGAGATGTAAAGAAACGACACCTGAACCAGACCGGCTTATCAATATAACGAATATATTTAAGTTATTATTAAAATCGTAACAGTCGATTTTAATAATTAAAGTCTGCAGTCTGTAGTCTGAAGTCTGTAGTCTGCAGTCTGCAGTCTGCAGTCTGCAGTCTGCAGTCTGCAGTCTGAAGTCTGTAGTCTGTAGTCTGTAGTCTGTAGTCTGCAGTCTGCAGTCTGCAGTCTGCAGTCTGCAGTCGGTACACTGCTGGTATAACAAGTCCTTGAATATCTCTGAATGTTTAATCAGTGTTGCAACGATGGCGTTGCGTCAGCGTGCCTCTTAAAACATTTCTATTTCATTTAATTTGTGAGGTTTACAAAGAATTTTACTTTTGCCTTTTAAGAGGGGTTTAGTACATAAATATTTTGAATATTATATTACACATATATAATTCTAGAAAAGTGCTCAAAAGCCTTAGTTCTGACATTAAAATATCCTAAAAAGGGTTTTTCCGTTTCGCAAATTATAAAAAATGTTTCAATAAGATTTTATCGCAGTTACCTTTAGTGCCTCTTTCTAGGTGACACCACCCTCGCATAAGGAATTAGACTCTTAGCAGTTTCTCTTAAGGATGCTCCAACGTAGTGTTTGTTGGATCCATACGTAGCAGGTGCGTGATGGATAAAGTTTCACGTTCTGTATTTTTTTTTAAAGCAATTATATGGATAAAACCAGCAGTGGGACGTCCCACTGCTGGTTTTATCCATATATTTTGTTGGGTACTGTACGTACAGTATCCAACATAATGTGTCGTGTTAAAGTTAAAAAATCAGGTCAATCAGTTATGTGGTTACTACAACAATATAATCTAAACAGATTTTTTCTTATTTAATGTAGAATGAATAAATTTATGTGATGTAATTTGAAGACCAAAAGGAGATAAAGTAACTCGAACATTGTCTCCAAAGACACTTAAACTGATGAAACGCAGCAATAATAATTTGGCGAGCGCCGAGTGTTACATAAAAGAACCGGTTACCGCTCTTCACCTTGGACGTGATGTAACATGTCAAGGTTTACTGTAAATTTGGACACGTTAAGTGAGAGGAGAGAGATAATTGACTTTTTGGGGCCATTGTATTGTATGGCGGCCTAGTTGGTCGCTTTGTTTGTGGGCAGACGGGCTGACGGGCAGACGAGCATTTTTTCTACTACGAGTATTACCTTCGGGATTGAGTTGCACACGAGCACGTGTATCTGATTGTAACTGATGCTATCGTCTCTTCATATATATATACAAGTAAATATAGATAAGTATAGATGGGAAACTCAGGCTATTTGCTACGATTATCCGTGTGAGGGTGGTTCCCGGACGAGAGAGCCCGTTAACGATATCTGAAATGCAAAAGGATGGAGGAGACATGGGTGAGAAGGAAAATATAAAGTAGAGTAGGGATGACCCGCGACTTCCTGGGTGTACACAAGCGGATCCGGCTTGGATACGAGCTGGTCTCACTACTAGTAAGATATGTAACCATTAAAAAACTAATAATTGTCTTACAAAATATATAAATATTGGATGGTACAAAGAGTGGTAATTCCTTCTACGCTTCCTTGGTAGACAATTAAATTCAAAGTATCATATAGTTATAGCTCCATAATTGACAAGTGACTCCTGGTCGAGTGCACAGATGACCCATACTCCCCGCCCTTGAACACTTATCACACACTCATAATATTGTTTACATTTCGCGACGGCTCGCACTAATCAGCTATATTATATTATATGATCCGTCGGTCTGTCGGCGCGCGGAGTGTGATGTAAGTCGCTATATGTGCCAAGGTTCTATGGAGAAATGTGTTTATGTTGAAGTGCTTTGACATTTCAATCGTTTTATTGTGATTTGTTTGAATGTGGTATTGTATTGTTATTTCGTAGTTTCAAAGAGAACACTTTATTTTTACAAAATATTTTAAATCATAGCTTTTGATCCCGGCTCCGCTCGTCACTGTACACGTAAAGACTTATTAATATTAATGATTAAGTGCACTTTAAAACCGCGCATTTATCGTTACCTAATCAATTCAGAAATCAACAGATGAACAGATGAACAGACATTGAGCCCTGCTTTATATGTATAATTAAAAATATATTGACTATTTCGTAATGAAATGTATAATTAAAATATATATGTCTGCGTGTACGTGAAAATCAACAAAAAATGTGATTGAGAAATGGTAAAGGAACATGTTTGCTCAATGTTAGAACGTGCCCGCGACTGGCCAGCGGGAACTTATATTTCAACATTAAAAAAAAAAACCCGGAAAATTGAAATTATACGAATTTAAAATCATTAACATATAGGTTTGGACTCATCTTAGACTATTGAATAAAACTAATAAAATATATAATTCTTGAACGGCCGTCACTTTATATTATTGACCTAAATTTCATTGACGTAAATGATTCACGTGTGACATAATGTGCGTTGTGTTGTGACAGTCGTACCAACGTTATAACAAAGACGCTTCACGCCGTGTCACTCTGAAGAGTACGATACTTTGAACACTTGTGTATAACTATGGTCCATGGATATTAACTATACCATTGTCAAAATTATAAATTGGTGTCTGAATAATATTTAAAATGATTACATTTTTCTCAATTCTAAACCTCAGCTGTTAGAGAGACGATATCTCTTATTTCATTGTGAACATAAACATAGTATTACTTAATTGGGCCATTATGGTTTGCGACACATAAACTAAGCAAATCTAGGTTATATATCTTATAATCTGTATGGTTACGCAAGTAGTTGCATCATAATCGGTCCAGTTTCATGTGAGCCAAGGTTTTGAGATCGAGTCGTTTTCATAAGTTTTCGAGGGTGTTTAATGATTAACTGATTGTTATTTTAATTGAAGCTTTTTTGTGAGGCTTTTAAGTGAGTCTTCATACGCATTGAACTACAGTAAGCTACTAACACGATCGGCCGTTGAAGATCTCTTTAACAAACCCCATCTAACGCTACAAACACACCACACATCAATTTATGATTTGTATACTTCATTAATAATTATAATTCACTAGGAGATGTTGCGATACATTGCATCAATAGTACCGTTTACCTATAAATTCATACACACACACACACACACACACATACACACATACATACGTACGTACATTCATACATCAATACATACACCGTTGTAAACGGTTGGACTAACCCAATTCGATACGTTTCGAGACACGGCCAATCTAAACTCAACTCTACTCCTCTATATATAAAGACGATGTTACAATAGAGTGTTGCTCTGGTTTTAGTTTACTGTTACGTAAGACAATTTAAGGTCACTACGGTTGCATAATCTATACATTACTGTGAGAGCGGCCAAAATATCTTGAGCCCTAAGCCTGGGTTCAATTACCCCCCCGTGACCTCTCGTTCCAAAGAGAGAAGGGGGGGTGAAGGTCACGTAAGTTGGTCGGTGTGGGATTTGCGTCGGTTAATTTTAGAATGTCAGTTGTGAAATGTTCCTATGATTTATGACCATATCACGCACTGGTGCGATTCACTTCGGATTGCAATGTTTTGTTTGATACACTTTGGAAAGATGCAGTTTAGTGCCCTTTACAGATCCTATTTTAATACATTGTATATATATATCGGTTAACCGTCTGTCCTTTGAACCATAACGGGGAGACACTTGAAGACTTTGACGAGAATTAATAATTACAGCCGCCATACAAACAAATCCAAACATATCCGTACTAAATCATATTCTATTACTTAAATTTCATGAATACATATAAATTAATAAGCAGTTTAAGTAAAACAACAAATAATAAATAGTTAATGAGCGGCCCTCATTAACTGCATCACGCAGGAACCACATTTTTAACAGATACACTGTTAAAAATGTGGTTTCTATTATAACTTTTAACTGTAGTAAGAGAAATATAATTCAGCTTTTTAAAATTACACATTCAATACATAAAGCGAAGTTTGTATGATTATTTAATAGCTGTGTTGTTTGTGATAGCGTTCAGTTGAAAAGGAATTGGTTCTGTTATTTGAGATTAAGAAGAAAGACATCAATTAGTCATTAATATAGCTGAGGACGAGTTCAAGTTGACGAGTGTTGTGTGTAACCTCCCGCGAGCTGACAACGCTCCCAAGACACCGGCACACGTCTGCGCCGACACAGTCCGCTTACCCACTAACCAGCCGGATACTGACCAGGGCTGACACCCTCAACTTACCATTATTATATTACTATGGTATGTGTGCTGTTCGTGATGTACAAATATAGTACAGTAATGAAAAAAAACTTCGTATTAATTATTAATTTAATTGAAATTTTTGTATATCTTGTTTTAAGAAACTAGAGAATCGATACTCAAAATTGTTTGAAGTAAATAATGTTTATATCATAACTTGGAGTGTTCAACCCTGACAGCATTACAGGGATGTTCTCTGCAACCTACTGCACGTAACGGGACTCGCGGGAAAGATATCTATGGATACGACGTCATATTAAGTGTTATTATAATTTAATTAATTTATACTATTTTTTTATTTGATTATACCAATGCTTAGTGTCATTTAGGGACATTATTACTAAAAAAGGGTTATGATATTTTTAAATTCGTTATAATTGTCACAGTGTAATGTTATTAACCCATCCGCGGCGTCAGGTCCACAGCGCGCCGTCGGCACCTCGCACCGCGCGGCTCGTCACACTGAACTACATCCTATCGATAACGCAGATAGTGCTCTCGTTTTTTATGTCGCATCACTATTTATTGACACAATCCAATACACACCTTATTATTGTATCATAAAGTTCAAATTTGTTTAAAATCATTATTTTTTGTTATTATTACTCAGATAATTTTGAACAGCACTGTATAATCGAAGTCTAGTTCACATTTAAAGTCATTAAATAAATAACTGTCACTGCCATTATGTACTGAATTATTTAATAATAAAGCTCTTAATAAGGCACCGGATGATGGGATGTGAGTCAAAACAATCTTGATTGATTGATTGATTGCTTTGTAACATTTGTATAATATAATTTTTCAATAACCGCCGATTATAAATGAAATATCGCAATATATATTATTAGATGTGTATGTATGTATATATGTATGTATGTAGTGTACCTTTGCAAGTGAAGTGTAGTTGCAAAAACATCGGTTGGGTTGCGCAGCGGAGTAACGCAACCGCGGAGGTTAATGTCTTATCAAATTTAACCAAAAATTGTAACCGGAGAGTATTTCACAAAGTTTTTAGAAAATCTTTACGTAACCAATGATATTATATTGTAACACACTATAGTGTAATAGTTGTACTGTTTTATGATTTTATTTACAAAATGTCATAAGTTAGGTTAGTGTTCAGAAATAGACATGTGAGTGTATTGTCATTAGTTGCAGTGATGCAGGCAGAGAAATAATAATATCAATACATACTACATATAAATAAAACAATATATCAAACTGAAATCAATTAATTCCATCATTTGTAATAGATTTCGTAAACACTTATCGCAACTGACGATATTTTAATGATATTGAATTAAATTGTATATAATAACCAACACGTTGTAATAACGTTAAATCAGACGCGGTCATCGACCTCTGCACAAGTACTAATTATGATAGGCGAGGTACGTAAGTGGTAAGGGGAGCTACTTCCGTCACATCGGAACAGCGTTACGCAAGCCTCCGCCGGCCTCCGCCAGCCTCCGCCTCAAGGATAGCCCGGGGTTGCGCCACGCGGGTGTCTCAACCAAGGAGCGGCGTGTCAAGGCGCCTCACTCCTTTCGATTCTTGGCCGTTGGGACACCAGAAAATGCCAGCTCGTACTCACCGCTTCAATTTTAGTTCTTATCCCGAATTATTGTGTTATTTCTTGATATTTTAAACAATATTCATTCTTAGAATAGTAAGATACGATATGGTTGATACTTTCAGTAGTTTATCTAATGATAAAAAACATAATTTCCTTGTAAAAGCAAGTTTCAAAACAGTTTCTGTTTAAAAGAAATTACAAAATACATTGTTCAAGGTCACGAGGAAGTCAGGAAGTGACCTCGGACTGACCTTCCCGATAACAAATCGATAGAACGACATTACATGTCAATTATACACAATCATGAGCACTCATTAGCTATATATAGAACATAATACGTGTTATTGACGTGTTTGTTCGTATGTCACACCGAAATATTATATGGTCAGATTTAGGACATGAAAATAATTATTATTTAAAATTGTGATTCACCCATTTTGATGGTAATCGTCTGAAAAATCACGACGCAAACAATTAATACAATCATTACGATTATATTACACATAATTGAGATCTCACTGAAACATTAAATATATATTGCGTCCGTTTTGGTAAAATAAAGCTAAAAGAAAGACATTAAGTACAATATTTGTGTAAATAATAGTAAAGTGATGTACTCGTATGTATTATATAGTGTCGAGTCTCGCAGCTCAGATGAGGCAGCATCCTTGTGCTCCGGCGGCTGGTTGCATCACCGTAGTTTTGAGTTTTGCCACAGTCGCCGAGGCCGGCACGCGTTGCATTATTTGATTGTAATAATATTATTCACGCAAACGTTTGCTTAAAACTATGCAACACTGACTACTAGGGCTTGGTTCCGATGTGTAATGCCCTGATAGGAGTACTTTACCATTTGTTACAATAAATACAAGTTAGGGCTTTGATGTAAAACTATATTATTGATAACAACTCATGATTTCATGTATTAGAAAAATAACTTATATATCGTTAGTTATTTGCGACACGTCATATGATTAATATTAAAAATGTCCCAGTGACAGACACGCGTACATCTAATAGAGTGATAATAACAATAAGTAATCGCTTAGCGCCGAGGTCACTCGGAAGTAGAAAGGTCTATTGATATCGGAAGTACCTTTTTCACTCAAGGTACGGTGATGTAATCCAAGGTGGAGGAGGAGGAAAATGTGTGGTGTACTGGTGTGACCTAACGTACGGGTGAGGCGACGCCGGGGTCACTCGGTTGTATATTGTTTAACGGTAGCTATCGAGAGGAAGGCTGATGTATACTTTAATGTGGAATAAATTGAATCACATTATATTGTTAACAATTACCTAAATGAACAATAGAGTAGAAATAGTTCATTATGCAAGGGACTGTGGCGCAATGGAGTAAGTGGGCCAGGGGCGGTCTGCCTGAGACGAACTTACGCCTATTATATCAGATTATTATTTAGGAAATAAATAAATAAATATATGAATAAGTATTATTTAAGATAATCTTAACTATACTATTTATCATAACATTTAAATTAGTATATATTTTTATCGGTAAATCATTTATCAGATATCGCAATACCGCTCATAAGCTATTACTTAAATGATATTAAATTGATATTTATTGCGAGTGCGGGCTATATACTGCGATTTGATATTATATTAACAATTATATATAGTAGTAAACATTACTATATGTTATGATCAATTAAATATACAATTAAAACAACGAGACCTCAATGCGTTCCAAGATATTACAATATAATACATAAAATGAAAAAAAGTGTTGATATTTTAAAATATCAATTAGTACCTTGTTTAGTTTGGTTTGGATTGAGGTCAATGTAATACTAAATAGGTGACCCCATATACAATTGAATTACGAAACCGATATTACCGAATCAGAAGTTGCGCCCCGACCTGGATCCAGCGATCGTTTTGAAACTAGAGCCGCGAATGTGCGTTCATTGCTTGGTATCTACTTTAATTATTTATCAATATACACTAAATTAGGTTGTTTGAATTAAATACCAATTATCACCCCATTTTTGAAATAACCCGTATCAACCCCTAATTACTCAATATTTCTTCTAAGTTTCAGATGATTCTGAATGTGCGTCGTTTGAATAGTAGATGGCACGGTACTTGTCACTCGACTAATAATGATAATAAAATAATTAAAGAAGCAATTTTAATATTAAAACATAAAAGTCTATCAGTGGGTTACGTAACCCCCGTCAAGTAACACACTTGTCAGCAAGTGGGTCGCGATCGCAGACGACTCAGTGTTATGTAATGAGTTTGTCCTTCTAGATGTACTCGTTTTATTTTATATTAAAAGTTAATAACACCTCTCTTTTGTTTCTTGTTGGTGTTAAAACAACTACTACTAAACTATGATTATCTACATATCAATAATATTGAGATGTATGTTTGTAATTCCAATTTAACAGCATTTTACTAAATGCTTATGAAAGTATATAGTTACGTAAAAAAACAATTTTTATACATTTTATCTGTCTGTTTGATAAGGATAATCTCTGAAACGGCTGGACCGATTTTAACAGGACTTCCGTCGGCGGATAGTTGATGTTACAAGTAGTAACTGAGGCTACTTTAAAAAAACATATTTTGCGATCGAAGTCGCGGGCGCAGCTAGTTATTAGTATGATTATTATATTGTATTGCTGGTTACAATAAGTATCAATAAATCTTATATCATATATTCCCGTATCAGTTTAAAAAGTGTTATTGCCATTTCATTGATATCGAAGTAACAGAAACAATAGTTGTCTGTATTATTTAAATATCTAAAGTGTTTGTGTGTGTAAATACAATAAATAATGAAGTCACTTCTAGAAATAATAAATCAATAAATAAGTTACGAAATAACAAAGTCGATGTGTTATTATGTATAAGATCTGTTTTGTCTGTCCGTGTGTGTTTAACTCAGCGGTTTTTTAGTGTATTAAGCAATAAACACCTATAGTATGTATTAATATATATTCAATTTTGATTAAGTATTATTTTATTACATAGAGATAAATAATAATTAGTATTTCATAATGATATCTTGGAGTGTTCCAGAGGACCAGGCCATTTAAAAGTATAAGAGTCCTTATGGATGATCCTTAAAATAATTACAGTAATTAGTAGTTTTATTACAGTATTACTGGAATACAAGGTATTAAAACGTTGAAGTATAGTAGTCACTACCACGTTATACATCTCCGATCATTTCAAAGAAATACACGTTTGGAATTTCACAATGTCACCAACACTTTTATAGTAAATATATAGTGTTTTTTTATTTCCAATAATAACAGATTACTGTATATATAAAAGTGAATTACCACGATTAATTATTATATTTCCTAAACTACGGGGATACTACTACAAAATGGAGGGTTCTTTTTAGGACATAGGTGGTTAAATAGGGGGTGAAAGTTTGTTATTTTCATTCGTTCATAAAATTGTATTCTCACCCCTTTGGTAACAAATTTATATACAAAGTGCAATCAGGGCGGTGCAGGCGGGGTCGGGGCGCAGAGCTAGTGTTATATTAGTCATATTCGTACGTTATCTATTAATTAATCAATGAATCATAATCGGTAATGTAATGATGTTAGAACTGACATCAAAACAACTTTCTTGATAACGTTATCAGCAATTATGAAAAATTTGCTCTTCACCTCACGTCATATATATATATTGTTACCAGCTGTGCTGTGTGACTTCGTCGGCGCAGACCAATAAAAGTCTTGTTAAAATCGGTCCAGCCATTCAGATATTAGCCGAACAACACAGACAGACTGTCATCACCGTGCATACTTGCGAATGTATTTAGTGAAACGCTGTTAATTTAGATTTACAAACAGACACTTTCATTTCATTAATATGTATAGATTAATGTGGAATAAGTTATAAAAATTTAAAAATTATTTGTTTGATATAAATACCCACCGTATGGTACTGTATATACGTTTACATGCATTTAGTGAAAAGCTGTTAATGTGTAATCACAAACAGACACTTCTATTTTATAATTATGTATAGATTAATATGGAATAAATTATATATGACAAATAAATATAAAAGTATTTAATTTTGTAAATATAGTTAATAATGTCGACTCAAAAATGATCATTTATGAGAGAGAATGTTGCTTCAGTGATCCTTTAATATAACTATAGTCAATAGTCAATTTACAACATTATGTCTTTTGATCCTCACACGTAACATGCAATGTTTAATTACTTAACTGAAATACTTTTATATGATCTTATCGATATCATTAATGAGTCAAATTTGTCTAAGTTACTCCTTATAACATCAATTATCCGCCAGTTAAAGTCCGGTTAAAATCGGTTTAGCCGTTTCAAATATTATGTGGACCAAACTGACAAAAATAAAGACAAAGAAAAAAATTAAAAATTATTTGTTTCATATAAATACCGTATTACATTTAGTTAGTATATACATTTAGTGAAAAGCTGTTAATGTGTAATCACAAACAAACACTTCTATTTTATAAATATATATAGATTAATAAATTATATATTTCATGGTCTCCGAATATCAAGCCTAATAAAGATAAAAAACTTCTAGTAACGTCTTCAACACTACTCATTGTGTGATGTGTATACGAGTAGTCACCGAAGCAAATAAAGTTAATTAACTTGCCGTACTCGAATGTACTTTACTATAAAGTTATTCTACTTTTTTATATAAAAATGGTTGAATATAATAAAGTGTTCCCTATGTACGTAATATGAGTGTGCGAGTTGCATAACCAATGAGTCATTATTATTGTCGTGTGACAGCCCTTGAAAGGGGGGAGGGGGGTTGTCGCGACGTCTGTGACTCACTGGCGAAGATTAATTATAGGGTTGCCACTAATACCATAGTGTGACTACATGTGACTAGCTGTGCCCACGACTTCTTTCGCAATGAATATGTTATTTAATATAAAAGTAGCCGTCTCACTCCTTGTAACATCACCTATCGGTTAGTGACAGTCCTTTTAAAATCAATCCAGCTGTCTCACAGATTAAACGAACGAATCAGACTTTTTTTATACTTTCATTTGCATCGCGAAAAGCTGTTAATTTGGAATTACAAAGAAACGCTTCAATTTGATATATATATATTTATAGAACTCACAAGTTAGTCTGTTCGTATTGATACCTATCGTCTTCTATTAAATGATTTTTTTTGGTTTCTTAGTCAGATAAGATCTAGTTTAAAATAATAATATTAAAAGTTAGTTAAAGTTACTTGTAGTCAGAGTGCAGTTGAGTTTAAATTAACTATTTCAGTGATGTTTGAAGACTAGTTAAATGTTCAATACATCTCCCGTCGTGTAGCAGGACAATAACAAGTCTAGACTAGATTCCAGGAAGACGCTGCATTGAATCACATACGACATTGCGTCATCGACGACGTGACCTGACACAGACAAACAGATACATTATTATATATATTCATTGGACGGACGTACAATTATAACAATAATATATATTGCATATTTTATTTTTTGTTTATTTATTATAAGTATTATAAGCTAACAAACAAAATTAAAAATTATTAAACTATATTTGGACTACAGATAAAGTTTGGGTACTTTGTAACGTTGTGTAATGCACTCGAGACATTATAATGTCCTAATATTCTGAAATTCTCAGAAATGATGATAAGATTCCGATAAGAGGTCTGTCAAGTGATAACACTCGAGGTTTTGAACACGGTATGTGAGGAACAACACCGTCAAATTGAAATATCATTTTAATCTGTTTCCACGATGACTCGGGAATAAATTATGATTAATGGACCTTATTATAAAACTCCATTCAGTTTAAAAAGACATATGTTAAAACAACAAATCACATAAGATTATTTTTAGAAAAATTACATCAAAACATTATATCCAATACAAATATTCGTAAAATATTACATAATTGGTGTAAAATAATATTATTTTAACAGAAAACCACAAATCAAATAACATTAACGGGGTCCGATGGGACCCACCGAGGCCAACGGGTCATTGACCGCCAAGGTGACCCCTGTGTCACTGTGACCTACCCTAACGTCTGGGGTTCGCTTCCCAGAAACACATAATGGTCTGGAAGTCTTTTGACGGATTCAGCAAAAAATGGTATCGAAGCGAGCAAGGTCGTCTGGGCATTTTGGTCTATGAGGTCACTAAGACCGAACAGGATTCGGACGTGCATTCATATGCGCTACATGTTTAGTGGAGAACAGACATACAACATTACATTATACACATTTTAAACTGTTTAACAAACGCCATTATAAATCGATTTATATTTTTTATTCATTGAACTGGATCCTGTTTAAGATCAGACCTAACCTAACATTTTTGTGTGCATTTAGCACATATTACGACTATGTCTATTTGTTCTATTACACACTAAATTAAAGCTGAAATAAAAAACAATATTATAAAATATATTAACATTCTTTAAAGGAAAGATTTTCAAGGAAACGTGAATTTTTAGTTAATTTATCTAATGCAATCTTTTCAATGTTTTTTTATTAGTATTCTCCCGGAATTAAAATAATATGTATTGTAACTTATACTTTCTCAAATGAAATTGAAATAAAAACTATTTGACAGCAGTTTCAAGCGCCATGATTGGTCGCGTATCGAGATATCAACCAATCAGAGAGGTGTTGAGGTGTTGTTGTGTTGTTGTGTGTTGTTGAGAGGATTGACACAGAATTTGAAACTAATTAGTTTATTTTTAATATTAGTCATAGTGAAACCGGGTGTCGATAATTTCTTATTTGATTTATATATACATCAAGAGGTACTAACTAATGTATGTAAATAACATACTTAAAATAAATATTTGAATTAAAACAAAATGAAATAAGAGTACCAAAGGCAAGGTGACCCCTCATTGTGAGCGCACAATACAGTCTGTCGGTCTGTCTGCAGGAATGATTAGAAGGGGAGGCTTAGGAATTAATTTTTGTATTATTTTAGTACTTGCTCCTTGAGCCTTGAGTCTGGAACGCTCAATAGCGTCATGTATGTGTATGAGTTGTGTCTGGACGTTGAACGGGTGAATAATTTAATTAATTAATAAGAAATGTATATCACCTTATATAACATATAAACACGAGCTGATGATGATTTTATTGAAAGACTAACACAACTCACATGTACAAATTACGAAATATGTGAAACTAAGTTCAAGTTTACTAAAACTAATTAGTTCACATGTTTATTGTGAAGGATCACGTGAAACAAACAATACAGCCTTTAACTACTTAAATATGACGAACACATGTGGCGATGTGTGTGTGTGTGTGTGTCTATGCTTACTAAAACTCAACAAGAAAAATAAAGTTCATGTAATTAGTTTATCAGGAGTTTGTTAGTTTTTATGATAAATTTATAATAATGGTACTAGTTAATTTGTAAATATATGTAAAATATAATAATATAGTGATCCAGATGACATTTAGTGGACAATAAACATGATGGATGTGATAGCTTATTTAACTTTGCTCTTAATGGGGTCGAAGCAGTGTCAACTGAACAGAAGAGGGCCGTTACTTTATGTTTATGAAAAAGATGAAATACATTCAATATCTTAGGAATATTTGGCAAAGTCTTCAATACAAATATATATTAAAATGATTTCTAAATAGTTATATACAGTTTTGTTTATAAGGCATAGAAAAAAAAACTTTTATGGATTAAAAATTACGCAAAGAATAAAAAAAAATTACAAAACAATAGCAACTTAAAGATAGTTATCAATAATATATAAGATTAAATAAAAATATATTTAAAATTTCATTAAATATAACAAAATAAGCGAATTTCGAAACAGCGGTAAGTTAATACTCGATTAACGCACACACACACGTACACACACATACAGCCCTGTAGTTTAATACTCTTTGTATTATTTATTGGTTTCCATTTTCTCGTTTAAATAAATATGAAAATATACAGAATACGTACTAGTTAGTGAATGTGGCTTTTCTTACACTTTATTGTACTTTAATTTGTTATTCCTAGGTTTTAGGCCCTAAGTATCAACTAGTATATTTTCTACCTTAAAAACTGGACAGACAAAGAAGAGTGATTTCATTTAGATAATACAAGAGTTAATTGTGTGTGTGTGTGTGTGTGTGTGAGAGAGAGAGAGAGAGAGAGAGAGAATTTAACGTCTCAAAGAGAGATGCGTTTCAATTTTGAGTTTAATTTTTTTGAGATTATTTCTTTCCTCATATAATTTCTATTGTACGTCTAAGATAAACAGATGAAGAGTAACAGTGAAGAGATTAAAAGTACTGAAGATTCCTTTTAACTACAATACTTAATAAAATATATCTTGGGACACTAATATTCTGAGGCGGATAATGAATACATCGTAGTCGCGTAATCAATAACACTTTGCGTTACATCACATTTAATTCAGCAATGTCAATAGCAACAATCTATGTAAAAGTATTTAATACTTTTACAATAAAATCAAAGTAATTAAACAATGTTTAAGAGATTATAACTCCTCGTGTGACGAACACACAGACGTGTGTTATATGATATATAATGTTAGTTGTAATGTAACCAACACAATGATATACGTATACAAGTTCATTGCTTTGTGATTCATTTACAAATTACTGTTTTATTGAATATTTGTGGAAATGTTTATTACATCTGTGTTGTTATTTATTGACGAGGGAAATATAAAATTTTTCGTAATCTATAAATATCTTTGTTATTGTCTAAGAATTATTAATATTGTGTAGAATGGCCCAATACATTAATAGATTCTAAGTTGAATTAAGTTTCACGTTTCAGATAGAGATGAAGAGAAACTTTGGATAATATTACGTATTTTATAACATATGTTGCGGCACGTTGGTGGCTGTTCCATTATCATAATTACAGGGGACCGTGCAGCGTACATATGCAAAGTACTGATCCCTTTAAAATAAACATCAAATCTATAGACGAATAATTATAGTTAACCGTAGATGGAGGTAAATTAAGCGATATGGTCCGATATAGTTATTTATAGTTTGTGCGATTAGTCCTTAAAAGTCTTAATAATCCAGACACATTTAACATGCAGGATAAATAAGACAAAGCCGCTCCCGACGGGCCCTTTTACTTACCTAAAGTCCTTCGGCGCTGTCAGTGACCCCTTGCGTAAGGATTGCGTCACGTTGCAGAAATGCGTAGCCCTAGTGCATTATCCCCCGTCCTTATTCAACGTATCAAATGTTGTATGTGAGAGGGAGACGAATAGATTACGTCAGGCTAGCGCTTGGATTTTGTTTATTTTTTAATTCCAATTCCTTTGGTTCGGTTGATTTTATTTTCGTTTCTGCCGTTGTGTGAGCCATTCGGAGCTCACGGACCCGAAGAAAATGATAACTTAATCAAAATACCTATAAATATATCAGTATGCAAAATATATGTACTGAAGTAGTGCAATGTTTTACAAGATACATTAAAACATAAAAGGTACGAGTAGGATTATTGTCGATTTCAAAAGTTGTTACAAATGTTCCTTTATGTAGGTTTTGTTTTTTAATATTAAATTGGTAGTTTATAAAAACACTTAATAACCAATACATATAACATTGTATTGAACATTCTTAATTTATAAATACCTCGACACAACAGATGTAAGGCTGACCTTGGCGCGGGTCAACGACCGGCCCAAGGGCGCGGTGCTCACACCGACCAAAATGCATCTCCGTCATGTAACATGGTACACTGTATTAGTTCAATGATAATGGCTTTATAATTAATTACCAAGAATGTGAATGTGAAATATAATAATATTGACATTACTTTAAATTTCTTTCATGGATTCTTTTAACTTGTATTGAAGTGAGCTCACGTAATGTTACTTAATATCTCTGGTTCTTATTGATATAATTAATCTTAATTGTCCTGTAATTATTATACCTATGTTATTATTGTGTATTGATTTGTCTGTCTGTAAAACATATAAATTACATTTATCACAGCACTCAATTGTGTGTAAGTATTTATTCCAAAGATATGTCTATAAAGAGACCTGTTGTAGGACGGACCGACCGACCAACGCAGGCTACATCGTGGACATATTGAACATCTAATTTAAAGAGCTTTTAGTCAAATTTTGTGTTCAGGACCATCGTCCACAATAAGAAACTTGTTTTTTGTAAGATAGCTCCAAATTATAATTACAAAACGCCAAGTCATTACTTTCAAAAGCCACTGTTTTATTTTACTAGACCATCTTTCAATTGTGTCCCTGTTATGAAATCTAAATCGATCCTCATTGTACGACTTGTTCAACGATCATTAGATGTACTGATGAAGTCTGAGTTGTAGTAATGAAGATAAAATAATTAAAATGATTGCCCGCTCTATTACCTGTCCTTATTATCTTCATTCAGTTATTTGAGGCGACAAAAACCCATGTAACAAGTTGAAGCAGATGGCTTAAGAACACTTTTTAAGCGAACGAGACGAGTGCGATACGGTTTGCGGTACGATGTGTCGTTATAAAGATCACTCGGCAAATTACAAGTCTGCTCGTGTTCGTATATCGTATTTTATAATACATATAAAGATGATTAATTGAAGTATAATTTAAGATATGCTCTAAATTAAAATATCGTATGTTGTAAGTATTGAATCACATAGCAGCACACCAGGTGTGTATCATATATAAAGTAACATGTCTCACGGCGTGTGATGATTTTTATTATCTCTTCGAAACAATATTTAGTTTTAACTTTAAACCACCAGTATTATGACTAACACTAACACTAACACTAACACTAACACTAACACTAACACTAACACTAACACTAACACTAACACTAACACTAACACTAACACTAACACTAACACTAACACTAACAGTAACAGTAACAGTAACACTAACACTAACACTAACAGTAACAGTAACACTAACACTAACACTAACACTAACACTAACACTAACACTAACACTAACACTAACACTAACACTAACTTTTATATTTATTTTATTTTTTATTGTATTTTTAATATAACAGATGCTTATAATTGTATAACTCAGTTTAAATTTAAATTTCTCATAAATATAATTAATCTGATTTACAATTGAACACTATTGACATTTCGAATTTTTCTAACATTGATAAAAAAATTATATAACCGGTCAAGGGAGCTCCCGAGTCCTTGAAAGCCTTTAATTTCTAGATCACCCAGAATGGTTATTCCCAGGTGCTACAGCGCTGCGGTCTAACTGTAAGTACTGGATCGCCGCCTGAGTGGTGACAGACATATTGACATATATTAATAGATACGCATTATCATTTTCATCATAGAAACGTTAGTGCCTACTGTAGTTTATCTATAAATATTTATCCCAAATTACCCTTAAGGTCTATTAAAGACGTGATTTTTTTGGACTTCACATAAGATTCTAGTTGTAATGATGAGCAGATTCGGGAAAAACAATTATATATTGTCATGTATTTCTTAATTAATTTTAATATATATGTAGATATAAATAATAAATTGTAATGAGATATTAATATTCAGTTTGATATACATACTCGTATAATATTGTAATATTGTTTAATACATTATAATTATAATGTACATGCAAGATGTATGGGAATGGAAAATAATCGGTTTCATATTAAAATATGTTAAAATCACGCTCAAGAGACGAAGGTGAGGCTGCGTGATCCCCAACGTGACACGGGTAGAGGTGTTTGACATATGGTCGGACGGACGGACGGACGGACGGACGGACGGACGGACAGCACTACACTACTATTTACTGATACTTCGGATTCTTCTCATCTTCTGTCGGGATGAGGTGATGTTGTTCATTGCCAGTGTACTGTTATAGGTTGGCTCCTAAACCAAAAACATAAAAATCTGATTCATTACTGAGCGGTGGACGCAGAACTGGAGTCGAGGTAAATACAACCTGAAATATTGTATAAGGTGGGCATCTCATAAAGTATTCTTTTAATAAATTCCTTAAGGTGAAATACGAAATCAAGATTATATTAAAGTTATTAAATTGTCACTTTTTTATTTAATAATTGTATTTGAGTTTTATGTTTTAAATTCGTTAGTATATTTGGTAATTTAGATACGATTCAAAATTTGGAAAAAGGGAAATGTCGTGGGAGTCAACTAGTAATTAATAAATGACGAACAAACAGACTAAAAGTGTGTATAGTATAAGTATATGTGTATAAGGATTAGTGTGATAGTTTTTATTTCACGTTATCCCCAATGTGTCTTAGCGCGGCATGGTTTATTCAGGAGTGATAACGACCCGCGGGATGACCGGGCATCGAATCTCAATATTACTCATTTAACATAATCAACTCCGCTCGGATTATAATTTATCTCGAGGCCTAGAACTAAATGCATTAAACTAGACCTACAACTACTTGGGACCTGTTGCGTAACAGACTACTGCGTTATACACATTTGTACTATACTGTAAAGTACTGAGAAGAGATAGCAGTGAGGATGAACGTGGATGGACGAGGATGCCAGGAGGAAGACCGGACAGGGTATGGACGGACGGACGAGAAAGAACTGTGGGACAGTAGACAAGAGACTCCCGGGTACTAATTAGAGTGGTGCATATATTGTAAGCGATACGATCATATTTGTATGTGTAATTGTGTCATTTGCTTTCAGTGTCGACGTGCGCCTGCGCATATTTAGTTGTGATATTAGGAGGAATATACACTGGTTTAGAAACTAATATAGATCACATGGGTTTAGTTTAACATTACTTTATTAATTAAACCAATAAATGTTCTCTGAATTAAGCACCTACTAGATAATAGTTTTTTTTAACTAAACGTAGATCAGATACAATTATGTATAAATCTCTTTTATTTCTTAGTAATTAAAATATTCTTAAAACCTTATGATATTAAATTGAACGGTGATTTTCCTATTTAAATGTGTATGTATTGATATGTGTGTAATATGACCGGTGTGGAAGGTGTTTAATGGAGTAACGGTGTATTTTCCGGTGCGTTAGTTACATAATGAGGATGATATTGGTCGACTATTGTGTGATACCTTTGTCTGTCTAACTGTATGTCTCTGTGTCTGTGTGTCTGTACTTTGTGTTGTAAACGATTGCGATATCAAATTTATTTTTGATGAATGACTGAATTATACTATTAGTCACCTTATGTAGCTATGTTTTTCATAATCTGCAGTGATTATGTCTTTGCAACAGATTTTTTTGGTATTTTTATTTTTGGTAAAACTGAACAGAGGTATAAGTTTAAGCTCATTTCTGACTCAAAATTGTCAAACTTATCTCATATTTGTTACCACGAGCTGCTCTTCCGCGGCTCCAGCTCGCAGACCCGCGCCGCTGCTGCTCGTAAAACAAGTATTAATGGTAAAGTTATAATATTTGGGTAATTCAGTATCAAAATGCAGTTATATTTGCTAATAACGTGAGTGTCTCGACGAGTGATTTAAACTCCTTTGTTGTCTGGTCGCTGCTCCGTCTGCATTTAAACATTATGTATTACTTTATATAGCGTTTATTTATTTTTTGTTGATTTATAGGAGTCGAGCTCTGGTCTGTCTGTCGCGTAGCTTAATTAAAGTATATAACAAATTATGATAGGTCGCCGGAGACACTAATGAAATAAAATGTGTAATTATACTTTATTTTAAAATAACCTTATTTAAATGATTACTCAATGATAATACTTATTACGTCGTAATGCAGAGAGTATACTCGTAAGTCGGTGTGGTACAAGCACAAGTGGGTCAAGGGTCGTTGACTGATTTCATTTGATATTGCATTATTTTTTAGTAACATGTAGTTTATCTATTCGTGTTTTTATATTCAGTGATAAAAACGAATGTTACAAAATATTTATATTTGTATTTATATATATTTTTGGGTTATTGTGAAATATTTAGGTCGTAAGTGGTATGGACGTCGTGTCTGCGGCTGATCGCGCTATCGTAACGGAAGATATTTTAAATTATATTTTTATCACAAAGCAATTTTTAATAAAAGAAAATACAAACTAAATAAATACCATGTTAACTGAGTATTTACATCTGCAATCAGGTGTAGTACTGGGCTTAAAATTTACATATATCTACTTTGTGAAACAAAAAACATATTGATGTCATTATATTAGTAAGTAGTTAAAAATTATATAAATCTCTTATCACCGAAAAGTAGTGTAATGAACTCAAAAAATATTAAGATAGGGTCTACGAGGTCAACCGCCTACGATTATCGCTACGCGCTACGATCGGCGGGTCAACGTTCGTAGACCGTCTACGACAATATTCATGTTGCTATGCGGTAATTATAAATATAGAAATGATATTTGACTTTGCTTAAAGAACTATGAAGATATAATTAATATTTCTTTAATATATTTTGAGAACAAAGAGTCGAGAAAAAACATAGTTTTATTATATTGAAATATTTATATACTTGCAGTGAAATTCAGATTGCTTGTGTTCATATAAATGGTTAACGTCTGGGAGAAGAGAGATATCTTAAGATAAGTTAGATGTCAAAGAAAATGATGAAATCTTAATAATAATAGGTTAAGATTATCCAGGGACTTTCTTGCTCACCTTGCAATGACTACACTTTGACTTGACTGACTTCGACTTGGCGTTATTCACATATAAAATGATTGGAATGTCAAAGCATGTCTTCGAATACTTTTTAAATATATCCCAAACACTCAATATTAATAAATAACTAATAAAAATTATTGTTATCATATTACATTAAATATTATCTAAATCCATAACTTTTTGTTTGATAAGAGAACAATCGAAGGCACTCACTGAGATGTAAGAATAAATAAATATCAAATATTAAAGGAAATTGATTGAGATCTCTTTTCACAGTCCGAGGGGTTTTCTGTTTACATTAATATATATATATATATATTGTATCTGTTTATTATTAGTTTGTTTGTCCTTTTCTTCTTACTTCAAGGTCTAGACAAGTTTTGTATAAAAAAGACATAATAAACACAAGCGAACCCGCGCCAATAACTAGTATACCGATCACATTTATTTTTTAAAGCACTAAATCATACGTAATTGCATACAAAATTTCAAAAAACATCTGTTGTACAAAATTTATGAGAGCAAAGAAAATTAAAAACATCGCCAATAAAAAGTAAAGTGCGAAGTGTAGCTCCTAATCGATCGGCCGATGACCCCGCCCGTCCTAATGTCCGGTCCTTGACCTCGTCAATTATTACGCAATACAAAATATTCCGTTGGCTCGTCCGAGCGCCGCCCGGTATGCTGTGCCTACCTCAATTATTTATTGTACACAAACGTGCTAACGTTATTATTATTCCCGCTTTTATTGCATTTTGACGGTAGATCAAAGTTTTACCCCTGGAGTATATCTACATACATATATAAATAAAAATGAAGTGTCCGTTCGTGATTCTAAATTAACACCCGTACCTAAATACATATAAAAGTATACACTTACATAAAAACAATTTTTAAAATTTTTATCTGTCTAACTGTCCATCCGTTTGGTCCGTTTAATCTCTGAAATGGTTGCACCGATTTTAAAAGGTATTTTGGTGGCGAATAGCTGAAGTTAAAAGTAACTTAGGTTTTTTTATTTTGTAAAACATTACAACACATACAAGAAATGGGACGATACAAAGACGATACTTTGTAAAGACGCACCCAAACATACATTCGGACCCCATTCAGGTTTACAACTTTGCAAATCGTTATGTTAATGAGGTTTTGTAACTAAGCCTTAATTAATGATAATAAAACCTCTTACTGCTCATATATTAATAATAATGAAGTCAAAAACAGATTATAAAGATGGTATCATACCTTCGGAATTCACGAACGCAACGACAAACATACCTACACATACCTAACAGTGTACGTCGAGTGTGATTCCACCTTAACAGCGTCAACGAACTGCCAAGGCCCTCGATGATAAACAGCATTATATGCAAAAGATTTCAGAAAAATATTTGTCACCTCAATTACGACAGCGCATTACTTACGAGCGGAGATTGTGTGGAGCTTTGCATCGTTACAACCGAAGCATCGTTACTTAAATTAACTAAAATAGTTGATCTTTTGGGACGACAATGTATGTATGTATTGCGTGTGACGTCACAGTAACACTGCATGTATAAAAATAGTACCTGATCTCAATGATGGATGAATCTTAATAACTTTTCGTTCGGTGATAGGCAATTGTCTAAATTAGATAATGGAATACTGCAAAAAATAACTCTTTACCTCTGGAAATGTAGCACATTAGAACTGTAGATTGTCTTAAAATGGCGTGTGTCTATAGATGAGTTATTATTGGAAATGATTAATACAGTATAATAGACGTGAAGTCACCGGCAGACCCTCAGCGTGCGTCCGTAGATCGTCGGCCGCGCGCCCTTCACGACCCACCTCTTATAAAGACAACGCACGCGATCTGTCTCCATTTGCATACGATATATAAAATGTTGTAATGACCGTCTGTTGTGCTCTTTTAAAGACTATACCTTGAGCTCCACTAAATGTTTCTCAACAATTAAATTCTGATATAACAAATAATATTTGTAATGGCTGACTCTTGTTTTCAAAAAAATATACTTTGAGCTAAATAATTCTCAATGAGTTCTGATAACAAAAACGATGTATAAAATTACTAGTAATAATAATAAGTATAATAAAATAATGAGTGTAATATAATATTATTTGTTGGTATTTACGAGTGACGGAGTGACGGCGTGTACGGTGTGCACACCAATGGACCACCATGGACACCAATGGACCAATCTCAATTCTTAATCAGGGTTTGGTTCCATCTCATTACAGACGAGAACAGATCAGATACACATTATTGTACCTACTGCGTAATTTGTTAATATAGATTATTAATATAATTCATGTAATGGAATTTTTAATGTACCCTCTAAAATCCTAAAAACCCTGAAGATACTACAACCAACGGGCTTGTAACCGACCCACTGCACACTTAACCGCGACTCCTGTCTTATCTCTTAAAAATAATTCTGTATTAAGCACACGGCAATAACAATTTGATCTCTTAACACAAGTACTATAATGTATTTTATTCGTATTCAAATAATATAATATCAAATTCAATAAGAGGAAGTCAACAACGTATTATTAGCGATATGAAAACACATTTATTGATTCACATAAAGCCTTTCAGGGGTCACCGACCTCACGAAAGTTGGGTGGAACAACCGAAAGGGCGAATACCTCATAGACCTTTGTGATCTAGTTCGTTTACCTTTTGGATTATCACATTACAACCAACCCACACTTTGATGCAATTTATTATTATTATTGATAATTAATTAACATTTACATCAGAGGTTCTTTTATGTATGTAGCGTCTAAAAAAGCTATAATTATTATTTGTGATATGAGGTGTGAGGTGTGAGGTGTAAGGATGCGTATCACATACTTAACATAATGTTAGTAGTTACTCGTGTGTTGTCGTACAACAGTTATTTAAGATTGTAGAAATAACCTATTTATAATCAAAGCTACATTTCAATTATGCCATTTGACTATTTCATCATCTGATAAATACTAATGTAATATTTTTTTACACAATTCATTATAATGTCTGTCTGTAATTCCAAATTAACATATTTTCACTAAATGCATTTGAAACTATATACATTACTTACATAAATAAAATATTTTTTTAAAGTTTTCTTTGTCTGTCCGTCTGAGTTTTTTATCTGTCTTTTTGGTAAGAACTGTAACGTCTGTAACGGCTAGATCGATTTTAACAAGACTTTTATAGATGATGATATAAGGAGTAACTTAGGCTACTTCTATTTTAAATAACGCACTCGCACGAACGAAGTCGGGGGCATAACTAGTATATATATATATATAGAAGCACAAAGACTGGGTAAACGAACAATCTGACAGATAACATTTTAATAAATAACACATGCACATTTATAATGCAAAATAATCCTTAACGCGTATATGTGTGTGTGTGTGTGTATGTGTGAGTGAATATCATATAAATATTGCTCAATCGTTAGGTTTTATTTTATTATTTTATATAAAAATCGTCGGCTATCAACGTATTATGTATTCGAAAGCTTAAGTATTACAAAGCGCGGATGCATGTGTGAGTGCAGACTGCACCTTGCATGTACGGGCCGTCTGTGAGTACGTGTGTGCGTGCACCCTTCCCGTCTCGACAAAAATATATTTACCTCACAAAAACAGATGCAACGTCTTTATTCAAATGTACTAAGATTTATAATCCCTTGCATTTTTATTCGTTATGGTTTACGGAAATTTGTCGGTTGTTATTTTGATTCACATGGCAGGGGAGGGGCGTGTGTGTGTTTGTGCATGTGTGGGTTCACCTTGAAAAGCGCCAGTTCTTTGTGCAATGGGTTATTCGGTTAATGGCACCAAGAAAGTCAATGGCGCGGGATGCTTTATGTACGGTCCGCAAAATAAATTTGAAAGTATTTTATATATTTCTTTTTGTATTATATGTATTTATAACTACGTACTAGGTTGTTCATATGATTTTTACAATCATTTTTATAACAATGAAATATTAGAACAAATTTGTCATCAATTGGACACTTTAGACTGATTAGAAGCGCATGTATTATTGCATTATATTTAGAATACTGAATATTAAACAATTATTTGTTTTCAAGATTCGTCTTTTTGAACCAGTTACTTTTGTTTCTTCCTTTACATTTCTATCATAAGCCTCCTTCAATATTAAGAAAGTATACATTATACAGGACTGCCATAAGACGTCACATTAACTCAACGTTTACGGAGAAAAAGTACCTTTAAATATTTATAATAAGTGACCTTCAAATCTTAAATATATACAAGTATTTTTTTGTAGTCAGTACGTTACGTCTCAAAATACCCGCCGTCCTGCACTCACGCGCACACACACACACACACACACACTCACACGCACACACGCACACTGTTGTGGTAGGTCGGTACCGTTCTAGGAGTTAACTCTTTTGGGTTTATGACGTTATTAAAAGGGGGAGGGGGGGATTTATTTTAAAGCCAAAATATGTTTTAACTCGACCAAGAGTTATAACTGCATAATAAAGAGACTACTAAATACATTTATCCAATAAGCATCCGTCGAGTACACTCGTATGATTGTGATTATTAATATTTGCAATTCATGTTAATGTCTGTATACTAGCTGCTGCCGGCGTCTTCACCCGCCCCTCCGTTCCAAGCCGTACCTTTTTTAATATCACATCAATTTTTACATTCCTTCTTTCAGTTTTATTTGCATCAGTTACTTAAAATGTAACAAACACTTAATAGTGAACGTACAGACACGTCCTCATTACAGCTGTACGTAATATAATATAATATAGTATAGTTTGCATAAAAGAATAGTGGTTGTTTGTTTGTCATTGCTTTGTCTCCTTGTTCCAGTTAATTTCTTTCGTAACTAAGATTAAGATAACTGCTGAGGGTTTTGCAAATATTTTTTATCATTTTATCACAAGGAAGATAAATGTTTGTGTTAGGGTTGTCACACGTTAGGAGTTATCATACAACTATTGAAACAAAGGCGGCAGGGGTCAGTGTGAAGACTCCCTGACCTCTGTGTATCCGCGAACCTCGTCTCTTGGATGCAACATGAACCACAGAGATGGATCACGATAGGCGCCATTGTTACGAAAATATAATAATAAATGACTGCATTTATAATAATATAATTTTAACGTTCCATACTTAATAACGTGCGCCTGCGCAGCCGGTGTTCAATGAAACTTGGAGCCAGTATATGCACTACATCAATATATCCATGTAATGTAGACTGAAATTATAATGTATTTTAATATATAAAAACAGAATTAAATATTAAAGTATTTTTACATTTAAATTCCAAAAAAAGAGTGCCGAGTAACATTACTTATAAGAGAAATTTCTTAAATATTATGTGGTATAAAATAAATAAATCGGATATAGGAAAATATAATTTAAAATGGTGATTTTTTGTCACATCTCTAGAGACAGATTTTATAATTATAAAATTATGGCATCTTATAAAAATCTATCCAGTTTGAGTCTTAGAGTTGTTTAGTGTTAGGTCAGGTCAGTGTTATTTGGTAATATACGATTTAATTTTAATATATTGAAGGTGAAATAAATTAAAACAATGGACGGAGCGTCAGGTAAGTTTAAGTCAGAAGTCACTTATTTTAGTACTAATATATGTTTCCGTTGCTTTCATTTGCATTTTACGAAGTTTTTTTTCAATAATAATATTAATTGAATTTATGAAAAAAAAACCTAAAATTTAAAGTTTCAAAAATCTTTTATATACTTAATGATATTTTAATAAATAAATATATGTTGATATATGTTGTTGTCTAAGATATAAATAATCTGTTATTGTTAATACCTTTATATTATATTCAACATGTATGTATAGTTGGTTATTACCATGTGAAGTATTTACAAAAGAACGATTATTATGTCATTTTTTTTGGTTAATTACTTGCATCTTCCTGGATCGTCGACCAGCAGGCGCGGACCTTGAGTCTTAAATGTCAATACACCATCTTGGACCCTAAATACCAGAACCTACTAAGGCTGTCTGCGGAGGGGCGTCATTTACACGATTTACAATTAGTTGTGAACACATACCTAATCTACAACACTCATAAGTATATAGCAAAGAGTGGCTGTATTTTTAATTAAAATTAACTTGGTGTTTATTGTATTATTAACACGCGCTTTCGTACAAGGTGGACCTCACTCCGTCATTAAGGCAGCACTTATAAAATATAAAAGTCGCTCGTGTGAGTGACGCCTAATATAATTTTCCCATCTGCTGTAAACCTTGTTTAAGACATGCGGACAGATAAAGTTACTTGTAAAAATATTTCTTATACCAAGTACGTACAAATATGTACTATTTAATATTAAAATAGAGTTTGTTATTCAAGATTTTATGTGTAGTTATTATGAGTTTTTATTTATTAAAGTGGAGATCTCTAAATATTATCTGGACCTCTAATAGGAATAAGTCTCAGGAAGTATAAATGCCTTTGAATAGTATATATTATAGGTACCTATAATCAAATGTTGAAAAATAATTAAATACAATTAGTTTTAGATGTGTGCACCTTAGTACATGTGTAGCACATAGCACATAGCACATAGCACATAGCACATAGCACATAGCACATAGCACATAGCACATAGCACATAGCACATAGCACATAGCACATAGCACATAGCACATAGCACATAGCACATAGCACATAGCACATAGCACATAGCACATAGCACATAGCACATAGCACATAGCACATAGCACATAGCACATGGCACATAGCACATAGCACATACTGTATACACGGTTATCTGTTTATAAATTAATTAAAAACGGTTAATTGTTCAATAAATTCACACAAAATATTTAATTTTCTTACAAATTATAAATACTTTTTTATATATTACGTTGGCGTAAATAATTATAATTCATATATTATTACACACACACATACACACACTCACACACACTCACTCACTCTTGATTAAAGGTTAATGCCGGTACATATATGTCTTCATTTCTCAGTAAATTAAACTTCTGTCTGGGATAATATACCTACAGTACACATCATTCTTATTGTTTCAATGACTTCCGTCAAATGTAATATTTTATAAGTTAAATTATTAAATAAATGTAAAAAGACTCTTATACTGTGCGACAAAGTACATCTGTTGCGTACAGTTCATAAGATCTCAAAGAATGGTCGCGTTAGTGTCTCTGCCTCTTCCTTTTTCTCCTCCTCTCCTTAATGATTCATTGTTCATAACCACCACAACCTACCAATTAACAAAAGTAAAACATATATATCGGGTTGTTATTACTATGTATAAAACACTTAGACACGATTAGTTCCTAAAGACGCACATCTCTGTGGCTGCGTATCCTTGTCACTCGTCAGTACTCCTCGGTCGTACCTTGAGTGCTTATCAGGAGGAAAAAAACAATTTTCGTTCTGTATTTATTATGACTGGAATACATTATACGTGTTGTATATGGAGATAATACTGATAAGCTAAATATAATACTATCCACGACTCACACTTATTATTCTGCAGTAAACAAAGAATATTATTGAAATTGACTATAAATATATTTATGCGTGTCATTATTATTATTTGTTTAATAAATATAAAAAAATAATCGACATGCCAGGACTCGAATTTAGGACTGCGACTGTGATATTTATCGACCGCTCCGTCGACTGAGCCGCCTGCCTCGATTAATAACATGTACATTATATTTATATAATTATTTTCTTCATCTATTAGGTTTCTCCATTATCAGTCCTCCCAAAGTAAACCAACGTTGTAGCTCTGAGAGTTCTTTATGTTTCCCAGTAACGCGACGCAGCCTTGTGATATTTTTATTTGCGATAAGAGAGTTATCTTTACGCAAATTTTAAATCAAATAACAAATACAACGTATCTTAATTCAGTGTAAGGTCGTGTGTGTGTTTATCGTCCCCTCATTGTATCTCCTAAATGTGGGTCAACGGGCGAAGGACGGCCGTGTTTGGTGTAAATATTGGCTGACCGACTTATTATCATTTGCTTTTAATGATTCTTCGCGGTCACTTGCATTACTCACACACACCAGTATTGATAATACTATATACTTATGATGCAAAGAAAGACAACATGACAACTCACATCATTGCTAGGATAACATGCTCTAGAGAAGTTGTAGTGTTTTAACGTGGATCGGTTAATTGTCGCATAAATATTATATGTTCTTGATGAAATATTAATTGTGCACAAACACCATAACAATTATAATATATTTTTAACCTTGCTTTTAATTAGTTTATAAAAATACATTTATCAATGTAAATAGAGTTGGTGTAAACTGAACTAATCTTAGTATATCATATTGCTATGCAATTTTTATTTTCCTAGTCCGGTCATCTGTTTTGTAGTAAATTAATGTATTATGGATTTTGAAACATTTTGGAATGTAATCTTAATATTACATTCCATATATATACGGTTATATATTTAATATTAAATTTATATAATTAAATTACAATTTTGTCTGTCATAAGCCTATGGATTTAAGCATCTATTACAATGTGGGAGAATAAGTCACAACATTTGGGATCTTTAAAAAGATTCAATGTCAATGTCACCTGTCAGAAGTAACCTTGATATCTATCATAATTTGTATTTCGAGAAGCTCAAGTCTCAATAAAGCCCAGGACAAGCTTCATTCATATTAAGTTAGAACTTTTACGCAGACTTGGGTAGGTAGTGTCTCCAGGTCTGGGTGCAAGGACCTGGGAATTCCACGGTATATTTTTAAAAAGTTTTTCCTGAGAGCAAAACAAAAAACAAAAATGTAGGCAGTGATGGTTGTCCATGACTGACTCATGTTATCACAACGTTAAAGACTACTTCGTATTTTTTTATCAGTAAACAGTATCCTGCCTTTCACTTACGAACTGAAGACGGATGACGTTTTGAACGTTTCGCTTTCTTTAATTGACAGTATTGATTCCTCAATCAATCAATCAATCAATCCCGATAGTGACAATAAACGCTGACGAGTCTTTTTTGTTATACGATACAACGCCAGCTGTGATCTTGTAGTATTATTTTTTGTTTCTTCATGGGCTCTTTGAGATTAAAAATTACCAACATTAACAACCCTTAAATTTGTAACGTACTACGCGTTACAAATCGAACTCTTCATCCACATAAAATCTATGGAACATTCGCACAAACCAAGCCTTTGATGTGTTTTGAAAGTAACCGATGCCTTCATATCTATTTTGTGCAATACAAGCACTGCAATCCTATATTGATTAAAACCGCACTCCGTAATATGAACACACGACAAAAATATACGCATATATATGAATTGATGGGAAGGAGATACAATTTCTTTTTAATAATTAGCGGTGAAAAATTAAATTGAAAAAAAACAAAAACATTTTACTTTGTAACAATATTAATGCCACACTAATGGAACATACCAAGTATATATTTTTTTATTTTCTTTTTTGTATCCTTACTTTATATTAAAACAACAAAAAAAAGAAATAACCGAAAGCAGAATTATATCTAAATTATTTAGAAAGTAACATATCATTTTAAATTTAATTAAAATTATTTTGTAATTTAAAAAAAGTATTACAAAATAACATATAAATAGTACGAGCAGCGCGGCGGGTCGGGTGCAGAAATCTGCGCGGACTGCTCTCAAAGTCAGGGTTCAAGGATAACGAACTAAGGGCGTTCACAATAACACATTATTACAAAGAAATCACCACAAACAAATGTCGGAAACATGATTTCAATACATGTATTGTGAATAATTTAACTTTAAGAGCTTTATAACATATTACAATATTATTATAACAAAAAAGGAAGAGGAATGTAAAATAAAAGGCGCGCGTAATTCCACAGTGATTATATAAATCATTAGTTAATTACGATTTCCTTCCGACCCGAAATTTCTAAAAAAAGTTAATATCTCTAAGCTAACGTCGGATGTGCCCGAAAATAAGAGAAGGATGCGCACGCGCCGGATTTTATTCCATTTAAGAAAAGGGGTTCGATTTTAAAATTAGAACGGCGCGGCGGAAATCACTGGGAGGTGAATCACGCGCATGCCTCCGAGCGCTCCGATTGGTCGAGCCGGCATAGTATCGTGATCGTTATATTACACTATTATATTATATATATATGGAAAAAAACTGAATAACTACAACAAGGACTAGATGTTATTTAAAATAAATCGTGAGAAATGACAAATCAGATGATAATGAGAAATGTTGGAGGACATTTATTCAAAGATTGGAAAAGAAATGGAAAAATATTATTAGATAACTAATGGTATTAACTAATAAATCTACTTGTAAAATTCATAGTTTAATAGAACTGTGACGTTTGAGGTGTACTTACTTTGTGCAAGACTAGACGGGTCTACGACTTCGTTCGCGTGAAATATGTTTCTTTATAACATAAATAACCTAAGTTACTCCTTATAACATCATCTGTCCCTCAGTGAAAGTTGTGTTAAAATCGATGCAGCCGTTTTAGAGATTAGCCAGATCAAGCAGACAGACAAAAAGAGATTTTTTTTAAATTATTTTATTAAGTTCGTACCGTATGTACTTTTATTTACAACCATACATTTCAATTTTATTTATATGTATAAGTACAAAAAGTTGTTATATTTTACTAACACATTATTTATAAATTTGAAGAATACAATAACATAATATATATTAATCTTTTTTATAACCATACAAATATAAAAACTTCATTATTTGTAACCAAAAGCTAGTGTGAATTGTTTCGATATTAAGGAGAGGGCTTCACACACCGCTACGGATAACTGACCTTTACGTGTCAATGACCGAATTCGGTTTTTACACGCAATATGGACGATTACAGTTTATTAGTATATCAAGTGAGGTGATTTTGTTAATTAATTACTAAAAGAGACACTCTAATGAGACAATTTGCTGTTCAGTGCGAAGGTCACCCCGACACCGATGATGGCATTCACGGTGCTTATATTTTATTATTATTAAGATGTAAAAGAAGCCCAGAGTTGTATAATTACAGACGTATCTCTATAAGCTGCAGTGCTGTATCTACATGTATTGTATCTGTTCGTGTCGGATGACGCGGCGAGTAAATTTAGCGCCAGGTTCAGGGACACGCGCGCAGACGCCATCTTGCTTTTGTTGCAATGCTTGTAATGTGTGGATCTTTGTTGCAGTCTATTGCGTTTCGTGATTATTAAGTTTGGATTATTTATAAATATATTAACTTTAATGTCATAAAAACAAAAGGAAGCCTATTGGATTTGAAAATGTAGCTGAATATTTCGACATTGCAATATTGATGAATACATCTCTATGTATATAACAGTAGTTTTATATTGATATATATTTGTTTTCTGGAGATGCTGGTTCATTGCATCTGTGCTAGTCTAAGAAGGGTGACGCTGTGGTTTGTTAATTCCTTATTACCAGAAGGTTATGCACCATACATAAAACATAATATTCTTTCAGATTTATTTAACTCTCTTCAAAAGAACAAAGGGTCGTAAAAGAAACCTAACAAACTACTCGTATGTTTTGATAATATGTAATGTTTGTACAAACAGTCAGAATGACAATATACTTAAGTGTTTAAGGAAAAATGCAACTCTTAACGCGAGGATATACATCTTTAATGAACTAGTACCTACTGTTGCCTCCCGGGATAATCGTATAGTTCGTATATATATATTTTCTCTGGTGTCATTTGTATGTAAATTATATTTTAATAGTATTAATTGTTAGACATAAACATATTGTCCTTAATAAATCAAACAATTCTCGATAATACAACGAAAGATATGAGAAGAAACATTTTAAAGTCTTTGTTATCATTAAAAGTGTCAATTACACAAAAATAGTTATAGTACTTGAGTTCAAACATAAGATATTTTTATTTTATTATGGGATAAAAGTGCGCTCGCACATCTGTCAAGTACTCGTAGTACTGAAAAAAATGTTCTTGACTCTTTGAGTCTTCCTTATGTCAATATGGAGGTCCCTTCTTACACATTAGTGAGGTAGTTAGTTCCACTGCGCGCTCCTCATGCGAATAAATATATACTGACCTTCGTATTTAAATATCGGGATGTTCTTAGGCTATTATGTTTAAAACTAGTAAAAAAATAGTCTGCTTTTTGTAAATACAATCCATAGCCTGGGCAATAAATTGCAAATGGCGGAGGCGTTGTTAAACATGCACCAAAAAAAACAACAGTTGAATTCTTTAAAAGGGCAACAATAATATCCTCGGAGCGCATACTTCAAGTGGGATCGACGCGAACTGGGTAACATTGAAAAGTTCGTTGGTATTACGACGCTTCCTGCTCCGGCGAGGTCGCCGCGGCGGCCATCTTTAACTTTTTGACGTTTATTTTTGACGGGCTTCACTTTATTACTTATTTATTAATGGATTAATATATTAATATGAAAATATTAATATTATCAATTGTGGAGTGATGTAATTGTATTTTATACGTTAACTAATATGTTAACATCATTTGCATCAGAACAATGCCGTTGCATCTTCGTCGAAGGTTATTCTGTATATAGTATTAATAAATAAGAATTAATTACTAAAAAAAACATTTTTTATAAAAATATCTCGCATTGATTCATTTATTCATTGCATAACGAACAATGGAAAGGTTAATAAAAGGAAATCTATAAGATTATTATTATCAATTGTTATGGGCGTCCATTTTAAAACGTTATCCTAGGTTAGTTTTATAAATACTCGCCGCGATATCATCTCGGTAACCACTACCACTACCACCACCACTGCAGCCTACTCTGTAATTATACTTCGAGGAACATCTATCACACCGTAACTGGTAATTTTATCAGACGGCTCGATTGTATCAGGTTATGACACTTTTGTTAATTTACATCCATTTCAGGAATTTAAATACAAACTAAAAATAATGTGTTATTTCTGAAAAGACTTAAGAATTAGAATATAGAGGCACTATTGCGTGTTATTATTATAAAACTCTTAAAGTTAAATATATTCCATCAAATTCCTTAATGTATGTTATTGTAATTGTAAATGCGAGGCTCCGTAACTGTATAAGACCTGCCGCAACGCTCTCAAGGGCGGACGCGGCGCGCGTGGAGCCTCAACAGTACACAACTTATTAAATGTTATATTTATTTCAATAATACTGTAGATGTAAAACCTTAGTTACTGTAGTAATATTTAATTATAAATTGAACATTATGACAATTTAATTTTATATTACATTTATTGTAACTATTGAGTTACGCTACTCTTTAATATGAAATGAAATTTTTTCAATAAAATTTGCAAATCTAACATGTAACATGTAATTATCACTGTAAGAGTACTGAAGTCTCCATGCCGGCCGCGTGCGCCGAGCGGTGAATAAATAATGGCGGCCGCACGAATCGGACGTCAAGGCCGGACGTCGTTGTCCGCTTTGTTGACGATCGACCTCGGATCGTGTTTCCAAGAAATTTCACTTTCGCCTTTTCGTTCTCAAATTTTGTTCCTTCGTTCATTCAATTCTCGGGATCAGTTCGTTAACATTCGTTCTTTTGTATAAAAATATCTTGGAAATAAATAATTTTGAAGTAGAATTGCCATTTTGCATTTTGAAGTCAATTTTATTCTAGAATCAACTTCAATTATCACCTGAGTGTCAATGATGGCTTGTACATGTCCAAAGCTAAGTGATACTGTGTCAATAAATATATGATTAAATAGCTTACCTCATAATATAGTTTTTATTACCCGGCTTTCCCTCTATCTATCGATTGATGAAGGTTTAAGACGCTGGTAGTTTATTTTCCTCGTAAAAAGCCTCGCTCTATCCAGCAGCCATTAATAATATGAACTTCAAAAACAGACGGCCATTTTAGTTTCTGCCAAATGACACATATTTTGTACATTCAACTATATATTATTATAAATATAACTTATATATGACTTATAAAACTGAACATGAGGAATTTTTTAAAATATTTATTTCGTAATATGAAATGTAATAACAATATAATATATTATCAGTAACGTTATGACACTTAGCCGTCGAAGCTGATAACTCTGACCGGGGGTCAATGACACCGCATAACATAATTTGGCGAAGAGTAACGACCCCGCGGATATTAACTGAACAAATATATAAGAAATCTAGGTTACAGGTGTTTGGAAGATTCCTGTGAATTATCTCAACTATGCTTGCTTCTTTTACAATCATAACTAGAGCTATTTCTGAAACATTTATATTAAAATAGTTTTATTTTCTCCAAATACTTCATATTATAGTTTACTTACACTTGAAATCTATCTGTTAGTTATTTTCTAGTCAAAATGTCTGTAATATAAAAATTAAATGGTAGTAATATTTAATATTTATTTCCTTTGCAATACATCCATTTCATATTTAAAATGCTCTTCCACATTTGAAAATGGAATGGTTACTTAACTCGTGACGTCAGTTCCGCGCTTTCCACGCTTCCGGCCGCTTTCCCGCGCTCATTGACCTTGTGTGGGCGCCGAGTCACCCGACGACTCCGCCGACGACTCCGCCGACGACTCCACCGACCACTCCACCGACCACTCCACCGACCACTCACTGATTGATTTATCAAACATTACTCTTATTGTTATTCTGTTTCATTAAACAATAATATGAATAACATTGTGTTCGTTACAATGTCTTAAAATTGAAGTAAATAATTAATTACTACATGCTCATATTACATGAAATTAACTGTATAGTGATATGTTCATACTTAGGACAGCCCAAATCCTATACAAATAGGGTTGGACAATGGTGTACCCACGACGCCACTCGACGACATGGCGGGTGAGGGTGTAAATATATTAGACAATTTATTAATATACCTTTTAACTCATCACCTACTTACTGTCGGTCTAGTTGGAGTTCAAACAGATCAATTGTCAGTTGTATTGGCGACCGGAGGTCATTCACCCCTGACGTCACCGCGCGAGATCACTAATATAATTAGGTTTAGAATTTTAATTTAACCGATTTCAACAAAAGAGGTATGTGTTCGGTTCATTATTCTTTACAGAGCGTGAAATTGATTTATTACTCTAATAACTGACTGATAATATTATTCAAATACCTTTCTTTACTGGTCCATAATTTATATATCTATTATCTGTAGATACGTCTGTCACGTTGTGTGTACCTCATAAACACACTCACTGAACATAATGAAGTAATCAAATATTTGTAATATGAAGTCATATTCAGATTCTTATAAAATGCCAATCTCTCTTATCTTAAATATTTGAACGGTCACTCGTCACATTCCCTGAGATTGTTGTTATGTAAGAACAATTAAAAGTATTATGCAATTAATTAATTAACTTCTCAATAGATCTGTAGTATATTAAAATATTTAGAGCTCTATTAATCTGCCTGCGCCGTTGTCTGTTCCAATTGTAACATATATTGTAGCAAGCAAAGCCAGAGGTAAAGACTGGTTGTTGTAATAACTTATTAAAAGTTTAAAAGACATTAAACAAATCGCTCTAAAGTATGATATTGAGCGACTGTATGTTTAATTAATATATATTTTAGGTCCGTATGTTCAGTAAACACACCTACATATGTTCCGGGTTCAATCCCCGGTGGTAACATAATTTTTAAAGGTCAATGATCCCGTGAAAACTGTTGCTAACAGTTAAGGCGACGCTGAAACTTTCAGTAACAGAAATAATGCTTCGACTCTTCATTTATAAATTGATTATTATTCTTTTAATTATTTGTTCTTAGCTTCGATTATTTAATATTACTTGTCTTCATTTACCATTAACCTAATAGTTAGAGATAAAATTAATTGAATAATAAAAATAAATAACTAAATGAATACGTATAGTAATGGAGCCTTAACAGTTAATTAATGTGGGTCAATGGTCGTAGTTGGTAAATATCAAGACCTAACAAAACACCAGGTTTGATCCCGGGCCGTGCGTTAACTGTCATAGATCATACTTATATTTGATATTCATAAAATGGACGAGAGTGAAGTGGTCCATGGTCAGGCACCGGTGAACGTATCTGGCTACAGGATGGGTAATAAAGTTGAATAAAACATTATTTGTTGGGATTACAAAATTCTTCTTTTAAAAAAATTCATAAATATATTATAATAATTATAAAAAAATAATGGTAGAAATATATAGAACAGGGAAAAATAATTTAACAAAGTAATTCCGCGTTTATAACTTTAGAATGAAACAATGTCTGACCCAGATCATAACGTACATTTAATCTTAAGTACTCTGTCTTTCTGTATTTTTGTAAAGTCTACTTCACAGTATAATCCGTGTCGTGAGACGTCTGTCTCCGGATCACACAAAGGATTTGCCCGAACGGGAATCGAGTCCACGACCTTTGGCTCAGCTGTCGAGATACAGTCAGCACTAATACGAACACACAAACCAACGGACTGTCTAAGCATTAAAGTACTTGTCATCACGGTGTATGAACATGTTGTTACATCACCAATAAGGGATCCAGAACAACAGTAGAAGAGTAAACAAACAAAGATTCCGAAAGAATTTCGTCCAACATCATAATAAATTTGAAATTAAATTAATGAAATGAAAATAAATATTGCACATTATTTGTAATTAATATATTTAATATTTGCATTAAATATATTTGAGGAAATTGTTTTATTATAGTTAAGTTTAACGTATTCTGTAGGTTGTGTATCCTGGACGAGTCCCTCCAGTGGTATAACTACTCGTATGTGTGACGTTATCTCAAACATTAAACTTCATTATTTCTTATTTTTGTCTCTCTCTCTATCTCCCAGCTGCTCTGTGTAATAAAACAGATACTTCTAATTATTTCTAATGATTTAAAGATAAAAAATTCTCAAAAAAAGATTTTCAGGTGTTTTAAGTTTCCATAGTGAATGTTTCCATGTTCGGTTACGTCAGTCCAGGAGGTGATGCGTCAGTTAGTCAGATATATAATATTAGCAATATTTAACATCAATGACTTAATACTAACTAATATTAATAAATATATCTGTTACTCAGCCGTGTGTGTAACACGCACACACACACACACACACACATAGAACATAGCAAATAATAAATCTGCTGAACACAAATCTCCAAATAATATTAGTAATTAATTATAATGAAAATAGTAATATTAATGTCTTCCTGTTCCAGTGGTCCAGTGAAATAGGACGCGAGTATGAAGACCTTCCCGGTATTAACATTTTTATCTTAATCTCTTTACTCCAGTTCAAACCACTCGCTGCTTCCTCGTTCATATCACGCGAATAACTCCAAATACATTTAATACTAAATTACCAATAGTATTTTTATTAAGTTATTTTGTTTAGGGTGCCTTAATGTCAGGTATAACCGAATCCGGTCATTGACCCCGGCCGGATATAATATAAAGTGCATACATTATTCGACGTAATCTATATATATATAAATAAAAATGAAGTATCTGTTTGTAACTCAAACTAACAGCTTTTCTCTAAATGTATATTTAAGTTTACATAAAAAACATTTGTTTTTCTGTCTGTCTGTTGATCTGTGTGTGTAATCTCGCTAATCTCTGAAAAGATTGGACTGATTTTGACGGAACTTACACTGGCGGATAGGTGATGTTATACGGAGCAACTGAAGATAATTTAATTTTAAAAATCATATTCCTCGCGAGCGAAGTCGCGGGCACAGCTAGTGTATGAAATGAAGGTTATGTTTATGACTTTTGTAAGTTTATATTTGGTGATGACATTTAAATGTTTTAATATTAAGGACTTCAATCGACCTTGGGTTTAACAAAATATATTATATAAATATATATATATATATATATATATTTTGAATAACTTCATGTACATACACAATAATACTTATGGTTGATTAAATTAAATGAACCAAAACCTTTTTATGAACCAAACTTGGACGAGTACTTTAGTTGTACCTATTTTTGGACCTTCAGAGATCTTAAAAGATCAAACAGTCAGCAATAATAACTTAACATACACGTTTAAAAACAGAACAAAAAGATTTAAAAAAATAAAATAGATTTATTCACATTTTGTTGCTTTTTGCGCCGCGCGAGCAGCATTCTTGGAACGCTTATTAAAATATAATTATTATTATCTGTATCATATAATATATTATACATATATATATAGTGATGGGATCTTTAAACACACATTGACACTGGTTACACACACTACTTTAAAACACGAGTAAGTCTTCAATAGCTTTCACAAGTGTGTGTGTTTTGAATTATATTAAATACGTTTTTTTTAATGTAATTTAACTAACATAAGACATGAGTGTCATTTCCTTATTCATATAACTGACTTAAATATAACAATCTAACATCGCGATTTTCAAATACACCATTTTAATAATCGTTTTTGAGTTACACTGCCACAGACAGACAGATGTCTCGACGCTAAGTACTTGGAATAGCAAATATCATATTATAAATTAAATTAAAATAATATTTATAGGTATTACATTATTAGCATCAGACACGGTGTAATATTTACTTTGATAGAACCTTATGGTGTGTACAAGTATGTGAATGTGTGAGTGCACGCACACCCCGGGCGGTTGTATATACATTGTGTTTTAGTGCATTCGTGTGTCACTTAGTTACAGAGTTCATTAAATAATACGATTACATGAATTTAATGGCGTCTGCGGTTAAAATTCTCCTGGAAATATTTTATCATTTCCAATAAATTATTATCATTACAAGTATTAATTAACTTCCATTATTTTAAGGGAATTTTCCTACAAATAATAAACGTTTACCGAAATAATGATTTAAATATGTAAAGTTTATATAATATATAAGAATAATACATTACACAATTTGATGTTAAGCGAGTAATGAAGTGAGTACCGATGTGTTGACTCTTGTTATGATAAATGATACAGATGACAAAATGTTCTGGAGGTCATCGACCGCCCGGCCGTAGACCCGCCGTCCGCGACCTTGCCGATGGGTTAACGATCCCACGTATTTTCGGGCGTTTTTCTCTAAGGAAAATTTTCTATCGACCACCCATTGAGCTCCCGACTCCCCTCCCTCCCTAAGAAATACCAACGACCAAAGCGTTTCGAAGGGTCTAGGTACCTGGACGCCCCGAGGGCAACGCTTTCTACGCTCCAAGCGAGCACCCACATGTAACTAAAGAATTGATTTGTCTTTTATTTTTTATTATCGATATCTAATTGACAGTCGAAATTAATAAATGATTATAATATGAGTATTATCCGGTGGTGAGGGCGGAGACGTCCGCGTGATGCAACACGTCCACATGTCAAGACGTCAACACGGCCGAGTCGTTGATCTCACCTCCGACGTAAGAAGGATGCAGATATTTACAGAGTGAGTTTGCACAAACACCTTTGACAATTATATTTGTGTTTTTTAAATATGGCTTCAATCAGTTAACTTTATTATTTTTAAGCAAAATTCTAATATGTAAAAGATAAAATAACATCCTCAATATGTCACAGTTGAGAAAAATATAACAATTAACAATAAAGTTAGTCATTACCTACACCAGAAGAGAAACAGGAAAACTATGATATAATTATTTCAACGAACTGTTACAAGTGCGGTCAGGCCATGAAAGTATTATATATATTAAACAACAAACAAACGCACACTCGATTAATTAACTTAATGTCATTTTTATTTAGAGTCTAAATTAAAATTAAAGGTAAATCCATTTACAACAACAGGAAAATTGCTTTATTTTTTATCGACATTCATTCGTCCCAATAACGAGCGGGCCTTTGCCCCATTCTAAAACCACGTAACGCCATACGCTATTATTAGTTTCGCAAACACACCACCCTATTTTTCCCTCACGCACACACACAATGTACGCGGTGTGTGTATACAATGTAAGCGATGTTTGCGCGTGTGCGTGTCCGAGGTCGACAACCGGCGAATTTTCGGCAGTTTTAGCTATTGCACAACGTATTGAGTCTTCTTCACGTCTCGATTGAGATATCCTGTGCAGTGATATCATAATCAATATGATCTAAATAATACATGGGGGGGGGGGGTGTATCTCACACGCCATAGCTCTGGAACTGATATAACAAACCATACTAACACAAAATAATATATCAAATACAGACTAACATATTAATAACTGCAAAATATATTATCAATTTGGTATTTATTGACTAATTAATTAATGAATGTATATTAAAATTAATAAAATACTCAGTACATGAGTTAGTTAAGTGAGTTATATCTAACAGTGTAGTAGTAATAGAGTCAGTTAATTAGTATGTGTGTATTAAATGTTATTTTCCATAAATGATTCATGTTATGTAACCCGGGCGCGTCCGCGTGACACGTACGAGTCTTAATATAATATAATATATCATTGATAATAGATATAAGAATAAATGAAATAAATAGATGGAAATAAGAAATAAGAAAATAAAGAAATGGATTTTTTTTTTTTAAATTAGTATAATTAACAAAAAATCTTTGGTATTGTAATTGGATTACATTTAAATGATGTGTGTAATTGTGAATAAATTTCAATAAACCGTGAATTTAAATAATATTAATATATTTTTATTAATATTTTATAATTGTACAGGTGTGTCACTGTACGTCTGTGTGGGTGAGGGCGGTATTTTTCTATTTTGCAAACACGCGCAATAATCAAGAAGATCTATATATATATATATATAAATCAAATTGAAGTGTCCGTTTGTACTCCAAATTAACAGTTTCTCACTTAATGCATTTAAATGTCTATATTGTTTACACAAAAAAACAAATTATTTTTTTTCACAGCTAGACCGATTTTGACAGGACTTTCACGTGCTGATAGCTGATGTTAAAAGGAGTAACTTATAAATAAATGTAAACAGTTACATTTTGTATGAATATAGAATGAGACGGTATCCCAAAGATCACAGGTTCGAATCCCGCCTTGTTAATACATTTTACATCTATCTATATACAATGTACAATATTCAAGCAGGTTGTTATTATATATTTATATTCGTCTCAATCAAACGTACCACGTACCAGCGCTCCAGCTGTTGCTCAAACACAAGATATATATAATAATAGTCAGCGTACGGACAGAAGGAATACTTTTGACTCATTATCCTTATAAAATGAATTTAATAAAAAACAAATTATTTCTGAGAACCTTCAACGGGTCAAAGGCAAATGTAATTTAAAATCGGACGCATCATTGCCTATTATATGAGATCATTGAATAAAAATATCCAAAGCGATTGTAGTTCTTTTGTGGTTTGCAATAAAAACAAAAGTCGCCTGTACTAATTTAACAAACACAGATGCGTCGCCGGCGAGGTCGTTCCCCCGCGAATTCATTTCGGGTAATGAACCCGATTTGAAATAAAACATCGCTTTACGTAATGCATTGTACTGCTGTTCTGCTGTCCTGCTGTCCTGTTGTCCTGTGCATCACACACTATCAGACACCTCTTACTAACTTAACAAATCCATAAATTTGTATATATATATATATATATATATATATATATATATATGTATGTATATAGTCATTATTATTAACTGACGCCACGAGAGATAGAAAAACATTTTCATAATGAAATGCACATCAACTGTAAGGTTATATACTATAAATAGTTATTTGAATATAAATCAAAACATCTCTCTGTCCGTCTGTGGGTCTGTAAATAGAGAAGTGATAGTCATATTATTTGTTGTTTATGTAAATGTATGTTTTCGTATCTTTGTAACCAACCTAATCTAGTGTATCAACGTATGAGCGCGTGTCCGGGAGTGGGGACGCGGAGGGGTGATAACTGATAAGGACGGATTAAATAACACTTACGTTATTTTAATATTAATAAATATCAAAACAAATATAGATCATTACTCAATTACAATTATTATCACCACCACGGCCATGGTGTACATGCTCGTACATAAACGTATGCACGTATCTCATGAACTTTGCACACTAAACTCCAATGTGCACTAGAAATAAGCCTTTAATGACCTTCACCGTGTAGATGATATTAATAATCGTATTAAATTATTCCTTCATTACAAATGGCCTCATTTGCATCAAATCACTATTAAAATAAATAAAACCTACCGCGCGTTTTCCTTTAATATTATGTTTGGGTTTTTCTCTGAAAAACTTTACCGTTTATTGTTTATTTGTATGTATATTATATTAACACGCACCGTGTGTGTTGTCGGTCCGTGGCTGGTGACAATGTTATCTACACATTCCGTGTATTTCTCTCGTGGTAACACTCACATATAATTATTTGTTTAATCAAAAGTTTCTTAAGAAAATATTTATATTTTAAACTTCCTTCTACTTACTAATAACTTAAGTAATAAAGTAATGAGGATAATTATTACATTTCATTGATTTTTTAAAAATGATTTATTTTATTTACTTATATGTTTTCCACTTGTGTATGTAAAATGGGAGTGTCAGGACTATTTTGATAGCATACTTATCTAAACAGGCCCTTCTGCAAACACTCTCCAACTTAAAATAAGGCTACGAGGGTTCCAATCGCGCCCTGCTCTGAGAAGAACCACACAAATTCAGCACTATTTGGTACACTTAACATTGATACGAGATGGAGCAATATTATCAATTTAATTTGTATTATAATAATGAAATGCACGTAACACTTATCAACAGCAAACTAATTATATTATATATAATCACAAATTACTTCAATAACATATCTCACTCTTTGTCCGTTACAACACCATATGTAATATTATTAAGATATCGTTGTGTTGTTGTCTGTCTGATTATATTAAAGGACAATTTGCTTAGATTTTAGAGTTCCGTAGCGTTGAAGGGTAACCTAACAGGATATTATAATTTTTAAAGTTCTTAATACAAATACATTATAGTTTATCATATTATTATGACGTCGGTGGCTAAAATATTATAATTAATATTAATATGATAAGGATTTTGAAATTCATTACAACTTGCAATTCATTAAAGATAAACGAATATCAAACACGCTTTTTTCAAAAACGGAATACATTTTTATTATATATAATTTGCGTTTACATTTTGGTTTTTATTTATAGATAGTAAAATTAAGTGACAAAAATTGGGATCGAATAAAAGACTCTAATTAAATGGTGCAATCCATTTATTTCAGGCGGTAGGATTATGAAAATAAATAGTGCCACCGGTTTATCTGTCTACAATCGTATTAAAATGATTACATCGAATACAATATACTTATATCCAGAACCCTCGCGCTCATTAACGAGATCTGAATAATACCGAGTCCGGAGTCATACTCCTATCAAACAACAAGCGCAACTGACAAACAAAAACACACCAACGACCTGCCACCTACAGATTACATTGTTATATCGTAAACACGTCCGTTATATATCACATTATGTGGTATTTATGAAGTAAAAATAATAATTATTAATCTTAACGCAGACATAAAAACAGGTGTGCTATCAGAACCTTATCAGCGGGAACCGAGCACGTGGCTCCGGAAGGTCGCCGCGAGGTCACTGAACTCGTTTCGTAATCATGACTCAGAGATTAGAATATTATATCATTGAGAGAATACTTAAAAATAGTCTTTATAATTCAACTTAAATGTATACATAATATGTTAATATCTTTCATGTTAATTTGAGGTATTCGATGATTTGAAGCTTAGCTATTTACATATGTATGTAAACACTTAATTCCAGTTAAATATTAAAAGTAAGACGTGTATATAATTATATATCAAAGAGTGTATTGTTCTGTGCGGTGACAATACACTTTCATAATGATACCTCTTACATCACACACATAAAGATTCCATTTCCTCATAACAAGAAAGTGTTGACTTCAATGTATCTATTAAAATAACAATTAACATGCGAACGAATACATTTACACTCAAAACAATCGGTGTTTTGTTATCAATGCGTTGTTCCGTCACAGATATGTTGCTTTAATTCCTACTTTGTTTTGACCTTTCACCTCCAAAAATACATAAACATTATCTATATATATGTTTCCTATTTATACCTACGCGATTGCGAATGCAAATATTCAGTTTTTTTTTCAAACTAGGTCCACATTGTACATATCTTGGTGTCAGTCTCGTTTAAACGAGGTGTGTGTTAAATAAATGATACCAAATGGCAGAGTGAAGAGTATACTGAGGTGTTACATTGGACCCTCATCATTGGAAGACGGATTTCGTAGTCTCGTTATTTCCATCAACGATCCATCGTCGTGTGGTTTATTTTGTTAGCGTCCAAATCTGATAAAGGTATGCCTCTCAAACTTTTGACAGGACTTAGGGCAACATATTTATTTGCCCTTTTGCAATGTTTTTTTTACCAAGGTTGGTTACAACTGTTTCAATTTTATTCCAATATGCAGTTGCTGGAATTTTGATTTTTCTAATTTTATAATAACAGCGAAAGTACGTAGTTATTGTACTTAAAGTAATAAATTATTCATTAGTTGCTTGTCACATTCTACTAAGCTGAAATGACCAAGTTTCAGCTTTTTCGTTTGATAAGTGGTCGTGAAACCATCCGAGATGGTGTCCACGTTGCTCCTCCGTCTCTTTGGAAAGACGATCGTTTGCAACGCTGAGGCGGGTGGCATGGTGCTCCTCCGTCTCTTTGGATAGACGAGCGTGTGTAACGCTGAGGCGGGTGGCATGGTGCTCCTCCGTCTCTTTGGATAGACGAGCGTGTGTAACGTTGAGGCGGGTGGCATGGTGCTCCTCCGTCTCTTTGGATAGACGATCGTGTTTAACGCTGAGGCGGGTGGCATGGTGCTCCTCCGTCTCTTTGGATAGACGATCGTATTTAACGCTGAGGCGGGAGGCATGGAGCTCCTCCATATCAGTCGATAGACGATCGTTGATCAAGTGTTGACGAAGACTACGTTTTTTTATATATTCCCCGCTATTTATTTTTCTCTTGTGAAATTATCCTTGAAGTAATCTCCCTGGCTTAGGCACAATTAGATGGTGCTGTCTCATATGAGCAGCGCGATTAGTAGGTGAAATTGAGATAAATTAGTTAGTAATCTTTGTTGTTATTCTACTTCTACAATTCACTAAAAATCAGGAAATGAATTATTTAACAAAAAAAAAACAACTTCAAAATATTTTAATATACACTAAAAATCACGAATGTATAATATATACTGTCCTTATATACTTCCCTTATATACTAACCTTATATACTAGCTTTATATACTTTCCTTGTGTACTAGGCTTATATTCAAGTCTTATGTACTGCCCTTATATGTAAATCTTATATGCACTAGCCATAGTTGCTTTTCATGTGAAGCGAAGAAGAAAAAAGCGTTATTTTGAAATTTGTTCATAGTCGTGTATTCATCACATGTCTAGTAATTATGAAAGCGAATAAGATATTTGAACTGTGAATCATGTTCTAAGTCGTGGGACTTAATAAAATTATAATAATTGAAATACCGATATTTTCAAAATAGATTTTTTGTTGGAAAAAATACAATTAAATATGAAAGTTACCAATTTGTACAGTTTTTTTTTGCTCTCCGATTTAAAATAAAAGTTTTTTTTTTGTTTTTCAAAAGCTAAAGCTAAAGCTTTAGACATCGATATCATAAAGAGCGAAGATAATTAAAAGAAATGGTAAATTACTACTGATCTATGCACGATTTTTCCATCACGGTGCCCCTTATTTAATAGTTGTACGTTGTTGAGTGTCGTCAAATCCACAAATTTTATAGAACTACTCATATCAACTACCGCTATTGAGAATTGTTATCAGGGGAGGGGTTGGGCGTCTCATCAAGAAGATTATACTCACTGTAATTTACCTTGACAGTTATCAATGATAAAATGGCCGACGCGTCCTGGTCTTAATGTCGGGTCAACTTATTAATGTATTTAACATATTTTAATGTTACTCCTTTAAACTAAAATGATAATTTTATTTCTCAAGTTTAGGTTATCCAGGCCTTACTTTTGTTACTTCAAAACAATATTATGTTGTAAATACTAATAATAGACAAGTACAAGTAATTATATATATGTATACTTGTGTATGTATTAGTGATGTAACGAATGTCATTTGGAAAATATGGGAATGCGTTTGAGAATATTCGTTACACCACTAGCTAGTACGTATTTTATAATAATACCAGTCATAGCTACAAGGTGTATCTTCTATATGAAGGTGTAGATATAGTCAATCGTCATCTATCTACATCGTATGTTCTTTATCGCAGTTACGTGTAGTGATTTGAAGCTATTTTTAACATGTCCGAGACATTACGTTATCTAATCTATAGCTCAAAGTGCAGGCACGAACAATCATTGATTTCAAAATATATTTTATCAATTGATCCTACATCACCTGAACGAGGTTTTTGACTCCGTTCAACGCAATAACGAAAAAACACTAGAGGAATAATGAACTTGTAAATCTTGATCATCAGATATTCTGAATCATGAAATCATTTAAAATCATTCCATTGTCAATATCATACAGTCATCGTGATCTTGCATAAGTTATACAAACTACGGACTGCACGTGTTAGTCACGCTTCATTAACGAACTACGTCGTAGATGGTAGTATCTACGACCCGTCTGTGATTTAGTAGACATTGTATAATAGTATTTTAGTTTTCTGAACGTCCTTTATATTTTATTCTCATAATCACCCGGGAAGTGCTGACTCAGCGAACATATAACAAGTTAATTAAAGTACCAAGTTACACTCACCTGAACTTAGGGAGTTATCTCGAAAAACCGACTGACTCAGTTATAAAAGTGAGTCACGGTGACGTCACGCGAGGGGTACTTTCACCGCGAGGGAAACGAGCTTCAGACCTTCCCGCTGTTACTGACATGTACCAACGCACCGGCACATACGATATGTACATAAAAATACATAAAATGGAAATGTCTGCCGGTAATTACAAATCAACAATTTTCATGAGATGCATATTATATAGTGAATTGGGTACATTCATAAAAAAAATATATTAAAACTTTTCTCTCTGTCTGTCGATTCTCTCTAAAACGGCTGAACTGATTTTAACACGACTAGCGGATAGCTGATGTTATAAATAACTTAGGCTACTAATATTTTATAAAACATATTCCGAACGAACAAAGTCGGAGGCATAGCTAGTATATAGTATAATTAAACGGGTTTGATTGACGCTTTTATTTATTATAACTTAAATGACAAATATTGTAGATTTATGTATAAGTATTTGTCTTTATAATTATATGTTTTAACCCGTTTGTTGAAAGTTATCAAAAATAAATAAATAATAAATATGGTATAAGAATTATATATAACACTGTTTTCTTGTGTTTTAATTGATTAATAAAGGGTTGGTTTACAATATTAATACACGACACTTGGACAGAGTCGATCCTTCCTTAATGCCTTGTACGTATTAGAAAATCGTAGTACCAGTAGTTTGATAGGTTGTTGTTGTAGCCTCCTGTGTATCAAATATCACTGTCACTTAATAATCAATCAATCAATCAATCTATAGGAATATAAAATAATAATAAGTTAAAAGTATCCATGAAATTTCTTGGCAGTCAAAAGGTTTTCCACGGTATGTCTAAACCAGAGAGTGAAGCTTCATAAGTGTACCTTTTGAAATAGAAAACTTAATTTGACTTCATCCCATCCACCACAATCATCAGGCCAACGCTCCTTATTATGATATCCAGAAGCTAAAGTAAATATTGCGACTACAATCTTAGATAAAACTATTAAGACTTTCTATATCTTCATGGACCTTTAAGGTTATATATTTGTAGTAGGTACATAAGGCTCGTGGTAATGAGTGAGGTCGCGGTGACATGCTAGTGTTGGTGGCGTGTGTACTAACTACTCACCGGTGCGTCACTTGTGTTTTCCTAAACGTCATACTTCAAATTATTTCACTTCTACTTACTATTTATTATAATGACCATCGTTAAGACACTGCGTGCGTGCGTAATAAGGTTTTATTAGATGATTATTATTATTATTTTATGGACAGTAAATTATCACCAGTAAATTTAGATTTTATCCAAAATATCTAAAATTAGTTCAATTTATTTCAGTTACTGTGTTTTATCCTTTACCTCTATTTTGAACAAAGTTTATAGGATAAGTATATAAATATATATATATATATATATATATACATTTCTTTTCATATATATAAAATATATACAGAACCCTTTTCTATATAACGATAAAGAGTTCAACCCTAAATAATATATAAAACATAAATTATTTAGAAATAAAAAGTTTTTTTCTATAAATAAATAAATGAAAATAGTTACAAATAAATGTTTAAAGTTTAATAATTAACTTTGCGTTGTAAGGATACTTCCAAAGATACAAATAATATGTAGTAATCACTGTATCTTGTGAGTTTACAGCCACCGCACCGCACAGCGCGCCATCGCCTCCAATACCATCCTTACCACCTGGATGCGTGGCGATCCTCCACTGTGCGGTTCTCAAGGACATTTTTTCCACGTTCCACTCGCTTGTGGAATGAACTCCCTTCGGCAGTATTTCCAGATCGGTACGACATGCGTACCTTCAAATAAGGCGTTTATTCCTACCTACGAGACCGGCAACACTCTTGTAAATCCTCGGATATTGCAAGAGTTCATGGGCGGCGGTGATCACAAGTCACCTCTGACCCGCCAGCTCGTTTGCCCTCCTCTAACATAGAAAAAAAAAAAAAGTTTAGTTAAATATGTAATTAGTTATGAGCGTTCAAACCGCACGCTGCTCGGTCTGCACCGCACCGCACCGCACCTGCGTCAATGAGTTATTTTTTAAATAAAATGACCACATCCTTTTAGGTACTTCAATAGTTATATAAATCACTACAATAATTAAGTAAATCATTCAATATCAATATAATGTACCACTATAACGATCTCGTCCATTTATTTAATATACATAAGTAAGTGATAGCAATGGTTATCAATATAAGTGAGTCATTATTTAATTACAATGACACTGGTGACGTCATCAGTTTTTCCTATGACGCATTTGTATGGAGTGTTTTTCGGTAATCTATTTGTATAGATTTCTTTAATAATCCCAACATGTGACAAGTTAACTTTGAAACTCGTTTGTTAGTTCAAGGCGAGATGGAGCGTGTGTGTGTGTGTGTGTGTGTGTGTGCGTGTTATATGATAGTAATAATGCTGTAATAGTTGTTTATATTGAATATTATAATATTACTTGTGTATCTTAGTCTATAGCTATTTTTACATTGAGCTGGTATAGACAAAATGTATATATTTTATAGGTAGCTATATTTTATTTCTTATATTTATTCTATTTTTTATTCCCAATGCTTGGATTTCTATTATCAAAATAATATAAGTAATACAAATTGTATTAAAAGGAACATAATCGAATTACTAATGTCACATCGCTATCGTGTATTGTAAAGTTCATTGACCCGACGTATGATTTTCATGTGTTTTTTCATATCCGCATCCGGTGGAAAGTGCGCTTAGTTTAATTTGTTCGGTGCGCGTGCGCAGGAGACGTGGAAAAGTACCGCGCGAGCGGAATAATAACAGGTTCAATGATACGTTGCATAACACCACACCGACACCAACACCAACACCGACACCAACACCAACACCAAGTGCAATAGCCTTGAAGAAAGTGTTTAACTGTAACTTGGGAAGCGATTTATTGGAAACCAGAGGAACAATATGTTTAACATTCCGCTTCTTACATGTTATAACACAATATAACACATGTTTATTGATAATCATTGAATTGTGCGGATTCTATCGAGAACCATCACCAATACAAGGTTCATCACGAGGCGGCGTCGTACCAGAGCCTGCCGACGTCCTTTATCCTTTACGTAACAAACACACGAGTTATATATAATATCATATACAATAAGATTCGCAGAAAACTTAAGAATTAGTCAATACGTAACAGAGTACATTGACCCCGGTGACGTCACTCGGTCTTGAACCACCGTGAATCATGTCTGTTTTTAATTTTAATATATTTATATTATGAGGAAGGTTCTGGATAATTAGTGTTTACATTAATTGTATTGTAATATCAATCTCCGAGGTAACGGCGCTTATAAAATAAGATTTTAATCTATCTAAGATTGATTTTAACTACGCAATGGAGATGGATGGTTCAGCAACTCTAAGACATAAATATGCCATCCATTGACTGTTTTAAAATTGCTTCATTAAACAGCTGTAACATTGAAATACACATTTAAATATGTATATATAAAGTAAAAAATCGCGCAGTGTAATGGTTAAGTGGCGTTCTCGACCGGTCGGTCCGAGGTTCAAGGCCCGGTTGCGTAACGCGTTTCTCCTTACGTCACTCATTGTTGTACCTAACCGTACTTTCTTCGCTAATCGCTACCTTCCTACCGGTTCTACTGTTTCACTGGAAATGGTATAAGCAAGGCGAGTCGGCCTTCTCATTATAATTACACTCCTCCTGATAAATCTTTTTATTTATTAATAAATTATAAGAAGATGTAATATGACTAATATGTTTATAGACAACAATGAGCGTGTGACCGATGAGAGAAGATGTATTTCTAAATAGTTGTAAGTAATCATGATTGAATCTTTATCTTCGATTTAAAAACGGTTTTTTCTTATCCTATACATCTGTATGCAAGATAAATCTTTAAATCTGATAAACAACGTCGTAGGTCAAAAGATTAAACATTTTCAACAATAGTGTTCTTATTATATTTTGTCCTAAATCAATGTTTCTGAGATATTGCTCACAGAAAATACAACAATACACATAATTGGTATAAAATAAAATATACGTAGAGATCACGTTTATAATTACAATACACACACATAGATACATACAGTGTAATTAATATAAACATCGGAAACGACAAACATTCATACAAATAGATTGTGATCTGAAAACACGCGACCACTTGGTACTTGTGTATTAGATTACAACACACACACACACACACACACATACATTGTACTGAGGCTATTAATGTGTTATAATAATTACATATTACTATTATTACTACTACAATTTAAATACTATAGAATCTTATGAACTAGCTGTTCGTTCCCATGACTTCGTTCGCGCGGAATAAGTAAGTTGCTCCTTATAACATCAGTTATCCGCCAGCAATAGTCCTGTTAAAATCGGTCAAGCCGTTTCAGAGATTATCAGGAACAAACAAACAGAGAGAGGAAAAATTTAAAAATAGATTTTTAAATGCCCTATATGCTTTCATTTGCATTGCGAAAGATCGTTAATTTGGAGTTACAAACATACACTTCAACTATATTTTAATGTATAGATTAATTATAAAAATTATAAATATTAAATATTTATAATTTTATTCTTAAATGAGTATGTACCGCACGTCCGTACATAAAATAGTTGTTAATGAATATCATGAGTTTAATTATTGTAACATCGGAAGGAACTGCGGCGTACAGCGAAGAGTGTACACGGACAGACACACACTTACACAACGGTTACGTCAGCTTCCCGTTGTGTAAGGGGCGGGGGAGTGAAAGTGGGGTCAGTGCCCACCACGCGAATGTCAATGAGAGGCGCGTGCTACGCATCGTGATCACTTCAGTGTTGCTTGGGACACACGGACGAGTATCTTTACTATTAATAAACTTTAATTCATAATAATTAACTTTATTTCTAAAAGTATTTTTAATTTCCCTAACTCTTCTGAACACGTGACTTGTTCACGTCGCCCGAGTTACAGAATGTTACAAACACCGAAATAGAACCGACCATTTTGTAACAAATTTATGTAACATCTTGAACTCGCGTATTTAAAGATCATTTATTTTTAATTCACATTCAAATATCTAAAATACATTTTTTGTACAAACAAAATAAAACTTATTATAAAATGTAATTATGTTTTATCTGTGTTATCTATTTCAGTGTTGCCGCATTAACGTGACCGAGTTACCTCTTTTCGGTATTGTGTCATAGTGGAGTGTTGCCAAATGGGAGAAATTTCCTTGATACTGATTGACAAATATACCACCAACTATATTAAACTAAATTGTATTTTATCTTGTTCTTGTGATACTGTTAAACATTGTCAATTCTCCTTAATAAGAATAAATATTAGGTATCTAAAATAAAAACTGTTAAAACTAAACAATGATATTAATTAAAATAAAACAAAACTAGTAATAATTTGTGAAAGTTGCATAGTTATGAGATAAATAGAAATGTTAAGATGCAGTACCGTTATGCAGCGGCCGGGAGGGGGGGGGGGGGCGTCGCTTTCGCATTTCACCGACGCATCTCGGTCACCTCGATACAGTGTTACCAGCTCGCTATATTAACTTATTTTAGGGTAATTAATTCATTACTTAGCACTTTTACTAATGTTATTAATATAGGTATTTTGATCTTACTATAGCTCTTAAAATGTAGTTTTAATTTACCATTTTTTTCATCCATTTATTTATTTAATACTAATAACCATACATAATACGAGTGTGTTGTAAGTTACGTCGGTATGTTTGAATTTCTTAATAAAAACTTAAAATGCGATTCAGGAAAAGTGTTGAAAACTGAACACTTCCGTCGCTTCCCACGAGGTGTCTTAAGATGCAACTACATTGATATATATATATATATTTATATAATATTTAACCTATATTATTACTTTCTCTTTAACTTAAACTACTCCTGCCGTGTGTACGTACTGTACGTGTAGACACAGTAAACATAAAAATATGCATTCTTATATATTTCTAAAGAATTTATATTTAAAAAAGGTTAAACAATTATTTATTTTGTGTTATAGAGAAAAATGTATATTTAATTTAATCTTTGTAAAGATGGCGCCCGCAGACCGATACAAATACATGAAGTGCTCAGTGTGTCTCAGTACTAACAAAATGAATCTAAATTAGTAGTTACCATGTAGATATGTAAATAAACATTTAATATGTAGTTTATTGTATCGTGTCTTATTTATTGTTTTTTCTTTCATTTTTAAATTAAACGCTATGAAATGTTCACATACATGGTCCATCTTACTTTACATAGAAATGCTGTTATTATATACTTAATCATATTAAAATATAAAATAGATAACAGTTACAAGTAAATGAGAAGTAAAAAATGACCCCAAACAGCATAACAACAAAACCTTCACCAAACATTAAATAACTATGAGAATACAAAATCTCAATTAAAGAAAGTGTGACACGACGTAATGTTTGTAACTGACCTCATTCGGGTCACCTTTCACGGACTTTCACCATGTGACCCAGATGTGCTTTGTTATGTCGACCGTGAACCGGCGGGGACAGGTAACCGGGGCAAGGGAATTAAAAACAAATTAACTAAATATAAATAATCATCTATATAAGGCTGTATGGCTCTTGACCTTCGTTTTATAAACAATTTAAGGATTAAGAAAAAACTCGTCAACAAAACATCAATGTCAATTATAAAATGACGTTTCTTTAGTTTATGTATTTATGTTTAATAAATATACTATTATACATAATAATAATAATAATAATATATATTGAACAAAAACGTTCTTTTGTATTTAAGGTAAAGGCTTACTTGCTTTTTTAAATTTACTATTATTACTTACAGAATTACGCTAAATAACTACCGTATCAACAAGAAAAATAATTAAATATGACAGTTTTCCTCATAAAGAGGAAGGCAATTTCATTAGTCAATAACATTTTTGAACAATATTTTATTGTCAAATGAATCCGAGTTCTCGTTAAAGGAATCCAGGGCGGAGAAATTAAAAAAAACATTCTAAATTCGAATGTCATTTCGGCTCGTGGTACAATACGTCAATGACCTGTCGAATAGACTCCGATGACGTCGACTTGACTCAAATATATTTACACTTTTGCTAGGGTCAATGACACGGGACAACCAGATACTCACATCTCGGTTTTAACATATTATTAAAATTATAACATGCAAAATTTTATTTCGTTTGACATAAATAATAACCATATTAATAAACATTGCTTTATTTATTATAAGGACAACTTATTGCAAAGACGTCTCTCATGATGTATATGTAGTGGATATTGATTATTCAGGTCCGTGTTCCAGATACGTATCCCGTTAGGAGGAGAAAGTGGCGGCGCACTCTATGCAAATTATGCAATTACAGTACATGTACGCGGAATTGCAATTCATGTACATTTTTGTTTTTACTTCATGATATAAAACAACATCATATTTTAATTTCATACTAAATAAGTTATTTAATCACGAAAATGTATGAAAAACTATGTGAAAGTCGATTTTCACAGTAAACAATCAACTATTACAAAGTGTTACAAGAAGAAGAGGAAAATGAAACAAGACCATCAACTATTACAATTACATCATTTCTCTTCGACAGATTACAGTTATGTGACTTAGATACTGAAGCAGAACGCAGCTTTCCACCGCGTCTAACGAGAATGATCTAACGTGACAAAGCGAAAAAATGATGCCACCGGCCCGCCATATTGGTATGATGGCGGCCGCGAAAAAAAACTAACGGAATAAAATACCTAACCGCCGAGCGGAGAAAGGCTTTCGATTGTCCCACATTTCACCGCACGCTAATCGACACTGCGGCTCCGAGCGAAACAAAACTAACGCTCTCAATTCAAACGACATAACACTTAAAGGTATTCACGTAAATGTCAAAATCGTTTGTCGGCCATATTGACGTTTGAGTCTATACTATATAATAAATGCAGTCAGACGGACAATCACGCGCAATAACATAACATACATCCGTCCCATTCTAATATTCGTTAAAATGATCTCCATCTCGCTCCGTAGCCGACATTGAAAAAGAAAGCACTAGTTTTTGCCGCCACCATTTTACCCGAGAGTATGTCGAAGAAAGCTACGCGAGTATGTAATATTAGAAACGTCGATTTAATACATCAATTGCATCGCATTAGTGCTCGTTGCATAAGAAAATTGCATTTCCCCGACATTCACTCACCGCATGAGACAGTTTCATTTTTATGTAAAACAATCATTTACACATTCTAGTGAAAATTATTATTTTCTCTCTCTCCACTCATTTCAACACTTGTTAAGAACAATGTTTACACTTTTCGATTATTTGCATCAGTGAGAAGTTATAAAATATATACTTTAATGACTGTCTCGTCGCAGTGAAGTCTACTATTCCAACATATTGAACAATAAGGCCCTCGATATCTAGTAAATACGGGTTTCTAGTCTGTCTGTTGTTTCTCTTGTCAAAAGTGTCACAAGAACCGGATTCTTGCTCCAGTTTGTCGGAGCACTGGAGAACTAGCCCTACGGTCATCATACGTTTGATCTCAACTACTAGCTATACAAACAGATAGATATATTTTACATTTTTAATCACTTTATTTTGATATTAGATATTCATAAATAAATTATGTTACGATGATAATGTAGGCTATTTTTCGTACATAAATAATGTACGAATTCACAGGCAGTATTAATAATATACAATAAATGTTAAATGTTGTTACGGTGAAGACTGATCACTCTGTAATATCTACATCTATTACAATCGAATGAATCACAGACATTTCAGGTTGGAGATAAATCATCTGCGCAGACGAGTGTGGGCGGAGTCGCAGTATTGTACTTAGTTTGAATCACGCATTATGTGTTACAGTACCTGAGTAACTGTACCATTACTAAATGGTTGTTTATGAACCACTCACCGTTGTTTTAACATTGATATAAATAACTGATAAGTGTTCATTTGGTAATGTTATGTTATCTACATGTTAAAAATAAGTGTTTTGTAACACTTTAATTATAACCTAACCGCTAATTACTTGTTGTAATAATTAATCGCAACTGGAAATAGCATTTACGTATAGAACTTTAATAATTATAAGGTAATCGTTATTTAATATGGAGCAGAGTATATTTAATTAACAATATAATTAAACATAATATATAATTACCACATCCTACGTAACACTTCAATAAATACGTGACTTTGAAACCACACGATAATTTTCTCGTCTCAAAATCAGAAAGCGCGGCAACTTACACCGGCGGCCATTACTATTTAAAAGTCACTATTACCTTTCTACAAACAAACTCGCACAGCTCATTGTAATACATCGCTACATGCGACGGTACAACGGAGCGCTCACATTGATAAACGGAGCAATGTATGCTAATATTACGGATAGCTTCAACGAGGTTAGTAAAAGAACCGGTGCAGAATTGCAGCGAAATGTTAAGTAAAATATGTGGGTCACTGCCTCGTATAACGGCCTGCGCTCGATGTCCTCCCGCGTAACGTTACGTGTGGGAAATTATTTGAATTTGGAACGTTAACTTTTTTCATCGCTTTTATCAGCTGCCATTGTTCTTTTTCATTGTTCACCAGTTTTGATGTCAAACCTTTACCGTTGTTTTAATAGATACGTTACTAGGCTGGTTTCAATGTATTATATTAAACCTCTTTGTGTTCTTTAACTGTTAAACATACCCGGAGCTACCGCGAGTCTTAAATATTACTTGATATTGAGTTGATGTTTTTAACGGTACCTGTAGAGGTTTATTAATTATATTTAAAATCTATTTCCCGTGCTCGGCCGATAGACAACTGATCAAGTCAAAGCTTACTTTCCCTAGTTTAAGATCTCATAATACTATTAACTGCTAATATTGAGAAGTGTATGCCAATAGTCTTGATATTTGTGTTATTTGTTGATTTCGTTACAACTACAACATTACATATTACAATATTAATATAAATATTCAATTATATTTAAGTGTGTTAACGGAGGTAATAGAAAAATATTTTTGTGGTAGGAATTGTTGGGAGTTTTTTTCAGAAATCAAGGAATTTTACGATGGGAAACGAAAAAATAATTTTATACAGAATATATATTCTGTATAGAACGAAAAGTAATAATGATGTCAAAAACAAAGTATCAAAGCGTTCGGTCGCCCTATAATAAGCTGTACGCAGCTTTCTCTGCAGTCGAGTTTGCACTTGGACGGAGATTATTAAATAATTAATGTTTAATATTATCTTATAATTGCTTTTAGCTTCGACTTGATATGCAATTGCAATTTTAAATTACACCTGCTCTTAAACTACCACCCGTTGATTCAACTACTTACAGTTATATTTACGTACCATTTCGTCCACTTTCGGAGGTTAGTAAGTGTAAACTTCAAATTGGACAAATCATGCGTGAACAGTTGGTTTTTTTGTGACAAACGTTAACAGATCTAGATAATGCTGTTATTTTATTTTTAACCTGGATATTTTATTTTATTTTTAAATTTCCATGCGTAATTAGTATAATTAAATATATTGTAAATAAAAATCGATAACAAATTAAACGAAATATTAATAATTTAAAATTTGTAAAGTCCATCGCAGTGTCTGTTGATCCCGGACTGGGTTAATATTGATAATTTAATATCCGTAGGTTAGGGAGTGTTTGGATGACTACAAATTTCTCCATATTTATTATTTTGCACGACTTTCACCACAAACAGATACCATACCATTATTAATATTATTTGGTATTGGTTTGGTTCGTATATACTAATTGTCTTCCTGCATTGTCGTTTTAATAAAATCTATTTCCTATATATTTTCCGGTCATGTAATATTATTTTCCGTAAACGTAACTTGGCATTGGCATTGCGTGTACGCACACACACGCGCGCGCACGTACGTACACGAAAGTAATCAATACTTTCACCCACACAGATGCACGTGCGCGCGTGTGGGTAAAGAAAGGTGTTTAAGTGAAATGGGCACAAACATAATGTCCGATGGCCGATGGTTCGGTTGAACGGAACGAACAATTATAATTGATTATTCGCAAGCAGTTCTTACTTGTCCGGTGATACATCATGGAGTCATTTAGGTTTTTAGGTTTTTACATTTTTTATATTATTGTACAAGAAATAACAATTTATATATAATAATTATTATCTACTGGTAACGTTAAAAAATGTTGTCGTCTTTAACATATCTAAAACATGTCTAGTTATAATGGTTTGTACGTCTTCAAATATTATTTCAATATAATATCTATTAAATATTTGTTCAATATCAGGTTCCACGTGTTGCGGAATATGACTTCACTTCGGAGTCCCACTTTTCTCAGTTTTCTCTTAGTGAAAGGGCTTCTAGAACGTTCTGTGGAACTAGAAATACAATATAATACAACTGTGCATATTATATTTACATAAAAAGATTGAATTAATTGTTACCCACACTTAGATTATCAATAGACATCACTTATTGTAACTGAAATAAAAAATGCCAAATACAGCAACCTAACTATACATTTCAAGATGTAATCTTAATATGGTCTGAATCAATTTTCAATCCACGACTGAAGTCAATCTTAAATGGCTTCATACACATCTTTAGTAAGGCATGATTATTGATACGATTATTACTTTTAAGGCGGCCATGATTGTTAAAAATCATTTAATTTTGTAAACCATTATTACCAACTTGTATTATATTACACAGCATACTTCGCACGAGGCGCTCGTAATACTTAGTTATTTTAAGGAGTTTATAACATTAGCAGAGGTTGTGGAACCGTTGTAGTAAACCACCGTAAGATAATCAAAGGAGCTCAAAACATAAACAACTGGTTACATAAATGACCCAGAACTTGAGAGAAAGGTCTAGGCTCACGGCCGAGGTGAGGATCTGGTGCGCCTTTCTCGTTCAATATATTTATTTATAGATTTTGACATTGTTTTTGGTTCTGTGAAGGCCGAGATACGAAGATCGATGTTGCTTGATAGGTTAATTTAGAATGTGGCATCGTCACCCTGGGTGGAGTTTCCATGGGGTTTGATGAGAGTCAGGGCTGGATGTTTGTTTAAGAGAGGAAGATAATGTGGAAAGAAATTACGTCTCTCCTAATGTGAATGATGCGGTTCCACGAATCTTGTTGATATTGTCTGATATGGTAGTCTAGTACTGCCATATCAGGCAGTAAATACTAAAGTAATACTAAATATCCTAAATATTAAATAACTAATAATATTTATACTACCACAGTACTGAGTAGTAGGTAATACTAAATATCTTAAATTGAATTTTCTGAAACACAGAATTTTCTTTTGTATATTATAATTCAATATTCCATCAAAATCAACAATAATTGAATGCTTTCAATTTTTTATCAGATAATTAATATATGTTATTAGGTTCTAAGGTAAGTGAAATTCTTAGCTTAGCAATAATAACATTTACCAACGGGTCTGTGTTTGATTCCCGGCTAACTGACTCCTTCACCCTTTCCAACGGAAAAAGAGTCAGAGAAATATATAAAGGATGATACTTAAAGGATTACTTTACTTTTTGAGTTACAATATTTTATACACATATCTTAGAGCACCCGCTCTCAAAAACGACTAAGTTATAAATTTGAAACTCGAAGTAAAACGAAATTATAAACTATATTATTTAGGTATCACCTGAAGTCAATGAACTGACAAATATGGCTGCCATTCAAACATCGGATTTAAATTAAAAACGATGTAGATGTAGTTTGACATCAGTTATGTGAAGAATGTGATTTATAGTCTAAATATCGGCAATAAAATATAAATTCGTACTTTTACAGCCATATGTAAGAAGTAATTATTTACATAAGACTATTCTATATATTTCTGTTTTAACCAATAGCGTCGTGGGGAAGATTAAAAATAGGCCATTCTGAGCGATATTATGGACAGTGATACTTTACAATTTCTTCCTTGGGTACGTTACTATTGAAATTTTCGTAATTTCTTTTTCAAAATTAAACTAAAGTATTAATGATGATGAATTCCGTATTTTTGTTACTTACCCTCCAGAGTCACGTCGTTTTAATTTCATGAAGCCTTAAAAAGCAAAAAATATATATATTATTACATTGTCATACATGCTAGTTTTTGCACACGAGTACCTACGAGTACGTCTTCACTAACTATCACCATAATAAGCATCCATCTGAAAAACAGCATACATTTACTATGTATATTACTTTAATAAGTCATATATGTATTCCTCGCTGTGATAATAATTCAACTAGCCTAAAATGCATATGGTATCTACTTATTTCAGTCATCATTATAATGTAACGCTTGGCAAATAGTTTTTATATATGTGAGGTATGTTATTATATTTAACTATAAAACACTCCAAAAACGGATTGATAAAGAAAGTGGGACTCGGGGGAGAATTATTCACCCGGCTCCCTAAATCACCCTCAGAAGCTATATCTTTACTGATAAGGGTCATTGGTGCAGTCGAGTGTTTACAGCTCTCTTCCGCTTATCAAAATACTATATTTATTGAATACTGTATGTGATGTCAGTCCACCGTCCATCAGTAACCTAGTTTCATCTATGACCTATCACTACGGCGCCGTGAAAGCGGGCCCTGTCAGCTTTCCCTTCACGGCCTGCTTGCCCTCGATCTAGGGTTGCTGTTTGTGGAAACTTCGAGTGCATTCATAAAGTTTATGAAAAACAACGATACTTTGAAGTTACTTCAAGTCTGATAGTTAATTTAGTAAAATGGCTCCTAAATTTAATAATAATAGTATTTTTTTATATAATTTATTTGCCTTAAATTAAATAAATGTAACAAAATTTGATCATTTCGCAGCCCTATTTAATAAAGGAGTGCTACGCGTGCATTAACATTATCCATAGAAAATGTTTATTCATAATTATATAAAACCAAGAACGAGGAGGGCAAACGAGCGTATGGGTCACTGATGACACGTGATTTTTTTTTTGTGTGTCTCTGCTGTTAGCCCTACTGGCCATGACAGCGTCACCGGTGGAATGGACGGGTGCAGAGACCCGCCCTTGAAAAAGGGGGGCCCGAAGGGCCCCAGGGGAACGCGCGTCCTGAGGGCGCCTCCTGTGAGGCTCGGACCACGGCTCAGGACGCCGTTAGGTGGAAAGCGAGAGTTGGATGTGGGTTAGGATTTGACACTAACGTCCTCCGACGGCAGAACGCCGGAGCAACGTGCTTGGATGGGGGTCTCGTCTTCGCCGGCGAAGACGCTGTGTGTATGTGTATGTGTAGTATTTATGTTCGCTTTGCCGCTTTTACGTAGCGTTCCCTAACGTAATCGCGTCGTCCGGATCGAAAAGTACCGACTTGGGTCTTCTCTTTCTGACTTTAGGAGTCTTACGGGCCGTGTATCGTGTGGCCTTTACCACCAACGGGTTTGGATGTCCCACAGCATTGTCAAAGTAGGTTTTGGAGAGCCCCTTGAAATACTGTGTGATCGTCGGTAGGTCTAGGTCTCTGTGCAAGTCGATATTACGCATAGATGACACGTGATCACCACCTTCCATGAACTCTTGCAATAGCCGAGGATTCGTAAGAGTTCTGCCGGCCATGGCGATGGAAGAAAATGCCTTTTTTTAAGGTATCCATGTCGTATCGATCTGGAAATACCGTCGAAGGGAGATTGTTCCATATCTTAATGGTAGGTCAAGGTAGGGAGGTAGGTATCTTGAAAATCGCAAAGTAGAAGATAGTCACGCAGTGAAAATCGCTCGAAATGTCGAAGCCCAGTATATTGATACGTGGCGAGGGATTAAGAGGAGTGCTCTCGAAGAGCTGTAATAGGACAAATGGGGTTTTCTAAGTGGTAAACGCGCCAACTTGTGTCTTTTGCTGTTTAAACTGAACGATGTTCAGTTCAACATATTCTGAGGCCATCCCCAGGGATATATTTATATAAGATATAAGTTCTTTCGGTACTCGTAGACGTTTTTCCGAAAAAGCACTGCACGGCCGGAATATATCACATCCCCAGTACTCCGCATAACAATGTATGTTGGAAATATCCAACATATCAGTGCAGGAGGAACAGAGTTGGGGATAGCACGTAGCCTTGGGGTATAGCAGCATTCACGGGCTTGGGGTCCGAGCAAAAACCGTCGTAAGCGACCTGGAGTAAACAGGTCGCTTGATGAGAATGCGTCTGATCCACTTACATAATCTCTCGGAAAGCCCATAGAAAGAAAGCTTCCAAAGACATCCCTTGTGCCATACACGATTGAAGGCTAGCTGCCAGACGCAACAGTGCGTAAGATATAACAGAAGATCACTAGCCAATTGACCACGGCGAAAGCCATTTTGCCGGTCTTCGATCAAGTGACGACCCTCGAGGTACGTTAGGAACTGTCGGTTAATGATGTTCTCTTTCATTTTGGAGAGAAGAGAGGTGTTGGCGATAGGTCTGTAGTTTTAATTTTTTAGGGATCGGATGAATGAATAGGATCGGATCGGATAGGGCACATTTCCATGAGACAGACATAGAGACCGTCGGAAGGTTTTTTGTCGAAAAAATATTTCTGGCATTGAACTCTGACACCGTGGGATGGTAGGCGGTGTCTTAGTCCCTTGTTCGTAGAACGAAGTTTGAGACAAAAATAGTGTCCAAAAGAGCGGATTTCTCTTTTGGCATATGGGCCAGAGAGTCATTCCCCGTGTGCAATGACGGTAGGGATAATATCTATTATCCCTTATCATCAGATAAGACATCTGCCGCAGCTCCTTCGCTTCTTGCTGAAAGTAGGTGAAGAAAACAAATCCAATATTGGAATAATAGTTCTGTTGATTTATGAAAGTATTCAGTTTAACATTGTTTAGATTCCTTAGTTTATATATTTTTTTGTAATAACACATTACAATAAGACCAAGAGACATGATGTAGTTCTGAAACCTTTTTATTTACTAAAATTCTATATCATATTTCAAATTTGTCATGAGGAATTTTGTTAATTATCTTAATTTCATTTCTATAATCATATTTTTTTACTAACTATTCGTTAACTTTTATATTTTTAACGTAGGATATAATATTATTACTATTATATTATGAATAATACATTTTAACTAATAGCAATTATATTAAAGTTAAATAACATACTTCAATCATTGATGAGTGTATATAAAATACTAATATACTTAGCAAATAATTAGTTTATATATTTCTAATTTATTCTAGTGCCATCTATAACTTTATTAAGAAACTTCCTAATACAGTTATAATGTAATAAAAATGTTTGAAAACAATGACATCTATTATCACAATTTAACAGTTGTGGTTAATATTTTTGGTTAACTGATTATTTAAAGAGATAAATACAGGTACATATATAATATCTATTTTTTTAAGTAGGTATAAATGTTCTTTAAATAATAATTTACAAGAACCTTATTCTTTAACTGTATAACAGCAACCCAAAAAAGTGCAGTTTTTGAAATCTGTATTTTTATACTGGTAACCCAATTAGGCTCATATACTTAGGAAGTGCAGGGGTGCGCTAGCCAAATTCATTTTCCATTATTTTTATTCAATGAAATGAAATTAACAAAATCGCTCAATGTTTTAGCAAGATGATACCGAGATGAATGTGTGTATGTGCAGGAAGAGTGCCAAAGAATTTAGCAGGACAAGAAGTACAGGTGTGACAGCAACGGCAAATACCGCATAGGAGTCTTAAATAAAAAAAATTGAGCTTTATTTATCTGTAAATATCTAAAAATAATTTGTGATCGAGCGGTTAAAGGGACAGACCTTTTGGTGATTTTAAGTAGCGTTTTATTATAATATTATTATAATAGCATTTGACCCACTTACGAGTTCTCTGGGTTGACCTATCGGTCGCGAATGCGGACTGAAGCGTTATTTTTAGGATGTAGCTTTGCAGTTAATTTAATATTTATAAATACCTTTCGCAATGCATAATTACAAACTTAATCGCAGCCTATCTTGCATTTTTATTATTGGAATATGGTAAGTTCTTTGTTGTAAACTTTTATTCTATTTTATTAAATCCATTAAATGATTGCACTAAGTACCTATTTTTGATAAAAATATTTTCAGTGAATTTTAATTATAAGGGGCTATTACGCACCAAAAAAAAAAAATTAGAAACAACAAGTGTTGTTTAAAAACCTATTCTATTATATTGAACTAAACTAGATTACCACTAAAAGAGTCTGAAATATGTTACCCAGATCAAAGCAATTGATTTATTTCTAATTCATATGTATTTAAAACAGGTCAAGGCTTTACTTAAGTTATAATTTGTGACAGTCAATGACCCTGAAATAAAATAACATTTTAATAACAGAAGTGTCTTTTCCAGGTTTCGCAATTAAAATCAATAAAATGGGGCTGTAAATAAGTGAATGATCAGTATATAAAATAATACAATTTCCTGAGGGATCAATTTATTGATAGAAATTTATAAATCGGTTTAAATATTGAACTGGAACATGTTTAATAAATATAAATATTTAGATAGTTACATGAAAAAATAGCAGAATTGAAGATGACTTTATTTATTAAAATAATATTACAATGGTGACCTAGTAAGGAGAGCACGGATACAATGGCACTGCTTGTTTAAAGGGGTAATGTGTGGGCCTCTCGCCCTGAGGCTGGACATAGTCAGTAATGAAGAAGCAAAATGTTCGCACTTTGTCATTAATTGTGTGCACATTTACATATTTACTCGTTGGAGCTGCCGTTTTTGACGCACTCGAATCTACCACTGAGAAAAATAGATTTGAAGTTCTAAGAGGTATGTAGACTTATTCAGATACGGTTCTTTTGTTTTATGTCAAATATCTAACTGGTGTTATTTTTTTGTATTATGTGCTTGTAAATTGCATTAGAAGGTCCTTAATAATCTATTCACAGACTGTAGTTAAAACTTATCACTATAAAAATTTCCTTTTTCAAATTATCACTATCATTAAAATATGTAATCTGTAAAAACACATTTCAATATTGTTGAAAACTGTTTTTTAGTAAGATTAGTATGAGTAGAGATTAATATTCAATTTTTGTTGTTAAATTATATCAGCTGACAGATATGATTCTTTGAATAACAATCAAATTAATATATTGTTCCAGCTATTGAAGGTATGATAATCCGCAAATACAACATAACTGAAGAAGACTTCAGAATCATGGAGACAGTGGTGCTCAAGTCGGAGCCGCATAAAGCGGGCCAGCAGTGGAAATTCACTGGCGCGTTTTACTACGCTACCACCGTACTCACTACTATTGGTAAAGTTTTGTACTGATATGAAAATAAATCACATTAACCCTAATCTATAATTTAAATAAAAAATATAATTATCTAAATTGATTATTTGTTTGTTATAGATTTACTATATACTACATAATCAAGTTCATAATTAGATCTTTAAAATATGCCGCTCTACTCCACTTAACTCTGCTCTAACTTGAACATCAACTTTATTTAAAATAATTAAAAAGTATGTGTGTGCAATTCATACATGGTGGGAGTGAAACTTCTGAGAAGTAGCCAACAAGAGATTGAGATAGATATAGAGTATCAAGATTAAAAATTATTTAATACTTTAATGTAATATATTAGTATTTTTATATACAGCTTTTATGCTAATAACACTTTAGTTTATAGATTTAGCAATAGATGGCACCATTATAGCGGTGGTCAATATGTCGTCTATCCCATTCTCTCCTATATATTTATGAGTTTGTTTCTTTATCGTGACGCATTTTTCGTTACATCGAGTTTCAAATCTCAACAATTCCAATGAGTTTCACTTCGAAAACACTTTAAATTAAAATCTCATGCTACTTAACCCTTATTCCAGGGTATGGTCATTCCACTCCATCAACCATAGGAGGTAAGCTGTTCACGATGTTCTATGCCATCGTCGGGATACCTCTCGGGCTGATCATGTTCCAGAGCATAGGGGAAAGGGTCAATCGATTGAGCAGGTGATATACCACTACATATAACTCCGTGTCCATTATTTACACCTAGAATGGTATTTATAGTGCTATAAATATATCATAGTACTACTTTGCCAATTGAGCTGTCTGTGTTGTTTTGATAAGTTATATAATTTTAATATTAATTACTTCATTACTTTTAATCCCGCTCGTGAATGACGATTGATTGATGGATTGATGTATTTGTGTTCCAGTGTGATAATAAAGTCGATAAAGCGCGCCATGAGCTGCACGCAGACGAGCGCCTCCGAGGTGGACCTGATTTGCGTGGTGACGACGCTGTCGTCGCTCACCATCGCGGGGGGCGCCGCAGCCTTCTCCCGGTTCGAGGGTTGGAGCTACTTCGACAGCGTCTACTACTGCTTCATCACTCTTACTACCATTGGTGAGATGATCTATATCTATTAATAATTAATCGGGATGGTGAACTTAACCTCGTTTAGTTTAATCCCCAAAAGACACAAGTTTGCTCATTTACTACAAAAGAAATCCCATTTGTCGTGGTTCCGCTCCTCGAGAGTACTTTTCTCAAAGCCAAGTATTAGTATACCGGGGTCCGACATTTCAAGTGATTCAGTTTCGTGGTCATCTTGAGAGCAAGGCCAAGTTGGCCTCGATGAAATTAAGAGTGATCAATAGAGCGAGGCTGTATTTCAGACCTGGCCGAAGACTTGCGCTCTATAAAACAGGTCTGGCCACACATGGAGTACTGTTCTTATCTCTGGTTCAGATCATCCCCATTTTTGAGATATTTAGTTCAGATAGTCCAGGCAGTTTACGTAATTAATTCTAAATCGTCTGGTTCTCATCTAAAGATGGGTGTTCCACAAGGATATATTCTAGGCCCCTTTTTGTTTTTACTTTATATTAATGACATGCCCTTTTATGTTGAGGGTCTGTGTGACGTTGTACTTTTTGCTGATGACACCTCGCTTATTTTTTAAGTTCAGCGTGATAGGATTAATTATGAATAACTAATAATAATAATAATAATTATGTCTTAAATGCTAAGAAAACTAAATGCATAGAGTTTACACTTCCTAATGTAAAACATTTTAACGTGCTCCTTAACAAAGAAGTGTTAGAACTGGATGATTTAACAATTTTCTTAGGTATAACTTCAGATAAAAAGCTCCAGTGGAACCCCCATCTCTCAACACTCGCAGCCAAACTCAGCTCCGCGTCTTTGCAATTAGAAAAGTTAGACAATCAACGGACGTTAATACGGCTCGACTTGATTATTTTAGTTATTTTTATAGTATTTTATTTTACGGTATTATATTATGGGGCAGTGCTGCCGAAATTAATTCTATAATTATTGTATAAAATCGAGCTGTGCGGGCTATTTATAACTTAAAAGCTACAGATTCTCTGAGAGATGTTTTTAAAGAAATAGGTATTCTTACAATCGCTTCGCAATACATATTTAATAACATATTACATATACGCCATTTATTTTTCTTGTAAGATAAGTTATTCTTTCTCAGGCTTCGGGGACATGGTAGCATTGCAGAAGGACAACGCGTTGAACCGTAAGCCGTCGTACGTAATGTTCGCGTTGATATTCATCCTGTTCGGTCTGGCGATAGTGGCGGCCTGCCTCAACCTGCTGGTGCTGAGGTTCGTCACCATGAACACCGAGGACGAGAAGAGGGACCAGGCGCAGGCGGAACAGGTATCGTACAGGTCAAACTCGGTCTAACTGTCTGTCTGTCTTACTTGATCTGACATGGCGATGACACTGTCCCACTTAGTCTAACATGTTAATGGGCCTGTCTAACTTAGTTTAACATAACGACGGTGGGGGCTTTGGTAAATGCTCCGGCGAGATCTTCACGTCATCGGCCATTGCTGTTATATAAAATATGCGTTTTAATAAAATATTTATCTATCTTATTTTATAAATAATACATGGACTACTCCATTTAATGTGTAATAAAATAAAAAACCTTAGTAATATACAGAATATCAAAAAATATATATTATGTTTGGAAAAGGACCAAGAATTCACCCTTGAGAAATCCCATATTTATTTTTTATATAAATTAAAAAAGTTATGAATGTATACTGTTATAAAATAATATATATATATATATATATATATATATATATATATATATATATATATACAGTCCTTTGGCGTGTACTGAGACTGAGACGCGTGTGTTTGTATGTATAAGATATTTGGTCTTTTTGTTGATGTTATGGAGGTTTAGACATATTTGATAAAGATGCCTATTGAAAAGCTTTTACCAGCGTGGTTGGATTTGTAAATCAGCTATTCAACTTTTTTCTCTCCTTTTGCTCTCGCTTTCGCGACCTTTGACCGTGAGCTTCGACCGTTCGTATCTAATGAATTGTTTCGTACCGGGAACATCGTTCTATTGTTATCCTCTATATTTGTAGAGTTTTAAAGTTTTAATCGTCGTTCAAATTACTTTCTTAAACTATCTAAAATCATACATTACATTTTTATATTTTCTTTAATTGTCTTTATCTGTGCTACGAAGTAAGGTTGTAATTTGCAATATCCGCCCTCTCCACGATGTTCCTATTAGAAAGTAGTCAATTAAGTTCCTCCATCTGGGAGATATCTCCGTGTGCCCAGCAATGAAATGTAGGGTATATTACTCACTCACTACGATATTGTAATCACCGCTCACACCTATCGTTCTTCCCCTTCTCTTTTTTGTGAATTCTTTAATTTACTGTTGTGAATAGTATTATTTATATGTGTATTTATATATACTTTGTCCCCCCCCCAGGCCCAACAGGTGGCTGTACGTCTGGAGGGTGACGTCATCACCGCGGACGGTGCCGTGCTGCGGGGGGTGGCGCGGGGCACCCGGCTGCCGGCGGCCTGCGCTGCAGGTAGGGGGAGGAGAGGGAGAATTGTATGCGGGAAATAAACAATGAAGCGGGACACGAACAGAGCGATACAGTACAATTAGTATCAGAAATAAATAACAGAAATGAAAATGTTAATTTTTAATTTGTCTGGATACACTGATCGCTGGATCACCGTTCAAAATTATTTTAGACTGTGTGAAGGCACGCGCAACTCTCCAACCAAAAACTTTGCAAAAGTGTAACAAACGGGAATAATGCTTTTTCCTTCCGGAGTTCGACGAGTAGTAGTAAAGTAATGTTGCGAATGCCCGTTTGGGCTGTGCTTTACCATTACATATACTCTCAGGGATCGCAGGTTCGAGTCCTGTGTATGTTGTGTAATGTTTCTTTCAATATTCATTAAACATGTTGGATATTATTCCAGGCGACGCGTCCCTCACCCCGCTGTACGTGGACGAGGAGTACTCGCCGAGTATATGCAGCTGTTCCTGCAGCTGCTTCAGGAAAACCATGTGAGTATAATATGTCTCAATTATTACATTTAACGCAATTAATAATCAATCTTGATCCAACATTTCTTAATAAATGTTCTATAATAAATATTTTATTAATAATTAATTTACACATTTAATATATTACAATGTTATTTCCCACATTCTATAATAAGTTGATCCACCAAAAATGTGTGTGGTTCCAGGGGCATCCCGTACCGCGACCCGCTGTCCCCTACGGCCGCCCTCGGAAAACACGGCCGGGCTGGGAACTACCGCGAGCTGGGCAACGTGCCGCGGTATACAGAGAAGTCGACCAAGAACCGCTCCCAGTCGCTGCGACTGAACTCCGCTTCGGGCTACCTGTACATGAACGCCAGGAGCGACGACTTCCAGCTGGACCCCGAGGACTTCAGGGACATGGTGGCCAAGAGGCGGGAACAGCTGCGGAGAGGCGAGCGGCAGCGTAGCGGGGCCGGCCGCCGGAGTCCACGCAGCTCCCCGTACTCCACGGGCGGGGACGGCCGCTCCCGTGACCCGCTGGTCGACGACTACGACTCGGAGAAGTCCAGCTACGCCAGGAGGAAGCTGATGAGGAACATAGCAAGGAACACCGGCGCCAGCCCCGCGGAGAACTACTTCTACGACGACGCCGTGCTGCACTTCGACGACGAGTACGCCTTCGACGGTTCCATACTCTTCGCCAAGCGAAGAAAATCGGGCGACCGCCACTGGGACGAGTTCGCCTGCGAGATGCCCGGCGCCTGCTGCGACCGGGGTTCCGACGACAGCTGCGGGTACTACCTCCCGGACGAACGGGAGCCCTACCTTCACGACACGCTCACCTTCCACCTGCCTCCGCACAGAGCCAGCATCTAAACCCTAGGATAGGACTTAAAGACGGGCCAATTAATGTACACTTAGCTTTTACACTTACGGTTACGCTTCTCGGCTTATGTAGATACCGCGATACGGCTATCCGGGATAGGGGATGGCGGCTGAGGAGTCGTCCCTCTGATAGGATAGTGCTGGACGAACGAGGCCGCATCGCAGAACTCAATTGTTATAGTGTAATGTACGAATGGATGTTACAATGTGAATTATATCAAACAGACACTACAGAAGAGATCTATCAATTTGGTACAGACGGAGATAGAAAATGTAAAATACAAATGTGAGGACGAAATGTATTTAAAAAACGCCACCGGTGTGCAAGTGTACATTTTGAATACATATTTTAATTATTAAACATCACGACAACGAGATTGGGTAACAAAAATATAGTTGTTATAACAAATACAATCACAATACTTATAATTGGAAATCTTAAGTACTTTAAAGATTATTAAGTGCCTACAATTAGCGCCATTATTTCACAGGTTGTGTAGACACCCTTTAACAAATAACTAATAATACAAAAGGCGATTTATATTTGATTGTAATCAATAACATTTGATTTCTGTGATAGCGCCTAAACAATCAGTTCCAATATCTCTAGTCGTAAAACTAGATATAATAATGATTGTCTGTGTGAAGTCACTCATGCGATCTTGTTTAATAATTTTTAATATTTGTGCCAAATTTTGCCAAAAATATTTGTGGTGAAACCAATAAAAAATGTTTTTTAATACTTTATTGAGCTTAAAGCGTTTTGAATCTTTAAATTGATATATTTATTGTATAATTTGTAAAGCTATCGTCAATCCCGGAATACTCCGAGATATTCTGGAATATTCTGAAATGGTTTGACTTTAAATCCGTTGTTTTGAATCCAAAGTGGAACTTGTTGCCAAATTTGTTTAACGATGTTATTCGGTTTACAAAACCAACGTTATAAGAGTAAGTCTCTCTGCGCGCCTCGGAACCAACTTTTAATTATAGTTATTATAATTTTAGTATTAAAATGACTTAGTTTGCATTTTAACGACTGATTTTCTCTCTATTTTATCAAACAACCTCATTCTCGATACAATCGTGATACTCGTTAAGACTATTTTTTTATTATTATTATATAATTTTACTGTGATCTTATTATTTATAAGCATTATGTGATTAATTTAAAAGATATATATTTTGTCGTTTTCAAAGTAATAATTAACAGAAGTTTAAGAAATAACATTTCGACTGGTTTCTGTTTTTATGTAATTTCTCATAAATGAGCCATTTTTTTTGTAATTTTTATAATTATGTATTTAACTTGTATTTTGAACAAAATGCGACCGTATTTTGGTCATTAATATACGTAGTGATTTTCAATAATTGCCACATTTTATATTAATTTTAATTAAATAATACCGTCGCTTTCCATTATCTTCCTCGTCATTAATTGACCTTAACATGGTTAGTGATTTACAGCCAGAGTGTAAGTAAAGATATAAACCATGTATGTGTGTATGTGTGTGTGCGTGCTCTATAAATACTTTGCGTGTCTGATGAAACTAATAATTATTAAATTGTTAAGATATGTACGAATAAAACGGTCTGAGTTGATTGTAATTTAAAAGAATGTAAAATAAAATCGGATTTCATTAAAAAATCTATTAAATCATGGTTATGTTTTATTTTTTTATACTTAAAGGTTTAATTAATCTGAAAAGATATAAAAATGGTGAGAAATTTAATATATAACCTAATGCATTATAATTATATAATTGGGATATATACATAATAATTACGACAATTTAAGAAAGCGACATCTATTGAAGATAAACCTTACTATTTTACCATTAGGAAACTTAAATTTATTCGACACAGACCCACTCTTGTATCTCGTTAACAGATGGCGCTTAAATAAAATATCTGAAAAGGTAAAGTAAATAATGACCTTTAGGGATTTATTTAGGTTACATGTTACGACCATAAGTGTGCGTTCTTAATGTTATAAATTGTGCAATGAATATCTATATCTAATAATTCGTAAGACTTGTTTTAAGCGTTCTGTACCTTAAAGGAAAATATACCTAACTCGGATAATTTCATTATTTGTTTGTTTGTCTCTCTGTAAGACCCTTAATTTTGTGAAAAGGTGGAGATATCGGATTGAAAATGAAACCATGTGCTAATAATGCCTTGAAGGTGTGAAAAAATAAAACTTTTAAATAAAAAAAAAACTTGGGCCTATTACTAAATAATAAAAACGTATATTTCAACACTCTTAAGGGAATTATAATTAATAGGGCACTTCTCGTTTGCCGACGACTATTTTAACGTTTTATTGTATATGTTTAAGTAAAAATCTGACAACTATACAATTATAATCAAATTATAAATGTATTATTTTATAAAAGGTTGAAGTTTAATATTGAAGCTACTAGTAATTCAAGTGAAATATATGAAATGCCTTGTTGTGGACATTTTAAAACACATTTTATTTTATTACAATAAATCCATATTTGTAATGAAAATATTAAAAAATTACATTTTGTAAACTGAAGTTCAGGAAGAGCTCGAGACCCAATTCCAAATTTGTTACCTTTACACGGAACCCTCGTTGGAGGAGTCCACTCGCACGGGTCTGGTTCTGGTTAATCGCATATCATATATAAGTAATAAAAAGTAAAGAGTCAGTGTTCATTGCATTATTTCCTTGGATGATCAGAACATAACTATTAGTACACTTTATTAACTATCAACGGCAGTAGTTACATAACGTATAACACTTACCAAATGCAAATAATATGCGTGGATCCTACGTTTTTTTGTTTTAAGTTATTACAATTTATTTTGAAATTTTTGTTACAATGTATAGCGAAACTAAAATACTTCTTTAAAGAAACAACAAAGAAATAAAGGGAATGGCTTCGAGAACATTTATTATTATTATTATTTACCTTTGAGATGAACGTACAAAAGATCTTTCGTCCACCTCTTGAATGAAACACTCGGTACGAACTCATTTCATAACAAATTGCTTACAAGAATTCAGAAAATTATAAATACGAAGCACTTTTTAAACAATCCACTTTAAATGGATTTAATAAATGCTTAAGTAGGAAGCCGTTATTTTCCTTTGAGACTGGCCAAAGAGAATATAAGAAAAATGGGGCCGGGGAGGCGGCCACCCTCGCTTTGAATAAAGAAAAGTTAAAATTTTCTTAAAACACCCCCCCGAGGGTGGACTCTATCTATCTTCGTTTAAGTATTGGCAAAAATGACCCCCTCCTCGTGCCGTCTCGCTCTCTCTCACGACATCATTGGTCGCTTTTTAAAACATTGGAAATGGGGAATACCAAGTCTTTAGCTATTACTCTTCGGTACTTATTAAATATATTTATACAAACATTGAAACGGCAACAAACCAACATAAACATCTGAAAAAGATAATAAAACCGGTAAAGAATAAGTCTTCGAAGACAACTTGTATACAAACATCCCATCATCCCTTAAAACCATACGATTCACGGTAACACAGGACCATCTCACCACACAATAATACAGAAATAAAAGAAAAGTTAATTTGCAAATTACTTTATTTAATGATGTATTTGAACATTTAATGTCTGAGACGTGGTCCTTAAATTAAATAAAATACAATGTCACATTATCCTCAATCAGATTAAGAAAATGAAAAGTTAATATAAAAAAAATAAACACATTTTTTCAAGTAATCAATAAATATAAAAATATGGCAGTAACTGATTATTTGAGTTATATATGGATGGTGTCAGAGTGCATCTGAGATTGATCTTAATCTTGGATTGTAGATCATTTATTAAGCAGGATTCTACATGGTTTAACAGTTATTTTCAACTGTGATTAGTTTGGTTATAAAGTTAGATAGATATCAGAAATATTGAATTGCTTTCAAAAATGCCATGAAATAGTTTTCAAATATTAGTAACATCTATTTATTAATATTGAAACGTAAAATCTTATCTTTAATATCTTTATTTCGTGATGTTTCTTTTGCTTTGATTCCTGAAGCCGTCTTTAAGTTCAATGTGTCAGTATAACAAGTGCCCGTGTGCAGTACCGACAACAACAACATTTAATAGTTTTAAATTATATATTTTTTATTTTATTTACGATATGAAGTATTGTAATTTCTTCTTCTGATTGTAAATTGTTTAAGTATTAATAATTTATGTTTAGCGAAAAATAGAAATTAGACACGGTTGCGTCAAAACTAAAATTTTTTTCGGCTTCTTCTTATCTTATCATATAGTAATCGCCTTTAATTTCAAAATCAAAAACTTTCTGATTACTTTAAACATACATAGATTTCAGTTTTGTAATATTGATGACATATATATGATAAATATGACATATGTCTGCTGTCTGTACTCTAAGTTGAGATGATTCAAGTTCTCCAAAGTGCTAAGTTTAGTGATTTTCACTTACACCGAAAGCTCGATTCACTTTCACGCTGCAGTAAACTTTCCACGGCCTCAGAATTTTTGGTTTGAAACTTAAACTGTTGAGAAAGTTACTGTCAAAGTTTTAGGAAGAAAGGTTTTAAAGGAAGTTTTTAGTAGCATAGAAAATCAATCTATTTACTGAATAACTAGATGGAGACATAATGACTTTAAAAAAATATATATTTATCTATACATATATATAAAATTGCAGTGTCTGTTTGTATTTCCAAATTAACAGCTTTTAACTAAAAGCACGTGAGAGTATACGACACTTATATCAATGAAACAATTTTTTAAATTTTTCTCTGTCTGTCTGTCTGTTTGTTTGTTCCGGCTAATCTCTGTAATGGCTGGACCGATTTTACCAGGATTTTTATTGGCGGTTAACTGATGCTATAAGGAGTAATTTAGGCTAAAAAAACTTATTCCGCGCGAACGAAGTTGTATGTATGCACAGCTACGTAAGAAACAAATCCATGGTGTAAATTAGATAATTTGTAGGACATCATACACGATCTTAGTATTATAAGTACAAGTGTGAGTTGAGGCGTGTGACAAGCCGGCTCCGGCTCCGGCGGAGATGAGTGTTACTTTGTTTAAACAAAGTAGCCGGTCGGTAATTCTTGTACAAATTTTAATATCAAGAGGTAGATACAGCTATTTATATTTTTCATCCCCCCAGTTTCTTTTGGCGATTATTATTCTGTGGGGGCGGTGGGGGGACGGGTGGCTCACCCGGTCTCCTTTTTGCTTCTTAAGTCCATCTTGAGACGGGACAGCGACGTGCCTGGAATAGACATTATATAAATATATTTCTTAATTTTTAATAAGTTACAATCGTAAGTCACAAATATTTCAAATCTACATTATATTCGCTTCAAAAATTATTCTAATACGATATTAAAATTAATTTTCACACATTGATCAGTCAGTCATATTGTAACTAACACGAGTTAAAACAATATCAATATATTGTTTAAATATTGATTGTACAAATAAATTGAAAACAAAATGGCGACTCCGTGTATTTCTCAGACCCTGCTTCTGTCATTTACCCCTTTACTGGAAAAACCGTGGCACCTACCCGGAAGGGGTGCGATATTTAAATATAAGAAGAACCCCCTTTTTTAAAGGGAACCTCCCCCAGATTTATAGATCTCTCCTCGGCTGCGTAATTACTTATCTTTGGGAATACAAATCAATCGAGACCATTCCATCGGTCTGCTTCGTTAATCTCATACTTACTTTATTTGATGTTGGTTTTGCTAATGCATTGACTCGCTGAGGAGCTGCGAGGAGTGAGGAGTGAGGAGTGAGGAGTGAGGAGTTTGTAATGTGGGCACTACCAGTAAGCCACTCCTAGACAATATATTAAATGATCAAACCATTTCAAAGGTATTCAATTGTATTTTGGTTAAAGTGAGAGTTGTAGAAATAAGTTAGTAAGTTAGGTTAAAGTTGAAAAAGTTAAAAACGGCAATGCTGTAAGTTGCGGATTGGTCACGAGCCATAAAACACGCGTCGGATATTACTTTAACTTAACTTCGGATCGGGGACTTAGGATTATTATATACCACATTATATACTATATTATATAGTGTACAGCTAAAGTAACTCGGCTGTTGAAGAGTCAATAATAATTCATACTCCCTTACTAATAACAATATTTTTTGTAAGAGATAAGAGATCTAGAACTTTATTGTTATTACTGTTAATACAAATATTTGAAATAAATTAATTAACATTTACAAAGAGATTGTGCTTCTTATTTAGTATTTAATAAAATGTATCAATCAAGACTCGAACCTGAGACGTCGGGTCAATATTTATCACTGTATAATTAATATAAAAGTTATTTCGTAAATTTAATAAATACTGAATAAATTACACTTAGTATAAGATTACGTCATTATTGTCTATAAAATACATTGAAACAGAATATTTAATTTTAAACTAGCCATCGTCAGTGACTTTGTCTGCTTTTCCACTATTTAAGTAATAAGAGTTATATATTTATTAAGTATATACACATCCATTATAGTTTTGTTTTATGATGATCAAATTTTGTGTTTTACCTTAAAATTAAATAATAATGTCAAGTTCCTTTACGGCCCAGTAAGCCTCATAATTCACCAATATCCGGATATTAATTCTGCGGGATGCGATAATGAACAAACAGACAACACTTACTTTATTATTTTAAACGTAAGTAAAAGTTTTAATTCTTAAATATTTTTTTTTATATCACTATTGGAAAACAAATATTGAAAAAAAGTATTGATTTAGTTTCGTTCCGATACTATTACATATATATATGTATTAACCTGTAGGAATATACAAATGTTAAGATTTCCTAATTATGATTCCTACACCTGCAGCACGGTACATTATAGCTAAACAATTAACAGCATTTCACTAAATATATACACATGAAAGTATGTTTCAAATTATCTCTGTCTGTCTGTCTGTCTGAACCGATTTTAACAGGACTTTTACTGGCCGATGCTGATGTCATAAGGAGTAACTTAGGCTACTATAAAACATATTCCCAGCGAGCGGAGTCGGGGGCACGGCTAGTGTATATAAAAATACCTTTGGAAGTGTATCCATCTGAGCGGAATGTTCTTTCAATGGAAATATCGATAAAAATACAATGAACGTAATAAAATAGCATCTTATAAAACACCCCCCGGCGGAGGGGGGGACTTTTCTTTCTCTCGCCAAAGCTATTCTAAAAGACGGTAGCTGGCTATGGATGAGACTGTCTATACATATATCATTATAATTATAATGAATTGGTTAAATTATAGTCTTTATCGGTATAGCGAAGGATTAGGTGATGTGTTATACAAATCAACATTTTCTTATTTTATTATTATTAAAGATGGCGCTGTAGTTAATTTAATCTGTATAAATAAAACCATTGTAATTATTCTTTTAGTTATTAATATTATTATTAATAGGCGACGTGTCCTGGCGAGGCTACGGGAGCACGAAGGCGGTGTTTTTTCTCGTTTTGTATTAAAATCGGGCGAGTCGGGGAAATTGTCAGTCGAATGGGAAATTACCAACGCTTCGTGACCGGCCTTCGGAGAGATTACTTTCAATTTATTATAGTTTTGAGGAAAAAATACTATTTGTGGTGTTCTAATTAGAAAAAGATCACTTTAAATATTTCCTGAGGTTGCTTGCAGTTTTGTAATAAGTTTATTTTGACGAGAAAAATCTCGTAAATAACATACAAATGGTTCTCAACTTTTCTATATTTTTGGTGTCTATCTTATGTTTGACGTTTGTACGTAATTAAGATGATTAAATATTATATTCTCCGCTTCAATACAAGTACATAATGTCTTAAAATACATAGGATCTCTTCAACCATTTCTTATAAGAAGGAAAATCGGTACGTTTTTCTTCTGCCAAAGACAGCTTCACGACCAGTTATAAAGATCTATCTCGTTTGTTAACTTACCCTCAAATGGTCCGATTTTTGTAATACCGAAGAGGGGAGGGCAGGTCCGGGTACAGTGGGCGGTTATTTATTTTATTTGGAGCGTCATTTTTGCCTCGTCTCCCCTTTCGCGGATCGTTTTTGTAGATTCGTTGAGATGTTGCTTTTAAGTGGCCTGAAATAAAAATAACTAATGAATTACTAGAGAAATAATAATAATACAATATAGCGCATAATTATATAAAATATTCCATGGTATGATGCAAGAAAAACTATGTTTTATTTTGTATATTTTGTAGTGTAATTTAAAGACATCATCTCTGAAAAAATATATTTTTTTATTGTCAAAGTGGTCACCAAGTCGTTATTTCTCAACGGACCGAAGATCAGACCGGACTCAAAATGTATTTTTCTTACATTATTATATAGTTAATTATTCTAAAAAGGGCGACGGTCACAATTCAAGACGTCCGGCTATCTTTTTGCGAGACTTTCAAATAATTGTATAGATAAAGGAACAAAGAATACACCCTCCAGGGGGTGGGGGGGACATTTTTAACGTCTTTTTACACCCCTTTAGATCAATGACGTTTAATTAAACGGAAAAACTGCTGTTACGGAAATTATAAAGAATATTTAATATCCAGCCTTCAGTTTGTATATAAAATAATATTAAAAGTTATAATATTGGATATTTTCAATTTTCTGGATATTTATGAGTTCACTCTAACGAGCTTCAGTATAAAAGCAAATGTAGGTATTTATTGCAACTTCTCATTAATATTGAGTTTTGATGAAGAACTTACAATGATTTGTTCATACAATAACTCGTGTTTATTATAAGTACTATTTAAATCATCCGTTACGTCAGAAAAAAGAAAAAACTAACTCAGAGCGCTGGAACTGACAGGCTTAAGAAACAAAATAAACGAACCGCCAATAGAAAGGAGATCCTTTTAAAAATGAGAGAGCGAGACGGGTATACCCTTTACGTAAGTTAGAAAAGAATAAAAGATCACCCTGCGAAAAATTAAGATTCAAATAGTAAGAAAATTAAAATTCGACGGACGGTCCGATGCCGTCTCTCTCGCACTTGGAGGCTTTTTTATAAACTATCTCTCTCTAGGGGTGAAAAAAAAGGGCGATCGAAGGGTGGGGTTGTTATTGGAATGGTAATGATAGCGTTTGACTGTTTTTACCCTCGGGGAAATTAAATTTGCATTTTTTAAGACTCTTTTCTTATTTTTACGTAATTTTCTTTGATCTTTACATTTCATAACTAAATTAAGTCATTTAGTAGACATGGTTAAGAAAAACAATTATTGTATTAGAAATAAAAAAGTTTCGTTTAAATTTTTATCTATTTACAAAATAATATTAAAATAAAGTACATATGTTAAGAGGAAAGTTATGATAATATTATCAGATGTATCTACACATATATTTAAGACGATTCAAATAAAATAAATTTAAAATGATATATATATTAAACATAATAAGGCTGCTAAACTATATATAATCCCCGCCGTGTCCAGGGGTAGTTGTCTATATCCGGGGATGAACAAATTGTCTTAATTTTTAATCTCAGCTCCCGCCTCCTTCATAATTGTTTTTAATTTAAACGCGGAATGAGAAAAGCTCGAGTTTAAAATAAAAATTAAAATATATATTGTGAAGTAACACGGACTGTACCTACCTACCTACTGTGAGGTATATTAATAATAAATACTGTAAAGTAAAGTAATGCTTTAATAATTCATTTACAAGTTTTAAGTTATTATTTACTATTATAATGGAGACGAGCCAACCTTCTGTAGACTTTAAAAATGGTGACCACGTCTCCTTGGCGCGGCTCCAGGGACTGTCTGTACGTCTCCATCCGTTTCCGAGACAAACCCACGAAATATGCTTCTTACAATTTAATGTTTTCTTTGTATTTGTCGTCTTAACAACACAATTTATACTTTTACGTTCAATATTAATTGTCCTCTATACAACATGGCCGCCCGGCACTTTTTACCGCCATCTTAATTACCACTTAAAATATATTAACCTTTTATATAGTTGTGATGTTTTTTTATGTGTGTTTTTTTACATAATTTATCCAAGGGTTGGTTACTGGTTACTCGCAATGTTTCTTTTTATGTACATAAAAAATGCTGAGTTGATAATAGAGTACTAAAAATATAACATATTTACCAACGCCATAGAAACAGATGTAACTTACCTAAGGGTAAGTTTTTATAAGGGGTTGAAGACACCCCTTTTTATTTTTTATCGGAGTCCAATTAACGGACGAAGTAGGTACAGTGACAGTAATATTTAAATTTAAATTTCGCGATCAATAGAAAAATGTATTTCTTTTTCTGGGGGTTTTTGAAATTATACTACATACAGTTTAACATTAACTTACAACATTTAATAATATACGCAGAGGTATCATTTAGAGGTCTAATATAATAATATACGCAGAGGCATTTAATAATGTGTGTAGTATTTATTACAAAACTATTGTTGATTTTTATCGCCATATTTTTAGTTTTTTTTCTACAAAGTATATGTAATAATGGTAATTATAAGTTGCTTCCACCCCTCCCCCTTCGGAGGTGGTAACAAAGTTTACAATTTGCGAGGGAGAAAAATAAATCTAAATTGGCTCAATCCCCTGAATCCCTTAGTTTTTTGGTACCATTTTCTACAACGATGCAAGATTTATTTTATAAGAATTTAAAAATATTATTAACAGTAAATAGTTTGCACTTAAAAAAATATTAATTATCTATGTTTATTTTATACATTAATGTTAAAACAGAAGTGTATAATATTGTTGAACGTAGTTGAAGAATGTGAAGTTGTTGGTAATAGTTGTTGGTAGTGAGTTCCGGTGTCACAGGATGTATCGAGCACCGGACGCGGAGTATTACGAGGACTAATTTACTTATATATTTACCAAGGATGCCTTCCGACATAAAGGCATTTATTTACTTCCGATCGAAACGTTGTTAGGAATAAATAATGACTTTGACATGTGCTGTCAATAAAATAGCATTTACATTTTATTTTGTATCAGTTCGGAAGTCCATTTAATAAAATAATTTAAATAATATTGTATTTAGTAACCCATATTAAATTTGAGTTCGGAAACTTTAAAATAACAAACTTATGTAAGTAATCTATTAAACTAATTTTCACTTAAGCGCTCTAAGTTGCGGGCGTTGAAAAATTCGACTTTCGAACGTTTCGCAAATTAAAAAGTTCCGAACACTTTCGCTCTCAAACTCCGAACTATTCGACGCCATTTTGGTTTTGTTTAACTTTTTAATTTTCACTCCGTCCCGGCGTAAGTGTTAATGTTTATGACCTATATTTAAAATTATATTTCTTTATTATTAATTAATTATCAATTACGGCTGACTGTATCCACAGCACAGGGATTAAATCAACTGTATTGTGAATTATTATTTGTTTTTTATTAACTAATGTTCAGTAACTTAGTACATTTTTTTGTCATATTTTGATGTTTTAAATTTAAAACTTATTATGACATAATTTAAAAATTTACCTAAAGGCCATTGTATCAATGTGAAACAGCTACTTATTTTAGATTTCCACGATATTGTAATATACAAAGACAACTTACGATAGATTGATCTTTAATCCGCCATTCTTCTCGCTCGTGTACAGATAATAAGTTATAAAACTATTCATAGTGTTTAAAAAGTATTTAAGCGTGAATGAACGTTTGAGACATCATATTTAAGCACCTACTTAACGATATCAATACATTTAATTACATTACATTTAGTAGGTATATACAGATTTATAATAAAAATAGAGATTAAACTGTTAAATAACAATGTATTTTTGGTGTAGAATATCTTATCTGCCGGAAGGAGGGCGCGTCAAAAGAACTCCCCAAGAAAATTATAGCCGTCCGTCTGATTGTCCCTCGGAACTAATGAACGCTCCTCTATGTTTCATTATTAAAATGTTAAATATCATTATTTCTTCAATGGCCACTCTTTCAAACGTTACACTTTTGTACATAATTATTTGAATTATTATTACATCATAATTTAGTCTGATACGATTACTTGTTAACAAATCATGTATCAGTTTTTCGGCACAATCCAGTTAGAATAGAATCGTATAAGGTATGTACGTGGAACCTTATTGGTTGAAAGTCAATAATTTTTTTTTATATTATTGATTACAGATATCTTTTCTATTTGAGTTCTTTTTACTTGACGTGAAAACTTGTGAAGAATAATAATAAGAGGAAAAGACAAAAAATGTTTTTGTTATTTTAATATAGTTAACAATCGTTAAGAACGAATGTCCCTCAATGGAGATATTTACTAAACGCTTTCTCAGACATCGTCAATCTCTAAACATACAAATATATATATATATACATACAAACAAACAAACCGTTGTATTAAATTCTTCTATTGACAAAAAAAAGTAATGAAACCCCCCGTGAACTTGAAGGCATTATAAAGATTAGGAAAGTACTTTATCTTACAAATTTGAATCCACTAAAATCCAGAGACTCATTACGTGGAGATAAAATTTAAATTGCAAAATTCCCCTCCAAAAAAAGCTCTGGTGGGCGTCAAAAAATACACCCGGAGAGGGATCGCCCCGTTTAATATTTTTACTTGGTACCTTTCTTGGGATCGCGAATTTATTTATCATTTTACAAAATGGCCGCCATTTTATTACCGGTACAATTTGATTAAAAACATATTAAACAGGAATTAATCCCAAAATTAGTTTTAGGATATTTATTGATATCTTATTTTTAGGCACTTTTTTATTAAAACGTACAATATCACTTCGAAAACAACCTAATTTAATGATTAAATGAAATTATGAGGTATTACATCTAACTATATATATATATATATATATATATATATATACCTATAATAGTTGTTCTGTCGATCGGTTAATAAATTCAAAGTTGTGTTTTCAGACAAATGGTCTCAGTTAAACACAAAATTGCTTTTGAAACTTCACCGCCACCGAAGCGACGCGCCGCAGTGAAAAATATACACTTATTAAGGATATTGAATGCCCTCTATTACCACCTCTTCAGATAATGTCTAATCTTTTGTTATCTTTATATATTAAACATTTAAATAATGTAAGGTCTCTAATTAAAAAAGCGTGTCTTCTCCAAATAAAATCAATTCCAGTCTCCATTATAAAAGTTCTCAGCCGTTATTATATTTGTAATGATTACGAAGTTTTGATGGACCCCTTCCCAATGCTCCTTTTATTCGGGGGTTTCTTTCGAGTTTCGAGAATATTTCAAAGCGATTTGGATTTATTAATAAATAACTTGAAAACGTTACTTTATTTTATGGAGACATTTCATTTTTATTATTGAATATAGATCTCCTTAGGCTTTTAAAGTATTTGTTACAAAATACTTTAGCTTTTAAGATTTTAGCTGTGAATAAGAAAATAAGATTAATTAAATAACGATTTTTTTTTAAATAAGAAAAAGAATAAGATATTGTATAATGGTCCATCTCAATCAGAAATTCTATCTTGAGACGGAGAAGTGTTGGTGTTTACATCACGATAGTGAATGGAGCGAGTACTCACCCACCCACTCGTACGTACTGACGAGTAGACAATAAATAACAAAATACATAATTAATTTTTTGGCATAAATATGATTCAGATTAGTAATTGCAGTATATTCTATTAATAGTTTAATAAAAATATGTATATGAATACCAAAACATTTTGTTAGTGTCTTGAGATTGATAATATAATGTTTATTTTTTTAAAATAAAATTAAAAATACTCTCGTAAAAACTCGGGCCAGTATCTCTATAAATGTAAGGCCGCCATTATTTTTAAGATCGCCATATTGCCTCCCCCCCCACGCCGCCCACGACAGAAAAAGCTTTAGAAATCTCGAACAAAAATGCGCCAATGACGAGCCCTTACAAGCACAGCGAGGGTGGCTCCGATCAGCTGTGCTTCAATATACACGGACCTTTGTATTTCACTATTTTTTGTTATTATTTAAGGGATTATGATATTGACATGGCAGAAAAACTTATATTTATAAATACGGGCAGTTTAAATATTAAAAAAAATCGTAATAAAATTCTAAATGACTTACCGTTAATAAATTGAAGTTAATTTAGAATTAGTAATATTTGTTCACGAGAGCACCGCGACATGGTCAAAATGCAACTGAGGCAACCCTTGACGCGACGTGGGGTCAAAAGTTGTCTTACCGGTTATCTTAGTGGGGTCGCAACAAAAGATAGTGAAGGGCGAACTGGACAATGGAATCACCTTTGCCAAAGGGTTGGCCGAGTGTCTAATAATACCGGGTCACATTGTGCCGCGCGTAACGTGCGGACCTATTTAACTAACCAGTGGGCTCTATTGTGATTTAGAAACTGACCTGACCGGTTTTTGGCGGTTTTTGGGGATGTGCTCCTGGTCGTGGATATATCGACGTCGATAGAATGGGAGAAATACTGACTACAGTTACGTTTTTTAAAATAAATAAAAATGTAATAACGAATATAAATAATTCGTTGAGGTTGTTTTAAGCTATATAGAGAACATTGTAAAAATTAAAATAATTAACTGTAATTATTATTTTCATTTTAAGCAATCATAAAAAGAGACAAGAAATGAAAAAAAATATATATAAAATATAAATGTTAAGTAAAAATAAAAATAAAAGTATCGATAAGTGCGAGCGACGCCGGGTGTCAACGAAGTAATCAGAGCTCTGGGTCGTCCATGGTTTGCATGGAACCAGTTCTCACGCGGCTGCAGCCGGCCGCCCGGACACACACACACACACACGCACACACAGACAACACACTACATAATAATAATAATAATAATAATCAGTTACTTTTATACTCATTATTATTTAAGTGGTGGTGGTTTTTCATGGTTTGATTATTTTTTATAAATTTCAGTCCAATGTTATATTTTAACATTAATATTTTTCAGTACTTTGTGGGTCAAGATGACCCGCTACAGACCCTCACAGGGTTCAAGAGTCATTAATTTATTTCCATCAATGTAGTCTCGACTCTTGTTTATTAATTTGTTTCCAGGTCATGTAGGTAGGCTTTGATTAATATTCTATTAACAATATCTGTTCTTGTTCTGATCACGTCCGCTACGCCGTAGACGCCATTCATTGAATACTTCATATTATAATAATTATTATTAATAATAATAATATTTTTTAATCTATATTATTAGAATAGTTATAGATATATTATTTTAATGACTTATACCTTTTCTGTCTATGAATTAAACACTGCATTAAATTACAATTAAATAAAATAAAGTGAAGTATTTGTATATTTATACTTTGTTTCACGGAATTATAATAATTTTATAACATCAACATTTTTTTAATATTTTGTATATTTCTTTTATTATTATGATTTTAGGAAATATAATCAAACACTCAGTCAAATATATAATATAAATAACTGAACGGTAAATAAATAATAATATATTGGATGTGTGTTTTTATTGAAATGTGTCTTTAACGGGTCCTGATTGTTACTATTGAAGTACCTCGGTAGTGAAAGTCTAGAGAGTCTTATGTAGAGTATAGAGTATAGATTTGTTAGTTAAAATAGATAAATAGTATTCAAATACATGAAGGAAATGTCAACACAAGCGAGGGTAACACGCGCCCATCATTATAAAGTGGTCGAAGTCATTTATTTCTTATTTCGAGATATTTATTGATTTGCATTTTAATAAATTATAAAATATTTTTACATTATGCGACATTTTAATTATGTTATCTTAATTAATAGATATTTATTATGAATATGAAATTTTGTGTGAATTTCGTACGATAATATTGTTTTTAAAGTTTGAATTGACTGAGACCAATTTCAAAATTAACTGAATGTCCTGTAAGTGACTCAAAGCAACAAAGAACTTTGACTTTTATTTGAAACAATAATTTCATTGAAATAATTCCTCAACATTTATTAATTATTTTTAAACAGTAATATTTTTTTATCATTATTTCGAGTATTTAGGAATCTTAAAATGTTCCTGAAAAACTAAACTGATGGACGGTAGTAAACTCACAATATCTTTCTTTCTCTTCCGATACTTGGTTAACGGTGGTGTATAATTGAAGTAATTAAATATTTCCGTATATTTTTGGTCTTCCTCTTTTAGGTGAAACATCCAAAATGTGAAATTAGAATCATCTAAAGAAGTTTTATAGCATTTTATAAGGTTCATTTTACAGGAATCTCATCCATTGAATTTTTATTCAACAGACAGATCCGCGCGCGGTGCTTTTTACTATTCTTGTTATTGATTCTTCTGGTGATTTCGTTGAAATTAAATGAAACTGCGAAATTCGTTTTATCCAAAATGTATTTCTTCTTCTGCACTCTTCTATCAGTTCATAATAATACTCAGGGTCGTATAAGTAATTTGTTTTTTTTTTATTTTCATTTCTATCAGCCCAAGGCCACGCGCCATTTTCAAGTTGTTTATATAATTTCTTTAAATGTTTGACTTAAACCACTTTTATAATTAACACTAAAAGAATTCCATATAATGTTGAAAGTTCATTTTTTTTTCAATTTTTGACTCAGATCACTTTCATAACTATGGGCACGTGTATATTTTACAACTACTGTCAAATACTTATGGTAGTTAAAAACAGCAACTTAATATATATGGTATCTACAAATACTTAATATTATTAATAATTATTCACATCTTAAAGATACCAGAATCCCTTTGAAGATTAAACAAAGAAACACAAACATTATTGCAACGGTCGCACGATATTAATATTAATTTAAATAACAATGTGGTCTGTTCGTCCCGTTTTTATATCGAAGGGTTAATTTAAAGACGGTGGCTATCACCACCTGTGGGATGTGTAAGGGATGATGAGATGCATTATTTGACCAGGAATCTGTTGTGAAGATAGAAAGGGTTAATAAATGTAGGTTGTCTTAAACGACCACTTATTTCATTTATCTTGTAATAACGTTTGCATAAATTCATGTTATAATAAAAATGAATATATTTTTTTTTATAGATTTATTTCACCAAATAATGATGATTTGTCAAAAAGATAATATCATATTCTGCACAATAACTGCATATACCAAAATATATTTTATTCATCCGAAAATGGTACTAACACGCATAATATATTTCGGAACTTAAAAATACATGTGATTAATATATGTTAAAAACATAACGATCAATCAGGTTGTTTTCATATAAATAATGAAAATATATATTTAATCATTTATGAATTTTATTTTATAATATATAAAATATACTAACTTTAACAGTGCCATCTATTGTGTAATAGCAAAAGTAAACGCCATCTAGTGTCTTAAAGATATAACTTTTTGCCATCTGTTGGTCAATAGAATAATAAAATGTAGTGCCATCTGTCATTGAAGAAAGAACTAGTTTAGAAATGCCATCTTGTGAAGAATAGAGAGAAGCTTATGAAAGATATACAAAGTCATAGTAAATATCTAATATTAATAAGAAAGACAATTTGATTTTGTGGGAATATTTTTTATATATAATATAATCGACATAAAAATATATATTTAAAAAATAACTTTTAATGTTACTACATTATACTACTCCACAAGAGATGGCGTTAGTTAAAGTTAAAATAGATACTGAGAGTTCAAATGTAAAGCAAGGTAAAAATTAAATTTGAATAAAATCAAAAATGTTATGAGGGTTTTTATCATTTTTACAAACTCGTGATAAGATTATAAAAAGATACAAAATAATGTATTATAAATTACTAAAAATAGAGATATGATATAGAAAAATGATGAGGAAATAGAGTTTATGAAATTAAAAAAACATGATTATGGTTTTCACTTAATCTCGAGGTTACCTTCTCAAGGTTACTGACAAAATATTTGCTAACATACTTTATCAAACGAGTAATAATATTACATATATATGATATATTATTTAGTACAAAGAAAAGAAAAAAACACAACATTAGTCGATACAGTGTAAAGTGTAAAATAAATCCAAATAATCCTAGTAGGAGGCTAAAGCGGATCAATTCACAAAATAAAAATAAAAGAAGCTTAATTACAAGGTTAATAAAAGCCCGTGAACATTCAACAGGCGATAAAAAAAACAACTTACAGCAGTTGATCAGCAAATTGTTGGACAAATTACGGTTTAAAAAAGATAAAAAAGCGTGTTAACCGGCGACCGAGCAGTGAATTAATCACTGTAATAACGCCCGGGGAAAAATCTGTTAGCGTCCCGCAGGATGCCGGGAAAAAATGCTTTTAAAAAGGCATTTATATTCCGGCCCGTTTGAGGATGGGGTCAACGAGCTGGCCGCTTCCGGCTTGGTTTTTACGTATCTGAATGGATTATTTTCTTTGGATTGTGTTGTTTTTATAATTATTTTTATAAAATCGACATTAAAGAAGTTTAAATAGTGAGGAGGTTCCGTACGTTAATGCTGAAACGGGATACATACAAATATATTTCAAGTTGAGGTCAATGCTTCAGGTGTCTCTGAAAATTTATTTTTTGCTATTTGACAATACCTGATGAAGACTGTAAAAAATCTAATACGACTTTGTTTTCTTTATTTTAATTTTAACATTGTTTAATTTGTGTATTTTAGAATTTGACTAAAATAAAATACTGAAAATCACAAATTTATTGTAAATTTTGCAAATCAAAAAAAAATGTAATCAATTTTTTTTTCTAATTATTTTTAATAATTAAGTGTTCTGATCGCTCACACAGCACTTTACACACACTGACACTCGTAATTCAAGATGTAACATTGGTTGTATTAAAGGTACACGCATATGTTAATGAAGCAGCGCACTCCGCGCCGCCCTAAACAACTCTTTTACACCATTTTAATATTAACCGGACGCGTGTAAAAGTGTTCAACTTCATAATATTCCTTCTCAACCCACGGGACGTGTTAAGGTCGGGATACAACGTTATTTATAACAAGCAAAAGTGCAAAGTTCGTTAAATTAGACAACAAACATACAAATAAGTTTTTATTACTTTTTTATATTAAAGGATGCTGGATCTGTCTCCAGGGAGAAGGACAGGGACCATCTTAATATGTTATCATAATGACTAATACTGCGACTTCATCCATTGTTTTGTCTGGTCATAGAAACCTCAAAGTATGGAAGGCTTGGTTAATACAATTAAGTAAATCGCGCAACTTAGCTTTTAAGTTAATAAAAAAATTAGATTTAAATGGATCTGGACAAAAAAAAAATCTTCTAGTTATTTACTGAAATTCGGTATCACATAATATTTTTGAGAAAAATACAGATATTACATTAACAGGTATAATGTAGTAATTTCGTGAGTCACTTCAACTGTCGTTCGTCGGCAACTCCTGGACAGAATTATAAATATTTATTTAATTTTTATTATGGAATATAAATAAAGACTAAATATTTGAATGTGTGTTTAATGGTGTAATTTAAGTGAAAAGTTTTAGAGTTGGTATAAAAAAGTAACGAATTAAAAACTTTGTTGATGTCAATATTAAATTCGAACTGGTGTCAGTAAGGGTCGTTATACGCGTAGGTAAGGTCTAAAAGTTGTTTTTAAAGACTTTTATTGTAAATACATAATCTTTTACATGATATCTTAACAAATATATATTTGTGCGTCACATAAAAGTACTTGGTGTATTTTGTAATTAAATTGTGTTTGTAGTTTCTTATCCGAGTGTATGTATGTATGTATGTATGTATGCACGGTAAACTGATCACTAAAATAATAGAAGTAAATGAATGTCTGTATGTTATTATTAGTTCCTAGTTTTGGATCAACAGATGACATTTTCTGATGGTGTGAGATGGATGGATTCTCAAACAGCAGTCAGTCTAAATATAGTTAATATCCAATATTGTTTAATTAAACTATTACAGACGGCACGAACCCTTGATCCTTGCGATTTGGAGCCTGGAAAAAAGTTTAAATAGGTTTTTTTATAAATTCCTACCCTAATTAAGAAAATAAAAATACATTTCTAGTAAAGATACTTTTTTTATTTTGTCTTGTTTTATTCGGGGATACTTTAATTAGATTAAATAAAACCTTATTAATAACTTAAATAAACTAAAATACTTTGAAGAGTTATATTTGAACCAAAATACTTTCAACATCCCTCCCATATCAAATCATTTCACCAACACTGTGTAAAAACCGTCCCCTAGATAAAAAAAATGTGCTCAAAGCAACAGGTTACAAAGACAATAATTATAAATTCTCACCATCCTGATCTACTTCTAACCGGTTCCTACTAGTTTCTTGGATTCAGATAATACTGTTTTGGAAAATTTATTTTGTGGGAACGTTTACGAGGAGACAAAATATTTAAAACACGTTTACTAATATAGCTTTGTAGTTATAAAAGACGAGTTAATTATATTTTGATATTTGTGTATTAGTATGAAGAAGAAAATAAGGATACGTGTGTTGTAACATATGTATTGTGGTTTATATAAAGTATATAAAATATGTATTTTCAAAAGATTTTTGAAACTACTTTTAATGTTTCTAACAATAATTTTTATTCTAGTTAAGTAAAAAAAAAATATAAATCCCAATAAGACGAGCTAATCAGAGAAACCAGAGATTCTCAAACTTCTTAGGAGTATTAAATTACAGGATTTTTATTATATTACAACAGATGAGTAGACAATTCTTGTCGCCATGATCATCTGCAATATAAATTGAAGTTGCACAGCCTCATGGGGCGATCTTCTTTGGGAACTTGGTAGTATCCTGGTTGAGCCGGCCGGTATACGAGCTGCATTCGAATGACTACAGCTGGGCATTGCCCAGTTCCTAGTTCCATCTTTAAGGAATTTTAAATAAAAAAAAACATTTGAAAATGACAAGCATGTTATTTTATAATTACTATGTAACATTGTCTGTTCCATTGTTTCAAGGCCACAGGGAATCCCTTAACACACACATACATACACATAGACATACGTAAATTTTTCTAAACATACTTAATGTAACTTGAATTATCAGATTCTTATTAAGTACGGAACAGCATTTATATTTCGGCAGATATTCTCTAGAAAAATATTAAAGCAATTAAATTTATCACCTGACGAATCGTATTTGAGGATTTTTCTTAATTATATCAAAATATCACAATATTAACTCACTTTTACAAAACTAGATAAAAAAAGCGTTTTCAATATTTTGTCTACTCGTCAGGGTTCCCATAAAATAAATTCCCCAAATAGTATTATCTGAATCCAAGGAACTAGTAGGAACCGGTTAGAAGTGGATCACGATAGTGAGAATATATAATTATTATTTCTGTAACCTGTTGCTTTGAACACATTTTTTTTTATCTAGGGGACGGTTTTTAACAGTGTTGGTGAAATGATTTGATATGGGAGGGATGTTGAAAGTATTTGATAATTGAAAGTATTTGGTATTTGATATGGGAGGGATGTTGTTATATATAATTATGTCACGTATTTTAATGTATCATGTTAATAAATATAGATAAGGTTTTATTTAAATAAATAAATGACAGTAATGAGAAACTTGTGCTTTTTATGTGGTTATAAATATGTTGTAATAAAAAAAATATATATTAAATTTAATGATTTTACTTTGAGAATTACTGAAGTGACTTAAACAATTCCATCACTTTATAATCTTCTTAAAGCTGGAATTTCGCAAAATCCATTCTTAAGCAGCGTCTACGACTTGAAAGAAACTCCCATTTAATATTTCAGACTTGTATTGTACTTTCAGTGATTTTCTAATGGTTTACTAAAAGTCACATCACATCATAAAATCATATTTCATATATAATTACGGTCGTTTTAACCATAATTAAAGACCTCTTACACGAGTGTAATAGTTATTATAAGTAAAGAAAAATTTGTTAAACAATAACATGGATTTAAAATTTCTAGTCGTGGGTTAATCACTACTCCGTCGATTTTCATTTAGTACAAGGCATACTTTGTATAAGTCGGAATTTCAAAATGGCCTCTGAATTTAATAACAGCTGATTTATTTGACATTTATTGACATTTATACAAACTTAACGGTGAATACATTTTGACGTTGACAGTGACAGTTAAATGAAAACATACTACATGACGTAGTGCGAGGGACGCCGTTGTTATTATCATTATTTCTTATTCAGTTTAATCCGTCCTGCAATTAATAATAATTGATTATATTTATTTATTTCAATTTGTTACACTGATAAGATATCTGACTAAAATTATATTACATTATACTTGATACAATTTTTATTTTGTTGTTTTTATATTTTTTTCGCTACTTTTTAAAGATTGTAAAATACTCTCTTATACAATACCAAAATACAAATACAAAGTAGAGATGAAATGTTATTGAAGACAACAATCGACGCAATACTAATGAGAGTATTCCAATTAGAAATAAACTTGAAGTGACTCTATCTCTACTCTGGGTACAATGTAGAGTTAAACAAATATGGTTAGCCTCATTTCATCTTTAACAGCGACTGTGCCGTTAAAAAAATGTATTTATCCACGGCAAGTAATATTAAAAATAAACAGAAACAAATGTGTATCATTAATCAAATCTTGTTTAAGTGGTTTACCTCATTTTAAATCTTTTTAATTAATATATTTATTGTAAGTAGCTTCTTAGTTTGTGTCAACTATTTGATAGAAGTTGTACTCTAACATAAAATATATTTAAATATCAATAAACCAATAACGGATTGTACAGAAATGTACTAGTATTTTTTTTATTTATTATAAATATCTTATATACACTTGAACTTATAAATACTTTTAAATACACCTTTTGTAAAGACGTCAGTGACTTTTTAATATTAATATTAATAACTATTGATTGTAAAGAGTAAAGAGGCGATATTGTTAACGTATTTATAATATAATAAAATACATTTAATGCTAAAACTTAAAATATTTGTTTCTTTATATATTAAATATATTTTTGTAATTTACATTTGAGGTAATTGTTATAACAGTGTGTAGTTGTGATAAATATAAAACTTAATTCAAAAATGGAGAGTTCATTGACCCGCAGTGAAGGTACCGGACACCGGCAGTGAGTATGTTATTTGTAGATGTACGTGAAACTATTTTGTGTAACGTTAACGTTAACGTTAGCGGAGGGTTCCGATCGTAATCAATTTAATTGGAAATTTCCTTTGATTAAACGCAAAGACGTTGTTAGAAGTTGACCCAATAAAAGGATACCGACAGCAAAATAATATAATATAAATATGATATATAAATAAATAATATTATTAATATCCAATTTATTTAGCATTGGGTTTATATACTAGCTGTCGCTACTGTCTCTATCCCTGTAGACTGTGCCCGGTTGTATATTCGGGACATTAGTTCGGGACTTGTTTGAACCAGTGAAAGAAAAAACATGCACTCTACATGTGATTAAAACACTTCCTAGTTATGTTTGAGAAGGTTATATTTAGTATATATATTAATATATTATGATCAACTTGATATAATTAATTACGGTAAAATCATGTTACCAAATCGCAATGGTTGTTGCAGAGAGATGGATGTAACAAAAATTATAATAATTGTAAAAATGTACAAATTGTAAACATTAATATTTGTATTTTAAGATCGTATTGCAATAAGTATTACACAAAACACTTTATCATCATCTGATAATTTTCTATAAAAGTTTGTATATTATTATTATTATAATAATAATATCTCGTGTTGCTGACGGTACTACATTCGTATATCTTAAAATTTCCGCCCAGTGAATCTTGCGGGCGGACAAGATTATGCCAATAAAATTTATGTAAGGCGCATAGCGGAGCCAACTGTTAGTACAGACATATATATAATATTTACTGTATATTATATGTATATATATATATTTATATATATATATATATATAAATATATTTGACGCGTAAACTGTTAATGTTTTCGATTGAATCCATTAATTATATATAAATAATCTTATTCAATATTTCCTTAACAACGATTATTTTTATAATCAAATCAACACATTAATAATTTGAATATGAATATTTAATTGTATTTGTGTTTCTTGACACTTGAAAAGTCTCGTAATTACTTAAAGTATTTGAAAAACAATATTCACCTGTTTTTTTACCGATGATAAGTATTTTAGAATTTCATCTTTAATTATTTTGTTGAAAATTGTATTTAAAATTAATTATATTGTTGAAAGTTATAAACTGTTTTTAGGGTTCCGTACGTTAAAAAAAAGAGCCTCGTTGTCAGTTTGTCTGTCAGTCTCTGTGTATCGGGTTCGTATTGAAATTATATATTAAGTTCGACAGCGCTTTGAAGGAGTTAAAAAAAATAACTTCTAAATTAACGTTAAAAAGATACAGTAGGTTATTCAGAGTCATATTTAGCGTATTTAAAGGAATACAAATTTAAAAAGTAAGAAATTTGGCAAGTAATAAGTAGGTAGGTACATCAAGTAAAATGTAAAAAATATATTTATAATTAAACTATAAAAATATAGTCTTATATTAATTAGGTCACAATTAAAAATTGAAGCTACAAGTTGTATTATCATCACATCAGGTTATCACCCATCACATCACCCATATGGATATTATAAATACAGTTTTTTTATGATACATAAATACTTAAATATAATAAAAATCATTCTCCTCTTACAAGTCCTCTTAGTAAGATCTAAGTATTTGAATCGGAATTTCAGGAATACCTCAAGACTTGATTCTGGCACTATTTGTAACCTACAAATTAGTAGGGAACCATCGTGAGAGCAACCGACTCGCACTTGTCCGGTATTGTTATTTAATAAAACGATTTTTATATTGATATAGGACACTCAAAAATATTATTCAACAATTTTAAACTTAAGCAAGAAAAGTATGACAGAGCTACGATATAACGATTCCGAAATACAAATATTCGTTATTTCATATAATTTGTTATAGAGAGATTTGAGAAGATAAAAAAACATAAATGTTATAAATTTTTTTATAAATATTAAACGAAAAACATTTTTATTAAAAACATTGTATTTTGTTCAAAAATTAATTCGTAATAAATTTGTTTAAAGTTTAAATAATTAATACCTACTGTCTGTCTGTCTCAAACAAATTTGAACCTTTTTATATAGATAAATATATATAGAAAAAATATTTCTGATCAGATCGTGTTGTTGCAGATTGATTCGTTTCAATAAAAAACCTTTAGCTTTGTTATATTAATATATACTAAATAAAATATGATCTATTTATTAATATTAATTATTGATATTCATTAATTTGTTTAAAAAAAACCTTCTTATATTTCATAAAAAACGATTTGAATATGCTTATAGTATACGATCATAAGAGGTTCGTGTTTCGTAGTTATTTTAAATTTAAAAACATGTTCTTTCACAATAGTCTGGTGCCAATACACCCTCACTTTACCTTCGCATTAATGGACTTCGGAGTCCATACTCACATCATCTGAAGAGAGTTTTATATATCCCCAATTTAACAATCCAAAATGGCCGCCCAACTACACCTTATACGTCATATATAATTTATGATCTGAATATCAAAACATTTAATAACCTATATCATAAAAGCGCCTTCATAATCCCGTGTAGCAATCTAGCACACATATCAACATAAAACTTCATGCCATCCCAGGGCGATATTAATATTAAGATTACACCCCTCCTCGGGAATGGGGGGGTACATCTTGAGAGTATCGCACGCGATAATAATCTCTATTGTAGAGAAAATAGCGAGAGAAGTCCCGTGATTCTTGTAGAGCGACAGGAGATTCGCGGTGGGGTGGGTGTACTTGAGGGGTGAATGTAAAAACCACCCTCGCGATCGACTTATATGCTGTATCAAGACACATACAGTGCTGAAGGAGAAGGAGGAACGTGAATTTGTTTATAATTTTTATAATTTTGTTATAGTAATATTCTCAGAATAATTACTTCTATAAATTCGGTTATACAGGAATTACTGAGTTTTTTGTCTCTATTTCTAGAATAAGTATACAAAGGTAGATATAAATCTTATAGCTATATATATTCAAATAAAATAAGATTAATATGATTGATATAGAATTGGGAAAATGAAAACGCCATAAAAATAAACAAATAAAATAAATACAAAACCTGTTCTTTTGCAATCTCCTTTATATAAACCTATAAAAAAAATATTATTCTTTGAGTAATAAAATCCTTGAGTAAAATCGGTTTAAATGTGAACCTCGTATTCATCGAGTATTCGTAGTCATCTTATTCGTAGTCGGATAATATAAATGTATCTCTGAAGTACACTTGCCTCCTTCTCTCCCCCGACGCCTCCCTAAAATTTTACCTTGTGGTGTACATACTGCGTATGAAGTGTCTTATGTTGCAAAGACCGTTCATTAGCTCCATACTTTGTTATTTTATATAAGTATTTGTAAAACGTAATGTCATTGAACTGTGTTTAATTAATGATATATATATATATATATATATTAGGTATTTTTATATGTACAACATAAATATAGAAATCAAATATTACTTACTATCATACCCCGTGGCCGTATTATTAATATATAATCAGATTTTATTTCAACTTAAGAAATAAGTAATATATAAATGCTATTTAAATAATACTTATATTGGTTTTCCAATTAAATAAAATAGTTAAAGTGATTTACAAACATACGACATAAGGATTTTTTTATGTTTTATACATTAATAACCGAATTAAAAAAAAGTACTTTTTGATATCCGAAACGTGACCATTTACTGTCTCATAATAAACAAAATATGTTTTATATAAGACAAGCAGTTTCACTGGTTTGGGTATGTACTGTATATAGGTATCTAATCACATTGCGTTCGTAGTTTTAAGCAAAATTGGTACAAAGTATCGCTGCTCCTATCCATTAATTAGTTTAGCGACCTGCTAGACCTGCTAGACCTCCTTTGTGTGTCTAGAACATCTATTACAAAATTCTCACTAATATTATTATAAAAGGTTGTGAAAAGATATTTTGTAAATATATTAGTAATAAATATAATAAATTATACGTTAAATACAGATACAAAACAATTTAATATTGCGAGCCCAAAAACGAAAACATTACCCGTTTTCCGTTTTACGAAATTAAAACTAAAACGCTGACCCGAATTCGAAATTCGAAATCCCCTCACCACTACAAAAACAATACGGACACCAATAAACGCGCACTATAAAAGGCAGGTATCGCCAACCCTCGGTAAGAATTCACTTTTGCAAAAATATACGAATAGTTATACGACGGGTGGGGTGAGCCGGGGGGTGGGAGCAGGAAGTGGGTTGAAGTAGTGGGGTGTTTCTCGCCGGGCGGGGTGTCTCCTAAAAACGGTTAAGTAGCTCCCCTACCCTCTATAACTATTTTATGCGGTCCCCTTAGAAAGACAGTGAGATGGGGCCGCGGTGATACGCCTATAGCGTAGTTTGGCTGGGGGAAGTGAAATTTTAACATGTCTAGTCTGTTAAGAATTCATGTTGGATTTATAATTAAATGTCTAATTAGGGTATTGCTGCGTTTACGTATTCCGCTGGCGTGAATTTTAATTTTTGTTGTAGACGCTGTACGTAGTTAAGGATGTCGTTAATATTAAATTATAATATTGTTGTGTACATTTATATTTATTATAATACTGATAAGTTTTACTTTATAATTAATTTAAACGGATTATATACTACTTACATTTGATATGCTAATTCAACTAGTTACTTTTAAAATGAGATATTGTTAATAGTCGGTGCTCGCGTGTTTGTTTTACATATTGTATGTTTCTCCACAATTCCTTTGTTCTCTTTATATTATCTTTTACAATTTATAAAAAGCTTTTGATATTTATTGTTTTGTGTGGTTGTTGATATTATATTTTGTGACTGTTGCAATCCCGGTTTATAGAAATTAATGATATTTATTTTTTATTATACAAAAATATATCTTTTACAACTAGATACAATACCTGGTATGAAACACTTTTTCGCCTTTAGGTCTCCTTTAAGGCACAAAATTCAAAATCGCAATGACATTCAATATTAGTTATTGTAAGATTTAGATCACAGAAGCACTGCCCTACTAATACTTATATGACTTCATAACATCATTAACATACCACAAACGTGAAGAGAGCACCGCGACTGTAACACCTCGACCAAATTTAAATATCAAATGAATATAATTGTATTTAATTCTTTATAATCCACCTGCACCTACCCATCACTTGTAACGTAAACAGGTTCGGATACCTTTGTGCTTCTTCGTCTCCAAGGAAAGTAAACTTGTTCAAACTATTTGACTTATTTGTTGAATTCGTGGGAAGAATTACTTTTTTCAAACCTGTTTCGTATTCTTATGAAACAGATCTGAATAAAGTTACTTCTGTAAAGAGGGGTGGGTTTAAATTTGTTAATTGTATTGTTATTTCTGTTTTTTCTATATACTTTGGGTTTTTTTATTATCAAATTAAATATTTTTAGATTTTTTTTATCGAAAGAGTTTTTTATTTATTTCTAAAGAGATTGACTTATTTACTTGTAAAGAGTTCATACAATTTAGAGATGGAATTCAAATCAATACTGAGTAATTACCGATAGTTAATTTAATATTTAAATATTTATATGTATATATAGTACAAAGTAATTACTATTAAAAAAGATAAAAAAAAAAACATTATTACAAAAAAAAAAAAAATATTACGAATTGATATTTTGGTGGGAAATATGATAGAAATAATTTTCAATATATCTTTACAATTGCATACAATTAAATATCAAACTTGTTTAAGTAAACTAGATTCAGAATAACAGGTTACGCTACAAGAAATATTTCTTCACTTTATAGAATTCCCACAGGACGGCGTTACATTTATATCAATAACCTGTATTGAAGGGGATGCTCCTAGTTCTACGTCGATAACAAATACAGATTAGATTTGTATTGAACCGGTTACAATACGGGGTAAAACAAGATTTAAAGACATCTTTAAGGATAGTTTTCTTCTGAAACCAGTTCGATTAGTTTATAACAATAGTAATACAGTTTATATAAAATTTACCAGAATGTTATAAGTTATATACAAAATAATGACTAAATATCAAAGCTATTGCTTACATAATTTTAATGAACCAAATGTTGCAAACCCCTGCGCGGTTGCTTGTACCCATGTAAAAAGCCAACGTCTAAGGCGCACTGAGGGAGAGGGTGGTGGGGGCGCGGTTCACGTACACACCTGTTTTACATCTGTGTGAGTACATTCGCAGTGGTTTTTGAATGTGTGTGTTTATATTTTCATTTCAATAGTTTTTACTGCACCCGTAGGCGTGAGTCGTCCGTGTGTGAGTTAATGCCGTATTGATTTAGCCGCTTGTTGGCAAGAAATTTATTATCTTTAAGATAAGTGGTTACAAAGTGAACTGACTCGTGTATCGGGAATCATTTTATTGGTTTAGTTTGAATGTTACGTGTTATTGAAGTGGTGCCGTTGTACTCGTACACAGCGCCGTTCCGATGGGTTATTGTGTTGTTATTATCAATAAACACATTAGTGACTGAATTATGACGCGGAAGTATTATATCTGTAATTAAATAATAGCTTTATTTAGAAGAACATTTTTATATTCTTATAGCTTAATAAATATTTATTAAGAAAATAGTTTTTTTTTTCACATTAAGTTTTTATAACTTATGTTAAAAAAAACTGATTATAACGTAACATAGCTATTATTAACAATATTACTTCATATTATTATCCAATCTAATAAAATATGCTCCTACACCAGTCGTGATGAAACTTGATTAAATTGCTATAAGTTATTTTGTAAAAAAAAAACTTATTTATTCTATATAAACTCTTTTTGAGTACAATTATTGTATTATAAGTTGAGTAAAAAAATTAATGTACAATAATTTTTGATGAAAAAAAATAAGAAACATGAAAATAATGATTTTCATTAAAAGTATTTTTAGATTTACTTGTTGTATCTTTACATTAATTATATTTACTTATATTAATATTTTATTGAGTAGTGTCTCAGTAATAAGAAACAAAATGTAACGTAAATGATATTTTGTTTTTTATTACAGAAAAACCATTTTAATAATATGAAATGTTACAGAAAATGTCGCTGGTCGAAATGAAACCTCAGTAAGATAAATAGGAAGCAATTAATTAACTATTACAAAACAATATACAAAAGCTTAATAATATTAAATATCAATAAAAAAAGGTATAATCTTTATGTAATAAAAAATGAACTCAAACCGAATGTTCTCAACCTCTGAGCGCGGTTTGAAAAAGCATCGTCTAAGGAGGCGAGAGGGGAGGGGGGTCTTATATTTTAAGATGGCTTCCGAGCGCGAATATCGACGCGCGCCCTCCCCCCCCGCGCCGCCCTCCCCCGCACTGATTTGTAGGGGACTGTTTTTCGTAAGTGTATGGAATTTTGATGGTTATTTTTGTTTTCTGAATTATTTATTATTTTTATTTGCCGTTCATAGCAACTGCTTGTTGTTTATCTCATGTAATGTACCTAAATGTTATATTTGTTATTAAATAATGTCAATAATATATAATTAAGTTATTAATAATTATAATGTTACAATTAAGCAAGCAACCTCTTTTGTAAGTTTTATAATTTTAGAGAAGAATAATAGTAGAATAGTTGTAATTTTGACATGTCGTACCATCCAACTCAGAATCTATGAGCGTGTGATATTTTTGTAAGAATATTTTATTGATAAATAAATAAATCATGGAAAAAAGCGACGAAGACCAGGACGGCAGACCCACTCCCGACGACTTCTACCACTACATCCCGTGGGCCTGCAACCAGTTTGAAATGAGCGCTAACATATTTATTAATAAGATATTTCAAAGTAACGTGTTTGTCCTTTTAATAATATCACTAGTGGTTTATAAATTGATTCATTCTGTTGCGGTTTTGAAGTCGAAACGTCCGTCTGTTTATTGGTTTTTCACCCCCACCTTTAATTACCTCCAAGGGTCTTTTTATTTTCACTATGTTTATAAGAACAGCTTTTCACTAAAAGCATATGAAAAAATATAACGTACTTTCATAAAAATATATTTTGTTTCTGCCTGTCTGTCTGTCTATTTAGTCCCGCCAGTTTCTGAAACGGCTGGGCCGATTTTAACAGGACTTTCACTGAGGAATAGCTGATGTTATAAAGAGTAGGTAACTTAGCCTAAGTTACCTACTTTTATTTGTAAAAACACATGACGTCCGAAGGAAGCCATGGCCACAACTAATATCAAATAAAAAAATATTGTTGTAAAATTATAAGAGAATTCGATCCAATTAAATAGTTTGTAATATAAGTTTCTTGACAATAAACAATAGTAGATATAGTCTTTCCGTGAAGTCGGTAAATTGGTTTTAATATAACTTAATCGAGTATTTGTACTGTTTTGGTTCCATTGGTCGTTTCATATGGTATTGAATGAATTGATTGTATTGAGATACAGGTACCAGCAGCAATGGATGCAGTCCCCTAAGTATTTTGTACACGTATAACGATGAAAGTCAATCTTATAATTAATATACTTATACCAATATATGTGTTTTTAGTATTAATATGTTATGTATATATTTTATATTTTCTTTTAGTGTTCTTCCAAATTATTTTCGACAAAACCTTTTGAAAAAATTGTCTTGTTTGGTATTTTTTTATATAAATTCTTTTATTTAAAATAATTTGCTACGTACTGAAGTGTTTAAATTTATAAATAGCAAAAAACGTGTGTATTACTGAAAAAATAATTATTATTTCAGATGAGTATGTTAGCGTGGCACTCACAGACAGAGCCAAGAAACTTAAGAGCAGACCAAAACTAACAGCATCCCGCCACGACCTCGGATCCGACCAAGAGAAGGAAGAGAAATCTGAATCCGGTCTCCCCTCCTTACTTGGGGATCAGAAAGTTGTCAGAATTTCTGCAATATACGATACATTTGACAATTTAGTAGAAATTAAATTCGAAAAGAACGAATATATCCCGAGACTCATCTTCAAAATAATCGGCCTCATAATGCAGTTCCAGATCTACATAACTAAGATATCTATCCACGGTGGTATAGACATGTTCACCGTCTACGAAATAAACAAGTTCCTGGCAACATCCAACATAACAGAGATATCTCTGGACGACTCTTACCTAAAAGAAGCAAATTATGACATACTTCTGGAATCCGGCAGCGCTCTACGACACCTGTCCTTATCCAGGTGCAAAATAGACGATAATGTTGTGAAAAATATAACAACCAAATTATGTTTCCCCGCCCCGGCGTCTATGACTCTGTTCATACTCAACTTATCATCGAACAGAATAACGGACTTGGGAGCAAAATATATATCAGAGGCACTACGAACTAACAGACGACTCAGTTATTTAAATTTGGCGGATAACAGACTCACAGATGAAGGCGTGGGCTACATTCTGGACTGTTTGGTGGAGTTTCCACTATCCTGTGAGGAGTTGCTGGCGGCCAGATCCCGACACATGTTATATTTGAAGGAGAAGAATGTCCTAATAGAGCGTATGATACGAGAATTGAAGGCCGGTGAATTCGATAGGAAGGCTTCCAGACGAAAATCAGTTCGACCGCCAACAACTACTACTAAGAAGAGCAAACTCGAGAAGGAGTCGTCTTTGAAATCTGTGGGAGACGCCAAGAGTCTCGTCAATATGGATATTATATTCTACGACAAAGCCGTCAATATGGTCGAGAACACGCTCGGAGAGTTCAACGACCCCTACAGTTCATTCAACACGGTCGGGAAGGAGGGCATCGTGTACTGCAACGGCTGTAACACTCTGTGCTACTTGAACGTGGCGTATAATAATTTGACATATTTGTCATTGAAGAAATTTCTTCGTGTCCTCATTTTCCAGAAGCTTCTAGATAGAAAACCACGCGGTTTGATTAATTTGTGCGTCGAAGGGAACTACATGCCGGTGTCCTGCAAGGAGCTGACGCAAATCGATGATATCTTGGAGATGGGTCTGATGGCTCACAACCGTAGACTTTCAGGAAACAAGAAGCGTCCACAGTCAAAGAACACGCCGAGATAATTGAATCAAACCTTTGTATTTATACATTTAGATGTAATCAATTTTTATTTTTAGATATAGTCTTAGCTTTTATGATTAGTTTATAATTTTAATCTTGGTCTTAATAAATGTTTAATTTGTAACCAATGCCTTTAAATTAAATCTATGCTGTTCAAAAGATGACTCTATCGTCATGAACAAACTGACTAACAGTGAATGTAATAGGTCTCCTTGATACCTCTTGGTTCCTAAAAAACAGCTTCTTTAAGGTTCTTTTTTAGGATTTAAAGCTATCGCCAGATCTAAAGGTTATTTGAGGCCTGAGAGATGGCGACAGAGAAGCGGCTTGACATTTATTTATTTATTTATTTATTATATTCTAATAGAGTACTGTAGTGTCTCTTAGAACTACATATACCTTAACTATTTTTGTACAATTGGTATAACTTGTATTAGGACTAATATTATTGTTTTTTTAATCTAGTGTGAGGGTTAAATAATTCTGGAATCGAGTTTCAAAGCTATTACAAATTCAGCTGCCAAAACGAAAAACAGTTTTTTTTAAATATTTTTTTATTATAAATAAAAATTTATGCGTCGTAAAGATATCTTCAATTTTTAATTTAGAGCCCTTATAAGACTATTTCTATAATTTAGTTCAGTTTTCAGATTTGTTCTTAAATTGCTACTGTTAGTAGATGTTACTTGCCCTATTTCATTGTTGTAGGTCAAAGGGAAGTACCCTATAAAATTAGATTCCCTTGAGAGACAAAATATTCATTTTTTGTGGAATATGGCCTATCGTTTTTTACGGTATTTTAGAAGATTTATTTCTTCAATGCTTCAAGGGTTCATAGACCTTAGTATATGATTTTCAATAGACATTTCCAAGCGGTCCCGAAATTAATTGTCTTAACAGACAGACATACGCACAAACGGACATTCAGACAGAGGGATAACAAAGAGGGCAAATAACGGTTCTGTTTTTTCCTTTTAAGTTACTGAAATCTAAAAACAATTTGTTACCTAATAAACTACTGAATCGATTTCAATAATACTTTACCAGGCTATATTATATTTAGAAATCAAAGTGAACTAATTGACTTTATTATAAAGTTATTACCAGAGATTACTTTTGATGATTCCCAGTAATCTATCAACATAATAAAAAATGTTATTATGTATTTTTTATCTATTAACAAACTAACGTAAACCAAGTTAGTGTGGTGTTTTTATGTTTTAGTGTAAATAAGATATTAAATTCCGTTTAGTCATTTTTGAGTCATCTCCAAATAAGCACTTACAATATTATAAATTGAGAGTTCGAAGTAGTAGTATTAATAGCTTCACAAAGACTATCACTATTAATATAATTTGTTATATTATATATTATTGTGTATATATTATAAAGAGCTTTTATTAAGCTTTTTACGTTGAAACATCATACCATCATACCAATCTATCCAGACCCTTGGCTTTCGAACACATTATTATTAAAGAGAGATCAGTGAAGGTTTGCCATGAGTAGAATGATATGCTAATAAGTGTTCACTATTAATATATCTTTCCAGTTTTAATAATGTAAGTCAAATTCAATATACGCCGCCCGTAAACATAAATGTTCAAACGATGCCGCGACTCACATAGCTATAATGTAAATATATATTATAATATATTACCACGTAAGGAAGAGATTCAAGATGGCGGCGGAGTACTTCTTAGCACGGTGAGCTGCGGGACGACGGCATGGAGTGAGATCTTATTAATAATGGAACTTTCTGGAACGAGCGTTACAATTATGCGACTGTTGAAGAGTGTGACTGGTTGTCTATCATGACATCAACCAATCAGAATACAGCAGATTAGTTTGTTTTGTTAATCAAAGTTCGTGGACTGAAGTTTCATGTTACCTATTTCATTTAATTCATTTTATTAATTAATATTTTAGATCCAACCAAATTACTTTTAGATAATATTGATTGTTTTTTCCAAACCCTAGTTCCCGTCAAACCTATATCCTGTGTATATAAAATATAAAGTATAAAATAAATATTAATACAGAAGCCTCCTCCATATCGTTCACTTAAGGCGCACAAAGTTATAATATCGCCGGTTTTCGCGAAAGAGGGGGGTCGTCTTGGGCGGTGGTGGGCGGCGGGGGGGGCGCTACTTCACGGCTTACTTATTTACATAATTACGTATAATTCCCTGCTATCTCCCACATATGAATATATTGAGGAAAGTTTATTCTCTATGTACAATAAATGTGGTTTGAATCTTTCGTACTATTATTGTTATTTTGTTGAATATTATTTTGAATAATTAAACAAAGACACGTGGAAGCGCTCTGTGCTCAGATAAGAATAAATATGAAGGTAACTTTTAGTTTAAAGGACAGTTTTAAAATGTTAATATATTTTTACTATGTAGGTAATAACTACTGAAGAAGTGTGAACCAAATACCTAAGTTCCGATAGAGTGATATGTAATATGTAATTAGGGTTGCCAAAATCTGAATCCCGCAATTCTAACGAATCCCGGAACGTACATCCAATATCAGATCCCGGAAACGGGAGCTGGAATTCTAAAATGTTCGTTTAAGATCGTTCCGGCACGTACTTACTTCGTTCGCCTTTCAATCTAACTTTGCCTCTTCCTTTGCTTTCTTGGAGCGTAGGGTTGTCTCTTAGGTTTAATATTTATTTCTTAAAAAACATTAAGAAATTTTTCCGTATAACTATTAATATAAGTAAATACTCGATATTTACAACCTTGAAGCTTTAATATTGAATTATCTATTGTAATATTTTTATAAATTACTCTTATATACACTCTTAATAAAAATGTTTTAAACCAATGTTTTAATTTATATTAAACTACACTACATATCTCTTATAAATCTTTAATATTAATTTACGCTATAGTTCTGCAAAATATAATTATATGGTCGTTTTGTATTAACTATCATATTTTACATATTAATTGCCGTAATATGAATTTAGTTTTAAAGGGAAAATTAATGTAAAATTCAAACGAAAATAAATAGTGTAACATATTTCTCCAGAGAGACAACCCTAGACGTAATCTAAATTCAAAACGAGCGCGCGGCAAAGTTCCAAACCGTTATATCAAATACTTGGTCGAGGAAATACATTCATCAGTAAATAAATAATTAACAACTACATTGCTTATTTATACTTATATTATGAGGAGAGGAGTCCTATGTTCCTTGTTCTTTTATTCTAGTGTTCTCAAAATTTAAATAAAAATTTAAAGTCTATTACGGTTGTCATTCTTTAATTATTCAATGTATGCTCTTTTAATTTATGTACTTCTTACTTTTAATTTGTATAGAATAAATGTGGATGTAATTAAGCAATTTATTACCAAAAATGTGACCCTTTTCTGTACTATAGGTAAATATATACAATTATACGTTATATAACATATATATATGTTATATAATGTATTATATAAGAGGCCTTGCGTTTCTCGTCGGTGTAAAGTTTCGATCCAAGGAGCCGTGATGGCTTTATTAATTTTAATAGCGTCTTGTTAATCCTGAAGGAGACTAACGCCTTCCCCGGCTTCCTATAAAATTACACTCTATAAGCTCTCAATTGTGTATATCTGTATAGTGTGTAGATGAAGGTATATAAAGAAATATATAACACACTAATAGTGTGTATAAATATATAAGGTTACATATTTTGATGTGATTTTAATAAAAGTAATAAATGTTTTTTTATATACTGATACTGTAAGTGTGTCACGTGATATGTAATGTTACAATCAGTAGATAATTTAAATGTACGTGAAAGAAACCCCACTGCGTAGGAATTTCATAAATGCAATAACGCCACAAGACAGGGGCTGGCGCTGAGGACAGTGCTTCCCAACATTGCGTGCTCAGATCTTTATATCTTCTATTATTATATATTTGTGTTATTATAATGCATAGATACCGGAATACGCATGAATAAAATAAAAATCTTTATTGAAAGTCATTCTTATAGCAAAACATTTTTTTTCATTATCAAAGCTACCGCTAGCTCGGAAAGTTATTTGCCACTGACCTGAGAAGAGTTGACGAGAAAAACTCAGCGGAAATATATGTTCCCTTTTATAAGCCATAATTAGGACCTAAATGACATGTCATTCATTCTCAGGATACATCATGTTCTAGAATCTAGGTATTCGGAAATACTGTAGTATCCGATAGCACACAAACGTTCTTTAACAAAACGGAAAATTTTTACATTTACTAGAAGCTTGATTAAAGAATGAAATAGAACATTAAAAATGCAGTATTTATTAATTTTGTGCTTAAAGGATATTCTTATTTGGCAGAACTAAATATATGATTAGGTAAATTATTTTGTTAAATATGTAATAACTTTGAGAAGCACAAGTAAGTAGCTAGATAAGATGTCGAGACACTGTTAAATACTTTATTAGCGGAGGGGAATGACGTAAGACTGGTTTTAATTTGTTTACAAAACAATTAATATTTGTTTAATCAAAGATTTTTTACATTGTAATATATATATAAAGTACGGTTAAATAAAAAAAATATGTTACTACATTGTACTAAATTGTTTACAACTAGTGTGAAACATACATCATATCTTTCCACATCATCCTCACTGACGGTAACAATATTAAAAAGTCGTATTAATAAACGCAAACCCTGAAGCAGAACCCTAATGATATAAACAAAGTGCGAGTAGACCCTAAGTAATAACGTGAAGCAGCGCCTCGCCCGCATCGGAAAGGAAATAGTCCTCCGATAAGAACTCATTTCGGAACGTCTGCAAGACTAATGCTCCCCCCGGCTTATCACAAAAGGTACCCCCACCCCTCTTTATAGAATTTTCGGGCTCGGGGGAACCCCCCTTTTTGCAGTACATTTTCATTTCCTTCATCTTTCCGCGCTCGAACTTTACAGGCACGGACTTTGACATTTCATATTTATATTAAATTATTTTTGTTTTTAATTAATTATATTATAATTGTGTCGTTTGTATTGTGATTATCAATTTATATCACAGTAATAGAACGGTTAAGTATCTTTTTATTAACGAAATTTTTAAAAATTAGGAATCTAGTGCTTGCAATCCTAAATATACCTAACATAATAAATACTTTACATAGATTATTTTTTCCAACACCACTTGGATGGTGGTGGTGGTTGGTGGTACAGAACTAGAAACACACCTGTAATGAAATGATTACAGCTCGACCCTACCTACAAATATAAATAATAATTAAAATATTACATAACACGTATAATCCGGAGTCCGTCCCTGCATCCAATTCCCCGTCTTACAACCTTAGACCCCCCGCTTCGTTAGCGAACTTCCATACTTTGTAATATGCAAATGTCTAAGGGGATGTTAGTCGTCTTAAAATGAATTAATCACGCAGGTGATTCTGCGGGGCGGGTCTGAGTTATTGATTGTGCTTTGCGTGCTCTGCGTGCTCTGCGTGCTCTGCGTGCTCTGCGTGCTCTCCTCCGTGTCTGCGTGTCTGCGTGTCTTATACCTACTACTACTACTTTTAGATGATGAGGCGTTACTTCTATTTAATATATCTACTTGTTGCAAATGTTGTATGTTTAACTTTTTATTCTTACATAACTCCAAAACTTAAATATGAATATTTTTTATGTCATAATTAATTAAATAAATAAGTAAATAAAGTATTAACTAAACTCTCTTTCTTTAGTTTTGTGTATGTGTTTGTTTGAAGAATATATATTAAATAATAAAATATATATTATGTTTTGTCTTTTTAGACATCGTATATATATATATATATATATGTGTATTTTATAAAAATAAACTATATACATCTAGGTATATGTGTGTCTGTCATTATCAGGTTTTTGTTCCGCGATGTTCTGACTGAATAGTATAATTGAAAACAGTATGAAGAGTGTTTTTTACAGTTTATATAAGACATGGATTTCTTATAATGATTACGGGAATGATTGTTAGCGTCACTTGGATGTGATACTTTACTTATTTTTTTAATTAATATTTAAAATTAATTATAGAGATCAGAGTAAACTGTAAATATAAATATTAAATTAAACCAATAATAAACATTATACGATATATAATACTGAACAGAAAGACCTTTCTCGTCTATATTTCATTGTATATATATATCTCGTTCATACGGACCTCTAACAATAATACAAACTATGAAATTATACAACCTTAATGTCAATTGTATTGAAAATAAAAAAAGCAAAAAAAAAATATTTAAAATGAATTTCGGAAGTTACAGAAGTAACAGAAGTAGTATTTCATCAGAGTGTCTCTTTTATTAATATTGATTAAATATTTTTAATTATCAATTATTTTACTATTGACATTAACAATCAAAAGTAAAGTTATTAAATAAATTACCTTCTTAAATTATTTGACATGTTTTACATACTTAATACCCTGAAAATATTTACTACTGAAAAATATATATTTTAAGAAACTAATATTTTATACAGTTTCAAATTATTATTTTTTTAATTACTTAAGATATTCAAATTTTATATCCACTTATAATATGTACTGTTTTTGTATAAATAATTTTTTATATCATAAAATATTGTTGGTGTGTCGGTTTGTAAATATAACATACAAATTACTTCATTCTATAATTCCTCCACCGGTGACGCCATGGCCGGTGGGAGTCACAGCAGAGATATCTAATGATTATAGTTAGATCAAGAAATTAAATTATTTAATTAAACTATTAAATATAAAAAGAAAATATTATTAGGAAAAAACTTAAAGACTTTCATTCAAAGGCCCTAAGGAATAAAAAGTGACCCTCAAAAAATACCTGTTCCAATGAACAGGTTAAGATATCAATAAGAAAATATAAATTCTCACCGAGACCACTCTGATCCAGTTCAAACCAGATCCGACGAGGCTTACTGTAGATGGGGAGTGGAGGTCGATGGGTCATGAGAAATTACAACTATTATATAACTGGATAAAGAGTTACTGAGTTGGCGATTTTAGCAAGAGATGGACTCTTGAAGAACTGCTCTATAACTATGACTCTTCATCTAACTCTCTTCGAAATGTCATTTTTTTTAATATTTTCTATATATCAAAATAATTATGATAAATATTGAATGCTTAGGATTTAGATTATCATAGTTATTTACTTTTGGAAACTTTTCCTGTTTGGAAAAAATATATATAATACTACCAAATAAAATATATATTTAAATATTAGTCTTAGTACGTACAGCAGACACATGATAGTTTACAATACCGTGCGACCTCATTGAACTGCCCAACGAAATGTCTGTCCTTGACCCACTGTGACCCACTGTCAGCTCTAAATTTAGTAAAGTTATAGTATTTCTATTATTATATAACACCGGACCGTTTGAGATATATTTAGTTCACTCTCCTAATAAAAAACTATGCAAAGTTTAATCTTCGTTTATATAAAACATGTTTTAATATGATCTGAAAGTATAAACCGGTTTGAACCGGACAATGGCAGTTCTTGTGAGAATGTCGGTGTGTTTTTGTGCCTTTTCTTGACCTGTTGCTGAACAGGTATCTCTTTGTTACACGGAGGGGTGTTTTTATTATATTTCTTGTAAGCGCTTTATGGTGTTAGTATGAAATGTGAATAAGTGCAGTAAGATATTATCAGATAACTTTTTCTCATACATTTTTATGCATTTCGTATATATAGGATATTAAAAACAACACTATTATAAAAAGATCAAGTCTGAAGCTAAATACATTAGTATTAGTTTTAATTTATATCTGTAGTACTCATTAGTGGTCCAACCCATACAATAAACTTCGAGCGCTCTAAAGCGCCCAAAGCGCTCACTATTACTGACACAAATAAGCACCCCACCTATTCCTCTCAGAAATTCAAATTTCGAACGCCTCTACAACCGCCATCTTGTACAAGACGTCGATAGAGAAGTAGGTGCCGCGTATTTTTTTCCTAGAACGTCTTAAGTTGGTCATTTTTACGCCACTTTAGCTCTTACGTCTACACCTTACGCCACTGAATCGCTCGCGGAAAAATATCGCTCTATCCCGTCTTCGAGCGGTCCAACAATGTAACAACAACAATAATAACTACTTAAAATTGTACTCCAACTGTGAAGCAATATGGTTGTAAGTTCTTTGTTTTATCGAAAGCATATATGACGTTCTAAAATGAAGTAGTAAAACTACATTAACAATGGTTGCGGTAAGAGCAGCGGCATCTCGCTTTGTTAAGAAACTTTCGTGAGGGTTAGAAGGAGACAAAAATAATACAGTTGGTACGTGTAAGTGGGCGTGACCAAATAGTTTGGATAGTGGATCAAGTTTGGAAGAAGTTTGAAAAGGGTAGGTTTTTATTGGATTTTCGGTCAGTTTCGTTAATAGGAACCCGACATTGGAATTTAAAGATGTCTGCTTTCATTAAAATAAAATTTAACTATCTTTATTACTTTGAAGAAATACGGTTACTATTAATTAATTAACTATTTTAGTAATAAAAATAGATTTAATATGAAGTTAAGAGTAGATTCTAATTAGAAATGGAAAAGACTTTAATATAAAAATATAATTCGTTTGAAAATATTTGTTTTTTTCATGTTTTTATTTAATTTATTAATTGCTACTAATATTCTCTGGCAAGCAACATCGAAATAAATAAAAAATATATACATATCAAGGTTTGAAATTTAAGTTAACTTAAAAAATAACAATGATTTAAAATAAGTGTAATAAGTAAGTTATTATAATAGTTAACTTTACACAATTATAGCATAGGTTAAAATAACATTTAGTTACAATACAGACGTGTTTCAGATTATTAAATATAATGAGAAGAATATATCTGAGAGGTGACTGAAGATGCTACCATTTTCAGAAGAAAAAGAAATAAAAAAGATAAGAAAATGAAAAAAAAAATGTAATCATTATTGTTATTTTTATATAATAATAACTGAATTATATTACAAATATTGCAAAAAATACTTAATAAAAGGTAACAAAAGAAAACTCTACTATTATGTAAAAATATTTAATTCTATGTATTTGATGCGAGGACATGTATATGTATATAGGTGTTATTTAAAATATATGTGTCCATTGTACCTTAACGTTTTGATTTATTTTATATATTATAGTGTTTATCAATATGATTTAATATTATACGGTAATATACTTAATTAAATCAAAGTGATTTGCAAACTTCACTTACATCATCTGAATTATCTTTAAAATAAAAAAAACACATGTAGGTATCTCAATTCATTTGATATAATTACAATCGTTGTGTGTGTACGAGTGTGTCTGTCACACTACAGCCACACACTGATCTAATTTACATTTCATTCAAATTTAAACTTAATCTTGAAAAGGTATTTTTTTGTAAGCTTAAATTTTATCTGAAATATTTCTTTAGTGAAATAAAAAGTAATATAAAAAAACAATTGATTTTTGTTTGACTAATCACAAGACTAAAGACGTTATACGTTTTAAACAGTCACACACACACATACACACACACACACACACACATACACGCACTCATTAGGTATATTATTGTTGTAGTACTTGGTATTTCTTTCACATGTTCTGAATTATGAAGCTCATAAGTGTGTGTGTGTGTGTGTGTGTGTGTGTGTGTGTGTGTGTGTGTGTGTGTGTGTGTGTGTGTGTGTGTGTGTGTGTGTGATGTAGTATTTGTCATATACTATTTGCGCGCACGACTTTCTCATTCAGAATGTGTTTTTTAAAATAAAGGTAACCTAAGTTACTCCTTATAACATCATCTATCCTCCACTAAATTCCTGTTTTATTCGGTCCAGCCGTCAACCAAGCAGACCGACAGAGAGAGAAAAATTATAATATATATATATATTTTCATTTCAGTACCATATGTACTTTCATATGCATTTAGTGAAAAGCTTTTAATTTGGAATTTCAAACAGACACATCAATTAATATGTGTCGATATATAGATATATAGATGTATAGATATATAGATATATAGATGACCTGCTTAAAGACGTGGACTATCATAAAATATAATTTTTCAAAACCCCTTCCATGAGATTACAGCGTTTAAACCAATAACAAAGCAAAATCATAGAAAAAAAAATCATTAAAAAATCAAATAACAAAAGTATTCTCAAAACAAAGACATTTGTGTATCTCACATTCAGTATATTAGATAATATATATAAGATTGAAAATTAAAAAATATCAGAAGATGTACTTACATATCTACACTTTAATTGTTATTTTTGGTATTAATTGACCGAAACCAAGCCATAAATAATAAATATAATTAGAACCAGTCCGTCCGTATATCAAATATATTTGGGCGAGTGTTCGAGAAGCACTTAATTGTAATTAATAATTACAATAAGAAGCTTTTAAGAACATTATCTTTACCTGTTGGTTCTCGCTCCACGTCAAAACTACTGGACTGATTTTGATGTAACTCGATGTAATTATAATTTATTTCCTCGATACATGCGTTATGATGGTTTTTATTTCGTAAAATGGTATTTTTAAACGGAAATCGCAAGATATTATTGAGGATATAATTATAATATAATAATCTATTGAACAAATGAGTCAAAAAAGAGTGTTAAAATTTCAAATTGTTGAGAGGTTAACAATGATATTTATTACAATAAAACTTAAAAATATATACATTAAAAAAGAAGTGTATAATTTCTTTGAAGGCGGGGGGGGGGGAGGGGGGGTGAGTCGTGTATTTTTCTTGACAAAAAAATGGATGGGTAAAACTTTGTGAAAAAGTAATCTTAAAGGGATGTAACACACGGTGTGGTATATTTCGTACATTCCTTAGCACAGTGATGTGTATCGTGAGTGATGAGTGGTAGTGGTGGTGGTGGTGGTGGTGGTGGTCAGTAGGTATTAATTACTGTGCGGTCAGTTCGTCCTCCATCGACCCGCGACACGGCGGCGGTGGAGCGCCTCACACTAAATAATCACACACAGAAAATAATACAAATGTGATATCTGTGAGTTATCTATCAAAAATTAATAACTTTAACTCTATGATAATATTAATATTTATTCAAGTGTCAGTTGTAAAATATTTCAAATTACGTTTTCTTTTTTATTAATTTATTAGGTTTAAAAATTAATTTTACGTTTTCTAGTTATTCTATTTTCAATGACGTGTGTTTATTTAGTATCAACACAGCCTCCATGGGTTCGGGAGTCACTGGCCGGTCCGTCCGCGGCCCCCTGCAGAGGTTCCCACTCGCCCAGTCTTCTAATAGTTTACACTTACTGTTATCGTTATTAGCCTTCATTTATTTTGATAATTATTTCTCTGCTTAATTATTATTTTTTATAAATTTTTATTATTTTTTATTTCCGTTATTATAATAAAAAAAATATCCATTTTATTTTTTAAGGAACGTGAGTATAATTGTGACATTTATACATTTTTTTTTACATTTAAAAAAAAAATACTTTTACTAATTGAATAATTCACTTTTTTGTATTAATTAATTTTGGTTAGTTTTAAGTTATTTTTAGTTAAAACATAAGTTATAAGATAACGTTTATCACAAATAAAGAGAGTAGAATCCGACGGCACGGCGGCAGAGAGCACTCCGATGGTAACAGACTCATCTCAGCATCCATCTATGTTATATAATATATAATAACACGATGTTATTTAAATAATTAATTACTTTGTAAATATTACATTTATGACTAGTGATCCGCCCGGCTTATTCTATTTATTTATATCGGTAGTTTAGTTTTTTTACGACTACGTTGTAATACTACAAAAGAAAAGTTATTAATATGTAATATATTTTCTCTATAATTTTTAAATTGGTACACACAGATTCTTGTTCCTGTAGAAAATAAAATATTATAATTAGAAATGACTTTTACATATTAAATTATATCAATATGTCAAAGAAAAGATTTGCACCCTTTTTTACGAAAATTATGGGGTCGGAGGAATATAACAATTTTCACAATTATAGTTTATATAGAGAAGTGAAGAAAGTTAATATTTTTGTAAATAATGCTTTACGAATACATAAAATTAACAAAAAAATACAACACCTGCATCTCACACACTTGAATCAACTTAGAGATCAATTATCTATGTTAAGACGGTTAGTGTCTAATACATGATGTGAAGCAGAGGAGACTTTCACCGACGTACAGAATACAATGATTATAGACATGTATCTTTTTATAAAAAATAAATAATAATACTTTGGAATGTTTGTTAACATTCAAACATGCCGACTAATAGTGATGTATTTAAGTCAAATTCATATTCAAAATAGCTTTCTTCCAGTAGACACACACACACACACACACTTCTGAATCGTCAACTATTATTACATTAACAAGGTGAGTGCAGTCAGTCCGTGAATAATTAATATATGATTCTATAAAAATACATTTGAAACAGTGATATTTTGCTGTAAATAATTATATTCTCTGGTGAATGTAGAAGCGTTATAGAGTTAGTTGTGACAATTATTTTTTTCTAGAAATCAAGATTAATTCAAAGAAATAAATAAATACTTTACTGTTTTGTTTATATCAAGAAAACGAAATAAAACAAGATGGCTCTATATATATATATAATCTATCCTTGTTTCTTACCGGTTCTTCTCCATGTTGGTAATGGAATTAAGTACGTCCTTAAATTAGTTAGAAATTTATATGTGAAAAAGTAAAACACCATCATATAATATAATAATTAACAGTATGATTTTAAATAAAAGGTAAATAGAATTAAAATCAACAAATGCATTTGTCTAGTTACTTATTTAAATGTATTGTATAAAGTATAGAAAATATACAACATTGAAATTTTAAATATGACTACAATAAACAATATGAAATGTTAAAGTAATATGTACTACATCTTAGGAATGATATTTATTAAAAAGGAGAGGAATTAAATCTAAGAAATATAAATAAGTCTTGACGAACATAAAACAAAGATTAATATAGGTAGTAATATTTCGAGTCGCATACACGTTACGAGTGCGTGTGAAATAGGTATATTCTACGTACTCTTCTCAAACACAAGCCAAGTGAGTCAAGTCATTCCTCCAGCTCAAAATAAAACATCAGAATATTGTTTATTTTAAAATTAATTTCGAGTCTGCAAAACATCTTCAACTAATAAAGCAGTTGATATAAAATAAATGCTAAAAAACAAATCAGGACATTTTATTCCTTTTAAATTTATACAGCAGATGATATTTCATGAAGAAAATTTAAAATAAAATAAATAGGCTAAAGTAACAATTTCCAAATCCTGACGAAATCATAATTTGACAGTCTGACGAGACTCGGCCGTCTTAACTCAAAACATAATATTAATAGTAAATAAGAAATAAAAATTTTTTTTTAAATGTTTGCATCTATATAATGGCACTTGATGAATGAAATTATTGTATATACGAGTATGTGTCAGAAGTGAACATTTACAGAATTTGGCAGAACATTTCCCTTTTTAATTAATGTTTAACAAATATGTTGTTGCATTTTATTATTTCACCGTTGGGCAGCTGTTATTGAAAGCAAGGGAGAGGGTCTGGCAGTTAGTCTGGATATGGCGAAAGCCTTCGATCGTGTATGGCACAAGGGGCTTCTTTCGAAGCTACCTTCCTATGGGCTTCCCGAGAGTTTATGCAAGTGGATCACCAGCTTCCTCACTGGGCGGAGCATACAGGTCGTTCTCGACGGTTTTTGCTCGGACCCCAAGCCCGTGAATACTGGTGTACCCCAAGGCTGCGTGCTATCCCCAACTCTGTTCCTCCTGCACATCAATGATATGTTGGATATCTCCAACATACATTGTTATGCGGATGACAGCACTGGGGATGCGGTATATTCCGGCCGTGCAGGTCTCTCTCGGGAAAACGTCGACGAGTGCCGAAAGAAACTTGTGTCTTCTATAGAGACTTCCTTAGGGATGGTCTCTGAGTGGGGTGAACTGAACCACGTTCAGTTCAATCCCCTAAAGACACAAGTTTGCGCGTTTACCACTAAAAAAACCCCATTTGTCGTATCACCGCTCTTCGAGAGCACTCCTCTTATTGCCTCGCCAAGTATCAGAATACTGGGCCTCGACATTTCGAGCGATTGTCAGTTTCGTGGTCATCTGGAGAGCAAGGCCAAGTTGGCCTCGAAGAAATTGGGAGTGATTAATAGAGCGAGGCAGTATTTCAAACCTGGCCAAAGACTTGCGCTCTATAAGGCGCAGGTCCGGCCACACATGGAGTACTGTTCTCATCTCTGGTCCGGATCACCCCAATATCAGCTTCTACCATTTGACCGCGTACAACGGAGAGCCGCTCGGATTGTCGGTGACCCGGTGCTCTGTGAACGGCTGGACTCTTTGGCATTGCGTAGAGACGTTGCTTCTTTGTGCGTCTTCTACCGCATTTACAACGGGGAGTGTTCCGAAGAATTATTCGATCTGATGCCTGCCGCCGAATTTCATCACCGCACAGCGCGCCATCGCCTCCAATACCATCCTTACCACCTGGATGCGTGGCGATCCTCCACTGTGCGGTTCTCAAGGACATTTTTTCCACGTTCCACTCGCTTGTGGAACGAACTCCCTTCGGCGGTATTTCCAGATCGGTACGACGTGGGTACCTTCAAAAAAGGCGTCTACTCCTACCTACAAGGCCGGCAACACTCTTGTAAATCCTCGGATGTTGCAAGAGTTCATGGGCGGCGGTGATCACAAGTCATCTGTGACCCGCCAGCTCGTTTGCCCTCCTCTTCCATAAAAAAAAAAAAAAAAAAAAAAAAAAAAAAAAAAAAAATTATAATTTTTTAATATATCTTGAAAATTATTAGTTTTAATAATTATGATTTACTAAAAATATCTTTGTTAACGATAAAAAAACTCGTAACCAAACTTTGGTCTTTTACCAAAGTGCAAAAGATTTGTCTTTTCACTGCTAGATGGCTCTGTATTGACGGAAAATATATAATAAACTAAAAATGTTTTTTATTAAAATATTTAAAAATACGTTTTTATATATAAAATTTAATATTTTAGGAAAACATTGCATTATTAAATAAATAAAAAAGTGGTTAACAATGCTATTGATCAACAGATGTCGCTACAAAAAAGAAGAAATATAGATGGCGCTTTTTAGTCTATCTATTTAATAAGAGGTGGCGCTATATTTGATGAAAATGAACATCAGTACGAAACAACAGCATTTTATACAAGTATGGTATTTATTAATTATCAAAAAATATATAACAGTAATTAAATGAACACGAAGACAATATAATTGTAAAAAAAACGTAGGACAAATTATTAATAAACTCTTAAGTTATTAATTACATTCTAAGTAGACTTGAGCGTCTTTAATACGACTACTTATAAGAAAACGATATTTACAATTATATAAATATATCGTTTTTCTCAATTTTGCTAAGTTTCATATCTATTATTATATCACTTATTTGTTTTTACTTTACCTTGTTTTATTTTATACTATCATTGTCTTCGTAAAAAATAATCCAATATTTTTCTTACTTGATTTTGTTCAGGTACATAACTATAACTATAACATATATCATATTTAGTTTTGTTAAAAGAATCATTTCTAAAAGGCGTTAAATTTTACGTCAAATACATTGCAATGATTCAGGATCATTGCAATGTATTTGTGTTATGAAAATAATAATCAAATTTTTTATTACAAGTTGTTTTTTCCGTGATTTCTCTATAAATTCTTATTTTTATTTTTAATGAAAATAATATTTTTTTGTTACAGGTATATGTTTCGAGGATTTCACCATAACCTCTTATTATCTCTATAATATTAATACACACGTATATATAGATAAGAGGAGGGGTTGATAAAGGAAAAATGTATCAACGAAATTAGTATTGATATAAATTATTATGGTAAGTATGCTGCACTGCTCACAGGACACCTCAGTCCTCGAGGACACCTTCCAGAGACACCACGGATCATAAATACACCTATTGACTGTATGTTAAGGGACTTGTTAGTTTTAGATATGGTTTTATTTGTCCCCCTCGCGTCATTTTCTCTGTTTTAAGACAATAATATACTGTCAATGTGAAAAATACATTTTATAATAACATAATTAATAGATTAAACTAATTTTGCCAAGTTACATCAAATGTATTGCAAATGTAATTGAAATTAAAAAAAACAATTTTATGTGGTATTAAATATTTACCGTATAACAAATATATATATATATATATATATATATATATATATATATATATATAACAAATATATATATATAATGTTACTGTAATATTATTTCCTCTGCATCTATAAATATTTCTAAATGTTCATTATTGAGGACATTGTTGACGCGAACATCCTTACACTTCATATTATTATTATTATTACATATTTTTAAAGAATTAATATTATCATTAATTGTAGGTAATGCTTAAACACGTTCAAATTATTTACTTTGTATACAAATAATAAATATTAAAATAGTAGTTACATCATAAAAATAAAACAGCGACGAATGTAATGAGAGATGGACGAATGTACAATATAAAAAAAATAAAAAAAAAACATAATTAGTTAAATATAATTCATGTTAAAATCTAGTGATGTTTACGTTAAATAATGTAAAATAAAAAATACTTGAAAAAAGACAAAAAAGTTGTTTATAATTTTTCCAATTTATATTAATATAGATAATTTAAAACCCTTAATCTATTCGAACATCGTTTACAACAACAGAGCACAAGTTGAATGATAACGGTCAATTAATACCCTACAGATAAAAGACAACCCTTATTCTCACGCTGACCGCCGTCCGAGGGGTCTCTTGGACCGAAGACACTGTACTTGTCTCAGGAACCTGTTTTGTTTCCCACATCGGACACATCGGACACACCGGACACACCGGACACTCGGGACACTCGGGACACCGGTCTGATAGACCGTCTTCATTTTTCACTGGACTCCTGAAGGGTTAAGTTAGATTTGTTATAAATTTACAATGTAGAAATTAAGGAGAGATTAGATTTAGTTTCAAATGATTACAACAAATAATAAAATCAGTTCTCAAATATGATGACATCGTGAAGATATTTCATATCAATTAATAAAATAAAACAGTTGTAAAATTATATTATAGTGATATGTTAGTTGATACAAGCGAGCACACTCGCAAAGGAGACACAGGTAATTATCTATTTATGTTAATTTGAAATACCTAACGTTATAGGTATCTTAAATTGTTACTCACATGACAATAAACAGTAATCAGTTATAAACACATGTACAGTAATAAATGTTAAAGTCAAAGTTAGGGAAAGTATTAAAGTTAAAATGATTGCTCTAAAGTACATGACATGTACATGTACAATAAGTGTCTATGTGTGTGTGTGTGTGTGTGTGTGTGTGTGTGTGTGCAGGTGTAAGGGCTGGTGTTCTCGTAAATCTTACACTAAACGAGAAAACGTAATGAAACTGCCTGCATTTTACTCCGGCATCAGTCAGCTCTGCGGGAGAGAGAAGCTACTGACTATTTGCTTAAGACTGTTTGTTTTATTTATTAATTAATTATTTAATATTTTTTTATATGTACGTCTTGTCGTCCCCTGACTAAGATTAACGCAATGCGTTTGAAAAATCTTGATGAATTAAAAAAATATATAAAATATTCGAGTTTTAAATATATATTTTTTAATGTATTAGAACATGAAAATCTTAATAATTCTCATAATGTAAATAAAAAATATATGTTATGATATAGTAGACAAGAGTCAAAAGTAACTATATATAAATATATATATAACTTTATATAAATGCAAAATAAATAGGTAAAGCAGAAGGCCCGTGCCGCCCTCCACCGGGGCGTAGCGCCGGAGCCCGCAGAAAACAAATTACAAATCATCTCGCGAGGCGCTCCGCCAGATGACTCAGTTACACCTAAATTGCAAGTAGATTGCTGTCTCGGAAAATTTCCGTTAAATTTAAAGCTGTTATAGTGCTTTAATGAAATACTATCGATTTAATTGTGGTTCAAATCGATTTAGATGTAATTGAAATTTATCGATATCGGGTTAAGGGATGGGTGGATGGGTGAGTTATATTTGATACGGATGTTATTTATTTGTTTTAAAAAGTGATTTTTAATATAAATAATTACAAATGCAATGGTCGTGGTTATGAGATATGTAAATATATAATATATAATATATAATATACAATACGGTTGGAGAGCACCCTGTATGTACCTGATTACATAATATAACCCGAGATACGTCACTGTCAGTGTTTCTTGGAGGTCATTAGCAGAACGACTCCCATTCTGAGGCCCATTTAGATAAAATGTCGGAGATTTCAACGAAGATTCTCACCCCCCAGAGTAATGAGTCGAGAAGATTTTGGGGTGTTAATATACAGGGTGAAAATAACATATGGATTTTAATAGATTTAATGCTCTAATACATCTAACTCACGCTCGTGTTCAGAGAACAGAGTTGATATCAACATTTCAACTTTGTCTTAAATATTTAAGACATCTAAATGAAACAAATGTTACAAATACATATTATTAAAATCATTATTGTTAATCAAATATACAAATAAATAAATAAATAAATATATTATTATATAAATGAAGCACAGCCTGTACACGCGGTCGCGCGCCCTAAGAGAATTCGTTCGCTTATCTTTACTCTTTGCCTCGCGACGTCTTTGACTTTTATAATGCATTATTTATCGAAGGGATGGTTGTGTGTGTGTGTGTGAGTGTGTGTGTGTTTGAGTGTGTGTGTGTGTGTGGGTACGTGTCTGTGTGTGTGGGTGTGTAAAATAATTTATTATTCAATTACAAGTTCGGATGAGTTTAAGTTAGTTTTGGTTTGAGTGTTCGTTGTACGTTTTATTTACATATATAATTAAGATCTACTAGTACTGGTACTGGTACACCACCACCACCACCACCACCACCACCACCACCACCAGTACCAGTACCAGTACCAGTACCAACTGGTACTGGTACTGGTACTGGTCCGTCTGTCGTACTCGTAAAGTGTTCACGTGATGTTATGATTAGTATCTTATTAATTTTAAACAATGTCGTTTTTTTTATTATAGGTAATATTGAGGCTTTGAGTTAAATAAATGCAGTACAATAATTATATTATCATCTTCATCAATATATATGTTGAAGTTAATATTAAATAACTTCAACAGGATCGGAACCTTCTAAAAACTCAACCCTTTTCAATACTTAATACACAACTAACCCCCGCCTTGGGGCAATTCTTCAACGGGGGAAAAAACCCCAGCGGGGGTTGAACCCACCCCTCCGGGGCCCGCCTTAAAGTAATTCTTAGGGAGAAAAAAGGGGTGGAAACTTAGCAACGAATAGAATGGCGCGTTTTTGCTCTTTGAGTTCGGTTTAGTTTGAATTTAGAACGGCGCTTTTTTGTCTGTGGCCAGAATTATTACACGACTTACAACTCTTTATACACTCACGCGATACCGGCCGCTGTAGTTCTTGTAAGATTATACATTTTATTATTAAGTGGTTTGTGGGAATTATATATCTATATAATTATACATGTATTCATATTTATATTAAATGGCTTGCATGTAAAATTATAATATAATTAATAATTAAAATCATTTGTGTATTGTATATTTTCAGTCTTTATTCCGAAAGATCATTACAATCAAAAAGTGTTCATATAATTTTGTATAAATTAAATCTGTAAACTATAATATTTATATCAACTGTAATCATGAACAAAGTGACAGCACAATTTTTTTAAAATATGTTCTTATATAGAATATATAGAATGGAAATAAAATAGTGTAACATTATAAAATGGCTCCATAATTACATCGATAAGCGAGCGCAACTAACACCCTAAAAAACTTTCTCATCCCACTACAACGCACACATAAAAATCACACACACACACACACAAACACACACGAACACATACAAAAAACGTTAACTACTCGCCCGAGGGGGAACCCTCATATCCTTGCAGAATTTGTTTACTCGCAAGGAACTCGCAATCCGGGAAGCGAGGATGGAACCGGGGATTGCTTTTGCGTTCCAAGTTTAAATACGCTTCTTTTTTTTATTCATACAACGCTTTCCATGTTATCTGCCAGTACAGTGATACAAAAAGTTTTTATTTAATTAACATTATACTGTTGGTTAGTTATTACGTTGCGTTTTTTATGATGTTATTTTTTTTTAATATTTTCTTGTGATAGTTTTTATCACTATAAAGCCTGAATATCCAGAGGCAATATGAAAACTCGTGCTCCGAATACGGAACGCGTTCAATCCAAACTTGAATTTAAACGTGGAGTTGTTCCAAGTTTCCAAATTTGAAAATTAGAGCGACTTGGCGGGAATTAAATACAATATGGCGTCGTGTTCAAGTTTTGCGAGAGCAAACTAATATAACAATTTCAAGAAAACTGCAGATTCATTTAAATACCTACCGCGAACTATTTATTTACGTGAGACCGAGCCGCAGTGGCGGGGTGTAAAGGGTTCACAGCTCGTTGTCTCGCTGATACAACTCAAAGATTCAAATTAAGCGACTCGCAGCTGTGCCTACAAAATTTTCGTGTACTTCACCTGTAATTACAAAATATATTCAGAACTTGTAACTGGATTTAAATAGTAGATTAGTGATGTGCTGTGTCGATACGTTTATTATCGATTAAATATTATTATCAATTCTCTAATTATAATCTAATTCGAGTAATTATAATTATTATTAAAATAATAAAAAAATATATATTTAAGTGCATATTATTTAAAAATCTAGATCATAGAGCGAAGTAGAAAGGCTAGGCATCATAAATTATTCCACCTCCCGGCTATCAGCTGACTTCCTGCAATCTCTTGAGGTTTTCCTGCCTCGCTCCAAGACTGGAATTTATGTTACCTTCCTACAAGACAATAACATGGCCTCCACTTTGTATAATAATAAAGATAAACAAACACATCACGTACAACCTCAAAATAACAAAGCTACTCGTAATATTATAAACGTGTGTGTGTGTGTGTAGTTAAATATTTTTTATTATATCGTTAATTATTTCCATCCAATAGTCAGGTACATCACTATCCCAGTACAAAGAGACGCTAAGAAATTATGTATTCCCGTAAGCGAAGTTTCGGTAATATTATTGAATTTATTCACTTACATGCAACACTTTTGTTATAGTCCCGAGACGAGTGCTTCTTCACGTCGGCCATCTTTAATTTAAATGTATTTTCTTGTAATTGAAAGCTAAACAATGTCGATATTTTTGAAATAATTATAAATGCAAGTGGTCACAATATAATACAAATGTTAGGGTGTAATAACCGTTAAAAAGTGAAGAACCCAAACTAATAATAATTGTAGATAAGAAATCCTCCCCGAGTCTTAACAATGTTATGTAAGCATAATATAAATGCTTTGAGAAAATTCAGTGACAAAGCAAATTGCTTTCCGTCGTGTATAGAGAAATTTATTGCCTCCCTCAGAGAAAACGAGATAGGAACTATAGAAATTAGCGAATTAATATGACGCAATTATGTCGCCATTGTTACGCGTATCGCCGTTGTGTGAAGGGAAATTTAAAAAACGTTCTAAATTCAAAAATTACATATCATAAAGTTGGCAGTGTATAATCAATGGAATTAACTCACACATAAACATTTTCATAAACTATCAATGTGTGCGTCACGATCGCACGTAACTTCCTAATTCGAATAATATAATAAATTTAAATGAAATCAATGGAGTCGTTTATAATTCTTAATTCAAACAACATTTAAATTCCGTTAGTCCATTACAATAAACGCCTTCCGAAGAAACCGTTAGCGATAACATAGACTTATCGCATGGTTTGCAGGGACGGACTGGGGCGCTAATGTTATAATGATAATATAAATATGTACTGATTATACAACATGTTTGTTTACTTTAAGTGAAGTTATTTTATTCTTATTAGTTGTATGTATTTATATTTTACAAGACTGTTACAAGAAGAGTGAATGTAAGAACTACATAGTAATTGACAGTTGTTTTAGCTGTGAGAATATAGGTAAATTTTCGATAGGAATGGAAAGGATAAGATAAATATGTGCAAGTTTCATTGAAAACTTTATTTTCTTTATAAAATAGTCCGTCCCTGTCCGACCCGCGTTAGAAAATATAAATTGGAATTCATATATTTAGGGGTCTAAAAGTGTTTTGAAAAGTAGTTGGAAGGGTCTAATTCCTTTAGTTTTACTGCCTTTTTGGGGGTTTTTAGTTTAGTTTGAACCCGATGTTTTATAAGGGTCGCTGTTTGGTTAGGCCGACCTTTTTTAACCTTTAGGGTGGAATAGTTTTAGTTCTGACATAAAATTTTGCAAATTTTGAAAAGTCCCGGGTTCGTTTTTAGGTACGGGGGTATTCAAATGTAGTTTAAACTTATTACGTATTTCACGTTAATTATCGTCTAATGAAAGTTTATAGCGTATGCGTTAAAATTATTATTATGAATGTTCGGATGTTTGTTATTCTAGCTCCTGAACTGATTACGGTGAGATGGTGTCTAGGAAAATTTGAAAAATTACAAAACTTTTCATTACAAAACTATGGAGTCGGGTTAAAATATTTTATTCCCATCATCAGTACTGTTGAATTACATGAAGTGTTGAAACATAACAAGCAAATATTAATTATAACATCATATACTTAAAACATTTATGCGTTATTACTTGTCCATTGTTTGGGTACATCAAATTAACTCCATAACCCGTCTGCTACTACTCATAACACAACGTAAATAATAAAAACTGCAATAGTTCATAAATGTGTATAAAAAGTAATTAACAAATCCAAAAATGAAGTTGAAAAATTGATTAAAGCCCGCGTCGACCGCTACGCCGGAGTTAGTTCACGGAAACGTCAAAGTTTCGCGAGTGGGGGGAGGGAGAGATTTGTGGGGGGAGGAGGGGTCAAAAATGAGCTCAGCGAAGACGGATCGGGGAAGTTTAAAATTAGAGTCCCTCCCTGTTCTTTTACGTTTATAATAAATAGTGCTCGGTTGTGTTTATATTAATTTAGTTTTTGATTGTTTATAAACATATTAGTTTATTGATTATAATTAATAAGTACCGTCAATGACAGTGGAGTGTGTCTTAGTGACGTTCATACATCCATTATTTGTTTTAATTCCTTTTATTATCTTTTATTGTATGTATGTGTGTAAATGTGTGTATGATCACGTACATACAGAACATATTAATAATAATGGACTGATGGTCAGTGATATGACGACATTTTTATATATATACTGTACATAATATATAAATCTCTACGGGTATATAATAAACAAACATGTCCTCAATACAAAGTAACTTAAGTTAAACTTAAATGAACTGGCGGGCAGTTTGAACCTTATATTCATTGCAGTAAAAAGTATTTACCTAAATAATATTTATATGTTTTTGTCTTCGATATTAGCTCCTTTATGTTTTATTTTCCAACTAATTCGTAGATTCGTATAGTAAATGTACAAACCCGATATATAATATTACATTAAGACAATAAAAGGCTCCCGGCTGCACTCGCACGAGAGGTAATTGAAAATTCTATCAAAACTTCCACCGAGTCAGCGTCTTCTTTGACAATAAGAGAAATTCAACATCTGGCGAATTAAATATTTTTAAAGGACTCTCGTCCTTATCTTCATATAAATAGAGACTAGATTCGAGCTTTGTGAATAAGTCGTTTCTTGCCAATATTTGCTACTTTGTCTACGATTGGATCTTGAAATACTTTAACACTTTGAAGTGTTTCAATATACTGTTGTTTTTTAAAATACACATTATTTATAATATAATATTATACTATACATAACGTGTGCTGTACTTCAGTTATTATTTGACACACAGACCGTATGTCACAGCAGTGCTAGCGATAACCAATCAACGCGGCTATTAAAACTTGCACCGAGCGAACTCAAATAATATCAACCACTCTTAATAAATAATTGCATTATTTTAGTATTTATTTTACACTTTTTTATATATAGATTTATATATATAATATGAAAGCAGCGCGGTACCGAGTGTCGTCATTATGTATGTTTATCACATTCACATCAAATACAAAACTCCGACTTCACATTTGTACCTTCTAGAATAACTTTTCACCCCACGAAGACGGAAAATTTACATAAATTTACAAATTTCACAGCGAAATAAGGCACGCCATAGTTCTCCCCCTCGGGTGGGGGGGAGACCGTTTTTCATGTTTAATTTTAACTTTGATATTAATAAATCCAGTCTTTCGTTGAGAGTTTTATTCTGGAAACCTTTTCAGTGACGTATAATGGTTGTCGCGGCGCTCGACTTACCATATAACGTAATTAGTTTACCACTTGACGGATGAAAGGTAAAAATAATGAGTTTGTTTGTCTGTTTTTGGTAATTGTTTTAAATGATGTTTTATTATATTTGAAATTAGTTCGTTTATTTATATTATATGTTTTTATATTTGAATGTCTGTCCATCAATCACGCAAAAGTATTTGATAGATTAATGATATTCTGTTTGTATGTTAAAAAAAATTACATATCTATCTCAGAACAAAAGATCATTGTTGTTACTAATTTTTAAATAGTCTTATATTGTTCTACGTTCGGGAAAGTCACGTGAAAAGCATGTATTATATAAATGAAAAAAATAATTAGTATGCAAAAGTCATTCCAACGAAATATGATACGTAATATTAAAATAAATACCTCAATATCGGAGGGTCTAGGAGTGAGCCGTGAGCCGTAAAACAAGGAACGGAATATTAAAACGGCACCAACGAACGCCATTAAAATGCGTAATTGCTGGATTAGACCGCCCAAGATTCCACTATCCCGTTCGTCTATACTTCCACAGATTAAATATTAATTTCGAACACAGATTTATAAGTCAACTTGACAGTACAATTGTGTTTTAATATTTCTTTTTTTTTTTATTTAAATAAATTTTTAATGACTATTTTTTTGTTACAGTGATGCTGTCTGAAAACAAAACGCATTCAAAAACATATTAAAAAATATAAAGTTTGAAAAAGAATGCAATGAAATGTCAAAACAAGAATTTTATAAATGGAATAAAACAATTAGTCTATGGCGAGTCCAAGATGGCGTATTGCTAATTTGAACCTCGCTCCGGCGACGTGCTCTCCATACATCATGAGGGAAGTCTCAAGATTACGCGATTTACAGCGGCTTTTTCGAATTTCGAACACTGCGTTTTATGTCTTCCACCGGAACGACGTTCTGAATTCAAATCGAATTATGTTGAATTAGGTTGGCCTCGTTTAATTCGGATCTAGTTTTGTGCCAGTATTTTTTTGTTATAATTTTTGCTTAGCGAGTGAAATTAAAAAACGAAATGAGGATCATACCTAACGAAAATATTCGATAAAAAGTTAAATTCATTACACGGGACGGAGATAAAGTGTAATGAATATAACCCTCGGATTTGTGGAACATGATAAAAAAGAAAAAACATATTAAAACATTCATAAAGCGGGCCAGCGAAAACTTTTTGCCTCCACCGGGGCGGAGTGCCACCCTCGGTACATCTATAAATCTATATGACGTCATTAAGAAAGCTGAACGGCAGCTCCTTGTGTATATCCATCTCTCTCTCGCTCACACTTTTTCCTATCCCGCGGGCATCGGGAAGAGCGAAACGTCTTAAGAAAGAAAAGTGTGAACGTTTCTCTCGCTCGACGCCTCACAATGGAGAAAAGACGAGGAAAATTAAATAATACTTTGTCGTTTATTGAAATTGCAGAGGGAGGGGTTAGATTGTGAAAATTTTCGGGGGTAGAGGTAAAAAGGTATTGATTTTAGTTGGATTAGACGGTGTTTTGCCCTTACTTTGCGGTCGCGTTTTATTCGGCGTCTTATAGTTCGACCGGTCAAACCAACGGGTTTTGATACTTGTTTGTTATTATTAGTTCAAACAATGCGATTAATATTAACGGCGCGTCTGTAAGTATGATAAATACTTCGGTTTCATTGTTTGTTGCTCTTGGGAATAGTTCTTAGGGATGAGGGCATTGACCTCAGGAATGTTGCCTTCTATCTACTGAGGATTTAAAATAGATACATTAACACCATAAGAAATATATCATCTCATTTAGTAACATGAAATACACTTTAGCTTAAGTATAGTTTAGTTTGAAGTATATTATATATGATAGATTTTTAATATTTCAACTTAATGATACTTAGTAAAGGATGTTTTTATAATCCTATACGAATGGTTAAATTAATTAATCCAAATTATATACATGTTCTCGTTTACAATACAGATAAATAATAAACAAATTTGTAAATATCAATAATGTAACCTCGATATCTCTGTAGTATTACTTAATAGACAATGGCACACAGACAGCAATGGAATAACAAACCACGTGGGTGTTTTATCGATGCCGTTATCATTCTTCGGCGGAATAAAATTGGCAATACAAAAGCGGGAGGCAACTTACCCCCTTACAAAGGCCGGGCAAATAAGCCATTAAAAGCGTTGCGACGGTACTGAGCTATAAAATCTCTGCTTCTTGCCCCCTCCCCCCGCCCCGGGGGGTCCACCCCTCCCGCGATAAACTGCTTTTATGCCGTTCCTAGTATAATTAAAATGGCTTGACGTTTTCTAGCGTGTATACCATAAAAGACCTAAGACGGGCCGCGTTCGAAATTTAATTTTCCAATTTTAATTACCGCTCGTCTCCTATGTCTGAGGGGCTGATGTAATTATAATTTAATAACAAACTAATGCTGTGTTATGTAAGAAAATAAGTTACATTATTTAAATAATACTTTTTTCGTATAAAACTTTTAAAATAAATATATGATTTAAAGCATTAAGACCTACGTGCACATAACATCCAATTAAAAAGTATAATCGATAATTCCAAATTCAAATGAAACCGGTTCAAAATTAGAATGAAACTAGTTCTGAACTCCAGTCGAGGAGCACGTGTCCACGGGACTGGTTGTGCGAGGGGTTAGAACTAGATTCTTTTACTTGCATTTTGTTTAAAAACTTGATTTTTGTACACTTTTTAAAACCTGATTAACTAGTAGTATTGAACACGTGTTATTTTCTTTTGATTTTATCTGCATTCTGAAAAGAAAAATTAAAATAGGATTCTTTTGTTGTAAAATTAATTTGACGATTTATTTTCCTAAGATAATTAGAATACTATAAAGTTATTATTTACTAGCTTTTGTCCGTGACTTCGCTCGCCCTGATTTCAATATTGGGTGGTTTGTTCAAAAATTGTAGACAATGTTATTTTCGTTTATAAGCTATAATTTCGTTTATAGTTATAAGTATTACTGTAAAGTTTCATCGAAATTTGTTCAGTAATTTTTTTTTGTATTACTAAAAGCATACATTCTCACAAACTATAATATTAGTAGCTCTATTTCAAAAAATAAAATATATAACTTACAGTACAGACAGATCTTTAAACTGTAGTTTTATTACGTATAAACAACTGTTTTTATACTGTGATATAAAGAAGTTTGTAACATTTGATGAAATGACACTAAGACTCAGAGGTTTATTTAATTTTAACAAAACATTACAACTTATGAGTCTTTAAAATATTAATTTGATTCACGTACATGAAGTCTGGGTAATTTAGTTAGATTATATGATGAGGAGACAATTATAATTAATAAAAATAAAATAAAAAATACATATAAAAATGTGAAGTTGTATGTTATATTGTGAAGTAGGACGCGTTAATTAAAGTGATGATCAAAGAGGAGCCGCGGTATTGTACCGACTTCCTGCAGAGCGCCGCCGAGACCACGCCACCTGCATTTTATATAATATATATATATAAATATTATATATATATACACACATCTTTACTTCAATTATTCTTTAAGTTTTTATAAAAAAATATGACTTGTTTTTTTTTTAAATTGTAACTAAATGATAAAAATGAAAAGTAGGTATTATTTTAAAATAAATTATCGAAATTCTAAAAATATAGAATATACGCCTTCATAAAATTCAGTTACCTCCTCCTCGCCGTCGCCGCGCCGCCATCTTGAAAGGAAAACACAAAGATGCTGAATAGAGAAATTTTCTTGTGTAATTTTCGCGCTCACCCCCTTCCGTGCCTTTGGGTAATTTGTGAGAATACTATATATATATATATATATATATATATATATATATGTTTTTGGTCCTATTATTACGTTCGTCCGTGATCTGTAAGTGTCTTGACCCACTGACGTAACATTCATAATACATTGATTTTAATGTGATAATTACATTGTTTAGAAAATTATAATTATATATATTTGCAATACAGTTTGTCACACTAACAATATAACGAAATGTGCATATATATATATATATATATATATGTAATTAAAGTTCGGTTTGTAATTCAAAATTAACAACTTTTCTATATACATATTCAAGTATATAAAAAACTGTATGCGGTACTTATATAAAAAACTATTTTTAAATTTTACTTTGTCCGTCTGTCCGTTTGTTATGTCTAATTTCTGAAACGGCTGGAACGATTTTACCTAAAGATTCATGTGAGGAAAGATGATGTTATAAGGAATAACTTGGGTTAATTTAATTTTAAAAAACATATTCCGCGTGAAGTCGTGGGCACAGCTAGTATAATATATACTATTATGTAAGATTTAATTAATTGTTTGTATAATGAAGATAGCAAAATCAAATATTTGATACAAAAATTTTACAAAATTAAATAAATATCTATAATTTTAAATGCAAAGTAAAAACATTGAAGAGTCGTCTGTTACATCTGTTTATTATGATTAAAATATTAAAATATAAAACTCGTAAGCTCGGAGTCGCTGTCAAAATGGCGAAACACAATTTGTTATTAATATCGTATCCCCATGTACGCGGAGTCCTACAAGAAAATTAGTTATTAAAATTTCACTGAAGCTACGAAATTTATCTCAGACGCTGTGCACTGCGCCGCGCTGCTCTTGAGAGAGGGGCATTATTATTATTAGGTTCATTATTATTCAAAAATAACTTAATTCATTTAATAAGTGATATTATAATCAAGAACGGTTTAATAATTATGAGTGTTACGAAAAACGTATGATTATTTAAAATAAAACATGTTTATAATATATTCATGGAAACGAGTTATCAATAAGATAAGAAATCGAATAACCGGTCACCGACTTTTCTACGACAACAACCATACACACTTAACAAAACACAAAATTTAAAAGTATTAAACTTTTAAAGATAACTATTCATTTACTTAAAATATTAATTTCTTATTTAAACGTACATCTTGATTAAAAGCAATAAAAAAGTCTTATAAATCTGTGGGAACGAAAACCAGTTCTTGAAGACGCGACTGACCATCCCTTACAACGGACATTGTACAAGAAGCGATGGTCAGCGCGTGGGAAAGAAAGGGGTGTAAGAGTCCCTTAACAAATAGGACCGGTTACAGATAATGTTTAAATGTGTTTAAAATTGTCTGTTATAAAATATAATTAATAATAATAGTAGCGTATCAAGGCACTCGGTCGTGCTACATAACGAAGACGCCGTTAAAGTTTTCCGTGCTACTTTCGCGGCTCTGCAGAAAGTTGTGCGGGGCTCATTAACGCGACCCGGACTTACACTGGACCACGGACACTCTCAGACAGACAGGTCTCATTAAATAATATAATAACATATATATACATGTATATACACCAATTAATAGGCGATACAACCCTAGTATAGCGATTACAATAATCACAAATGAAGTCGAAACATACACATAACATCTTCCGTAGATGTAATTAAATATATTGTTATTTTTTAATTGTTGTATAAATATGTTTGGGCGTTCTGTCGTTCCGTCGTCCCAGTGTACGTCGACCCAGCAGTCCCCGCCTCCGTACCCCGAGGCGTTTATATAACATCAGGAGATATCTCCCGCTTTGTATCTATTGACAGCACTAATATTTATTACAGGCTTTTGTTATCTATCCGCGTCGGGTACTTGATGAATTAACCATACGTCTCACTATTTACAACTCATCTACGGAGAGAGAGGCGAGAGAGAGATAGAGAAGAGTCCTATTCATGAACAATTAAATGTAAAAAAATATTTTTACATTGATTAAAGTTCTTTGAAATACAATTACAATTAAATTAAGACACAAAGATATATTTTGAATGGATCGTATCACTTATAAAAATAATAAATAAATTACTGATATTATAATAATAATAATAATTATTAATTCATAACATTTTATTTCCTTGATTATAAAATCAATTATTCAATTGATATCAAGAAAAGCTTTAAAACATGTAGCTTTTTAAGTATAATTGTCTTAAAATCGATTATGTAATATTTGTTTCATTTTTGTAACGGAATAACGCACATTGAAGATATTTAGAGTTCAGTTACGTAATAACATATATATATATATATATATATATATATATATATATATATATATATATATTCTCCAATATACTCGTATACTTTACTTTCTTGTTCGTGTGTGTTTCATCAAATTAGAAATGAATAAATATAATATAACTTATTAAAAAAGATACAAATTAAAACTAAAGTGAGTTTTGCTACTTTGTGTGTGTGTTGGTTTATTTCATATATATATATATTTTTGTAAAATGTAATATTTGATAATGGTTTCAGTGAAGAAGATGTATTAAAATTGACGAAAAAAATACAAAATATGTTGTACTTTTTAGGAGTTTTTGATTTCACAAATATAATAATTACACGGAATAATTTTAAGCCTTAGTTAAACAACCTTCAGTTAGTTAAGGCTGCGGTTAAATATCGGTGTTCTATAATACGGTGTTCATTGAATATTTCTTTATCAATAAGGAGTGTGACAAAAAAGCAGTCTCGGAGAAGGCGCTCAGGACGCCTCGCTTCTCCATTACTTGATAAATTGCCGGCCGACGTTTTCTTTAACGATCTTTGTGATATACAGGTTGTGTTGAAAATTATTAAATATGTATGTATTGGGATTGTTTAATGTCAAATAAAGATCAATAGAAAAAATTATACTTTCTTATTTCATACAAACCCCTTTGAGTATTTTCATTTATTTACATATTGGTATTTTTTTTTATTTTAGGTCCTGCAAGAGGAATGTGTAATTTCCTAAAGAATCTATTGAATTGAATAGTTGATATTAAGCTAAGTATTTTAAGTTATAAAGAGCACTCTTCGAATATGTGAGGTCTATTTTGTAAGAAGCTTAACTTCAATGTAATCAAGAAACATCACAAAAACTTAGAAACAGATAAACAGACTCTATCACGCGCTCCTCGCAATTACAACTTTAAATAATAAATTATTATTAATATATGATATGATCATAAATGAAACACGCTGTATATATTTAAAGCGTGTAATTAACGACGAAGAGGCTCACAAAAAACCCTTACGTTCTTAGTGTCAGACGCACACACACACACACACGCACACACACACACACACACACACACACACACACACACACACTAATATACACGCGCCTCTGACGGATTAGTTGGGGCGAAAAGCGGTGGCCTTAATAATTTTAATTGAATTATTTTATTTTATTTTAATATATTTTTAATTTAGTTCTGAAGGATTACTGCCTCAATAATATAAAACAAAAAATTAATAAATTCTATTTTTGTATAGACCCTGTTACAGGAAAAAATAATAAAATATGTATATATATTTATTATTCACTGTTTATTTTATTATATATGTAAATTATATTACAAATGTGTTATTTCTCGATCTTATAAAAAAAAATTTCATTTGTTATAATAATATGATTTAACGTTAAAAGCCTTATTATATATAATAATAATATTGTAATTAGATAGATTAAGAGTAGATTCAGATTATTTAATTATATCACATTTAAATATTATATTTATTAAATTATTTTTATTATAACATATTTTTTTCTGTTTGTTTTTCATTTCAACATAAAACTACAAATCGGATTTGAATATCTTTTCACGTTAGCAGAAGTATTGGAAGCACTTTTTACAAAAATATTCTTTTGGGTTGGAATATACAAAAGTTTCTATAATTCAAACAGGCAGAGTCGCGGAGAAAAGCTAGCTTAAACAATGATAGCGAAGATTATGTCCTGACCCACTGACCATGGAAGATTAATGAAATATATAAATAATATATTATATACTGTGACATATAACAATTACTTTAAATCACAAGAAAACAGGCGTAATATTATCTCGTTTATCTGAAACTCTTATAAGTGCGAATAATTGGGAGTCCGGGGTCTGAGGGGGCCGGGGGGGGTTCGTTAGGGCCTTAATGCCGGCAGACATTAATCATTCCTTTCATAAAGAGTGGGGGTCCGTAGATAAATAAGTGTAGTATGTGTTTTCTTAGGGTACCCTTCTTGAGATGCTGGCGGAAACTTATGGATGAGACAAACATATATTAGAATATATTCAACATTTAAATGTAACTGGATATTGAATCATATAAATATATTATAACATGTCAGTACTATTATTTGAATTTATGAAAAAAATACTTTAATTATATTTATTGTTTATATACATATATATATTATTAGGGTAATGTCCTTAAGTTTCTGTACTTTCTTGAGCGTACCGCGCTCTGCCACATAATTATTCATCTTAAATTGCACGAGCTTGTATGTATGTATGTGTGTGTGTGTGTGTGTGTGTGTGTGTGTGTGTGTGTGTGAGTCTCAAATTACTCTGGAAGAAAGCTCGTTGGATGGAAAATTTATAAATTTATTAAGATTTCACCCTGAGTTATGGAATTTAATTAGAATTAGTTTTAGTATTAGGGCTAGTTGTCCTATTAACTTATAAGAAGCAACGAACAGAAAGACAGTATTAATTATATAAATATATAATAATAACAAATTAATATATAACATCGGTACGTTCAATATTTCTGGAGAAAGTTTTGAAAGTTTGAGATTTTTTTCTTTTATTGATTTGTCATGAACAGACCT